>CM028135.1:202738750-204017500 GCA_016271365.2 Neoceratodus forsteri | reverse complement strand
GGACATTGACTGTAATCCCCAGTCTGGAAAATAGGTCCAGGGTAATCTTGAGGGCCTCCCTGGATGGAGCTGAAATCAGCCAATTGTCCAGGTAAGGGAATACCACAATACCCTGGCTTCTCAGGGCTGCAGCCACCTCCGCTAGGCACTTGGTGAAAATCCTGGGTGCCGAGGAAAGACCAAAAGGGAGCGCTTTGAACTGAAAATGTTCCCCCTGGGAGGCAAACCGCAGGAAGATATGGTGACTGCAAGATCGGGATGTGCAGGCAAGCATCCTGCATGTCCACAGCACACAGCCAATACTCACCTGCAACAGGAGTAGGAGGCTCTGGAGAGTTAGCATCCTGGCTAGGGAGTCAGGAGGTGGCGGGTCGGGCTGAAGGAGGTCCTCCAGATAGACACTGGGTTTTGGAGGTTGCCAAGGTTCGTGCCACCAAATCCACAGCATCGTAGGTGGCCCAAAGAGCATGCAGACAAGAAATCTTGGATTGTCAGATATCCCGGACGAGCTCCTCCTTGAGGTACGAATCCAGCACAGACTGGATCCAGTCCTCCAGCCTGGCTAGGGTGGCCTTTTGGTGGGACACCATATGAGCCATGTAGTTCAAGAACCTCAACGCACACGTAGTGTAGGAGAACCCCCCCCCCCCGAACTGGTCAAACTGCTTCAGCTGTCAGGAGGAGAAGTACTCATGTGCTTAGGAGCAGAAGAATGGTCCTGAGCAGCAGAAATGACAGTCAGCCTTGGGTTGCCTGGACAAAAAAGGGGCCTCCCTAAGCGCCCGGTAAGTCCTGTCCACTCTCTTAGGGATAGCTGGGAGGGAGGGAGTGGGGCAGTTGCCAGACAGTCGAGATGAGGTCCAGTGCAGGGAGAAACTGGGATTGGGGACAAAAGACTCCGGGTCCAGATGTTCGGCAAGCCACTGCTGCATTGGATCCTGTTTCTCAGACCTCTGCAGCATTGCATCCTGTTCCTTAGACTCCCACTCAGAACTGTTGGATGGACCCCAGAAGGTCTGAGAAGGAAGGATCATCCAGAGGCGATTTGGGAGAGACCTTCCCTGGGACTGGCGATTCTGTGTGGGTAGATTCCTCCGATAAGTCCCTCACCCCCCGTCCGATCATTCCTGCACCAATATCCGGAAGAGGAATATTAGAGATCACCATACCCCGGATATGGACAGTGTTGGAGAGAATCTCCACGGGGGAAATCAGACCTGGGAGAGGGAGCCTACACCCCAGGTCCGTAACCAGCTCAGCCCTCGCCTCTTTCCACCAGGACTGGATGACTGCCCTGATGTCCGGTTGTGGTGGCAGAGGGGGAGTTTGGGGGGGTATGCATGGGAAGGGAAAGGATACCCATGATACCCCTGTGGCGGATAACCCAGGAATAGGCTGTAACCTGGGTAATAATGCCCCAAGTTGTGCCAGCTGGGCAAGGGACCAGCCAGGGTATGGTCCGTAGGATACCCCGAATGGTAGTGAGGGGCATAGTGGGGTCTCGAAAAAAATCCCTGTCAGGAGCAGACTATGGGGGCATCCACATCGGACCACGTGTCATATATATGGGCGGCTGGTCCGGCACTGGAAAGGCAGACGTCAGGATCACAGTCGACAAGGCTGGCAGATCCGATGTCAGAAAAGGATCTAGCGTCGGAAAGGCCGGCGATGGAATCAGTCGCGAGATATCCGACGACTGACCCGTACCTGCCGGAAGGTCCAATGGCAGAGGCAGACTAACAGGTCCTGGCCAGCAGACTGTCGGAGGAGCCGGTATAGGAGGAGGAGGAGGGGGAGGAGGAAGAACCAGATCCGATGAGGGAGTAGGATCTGCATCGGTTGGCTAACTGGCCAGGAAGGACCTCCATTGGCAGCTCCAGTGGAGGAGCCTCCTGGTCCAAGACCCCCTAAAGAGGAAAGCGGGTACGACCCTGGTGTATGGACGACATCCAGGGGACCAGCGCCATCTCCAGCCGGGGTAGTGGGCTCTGAGGTTGTCGCTACCGGCGAAGTAGGAGGAAGGGGGCAGACTTCCCTGGGCTTGTCCGGATGTCTGGTTGGCTGACTTGAGGAGATGGCGGGAAAGAACTGGAGGGTGGGCCTGGGGACTGCCCACTATATAGGGCCACGCTGATGTCGTCACATGATGTCAGGCGGGCGGTCCCCTGTCGGGTATTGCTGGAAAAGTCCGCCGATGGGTCCCGACGCCAGATGGCACTAGTCCGAAGTGTTATGACCTACTGAAGGAACCCTCTCGAAGTAAGATCAATGTTTTGCATAGAAATGTGACAAGGACCATTTGGTCCAAGTTATCTGTCAACTGGCACCATTGGACTCTGAGGTCCACTGGGTTACTTGCAGGTGCAGTCTGGCTAATTGAACTGAGACAATGGACACTATCATGTAACCTACAAGGTGTAGGAATGACCAGACAGTGACATAATGACTGCTGTAAATCAAGCGGGCTTGAGCAATTAGGTGGTCAGCCTGGTCCTCTGCTAGAAAGGCCATTACGAGGGAGGTATCCAATACCACCCCCAATGTATTGGAGGCATTGGCAAGGTGTCGGTACCAATTTTGGAATACTGACTCTTGCCATGTTCGACCTAGATTATGTTAGCGCTGATCCCTGGAGCGAGCTGGCTTTTAGGAGCCCTTCGTCCAGGTACAGAAACACATACAGGCCTTTCCTGCTACTCTGAAGGAAAGTTTTAAGAGTTCCATAGCATGGCCTTGGATCTATAATTTCTAGAACCCATGCATCCGAAGTAATCTCCTGCCACTGGGGCAAGTGGAAGGAGATATGACCCCCAGCTGCAACTCCTGGATGTAAAAGTGACTGTGGAGGGAGCGAGGGATTCAGGCTGTACCAGTGCAGGCTGCTCCCCCTGCTCCACCTCCAAGATGCTTTGGAGTAGCATCTGGAGTGTGCTCGAGCTGGTAACCCTGCTCCTTTTCCTTTACCTTGCTGTCTGGAAGGGGGATGTTGGTCTCTGACCCCTGAAGGATGGTAGGAGCCCATAAATCGACCCCTAGGCTGAGTGTGGTAGACTAAATTAACAAATTTTAAGGTTCTACCCGATGCTTGGAGACCCCTTAACTCATCGTCTCCTAGCATACGCCTGTACTCTTCAGTAAAGTTCACTAGTGTGTCCCAAGGACGTCTGCAGAAGTCGGCTACTGACTCCCAGTGTGCCCTTGCAATGTCTGGAGAAGTCGCATATATTTTAATATACAGTGTAACAGAATATAATATATATTTGACTGCATAGCACCGTTGGAAAGGTAATTTTGTGCTGAACAACTTTGCCACTGATCTTTTGTGTATATCATGTATACTTTAGGAGTTATTCACATTTGTTTATGGTATGGTGTGTATGGCTTATGCTGCCTGCTTTAGCTAAAAAATACAGGTTACTCACCTGTAACAGGAGTTCTAGGAATGGTATATGTTGTTCATCCACACTTATTGGCAGGTATCCTTGCTGCTTTAAATCTTGCCGGAAGGTCTTCAAGCTGGCTCCTCCCACCCACCCGGTGGTATAACTCTCGCTCCGCCCATGACGCCAGATCTGGCCCGCTGGAAGCTCAGGTTGTGCTGCCGGCCGGGAGGTCGGGTGGTGGTGGATGAACAACATATACCATTCCTAGAACTCCTGTTACAGGTGAGTAACCTGTATTTCTAGGGACATGGATATGTTGTTCATCCACACTTATTGGCAGACTCCTAGCAGTTCTCCGGGAGGAGGGAGGCAAGACGCACACCCCAATACTTACTTGGGAAAGAGAGACTGGAGAACCGAGGCCCCAAAACCAGCATCCCGGCGTGACTCAAGGTCGATGTGGTAATGGGTAATGAAGGTGTTTGCTGACTTCCAGGTAGCAGCCCTGCAGATTTCCTGGATAGGGACGTCCCTGGAAGCAGCCACCTATGCAGCAGTATGGCGGGTAGAATGAGCTCTTATCCCTCTGGGAGGCTCCATGCCCGCCAACTTATAGCAGAGATCTATGCAGGAGGTGACCCACCTGCTTATCGTCCGCTTGGCTGCAGGTCTGCCAGGTGCGGCTTCAGCGTAGGTGACAAACAGCTGGCGAACCTCTCCCGACTTTCAGCCGCACGCTTTTGTAATAGGCGCCTTCTAGGTCCAAAGTATGGAGCCTATATTCGGCCTCCGAGGTGTGATTGGGGTAGAACACCGCAGAGTCAACACCTGGTTAAGGTGAACCCCGACACCACCTTCGGAAGGAATTTCGGGTGGGAAGAGGGACAACCTTGTCCCTGTGGAAGACCAGATAAGGAGACTCTATGGAAAGCGCCTGGAGCTCTCCCATCCTTCTGGCTGACGGATAGCCACCAAGAAGGCGTCTTCCACGACAGGTGAGAGAGCACACTGCATAGGTCTGAATGGCTTGCCCATGAGCTTTGCCAGTACCAGCAGTAGATCCCACTGAGGTGGAGGTCTCGCACTGAGGGGAAATGTGATCAAGGCCTTGAAAAGCGCCAGACCACCTTCTCCTCTCACTCCGACTGCTTCCCGGCCCGCGCCCGTAAGCAGAGATGGCTGCCAGGTGCACCCTTAGGGTCACGACCTAAGCCCTTGATTAGAAAGGGACCATAAATAGTCCAAGATGCTTGCCAAGGAACAGGAGGAAGGGTCCAGCCCTTGTTCTGACACCAAATGGAAAACCTTTTCCATTTGAAGGCATAGCATTTTCTGGTCGACTTACGGACGCCTCAACTACATTGAGGACCTCGTCGGAAAGACCCAAGGCCTGGAACTCTAGCCGCCAGGAACCAGGCCGCCAGGTGCAGGGATTGAAGGTCCGGATGGAACACCTTCCCTGATTGACTGAGAGCAGGTCCGGCGAGCTGGAAGCTGCCAAGGAGTCCTGGAGCCGAGACTGAGGAGATCTGGTACCAGAACTGGCGAGGCCAGTCTGGGGCTATCAGATCACCTGCGCCTTGTCCCTCCTCGCCTTGAGAAGCACCTTGTGGATCAAGGAAATGGGGAAAGGCGAGAAGAGGCCCGGGGTCCACTGCCTCGAGAAGGCATCCCCTGCAGCGAGCCCTGCTGAGGGGGGCGGCATGGAACAGTCTCAGCTTTACGCTCTCCCTGGAGGCAAACAGGTCCACCTGAGGTGTGCCCCAATGGGAGAACAGATGCTGTACTACTCCGGTAGGAGAGACCACTGGGATGCAGCCCCATCCGCCTAGGGCATCGGGCCAGGGTGTTGGAGGCCCCTGCCACATGAATGGCTAGGAGATCCGCCTCCAGGCTGCGCACGAGTGACCAAATGCGGAGAGCTTCTTGCATAGAAGCATGGAGCGCCCCGCCTCTGGCGGTTTAGATAGTACATGGTCGTGGTGTTGTCCATCTGACTCGGACCACTTGACCCCGGAGGAACGGAGCAAAGGCGGTGAGAGCTAGGCGACCACCGAGCTCCAGCAGGTTGATGTGGCATCGGACTCCCGCTGGGACCAGAGGCCATGGGCCCGGTGTTCCCCAGATGGGCACCCCAACCCATCAGAGAGGCATCGGTCGATAGAGAGACCGTCGGCTCGGGGCAGACGAACGGGATGCCCTCCTGCAAATGACCTGGAACGATCCACCACTGGAGAGCTGCCCACATCCCCTGTGTCACCGACACAAGCTGGTCCAAAGGGATCGCAGCGCCAGACCACTGGCTGGCCAGTCCCCACTGAAGGGGACGATGTTCCAGCGGGCCCAACGGACCACGCTGGTGCAGGCCGCCATGAGACCCAGGAGGCGAGGAAGTCCCGGCAGGGAGCAATTGCTCAACCAGAAATGATTGGGCAAAGGAGGAAAGAACCTCGCCCTGTCCGCGCGAGCCACGCCTGGCTCAAGAGAGTCGAGCTGCGCCTGGTGAACAGAATCACCTGCTTCGCTCGAGTTCTGACTCTGGCCTCGCTGATAAGGAGGCCCAGTTGAGAGCAGACCTGAGGGCCAGATCTCTGACCACTCCACCTCCTGCCTGGAGGGAGCTGCTATCAGCCAGTCGTCCAGGTAAGGGTACACCGGACCCCTCGGCAGCAGGAATGCTGTCACCACTGCCATGCATTTGGTGAAGACCCTGGGAGCTGGAGACAAGTCAAGGGCATGGCTTGAATCAAAGGGATCCTTCCGCCGAAGCTTAAGGAATCTCGTGAGACGGACGGATAGGGACGTGAAAAACGCGCCCTGCAAATCCAGAGAGCAGAACCACACGCCTGCTCCAAGGATGGTATTATCTGAGCCAGAGTGACCATCCTGAAGGTTCGAGACCTTAGGAACTTGTTTAGGTCGTAGGTTTGAGAATGGGGCGCCAGCCCCCCGTCCGTTTCGGAACCAGGAAGTACCTGGACACAAACCCTGGGTCTGAAGGAGGGTCCTCCACCTCTCTTATCACCTCCTTCTGGAGGAGGAGAGCGATGTCGGCTCGACGAGCCGCCAGCGAGGCTGGGGACCCCGAAGCCCCCCGAGGGGCGACGGCTCTGAAGGGCGGTGCCTGCTCGAATTCTAGAGGCAGGCCTCTTCCCATCACCTCCAAAACCCACCTGTCCGTGGTAACAGCGGACCAGGCGGAACGGAAGTGCTGGAGCAGTCCTCTACGGGGACCTAGGGTAGGGTGACGGGATGGGGCGACACCCTCAGCCCGCCACTGGGCAGGCTTGGAGGAGGGACCAGCCGAGGGACCTCCTGGGCCTTTTCCTCCCTGCCTCCTGTTAGAGGAAGCCGCGGCTTGGGTTTGGGATGCCAAGGTCGAGCCTGCTGGCCCTGGACGCTGCTGGGCCGGGCGCACAGAAGGACGAAAGGGCTTAGGCTGTGGTTTGCGGCCTTTGTCCTTCTGAGCGGAAGAGACTGAGTCCAAGGTAGCATTGGACTTCTCGATCCTCTGCAGGTGACCTTCCACCCCAGGGTCAAGAGGTCAGTCCCCAAAAGGGAACATCCGCCAACTTGTGCTGGGTATCCAAGTAAAGGTGGATATCCTCAGCCAAGCCCGCCGACGCATAGCCACTGCGGCCGCCACCGACCTGGCACATGAGTCCCCAATATCCAAAGCAGTCTGGAGCTGCTGTTTGGCCACTGCCCTGCCCTGGTCCCGCACCTGCTTGACCGTAGTCTGCAGATCCGCGGGGAGATGAGGAATGACCTCATCCAGGGAGCCCAACAGGGCATGAGAAAAATGTGCCATGAGGACGGCCGAACTGGCCTGACGAAGGCCGAGAGAGGACGCAGCATAGACTTTTCGTCCGACATAATCCAATTTCTTGGATTCCTTGTCGGGAGGTTTGTCCACATCCCTGGCGTTGCCGGCGCGCCGGAAAATGCTGTCGGTAACCAACCCCTCAGCAGAGGGGTGCTCAAAAACCGGACAGGGAACCGGTAGGGACCGCATACTTCCTGGCCATCCTGGCCGAAGGCGCAGGACAGGAAGCAGGGCGCTGCCAAAGCTCCAGGGCCGGACCACTATGGCCTCGGGCTACCGGAAAGGCCTCTGCTGGAGAATCCCCTCGTCCAGAATCTCCATGAGGATACCTGGCCCGCTTGGAACGGGTTCGAGCTCATCCCGTGGACTCGAGATGAGCCGGCAGTCCTAGGAAGGACGACGGCTATCGCCCATTGACTGTCCTCCTGAGGACCCAAGTCCAGTCGCTTGGAGAAAAGGAGGAATTATCCTCGACGAGTCCTCAAGAGCTGCCTCTGCCTGAGCCACCCTTCACCTGCCGAGGTCGGTCGGGAGTGAGGGTAACCGACAGCCGATGGGTAGACCCTAGCCGACCGAGAATCCTTGGTCGGAGCCCCAATAGTGGCTGTGGAGGCGGAGGTTCCACCAGAATCGGTGGAGCAGCTGGTTTTGGCCGAACAACCGCCTGGGTACAGGCCTCGGTAAGTCGAGGGGTTGTGTCGGCCGCCCGTGACAGCCACTTAATGGACAAAGTGCATCGCGGGCCGGGCTACTCCCGGTCAGGAGGAGCTGTTGCTACATGAGGTCCTCGCATCGCCGACGAATTTACGCCTGAGCCTCGCCCGAGGAGGAGGAGGACGAGGACGAGCGGCGACGCCGCTCACTGCGGTGCCGAGACAGAGACCGCCTATGACGGCGGGATCGGCTGGACCGCGAAGAAGTCCGAGACCAAGAGCCTCGGCTCTTCCGAGGTCGGTGCGGGGAAGTGTCGGCAGGAACCGGCACTCCCTTCGGCTCAAAGGGTTCATCCGAGGGCCCGAACCGGAGGCACAGGCAAGCCCACGGGATCTCAACTCGGGGAACCGGGAGAGGAATTCGGCTTCTATAGGCGACAGCCCGCCCAATGGTCGAGAAAAATCTCGACTTGGCCGACAGGAGTCTCAGTCAACTGACCTGGACGGGGCACCGTGGAGGCCAGTGGGTCGGCCGAGCGGTCGGATCAAGTCGACGACTCGGGAGAGGGACCTTTCCCGCCCCAAGAGCCGCCGACGGAGGATTTACCTTGTCCTCTTTGGACCGAGAAAAAGGTCCAGCAGACGTTGGCCCTTCTCCCCTAGTGGAGAGGGACAGACAAAGCTCCTTAAATGAAGCTGTGTAGGAAGAACCCAGAGAGAGCCGGATAAATGCCGCGGCCGAGGAAGATACGGCCCGCGCCGCCTCCTCTTCGAGGGCGATCATCTGCTCGAGCTGATCCGCCGAGCCCGCCGCCGCGGACACCGCCGACCGGGCCTCCTTAGACTTCACCGGAGGGAAACGCTTCTCGGGACGGCCCAGTTGCAATCGGGCAGCACGGTCTTCGAGGACGTAGGCCGAGAAGGAAGAGCACAGGTCGCAGTCCTGCGGGTCGTGCTCAAGGCCTAAACAGTAGACACACGTGGAGTGTGGATCCGTCCGAGACATCTTCTGCCCGCAGGGGCATCTCCGAAAACCGGGAGTCGATTTGTCCATCGCAGCCGCGAGGGATCGAAGACCGAAGTCTTTTTAGCAAAAAACTTTCAAATTCGCAAAACGGAAGAAATAGGAACCAGTCGCAAACGCAGAGCGTTAAGGAGGGAACCTGAGCTTCCAAGCGGTAAGGAAGATCTGGCGTCATGGGGCGGAGCCGAGAGTTATACCACCCGGGTGGGTGGGAGGAGCCAGCTTGAAGACCTTCCGGCAAGATTTAAAGCGGCAAGGATACCTGCCAATAAGTGTGGATGAACAACATATCCATGTCCCTAGAAATATTTTTTTTTGCTGTTTCAACCAGCACATAACTTTGCCACTCATACTTTATGTCTAGCACTTACGGTTCTTGAGCTATTAGGATTTGTTTGTGGCATGCTGACTATAGCTCGATTTTGCTTAGAAAGGCCCAGGATTTACTGTTAACAGTATACAGAAGACAAGTGGTGCAACTTCAGAGAGCTCCTGTGGAGGAAATATATGATGTATCAAAATTCCCTCTGGCATAAGGCCAAGGCTACTTCTCAGGCCTTGGAAATGAAAAATCTTATCTGTGTCAATCTTCACCATTCATCACAGATGGGTTATCTGGCCGGAGGTCAGGACCCTCAAGGGAGCTTTTTAAAAAAAAAAAAGGAGTCGAGCCGACATTGGCGCCTCGAGGTCGACGCACGTGTGCGCCGAGGCTGGCAGTTAGGCTGTGTCGAGTCCGCCTGCCTCCCAGTTCTGAGTCACCGGAGAGGTAAGAGGAAGGGATGGAGGGTGGGACAAGAGAGTCCAAGGGACAGAAAAAGGAAAGGATGACTGAACTAAAAGGAGAAATAATGACAGAGGACAGCAAAGAAGAGGCTAGACTAAGGGGATTGGGTAGGGGCCCCAATCTCTGGAAGCGGAAGAAGGGAAGGGTAGGGAAGGATAGGTATTAAGGTATTCGAGACCCTTGTCTGTCACCAGATTGTATAGGAACTACAAGGAGTAGCAAAGCTCTCTGCCAGAATTCAAGGCACAGAATAACTGGCAAATACCCCAGAAGCAGAGTTGGCTATTCTGGAGGAAGAACAGGGTACAGGGATTTAGTACTCTCTCAGGAAAAGATGTTTGGTGAAAAAAAAAAAAACATTTTTTTTTTTTTTTAGGAGGAGAAAAATAGTTGGATGGAAACCAGGAGGAGAACAGAAGGAGGGCAACTACCAACTCCCACTCCACCGGGGTGGAGACAAAGTAGTAGAGAAGGAGTGCCGCTCGAGCTGTCTACTCTCATTGGAAAATACCCCCCCCGTGTGTCCCTACTTTACCCTGCTCCTAAGGAGGAGAGGGAGAGTCACAGAGAGAGGAGGGGACCCAGAGACTGAGGCCCCAAGGGGATGGTGGGTGGGATTGTGATGAATGGTGAAGATACACAGAAAGATCATAATTATGGTAGGTAAGTAATTTTCATATCTTATCTGTGTAAATCTTCACCATTCATCACAGAAGGTTTGTTCTTTTACACCCTAAGGGACAAAGTCCCTTAGCCCTCAGTGGGTGACACACTAAGGGGGGGAACCTTCAGGGCCTGGAGAGGCCCGAGAGTGGGGAGAGAGACGGAGTTCCCCCAGAGGGGGAAGGAAGTTGCCCCGACAAGCGCCGTCTCACTCTACGGGAGAAAAGGTAGGTTCCCTGGTGGGCGGATCTAATCACCCTACGCCAGGCCCAGGGTGACAACCGGGAAAGACGCTGCCATGCTGATCTCCTAGTGCAGATCGCTGTCCCTACAACCCTGGTAGCTACCTCATTGGCGTCATAAGATTCCCTCGCTTGGTGCCTTGCTAGCTCGAGGCCATGTGCAGAGAGTGCGATGGCTTGTCTGGCTTGCTCAGAGTCAGGCAATGAGGCTAGGAGCTGACCTAGCCTGGACCACAAGAACCTGTTGTAGGCTGCATAGTGGGCCTGATGAGCAGAAATAGAGAGGAGTAATCGTGCCGAGTAGAAGGTCCTCCTCCTCCAAAAATCAAAATCTGAGGAGTCTTGATCTGGGGGCCGGTCACGGTGAAGGGTGCGTAGCCCATCAGGAGTATCCAAGTGCATCAAACCAGACTGTGGATGAGGCATGGAACCTGGAGACTCTGGGTGTGCGCAATACCTCTGGCTGAGATCCCTTTGGGCGGGAACTCCGGAGAAGGGCCTCTGCCAGAAATGCAACAACGCCTCCTGAAAGGGAGCAGGCCAGGGCGGCACCACAAGGGTGGCCTCGCCAAAAATCGCCTAGAAAGGCGTGCGCCGCATGCTCAGGATTGCTGATAGTGGAGGGTGAAAGGTGCAAATCCTCCAACATCCTCACGAGGAAACGCTGATACTCAGAGAGATCAGCAGCCGGAGAGTTGTGGACAGAAGGTTCCTCTCCCCCTGAAGAGGGGGATGAGGAGCTGGAGGTCACCATGTGCTCAGAGGGTGGCTGCACGGGGGGAGGTTGGAAAACCTGGCTGTCCATTGCCCTAATGTAAGAAGGGAACCAGGCAGCCACCGCTCTGAAGTGCTCCCAGGTGAAAGGGCCGCTAGGACCGAGGATGCCTGGGAGCGCAGGAGAATGTGGCAGAGGGATGGAGGCAGAGCCGAGAAGAGAAGTCGGCTGACCTCCGCCAGGGAGCGGACCGTGAGCACCCGAAGGCGCCCCGGAAGACCCCACAGCAGACAGCTGCACAACCACATTGGTACTGCCTTGGCTGCGCCCGGAAGAATCCCCCCAGTGAGGCAACCGGGGCAGTAAAGGTCCAGAAGGACGGTCCCCTGCCTCAAAAGAACAGGACTCCCTCAAGGAACCCGAGGGGGAAGGGTGGAAATCTGCACTATGGCTCCGTCCAGGGCCCAGGTGGACCCCAGAAAAGGGCAGACGTGGCGACCCCACACCCCTCGACCCCTCAGAGTCTGACAGAGTCCTCCTCCTCGAGAGGGCCAGCCCAAGTAGCTGGCATCTCTGGGCAGCCCCCGAAGGGGAGACCCAGGGAGCAGTACCCTCCCCCCATGCAGGCGTCTTGATGGGCCCCAAAGTCGGTCGATCAAGACACACCACTGGAGGGGGTACCACCACCGAGGGATCGATGAAGCCCCCAAGACCAGGCTGCAGAGCAATGATGGCACGCACCACTGCCTGCTGGTCAGCACCACTGACCCTAATCTCGGGGGCCACTGACCTCTCAGGAGGGGGCTGGCTCAGACTCGTCGACGAGACCACTGTGCTGCCCATGTCCACAGCCAACCCCAAGGGGTGTGACTGCCCGTCCGACTCTGAGCTCGACTCCAACTCCGAAGAGGTAGAGTCCGAAGCTCTGAGCCAAACCGTAGGAGGTCGGGCAGAACTAACCTTGCCACCGGGCCTGGAAGCCACTGTTGTGCCAGAGTCGGTGCCAGTGCCCTCTGCAACCTCGCGAGTGGGACCCGCAGGAGGCATGGTGCCAGCCCGAGCCAGAGGTCCAATGCCAGGACCAGTCGCGGCACCATCCGATCCACCAGCAGCGGGAGCAGTACCAAGGACAGGGACGACGCTGACAACAGCCCCGGCGGCACCCTCGGTGCCGACACCACCGCGAGCGGCACCGAGGACCGTGGCAGCGCCGACGACGGCCCCGAAGGCGGACCCGGCACCAACATGGCGCCATTCGCCCTCGGGCGCCGCCGGATGGCACCGACAGAAGGAGTCGGCGCCCCACGGCACGAAACGCCCCGAGGACGGCGCGGCGAGGCGCAGACATGGTGAAGGGATGACGCTGGATCTGGTCTCACAGCACCGCGAACAGCGCCGACCGGTGCCCACGGCACTGGGCAACAAGTCGGCGACAACGGCCTCGGCCAGGGCTCACGGCACCGTGAACGGCGCCGACCCGGCCTTCAGAGCCCGGGAACGACACCAGGGGAGTTTCACCCCCCTAAGGGCGAACACATGGCGCGCGCGCCCTCCCACGTGAGGCGCTCAGTAATGACCAGGCTGGGTAGCCGAGGCTCCCTCCTCCTCGGTCCGATAGAACCGGGAAGGGACCCGGAAAGGCCGAGAGAGCGCGGCTTGGCCCCACAGAGTCGCGAACCCTACCCCGGAAATGGCAGAGTCAGCCCCACTCACGCTGGGCTGTCTCGGGAGGACCCGCGGTCCATGAGAAGCAGGCATCGCACGAGTCCATGTCGTGAAGCGGGCCAAGACACGCAAGGACACAGGTCATGCTGGTGGTGACTGAGAATTTTCGGCCGCATGGGCACTGCCGCATGGGGCCGACCCGCTCAAGACTTCTGCCTCCCACCGAGACACATGACCTAAGGAAAAAAAACACCAAAACAGACTAGACATCGCAAAATTAAAAAAAAAAATAAGGAAAGATCTTACCGGGCGACGTCGAGTGGAGGCAGAAAACAGAACCGGCAGGTAACCGACGGACTTAATGCCGAAGGCGAAGGATTCAAACAGGTCTAAATCTTCTTGAAGCATCCCACAAGGCAACCTCGACGGCGGGAGACGAAGAACTGGCAGGCAGGCGGAGTCGAACATAGCCTAACGGCCAACCCTCGAGCGCCATGCAGTACGTCAGCCTCGAGGGCGGCGCCGATGGTGTGTTGGCCCGCCTACCCTTAAAAAAAAAAAAAAAAAAAAAAAGTCTTAACAGGGTCCTGACCGGCCAGATAACCCATCTGTGATGAATGGTGAAGATTGACACAGATAAGATTTTTCGTTTCCAAGGCCAGAGAAGTAGCCTTGGCCTTACGCCAGAGGGAATTTTGATACATCATATAGGCCTGGTAATTGGCAATGCACAGGCCCAAAGATGCTGAGGCAATAAGTATGGCTAGGATATACAGCTTCCTAGACTGTCAGGAAGGAGGGAGGGAGCCAAGGTGTTCAAGTGCCCTAGACTGGTTGTGGGCTGCAGTAATAAAGAACAGCTAAGCAAGAACTTACCATAACAGTAGAACTTCCAGAGAATCTAATCAGGTCACACCTACTGAACTTGGCCATCAGGTACTAGGATCCCATGGAAGCTTTTCTGCAGCAGTCAACAAGAGCCACCCATGCAGGCATCAGGCTCCAATGTCACTCACCCTATAAAAGCACGGGCAGCCCCGCTCCCTCCACAGTTCTTTCCCCAGCTGGAGGCCATGAGAGACAGGAGTCCTACTAGTGAACAGAGGAGATAGAAAAGGTGCCCAGCTAGCAGAAGACTGGAGCAACAGGGCAGTCGTGCAGGGGGGGGGGGTAGAGAATGTATGGATGGACAGTATAACTTGATAAAGATTCCCTCGAAGATCTACTGTTACACTAAGTGCTTGCATAACTGTTCTATCTTCTTTGGGGATATTCCTGTCATCAGGACACACCTATGGAATGAGTTACAAGCAGTGCTAAGAGCAAGGACAGTCTGGGTGGCAGGAGGCCAGAGGCCTAAAAGAAGGCTCTGAGGCATCACAAGATTGAATCCTGCCTTTCCTTTGGGATGCAATGTCCAGACTGTAGTGCTTGGTTACAGTGTGGCATGTACTCCAAGTGGCAGCAGCACAAATCTCTGCTGCAGACACACCTCTGAAACAGATAGATGTGGCTATGCCCCTGGTGGAATGGCCACTGATAAGGCCAGGAAGTTCCTTAAAGTATTTCTTGTAGCAAAAAAAAAAAACCACACACATTTGGACAAGCACCGTTTCTGAACTGCAGCGTCCTCTCTACCGGGGGTGAAAAACAAATAACTGTTTGAACTTCCTGCAGTCCTTGGTACGGTGTATCCAGTAACACAAAATTCTATGCACATCTAAAGTATGGAGCAATGCTTAACCCTGGATCGGCACACTCTAGATAATAAACAGGCAGGTGGATGGATTGGTTGAAGGTAAATTCAGACACCACCTTAGGAAGGTAAAAGTACAGTTATGCAAGAACTTACCATAACAGATCTTCTAGAAGAGCTCTTGCAGCTGGCTATAACCATAAGGACTAAGCGACCAGGTGCTAGGACCCCATAGAAAACTTCTAGCTAGCAGTCTTCAGCAGGGACCACCCCCTGACATTGGCCCTCCCCCGATGTCAGCCAGTGGTATAAAAAGGGCAGTCCCCGGCACCACCTCAGTTCTCCCGCTGGAAACCCGGCCCTTAGAAGGGAAGGAGAAGTGAAGATTCGAAAATAAAGGGAAAGCAGAAGAAATACTGGGGGAAGGAGGGAGGAAAACAGCGCCTGCTGCAAGAGCTCTTGAAGACCTGTTACGGTAAGGTCTTGTGTAACTGTACCATCTTACTTCAAGTTGGAGCTCTTGCAGCAGGCTATAACCGTAAGGACGGAGTCCCAAGCAGAAGAGATAGGCAAGGGTGGAGGTTAATGGTAGACAGAGACCTTCAGGACAGCAGGCCTTGAAGAACAGCAAGGCCAAAGCCAGTCCTACGCCTGAAGAGACGCCCAAACTATAATGTTTGACGAAAGAGTGCACAGAACTCCAGGTAGCAGTTGTACAAATATCTGCTGTGGACACATTCTTCAAAGAGGCGAACAAAGTAGCAACACCCCTGGTAGAGTGGCCTTTTACTGGGCCCAGTAAAGGCCTGTTGTACTTATGATAACAATAAACAATGCAGCTAACTAACCACTTAGTGTCTGTTTAGTAACTGGGGCCCCTTCAGGTCTTGGAGCAAAGGAAACAAACTGTACGGTCTTTTTGAAAGGACTAGTGTGGTTAAGATAGTGTCCAGTGAACATCCAAAGTATGAAGTAAAGCCTCCCCTCTGTTGGAATACTCCGGGTAATAGACCAGATGGATGTCCTAATTCAGAGTAAACTCTGACACCTTAGGCAGAAATTTAGGATTCATCCTCAAGGATGCCCTGTCCTTGTGCAAAACGAAATAAGGCTCTTTACACATCAGAGCCTGGAGCTTGGAAATCCTTTGATCAGAAGTAATGGCAACCAAATAGAACTCTTTCCATAACAGAAAGCATAGCTCGCATTCAGCGGCTGGTTCAAAAGGAGGCAAAATAAGTTTTTCCAGCATAAACAAAAGATCCCATGGAGGGACCAGGTCCCGAATGGGAGGTTTTAGGTTTAGGATGCCCTGCAAAAAGGTGTGGGACAAATCCAACTGGACAAGTGTCTTGCCCTTTATAGGTACATGGTATGTAAAGATGGCAGAAGGGTGCACCTTGATAGAAGAGTAACTCAGACCGAAATTGGATAGAGAGAGGAGATGCTATAAAACTGAGTTCGCTGGACAGCTGAAAGGGTTGAGGTGGTGGGCTGAGGCCCAGAGGCAGAACCACTTCCACTTCATATCATAGGTGGACCTAGTGGAAGGTTTTCTAGTGGCCACTAGGACATCAGCTTCATTGGGGGAAACCCCAAATCTGGCAACTGTTAAGTCTGCAAGAGCCATGCAAGCAGGTGCAGAGACTGGAGGCCCAGATGGACAAGAGTGCCCTGGTCTTGTGAGAGCAAGTGCGAACTCAGAGGCAGAGGAACCAGAGGCTCCACCGCCAATTGCTGGAGCAGAGGGAACCAAATCCGACGAGGCCAGTAGGAAGCTATGAGGATCATCACAGCTCCCTCTGACTGTAGCTTGAGAAGGACCCTCTGGCGTAGAGGGTAGGGAGGGAAAGCATACAGAAACCTCCCTGTCCAGAGGGATAACACGTCTCACCAAAAAACACCAGGCCCTGGATCTAGTGAGCAGAAACTGGGCAGTTTGGCATTGAGTGGGGATGCAAAAAGGTCCAACTCTGGCCATCCCCATCTGTCCAACAGTTGCTCTGTGACTGACTGGAGTAGTTCCCATTCATGGGCTCTGGACCAAGACCTGCTTAGGCTGTCAGCCAAGATGTTTTGGATACTTGGAACATGCACTGCGGTGAGCTCAACGCGATGCTCCAGTGTCCCATACCAGACCCTCATGGCCTCACTGCAGAAGGGGTACGAATGGGTTCCTTCCTGCTTGTTGATGTAAAAGACCAGACATATTGTCTGCCTGGATTAGCAGAGGGCCGGGAAGACTGTCCATTTGAAATGCCTGTAGGGCAGAGAGGACCACTCGCATCTCTAGAATATTGATATGCAACGACTACTCTAAAGGGGATCAGGTACCCTGGGTCTGCTGGCCTACAAAGTGGGCTCCCCAACCCTGTCCCAAGGCGTTTGTGGTCAGGACTTGCCATGGGGACTCCAGTCTGAAGTGGACCCCTTTGGAAAGGTTCGCAGGATCCATCCACCAAGACAAAGGTCCAATGAACTGGGTCGGAGACTAACACGTTGCTTCAGATCATCTGAATCCTAGTCCCACTGTACCCAGAGTGTCCACTGGGGGACCCTCATATGCAAGCGAGCCAGAGGGATAGTCTGAATGCCAGCCGCCATGTGACCTAACATTCATAAGAATGCACTGGCTGAAGCCTGATGGAATGAGGAGACAATCAGAGCTTGGGACAGAAGACTGTCCCGCCCTATCTGGTGGTAGAAAGGCTTTGCCCTGGACTGTATCCAATATGGCCCAGATATATTGGAGTCTGGCTGGACCATGGGGATGACTTCAGCAAGTTCAAAGTGATCACCAGTTCCCTGAAGAGAGTAAAGGTGTCTTCTAGTGTCTGTTAACAGCCAAGCCCTTGTGGGTGCAGTCAGAAGCCAGTTGTCTACATAAGGAAAGACATAGGGGCCTTTTTCCCTGAGGACCACAGCAACCACTGCTAGGCACTTGGTGAAGACTCTGGGAGCAGAAGACAGGCTGCATGGCAGAGCTCAGAATTGGTAATGATGCCCCTATTAGAGGAAGCACAGGTATCTTCTGTGAGGCTGGAACACTAAAATGTGAAGGTACACATTCTGCATGTCCAGGGAGCAGAGCCAGTCCCCTTCATGAAGAAAGAGAACTAAGTTTGGAAGAGTGAGCATTCTGAACCTTTTATACTCTACGTACTGGTTTAGATGGCTAAGGTCCAGAATGGGACAAAGACCCCTGGTCTTTTTTGACACGAGGAAGAAGTGGGAGCAAAACCCCTTTCTTCTGACCTGGAAGGACTGGCTCTATGAACTGCTTTTGAAGAAGCACCTGAATTTCCCCCGACTCAGGGTGATGAGAGACTGAGGTTAGTGGGAGGAAACTGGAGAATTTTCTGGTGGCCTCCTTAGGAACTCCAGCGCATGTCCCCTCTAGGATTTGAAGCACACATTGGTCTGCAGTTATCTTCCTCCATCCCTCCAGGATGAGGGAGAAGTGACCCTCCATCACTGCCTCCTGTAGGGTCTCTGCTTGGGGGGCCCTGGCAACAAGTCAGGCTGAAACACAGAGGGTGGGCAGAGAGGCATGGGAAGATTTGGTAGTTCTGGAAAAGGAACCCCCAGGGGTCTAGGAGGCGGCCTTGTGTTTTAAAATCAAGTCACTGCTACTGGTTTTGAGACTGCTGTCCAGAGACCTACAAAAAAGAACTGGTTCTTAAAAGGCTTCTGGTTGGCCTTGTACATTTTCTAGACCGACCAGATGACCTTGCCAGAATCATGGAGGAGTGTAATAAGTTTCTCGGCCTCATCCCCAAATAGAACAGAGCCCTCAAACGGGAGTTCCATAGCCAACTCTGTGGTGCTGGACGCCTTACCTCATGCCATGCCAGTGACCTGGGTTCGGGAGAACGACCTCGAGTCATCAGGAACCGGCATATTGGGGGGGCAGGATTGAGCCACCTAATGGCAGCTCCTTCTCCTGGGGAGGTGGTCACCCCTCCGTAGTTTCGCCATCACCGGGTGGAGGTCAGGTGATGGAGCAAGCAGGAGAAGGTGACATGAAGAAGAGAGGGTGTCTCGTAGTGTGCGTGCCTCCACATGTTCATCCAAGGCAAGGGGATGGGAATGGAGCGAGAAACTAGAAAAACCCTACAAACTATGTACAGGCCAAAAATACTGGGGGGGGGGGAAAAAAAAAAAAAAAAAAAGGTCCACGATTCCTGTCTGAAGGTCCTGGGTAAAGCCCGAGACACAAAACCATGAATGGTACCAGATACAGACACCGGTAGCTGCTGTCCTGGCAGCTGTATCTGCTGTATCATAAGAGGCACGCAAAACATGCATGTCTACGTCTGAGCTGGAGTTCAACATTTCCAGAAGTTCCATCTTCTGTGGCACATCTGTCAGAGCTTGGACCAATTCTAAGCTCTCTGCCCACAAGGCATTTTGGTACTGCACCATGTGGGAGAGACAATTCAAGGACCTTATACAGCAGGTGGCTGAGGTGTGAACCTCCTTGCCTAGCTGGTCCAAGTGCTTGGACTCTTGGTCAGGAGGCTGACTGCAAAGGTGATGGGGGCCTCTTGGATCAGTCATGGGCCGCAGTGATTACCATGGAGTTGGCCACTAGATGTTCATCAAGGAAGGGCTCGACCCTAGGAGCTTTGTAGAGCTGATCCGATTTCTTGGACATGGCCGAGGAAGAAGAGAGGTGCTTCCAGGCTAGCCTGGAAAGATCCTGGAAGGTGTCTACCAGAGGGGGCACCACTAAAGGCTTAGACTCCTTTTGGCAAAGGTACTTGGCCAGCCTACAGTGCTCTGGGTCGAGGTCTTCTGTCTCCTAGCCATTAGCGGCCTGGATATGCCTCATGATGTCCATGAATGTTGGGTAGTCAGGAGGGGACCTAGGGGTGTCCTTGTGTTCTGGGGTGGGGGACGACATCTGGGTTCAGAGGCTTTAGAGGAGGAAGTTGAACTGTGGCTCGAGTTCTGAGGCAGAGGAGGTCCCATGTCAGCTTCTGCCCTTGGAATGGCACTGGCGTTGGTCTGAGGACCTAGAAGATGAGTACCGGTGCCTATGGTCCCTGTGCTTTGTTCCATCCCTATGCCTGTCTGGGCGTGGAGAATAGCTCTTGGGTGCAGAGTAGGTTCCCTGGGTTCGGGCACAGTCTCCACTGTAGTTGGCTCGGTAGGAGTGGGGAGAGGCTTGGCAGGGAGGAGGCTGCCTTTGACCTCATTCCACCAAAAATGAAAAAAAGTTCCTTCACCTCACTATGAGATATCAGAGGGATCAATGAGCCAGCGAGCGCCTGGGGTGGAGAGTTGGCCCGGGGAGCTGGCGTCAGACGTTGGGTACTTGGGAGTTGGAATCTCGGATGTCAGGCCCTCTGGTGTCGGTGTAGGGGAGACCATTATGTCTACTGGTGAAGTAGGAGGGGCCAGCGATGGCTGGGCCATAGTCCGATTTGATGCCGGAGTACTGGGCGAAGGAACGGGCGTCTGCTGACGTCAGTCTGCGGACATGGCAGGCACTGGTTGAGCAGAAGCCCGCGGTGACATCGTGGAATGGGGCAGAGGAGTTACGGAAGCCGCAGAGGCGGACTCATGCATGTCAAGGGGCCTTATCTGAAGGCTTAGAGGCCGTACCTGATGCTGGGTGGACAACAGGTACGGACCCGCCGTCTGAAGTAGCATCAGCCACACCACCTGAGGAGACAGAAGACTTGGGGACAGCCTTAACCTTCAGGAGCTGCAGAACAGAGGCTGAAGTCCCGGACTCCGATGAACCTCCACCTGCCGTCAGCACCAAGGCAGGAGGTTCATCTGCCAGCTGGTTGGAAGAAGTGAGGACATGGTCTGACCTCTCATTAAAGGAGAAACTAGAAACAAGTCTTCCTGTGAGGAGACCTAGAATGGGAGCGTGTCCATCCCAGGACATGTGCTTCCCCGAAGACAACTTCTCCTGGTGCATCGCAGGGACTAGGAGGAAGGAAGGGAGGAGGAGGAGGAGGAAGGCCCCCCCCAGTGGATTGCCTTTGCATGGTAAGCAGTGGTTTTTCAAGAAAGTGCTTTTTTAAGGGTCTGGCAGTGATTCCTAGTCCTTTTGATTAAAGCTCTGGCAGTGCTGGCAGGCCTTCATATCATGGTCTGGGCCCAGACAGAAGAGGCAGGCCACATGGCAGTCCTTCGACGGGAGCCACTTGCCGCATGTGCACTTGGACTTTCACTTAACTGAGTAAGTCCGAGAAGACAACATGCAGAGTAAAGGTAAAAGATATTACTATTTTTAAAGAAAATAAAAAAACTCAGGTAATTGTGCAATGGCGGTCGATTGTAGCAGGAGGCGTTGTGGAGCTAATGCATTATACCACTGGCAGATTCCAAGGGCGGTCCTCGCTGAAGACTGCTAGCTAGAAGTTTTCTGTGGGGTCCTGGCACCTGGCGGCTTAGTTCTTATTGTTACAGCCTGCTGCAAAAGCTCCACCATGAAATAAGATCTTAGGATTAGTATGCAAAGAGGCCCTGTCTGTGACAAAACACACAAAAAAATTTAATAAAGCTGCTCAGATATGAGAGCCTGTAGCTCTGAAATACGAACACATGTAATGGTAACTAAAAGTGATGCTTTCTAGGATGCAGCTGGCTCAAAAGGAGGCAAGGTCAGCTTCTCCAAAACAAAATTGAGGCCCCAAGCTAGAACCAGATTGCAGTTGCAAGGCTTCAGACTGAGAATGCTTCTCAGAAAAGTACGGGCCACATCCTGCTGTGCCACCATCAATGGGCACATGAAATGCTGATATTTATTACAAATTGGGTTTACAACCTTTGAGTCAGAGACTCATTTACAAAGGCACCTCGTCGCAGGGGCAGACATGGCAGACAGGTGCCCTTGAAGGGAGAAGTATTTGAGACTGGCATCAGACCAGGTCAGGCAATACTACAAAACCTGGTTCACCGTACAGGTGAAAGGGTTCAATTGATGGGAAGCAGCCCAGATAGTGAACCGCTTCCACTTCACAGAATAAGTGGCCCTGGTCGAAGGTTTTCTGGCAGATAGCAGGACATCAGCCACCTTCTGACATCCTGAACCAAGCAATGGCTACATCCTCAGGTGTCATGCATGCAGATGGAGGAACTTGGATGGACCAGAGTACCCTGAACCTGTGTCAACAGGTCCTGTTAGAGGGGTAGGGGAACTGGAGGTTCCATAGCCAGTTGTTGCAGCAATGGAAACCATTTGTTGCAGTAATGGAAACCATATTTGCCATGACCAAAACAGAGCGACCAGAATCAGGGTGACACCCTCCATCTGTAGCTTGATAAGAACCCTCTGACCAGAGGGAAGGGAGGGAATGTGTAAAGAAACCTCCTTTCCAGGAGAGAGACGTGTCACCAGAAAACACAAGGCCCTGGATCTAGCGAGCAGAAACGCGGCAGTTTCGTGCTGAGTGAGGATGCAAAATGTCCTCCTTTGGATGACCACACCTGTTGAACAGGTCTTCTGTGACCAAGGTCAGCAGCTCCCAAGCATGCACTCTGGACTGACTGGCTGAGGCTGTCTGCTAAGGCATTCTGGATGCCTGGCACATGGACAGCTGATGGTTCCGTGGTCTACGGCCCAGAACCAGACCCTCACTGCCTCCCAGCACAGAGGGTAGGAATGTGTACCTTCTGGCTTGTTGATATAGACCACACAGAGGCGGTCTGACTGCACCAACAGATTACCCAGAGAGACTGTTCCAGAACGCCTGTAAGGCATACAGAACTACCCACATTTCTAAAGTGTTTATGTGGAGGTGAGCCTCTAAGTGAGACCAAAGACCTTGGGTTTGATGAGGGCCGAGATGGGCTCCCCAACCCTGACCATCAGTGGTGAGGATCTGTTGAGGAGTGGGAATAAGAAAGGGGATCCCCTTGAGAAGACTGGCCTGGTCCATCCACCAGTGAAGCACTTTGCACACTGGCAAGGAAACAAGGACCAGCTGATCCAAATCGTCTGAGCAGTGATACCACTGAACCCTGGGATCCCACTGTGGGATCCTCATGTGCAACCGAGCCAGAGGGACAGTCAGTGGCTACAGCAATGAGGTCTAGAAGCCTGAGAAAGGTTCTAGCTGGAACATGATGGCTCTGAGTCACCTCCTGGGCATGGGCAATAGGGTAGTCTGCCCTGTCTTGAAGAAGGCAGTCCTTGCCCTGAGAGGGAGTCCAGGACTGCCCCTATGTATTGCAGTCTCCAAGAGGGGGTCAGCACAGACTTTGGCCAACTGACATACTCAAGGTTTGGAACAACTGCAAGGTGCATTCTACAGTCAATAACAGGAGCTCCCTGGACTGGGCTGTCAGCAACCAGTTGTCCAGGTGGGGGAACACAGATGCCCTCGCCCCGAAGGGCTGCTGCTAAGCACATGGTAAAGACCCATGCTGCAGAGGCTACGCCAAAGGGCAATACCCTAAATGTACAGTTACGTAAGAACTTACAGTAACAGATCGAGAGAGGCTCTTTCAGTAGGTAATCACATATTAGGACTAAGCCGCCAGGCGTCAGGCCCTCACGGAAAAATTTCTAGCTAGCACTCTTTGGCGGGGGACCGCCCCCACGTCAGGTGACCGGAGTCATGCAATGTCAGTATAAAGGGGTGGTCCCCCACTTCTGACATCCAGTTCTTTCCCCCCAAAGGTCAAGAGGCAAGATGAGAGAGAACAGGATATTCCCCCCTATGGAAATGAAGCAAATAAAACTCAGGGGGACGGAGGGCGGGAAGGCAATACCTACTACAAGAACCTCTCTCAAAGATCTATTGTTACAGTAAGTTCTTACGTAACTGTACTATCTTACAGAGAGAGGGCTCTTGCAGTAGGTATTCACATACAGGACAGAGTCCCAAGCAGTCTGGAACAAGGAAAAGCACTCGGGAGGAGGACTGTCATTCATAGCACAGAACCTCAGGGCTGAACGGGTCTCAAGGAAGGAGACCTTGCAGGACAGCCAACCCGAAGCCTGCTCTACGGTGAGAGGCAATGTCCAAACTGTAGTGCTTCGTAAAGGTATGGACAGAAGTCCAAGTTGCGGCAGCACAGATGTCTGCCGCTGACACATTCTTAAAACAAGCCGAAGAGGCAGCTACTCCTCTTGTGGAGTGACCTCTGACTTGACCCAGAGGGGTCTTGTACTTGTCGTAACAGAAAGTGATACAATGTGCCAACCACTTGGATAGGCATTGCTTTGAAACAGCATAGTTTTCTCTTGTGAGCAAGAGAGACAAAAAGCTCATCATTTTTCCTGAGATCCTTTAGTCAGATTGGTGTAGTATATTAGAATTCTGTGAATGTCCAAAGTATGCAAGAGGTACTCCCCTTGATTGAAGTGTTGCGTAAAGAAAGCGGTTAGTTCAATAGATTGATTCAGTGTAGATTCAGCCACAACCTTAGGGAGAAATTTAGGGTTGGTGCGTAGAGCCACGTGTTCCTTGTGAAATATCAAGTATGGGATTTTACACATTAAGGCCTGCAGCTCGCAAATTCGCCGAGTGGAGGTAATGGCCACTAGGAAAAGTGTCTTCCAAGAAAGGAAAGAACAGTTACGCAAGAACTTAACATAACAGTAGATCTTCGAGAACAGCTCTTGCAGCAGGTTACACCATTAGGACTGAAGCCGGTAGGCGCCAGGACCCCACGGAAATTTTCTAGCTAGCAGTATTCAGCAGGGACCGCCTCAGACATCGGTCCCGCCCCCAATGTCAGGCATAGTACATAAGGAGGTGGTCCCCCAGAAACCCCAGTTCTCCCGCCGGAGACTCCCAGCCGCTGGATGACGACAGGAGACTGAGGATCCGCCATCAAATGGTAATCAGAGTGGTGTTCAGAACACTCGATCCTAGGAAAAGGATATCGGAACAAAAAAATCTACCTCCAGCGGGGGATGGTGGGAGGGGAAAGTACCTGCTGCAAGAGCGGTTCTCAAAGATCTACTGTTATGGTAATTTCTTACATAACTGTACTATCTTAACTTTGAGAAACGGCTCTTGCAGCAGGTTACACCATTAGGACCGATTCCCAAGCAATACTGGAAATCCCACACCACGGGGAGGAGGGAAGGTAGAAATCCTCAGTAAAACCTAAGCCTAGGATCAGAAGTCCTTGAAGGACTGCTAGACCAAAACCTGCTCTTCGCCTCGATGCAACGTCCAGGCTATAATGCCTGATGAAGGTGTGCACAGTGCTCAAAGTAGCAGCTGCACAGATAGCCACCCCCCCCTTGTGGAATAACCCTTAACAGTGCCTGGTAGGGGTTTGCTGCGCTTCTGGTAACAGAACGTGATACAGTGTATGAGCCACCTGGACAGCGACTGTTTGGAAATGGGAGCTCCCATCATCCTGTGGGCGAAGGAAACAAAAAGCTGATCAGATTTTTTGGTGGTGTTTGGTTCTGGTCAGGTAGTACCGAAGACGCCTAAGCACATTTAGAGTGTGCAACAGGGCCTCTCCTCGATTTGAATATTTAGGGAAGTACATTGGTAGATCGATGTCCTGATTAAGAGTGACAGCTGAGACCACCTTAGGCAGAAACTTCGGATTGGTCCATAAGGATACCCTGTCCTGGTGGAAAACCAAATAAGGTTCTTTGCACATCAGTGTGTGAAGCTCCAAAATTCTTTTGGCCGAAGTGACAGCAACTAAAAACAACATCTTCCATGTAAGGAGACGTAGCTTGCAATCCGCGACTAGTTCAAACGGTGGCAAGGTAAGCTGCTCCAGGACAAAGGGTAAATCCTAAGGCGGAATAGGATCTTTGAACGGAGGTCAAAGGTGGAAAACCCCTCTCAGGAAGGCTTGTGCTGTGTCCAACTGAGATATAGGATGTTGGCCTATAGGAGTGTGATAGGCCGAGATGGCACAAAGGTGTACTTTTATCGAGGAGTAGGCCAAGCCTGTCTGAAAAAGAGACGGGAGGTAGTCCAAGACCGACCTTTTTGGACAATCCAGTGGTGAAAACCCCCGCGCTTGAGCCCAGAGACAAAATCTGCGCCATTTCATGGCATAAGCTGCATGAGTGGTCGGTTTTCTAGTGGCCGCTAGGACGTCAGCTACCTCTTGCAAGACCCCGTATCGCATAATGGCTATGTCTCTAGGAGCCAGGCATGCAGGTTCAGTGAACAAAGGTCCGGATGGACCAAGGAGCCCGCCTCCCGAGACAGCAAGTGACAGCGAACTGGCAGAGGCACCGGAGGTTCCTGGGACAGCTGATGTAGTAGAGGGAACCAGATCTGCCTGGGCCAAAACGGCATAAGTACCAGCGTTGCTTGCTCTCTGCAAAGTTTCAGAAGGACCCTCTGGATCAACGGAAGGTGGGGGGAGGCAGAGAGGAATCTGCCTGCCCAGAAGAAGGACAACACGTCTCACCAGAAAACCCCAGGCCCTGGATCTAGCGAGCAAAAACTGGGCAGTTTTGTGTTGGATGGGGACGCGAAAAGGTCCAACTCTGGTGTACCCCATCTGTGAAACAGATCCTCTACTACCTCTTGGAGTAGTTCCCACTCGTGGAATCTGGCCTGAGAGTGACTCAGGCTGTCTGCGATAACATTGTCCACTCCTGGTACATGAACAGCAATAAGGTTTGCACCGTGTTGTAAGATCCAATCCCACATTCTCATGGCCTCCCTGCAAAACGGGTAGGAATGGGTGCCTCCTTGTTTGTTGAGGTAATACATCACCGCAGAATTGTCTGTAACAGAAGAGTACCCGGTGGAATCTCCGACTGGAAAGCCTGCAGGGCGTAAAGAACTGCTCTCATTTCCAGGATATTTATGTGGAGATGAGTCTCTTGGGCTGTCCACAGGCCCCGAGACTGAACACCGTCGAGGTGTACTCCCCATCCGAGCCCTGAGGCGTCGGTGGAGAGCATCACAATCGGAGATGGCACAGTGAAGGGGAACCCCACCGAGAAGTTCTTCGAATCTAGCCACCATTGCCAATCCCGGATTACAGCCTTCGCGATCTGAATTGGGAGCTGCAGATGGTCTTGCTTTTGATCCCATTGGACCCGTAACATCCACTGGGTCACTCGCATGTGGAGACGGGCTAGTGGGACTGCGGCCATGTGTCCGAGCAGGCAAAGAACCAGTCAGGCTGAGATGGTCTTTGCCAAGATGTCCCTGATAAGGTATTGAAGTGTTCCGCTTGGTCCTGGGGTAGGAAAGCTTTCCCCTGGACGGTGTCCAGAACTGCGCCTATGAACTGCAGAATCTGAGACTGAACCAGGCGTTACTTCTCTTGATTGATAATGATGCCCCGCATCTCGAACAGCGACTGAGTACAATGAATGGAGGACATCAGGGCCTCCCAAGAGGGCGCCATGAGAAGCCAGTAGTCCAGGTAGGGGAACATGTGACCTTGTCTCCTCAGAGTTGCCGCTACTACCGCCATGCACTTCTTGAATACCCGAGGTGCCGACGACAGTCTGAAGGGGAGGGCTCGGAACTGAATGGTGGCCCTGAAACTAAGCACAAAAACTTCAATTTGAGCTTGAGCTATGGGTATATGCAGGTAAGCATCCTGCATGTCCAAGGACGCTAGAAATGCGCCCTGCTTGAGCATGGGTATCAGACCTGGGAGGGTCACCATGCGAAAGCATTTGTACAGGACCGAAGCGTTGAGGTCGCTGAGATCCAGTATCGGACGGAGGTCCCCTGTCTTCTTGGGAACCAGAAAGAAGTGAGAATAACAACCTGCACCTCTCTGGTTCCATGGCACATGCTCTATAGCTCCTTTTCCGAGCAGCGAGAGCACCTCCTGCTGAATGAGCAGGGCGTGCTGACCGAATAACGGGAAAGCAGGGGAGGTCTTGACTGTGGGTGGTAGAGAAATTCTATGAAGTGGCCTTTCTTGACCAACTGGAGAACCCACCGGTCGGCGGTAATAGACTGCCACCCTAAAAAGTGGCGAGCGATGAGACCTCTGACCATGCCCGTTGATCCAGAGGAGGGGCGGGGGCTGGGAAGGAGTCATGCTGTGGCAGCACTGGTCCTTGCAGGCTGGGCCAGTTTGGTGTAACGCTGGCCTCTGCCTGGGAATGACTTAGCCTGGGCTTTACGTTGAAAAGTGGCCATTTGTTGCTGGCCGGAACGTGGCTGTTGCCAGCTGCGAAAACAGCTCTGGTTCCTACTAAAGGAACCAGGCCTTGATCTGTACATAGCTGTACAGACCTGACTGCCTTCCCAGTGTCCTGGAGCTTGGTGATAACCTTCTCTGAGGGTTCATCAAAAAGTATTTCGACATTGTAAGGGACATCAAGAATGTTCTTCTGTATGTCCAGGGAAAAGCCGGAGACACGGAGCCAACAGAGTCTCCAGAGACAGATGCCTGAAGCCGCAGCTCTGGCAGATGAGTCCGCAGAATCGCATGTGGCTCGTAGCACTTGGGTACCCACATCAGACCCTGTGCGGAGGAGGTTTAGGAGCTCCACCTTCTGATCGTCATCTGGTAATTTGTCAACAAGATCCTGGCCCTGTTCCCACAGGGCATTCTGAAACTGTACCATGTGAGATAGGTAGTTCAGAGACCTGATGGAGCATGTAGCAGCTGCATACATACGCCTCCCCAGGGCATCCAGCTGTTTGGATTCCTGGTCTGGTGGCTGTGTGCTTATGTGCTGCGGTCTTTGGGACCGGTCATACGAGGCCGTAATGACCAGGGAGTCAGCCAGAGGTTGTTGAGTCAAGTATTGGTCCTCTTTCGGGGCCTTGTACAAGCGGTCAGCTTTCTTCGACACAGCGGGAGTGGAGTGTGGACACCTCCACATAGCCTTGGTGACGTCCGCGAAGGTGTCCACCAAGGGTGGCACTACCACAGGCTTTGGATCTTTCTGCCGAAGATAATGGGCAAGGCACTGTGTCGAGATTGAGGTCTTCAGCATATCATCCCATGTTGTCCTGGATGTGCCTCATGATGTCAAAGAAGGAGGGATCATCTGGAGAAGACCTGGGTAGGTCATGTGGGTCAGGTGATGGGATGCTGAGTGGAGAAGGAGATCTGGAGAATTCAGAGGCATCTGATCTGGAATCCTCCCCTGACGGAGTGTACCAACGTCGTCTGGGTTGCTTGGGGCTGGGAGACCCTGATGGAGATCTTGAGGGAGGCCTTCTCTGATCCTTGGATCTACCCCTAGGAGGTGGAGTCTGCTCCTTAGGGGTTGGTGGTCGTCCTGCTGGCCCCTGTAGTGGAGGAGGAGCATAGGAGGTGAAGGAGTGGGGGGAGGAGTAGGAAGAGGAGGAGGTTTTTATAGGGACCATGTCTTTCCGGATGGTGTTCCACCAGAAAGTAAAGAGATCCTTTACCTCTTGTACATTCATGCCAGACGACGGGCCTGGCACCGGTGGTCTGTCGTCGGGATCAGGTCCACGGGTGTCTCCGGGGTGAGCGAAGGTTCCCTCGGGAGCCCGGCGTCCTCTGTGTCGCCCGCCTGGTCTTCGGGCAATGTCGTGTCCTCCTCAATGGAATCCCTGGAACCGGTGTCCACCAGTGACTGGGGGTCTGTCTTCTGCTCCGGTGAGCGTGAAGCAGACATCTGCTGCTTGGCAGACAACTTCGGGTCCAGCGAATGCCTGGCCGGTGTCTGGTGCTTTGCCAATGTCCTCGGCTCTGAACGCCTGGCCGACTTTGGGTGCTTGGTCATCATTGGGTCTATCGTCCGCTTTAGGGACGTCAGGTCTTTTGTCTTCCTGGGTGGAGGATCCGGACCCCTGGGAGGCTGGGAGACCGATCTGGAGTCGGGGTCCCAACATCAGGCAGAAGAGGAAGACCTGTGATGTTCCGAAGACTTGGAAGAGGCCCGAGAGGGAGTAGAGGAAGCAGAGGGCCTAAAGCAAAGTCAAAGAACCACCTGTAGCCTTGACTTTGACTGGAGGGGGCTGAGAACGAGCCTTGGAGGGACAGTGATCAGATCGGGTGGAGTCTGAGCTACGCGAGTCCGAGGCCCGGTTAGGGGATCTGGACCTTGCTTTCTCCCAGTGTTTGTCCTGGTGTTTATGGGCCTTGGAAGAAGAATCACCCCTGGAGGAAGGTTCTTTGTCCATCCTGCTAAGTTTCTCTTCTAATAGGTATGCCTGAAGTGCCTTCTGATGGCGGATCCTGGTGAGGCTGTTGAACCCTTGACAGAAGGAGCAGGCCTTGGTATCGTGGTCCGGGCCTAAGCACCGCACACATGAAGAATGAGGATCCTTGAAAGGGATCTGTTTTCCGCAGGCACACTTGGAAAGGTGTCCCTCAGAAGAAGGAGTTGGACAGGACATTAGTTTTGTAGAAACTACTTGAAGAAGTTCTAAGTCATTGTGCGCTAGGTAGAGACCATGAGGTCGATGCTGCCAAGTCGACAGCGGGAAAAGAAGTGGGGATTCTGGGGGACCACCTCCTTATGTACTATGCCTGACGTCGGGGGCGGGACTGACGTCAGAGGTGGTCCCTGCTGAATACTTCTAGCTAGAAAATTTCTGTGGGGTCCTGGTGCCTACCGGCTTCAGTCCTAATGGTGTAACCTGCTGCAAGAGCAGTTTCTCGAAGTGAGATCTTCAGATCGGCTGTAGCAGCTCGCTCGAAGGGAGGCAGAGTAAGCTTCTCCAGGATGAAATTCAAGTCCCATGGAGGAGCAGGAATGTGGATGAAGGGGGGTCTCAAATGGAGAACCCCTCTGAGAAAAGTCTTAGAGACTTCCAACTGAGCAAAAGTCCTGCCTCCAAAGGGAATTTGGTAGGTTGAGATAGCTGCCATGTGGACTTTCAATGAGGAATGGCCAAGACCCAGATCGAAGAGGTGACGCATGTAGTCCAGGACTTTGGGCATAAGAAAGGCTCGAAGTCTTTCGAATTTGCCCAAATTGAAAACAGTTTCCACTTCATGGCATACATGGATCTGGTGGAAGGCTTTCTGACCACCAAAATGTCCGCAACTAGAGAAGAGACTTCAAAGCGGGCTTTAGCTACGTCTGCAGGAGCCACGCATGGAGATAAAGGGATTTGAGACCTGGATGAACAAGGGTCCCCTGATCCTGGGTCAACAATTGTTGCAGAGAAAGTGGAGTTTCCTCTGAAAACTGTTGCAGAAGAGAGAACCAAACTTGCCTGGGCCAGAAGGTATGAATGAGAATCATTAGAGGGCCCTCCGATCAGAGTTTGTTCAGGACCCTCTGAATTAAAGGAATGGAAAGGAAGGCATAAATTAATCTGTCCCCCCAATTGAGAGACAGAACATCCCGCCAAAAAAATGTCTTGCTCTGGAGCAAGCAAGCAGAAAGCAGGAAGTTTTGCATTTTGTGGAGAGGCAAAGAGGTCTATCTGAGGTGTTCCCCATCGCTGAAAGATGTCGTTTATGACTAACTCCCATTCATGGGACCTGGCTGAGGACAGACAGTTGGCCAGTGTGTTTTCAACTTCCGGAATGTGAACTGCGGTCAAGTGAAGACGCTGTTGAGCTGCCCAATGCTAGACTCATCGCTTCCTGGCACAGAAGGTAGGAACGTGTTCCTCCCCGCTTGTTGAGGTACCAGACTACGCACATGTCTGAGTTGTATGAGGAGATGACCGGGAAGGATGAAGGAGAGTAGAGCCTGAAGGGCACAAAGGACTGCTCTCAGTTCGAGCACATTTATGTACAGATTTTGTTCGAACTTAGACCAGCTGCCCAGAGTCCTGTGAGACCCTAGATGGGCACCCCAGCCTTCCCCTGACTTATCCGTCCTCAACGTCAGGGAGCGCAGATCAATGCAGAAGTGAACTCGCAGGCACAGGTTCTCCTGAACCATCCACCAATGCAAGTCCCTGATCATGGAATCTGATACTAGTACCTCTTGGTCTAGATTGTCCCTGGTCTGGTCCCACTGTGACTGAAGTGTCTACTGAGAGATCCTCATATGGGGCTGAGCGAACGGGACTGTTTGAATGACAGCCACCATTGGCCCGAGGAGGACTGACCTGGCTCCAACCCTCCCTCCTGCGGCCGGAAAGACGACTAGCCCGATTCTGAAGGGTGTCTACCCTGTCCAGAGGCAAGAAGGCTTTGTCGGCAGTCGTATCCAGAATCGCCCCTATAAACTGGAGGCATTGGCATGGGACCAAGTGGGACTTGGCCTGGTTGATGGTGATACTCAGGCCATCAGGAGCCAATCGTCCAAGTACAGGAAAACCTGTGCTCCCTGGGTATGCAGGTGGGCTGCTACCACTGACAGGCAATTGGTAAATACTCGGGGCGAGGAAAGACCAAATGGGAGGGCCTTGCATTGGTCAACCTGAAAACAAAATCAAAGGAATTTGTGGTGGGATGGAGATATGCAGGTAGGCCTTGACCCGACCGAGAGTCCTTGGTCGGTCCCCCCGATTTCAGTTGTGGAGGCGGAGGTTCCACCACAAATCGGTGGGGCAGCTGGTTTCGGCCGAACAACCGGACCAGGCTTGGGCACCTAGACTACAGTGAGGGGTTGTTTCGGCCGCTCGGGTGACAGCCACTTGATGGCCAGGGAAGGTGACGGTGTCGACTTGTTCCCGGACAGAAGCAACTGCTGCCACATCAAGTTCTCGTAGCGTCGACGCAATTTGTGCCGAAGCCTCTCCTCTTCCGAGGAGGAGGATGAGTGGCGGCCCCGTTTACCTCGGTGCCGAGACCGCCGATGTCGGTGGGATCGGCGGGACCGAGACAAAGTCAGAGAGCGAGACCCTCGGTGTTTCAGAGGATGGGTCTGGGAAGGAGCGGAGGACGCCCGCTCTTCCCTTGGCTCGGAAGCCTTAACCAGGGACTGCTGCACCAGGGGAGCAGGCAGATCCTCGGTCTCCACCGGGGGAACCGGTGAAGAAGGGTTGTCTGCCTCACCAGTCGACAGCCCGTCCGACGGGTCAAGAAAAATCTCGACTACGTCGACTGGTGTCTCGGCTGGCTGGCCTGACGGGGACGCCGTGAAGCCGGCGGCCTTAGCCGCAACCTCGACCGAAGTCGACAGTTGGCTGTCCGGGGAAGGAGACCTCTCCCGCTCCCACGAACGTAGACGATGGGACTTACCCTTTGAGTCCTTCTTTTTGGACAGAGAGGAATGTCCCGATGGCCCCTCTCCCTTCGTGGAAAGGGACTGGCAAAGCTCCTTGAACTAAGCTGAATACGAGGTACCCAGAGAGAGCGGGATAAATGCTGCGACCGAGGAAGAGGATGATGCGGCCTGGGCCCTTCTCCTCCTCCTCGAGGGCGATCATTTGCTAGAGTTGCTCAGCAGTCAGCCGCATGATAACCATGTGGGCCTCAACCCGACTTTACCATCGGGTAGTGCTTCTCGGGCGCCTTAGCTATAACTGGGCAGCGCGTTCCTCCAGGATGTTGGCCGAAAATTAACAGCATGACTCGCAGGCCTGCGGGTCGTGTTCTAGGCCGAGGCAGTAGACTCACGTGGAGTGCGGGTCCGTCCTGGACATCTTCTGCCCACAAGGGCACCGCTGAAATCTGGGAGTATATTTGTCCATCGCAGCCGTGAGGGAGAAAGATGACCGAAGTCTTGAAAATTTTAAAATGAGTTTCGGGTGAACCGAAGAATTAGGATCCAGTCTATCACGCAGAGCATTAAGGAGGGAACCTGAGCTTCCAAGCGGTAAGGAAGATCTGGAGTCACGGGGCGGAACAGAGAGTTTTACCACCCAGGTGGGTGGAAGGAGCCAGCTTGAAGACCTTCCGGCAAGATTTAAAGCGGCAAGGAACCTGCCAGACAGTGTAGATGAACAACATATCCATGTCCCTAGAAACCATGATGTACAGGTAGGCATCCTGCATATCATGGGAGCATAGCCAGTCAACCTGCATGAGCAGTAAGAGAAGACTGTGCAAAATGACCATCTGGAACTTTTTGTACTGGATGGTAAGATTTAGTTTCTCGAGGTCTAGAATGGGCCTCAAGTCCACGGTCCTTTTGGGAACCAGGAAGAACCTGGAGTAGAACTACTTCTCCACCAATTTTAAGGCAAAGTACTTCACTTTGCCTTGTTTTTGAGCTCCAAAGGCGAATTTTGCAGTGCTTCATGGGATTGCAGGTCACATGGGCTCTAGACTGTTCTGCACAGCCTCGGTTCTGTGTAGTGTGTGTGTAGTGGAAGATAGAGACAGTTTCCTCTCAGAGCTCTGCGATTCAAATCCTCTATATATATTAAAAAAAAAAAAAAAAAAAAAAAGCAGTTAGCCTTTTTGAGCTATTTTTTTTTGGCTCACAATTTAGTACATAGATTGTAGGAAACCCTCCTGTGCTCATATCATCGAGTGTTTGTGTGTTTTTGAATGTTAATTTAGAACAGTCTGTGTACCGTGAAGTGTACTTTGGGGAGCAGCGCATCTGTGGTGTAGTAGATTAACTGGGAGAAAAAGGCAATCTTTCTGTTTGGCTATATTTTTGGTTATATTTTTCTTGTACAACTGTTAATGTACACAGTAGTTCTCAGTAATTGACATTTGTTTGCAGATTGTTGTGGTGCAGCAGTGTATGTATAATTTCAGTTTAAAACATTTGGTTATATTACTAAAGGTTTTCAATTTGCTACGCATTACTTGTAGTGTGTGTGTGTGTGTGTGTGTGTGTGTGTGTGTGTGTGTGTGTGTGTGTGTGTGTGTGTGTGTGGCGCAATGCGTGCCATTAAGTCAGACACCTTTTATTGTGCCACAGAGTAATTGCAGCAGTGTGAACCTGCTAGCCACTGCACCTGCATGAATGTTTTATACTGCTTTGTGGTATCTTTACTGGTAGTGGACTGTTACTGCCTTGCACTAACCCCAAAAAAATGGCAAAAGGTATTCTTTTCCAGATTTGGATTTGTGAGCACTGGTTAGGTGTTGTGCCTTTGCATCTGCATCTCGAGTGTGCAGCACAATCTTAATCTGGCTGTGCGTTTGCAGTACACTTAATTCTGGGAGTAGTTGCATTTCTTGTTACACTCATTTCACTTCGTCAGCACTGGAGAATTTTTTGAACACAAGACAGTAAACACAGACTCTGGTGGCAGATAAGGGCCATTTTGCCCACCCAGTCTGCCCAATTTGTTTTTTCGTTTTCTCTGCCTTCATTTTTGCTGTAGATCCACTTGATCTATGGTACTGTATCTTCCCCCACCTTCCTAATCCCTACAATTTCCTTATGCCTATCCCAGGCATTTTTGAACCCCACCACTGTAGCATTTTGGGGATGCACATTAATTCTGGTGACAGTGTGCGACTACTGTACGCATGACATTTGAGTGCGCCATTAATTCTTGGAGACTGCATTTCTTGTGCTCTCATTTCACTTCATCACCGTCAGCACTGGGGAGTTTTCTGGACACAAGACATGAGCATTTTGGGGAAGCACATTAATTCTAGTTACGGTGTGTGAAGGGCCAGTATTGTCACTTCACCTTACTTCACGTTAACATGGAATGACAATGCAAAGTAATAATTACAAGGCGAAGTGAGCCTTTTGCACTGGACACTCTGCGTAGTGGAGTGCCCACTTCGGTCACTTTGCCGGCAAAATTTATATTCACTGCATCTCTATGCTGGAGGCGTAGACCTTCTTGCCAAGGTGATTGAGGTGCTGGGATTCCCAATCAGGTGGCACCGTACTAGTGTGGCAGGGCAGAGTGGTCTGGTTGTGAGCTGCCGTAACAACAAGAGTCAGCTGCAGGGGCAGCAGACAGGAACATGTGGCCCGGCAGGACACAGTAAAGCCGGGCAGGCCCACTGGGGGTGAGCGAAGCAGAAGCAGGATGGCACCAGGCCCGAAACATGGCGTTGGCATAAGCAGGAATCAAGGGAGGGACAACCATGTCAGGCTCCTCAGGCATGCCAAGGTAGTCTGCCAGGACATGGCGAAGGAAATCCGGTTCCCCCGCAGGGAAGCGGAACATGTCCCTAATCTGCAAGAGCAGATCCCTGAAGGAAACGTCCGCAGAGGTATCTGGAGTGGCAAGTGGGATGTCCTCCATGATAGATGAAACAGAGAAGGGGGAACCAGAGTCCCCACAGTCAGAGAAGCCAGCATCCGAGCTGGACACCCTGAAGGGATCCTCCACGTCAGAGTCCCCATCCCACAGTGCGAGTCCAGATAAAACGGGAAGGGGTGGGAAGAGCGAGGTGGAAACAACTGGATCTGGGTGAAGGCGCTTAGGTGGGGCGAGGGAAATGGCACGCGGAGGACCCGGGGCGAGTTGAAGGCTGGGCCGGACTCAAAGACCTCCAGAACGATGCAGGCAATGCCCGGCATCTGGGAAGGGGGGGGGGGTCCACAGACGGAAGGCACCCAAGAGAAGCACTTGGAGGGTGGGGCACCCAACCTGGGCATTCGGGAGTGGCATCCAGACCCCTGTGGGGTGGCACGGCAGGACGGGCAAGGAAACCAGAGCGAGATCTCTGAACCCAGGCCATGGGCATCGAAGATGGGACACCTGGAGGGCAAACAGGGTGAAGGAGGGGGAACCCCAACCGATCCAGCAGCAAGGTGCCCGTGCCAGAGTGGGTTGGGGGAAGAATCAGAAGTGCACCCCCGGACCTGGTACGTCCCAGGGTGCAGGGCACCCTCAGTCAACGAGGAATGCAAATCCGTGTGTCTCGTTGACAGGGGAAGACATCCCGTCGACGAGGAATGCTCAGTCGGTGGAAGCCTTCCCGAAGGGCGAAGAGCCCACGGCGACTAAAGAATAGAAACAGAATGCTTAATCAATGGGGGAAGGCCTCCCATTGAGAGAGAAGACAGAGAAACCTGTCCTGTCGACGGGGGAAGCTGCCCAGTCGACGAGCAACATGTTGTCGATGGGGGAAGTGCCCGTTGATGAGACACTTGTAGGAAAGAGCTCCGTCAACTGCGGATGACCTGCCAATGATGAGGGAAGCAACAAAGGCTCAGTAGATTGGGGGGGGGCTTCCCTGTCAACGATGGAGGAGCCACCGTCAATGAAGCAGATCGGAAGGGGTGAGAGGAGTGAGAGTCCTGCTCCCTCCGATACTGGGAATGAGAGCCTTGGTCCAGGGCACCCTTAACACGGGTCCCCGAGGTCTGTCCCAGAAATGCTGCCTGGTCAGCCATGGACAGAGTCTCCGACCCAGCAAGAGAGCCTGGGCCAAGGAACAGTGGGGGTGCTGTAAGTGGTTCACAGGCCCGGCCTAGTGGAAGTAGAAGAGCCAGGGCCTGGGAGTATGCTATAGGCCCAGCACAGAGAATAAACAATCTGGTTCAAGTTCATGTCGAAGACTGAAACATAGAAGTTGATGGCAGATAAGAACCGCAAGGCCCATCCAGTCTGCCCATTTCTTTTTCTACCTTATGAATGTGTCATAGGCCTTTGCTCTGTCACTGGCCTATCTATTCACTCATATCTGTATTGCTCCCTTATGCCTATCCCATGCTTGTTTGAAGCCCTGCACTGTATTCATATCCACCACTTCCTGAGGTAGGCCGTCCCGTGCATCCACCACCCTTTCTGTGAAAAAACTTCCTCACATTACCCCAATCAGCCTCCTTCTAATCTCATGCTGTGTCCTCTTGTCCTGCTATTTTTCTTACATTGAAACATGTTAGACTGACGTTGTTAATGCCCTTAAGGTGTTTGAATGTTTCAAATCATATCGCCGCTCTCCCTTCTTTGCTTTGAGTTGTTAATCTGTCCTCATATGTTTTCTGATGCAGTCCCCAACCCCATTTTGGTTGCCCTTCTCTATACTGCCTCAATTTGGTTAATGTCCTTGTGAAGGTGTGGCCTCCAGTACTGCACGCAGTACTCCAGATGGGGCCTAACCAGCATCTTGTAAAGAGGGATTATTGTCTCCCTCTTCTGACTTGTGATGCCCCTACTAATACACCCTAACATCCCTCTAGCCTAACCTACTGCTTTAGAGGTCTGCTTGGATGATTTCAGGTCATCGGTGATGACGCCCAAGTCTCTTTCTTCTCTTGTGACTGCCAGCAACTCCCCTTCCAGCCTATAGGTGGCTTCAGGGTTTCTCTTCCCCATGTGCATGATCTTGCACTTCTTTGCGTTAAACCTCAGTTGCCATTCTTCCGACCATTTTGCTAGTTTATCCAGATCTCTTCTCATTCTGCCCACACCATCTGAATCATCTACTCTGTTGCAGATCTTGGTGTCATCTGCAAACAGACAAACCTTACACTCCAGTCCATCTGCAATGTCACTGATCAAGATATTGAAGAGGATTGGCCCCAGGACTGATCACTGAAGTACCCCACTTGTGACTTGCATCTCTTCTGACTGTATACCATTTACCACTCCGGTTTCTGCCCGTCAACCAGTTTGCCACCCAGCTGACCAACGTCTGACCCACCCCGAGCCTACCCAGCTCATTAATCAATCTATGTGGAACAGTATGAAAGCTTTGCTGAAGTCAAGGTAGGCAACATCAACTGCTCACCCTTGGTCCACCACTCTAGTTACCCAGTCAAAGAAATCTATGAGATCAGTTTGACAGGACCTTCCTTTTGTAAACCCATACTGTCTTGGATCCTGCACTCCTATGGATTCCAGGTGTTGCACTATTCTTTCCTTAAGGAGTGTCTCCATAATCTTGCCCACTACTGAGGTAAGACCGACTGGTCTGTAGTTCCCGGTCTCCTCCCTGCTACCACTCTTGTGGAGCGGGATCACATGAGCCCTTCTCCAGTCTTCTGGGACCTCTCCTGTGCTGAGAGACTCACTAAACAGTTCTGCTAATGGCTCTGCTAGTTAAACCCTTAGCTCCTTTAGTACCCTGGGATGTATGCCACCAGGTCCCACTGCCTTGTCCACCCTGAGCTTATCGAGTTCTTGTAGGACCCTTTCTTTTGTGAAGGGACTAGTGCACATCCCCCCAACCCCACATGTCCATGGTGCAGAGCTGTGGGCCCTGCCCCACCTTCTCTTCAGTAAATACTGAGCAGAAGTATCTATTTAGGATAGATGCTTTTACATGGTCCTCCTCCTCACACGCCCCCTTATCCCCTTTGATCTTAGCAATACCCCCCTCTGGACTTTCTCCTTTCACTAATGTATCTATAGAAAGTCTTGTCCCCTTCTTTTACTGTTTGTGCTACCGTTTCCTCAGTTTGGGCCTTCGCTTGCTTACTGCATTCCCTGCTTCCCTTAGGGAAGTTTGGTATGCCTCCCTATCTTCATCCTGGTGCATTCCCCTATATTTTCTGAAGGCCAGCCTTTTGGCTCTCACCTTTTCTGCTACTGTGTTTGAGAACCAAAGTGGTTTCCTCCTTCTTTTGCACTTCCTTTTTTCACTAACACAATGGGATGTTACTTCAGTATTGCATCTTTAATGCTGGCCCACTTTGCCTGTACCCCCTCACCTGTATTTTTTTTTTTGCCAGGGCTAGCTTAACTGTTGGCCATCTTATCAAAGTCAGCTCCGCTAAATTCCCATATTTTTGCCTTGGAATTGGATGATTTTGTTCTAGTGGCCAAATTGAACTATACTATATGATGGTCACTGGCCCCCAGGTGACCTTCGACCTGGAGATTTGTGATCCTTTCCCTGTTAGTCAGTACTAGATCTGTCTGTAGCGGGTTGTTCTACCAGTTGTTTGAGGCCCTCCCCCTGTAGGAAATACACCAGGTGTCTAGTTCTGGCAGATGTCTCTGCTGGTATTGACCAATCTGTATCTGGCATGTTGAAGTCTCCATTATCAGAACCTCCCCTTTAGCTGTCATGTTTTGTATATCTTCTAACAGCAATGTGTATATGTCCTCCCCCTGGTCTTGAGGCCTGTACACAACCCCAGTGCGTATGGCCGTCCCATTTCCAGGGTGACCCCACAGTTCTTCTGGCTCCTTCTGTGTATTCTAAATTTCCATAGCTTTGATATTTTCATTGACATAAAGGGCCACTCCACCCCCCCTTTTTGCACCTCGATCTCTTCTGAACAGTACATAGCCAGGTACTGAAGTCTCCCAAGTGTGGTTACTGGTAAACTATGTCTCGCTAATGGCTACTGCCAACACAGAAGACTTAACCAGCTGCCATGTGGGCTGCCCCCTTTTATACACAACCAGAGGACATGATGTATGGGGGACAGCCCTATAGAAGACTGCTATAAGAAGCTACCATGTGACTGCTCCACCTAGCGTACTCCCAAGAGTAATAACCTACTGCAAGAGACTGGTCCATAGAAGATCCTTCTGTTCTAAGTCATCTGGACCCGGTGTCCACTGCCGGATTCTCATATGAACATATGAAGAAGCCAGCAGAAGAAGGCCATTTGGCCTATCAAGTCAGCTCGTATTACAGGGTCCACAGCTTGAGCTAATGTTCCTGCCCTCCCTCCCCATGATCCTTACATTTCCCCTATGTTTATCCCAGCCTCTTAAAGCTGACCACTGTCTTAAAACGAGATTATCTCTTCTGGCAGCGCATTCCAAGTGTTCACCACCCTTTCTGTGAAGTGCTTCATAACCTCCCTCCTAAACCTCCCACCCTCCAGCTTAAGACTGTGCCCAGTGTTATGATTGCCTCTCAGTTTAGATATTCTCCTTATCAACCTCATTGATCCTTTCCAAATACTTGGATGTCCCAATCATATACTCCCCAGAGTACATGTTTGGTGCCCTCAACCTCTCCTCATATGCCTTACCCTGCTGATCTGCCATCATCTTCGTAGCCCTCATCTGGACCTTCTCCACAAGTTAATGTCCTTTTTTGAGGTAGGGGCACCAGTACTGAACTCCACACTCTAGATGCAGCCTTACCAGTGACCTGTACAAGGGCAGTATAACCTCCTCTCTCCTACTACTGATCCCCCTAGATATGCATCCCTGCATCTTGTTTGCCTTTGCTGCAAATTTCTTGCACTGCGTGGAGTGCTTCAGGTCACCAGTGATCATCACTCCCAGGTCTTTCTCCTCTGATGCAGGTACTTAGACTCCACCCAGGTAGTACTTGGTCCTGGGATTCTTGGCTCCAATATGCATAACTTTGTATTTCTTGGCACTGAAGCCAAGCTGCCAGATCCTGGACCACCTCCCCATCTTTTCCAGATCTTCCTGTAGATCCTGCATCCCTCCGGCTGTGTCCAGTCTCCCACAGAGCTTAGTGTCATCCACCAATAGGCACATTTTGCCCTTAATGCCATCCCTAATGTCACTGATGAAGACACGGACCACCACCAGCCCCAGCACTGAGCCTTGTGGGACCCCACTGGTTACCTGTTTGGTGCCAGATGACTACCCCAACAACCACCTTCTGGGTTCTGTTCCTTAGCCAGTTTTCCAATCCATCTGGCCAGCTTTTGCCTAACCGAGATCCACCAACTTCCTGATCAACCTTTTGTGGGTCACAGAGTCAAAGGTCTTGCTGAAATCAAGGCAGAGGATGTCTACTGCTTGGCCCCCGTCTACTGTCTTAGTGACAGTCAAAGAAGTCAGATTTGTTTGACATCTCCCCCACCCCCCATGAACCCATGCTTCCTTGCATCTTGAGACCATGCTCCTCTAGATATTCCACCAACCTTTCCTTTAGGTTTGATCTCCATGAGCTTGCCCACAATGGAGGTCAGACTGACCGGTTGGCAATTCCCTGGGTCAACCTTGAGACCGCTTTTGTGGAAGGGCACTATACGTGTTCTCCAGTTCTGCGGTACCACGCCAGACTCTAGTGAAATATTAAATAGGTCTGCCAATGGCCCTGCCAGCTCCTAGGCCATTTCCTTAAGTACCCTTGAATGTACTCTGTCCAGGCCTGGTGATTTGTACACCTTCAGTGCCAGCAGCCCCTCCCTCAATCCTCCTCTATCACTACATCTGTGTAATCCTCCTCCCCCCGATCCTCTTTCCCCTCCTGAAGGCACTTCCTTCCTCCCTCCAGTGTATGTAATCTCATCTGTAATCTGGCCAGTGGTACTGGGACAGTGACCACAGCCATCAGGCCTAGGAACACAAGAACATAAGTGCCGGCAGATGGGCACCGTGCGATCCATCTAGTCTGCCCTAGAAAATACCCCCCCCCCCCCCAATGCAGCCTTCATCCCAACTTCTCCTTTATGACTTGTCCCATGCAAGTTTATTTGCTTTTGGTAACCAGGTAAGTGCATTAGGCAATAAACCTGCCTATTTTCAAGTACAACCCGGGAGAGTACAGGATACAAACAAAGAAGCCATCACAAAACAGGTACAAATAGTTAGCATTACAGCATTACAGTTTGAACTCAGTTAGTCTTTGATGCTCCCACCTCCTGGGGCAGGCTGTTCCATGGGTCTGTCATTCTCTCTGTGAAGTATTACTTCCTGAGGTTGCTTTTGAACCTTCCTCCTACCAGTCATATCATGCCCTCTCATGCATGCTGTCGTGTTCTGTTGAAATAGATTGCCCGTCTGAGCTGCAATAAATCCAGTCACGTAATCATGTCCTCAGTTTATCCTCTGCTCAAGGGAATACTGGTTCAGCTCCCAGAGTCTTGCTTCATATGACCAGTGATGCAGTCCATGCACCATCTTAGTAGCCTGCACAGTTTCCAAACGGTCAATGTCCATCTTGAGGTGAAGTCTCCAGAACTGAATGCAGTACTGCAAGTGTGGCCTCACCAAGGACCTGTAGAGGAGCATGATAACTTCCCTCCTATTAGAAATACCTCTACTTATACATCCGAGGATGCCACCCACTTTCTGTGCTGCTTTCTCATATTGTTTTCCTACCTTTATTCAGTGATTATGCAGAGATTTCGCTCCGTTTGTCTCCTCAAGTTGATGTCCTCCCAGTGTGTACTTTTTTCCAGGGTTCCTCTTTCTCAAGTGCATTACCTTCCATCTTTTGGCGTTAAATTATAACAGTCAGTCCCTGGACCAATCCTCTAGCCTTCTAGAGGTCAGCTTCCATGCTGTCTACTCCTTCCCTTGTGTTCACTCTGTTGCAGAGTTTTGTATAATCTAACAGGCAAACCTTCCCTGTTAGTCCATTCACTAGGTCTGCTATAAATGTTAAATAGGATCGGTCACAGTACTGATCCCTGTCGGACGCCACTGGTCACCCTACCCTCCCTTGACAATGATCCACTGACTAGGACTCTCTGGGTCAAATCGTTCAGCCAGTTACTGATCCAGCTGACCATCTTCTGGACAACTCCTGTATGTTCCAGCTTGTTGTTTGCCTTCTGTGAGGAATGGTGTCAAAGGCCTTGCTGAAATCTAGGTATACAACATCCACCGCCCCTCCCTGATCCAATGTTCTGGTGACCAAGTCAAAGAAGTCTGTCAAGTTAGTCCTGCTGTGAAGTTATGTTGCTTTGGGTCCATTTTTCCAGCATCTGTTAGGTACACCACTATCCTCTTTGAGTAGTGACTCCATCATTTTCCCCACAACTGAGATCAAACTGACAGGGTGGTAATTTCATAGAAACATAGACGTTGACGGCAGATAAGGACCACAAGGCTCATCCAGTCTGCCCATTTCTTTTTTCTACCTTATAAATGTGCCATCGGCCTTTGCTCTGTCAGTGGCCTATCTATTCATTAGTCATTTGTATTGCTCCCTTATGCCTATCCCATGCCTGTTTGAAGCCCTGCACTGTATTCATAGCCACCACTTCTTGTGGTAAGCCATTCCATGCATCCACCACCCTTTCTGTGAAAAAGAATTTCCTCACATTCCCCCTTAATCGGCCCCCTCTAATCTCATGCTGTGTCCTCTTGTCCTGCTATTTTTCTTATATTTAAGCATGTTAGACTCTTTCACCTTGTTAATGCCCTTAAGGTGTTTGAATGCCTCGATCATATCACCTCTCTCCCTCCTTTGCTCAAGGGTATACATATTGAGCTCTGTTAATCTGTCCTCATGTCTTCTGATGCAGTCCCTGCACCATTTGGTTGCCCTTCTCTGGACTGCCTCAATTTGGTTAATGTCCTTGTGAAGGTGTGGCCTCAATACTGCACGCAGTACTCAGATGGGGCCTAACCAGTGTCTTGTAAAGAGGATTATTACCTCCCTCTTACGACTTGTGATACCCTACTAATACACCCTAACACCCCCTAGCCTTACCTACTGCTTTAGAGGTCTGCTTGGATGATTTCAGGTCATCAGTGATGATGATGCCCAAGTCTCTTTCTTCCTTTGTGACTGCTAGCAACTCCCCTCCCAGCCTATAGGTGGCTTCAGGGTTTCTCTTCCCTATGTGCATGATCTTGCACTTCTTTGCATTAAATCCTAGTTGCCACTCTTCTGACCATTTTGCTAGTTTATTCAGATCTCTTCTCATTCTGCCCACCCCATCTGGATCATCTACTCTGTTGTAGATCTTGGTGTCATCTGCAAACAGACAAGCCTTACCCTCTAGTCCATCTGCAAGGTCACTAATGAAGATGTTGAAGAAGATTGGCCCCAGGACTGATCCCTGAGGTACCCCACTTGTGACTTGCATCTCTTCTGACTGTATACCATTTACCACCACTCTGTTTTCTGCCCGACAACCAGTTTGCCACCCAATTGACCAACTTCTGACCCATCCCGAGCCTACCCAGCTTATTTATCAATCTTCTATGTGGAACAGTGTCAAAAGCTTTGCTGAAGTCAAGGTAGGCGACATCAACTGCTCCCCCTTGGTCCACCACTCTGGTTACCCAGTCAAAGAAATCTATGAGATTAGTTTGACAGGACCTTCCTTTTGTAAACCCATGCTGTCTTGGATCTTGTGCCCCTATGGATTCCAGGTGTTGCACTATCCTTTCCTTAAGGACAGCCTCCATAATCTTGCCCACTACTGAGGTAAGACTGACTGGTCTGTAGTTCCCCGCCTCCTCCCTGCTACCACTCTTGTGAAGCGGGATCACATGAGCCCTTCTCCAGTCTTCTGGGACCTCTCCTGTGCTCAGAGACTCACTAAACAGTTCTGCTAATGGCTCTGCTAGTTCCACCTTTAGCTTCTTAAGTACCCTGGGATGTATGCCATCAGGTCCCATTGCCTTATCCACCCTGATCTTAGCAAGCTCTGTAGGACCCTTTCTTTGTGAAGGGAGTAGTGCTCACCTCCCTCCCCTGTGTCCATGATGCTGAGCTGTGGGCCCTGCCCTACCTTCTCTTCAGTAAATACTGAGCAAAGTATCTATTTAGGATAGATGCCTTTACAGGGTCCTCCTCCTCACATGCTCCCTTTCTCCATTAAGCTTAGCAATACCCCTCTGGACTATCTCCTTTCACTAATGTATCTATAGAAAGTCTTGTCACCTTCTTTTACTGTTCGTGCTAGTTTTTCCTCAGTTTGGGACTTTGCCTGCCTTACTGCCTTCCCTGCTTCTCTTAGGGCAGTTTGGTATGCTCTCCTATCTTCATCCCGTTGTGTTCCCTTATATTTCCTGAAGGCCAACCTTTTGGCTCTGACCTTTTCTGCTACTGTATTTGAGAACCAAAGTGGTTCCTTCTTCTTTTGCACTTTCTTTTCTGTCTAACACAATGGGATGTTTCTTCAAGTATTGCATCCTTAATGCTTGCCCACTTTGCCTGTACCCCCTCACCTGTGTTTCTTTTTGCCAGGGCTAGCTTAACTCTGTTGGCCATCTTATCAAAGTCAGCTCCTCTGAAGTCCCATATTTTTGCCTTGGAATGGGATGATTTAGATGTAGTAGCCAAATTGAACCATACCATGTGATGGTCACTGGCCCCCAGGTGACCTCCTACCTGGAGATCTGTGATCCTTTCCTTGTTAGTCAGTACTAGATCTAGGATAGCCCTGTCTCTTGTGGGTTGCTGTACCAGTTGTTTGAGGCTCTCCCTGCAGGGAATCCACTATGTGTCTAGTTCTGGCAGATGTTCCTGCTGGTATTGACCAATCTGTATCCGGCATGTTGAAGTCTCCCATTATCAGAACCTCCCCTTTAGCTGTCATGTTTTGTATATCTTCTAACAGTAATGTGTCTATGTCCTCCCCCTGGTCTGGGGGCCTGTAGACAACCCCAGTTTTTATGGCTATCCCATTTCCTGTTTCCCGGGTGACCCACAGTTCTTCTGGCTCCTTATGTGTATTCTGAATTTCTGTAGCTTTGATATTTTCATTGACATACAGGGCCACTCCTCCCCACCTTTTCGCACCTCGGTCTCTTCTGAACAATAGCCAGGTACTGAAGTCTTCCAAGTGTGGTTACTGGTAAACCACATCTCACTAATTGCTACTATGTCCAGTTTAGCCTCTGACATTATTGCCTGCAGGTCTGGGATCTTATTTCCCAGGCTGTGAGCATTTGTGTACATGATTTTCCATTGGCCAGATTTTGGTGCGTTAGTTGTTGGGTGAGGTTTGGCATTACCCCTGTGCGTCGTATGGGGAGACAAACCTTTTTTCTTATCTGGTGATGCAAATGAACTGCAAACATGCTGAATCCCTGTTTGACCACTAGCTGAGGGGAGGGTGTTCTTCCCATTCGACGTATGGGTGCTGCACCCTCTCCCATTTGCTAGTTTAAATATTCTGCAAAGACGTCAAACTTCTGCCCCAATGCACTGACTCCTCCTTAGTCAGATGCAGTCCATCAAATTTAAAAATTAGCTCCCAGAACTGTTGCCAGTTCCCTACAAATCTGTGTCCTTTTTCCTGGCACCAGCCCTTGAGCCACGTGTTTAGCTCCCCTATCTCCCCTTCTCTGACCTTCCGTCCATCTGCTCCCTCTCCCAGACTGGCAGGATCTCAGAGAAGGAGATGCCGGACGAAATAGATGATAATTTGTCACCCAGCCTGGTCAGGTGTTCCTTGGTCTCCACAACTGACCGGCTGGCGAGATCATTAGTCCCTATGTGTACTAGAACATCAATGTTTTCTCCTGCTTTGTGAACAATTTTAGCAATGCAGTCAGTGTCTCTCCATGCTGATGTACCTGGGAGACATCTGACCATTACCCCTGGCTGGAGATGGTTATCAACTCCCTGAATCATTGAGTCTCCTATGATCAGAAGTTTTTTGGATTTCCTTTTTGCTTTTTTTGTTTTGGTTCCTGATTTGGGTGAGTTTTGTTGTGCTAGCTCCTGTGCTGCAATGTCCTGCTCTGCAGCGTCTTCTGCCTCTTTGATTTCAGAGATAGAGACAGATACCTGTTTGTAGTGTTTATATGGTTTTTGGAGGTAATATGTTGGAGAGCAGAGAGTGATGGGGCATCCGATTTGCTCCTCCTAACCACCTGCCAACCTCCAGGACCAACTACCCTCTGCGGTCGAGGTTTTTCTGTTGGATGCTGGGGAAATGGCGGGTGGTTCTTACAATGTATTTCCTCTTGAATATGAAATTTGAGGTGTGCAATCTCTGCCCATGCTGCCCGGAGCTGAGCCCTAAGATCTCCAAAGGCCCAGCATGTAGGACAGTGTCCTAAATCCTGTAAGAATGTCCTTCTGAAAATTGTTCCACAGTACCTGCAGTTAATGATATCCATTCCAGATAAGTTGCTGGGTTTATAACCTAGTCAGAGTAAACAGAAGGAAAAAAAAAAGGGAAAAAAAAGTGCAAGTAATGGTTTGATTGTGTTTTGTTTAACTTGTTATAACAAGTTAAATTACTAATGCCCCTGTGAATGAGCTCACCTTGTGGAGGCCCCACTGATCCACCCCTTCCTGCTCTGCCACAGGAAATGTCACAACTGTGGTACCCTATAAAAGGAGTGTAGTGTGGGGTGGTTGGGGATGGGGTGGGTGGCTGGGCCCTTCCCCTGCCGAAAACGAAAAACCACAGATGAAAGAAAAAGGAGGTAAGAGCAGAAACAATCAGTCAACAACAAATGCAGTAACCCTGAAAGCTTATCCTAATGTTAGATAAAACTGTAAAACCTGTAAAGCACCACCTGTAATAATTTCAGAGAAGATATATGCTGTAAGAAACACTTTGCTAGAGAGAAAAATAAAACAGTGAAATGTTAGCAACAAACAGTAGCAATCCCTGTGAGTAAAAATAAAACGCCACCACACAGTAAATCTGCTTAGCCAAAATAAGTCTTAATCCTTTTCCCTTGCTCTGGTAAGTTTCTCTACTCTGCCTTTCAAGCAGTCTTAGAAGGAAAGAGCTCAGGTGAAGCTAGGTGCCTTGGCCAGCAAACCAAGTCTTCTACCTCCAAGATATCAACTAACCTGACTTTTTAACCCTTCTTTCTGTTGGAAATTACTGACAGTTTGCCAGCTCCACCCCCCACATCCAAAGGACTGGGTGTGTAAGAGCTGTGGGAGGAAAGCAATTCGCTCCTTCAATGTGAGAAGGAGACTGAAATACCTCTGAGACAACCTTTTCAACAACAAAAAAAAAAAACACAATAAAATAACAGTGTCAAACAGTAATTTTGCTTAGCCCAATGATAAGTCACAAAAATGTAAGCTCCACCTGTAATACAGTAATTTCAAAGAAGAGATACCCTGTAAGAAACACTTTGTTACAGAGAAAAATAAAGCAGTAACAGAAGATATACCTTGCAAAAGACAATTTGAATCAGAAGATTACAGCAGTAATCTGTTGCACACCTTGTAATAACGCTGAAGAAGGTATACCAGCAACAATAATTTGAATCAGAGGAAAATAAAGCAATGAAATGTTAGCAACAAACAGTAGCAATCCCTGTGAGTAAAAAATAAAAACAACACCACACAGTAAATCTGCTTAGCCAAAATAAGTCTTAATCCTTTTCCCTTGCTCTGGTAAGTTTCTCTACTCTGCCTTTCAAGCAGTCTTAGAAGGAAAGAGCTCAGGTGAAGCTCGGTGCCTTGGCCAGCAAACCAAGTCTTTCCTGCCTCTTCCTTGTTTCCGCTCTTGTGTAAGGGCACAACGGTTGCCTGTTTCTAGTCCTGAGGTATTTTCCCCTCTGTCTAGTGACTTGAAGAGCTCAGCCAGAGGTGCGGCCAGTTCCTCTTTGAGCTCCTTCAATATCCTAAGGTGTATGCTGTACGGTCCCAGGGCTTTTTCCACTTTCAGTTTTAGGCACTTTTAGGACCCTCTCCCTTGTGAAGGGGCTAGTATCTGCTCCCCAAGCATCTTCCTTTGTCCTGCTCAGTGTGGGACCTTTGCAACCGTTTTCTATGGTGAAAACAGAGCAAAAGAACTCATTTAGCAATTCTGCCTTGTCCTTGCACACTCTGCCATCTTACCTTCCTAGGAGTCTAAGGAATGTCTTGGCTGTGATATACCCGTTGTCGCAGACCATCTGGGCCTGTGCAATTAGACACTCAGCGCTGTCCAGGGACAGGAAAGCTAAGCCTTGGGCTGTATCTAAAACTACCCTTATATATTGTAGACACTGAGAAGGGATCAAGACTGACTTTGGTGAATTGGCAGTAATCCCTAGAGCATCGAACAGGTGCTTGGTGTGTGCTAGGGTGTGCAAAAGCTCCTCTTTGGAGTGAGCTTTGAGAAGCCGGTTGTCCAGGTAGAGGAAGACCTATAGTCCTTCCTTGTGAAGGGCTGCTGCCACCACTGCTAAAAATTTGGTAGAGACCTGTGCTGTGGTGCAGATAAGCCAAAGGGCAATATCCTGAACTGGTAGTGTTCCCCCTAAAACAGACACCTGAGATATTTCTTTTGGGGGTGAGAAATGTGTATTTTTTTAATATAAACATACACACAGATATAGGTATCATATATATATATATATATATATAGACACACACACACACACACACACACACACACACACTATACCATGGGTAAGGATGACATAACAAGGATGTATACCCATACAGGGGGCTAATTAGGGCTACAAGATTTACTGTCCTATTTAGCCCTTGAGATGGACATACTTCAAAGTGCACCACCCTTACCCATTGTTTGCTGGCTATAATACATTAGGATGGTTATTGAAAGGTCTCTTGCAGCAAGGAGGGAATGGTGTGTAACAAGTGCAGCTAGGAGTTTGGGGGATTTTTGAGTTTGGGAGGCTTGTGTGTTTTTTCCAGGTTCTTTTGCAGCTTGTTAATTGGTTTGACTAGCTTCCTAATGCTGTGTTTATTGAGTTATTAGTGGTGTCTCATAGGGTTTAATGGAGTACAGGTGTATACTTTTTATTAGTACAGGCATACTTTATTAATGCAAGTATATACTTAATTGTTTGACCAGTGTAGGTATACAGCTTTAATTAGTGCAAGTACATAGCTGTAATTGATTAGTCACGGGCATATACAGGGAAATAAATGATGGCCTCTTCAATGGGGCAAAGCTGAAAGTGGTCGACTATAATGGTGGCATTTCTGTAAGGTAAAAACTGATGAGGGAAGGGGCCGCTCGCATTTATATGGGAAGTGCAGACGTAGGACGTAGTTGTAAGTGGCCCCTAGTGGACTGCTTGTAAAAAGCTTCCATGTGGTCCGAGTGCCTGGTGACCATTGTTTCAAAAGTGTGGCCTGATAAAAGATGTCCTCGAAGATCTTTGGGAGCTGACTCTTCTCCCAACAGGCAAACAATCTATTTCTGGAGCACCCCCATCTTCTGAACACTGAAGCCAGCACTTGCTGGTTCAAGGCCCACTTGTGGTTTCTCTGGCCGATTCTGCTTAGGAAGTCTGTCAGCATACTGTCCTTGCCTGGCGGACTTACTGCAGAAATCTGTGTCCAGGGGATAAGCCAGATCCCAGATCCTCACTGCTTCTGTGCACAGTTTTGAGGACTTTTTTCCCCTCCCTGTTCTAATTCAGACAGATTGACCCTGTAGCTGGAAGGAAAAGGACTGGATTGCCACTAGTACTGCTCTGAGCTTGAGGAGATGTGCTCCAGAGTCTCCAGAGAGCTCCAGATGGCAATTACTAGGAGAACCTCCAGGTGGGCACCCCAGGAGTGAAGCATCTGTTGTGAAAACACTTGTTGGGGATTGCTGAAGGAAGGGAATGCCCTCTCAGACTGCTTTCCTCCTACCACTCTAGTGCCTGTACAAAGCCTTTTGTGACTGGAACAAGCATGACCACAAATCTGACCTTTGGAACCAGTGACCTACATGGTACCGAAAGTCCCTCATCTGAAGTCTAGCCCATGGCACCACAGCAGGGGATGTGGCCATGTGGCCCAGTTGCTGCAGAAAATCCCTTGCAGGCCTTGGATGTCTGAGTGTATGAAGGATTTTGTACCGAATCAGATTTGAAACCCTTTCCTGTAGAAGGAAGGCTCTCCCATGCAGGGTTGTCTAGCTCTGCTCCTATGAAGTCCAGCACCCACACTGGTTCTGATGGAGACTTCTGCAAATTAGGAATCCCAGATCCTCTACAGTGCTCCTTACCTGCTGTAGGGAGCACACTGCCTCTTGTTTTGTTCCCCCCAAAACCCACCTCCCGGAGAGACTAGCATGTCATCTAGGTAGGAAACTACCACCACACCTTGTTTTCTTCTGCGAGTTGCCACCACGACTAGGCACTGTGCGAATACCCTTGGTGCTGAGGCAAGACTGAAGGGAAGGGCTACAAAATAATACTGGCAGTTTCCCAGCATGAACTAGAGGTATTTTCAGTGGCTGGGACTGACTGGAATGTGGAGAAAGGCATACTTCGGATCCAGTGACACTCCCCAACCCATCTCCCAACCATAGGGATGGTATCCCTGTGCCCAGTGTGACCATCGTGAACTTTTCTTTTTTGATACAGTATGTTTGTTCAGATATCCAAGTCTAAAATGGGTTGCCATTCCTTATTTTTCTTGCAAGTCAATAAGTATCATGAAAACAGGCCCTTGCCCCACTGTGGAGTAGGATCTTTTCTACTGCTTTTGCCTGCCGTAGTTTCTCCATTTTCAGTTCCAGCATAATTCTCTCTGTTGGTGAAAGTATGCAGAAGTTTGTCTCTGCAGCTTCGGAAACCTTTGGAATAGCAGGAACAATCCCCGACCTACTACTTCCAAGACCCACTAGTCTGCAGTAATTTTTACCCATTCCTGGAATTAGTGGGCAGTCTTCCCCTCTTTGGCAATGGCTGACTGGCGACCTAGGCAGAATGGTCAGGGGTTTTATTTTGGCTGTGGCTTGGGAGTAGAGGTGGTGCTAAAGCACATCTAGAGCCCCTCCCGCCTCTGCCCTCTCTAGCAACCTCTTTGAGGCAGATACTCATGGGGGCAGAGGACCAAGGACACCCTGCTAAACAGGGGCCAGGGGATGTGGAGGGGAGTCAGAAGGTAAAGAGCGGCAGTAGGGACGCTAAGGCCTGCAACTTTGGTGACCCTGGCATGGGCACCAGGAGGCAAAGAGGCCTGTGTGATGGCCTGGGGCCACTGACAGCCATGTCCTGGTCCCTGTGAATATCCTGTCAGGTTAGGCATAGGGACTAGGAAAGAAACCACCACCATGACCCCTAGGCTTTGAGTTAAGGGTACTGATGGACCTCTGGGTCATTTCTGAAGTCTGTAGGCAAGTTTCGCAAGGCAGAGTCAGTCAAAAAAGCTGATCACCTTTAAAGGGAGCGTTAAAGAACAATTGTTGGACATTAGTGGCAAAGACAGCTGCTTGCCACCAGGAGTTGCAGCACAGGCAAATGGCCAAAGCAGCCGCAGGAGCAGCCATATCAGACACAAGCAGATCCATAAGAGGTGTCTACCAGCCTGCAGACTGGGCAACAGTCTGCTGGACTTCAGTTTTATTGGGTCCATTAGGCAGCTGGCCATGGTAGCCATAGATTTCCACAGGTTTTTCTGATATTTAATCATATAGGTCTGATAGCTGGCAATCTTTAGGCCAAGAGACACCGAAGCACAAGTCATTCTACCCATGAGATCCAGCTTCCTCAATTCTTTGTGAGGAGAAGAAAGGTCACATGCTTAGGAGCTTTAGATCTGTCGTGCAGCCACGATAAACCACAGAATCAGTATCAGGGTGAGAGGAATAACATGGTTTATCTGAAGAGGAAGGGTATTGTTTATCCACCTTATGAGACATTGCAGGCAAAGTACAACACCGGTGCGAGGTGGCCAGAGTGGCCTCCTCCAAAGCTGAATGGACAAGAGGAACAGTCTTAGTAGGCACAGCAGAGACCTCCAAGAATTCATAGAGTCTTTTTAGAAGAATCTTCCTCCTTGGTAGCAAAGCCAGCGTGGACTGAACCTGCCAAAGGAAAGCCTGAAAGGCATCCTCAGGAGGGGATCTAGGAATGTAATGCACACAGTCTTCATTACAGTATAGTGGAGCTGGAGCCCATCAAATCGGGAGGATTCCAACCTACCTCATATTCATCCTACAATAAATCAAGACTATATTCCAATTTCTCTTCATCAGTAATGGCCAGCGGGTCGACTGTAGGAGGAGGATGAACAGGAGGCACCATCGACAGACCATACATTAATGAAGGAAGCTCCTGGATAGGTATGGTGATATCCCTAGGTCGATGACAATGGTCCTGGTGGCAGCAACAGGTTTAGCACAGACTGCAGAGCCAGGGGCAGAAACTTTTCAAAAAGTTCAGATACAGTCTGAAATAGAATCTCTGCATTAGATTCCAGTGGGGTCAGACGACTGATCCATTGATGGGACAGTGCCAGATGGCAGTACTGGCTGTGAATCTGGTAGGGGATACGAGCCAGTGTCAAACCCTGAACTTGGTGTATGAGAGATGGTCGGGAGGAGCAGACCCACATGGCTTGGCCTCAGATCAGTCTTCTTTCAGAAAAACTTAACTCATTTAAAAGGAGAGCAGGACCCGGCAGGAGAGGTATCCATTTTGCGATGCCTCTAATTTTCCTTATGTACATGGCAGTGTTCATCCACCGATTTAGTAGACTTTTTTTTGGGGAGAGACTATTCAAAAGCCATCGACTATGAAGAGCACCAGGTCAACGGCAAGTTGTGGGCAGAAGGAGCAGGTGACACGGTGAAGCTGTCTGCAATGCACACTGTCCTCCATAGCCTTCAGTTTCAAAAAACCTCCAAAGCATTCTTGTGACATCAGAGTAGCCTGGTTAAAGCACTGGCAGAATACTGCAGGCCTTTCCATCATGAGAAATGCCTAGACAGTGGATGCAAATGGAGTGAGCATCATCCTTGTAAATTTTGACTAACGTAAAGACAACAGTGGAGCAGTAATTTATTTTTTCCTTAGCTGCATAAATGTAAGTAAAATAAAGCAGTAGAAAAGTTAGTGATACCTGCAAAGTTTGGCAACGGTCAGCAGCAGTGGGCTGATGAGCAGTTGTTGGTGGGAGAAGAACCGAGGCATGATGGGGGCCTCCCATATAATATATGCGGCGACCCCAGTTAGCAACATTTTCAGGTTGGTTCTGATGCCAATAGCTTACAGTTCCATGATGTGGTTCAATGGAGGGAAATATCCTTTAAGATCAGAGTCTGACACCATCACCAAACACTAGCCCCAAATGCTTGAGTACTGGAACATTTATATTCAATGTCTATAGTGGGCCAATAACTGGTATTAGTAATAATGATACCAATAACTGGTATTACCCAAATTTGACACCATTACCTGATGAAGGGAACTGTGCAGCCCCAAATGCTTGTGCTCTGGAACATATATGCACACTGTCTAGGTTCTACAAAAAATACAGGTTGCTCACCTGTAACAGGAGTTCTAGGAATGGTATATGTTGTTCATCCACACTGTCTGGCAGGTTCCATGCCGCTTTAAATCTTGCCGGAAGGTTTTCAAGCTGGCTCCTCCCACCCACCCGGGTGGTAAAACTCTCGGCCCCACCCCATGACGCCAGATCTAGCCCGCTGGAAGCCAGGTTGTGCGTCAAAGCCGGGGAGGCCGGGAGGGTTGTGTGGATGAACAACATATACCATTCCTAGAACTCCTGTTACAGGTGAGTAACCTGTATTTCTAGGGACATGGATATGTTGTTCATCCACACTGTCTGGCAGACTCCTAGCAGTTCTCCGGGAGGAGGGAGGCAAGGTGCACACCCCCTACTTGGGAAATAAAGACTGGAGAAATGAGGCCCCAAAACCAGCATCCCGGCACGACTCAAAGTTGATGTGGTAATGGGTGATGAAGGTGTGTGCTGACTTCCAGGTAGCAGCCATGCAGATTTCCTGGATAGGGACATCCCTGGAAGCAGCCACCGATGCAGCGGTATGGTGGGTAGAATGAGCTCTTATCCCTCTGGGAGGCTCCATGCCCGCCAACCTGTAGCAGAGATCTATGCAGGAGGTGACCCACCTGCCTATTGTCCGCTTGGCTGCAAGTCTGCCAGGAGCGGCTTCAGCGTAGGTGATAAATAGCTGGCGAACCTCTCCCCGAATTTCAGCCGTCTGCTCCTTGTAATAAGAGAGCGCTCTTCTAGGGTCCAAAGTATGGAGCCTATATTCGACCTCCGAGGTGTGACTGGCGTAGAACACCGGCAGAGTCAACACCTGGTTAAGATGAAACTCTGACACCACCTTCGGAATGAATTTCGGGTTGGGGTGCAGGACAACCTTGTCCCTGTGGAAGACCAGATAAGGAGACTCAATGGAAAGCGCCTGGAGCTCTCCCATCCTTCTGGCTGACGTGATAGCCACCAAGAAGGCGGTCTTCCATGACAGGTGAGAGATGTCACACCTGTGTATCGGTTCGAATGGCTTGCCCATGAGCTTAGCCAATACCAGCAGTAGATCCCATGGAGGTTCTCGCACCGGAGGGGATATGTGATCAAGGCCTTTGGAAAAGCGCCTGACCACCTTCTCCTGCGCCACCGACTGCTTCCCGGCCCGCGCCCGGTAAGCAGAGATGGCTGCCAGGTGCACCTTAAGGGTCGTCGACCAAAGCCCTTGCTGAGAAAGGGACCACAGGTAGTCCAGAATGCTTGCCAAGGAACAGAAGGAAGGGTCCAGGCCCTTGCCCTGACACCAAATGGAGAATCTCTTCCATTTGAAGGCGTAGCATTTTCTGGTCGACTCCTTACGGGACGCCTCAACGACGTTGAGGACCTCGTTGGAAAGACCCAAGGCCTGGAACTCTAGCCGCTCAGGAACCAGGCCGTCAGGTGCAGGGATTGAAGGTCCAGATGGAATACCTTCCTCTGACTGACCAAGATCAGGTCCGGGCGGGCTGGAAGCTGCCTCAGGAGCCTGGAGCTGAGACAGAGGAGATCTGGATACCAGAACTGGCGGGGCTAGTCTGAGGCTACCAGAATCACCTGCGCCTTGTCCCTCCTCACCTTGAGAAGTACCTTGTGGATCAAGGGAAATGGGGGAAGGCGTAGAAGAGGCCCGGGGTCCACGGCCTCCAGAAGGCATCCCCCTGCAGCGAGCCCTGCTGAGGGGGGCGGGCATGAAACAGTCTCAACTTCGCAGTCTCCCTGGAGGCAAACAGGTCCGCCTGAGGCGTGCCCCAATGGGAGAAGAGATCTTGTACTACCTCCGGCAGGAGACCACTCATGAGACACAGCCCCTACCTGGCTTAGGGCCAGGGTGTTGGAGGCTCCTGCCACATGAAAGGCAAGGAGATCCGCCTCCAGGCTGCGCACGAGTGACCAAATGCGGAGAGCTTCCCTACACAGAGGCATGGAGAGTGTCCCGCCCTGGTGGTTCAGGTAGTACATGGACGTGGTATTGTCCATCTGGACATGAACCACTTGACCCAGTAGAAACGGAGCGAAGGCAGTGAGGGCTAGACAAACCGCTCGAAGCTCCAGCAGGTTAATGTGGCATCGGGACTCCCAAGGGAACCAGAGGCCATGCGCTCTGTGCTCCTCCAGATGGGCACCCCAACCCATCAGAGAGGCATTGGTCGATAGAGAGACCGTCAGCTCGGGGCGGACAAACGGGATGCCCTCCTGCAGATGTGCTGGAACGGTCCACCACTGGAGAGCGTTCCACATCCCCTGGGTCACTGTCACTAGCTGATCCAGCGGATCGAAGTGCTGTGACCATTGGCTAGCCAGCCCCAATTGAAGGGGATGCATGTACCAGCAGGCCCAACGGACCACACTGGTGCAAGCTGCCATGAGGCCCAGGAGGCGCAGGAAGTCCCGGGCAGGGCGCGCCTGCCCAACCTGAAATGATTGGGCAAAGGAGGAAAGATCCTCGGCCCTGTCCACCAGGAGCTGTGCTCTGGCTCGTAGAGAGTCGAGCTCTGCCCCGAGGAATTGTATCACCTGCTTTGGCACGAGTTCCGACTTGGCCTCGTTGATGAGGAGGCCAACCTGAGAGCAAACCTGGAGGGCCAGATCTCTGGACCGCTCCACCTCTGCTCTGGAGGGGGCTGCAATCAGCCAGTCGTCCAGGTAGGGGTACACCCGGACCCTTCGGAGGCGCAGGAATGCTGTCACCACTGCCATGCATTTGGTGAAGACCCTGGGAGCTAGGGAAAGGCCGAAGGGCATGGCCCGGAACTCGTAAAGGGATCCCTCCGCTCTGAAGCGGAGGAATCTCTGGTTGGACGGACAGATTGGGATGTGAAAGAACGCGTCCTGAAGAGCCAGAGAACAGAACCACACTCCTCGTTCCAAGGATGGGATTATCTGAGCCAGAGTGACCATCCTGAAGGTCCGAGACCTTAGGAACCTGTTCAGGTCGTGCAGACTGAGAATGGGGCGCCAGCCCCCCATCCGTTTTGGGACCAGGAAGTACCTGGACACAAACCCCGGGTCTGGAGGAGGATCCGCCACCTTCCTGATCACCTCTTTTGAGGAGCAGGGCGATATCGGCTCGGCGAGCAGACAGAGCGGCTGCGGACCCCGTAGCCCCCCCAAGGGGCGACGGCTTGGAAGGGTGGGGCCTGCCCGAACTCCAGGGGCAGGCCCCTTCCTAACACTTCCAACACCCAACGGTCCGTGGTGACAGCGGACCAAGCGGAAAGTAAGTGGCGGAGCCATCCCCCCATAGGGGGGGAACCCAGCGGGGAGTGACGAGGCTGGGGGCGACACCCCTCAACCCATCACTGGGCAGGCCGAGGGACCTCCTGAGCCTTTACCTCCCTGCTTCCTGTTGGAGGAAGCTGCGGGCTAGGGTTTGGGATGCCAAGCGCGAGCCTGCTGGCCCTGGTGCTGGTACTGTTGGGCCGGATGTGCCGCAGAAGGATGAAAGGACTTGTGCTGCTGCCGTCGGTGGCCTTTGTCCTTCTGGGCGGAGGTGACCGAGTCCAGAGTGGCATTGGACTTTGATCCGCTGGAGGTGACCTTCCACTCCAGGGCCGAAGAGGTCAGTCCCCAAGAAGCGGACATCCGCCAATTTGTGCTGGGTACCCGCCGTGAAGGTGGATATCCTCAGCCATGCACTGCGGCGCATGGCCACTGCAGCTGCAACCAATCTGGCACAGGAGTCTCCAATGTCCAGAGCCGTTTGGAGCTGCTGTTTCGCCACTGCCCTTCCCTGATCCCGCACCTGCTTTACCATGGTCTGCAGGTCAGCCGGGAGATGAGGGATCACCTCATCCAGGGAGCCCATGAGGGCGTGGGAGAAGTGTGCCATCAGCATGGCTGAGCTGGCTTGGCGGAGGCCTAGGGAGGACGCAGCGTACACCTTGCGCCCGGCATAGTCCAGCTTTTTGGACTCCTTGTCAGGGGGCTTATCCACATCCCTAGTGTTCCCAGAACGCCGGAAAACGCCATTGGTGACTAACCCCTCCGCAGAGGGGTGCTCCGAAAAACCGGGCAAAGAGCCGGTAGAGACCGCATACTTCCTGGCCAAAGGCGCAGGACAGGAAGCAGGCCGCTGCCAAAGCTCCAAGGCTGGGCCAACAATGGCTTCAGCCACCGGAAAGGCCTCCTTGGGTGAATCCCCTCGGTCCAGTATCTCTGTCAGGGGATACTTGGCCCGCTTGGATACGGGCTCCAGCTGCATCCCGGTGGACTCCAAGATGAGCCGAAGCAAACCCATGAAGGACGATGGGCTTTCGTCCATCAACTGGCCCCCAGAGGACTCCAGGACAATGAGCCTGGAGAACAGGGAAGAGTCGTCGGACTCAGAGGAGTCCATGAAGAGCTACCTGGGGCCTGATCCACCCTCCACCTGCCGAGGATGGTCGGGAGTGAGGGTGACCAACAACCTGTGGGGCAGACCCTGACCCGACCGAGAGTCCTTGGTCGGCACCCCCGATTTTGGTTGTGGAGGCAGAGGTTCCACCACAATCGGTGGGGCAGGTGGTTTCGGCCGAACAACCGGCCCAGGCTAGGCACCTCAGCTACAGCGAGGGGTTGTTTCAGCTACTCGGGTGACAGACACTTGATGGCCGGGGAAGGCGACAGCGTCGGCTTGCTCCCAGACAGAAGTAACTGCTGCCACATCAGGTCCTCGTAGCGTCGACGCAACTTGCACCGAAGCCTCTCCTCTTCCAAGGAGGAAGACGAGGACGAACGGCAGCGCCGCTTACTTCGGTGCCGAGACAGAGACTGCCGATGTTGGTGTGATCAGCTGGACCGAGACGATGTCAGAGACAGAGATCCTCGGCGTTTCTGAGGACGGGTCTGGGAAGGGGCGGAGGACACCCGCTCTTCCCTTGGCTCGGAAGCCTTAACCAGGGACTGTGGCACCGGAGGTGCAGGCAAGTCCTCGGTCTCCACCGGGGGAACCAGTGAAGAAGGGTTGTCAGCTTCACCAGCCGACAGCCCGTCCGATGGGGTTGAGAAAAATCTCGACCGCGTCGATGGGTGTCTCGGCCGGCTGATCCGACGTGGACACCGTGAAGCCAGCGGCCTTAGCCGCAACTTCGACCGAAGCAGAGTGTCGACTGTCCGGGGAAGGGGACCTCTCCCGCTCCCATGAACGCCGATGATGGGACTTACCCTTTGAGTCCTTCTTTTTGGACCGAGAGGAATGTCCCGATGGCCCCTCTCCCTTCGTGGGAAGGGATTGGCAAAGCTCCTTAAAAGAAGCTGAATACGAGGTACCCAGTGAGAGCGGGATAAATGCCGCGGCTGAAGAAGAGGTGGATGCGGCCTGTGCCGTCTCCTCCTCGAGGGCGATCATCTGCTCGAGTTGCTCAGCAGAGCCAGCCGCCACGGTAACCGCCCAATGGGCCTCCTTCGACTTAACCGGTGGGTAGCACTTCTCGGGGCGCCCAAGCTGTAACCGGGCAGCGAGGTCTTCCAGGACGTTGGCTGAAAACGAACGGCATAACTCGCAGGCCTGCGGGTCATGTTCTAGGCCGATGCAGTAGACTCACGTGGTGTGTGGGTCCGTCCTGGACATCTTCTGCCCACAAGGGCACCGTCAAAATCTGGGAGTCGATTTGTCCATCGCAGCCACGAGGAAGAAACTTGACCCAAGTCTTGAAAATTTTAAAATAAGTTTCGGGCGAACCGAAGAATTAGGATCCAGTCTACACGCAGAGTGTTAAGGAGGGAACCCGAGCTTCCAAGCGGTAAGGAAGATCTGGCGTCATGGGGCAGAGCAGAGAGTTTTACCACCCGGGTGGGTGGGAGGAGCCAGCTTGAAGACCTTCCGGCAAGATTTAAAGCGGCAAGGAACCTGCCAGACAGTGTGGATGAACAACATATCCATGTCCCTAGAATAAATATTACACTATCAAAGAGTCTACTTCATCAGGGACCAACACAAATACAAACTTTCTTTCCCAATACCAAAGAAGGAAACAGCCTGGACTTATAAGGAGTCTTAAGTTGACCAGTACCATCAGGAGCAGATGTCTGCCCCCATTTTGTCTCTGTTCAGACTTGGAATGGTTGACTTATTAAATCCTGAATGGAGCTGGAGTCAGGAAATCACATAATCTGCATTCCTGTGATACTCTGCAGCCAAGAAGACTGCCACAGACATTCAGAGTGCCATCGTGTTGGGCAAGGCATTCTTCGAGGTCCAGTACTTCTTCACATGGATAAGGTAAAGCTACAGGACAGGGGCTCTCTTAAGGAGAGTTTACTCCATCAGTCTTCGGGATCAAATCGTGAGCAGAAATGGAGGCAAAAACAGTGGGGGGCTTCAAGCATGCATGGGATAGATAGAGGAATATTAGTAAATAGGTGGGGGAGGGGTCGCCAGAGACAGTTAGGGTCTGCAGAGACAGATAAGGCAGGGAACATCTAAGCAGACTGGGCCGGCAAAATGGTCCTTTTCTGCTGACAAAATCAGATGCTTCTATCCTTCACAGAGAGCCTTCATCCTGACTCGGGGTAGTGAGGCTTCACTCTAACCTCAACAAATGGCAGAGTGCTAAGGCGAGCAGTGTCACAGACCCTGAGGGGCAGCAAGGGCTCCCACCATCTCCTCTAGGCAGCAAGGATTGGCATAGACCCATCATGCAACAGGGTGCCTATGACCCTACCACACATGGTACGGCCCCAGTCATTCTCCTCACGGTAGGGAGAGTTCCAACCAACCCACAGTACAACAGGATCCTAGAGCCCCCCCAACCTCAAATTGAACTGCAGGCAACTCCCAGAGGCAAAGTGTAGAAAGTAACTCCAGCTGCTCCACTCCCAGTGTGTACTATGTGAATGGAGGTTTCGGAGGGTACCTCTAGCTGCTCCAGTTCTAGTGTGTAATCTGTGAATGGAGGTGTCAGAGGGCTACATGAGTAATATGCAGCCCTGAGGCTTTCCTTGTTGTGACTTACGGTTTAATCCGGTGAAGCTGAACATGCCAATCTGCTCGGTGATGTGATTCCATGTCCCTGGTGTCCCTTTGGCCAGCAGTTTCTCTTTGAGTTCAGATCTCATCAGTAGTACTCGGTCAGCCATAGTCTTCACATTGTCCTTCCTGTCACAGACAAGCACTCTTAGCAGAAGCTTTCACTTGGCATATCCCTCACTGGTGTTTTGTTTAAACATCTCTCACCCTCTTGGTGTTTCACCTTTCCACCCAGGTTTGATTAACACATGCCCCCCTTCCCCCATCTGTTTACCCCTATACCCCATCCCACCCCACAGTTTGGGACATACTCCATTCTTATCTCCAAGGTATTACTTAGACACACCCTTTCTCTTCCCTCTACCCAATTCCAGATTACACTCTACTTCTACTCTGCCCCATATTTCAGTTTACACACACCCCCACCCCTTTTGGCATACACAGCTTATCTCCACAATTTCACACATTCAATCCAACACTGTTTCCCAGGACCGATTTACATACCCCTCCCCTCAACCCTTCTTTTCATACCCAAGTCCATAAAGTTTATTGAAATAACCAAGAAAGTCAGGGGTGGGGGGGTTGATGCAGCCCAAAGTCAGGCCAAGCACACCTGTGTTCTGCAGTGGCGGTCAACCACCACACACACACACACACACACACACACACACACCCTTCCCTTAGTGGAAGGCTGCCCACACAGCTTTATCACATATGTCAGACCACCCAAACACTCATCACCCCATGGCAGGCCACCTGCACACCCTCATTCGCCTATGGCAGGCTACCCACACATATGTCCCTCCGTGGCAAGCCACACCCCCCCCACACACACACACACACACACCCTGGTTTTCCCTGTGGCAGCCTTCACTCCTGTGGAAGGCTGTCCACAGCCCATCCGCATCTCCATATCCTGTGGTAGGCTGTCCACATCACAAACCCAATACATATAAAATCTGGGAGTGACTGCAGGACTTGAAACCCCAGAACTGAATGATTACAGTAACTGCAGTCCCCTACTATCCCTTAGGGACTGCAGCCTCCTCAGGTAAGGGACTGACCGACTACAGAAACTAACACCCTCCTACTTTCAGAAGACAGCCTCTCTAGGTGAAGGGCTGGGACTCCTATGCCCAAGTTACCTCAGCCTCTCGTGTTATCATACACAGCACAGAGAAAACAGCTGCTCCACCAAAACACCGTCAGCACCCCATTCTTCTCATTTTCCTTACCACTCAGCAAAGAGTTCAGGGCTGTTGAGGGTTACTGAAACAATGCGAGCTCCCTGGGCTGGAGGGTTTGACCAAGTCGTACGGACAATCTTTTCCATCTGAGACAAGGTCCGAGCCACATTATCTGCATCCTTCGCAACGATGGTCAGGTTCCCCACCCTCTCATCTGTATAAGGAAAATCAACAGCAGTTTAGAAGGGGAAAAAGGAAGGTTTTAAATTGGCCTCAGTTCTTCCTACTATAAAGCACATTTGGTAAGTTATTCAGCCAGTTAGCTGCCCAACCCAGCCTCCCCCCCTTTTTTTTAATGCTGCAGACCTTTCCTGATCCACAGCACCATCTCTACCCTTCCCTGCCTCACCCCTGCAGGTCTCTTCCTTACCCTTTAATTCCTTTGCATCCATCCCGGGTATTTTTGAACCCCTCCACTGTTTTTGCTCCCATTACCGCCACAGAAAGGCTGTTCCAAGGGTCCACCCCCCTTTTTGTAAAGTACTTCCTCACATCCTTTTTGAAATTACCCCCCCTCCAGCTTCATAGTATACCTCTTTGTTCTAGAGCACCCTTTTCTCTGAAAAATACTCCTCTCCCATACCTTATTTACCCCCGTTAGGTATTTAAAGGTCTATCATATCCCCCCTCCTCTCCTCCAGGTTGTACATGTCTAGCTCCCTTTTCTCCTCATAGGACTTATGTCGACCCTGTACCATTTTGGTGGCCCTCCGCTGGACTGCCTCCATTCCATATTCTTCCTGAGGTGTGGTGTCCAGAACTGGACACAGTATTCAAGGTGCGGTCTCACCAGTGATCTATACAGGGGCAGTATCCACCTCCCTCTTTCTGCTGGTGTTACCCCTCCCTATGCATCCCAGTAACCTACCTGCCTTGCCAACTGCCTTGTCGCACTGCTTGGCCACCTTTAGGTCATCCAATACGATTACCTCTAGATCCCTTTCCTGCTTTGTCTGTCAGCACTGTTACACCCATTTTGTACTCTGCTCCCGGGTTATTATGGCCCAAGTGCATTATCTTGCACTTTTTCATACTGAAGCCCAGCTGCCATACACTTGACCATTCCTCCAGTCTTCAGACCCTTCTCCATCCTTTCCACTTCCCCTGGAGTGTCCACGCTGTTGCAGATCTTGGTGTCATAGGCAAAGAGACAGACCTTTCTTTCTAGTTCCTCTGCTACGTCAATTATTAAGACACTGAAGAGGACTGAACCCATTATTGATCCCTGAGGTACCCTGCGGGTCACCCTCCCTTCCTCAGAGCGAACTCCATTTACCACTACCCTTTATGTCCTGTCCGCTAACCTGTTTACCCACATTACTACCTTATTATCCATCCCTAAGCCCTCCAACTTACCAGTCTCCTATGTGGAACCATGTTGAAAGCCTTGCTGAAGTTCAGGTAGGCCACATTCACTGCCCCACCCCGATCTAACTCCCCATCAGATTTGTTTGGCATGATCTCCTTTCCGTGAATCCATGCTGCCTTGGATCCTGTAATCCATCCGACACAAGATATTCCACTATCCTTTCTCAGAGTAGTGCTTCCATCAACTTTCCCACCACCGATGTCAAGCTGACAGGCCTATAGTTGCCTGCCGCCTGCTTGCTGCCACTTTTGTGAGGCGGGACTACCTCTGCCCTTCTCCAGTTCCCTCGGACCACCCCAGTCTCCAGTGATCTGTTAAACAGATCTGTTAGAGGTGCAGTGAGCACCTCTTAGTTCCCTCACCACCACTGGCTGTACCCTATCTGGTCCCGTAGCCTTGTCTACCTTCAGGTTAGCCAGTGCCTTTTGGACTTCCTCCACAGAGAATGGGCTGGTATGAACTTCACTCCCCCCAAGTCTCTGGTGCCTTTCCGAGGTCCCCTTTCTACTGTGAATACTGAGCAGAAGTATTTATTCCAGATGTCTGCCTTCTTTTGATCCACCTCCATACAATCCCCTTCCCTCTTTAATCATGCAATCCCTCCCTGTGTCTTCCTTTCGTCACTCATATACACATGAAATGTCTTGGCCCCCTTTTTTGTTAATTATATTTTATTGAGTTTGAACAGTCAATACATCAACTGTATTCAATATACGTGAAATGGCAATACATCATTCAATGTATTCTATACCACACTGGCATCAAAGACAATGATACACAGTTCACCATGTTACCACTTGATGGGGGAAAGCACAATATATAACTAACTATACAGTATCGTTCACAAAAGGAACCATATTGCTGACAATGCTAGGGGTTAATGCCATATCTAAGAAACTGCTCAAACTGAAGGATTCCCACCTTATTGCCGGGTTAATGACCCCATACAAACTACAGATTCCCACTATATTCGCTTCCCAGGTCGTGCTCCAGAGAGATCTCATGAAAGTTTTATTCTGATCGAACTTTAACTGCTGAACTATTAAGATCATCATTAGCTATTAATGTTAATATTAGTTAATAGGCAGATCTACTCATCTGAGCCATAACTGCAGAAAGATTCAGTTGCTGGTAAAAAGAATGCAGTGCGGTCCAAACATTTAATTCTAAAGGTAATTGCTTCTTGCACTACTCTTGAGAAGCACATGGTGTCCACACCATCAACCTAATAGAACTTCGACATCATCTTGGACCATGTTTTACAAACTGAGATACAAGAGACAAGCAATTGTCAATGCCAAACGTTCGCATGCAGGTATTTGCAGTGGTGCTTGGCATGTATGGTGCTTTACCCTAATGCCCTGTGCGATTGCTGGTATTTGCACAATAAATTGTCAGCATGACCTTTTTGTTACCCCCATTGTGCGCTACATAGGCGGAAACAAGTTTTGGGCAGGATGTGAAAAATGACAGCTGTAATTGCTCATAAGGAAGTGTGGTAAAATGCCAATGTTGAAAATCTGGAGTGGAAATATTGAAAATTCACAAACCTCTGACGTGCGTGGGAACTGTACAACGCCACGCTCGTAACAGTCATTTTAGAATTTTTTGCCAAATTTTCAACACTGCCATTTTAAAACCTCTGCTAATGAACAGTGTCACTGTGATTTTCTTACTGTATGTCCCATACACTGATTTTGCATGACCACATGCGCCATTGTGCGCTACATGGGCAGAAACACATTTTGGGCAGGATGTGAAAAATGACAGCTGTACTGCTCATGAGGAGGTGTGGTAAAATGGCAATGTTGAAAATCTGGAGTGCAAATATTGAAAATTCGCAAACGTACGAGCGTGCGTAGGAACTGCGCAACACACGGTCCTAAAATACAGGTTACTCACCTGTAACAGGAGTTCTAGGAATGATATATGTTGTTCATCCACACTGTCTGGCAGGTATCCTTGCCGCTTTAAATCTTGCCGGAAGGTCTTCAAGCTGGCTCCTCCCACCCACCCGGGTGGTAAAACTCTCGGCTCCGCCCTTGGCCAGATCTGGCCCGCTGGAGCTCAGGTAGTGCGTCGAGCCGGGGAGGTCGGGTGGGTCGTGTGGATAAACAACATATACCATTCCTAGAACTCCCAAGCTGGCAGGTGAGTAACCTGTATTTCTAGAGACATGGATATGTTGTTCATCCACACTGTCTGGCAGACTCCTAGCAGTTCTCCGGGAGGAGGGAGGCAAGGCGCACATCCCCTACTTAGGGAACAGAGACTGGAGAACCGAGGCCCCAAAACCAGCATCCCGGCGTGACTCAAGGTCGATGTGGTAATGGGTGATGAAGGTGTGTGCTGACTTCCAGGTAGCAGCCCTGCAGATTTCCTGGATAGGGATGTCCCTGGAAGCAGCCACCCATGCAGCAGTATGGCAGGTAGACTGAGCTCTTATCCCTCTGGGAGGCTCCATGCCCGCCAACTTATAGCAGAGATCTATGCAGGAGGTGACCCACCTGCCTATTGTCCGCTTGGCTGCAGGTCTGCCAGGTGCGGCTTCAGCATAGGTGACAAACAGCTGGTGAACTCTCCCGAATTTCAGCCTCGCTCCTTATAGTAAGCGGCGCCTTCTAGGGTCCAGAGTATGGAGCTCATATTCGCCTCCGAGGTGTGACTGGGGTATAACACCGGCAGAGTCAACACCTGGTTAAGGTGAAACTCCGACACCATCTTCGGAAGGAATTTCGGGTGGGGGCGCAGGACAACCTTGTCCCTGTGGAAGACCAGGTAAGGAGACTCTATGCAGAGCGCCTGGAGCTCTCCCATCCTTCTGGCTGACGTGATAGCCACCAAGAAGGCGGTCTTCCACGACAGGTGAGAGTTCACACCTGTGCATTGGTTTGAATGGCTTGCCCATGAGCTTTGCCAGTACCAGCAGTAGATCCCACGGAGGTGGAGGTTCTCGCACCGAAGGGGAAATGTGATCAAGGCCTTTGAAAAAGCGCCAGACCACCTTCTCCTGCGCCACCGACTGCTTCCCGGCCCGCGCCCGGTAAGCAGAGATGGCTGCCAGGTGCACCTTAAGGGTCGTCGACCTAAGCCCTTGCTGAGAAAGGGACCAAAGGTAGTCCAATATGCTCGCCAAGGAACAGGAGGAAGGGTCCAGGCCCTTGCCCTGACACCAAATGGAAAATCTTTTCCATTTGAAGGTGTAGCATTTTCTGGTCGACTCCTTACGGGACGCCTCAACTACGTTGAGGACCTCGTCGGAAAGACCCAAGGCCTGGAACTCTAGCCGCTCAGGAACCAGGCCGTCAGGTGCAGGGATTGAAGGTCCGGATGGAATACCTTTCCTGATTGACAGAGCAGGTCCGGGCGAGCTGGAAGCTGCTTCGGGAGCCTGGAGCTGAGGCTGAGGAGATCTGGGTACCAGTACTGGCAGGGCCAGTCTGGGGCTATCAGAATCACCTGCGCCTTGTCCCTCCTTGCTTTTAGCAGCACCTTGTGTATCAAGGGGAATGGGGGAAAGGCGTAGAAGAGGCCCGGGGTCCACGGCCTCGAGAAGGCATCCCTCTGCAGCGATCCCTGCTGAAGGGGGCAGGCATGGAACAGCCTCAGCTTCGCATTCTCCCTGGAGGCAAACAGGTCCACCTGAGGTGTGCCCCAATGGGAGAATAGATCTTGTACTACCTCCAGCAGGAGAGACCACTCGTGGGATGCAGCCCCTATCCGGTTTAGGGCATCGGCCAAGGTGTTGGAGGCTCCTGCCACATGAATGGCTAGGAGATCCGCCTCCAGGCTGCGCACGAGTGACCAGATGCGGAGAGCTTCCTTGCATAGAAGCATGAAGCGCGTCCTGCCCTGGCGGTTTAGATAGTACATGTTCGTGGTGTTGTCCGTCTGGACCCGGACCACTTGACCCTGAAGAAACGGAGCAAAGGCAGTGAGAACTAGGCGGACCACTTGGAGCTCCAGCAGGTTGATGTGGCATCGGGACTCCCTCGGGGACCAGAGGCCGTGCGCTCAGTGTTCCCCCAGATGGGCACCCCAACCCATCAGAGAGGCATCGGTCGATAGAGAGACCGTCGGCTCGGGGCGGACAAACGGGATGTCCTCATGCAGATGAACTGGAACGGTCCACCACTGGAGAGCGTTCCACATCCCCTAGGTCACCGTCACTAGTTGGTCCAATGGATCGCAGCGTTGGGACCACTGGCTGGCCAGCCCCCACTGAAGGGGCCCATGTTCCAGCGGGCCCAACGGACCACGCTGGTACAAGACGCCATGAGACCCAGGAGGCGCAGGAAGTCCCGGGCAGGGCGCAATTCCCCAACCAGAAATGATTGGGCAAAGGAGGAAAGAACCTCGACCCTGTCCGCTGGGAGTCGTGCCCTGGCTCGAAGAGAGTCGAGCTCTGCCCCGATGAAAAGAATCACCTGCTTCGGCTTGAGTTCCGACTTGGCCTCGTTGATGAGGAGGCCGACCTGAGAGCAAACCTGGAGGGCCAGATCTCTGGACCGCTCCACCTCCTGTCTGGAGGGGGCTGCTATCAGCCAATCGTCCAGGTAAGGGTAAACCCGGACCCCTCGGCGCCGCAAGAATGCTGTCACCACTGCCATGCATTTGGTGAAGACCCTGGGAGCTGGAGATAAGCCGGAGGCATGGCTTGGAACCTCAAAGGGATCCCTCCGCCGAAGCGAAGGAACCTCTGATGTGACGGACGGATAGGGAGCGTGAAAGAACGATCCTGCAGGTCCAGAGAGCAGAACCACATGCCGTGTTCCAAGGATGGTATTATCTGAGCCAGAGTGACCATCCTGAAGGTTCGAGACCTTAGGAACTTGTTTAGGTCGTGTAGAGTCGAGAATGGGCGCCAGCCCCGTCCATTGGAACCAGGAAGTACCTGGACACGAACCCGGGCTTGAGGGGGTCCGCCACCTCTCTTATCACCTCCTTCTCGAGGAGGAGAGCGATGTCGGCTCGGCGAGCTGACAGCGAGGCTCCGGACCCCGAGGCCCCCAGAGGTGCGACGGCTCTGAAGGGTGGAGCCTGCTCGAACTCCAGAGGCAGGCCCTTTCCCACCACCTCCAACACCCACCGGTCTGTGGTGATAACGGACCAGGCGGAAAGAAAGTGGCGGAGCCGCCCCCATGGGGGCACCTGGGGTGAGGCGATGGGGTTGGGGGCGACACCCCTTAACCCGTCAGTGGGCAGGCTTGGAGGAAGGACCGGCCGAGGGACCTCCAGGGCCTTTACCTCCCTGCTTCCTGGAGAAGGAAGCCGCGGGCTTGGGTTTGGGACGCCAAGCGCGAGCCTGCTGGCCCTGATGCTGCTGGGCCGGACGGGGCCGCGGGCGCAGACGGACGAAAGGGCTTGGGTTGCAGTCTGCGGCCCTTGTCCCTCTGAGCAGATGAGACAGAGTCCAAAGTGGCATTAGACTTTTCGATCCTCTGGAGGTGGCCTTCCACTCCAGGGCCAAAGAGTCGGTCCCAGGAAGGGACATCCGCCAATTTGTGCTGGGTATCCGCTGTGAAAGTGGATATCCTCCAGCCATGCCCGGCAGCGCAGCCACTGCGGCGCAACTGACCTGGGCGCATGAGTCTCCAATGTCCAGAGCAGTCTGAAGTTGCTGCTTGGCCACCGCCCTGCCCTGGTCCCGCACCTGCCTAACCGTGGTCTGCAGGTCAGCCGGGAGATGAGGGACTACCTCGTCCAGGGAGCCCAACAGGGCATGGGAGAAATGTGCCATAAGCACGGCCGAGCTGGCCTGATGAAGGCCAAGGGAGGACGCAGCGTAGACTTTTCGCCTGGCATAGTCCAATTTCTTGACCCTTGTCGGGAGGTTTGTCCACGCCCCTAGAGTTTCCGCACGCTGAAAACGCTGTCGGTAACCAACCCCTCGGCTGAGGGATGTCTCAGAGAACCGGACGGGAACCGAGGGACTGCATACTTCCTGGCCATCCTGGCCAAGGCGCAGGGCAGGAAGCAGGGCGCTGCCAGAGCCCAAGGCCGGGCCCACAATGGCCTCGGCCACAGGAAAGGCTCGAGGGAACTCGTCCAATATCTCCGTGAAGGATACGGCCCGCGTGGATACGGGGTCGAGCTGCATCCCGGTGGACTCAGATGAGCCTGAGCAAACCCAGGAAGGACGAGGCTGTCGCCCAGCGACTGACCTCCAGAGGACTCCCAAGTCCACCGCCTGGAGAAGAGGGAGAATCGTCGCCGGACTCAGAAGAGTCCGCAAAGAGCTGCCTCGGGCCTGAGCCACCCTCCACCTGCCGAGGGCAATCGGGAGTGAGGGTGACCGACAGCCTATGGGGCAGACCCTGAGCCGACCGAGAGTTCTTGGTCGGAGCCCCAAACAGCGGCTGTGGAGGGGGAGGTTCCACCAGAAATGGTGGAGCAGCTGGTTTTGGCCGAATAACTGGTCTGGGAACAGGCTCCTCGGGTAAGACGAGGGGTTGTTCTGCCGCCCGGTGACAGCCACTTAATGGTCAAAGGCGACGGCGCGGCTTGTTCCCGGTCAGAAGGAGCTGTTGCCACATGAGGTCCTCTCGTCACGGCGGACGTAACTTACGTCAAGCCTCCTCATCCGAGGGAGGAGAAGAGAGACGGCGGCTGCCGCTTGCCCTGATGCCGAGACAGAGACCGTGTATGACGGTGGGATCGGCTGGACCGCGAAGAAGTCCGGACGAGAACATCGGCCTTCTGAGGACAGTGCGGGAGGGATGGGTGGAACCGGCTCCTCCCTCGGCTGAGGTTCACCCGAGGGCTCCGAACCGGAGGCACTGGCAAGCCCGCTGGATCTCAACTCCCACCGAGGGAACGGTGAGAGGATTTGGCTCACGGTCGACAACCTGTCCAACGGTCGAAAGATCTCGACTGGCGCCGACGGAGTCTCGGTCAACTGACCTGACGGGACACCGTGAGACCAGTGGCGAAGTCAACGATCGACCAAAGTCGATGGCCGACAACTCGGGAGAGGGACCTTTCCGCTCACAAGACCGCCGACGGAGTGACTTACCCTTGTCTTTCTTCTTGGACCGAGAAGAAGGTCCAGCAGATGTTGGTCCTCTCCTCTAGTGGAGAGGACAGACAAACTCCTTAAAGGAAGCTGTGTAAGAGGAACCCAGGGAGCGGGATAAATGCCGCGGTCGCAGGAAGATGCGCCCGCCGCCTCCTCTTCGAGGGCGATCATCTGCTCTAGCTGATCCGCCGAGCCCGGCCTGAAACCACCGACCGGGCCTCTTTGACTTCACCGAGGAAAGCGTTTCTCAGGAGCCCCAGTTGTAAACGGGCAGCACGGTCTTAGAGGACGTAGGCTGAGAAGGAAGAGCACAGGTCGCAAGCCTGCGGGTCGTGCTCAAGGCCTAAACAGTAGACACATGTGGAGTGCGGATCCGTCCGAGACATCTTCTGCCCGCAAGGGCACCTCCGGAAACCGGGAGTCGATTTGTCCATCACAGCCACGAGGGATAGAAGACCGAAGTCTATAAATGCAAAAAACTTTTAAATTCGGAAAACCGAAGAATTAGGAACCAGTCTTATACGCAGAGCGTTAAGGAGGGAACCTGAGCTTCCAAGCGGTAAGGAAGATCTGACATTATGGGGCAGAGCCGAGAGTTTTACCACCCGGGTGGGTGGGAGGAGCCAGCTTGAAGACCTTCCGGCAAGATTTAAAGCGGCAAGGATACCTGCCAGACAGTGTGGATGAACAACATATCCATGTCCCTAGAAACAGTCATTTTTAGGATTTTTTTCACCAAATTTTCAACATAGCCATTTTAAGACCTCTGCTCATGAACAGTGTCACTGATTTTCTTAATGTGTTCCATACACTGATTTCGCAGACCGACTGCGCCATTGTGTGCTACATGGGCGGAAACACGTTTTGGGTGAGATGTGAAAAATGAGAGCTGTACAACTCATAAGAAGGTGTGATAAAATGGCAATGTTGAAAATCAGAGTGAAAATAATGAAAGTCAGCGAACTTATGAGCCTGCGTAGGAACTGCATAGCGCCGCTCATCAAAACAGTCATTTTTGGAATTTTGCAAATTTTCAACATGGGTTTTGGGACCCCTTCTCATGAATGATGTCACTGTCATGGGCGTTATTGGGCCCGAAGGTGATTGTAGGCACTGCGCAGTCACTGCTGCGAAATCCTGCCGGGCTGACTCATGACAGTGACATTCATGAGAAGGGGTCCCAAAACCCCATGTTGAAAATTTGGAGCAAAATTCCAAAAATGACAGATATGCAATGAAGTTGAAACCCCCATGTAGCCCATTATACAGCTTACCGGCAGTTCCTCAGTTCGCGTGCGCCTTTAAAGAATGCTGGGCGTGTTCCCGGTCCACGAAGATCGTCGCGCTGGAGTCGGAGGAAAGTATGGGGTGGGGGGTTGTAGGGAGGCTGGGTGCGCGGTGGGTGGGTGCGGGTTGTGGGAGGGGCTGGGAGGCAGCGCTGCAGGACCATTTTCTCTTTACAGGTAAAAACAAAACAAAACAAAAAAAAGGGACTACGTGGGACCGTTGCCACGCTGGGGTGGGCTCCCAGCGTGGCAGAAGATAGCTGGGGGGCTGAAGAGCTGACGGGGATTGGGCACCCCGTCGGCAAAACTAAAGCGGATAGGACCGTTGCCACGCTGGGTGGGCTCCCAGCGTGGCAAAAATAATGGGGCCCCGGGGAGCCGATGGGGATTGGGCACCCCGTCCAGCAAACTACACGCGGGGCGCTGAGGAGCAGGCCGGGATTGGGCACCCCGTGCCGGCAAAAAGCCGGATGTTTGCCAGCAGCAGGATGGCTTGGGGGGGTGCAGCCGACGGGATTGGGCACCTCACCGGCAAACAATGTTTGCGGCAGCAAAGCTGTGGGCGGGCGTGATGGCGCGGGCTAGTATGGCAGCTGTGCTTTCCTTTGAAGCACAGGACCACCGCTATCATACTGAGCTCCTGCACCTATTGGTGCAGGATCGCTACACGCCTGCTCAACTTAGAGTGCACTGGATGGGAGAAGCACACCTCCAGTGTGCTACTTCTTCCACAACGTTCCTTGCGCATGCGCGCAAGCGAACGTAAAAAAGCACAAGTACATGTCATACTTTTACCAGTAGCCAAGCATCAGCTTAATTCAGGGAACAGGATAAACTGCAAAATTTGCCAGAGTCAGACTGAGGGTTAACAACATCAGAACTTATAAATGTCTTGTCCCCTTTGATATCCTCCCCGAGCCATTCTTTCCTCAGTCTGCACCTCTGCGCTCCTTACAGCTTTGCCTGCCTCCCTTTGTTTTACCAGATACACCTCCCTATCCTAATTCCTCAGGACTCCTCTTATACCTTCTAAATGCTATTTTTATGTTTACTTTTTCCCCCACCTCTTTGGAGAACCACAGTGGTCTACTGTTACTCACCTGCCTGACACACAGGTTTGTTGCCCTCACTATCCCCTCTTTTTCCAGTTTGACCCACTTTTGCTCCACCCTGTCCAGGTCCTCACCCCATGCCAGGTGATTCCTGAGGCTCTCCTCATCTTCAAGACATCCCCCCTTCTTAAGTCCGGGACTTCCGCCATCGTGTGGTTAGATTCTGCAGCAGTTCTTAGATGGAACCACACTGTATGATGATCACTAGGTCCCCAGATGGCTTCCCACCTTGACCTCCTCAGTCCTATTCCCATTTGTAAGCACCAGATCTAGTACAGCCCCACTGAGAGTGGGTTTTCTTACCAGCTGCTGCCTCACAGGGAAGCTCAAGGTGTTTATAATAGCATCACACACATATAGAAGGCATATAAAATTCAGGGTTACATACACCAACTTTTTTTTTTTTTTATTAATCTAATGAGTAGCATTTTAATTCAACTGAGTGACTATGCCATGCGATTTAGAACAGCATGCTTGACTGATAGGCCTTTATTACATACACTAAGCTGATTGCAAAGCATAATGACAGAGTTGTGTGCATTAAAAATGCTAACCAGTAGTTATATCAAAATAAAAACCTACTATTTCCATGTACTGTATCCCCGTTCCCTTTCCCCAGGACAGACCTGGAAATGAGCCATCCTGCTCTTGTACCCTCTGGGTCACAAAATACCAATAAACAAACATAAGCAGAGCTGCAAAGCCTAGCAGAAGAGAGTCATGGCCAGGACACAGATTCCTCTCACAGGTCCCTTTCCCCAGGGGCCCACTAGGAAATGGCATGCCCTCCAGGCCAGAAATTACCAATAAATTAAACAAGAGGGATAAAAACAGAGTTGCAAATTCTAGCACAAAGTGCTGTGACCAGGACACAGATAGCTCTTGCAGGTCCCTTTCCATCCTGCTGCACTGCAGAATTAAGTGCACCCTGTTGTGACCAGCAGAGACCAAGTCAAGGCTGCTGGGTAGGTCACATAAAACCTGAAGGTGTCAGCGAAATTCAGAGACACAAGACACTAATATTCTACTAAATTACTTACTGTACAGTCCAAAGTTCTTAGAGAAGGACTGAGCACAGAAGAGCTCGAATCCTTGTGAAACGAAGTAGCGGACAGCCCAGGCATCTTTATCCAGGTCTCCGGAGGCAAAGCCCTGGTAGGCAGAGTCAAAAAAAGGAAACAGGTATCTCCGCTGGAAGGAAGGAGACAAAAGAAACCGAAGGTGAGTGTGGGACACAGGTCACAAATGGAATAGCTTTTCTAATTCGTAATTTTTTGTTAAGGATTCTCGATTGGGCAGATCCCAGTACAAAGGGGCACCATCCCCAATCCCAGCCAGAAGTGTACACCACAGATCATCCCCCACCCATGTCACAGATTTCAAATGCAGAGCATCCTGCAGTGGCCGAGGGGTAGGAGTGAGGAAACCGCTCTTCTCCATCCCTTTTGCATATGATCGCTGCCATTTACTACACCCTCCGAATTCTAACTCATTCGCCATCACCAAAAAGTGTTTTGAAACTGAAGCAGTACCTTCACAACCTCAGCAATCTGTGTCCACTCACTAGGAGTTGGATCTTTTCCGGTTGGATTGTGGGCACAGGCATGAAGGACAAAGATGGAGAACTCGGGAGCACTCTGGAAAACATAAGAAAAAACGAACAGAACATTTTAATGCGTACAACACAATCCTGCTTCCAGAGTGGTTGAAACATGGTCACAGTGGGGAGGGATAGTGTAGCAGATAGAGAGCAATTATCAACTGTAAACTCCTTCCAACCCAAAACAAAACCACACCAAAGATCTGTATACATTTTTTACCTGTTAATATGCTACTCCCCCCACCTGCACAGTCCTTACATTGCTGCCACAGCACGTGCATGACTGCAGCTCATGCTCTCTGCTCCTCCTAATAGTGACTCAATCCCTCTCCAGCCCTCAAGAGAGCTCAGTCTTCTCCCATCTCCAGCCAACTCTTTGTGCCCCCCCACCCCCATTTCTCCATTTTCACAGCTCATAATCAGGATCTCACCAGTAGCTGCTCTGTGATCCCTCTAGTCAATCATGGCTCCACTCTGCTCACCAGTTTCGCTCTTTATAAACTTCAGCACACTATGGTTGTGTGCTCCAGATTATAAATGCCACCCCTCATATGACAGACTGAAGACCCAACTCTCCTCTGCCAATAACTGTCATAACCACGGCTCCAGCCCACTCTTGCTGAAGTACATCCACAACTGGTTCAGACTGTCAGCTCTGCTAGGGCCCTGAACATTTCCACCGAAATATGAGACCCACCTCCAAGTCACTGAAGAGTCCCTGCAGATCCAGACTCCGCTTCTCTGTGTCCCAGTAACGGTAACTTCGGATATCTTTAAAGCCAGCATCGATGAAAACAGAGTTGTGGTTCTCTGTGTAAACAAAAAGTAATTAAGGCGCAACACAGAACTATACGGTGGCAGTTTTAATTTAAAAATCCATCTTTTTTACCCTCCCCCTCCTGCTGCACAGCAGATGATAGACAATCCAAGTATGGATAAGCATCCAAGCTAATCAGAATGCCAGCCCTATCCCTGCGGTGTAACCTTCAATACCATTCTCTCTCAGGGATCTGTGTAGTCCTGTTTTTATCCCTACTCATGCTCTGTAACCCACGATACCATATTCTCTCAGGGTATGACTGATGTGATCTCATTCACTAAAAATACCACCAATAGCTTAATCTGGTTCAAGGTCAGTTGGCATTCATCTGTATCCCCCCTCCCCCGGGTCGTGCCTGAAAATAGGCAGGATTTGTCTAGTGCACTTACCCGGTGAACAAAAGCTAACTAACTAACTAAATAAATGGGATCTGCCTAGTCCCATGTTATCCCTATTTATGCTGTGTAACCCTCAGTGCCATTTTACTCAGGAATCTGTCCAGCCTGTTACCCTACTCATGGACCAACACTGCACTGTACTATTACTAGTACGGTACCAGGTGCTACACAGTGATCTAGAAGGACAGGGTGAGAAGGGTCAGCGGCTGAGATGGGCTAGGGCAAGTTTTTCCACTAAAACTGTAAGGTAGACATCCTTATGGGGTCTGGTGTCAGCCATTTACAGCAAAGAAAAATGGGAGACAGGAAAGATTAGCTGGCCTGTGGCTGCTGGGACTATGCTACCAGTCACCAAGTTAACATTAAGAGCAAACCCCAGGGTATGATATTCTACATGTTAACCACCCTCTATGTGAAGTAATGCTTTCCAATGTTTTCGTTAGCCTGCCCCAACCACTGGAGTGCATGCCCTCCATTTCTGCTACCAATTACCAGCTCAAACAGCTGTGCATGTTCATCCCATCCATCCTTTTTAGTACTGTATTTGAAACAATGTGGTCATATCCCCCATCTGCCTTCTCTAGGCAAAATAATTGAGTATGTGTATTCTCTTGTACCTCTTGCCCTTTAAGCCACTAATCCACCTGCTGGCCCTGTGCCAGACTTACTTAATCTCTTCAATGTCCTTTCCGTATTGCAGTGACCAGAACTGGATGCAACACTCCAAGTGTGGATAACCACAGCTCTGTACACAGGAGGATCACATGACTTGAGGAGTCTCTCCCCCCCCCCCTTTTAATCCGCAGGAGCAGTGTCAAAAGAGTTCTCACCAGCAATGGCAAATCTTCAAGAATGTCTATAGAGCTGTAATACATTAGAAATTAAGCCATCCACATCAGGACCTTACGGGAAGCTTTTGCAATGATGGCACCACACACACACACACACACACACACACACACACACACACACACACACACACACACACACAGTGATGTGCCTACATGCACATCAGTGGCACCTATATAATGTGGGTGGCCCCATATAGTTTCCCCACTGTTGATTACCAGAGTTGTGAAATACCCACCAACTATAGGACTGCACTGCTCCCATTAGTCATGCACAGAGAGGCAGAGAGAGCAAGCAAACTGCAACAGTGCCCAACAAAGAATCCGTGGAGCCAACAAGTACAGTGGCGCCAGCCAAGATGCCTTGCAGCATTACTGCAAGAATGCTGCAGGGAAAAGTGTAATTCAAAGACAATTAAACCCCTTTGTCATACAACATTTTGTAACATGTTACTTATTGCAAGGTTCTGTATTGTATTCTGGGTGGTGTCACTGTACTTGTTACCTCCACAGATTTTTGTGGGCAGTGTTGCAGTTTTCCTTGCTCCCCTGCCTCTCTGTATGCAGAATATAGAGTGTCTTACAAATAAAAAACACAAAATCCTCAATGCCAAAGGGCTGGAGGGTGGGGGAAAGTATGGCTCTCTAGATATCCTCTTTCAGAGCTACTGTTACCAGTAAGTTGCTCTATTCAGCTGTTCACTGGAGATGGTGGTAGTTCCAGCAGACTGGAGGGAAGCCAGTGTGGTGCCACTTCACAGAACCAGGAACACGGATGACGCAGGAAATTACAGACCAGTCAAGTCTAGCCTCCGTTAAGGGCAAGGTGTTGGAAACTGTCACAAAGGACAGTGGAATTCTTGGAGGTCAACAGGTTGCTGGAGCAGGCAGCACTGGTTTGTCGCAAGAAGATCTTACCAAGCTAACCCGATGAACTCCTTTGACTGGGTCACAAAGATTGTAGACAGGGGCCAAGCAGTGGATGCATTGTACCTTGAATTTAGCAAGGCCTTCAGTTCCATTCCACATTGGTTTATAAGAAAAAAAGGCAGGGTGACCGGGGGACAGAGGGCAAACTGCCCAGGTGGAGAGGGAAGGCTGCAGGCAGGACGCAGAGGGTGACTGCCAATAGGGGCTCAAAAAGAGCCCAGGAAGTTATGAGCAGGTACCACAAGGATTGGTTCTAGGACTGGTGCTCTTCACCATCTTTGCAATACAGAAGGGAGAATTGAGCTTAGGGTATGTCTTTGCTGATCACATTAAGATCTGCTGCTAAATGGACAGGTGGTAGATGTTTCAGAGTACGGCAACCAACGTTCAACAGAAAAAAGTTGAACGTGAAGCATATTAGTAGAAAACTCCTAAATGGACTAATGGAGTGGGGGAGTAAATGTGGTGCAGACAACTAAGAGAGAGACGTGGGGTCATCATTAATGACAGCCTCAAGAGCATTGCTCAGTTCAACAAAGTGTATAGGAAGGCACACAGGATGCTGGGAAGTATAGGAAGGGGGTTTGATGGGAAAAAGGAGGGGATCCTGCTCCTGCACAGGTCCTGTGTTTGGATAACTGTGCACAATTCGGGAATCCACACCTCAAGAAAGACAGAAATTACATAAAGACTATACAAAGAGGGCCACAAACCCTATCCACAGGCAGCAGAAGGCAGGTGATATGAAGAAAGGCTGTGTGTACTGGAGCCCAGAATGGAAAGAGGGGATATGACTGACATGCAAGTTCTTACAAGAAATTAACAGAGTGCATTGTAAAGGACCTGAGGAACAAGGGCACAGTGACTATAGGGCATGGGTTGAAATAAATTTTTTTTTTGTGGTGGTGGTGGGGGGTGGTGGGTTCTTCTTGGAACATGCCCAGAGAAGAAGTTGAACACAAAAGGGTGTTTAAAATTGAGTGGGGCAGCGAAGGGAATAGTGGGATCCACAGACAGACTAGGTTAAAAGGATACACGAGGAAGAGGTTATCAGATGTCTAAATCCACCATAGCAGTCAGCAGAGCATGGAGCTAGGAAGGGAAATGGGCAGATAGAACAGACCTCTGGGACTTCTTCTGCCATACAATCTATCCTGAAGTACTGAATACTACACATGTTTACCAAGCAGTACCAACCCCTAAATATGGGTCTGGCAAAGAAAGAGGACCAAACCCTCAGGAAAGCAAGCCTTGCAACATAGCACTACAAGAGATCAAATTCAGACTAATGCTTAGTAAAAGTGTGGCTCCTACACCAAGTGGCAGACTTGCAAATGTCTGAGGTGGAGGTCTACCCGAACCAAGCCACCAAAGCTTCCATGCTCCTGGTGATATAACCAGTGACCGGGTGGGGGTGGGGGTGGGAGGTCTGACCCATCTGCTTGAAACAGAAAAGGATACAGAAAGAGAAGTACTTGAAGACACTGTTTGGAAACTGGGTTACCCATGGGAAGCAGCATAGTCTAGCGGTTAGGTCACCAAGATGTGAACCTGGAGATTCAGCAGACCTAGGTAGTCATCCCACATTCAGCAGACCTAGGTAGGCATCCCACAACCCCAACATGCATGCACAAGCTTTGTCTCAGCATGCCTTTCCAGTCCCAAAATTCTAAAATAAAAATAAATGACGACTCGGTCAAAGGAAAACAAAGAGCTGAGAGGACAGAGTACAGTCCTGGGTACAAATCTAAACAGCACAGATGGGTTTGGTAGTCATCCAGCAAGTGCAACAGGCATCTCCCCCGGGTTCTGAGGGAACAGAAGAAAATGGGCAAATCGACCGTTTCAGAGTGAAATCACATTTAGTAGAAAGGAGAGCTTGCAAGGCCACCCTAAACATGTGAAGCATCAGGAATGGTGGGCCTGTAATTAAAATATACACCTTGCCAAGGTAATAGCTACAAGAAACATGGCCTTCCAGGACAAGTACTTTAAAAATCACAGGAAATCGCAATCTCAAAGGGGTGCGTGCACTAGATTTAGGTCCCAAAACAAAACAGGTTTGCTCATCAGAGGGGCCACATTATTTTATTTATCTTATTCTTTGGTAACCAAGTAAGGCCAGCTATTCACAAGTGCCAGTTTTCAAGGGCTACCCAGGAGCACTAGGGTAATTAAGTGACTTGCTCAGTATGCAAGTGGAGGCTGGTGGAACTCAAACCCAGATCTCCTGAATGTACCAAGCTCATTCACAGCTCATTACTCTAGCCTCTAGGCTATACTGCCAGCCCAACATCTAAAGATGTACCACAATTCAAACAGTGAACAATGGGCATTGATGTGTGGTATAAATAGGCTGAGCCACAGTTACAGTACTCAAGTCCCCGTCAGTATTTGAACCACTGATCCTTTGCCTGCCAAGTGAACACACATTCAATGTGCCACTGAGCTGCAGGCATGTAACAGCCCATTCAGGAAAAGGAGGACCACATCCACTGGAGTCAGTCCTGTCAGGTAAGGGCATGAAAAGACAAATCAGCAAACTGGAAAAGCTTCAAGGAGAACCGAAGCCCAGACAGTGCCAAAAGGTAATCCAGCACTCCTTGTGCTGGACATATGAAGGTGTCTAAGGAGGCCCCATGGCACCATACACTAAACACATTTCCACATGAGGGTTAGGTGCTCCTGGTGGAAGGTTTTCTGGCCACTAGGAGGATGCAGAAATATCAGATGAAACCCGAAAGCAAGAGACCTCAAGGTCTTCAGGAGTCAGAAAGGAAGCGGCATGGACAGAAGTCCTGTGTGCAGCATGGTGCTAGCTTTCTGGGACAGAAGACATAGCAGCTGGGGTAGCATAAAGGGAACCTTGACTGCCAACTCCCAATAGAAGTGGCAAAAAGATCAACTTGGGCCACAGCACAGCCACCAGAATCATTCTGGCTCGTGCCAGCAGAGGTACAGCATGATTTGCCAACAAAACTCCATGCCCTGGAGTGAGTGAGCAAGTGGCGGTTTTATGTTGTGTGGGGACGTGTAAAGGTCCAATTCTATCTAGTCTTCACTATGTCCTGTTGCATTTCCCCACTAATGGGACTGAACTTCGGATCGAATGAGACTGGCAAGACATTTTGGGGCACCAGCCACTTGCACTGCGACTAGGTAGACCCTGTGAGCTGCAGTCCATTTCCAAACTAACACTACATCCTGTTACAAGAGGTAGGAGAGTGTGCAGCACTCTTCATTTAGGTAGTAAACCACTCTTTAGTTGTCCAACTGCACAAACAGGAAAACCTCTTAAATACGAGTGGCCAGGGCCTGGAGACCATATGAAAAAATTACTCACCTTATTAATGTTGTTTCTTCTAATGGAGTCTTGCTATATTATGACATATGCAGCGAGTCCCAACCTTCGAACTGCTCCGGAAGTGAAAGAGTTAACTTTCCATGCCAGGCATGGAACGCTGAGCTCGAGCTCGGTTGAAACTCTGTCTGTTGTTCTTCAAACTCAAACAGTCAGATCTTTACGACTAAACTCACTGAGGTCCTGTGTGGAAGCTGTAAACCTACACTAGCCAACTGGCTACTAAACATAGAACACATTTTTGGTCCCAAAACAAAGACTCAAGTCAGGAGAGACCCCAAAAATGAAAAACACAGCACCAAGTCACCCCAAAAAAGGAAAGGTGAAACAACAAGGTGGGCATCTACTAAGTGCCAACACTGCACTGCCACCCATCCCAAAACAGAGGTTCTGAGAGGGGCATGGGGGGAGGTCATATATAGCAAGACTCCATTAGAAGAAACAACATTACTAAGGTGAGTAATTTTTCTTCAAACAACATGAAGTCTTGCTATATTATGACAGCAGACTACACAGCAGTACCTCCATGGAGGAGGGTCAGAACCTACTTAGAAATAGGCTCTGAAGCACAGCTGTGCCAAACCGAGTATCACTCCAGCCTGGATGTCCAGGGAGTAATGCTTGGTAAAAGTGTGAACTGTTTTCCAGGTAGCTGCTGGACATATCTCTAGAATAGGGATGTCCCTGGCAGCAGCCAGGGAAGCAGCTGTACCTCTGGCAGAGTGAGCCGTCAGGCTTGAGGGAGGAACCTTACCCAGCTTTTCATAACAGAATTGGATACAAGAGACAATCCACCTGGCAATGGATCTTTTAGCGGCAGGTTTCCCTTTACCAACCTCACCATAAGTGAGGAACAGTTGGAGGGAGTCAAACCTGTGACCCTTGGTACGCTCTATGTAGTAACTAAGGGCTCTCTTCACATCTAAGTTGGCAGCCTCCTCTCGCCAGAGGAGGAATGGTCAGTGAAGTACACTGAAGAGATATAGATTGATTAAGGTGGAAATCTGAAACCACCTTAGGCAAGAACTTCTTGTTAGTCCTGAGGACCACCTTATCTCGATGAAAGGAGATAAAAATCAGGCTCCACTGACAAGGCTTGTAATTCACTTATGCGTCTGGCAGAAGTAATGGCTACCAGAAACACAGTCTTCCAAGTCACGTGCTTAAGCTCTGTTGAAGACAAAGGCTCAAAGGGGGGTTGCATAAGCTGAGCAATGCAAACATTAAGATCCCAGGCAGGGGCAGGGTCCCTGAATGGAGGGTTGGTGTGAAGCAATCCCTTAAAAAACTTGGAGAATACAGGATGAGCTGAAAGAAGAGGGTTTACCTGCTGAAATAAAGGCAGACACAGCTGCCAGATGTACTTTTAGGGTAGCTGGTCTCAGCCCCAAGGTATTTAAATGGACCATATAATCCAGGACTGCGGGTAAATAAACAGATTCTGGGGAAATATGCTTCCCAGAACACCATATGGAAAACCTCTTCCATTTGGAATTATAGGTAGCCCTGGTGGAAGGTTTCCTAGAAGCCTTCAGAATATCCATTACACCTTGGGAGAGGTGTAGGTCAGCAAACTAACTCTTCAAGAGCCAGGCCTTGAGATTGAGAGATCTGAGGTTCGGGTACCAAACCCTCTCCTGAGCACATGTTAACAGGTTGTGATTCCTGGGAAGACACAGGGGAAGATGGACTGCTAAGGACAGTAGGAGTGGATACCAGGGTTGTCTGGCCCAATCTGGAGCAATCAGGATCATATTGCAGGACTGAGATCTGATTTTAACTAGCACTTTGAACAGGAGAGGGGGAAGCATAGAGGAACTTCCCTTCCCAATTGAGAACTAAGGCATCCAGAGGGACTGAGCCCAACACTGGGGGCCTGCAGCAAAAAAGGGGAAGTTGGTGATTGTCTGGGGCTGCAAAAAGATCCATCTGCGGGGTGCCCCATCTGACAAATATCACCTCCAAGACCAGGGGGTCCAGTGACCATTCGTGATGGCCCTGGGAAATCCTGCTGAGAGCATCTGCTAGGACATTGTCCTTGCCTGGGAGGTGAACTGTTGTAAGGAGGTGTTCAGGGAGTAAGCCAGAGACCACAACTTCATTGTGATTGCACCAGGGCGTGGGCAGGTGCCTTGCTTATTGATGTACCACATTGTGGTGGTGGTGTCTGTTCTGACCTGTACAACTTTGTTCTGAACAGATTTGGAAAAAACTTGAAGTGCTAGAAAAACTGCTCTGAGTTCCAACAAGTTGATGTGGAGCAGAGATTCCTGAGGGGACCACAATCCCTGGGTAGTGAGGTCGCCCATGTGAGCTCCCCACCCCAAGAGGGATGCATCTGTAGTAAGGATTAAGGAGTAAGACTGGGTGACAAAGGGAACCCCTTGTCTCAGATTGCTCTGATCCTGCCACCACTGTAGGGCCTGGATCAGGGTTCGAGTTACTGGGATCAATTTGGTTAGAGGGTCTTTCCTTTGAGACCAAAAGGCTCTCAAATGGAACTGGATGTCCCTCATCTGAAATCTTGCTTCCTGCACTACTGCTGTAGAAGCAGCCATGTGCCCCAGGAGCTGTAGAAAATGCCTTGCTGGTCAAGAGACCTGCAGGGTGAGTGAGGAGGCCAGAGAGACCAGGGTCCTTGCCCTGTCCAAAGGAAGGAAGGCTCTGGCTTTCTCTGTATTCAGCTCTGCACCTATGAAGGTGAGGAGCTGGACAGGCTCTAGGACTGACTTTGAAAGATTCAGGAGGAAACCTAGAGAGGTGAGCAGTTGCTGAGTTATCTGTAGATGTAACTTGACTTGGTCTGGAGACTGGCCTACTATGAGCCAGTTGTCCAGGTAAGGGAAGATGGCAATTTTTTGCCTTCTTAGGGAAGCAACTGCTACTGCCAGGCATTTTGTGAATACCCTTGGAGCAGAGGTGAGGCCAAAGGGCATTGCTCTGAACTAGTAATGGCCTGAGGGCAGCTCGAACCTGAGGTACTTTCGATGGGAGCTTCTGATGAGAATATCAAGTAGGCATCCTTGAGGTCCAGGGACGCTAGCCAGTCCCCTGGCCTTAGAGAGGGTAGAATAATTCCCAGAGTCACCATTTTGAATTTTGGTTTTAAAAGGTGCTTGTTTAAATATCTGAGATCCAGGATGGGCCACCATTCTCCTGTCTTGTTTGGGGTAAGGAAGAACCTGGAGTACAATCCTTTGCCCTGGTGTAGGGGTGGAACCCTTTCCACAGCTCTGAGAGCCAGGAGGGAAGAGACCTCTGCCTCTAGGGAAAGTGCCTCTGGTGGATTTGCAGGTGGAAAGGATCTGGTTCTCATCTTTGGAAACTTTTTGAAGCTGAGAACCAGTCCCTGGGTTACTACTTCCAGGACCCACTTGTCTGATGTCAGAGACTTCCAGTCCTGGACAAAGTAAGCCAGCCTGCCCCCTACAGGTGGATGAGAATCGGCCCTGGCAACCCCATCAGGGTGCCTGCTTGGCAGGGGCTTTGGGCTGAGGGGTGGAAGCAGGCCTGCTTGTACCCCGTCTGCCTCTCCCTCTAAAGAACCCCCTCTGGGCATAAGCAGAAGAGGAGGCCTGGGCTTGGTAAAAAGGCCTATGAAAAGGCCTGCCCCTGCCCCTGGAAAGCTGCCTTTGAGGAGTGGCCTGCCTTTCCTTGGCCTGTGCACTCCTACAGGTGGTCCTATACTCATCCATTTTCTTCATGTAATTCTCTGTCTGCTCCCCAAACAGAGAATTACCCACAACAGGAAAATCCATGGCCTTAGTCTGGGTATCCTGTGACAGGCTAGTACATCTCAGCAAAGCCATTCTGCAAAGTGCCACAGATGTAGCCATGACTCTTGACACATCATTAGAATCCACTGCAGTATGGAACTGCACCTTGGATGCCTCAATACCATCAGCAGCCACCTGCTCCAGCTCCCTGGCAAGCTGGCCAGGGACCTGTTTTGCAAGAGCCATAACAGTATCCCATCTGGATTTCTGATATCTAGCAACATAAGTCATATAATTTGCCTGTCTGAGTCCCAAGGATGTTGCCATGTACTGTTTCTTTGCCATGGCGTCAATCCTCCTGGAGTCCTTGTCAAGGGGGTGTGAAGCCAAGGGAATATTTGCCTTGTCACAGGCTGCAGCCTGCACTACCCCAACATGGCTGCATTGTTGTGTAAGGAACTCCGTATCAGAGCCCGACAATGTGTACCTCTTGGCCATTCTCTTATCCACAGGAGGTACAGTGTGAGGAGTTTAGAATTTTAACTGTTTCCCAAAAGATTTATGCAAAGGAATAGACAGTCTCCTTAGACTCTGGGATATCCATCACTTCCACATAGTCAGGCTCCTCTTGATCATCCACAGCTTCCTCCATAGGGAGCTGTCAGGTTTCAGCCACTTTCTTATAAAACATAAAATGAGAAAGGGACTCAGAAAGCCTAGGAGGAGACACGCCTGAAGGTCTGTCTGGGGAGATGTCCGGGTCAATGGGCACATCCAGACTTTCAAATCCACATTCACTCTCCTCATACTCCTCTTCCCCCTCCTCCAGTTCATAATATTCCTCTAAATCATACTCTTGAACTGGTGGAACAGGCCGAACCGTATGCTTACCTGATGGTGCCGGTATGATCGGAACTGGGGAAAGCGACTGGACAATTTTAATCGCTTTGGCTATTTCTGCAGCGGTTGGAGAGGAAAGTTTTGGCTCCACACCAGCCGATTTCCTAGTCCTTTTTGCTGGAACCGACTCCTCGGAGTTGGATCTCCTTTTGCCCGAGGAAGTCTCGCCCTGGTCAGAGGGCACTCCCTCCGGTTCGGTTGGAACCGAACCGGGCTGGCCATCCAGTTCAGCGGACTTTTTGGCCTCCCTTTCCCTGAGCCTACCAACTCTCTTTTCCAGGGTAGCTGCAGGAAAATTTTTACAAATCTGGCAGTCTGCATTGAGGTGGTCAAACCCCAGACAATAAACACAGGTGGTGTGGGGGTCAGCCTTGGCAAAGACTTCCCCCCAGACACTGCAGTGTTGAAACCCAGTGGGCCCGGTTTTTCTTTTGGGTTTCTCAGACATAGTGCCAGTCCTAACCAAACTTACCCGTTTATGGCAATCCGCCAGGTAAGACCCTCTTATCGGTTCCCAACCGTGACACGGGTCATGGAAAAAACCATAATAAAATCAGTTTTTTTTTTAGAACCGATAAGAACCGGTAACCACACTCTAAATGACAGATTAATATATTTTAAACAACCTGATCGGTTCAAACCGAACTGATAAACCGTTTACAAGTTCCACACAGAATAGAAATCAATGTAAAACCTATCTAGTACTCACAAATACCACAGACAGAGTCTGAACCGACCAGTTGCGGTTTAATTTCGGTCGAAAACCGAGAAAAACAATACTTTAACCGACAAAATGAACCGAGCAGGAGAAATCTCTGGAGCGACTGTTCAGTGAGGCGGAGTAAAGAATCTGACGGTTTGAGTTTGAAGAACAACAGACAGAGTTTCAACCGAGCTCGAGCTCAGCGTTCCATGCCTGGCATGGAAAGTTAACTCTTTCACCTCCGGAGCAGTTCGAAGGTTGGGACTCACTGCATATGTCATAATATAGCAAGACTTCATGTTATTCGAAAGAATAACCCTAGTTACCAGCACATTTATGTGAAGGCCAGGTTCTCCTTGTTTGATGGACATCCCACCCCAGGTTTGTGTCATCCTTGGCAAGGACTGCTAGTGGCCAAGGCTGCAGAAAAGGAGCACCTCTGAACAAGCAATGCACATCTTGCAACCTGAGCTGGGCATCCTGTAGGGGGTGGCATACTTAGAGCAGATGATCCAGGGACTGAGAGGCCTGTTACCCACCTATTCCTCAGCAACCAATATGGAAACCTCAAATGATGGTGAGTAAGAGAAGCCATAAAAGAGAGGCTGCCGTGAGTCAAAGCCTGGTCACTGCAACCGACCAATGCTGCTTGAGCCATTAAGGCAGAGACCGACTTCTGGTAGAAAAGCCTTCATCTGGTTCATATACCAACTGCCCCTACATACCGGGATCATTTTGCAGGGGATGAGGACAGACTTCTCCACATTCATCGGCATGTCTAAACTGTCCGGCAGTTGTCTGGTGCAGTGTAGAGTGTACTCCAGAGATACTGGTGGTCCTTTCAAAAGTCAGTCATCCAAATATGGGAAAACTGGTAGTGCTGCCCTTTCAGTCAGAAAAGGAGGTATTGACAGTGGTGATGCCCAATTTCAATGTTTAGGTAAACATCCTGCATATCCAGGGTGCACAGTCAGTCCCCTGTGAAAAGAGAGGAAGGAAGGACCCTAGGGACAGCATGCAGAATTTTTTTGTACACCACATAGGGTGGAAGCCTCCATCCTCATTTTCATGGGCACCAGGAAGTATCCAGAGTAGAACTTGTGATTTATTCTGGCTCGTGGGACCAGCTAGATAGTTTTTTTTTTGTCCAGCAGAGTCTTACCTCAGCAAGGAGGGCCTCAATGTGCTTGAGGGGATAGTGGCAAGGCCTGGGAGGAGTGACCGGGTCCAAGTCATAGCCATGCTGGTAGAGTCAGAAGGAGGGTGGTTGATGGCCCCCCTTTTACCTCATCCTTTGGGCACTTTATAGGGTGCCACCATGAACTGCTGTTGTACACAGTCCTGTTACGGACTATAAGGAGGGTAAGTGAGAGCTCCTCTGAAAGGAGTCTCTGCTATAACCTGTTTGAATGGATTGACAGATTTCTTTGAGTTTTCTAGTTAATTAAAAACAGCTTCAGCCTCAGAACCAAGCAACTTTTGGTCCTTAAAAGGCGTAGTCGGCACTGGCTGTTGCACATCCTGGTCAAATTCTACTACATGAAACCAAGACTGCCTCTGCAGAAAAATGCCAGAAGCAGCTGCTCTAGCTGAAGCATGTGAGAAATCATTAACAGACCAGAGAAGTCTGCCAGCCTCTGATCCCTGGGAAACATGGGCCCATCTGGCAAACTGCTGACATTACGGCTCATATCCCATACAGATGCAATTCTGTTATCTGACCGGGTATGCCCGATAGCAACACACAGACACAATGAAGCAGAGGGGAAGTTGCCTTTGCTCATGATACCCAGTTTTCTGGATTCTTTATCAGGAAGTCTGGTGCTGATCTTTTGAAGGCACAGACCAATCACACGCAGCCATAAGGACCACTAAATCAGTGTTAGGCAGAGTTAAGTATATAGTTTCTCAGTTTATCAGCCTACATAGAAACAACTGGCAGGGTGGCTTCTTCCAGGGTAGCAGAACTGGGAGTGAAGGTTCCCTCTACCGCCAAGAAATCACAATGGTTCTTTCCAAGAATCCTGTTCCTCCCGAGAGAAGTCGAAAATCTCTTGATCTGCTGCATAAAGGCTTGGAATGTAGGATCCTTAGGAGAAGTAGGAAAAGGGGGCCTGCATAGGACAGTGTCCTCACTACCCGAGAATATAGAACCTGCAGTTGTCCTGCCCCAGACAGTAGAAGGAGGTCAAGCTCTTACTCCCTTAATCTCCCTTCTGCTCCTTCAGCAGATCAGGGTCATTCTCCCCTTTCTTGAAAGGAAGCAGTAGAGGAATCACACATGTAATGAGACACCTGGAGATATGCCAGGCCCTGCAGGTGGTGCCTGTGCTGGTGGTCAAGGACAGGCTGCTCCGTCAACAGCTACAGCACTGGCAATAGTCTACTTGTCCCAGCTGGCCAGGTTTCAAAGGGAAGGCAGGAGACCATGCTACCTCCGATACTGACTGGAACCTTTTGCAGGTTGGGGTTCTGGCTTTGCAGGAGCTGAACCTGCCCATTCTGCCAGTGGACCACCAGCAGCAGCAGATTTAGTATTCCTCTTGGGAGAGTGGTATTTCGATTTCAGATCAGCAGGGTAACCCCGGTGAATGACAGATGGTGAGCGGTCCAACCCCTGCTGTCTCTCCATTGGCAAGAAAGACTGAACAGGCAACAGTATTCAGATGGCAATCATGATGTCAATCAAAATGGTGATTGACAGGCCCTCTTTCTGTGTCAAACTTTGGCGTGGACTGTGTTAGCAGTTTGTCAGGCACTGCAGTAACTTTGTCCATTTTTTCTGCGTCTATGAGGTAACACGGTTAAACCCCTGAAAAACCATGCAGTGTTGTATGCCGTGCGCTAGCCTAGACAGCAAATGCACAACTTGTGGGAGTCTTCCAAATAAAATCAGCTTTCCACAGTGGCAGTGGCAAAAAAGCACCTTATTAGGCGATTTCATACAGTGGCAACTGCCAATCCTGGAAGAGAAGCTACCAGAAATAAATTATGTTATTTTGCATTGCCATTTTTTGCTAACAAGTTTTCACTGGTACCATGTTCACTTTCTCTGCAGGATAAAAAAAGAACGGACGTGGATGGGGCATGCCCATGTTACATAGGTGATGCTGTGTGCCATCTGATGCAGTGTGCCACAGACAGGCACGTCGAATGTGGGTAGCTCAGTCATCGTAAAAGCTTCCAGCAAGGCCCTGATGCCAATGACTTGCAGTATAATGGACACCAACATTTTGGTGTCCAATTCCAAAGCACACAACCACTAAAGTACTGGATCCCAGAGAGATATACTGACACCGCATATTGTAATTTGTAGTCACAGGGCCAAATTTTTTTTAAAAAAGGGACTTAGACACATGGTGCATGAGCCAAATGGCTATGACGCAAATGGCACCTTGCATCAAAGGTTGTGTCAATCCTGATTTTCGAACACAGGCAGAGTTGAAATCAGGATGCCTTGCGCCTAAGCCACCCTGCACCACCCTTGCAGGAAACGCACCCTTGCACCAGCTCACAAGGGGGCTTATGCTAAGGTGGGGCTGCACCATCCCCCTTTTTTTAATTTTGCAAGCCCTGCTGTGGACGCAACAGGGGGCTTCACTTAGGCCAGCCAGGAAGTGGTCTAAGGGCCATGCGCCACTGTGGTGATTGGGGGAGGGACCTGCCAGGAGGGGGCAAGGCCAAAAGGAGCATAGGGGAGCCTTATGGGATGGTGAGATGGCATCCTGCGGGGGTGCTGTTGGCACTGGCAGACAGACTGGACCTCTTAGTGGGGGGTTGGCACAGACAGATCATGACATAGCCCCAGGTGGGCACAGCCCTGGCACCTGCCCCACAGATGCCAAAATCCCACATCATGTAGGTGGGAAGCAGTGGCTGCAAGTTAAGGGCAGCCAGAGGTGGAGGGGAATGTTCTCCGGGCACCGCAACAGTCCCCTAGTAGCCAGTCCCCTCCCCTGTGTTGTGGCAGGCTGCTTCCTGCCTAAATGATATGGGATTCTGGCACCTATGGGGCAGGTGCCAGGGTTTTGCCCAACCAGGGCTACGTCATGGTCCATCCATGCCAACCCTCCACTAAGAGATATGATCGGCTGTCTGCCATTGCTTATGGCACCCCCATGGGGTGCCACCTCACCACTCCGTCATTTCCGCCATAATCTCAATGCCCCCTAAGGCACCCCCCTGCCCCTTCATGGCAGGCATATTCACCACCCCCGCAGCCCCTCTCCTATTGCATGGGGGAGGGGGGGGGGTCGGATCCCTGCATCCAATCTCACAGAAGCACCACTTACAAGTTTGTGGTTGTGGCAACTCCTGGTTCTTTGGTGCAGAGTCCCCCACTTATCAAAATTGGTCGCAGGGTCCCTGACGCACCCAAAGTTTGTCACGGACCTGGAGCAACCTAAGGGCTCTTTTAATAAAATCAGGTCCATAGTGTTTTCCTGATGTGTAAAAAAAAAAAAAAAAAAAAAAAACTTACCATAGTAATGTTTCTTCCACGGGATCCTTCATTATGCTTAATTAATTGTATTAAGCTGACATGGCTGAAGTACCCCAGAATGCGTGGACAGAATTCAAAATTAAATTCAAACTGCTGCCCTCTAGGTGTCACTACGTTCCGCAGCTTCGTCGGATCTCCTTTGCAGCCTAACCAAAGGAGCTTACACAGCCATTCTACTAAACTATTTTTAGCTTACAAAGAAAACATAAAGGGCATTAAAATATGGCCCAGATAGTCAAGCATGGCAGACAAAGTGATTAAAAAAAAAAAAAAAATTATTTTGTAATTTGTGAATGAACAAGTAATACTCAACCAATCAAAAGAATAATACCAACAGATTCTTGTGGAACCTTCTCCTGGTTCTGGATGGGGAAGAAAGGTGGGAGATTTAAGCATAATGAGGGATCCCCTGGAAGAACCAACATCACTATGGCAAGCCATTTTTTCTTCAAGCCCCAGGAATCCCTCATTATGCATAACTAACTGCAGACTACAAAGCAGTACCTTGGGAGGCTGAGGACAGAACCTAATTGGAGAAAAGGTTCTGCAGAACAGCTGTGCCAAACTTGGCATCTCTTCCAGATTAAGTCCAGACACTAGTGCTTTGTTAAGGAGTGAACATTTTTCCATGTAGCTGCTTTACAGATTTCCAGTAAGGGAATGTCTGACTTCTGCCACAAAGGCAGCAGTATTTAGAAAGCCATGCTGTTTGGTCCTAGATCCCTTGGCCAGGATCGGACCAATTCCCTAAAACTTACTACCCTTGGGGATAAACAAATAGATGTAGTTGATAACATAAAATACCTAGGGCAAACTATTGACTAGGGTCTCACCTTTAAGCCCCACATTGACCAGGTAACATGGTCTATCCACGTCAAACTTGGCACCATGTACAGGCTAAAAAAAAAAAAAAAAAAAACTTATCCCAGAGGCTAGACGAGCAATTGACTCCAGTGTCCTCCTACCCACATTAACCTATGCTGCCCTGGTAATCCAGAGTAAGGCAAACGACGAGGCTGGCAGGCTTCAGGTCCTGTACAACAAGGTCACAAGGTTTGTGACAATGTGTCAACCAAGAAGACACCCCTGCATCTCACTAGCCCAGCTGCAATGGCTTTCTTTCAGGGCTCGTCTACAGTATCCCCTGCTCTGCCATGCATACAAATTGCAGAGCCCGGTGGCCCCACCAAGCCCAACAGGAATAATCAAGGCTAAGCCTAGTCCTCGAATGTTCAGGACCTCGGGTCAGTCCCTACTGGCAATCCCCAGAATCAAGACTCACAAGGGAGGCAATTCCTTCGCTCTCACAGCCCCTAAACTGTGGAACACTCTCCCACCTCTAGTACAGGAAGCCCCATCGCTACCAATCTTTCGCACTAGGCTTAAGTCCCATTTGCTCGGGACAAGCTCCTGCCACTGTGAGGGTATAGGATAATCACCCCCGATCCTAAATCACAACACCCATCCCCCCTCTCTTCTCACCTTAACCTACATTAAATCATGCCTTAAATCCTTAAGTCTTTCAAGTGCTGCACTTATGGTCAACGATTTGAATAACTGCCTGTACTGTTATCCTCATTATCTTGTCTACTTCTTGTAACCCTGTATCACCTGACTATGTATTGTATTGCTTCTAGATCGCCTGATTGTATGTATTGTATTGCTTCTGTTCCCCGGGTCGCCCCTGAAAAAGGGACATTCGTGGGCTCAGTGGGCCAATCTGGTCATCAAAATTCAATAAATAAATACATTTCTCTTTAGTTTACTGGGTAACCATATGAGCCAAGGCCCCATTTCATATGCGACCAGAGACCTTTAACAAAAGGAAGGTCAAGGTATTACAAAAATTTAAATGACAATACAAAAACAATTTACAAAAAACAGTCATACAAACACAATTACAACATTCAACATCCCATAAACATTAAGAAAAGCAGGAGCAATGTACTTTCATAAGTTTCATAAGTTTTTCAAGCTAGAGGACAATGTCCATAATGCTTGCCTCATATTTAATTTAATAATTATATTTATAATCATCTGTCATTGCTAAATTCAAATTTGTTTTGAAAGCATCCATACTTGTACTATCCACAACGATTGTAGGGAGACTATTTCATATTGCAATTGATCTTATGCTAAACCAATTTTTTCTCCTTAATGAATACCATTTACCAATCAGTAACTGTTTATTGTGTCTACGATTGCTTTGTCTAAGTTCGGATTTATATAATTCTGTTCCATTTAGAAGTATAGAATCTTGTAGTAAACCATATATAAGGCATAAGTCTCCCCTAAGCCTTCTATATTTCAGGGAATACAATTTCAGATCCTTAAGCCTATATCCATAATCTTTTTCTTTCATTCCTGTTATTGTCCTACTAAAATCGTCTCTGCACTCTTTCTAGGTTATTAATTTCTTCCTTGGTATATGGGGACCACACTTGGACACAATACTCAAGGTGGAGATTAAACTTACCAGAGCATTGTACAACGCATAACCTCTCTAGTCCTACTTGCCACATGTCTAAATATACAATTCGAGTTCTGATTTGCCTTTTTAATTTGTTTGGAACAATGTAGTTTAAATTTCGTATCTGGGGTGATAAGCCCAAGATCCCTTTCTTCCAAGGTCTGATGTAATATTTGGTTTGCCAGTTTATATGTAAATTTAGGATTATGTTTACCCATATGCATCACCTTGCACTTATTGTTTAATACCAATTTCTTTTCTTTGGCCCAGATAGTAACTTCATCCAAGAAGTTTTGCAGGGTACTGTTTTCATTACTATTAACAATAGAACCTATGCGGCAATCATCGGCAAATTTAAGTAACCAAATCTCATTTAAATTTGATTTTAGGGAGGAAATACAAATATTGAATAGGCACGGCCCCAAAACCGATCCCTGGGGAACACCACTTGTCACACTAGCCCAAACTGACAGCTCTCCATTTATAGACACTCTCTGCCTCCTATTACTAAGCCACATCCCTATCCAATTAATTAAATTTTGGTTTAATTTAACTTCTTTTAAAGCATTTATAAAGTTCAAAGTGGGGGATTTTGTCAAATGCTTTAGCAAAATCTATAAACACTAGATCAACTGAGTTACCATTATCCATTTCTTCCGTTACTTTATTATAGAAGGTCAGGAGATTAGTTAAACATGATCTTGATTTTGTAAATCCGTGTTGATTATCAATAAGTTTGTTATTATTCAGATGTTCCAATATGATTTCCTTAAACTGTTCAAATATTTTACCAATCAGAGATGTCAAACTTATAGGTCTAAAATTTTCTGGTTTGTTGGTAGGACCTTTTTTCTGTATAGGTACAACTGTTGCTATTCTCCAATCATATGGGACCTCGCCACTGTCTAATGAATGTTGAAATATATTAGTTAAGGGCATATATATTTCATAAGCAAGTTCTTTTATTACCTTTGGATGAATATCATCTGGGCCTGGGGACTTATTAATATTTATCGTGTTAAGTTTATCTAAAACTTCTTTGGGCTTAATTGTAAGTATACCAGGTATAGAGCTTCCTATTTCAATAAATTTGTCCTGTGACTTATTGTTAAATACAGATGAAAAGTATTGATTCTGTATATTGGCCATTTCATGTTTGTTAGATACACATCCAGACTGTGTGGTGAATGGACCTATAGTCATAGAATTACCTCTGGTTTTGTTTATATAAGAAAAAAAAAAAAAGGATTTATTATCTTTTACCCTTGATGCTAATTTAAGTTTAAATTGGGTTTTTTTTCCAATCTTTTTTCAGTTTTCATTGTTTTTAATAATTCCTTATATTTTGAATTAAGATGTACAAGACCTTTTTGGATTTTTTTTTATACAGTGTTTTTTTTTTTTTTTTTTTTTTTTTTTTATTAATTAGGGATTTAGTTTTAGAGGACATCCACCTAGGAGAAGGCTTATTTTTTTGATTCATATTTACTTTTAGTTGGAATATTGTTTTTAATAAGGTCTTTCAATCTGTTAACTAGTAGTAGCCATTTAGCCTCTACTGATAAGTTTGTGAACAGTGCTTGCCAATCCCAGCAACTAATACTACTTCATATTTTGAAAGTTAGCTTTAGTGAAATTTAGGATTTTGGTTGTACCTGTTGCTAATGTAGGTTTATTATTTAATATTTGAAATTGTACAGTATTATGATCACTGTTAGCTAAGGGAGCATTAACATCAATCCCGGTAATACAATGAGCAACATTAGTTAATATAAGGTCCAGTACTTTATTACCCCTGGTATTTGTTTTGACAAGTTGTTCCAAACCTATTTCATTGAATATTTTCATATAACTTCTATCTATTTTGTCTAATGCAGTTACTTGTTCCCAGTTAACACTGTTCAAATTAAAGTCTCCCATAATTATATAATTTTTTGACGTATCGAGATGACTAAGAGTATGTAATAAGTTGTCATTCTCGGGACTCATGGAGGGAGGTCTGTATACTAGGGTCAAAATAAATGGTGGACCCATCAGCGATTTTATTCTAATCCACAGTATTTCGAGATCGGTATCATCTAAAATTTCTTCACTATCAATTGATTGGTGTATGTATATAGCTACCCCTCCCCCTTTCCTATATTTCCTATTTTTGTAATATAATTTATATCCCTGTATATTTTTGTCCCAAGGATCATTATCACCCCACCAAGTCTCAGTGATGAGTGCAATACATATGTCGTTCGTCTCAAGATACAATTTAAACTCATCGAATTTATTGGTCAAGCTCCGTGCATTTAAAAGGACCCCATTCCATCCATGCTCTTCAGCTGAATCACGATTACACGAATAATCTGCTGTTACAGGGGTGAAGTATCGGGCTTCACCCCTTTCACCCAGTTTAAATGAAACTCTACTACCCTGTTAATTTTTTTAGCCAATAACCTAATACCAATCTGGCTGAGGTGAATTCCATCATTTTTATAACATTTTATATTTTTAAAGGTTTGGGTATTGTCCATAAATCCTATTTTCTCCACCTTGCAGAAATATCTTAACCAGGAATTTAGATGCTTCGCTTGTTCGTTCTTATAGTTTTGATTTCCTATAAGTGGAAGTATACCAGACAGTATAATATCTCCCCCTTTTTCTTTAATCCTTGCAACTATTTTTCTATAATCTTCCTGAATATCTATCAGGGCCCTTTTAATGAGGTCATTGACTCCCACTTGAAGAATAACCAGTAGTTTATTTGTATTTTCAAGTAACCCTTCGAGAAGATTAATTATGTCATTAGTTCTAACCCCTGATAAGGCACTCACAGTTGTATGTTCCTTTCTCCCTTCACAGACAATGGTGTCAATTCCTTTCAATATTGAGTCACCCATTACTACAACATCTCTATCAGAAATCTTATTTTTCCCTATTTCTCCTACGTTAGTCACACTATTAAGCATAGCACAGTCTCCAAGATTTGGATTTTTATTTTTTTGTGATTCTTTGTATTCATCCGCTAGTACTTCAAATCTATTATACAAACTAATAGGTTGTACAACATTTTTAAATCCTTCACATGGGGTAGATGTAATGGCCGTTTGGGTTTTATAAGCATAGGATAGATTTGCTGTAGATTTAACAAGGATATCAGCGCCTTTTTCATTTATGTCATTCACATTAAACTGATATGGATGTTTGGACATGGGGGATATGTTTTTGGGTGTGTTTTTAATCGGTTTCAAAATGCTAAATACTTGCTTCTTTAACTGCATTGTCAATAAATTGTTCAAGAAGCGTTATTTCCTTGTGTGTTTCCAGTTTTTCTTTTAATTTACCAATTTCTTCTTGTAATGTTAAGATCATTTTACATTTATCACAAACAAATTCTAGATCTGGAGTATCCTCTACATACATTAAGCATTGAATACACACCCTTTTTTTTTAATACTTCTACCTTTTTTAACCCTGGTTTGTGCCATTTTTTGATTATATTCAGACAGTTTCCGTTTTGGATTACTCACTAACTTACCCTGTCAAGGTCACAGCGTCTCAGCGGACACAGCAGACACGCACAGACGCGCGTCCCGCTCGCAGCAGGGGTCTCTTAAATAGCCAGATAGCCGGAAGTAGAACAAACAGGTTTCGGCTGTATTAGAAGTTTTAGTTGGAAAAAAAAAAAGCCCCAAATGTATCTAAATGCAGAGTATTAAGTGCTATCATCCAGTAGGGCTGTAATTTGCCTATAAGCAAGCGTTTAATGAAACGCGACGCGGTAAAATTAGACCTGTAGTGAGGTCCCTCTACCTGGATACCTGTCATGGTAGCAACCAGGGCTCCTAGTGTTTAACAGTTTAGATATTAAAAAAAAAAAAAAGCACCAGTTTCACTCAAATTTGCACAAAAACAAGGTATATTCCCCCCTTCGAGTTGTAAGGCAGCTCCCTGTGCTATTACATACAGCTAGTGCACAGAATTACAGTCGGCCCACTTGATTTAAAAGGTGACTCTTTAGTTTGCTTTTAAAAGACTCATGACTTTTACAAGACTGAAGTTCTGAAAGGAGGATATTCCAGTGCATTGGTGCTTGAATAGCAAAAGCCCGCTCACCCATTTTTTTTCTTTTTTTTCTTTGTTTCTTTTATTTAAAATTAAATAATCCGGTGTCCTCAAATCTCGAGTTGCATTTCTAATTGTAAGTGAATGAAGAGATTTACTATTTTGTCTTAAAATTTTGTCAAACAGAGAATAAATGGTAAACACACACACACACACACACACACACACACACACACACACACACACACACACACACACATGCTTAGAACCAAACCCGGTACCTCTTCCAGCCTGCCTACCCACCAGCCACAGGGCTAGCTTGGCAGCAGAATGCTGCATCACACCCCACATACCCTCCGTGTGTGTATGTATGTATGTATGTAGGTGTGTATGTATGTAGGTGTGTGTACACACACACACACACACACACACACACACACACACACACACACACACACACGTTACTCACCTGTAACAGGAGTTCTAGGAATGGTATATGTTGTTCATCCACACTTACTGGCAGGTTCCTTGCCGCTTTAAATCTTGCCGGAAGGTCTTCGAGCTGGCTCCTCCCACCCACCGGGTGGTAAAACTCGGCTCCGCCCCATGGCAGATCTAGCCGCTGGAAGCCAGGTTGTGCGTCGAAGCCGGGAGGCGGGTGGGTCGTGTGGATGAACAACATATACCATTCCTAGAACTCCTGTTACAGTTGAGTAACCTGTATTTCTAGGGACATGGATATGTTGTTCAATCCACACTTACTGGCAGACTCCTAGCAGCTCTCCGGGAAGAGGGAGGCAAGGCGCACACACACCCTACTTAGGGAACAAGGACTGGAGAACCGAGGCCCCAAAACCCGCATCCCGGGCGTGACTAGAGGTTGATGTGGCAGTGGGTAATGAAGGTGTGTGCTGACTTCCAGGTAGCAGCCCTGCAGATTTCCTGGATAGGGACGTCCCTGGAAGCAGCCACCGATACAGTGGTATGGTGGGTAGAATGAACTCTTATCCCTCTGGGAGGCTCCATGCCCGCCAACCTATAGCAGAGATCCAAGCAGGAGGTGACCCTCCGCTTGGCTGCAGGTCTGCCAGGTGTGGCTTCAGTGTAGGTGACAAACAGCTGGCAAACCTCTCCCCGAACTTCAACCGTCCACTCCTTATAATAAGCAAGCGCTCTTCTAGGGTCCAAAGTATGGAGCCTATATTCGGCCTCCCGAGGTGAGACTGGGGTAGAACACCGGCAGAGTCAACACCTGGTTAAGATAAAACTCCGACACCACCTTCGGAAGGAATTTTGGGTGGGGGCGCAGGACAACCTTGTCCCTGTGGAAGACCAGATAAGCAGACTATGGAAAGCACCTGGAGCTCTCCCATCCTTCTGGCTGACATGATAGCCGCCAAGAAGGTGGTCTTCCACGACAAGTGAGAGATGTCACACCTGTGCATCGGTTCGAATGGCTTGCCCATGAGCTTAGCCAATACCAGCAGTAGATCCCACGGAGGTGGAGGTTCTTGCACTGGAGGGCATATGTGACCAAGGCCTTTGAAAAAAGTGCCCGGCCACCTTCTCCTGCGCCACCGACTGCTTCCCAGCCTGCGCCCGGTAGGCAGAGATGGTTGCCAGGTGCACCTTAAGGGTTGTCGACCAAAGCCCTTGCTGAGAAAAGGACCACAGGTAGTCCAGAATGCTTGCCAAGGAGCAGGAGGAAGGGTCCAGGCCCTTGCCCTGACACCAAATGGAGAATCTCTTCCATTTAAAGGTGTAGCATTTTCAGGTCGACTCCTTACGGGAAGCCTCAACAACGTTGAGGACCTCGTCGGAAAGACCCAAGGCCTGGAACTCTAGCTACTCAGAAACCAGGCAGTCAGGTGCAGAGATTGAAGGTCCAGATGGAATACCTTCCCCCGATTGACTGAGATCAGTTCTGGGAGGGCTGGGAGCCGCCTCGGGAGCCTGGAGCTGAGACTGAGGAGATCTGGATACCAGAACTGACGGGGCCAGACTGGAGCTACCAGAATCACCTGCACCTTGTCCCTCCTCGCCTTGAGAAGCACCTTGTGGATCAAGGAAAATGGGGGAAAAGGCATAGAAGAGGCCCAGGGTCCACGGCCTCGAGAAGGCATCCCCCTGCAGTGAGCCCTGCTGAGGGGGGCGGGCATGAAAGAGACTCAGCTTCGCATTCTCCCTTGAGGCGAACAGGTCCATCTGAGGCATGCCCCAGTTGGAGAACAGATCTTGTACTACCTCCAGCAGGAGAGACCACTCTTGGGACGCAGCTCCTATCCAGCTTAGGGCATCGGCCAGAATGTTTGAGGCTCCTGCCACATGGATAGCAAGGAGATCCGATCCAAGCTGCACACAAGGGACCAAATGCAGAGAGCGTCCCTGCACAGAGGCATGGGGCGCGTTCCGCCCTGGCGGTTTAGTTAGTACATGGTCGTGGTATTGTCTGTCAGGATCTGGACCACTTGACCCTGTACAAACGGAGCGAAGGCAGTGAGGGATAGATGAACCGCTCGAAGCTCCAACAGGTTGATGTGGCATCAGGACTCCTGAGGGGACCAGAGGCCGTGCGCTCTGTGCTCTCCCAGATGGGCACCCCAACCCAGAGAGGCATCGGTCGATAGAGAGACCGTCGGCTAGGGGCGGACAAACAGGATGTCCTCCTGCAGATGAGCTGGAACGATCCACCACTGGAGAGCGTTCCACATCTCCTGGGTCACCGTCACTGGCTGATCCAAAGGACCGGAGCGCTGTGACCACTGGCTAGCCAGACCCCATTGTAGGGGATGCATGTGCCAACGGGCCCATCGGACCACGCTGGTGCAGGCCGCCATGAGGCCCAGGAGGCGCAGGAAGTCCCAGGCAGGGTGCAGTTGCCCAACCTGAAATGACTGGGCAAAGGAGGAAAGAACCATGGCCCTGTCCACCGGGAGCCGTGCTCTGGCTCGCAGAGAGTCGAGCTCTGCCCCGATGAATTGGATCACCTGCTTTGGCACAAGTTCCACTTGTGCCTCGTTGATAAGGAGGCCAACTTGAGAGCAAACCTGGAGGGCCAGATCCCTGGACCGTTCCACCTCCATTCTGGAGGAGGCCGCAATCAGCCAGTCGTCCAGGTAGGGGTACACCCGGACACTTCGGCACCGCAGGAATGCTGTCACCATTGCCATGCATTTGGTGAAGACCCTGGGAGCTAGAGAAAGGCCGAAGGGCATGGCCCGGAACTCATAGAGGGACCCCTCTGCTCTGAAGCGGAGGAATCGCTGGTGGGATGGACATATTGGGACTTGAAAGAAAGTGTCCTGGAGGTCCAGAGAACAGAACCACACGCCTCGTTCCAGGGATGGAATTATCTGAGCCAGAGTGACCATCCTGAAGGTTCGAGACCTTAGGAACCTGTTCAGGTTGTGCAGGTCTAGAACGAGGCGCCAGCCCCCCCGTCCATTTCGGGACTAGCAAGTACCTGGATACAAACCCTCGGTCTGGTGGTGGATCTGCCACCTTCCTGATCACCTCCTTTGAGGAGCAGGGCAATGTCGGCTCGACGAGCCGACAGAGAGGCTCTGGACCCTATAGCCCCCCGTGGGGAGATGGCTCGGAAGGGCGGGGCCTGCTCGAACTCCAGAAGCAGACCCTTCCCTACCACCTCCAACACCCAGTGATCCGTGGTGATAGCAGACCAAGCGGAATGGGGGGAGCGACGAGGCTGGGGGTGACACCCCTCAACCCATCACTGGGCAGGCTTGGAGGAAGGACCGGCCGAGGGACCTCTTGGGCCTTTTCCTCCCTGCTTCCTGTTGAAGGAAGCTGCAGGCTTGGCTTTGGGATGCCAAGCGCGAGCCTGCTGGCCCTGATGCTGGTGTTGCTGGGCCGGACATGCCACAGGGGCAGAGGGTCAAAAAGACTTGTTGCTGACGACAGCCCTTGTCCTGAGCAGACGTGACCGAGTTCAAGGTGACGTTGGACTTTTTGATCCTCTGGAGGTGGCCTTCCACTCCAGGGCAAAAACAGGTCGGTCCCCAAGAAGGAGAGGTCTGCAAATTTGTGCTGGGTATCCGCCGTAAAGGTGGATATCCTCAGCCAGGCTCTGCAGCGCATGGCCACTGCGGCCGCTACTGACCGGGCACAGGAGTCTCCGATATCTAGAGCCATTTGGAGCTGCTGTTCACCACTGCCCTTCCCTGATCCCACACCTGCATGACCATAGTCTGCAAGTCAGCCGGGAGATGAAGGATCACCTCATCCGGGGAGCCCATGAGGGTGTGGGAGAAATGCGCCATCAGCACATCCGAGCTGGCCTGACGGAGGCCGCAGCGTATACCTTGCACCCGGCATAGTCCAGCTTTTTGGACTTCTTGTCGGAGGCTTATCCACATCCCTAGCGTTCCCAGAGCACCGGAAAGCGCTATCTATCTATGACCAACCCCTCCGCGGAGGGTGTTCCAAAAAAAAAAAAAAAAACTGACAAAAAGCCGGTAGGGACCGCATACTTCCTGGCCATCCTGGCTGAAGGTGCAGGACAGGAAGCCAGCTGCTGCCAAAGCTCCAAGGCTGGAGCAACAATGGCTTCAGCCACCGGAAAGGCCTCCGTGGGAGAATCCCCTCGGTCCAGTATTTCCGTGAGGGGAAACTTGGCCAGCTTGGATATGGGCTCGAGCTGCATCCCAGTGGACTCCGAGATGAGCCAAAGCAGACCCATGAACAATGATGGGCTCTCGTCCATTGACTGCCCCCCGGAGGACTCCAGGTCAAGGGGCCTGGAAAACAGGGAGGAGTCGAAGAGCTGCCTGGGGCCTAAGCCACCCTCCACCTGCCGAGGATGGTCGGGAGTGAGGATAACCGACAACCGGTGGGGCAGACCCTGACCCAACCGAGAATCCTTGGTCGGAGCCCCGATTTCGGTTGTGGAGGCGGAAGTTCCACCACAGTTGGTGGGGCAGCTGATTTCGGCCGAACAACCAGCCCAGGCTTAGGCATCTTAACCACCACGAGAGGTTGCTTCGGCCCTTCGGGTGACAGCCACTCAGCCGGGAAAGGCGATGGCGTCGGCTTGTTCCCAGACAAAAGGAGCTGCTGCCACATTAAGTGCTCGTAGCGTCGACGCAATTTCTGCCGAAAATTCTCCTTTTCCGAGGAGGAAGACAAGGACGGGCAGTGCCGCTGCTTTCCTCGGTGCAGAGACACAGACCGCTGGTGTCAGCAGGATCGGCTGGACCGAGACGAGGTCAGAGACAGAGAACCTCGGTGTTTCAGAGGGTGGGTCTGGGAGGGAGCAGAGGACAACCGCTCCTCCTTCGGCTCGGGAGTCTTGACCGGGGACTTCCGCACAGGAGGCACAGGCAAGTCCTCGGTTTCCACCGGGGGAACCAGTGATGAAAGGTTGTCAGCTTCACCAGTCGACAGCCTGTCTGGATCGAGAAAAATCTCGACCGTGTCGATGGATGTCTCGGCTGGCTGACCCGACGGGGACACCGTGAAGCCAGCAGCCTTAGCTATAACCTCGACCGAAGTAGAGTGTCTACTGTCCAGGGAAAGGGGCCCCTCCCGCTCCCACGAATGTCGACGGTGGAACTTACCCTTCGAGTCCATCTTTTTTGACTGAGAAGAGTGTCCCGATGGCCCCTCTCCCTTTATGGAGAGGGATTGGCAAAGCTCCTTAAAAGAAGCTGTGTAGGAGGATCCCAAAGAGAGCGGGATAAATGCCGTGACCGAGGAAGATGAGGATGCGGCCTGGGCCGCCTCCTCCTCGAGGGCTATTATCTGCTCGAGTTGCTCAGCTGAGCCAGCCGCCGCGGACACCGCCCAATTGGCCTCCTTGGACTTCACCTGCAAATAACGTTTCTCGGGGCGCCCAAGTTGTAGCGGTCAGCAGTGCTAAGGGCGTTGGCAGAGAAGACCTGCATAACTCCAGGCCTGGGTCGTGGTCAAGCCGAGGCAGTAGACGCACGTGGAATGCGGATCCGTCCTGGACGACATCTGCCCTCATGGGCACCGCCGAAAACCGGGAGTTAATTTGTCCATCGCAGCCGCGAAGGAAGAATTTGACAGAAGTCTTGAAAACTTTAAAATTATTTTCGAGTGAACCAAAGAGTTAGGATCCAGTCTATACACAGTGTTAAGAAGGGAACCTGAGCTTCCAAGCGTAAGGAAGATCTGGGGTCATGGGGCAGAGCAGAGAGTTTTACCACCTGGGTGGGTGGGAGGAGCCAGCTTGAAGACCTTCTGGCAAGATTTAAAGTGGCAAGGAACCTGCCAGTAAGTGTGGATAGAACATATCCATGTCCCTAGAAACACATTTTTTGCAATAGGGGTGGAGATAAGTGTGATAAGTCTGTTTACCTGAGTAACTGTACATACATTTCATTTATGTATACAGTGCTTATGCCAGCCATTTATCCACACAGTGCTTATGTCATTTAGAATGTTCAGCCTCAGTAGCAGTATTAACCATATTCAAATGCGAATAACTAAAATGAAAAATGATAGCATGGTACTGCGAGCACGAACCTTGTTCAGTGCGGAAATATCTACAAAATGAGTTGCGTTTCATTTAAAGATACTTTAGTTTTTTCAGAACTGGCGAAAAACTGCAGAAAATCTTATTTTTGTGCACTTTTTCATCAAACAAAGTAAACAACAAAACATGATAGTATGGTACTTTAAGCACAAAAGTTTAGCATACAAATATCTACAAAATGAGAGGCGTTTCATTTCTAGATTCCTTTTAGATTTTCTATAATCAGCAAAAAATGGCAGAAAACTCCATTTTTATTCACTCTAACAAATGCCCCTACAAAAGCAAAAACAAAAGAATTGCATAAATGGAATGTGCAATGGAAAACTCTCGTAATAAATGATTTATTTGCACTCTAGCAGTTTGACCTTTGACACCTCACTCATGGCTTACGCCACTCATGAAGTTATCCAAGGTCAAACTGCTCTCGTGTAGATAAATAATTTATTACACTTGCTTCCATTGCATATCCCATATTTATACACAGTTACTATGTCACAAATCTCTCTGGAATTCATTTAGAATGTTCGGCCTCAGAAGCAGTACTAACCATATTCAAATGGGAAGAACTTTAAAATGAAAAGTTATAGCATGGTACTGTGAGCATGAAAGTTTTTCAGCATAAAATTATCTACAAAATGAGTAGTGATTATGTATATATTATATATCTATATATAAGAGATATACAATGGTGAGCTGTCAGATAAATGATTTATCTACACAAGTGCTCTGTTTGACCTCGGGTAACCTTGCCAGGTGGCGTAAGCCCGCAGGTGAGATATCGAGGTCAAACAGCTGGCTGTGGTAATCATTTATCTGACAGCTCACATTGTATATTTCATTTATGCAACAGGGATGCTTTCTGTCAGTGCAGGGACAATTGCTTTTGATCGTTTCTTTTTTTGCATATGTTTGTCAAAAACAGAACAAAAAATTGCATTTTTTGTTCTTTTTTGCCAATTATAAAAAATCTATAAAGTATCTATAAATGAAATAACACTCATTTTGTAGACAATTTTGTGCTGCACAACTTTCATGCTCACAGCACTTTGCTATCTTTTTTCATTTTGAAGTTATTTGCATTTGAATATAGTTAGTACTGGTACTAAGGCTGAACATTCTAAATGAATTACGGAGTGATTATGACACATCTGTGTATATAAATATGTGATGATGCGTCTACTATGTGTATAAATGTAAAATTTTGAATTTATCTTATAGTAGCTCGGATTTATGTCCACGCCTATTGCATAAATCTCTCTATAATATATATATATATATATATATATATATATATATATATATATATATATATATATATATATATATATATATATATATATATATATATATATATATATTCTCCATATCTCTCTCTCTCTATATATTTCCTCCATATCTATCTCTCTCTCTATAATATATATATATATCTCCATCTCTCCGTCCGTCCGCGTGTCCGTGTCTGTCCGTCCCTGTCCGTCCGTATCTATATGTCTGTCCATATCTATATGTCCATATACCCATGTCCATATATAGAGAGTTTAATGCATTAGGGTTGTTCCACAGCGACGAAAGTGAGGAAATTCAGTGTTAGGGTTGAAAACCCCCTTGGACACCCCGCCCACCCGGCATTGGGGTCGTCTGTCCTAACTCTCACATATATACATACATATACATACACATACATACATACATACATACATACATACATACATACACACACACACATACACACACACACACACACACACACACGTACACATATATACACACACACACGTACACATATATACACACACATACATGTACACATATATACACACACACATACATACACACACACACACACACACACACACACACACAGAGATATATAGATATACATATACACACATATAGACAGACACAGATATATAGATATACACACACACACACACACACACACACACACACACACATAATGAAAAAAAGTCAACCTTTTTAGGGACCGTCAAGGTCATGGAGGGGTGCTTCCAGGCCACTTTTGTTAACATCCTGGAAGGGTTCCACTAACGGTGGTATGACCAAAGGTTTTGGGTCAGTAGCACCTAAGAATTTTGCCAAATGGCACCTCTCTGGGTCCAACTCCTCAGTCTCCCACTGGTTTAAGAACTGCATACGTCTCATAATAGCCAGGAAGGAGGGGATCTCGGGGCGTCCCTCCTATGGTCTGATGATGGCAGGGACAGGTCATCCTCCGGAGAGTCGTAGGAGGAGGAGCCTCCGGACGATCCTTCTGAAGATGTATAGGGTTGTCCCCTGGAGGAGATCTGGACAGGTGATGACTATGCAGCCGTGTGGGTGACCCATGCCCCTCAACCCCATGGATGGTCTGGTGTTGGGGATATCAATTACTCAACCTTTATTTTTAAAAAAGCACATTTCCAAAAACCAAGGCCCTGTACAAATAATAAATGACATCAATAAATACAGCAAATAAAACCAATAAATAAAACCGTGTCCATTAAAAATCAGGATACGCTAGGCTAAAAAGGAAGGATTTTAAGAGCAACTTTAAAACTTTAGATGGTCAGGGAAACTCGCACCCCGACGAGGCAGAGAATTCTACAGGGTCGGGGCCATAAAACTAAATGACCTAGCCCCAGAAGTCTTCAAACGGACCCTGGGAATCTCTAGCAATCTCTAGTCGGTGGATCGGAGAGGTGGGGGAGGGGAGAGACAGTAGGGGTGAAGTAGATCTTGCAGGTAGCTAGGTCCCTGGTCGTGTAGGGCCTTACAGGTCAGCAAACCGACCTTGAAGGTGATCCGCCACTGTACTGGCAGCCAGTGCAGTCCATGGAGCACAGGCGTTCTATGACTTGTCCTAGAGGCAGCAGCCAGCCTGGCTGCTGCATTCTGCACTAGCTGCAGGCAGCAGATATCAACCCCTGGTAGCCCTAGGTAAAAGGGCGCTACAGTAGTCAAGGCAGGAGATAATGAAGGAGTGGGCCAAAGTTGGAAGATAGTCTGAAGGAACCGGGTGCTTCACCTGGATGATATCCCTTAGGTGGTGAAGAGGTTTTGACAACTGCAGACATCCGAGATTTACGCATCAAGCAGCGAAACATAACACCCAGGTTCCGCACCCAGTCTGAGGTAGTTAACTGAAAACTCCCAAGCCATAGTCCCGAGGGTGATCCTGCAAACAAACCCGCCTCCCAACAACCCAGGTCCACAACCAGCACCTCAGTTTTTTCTGGGTTTAACCTCAGCCAGCTCACACTCATCCAATCCTGGATCTCAGCGAGATAAAGACTGAAACAGCATCATCCTGACCAGGCACAAAGGACATGTATGGCTGAATATCATTTGCATAGCAGTGAAAACTCAAGCTGTACCACCTAATGATCGCTCCTAATGGCAGCATGTACACCGCAAACAAGGGTGCCATGATGGAGCCCTGTGGCACCCCGCAAGATAGGGGGGAGTGGTGCTGGGGAAAAAGTCCCAGACACCACCCTACGAGTCCTACCCTTGAGAAATAATCAAAACCACCAGAAGACCGTACCAGACAGTCCGTAGATGAACCGCAGGCACTCCAACAGCACACCATGGTCTACAGTGTCAAATGCCGCAAAGAGATCTAGAAGGACTAAGATGGAACACGTCTTTCAATCTCTCGCTATGAGGAAGTCATTTAGTAACCAGGCAAGGGCTGTCTCTGTACTATGTCTTCCTAAATCCAGACTGGAGAGAATCATAGACGACATTGTGGCTGGTCAAATGATCATCCAGCTGCGATGCTACCACCTTCTCAATAACCTTACCCACAAAGGGAAGGTTAGACATAGGCCTATAGTTTGTCAGATAGTCCGGGTCCAAGGAGGGCTTTTTAAGGAGGGGCCGAACCAGCCTCTTTCAGGGGATCCAGAAAGATCCCCCTCTCCAAAGACATCCGGACTCTCAGCAAGATCCGGGCCGATTTTATCCATACAGCCCACTAAGAGGCCTGTGGGGCCCAGGTCCAAACTACAGTTGGTTGGTCACGACTGGACAACCATCAAAATGTTACTGATCGTGGGCCGAAGTCACTCCATACAAACTGGGTGACCAACATTTCCTGCAGACCACAATTCCATTAGAGGGGGTCAAGCAGACGCCGGACCAGACTGTGGCAACCTTATCTGCGAAGAAATCGAGCAAACTCCTCACACCGCTCTTGTGAAAAAGCACTTCCAGGCTTGAGACAGACTGAATTGTACAATCTGTCCATAGTCTGGAAGAGCTGGGCTGGTAGATTCTGCACAGCAGCAATTTCCTGGATAGGAATTCTGCCGTCTTACGGGTAATTGCTGATTTATAGACCCCACAGTGGTCCATCAATTTAAGTCTGTCACACTCCAGGCCTGACTTCTACCTACACCTCTCTAGCCTTCGTCCCACCTTCCTCAACTCCCTCAAGGTCTCAAACCAAGGAGATCTAGGACAAAGAGTGAGGGGGATGAACATGAATAGGAGCAATGGAATCCAGGACCACTACCACCGCCTTGTTATAGGCAAGTACTAGGTCCCCCAGATCCATGCATTCACTCTGTAAACCAGAAAGGTCCAGTACTGCCATCAGAACTTCAGGGGAAGCACCCCTCAAAGGGCAGTACGGACCATCTCCGTAACACCCGGCCTACTCGGGGGCACAAACTGAACCAATGGTATGATGGTCAGACCACCCGACTGGTTCTACCATTAAGTCCAATAACTTCATCCCCAGGAGAACCACCAAGTCCAATGAATGACCACCGATATGGGTCAAGGAGGAAATAACCTGTGTGAGGCCCAGTGAATTCATTAGCTGGAGGAAGTCTTGACCAGATTGAGAGTTTATCGTCGACCCAGGCATTAAAATCCCCAAGGATCAGCCATCTGGGGGATCCCAATGTCAGGTCGACATTGAAGTCTGCGACTTCCCACAGGAAAACATTCCCATCTCCTGGTGGACAGTAGATGAGCGTCAGGGTTGGGGGCCAGCTCTGGTTGCCTAGGCAACAGATACCCTTTTATTGTATTCCACCAGCTGGCAAACAAGGCCCCAACCTCAGCCAAAGGGACAACAGGGCCTGGTTGGGGTGCTGGTGTCTGTCCTTGCGGCATGTTGTCATCTGGCATCTACCTTTGTGGGACTGCGTCAGGTGCTCAGACGTCAGGTCACTGGGCTCCTGAAAAGGAGGTGAAGGCGGAGGGGGTGGGGCTCGGTCTCTTATCCCCAAAGGCGAGAATCAGGTCACCCCGATAACTGGTCTGTAGTCAGGTTCTCACTGGGGCCATGTAGAGCAGATGGCGGCTTAGAGGGAGGCATCTGGTCTGGCTCCGCAGTGGAGTCAGAGGGTGTTGAGGCCTGACATCTGTCAGAAGTCTCGGCCGATGACCGTCTGAAAGGCGAGTGATTCTTCTGGTGCTCGCTATCCTGGTGTCTCCTGGAGTCGTCCAACCCTACCGCCCTGTTTGGCGACCCAGGGGCTATGGTCTTATGGATGGCAGATTATGACCTGCCGCCCGCTGACTGAGACCCTAGTGTCTCTTGTGGGGTTGGATAGCCAGGGACATGGGGTCTAGCAAAAACTCCCCGCTGTGCGCCTAAGAAGAGATGGGTGGCTTCCTTAATTGTGACCTCAGGAGAGCCAGAGAGACTGTGGGACCAAGTCTGACCACGCGTTGGAGGTCGAAGACTTGGACATCTTGTGAGGGGACCTAGGACAGGATTCTGACCTAGGCCTTTCCTTGTCCCAATGATCGTTTCCTGTTAGATTTCTTCTCCCCGGGGCGGGGGCGTTCAGAGGAGTCTGACGAGCTGTGCCCAGACTGGGTCTTCTGCATGGCGGTCACTTGCTGTTCAAGGAGGTACACTTTCAAGGTGTTTAGGCGGCAGATCCTGGTCCTCTGGTTGAAGCCTTGGCAGTGCAGACAGTCATCCGGCCAGTGGTCGGGGCCTAGGTAGAGCAGGCAGGCTGAATGGCAGGCCTTTGCCAGGATCTACTTGCCGCATGCACACTTAGATTTCCACCGCTCTGAAGAGGAAGATGGCTGGGAAGACTCAAGCCTAACTCTTAATTCAAAAAACAGTTAACTCCACGAAGCACGGAAATGGCTGCCAACTAGAAGCAGGAGCTGCCTGTGGAGCCAATATGTACAGGGTCGACAGCGGGAAAAGAACAGAGGTGGTGCCAGGGGAACACCCCCCCCATACCATAGGTGACATCGGGGGTGGGGAAGATGTCGGGGGGGGGGTGGGCCCCCACCTCAGATTGCTAGCAAGACATTTTTCCATGGGATCCTACTGCCTGGCAGCATAATCCTAATGGTGTTACCTGCTGCAAGAGTTCCATCTTGAAGAAAGATCCACCGTTTACTAGGGATAGGGTCCAGAAAGGGCTAGCAGCCCTTAAGACAGACAAGGCCCGGGTCCAGATGGGATACATCTCAGAGCGCTCAGGGAATTGGCAGATGGACTAGCCGAGCCTCTGGCTCACTTCAGATGGGGGTTGTCCTAAGAGATTAAAGGTGACAGATATGGCTCCACTTCATGGGGGTGGGAAGGACAACAAGGAACAAGCAAGAAAATACAGACCAGTCTGCTTTTACTTCTATCATAGGGAACCCGATGGGAGTCACTACTCAAAACAGACTTTGCAGACTATCTGGAGGGTAATTGTCTCCAGGACAGACAGCATGGCTTTGTGTCAGGTTAGTCTGACAAGACCTCCCTAATAGTCTTCGATTGAGTGCAAGAACTAGATAAAAGGTCATGCTATTGATCTACTTTACTTCAACTTCAGCAAAGCTTTTGACTCTGTGCCTAGCAGTCGCCTGCTGAAGAAGTTGAAGGACCTGGGGGTGGCTAGGGATATAGTTAGATGGATAGAAAACTGGCCAAAAAGGGAGGCAGCACGGTGTGGTAAATACAGTTAAAATCAGAGGAGAGAGAGGGGTGAGAGAGAGAGAGAGAGAGAGAGAGGTCACCAGTGGGGTACCACAAGGGTTGATCCTGGGCCCAGTCCTTTAACATGTTCAGTGACAGAAGAAGGGATCCAGGGTATGATAAGCCTCTTTGCAGACTACACTAAACTCTGCGGAAGAGTGGATAATGCCGAGGGAATTGGAGAATTACAGGGTAACCTGCAAAGGCTACAGAGGTGGTAAAATATGTGGCAGCTGAAATTCAATGCCAAAAAGTACAAGGTGATGCACCTAGGAAAACAAAGAACCCAAGGACAGAATACTTGCTGGAAGAGGTTATACTTAGCACCACAGCTGAGGAGCAGGACCTAGCAGTCGTCGTCATCACCCTTAAACAGGCTAGCCAATGCAACAAGGCTTGTAGTAAGGCAAACAAGATGCTAGGGAGAGAGAGAGAGAGAGAGATCTCTCTCTATATATGAGATATACAATGGTGAGCTGTCAGATAAGCGATTTATCTACACAAGTGCTGTTTGATCTCAGGTAACCTCAGTGGCGCCAGCCACGAGGTGAGGTATCGAAGAGTCCGGCAAGCGCCAATATGAATAAACATTTATCCGACAGCTCACTATCGATATATTCATTTATGCAATAGGGAGGCTTTCTATCAGTGCAGGAACATTTGGTTTTGACTTTTTTTTTTTTTTTTTAATGATGATTTCTGGGAGTTTTGGTTAACTTTCCTAGAGTATGTCCGCCTAGCATGGTGGTTTCTATTAAAATAAAACACTAGTCATTTTGTAGAAAACATCTCGCTGAACAAATATCATGCTCACAGTACCATTCTACCTTTTTCATTTTAAAGTTATTCACATTTGTTTGTCAAAAAAGTGACCAAAAAATTGAATTTTCTTCATTTTTTTTTTGCTAACTATAAAAAAAAAATCCATAAGGCATCTATAAATGAAACTCTACTCATCTTGTAGATAATTTTGTGCTGAACAATTTTCGTGCATACAGTACCATGCTATCTGTTTAGTTTTAAAGTTATTCCATTTGAATATGGTTAGTACCGCTTCTGAACCTGAATATTCTAAATGAATTCCGAAGAGTTTTGTGACAGTAACTGCGTGTATAAATAAATTTATACATACAGTGACTCAGATAAGCAAGCAATAAGACATGACAGGGTGTCTGTGTTAGACACTAACACACGGCTAGGAGGTGTAGTGAGGCACGAGGCCACTGGCCTCTATATCTATTTATAGAGACACACACATACACACACACACTAGAAAGAAGTGATGCTGCACCTGTATGGGTCCTTGGTGAGACTACATCTGAAGTACTGTGCCCAGTTCAGTAGCCCTCACCTTAAAAAGGACAAGATGAATCTAGAGATGGTATAGTGTAGGGTGACAAAGATGATACAGGGCCAGCAGGGGAAGTTCTATGAGGAACACCTTAGGGCACTGAACATGTACTCACTGGAGACCAGAAAAGGGGGGAAGGGGAGACAAGATACAACATGAACCTTCAAATTCCTATGAGGAATAAACAAGGTGAACTATGAGGGAACTATTTAGCAGGAGCACTGGTTTGACAACACAAGGGCATGACTGTATGATGACAGAAGGAAGGTAGGTTCAGAAGGGTGAGAGAAAGAACAAGTTACTCACCTGTAACAGTAGTACTAGGAGTGGTATATGTTGTTCATCCACGCTTACTGGCATGTTCCTTTCCCCTTTAAGAATCGCCGGAAGTTTTCAAGCTGGCTCTTCCCACCCACCCGGGTGGTATATACCTCTACTCCGCCCCGTGACGCCAGATCTTAGCCTGCTGGAAGCCAGGTGGGTCTGTGTGGATGAACATATACCACTTCTAGAACTACTGTTACAGGCGAGTAACCTGTTCTAGGATCATGGATATGTTGTTCATCCACACTTATTGGCAGACTCCTAGCAGTTCTCCGGGGGGAGGGAGGCAAGGCGCACAGCCCCTACTTAGGGAACAGAGATTGGAGAACTGAGGCCCCAAAACCAGCATCCCAGCGTGACTCAAGGTCGATGTGGTAGTGGGTGATTGTGTTTGCAGACTTCCTGGTAGCAGCCTGACAGATTTCCTGGATTGGGATGTCCCTGGAAGCAGCCATGATGCAGTAGTATGGCAGGTGGAATGACCTCTTATCCCTCTGGGAGGTTCCTTGCCCGCCAACTCATAGCATTGACCTATGCATGATATAATCCATCTTGCAATAGTCCGCTTTGCTGCAGGTCTACCAGAAGCGGCTTCAGCATAGGTGACAAACAGCTGGTGAACCTCTCCCCGAATTTCCGCAGTCCTCTCCTTATAATAACAGAAGACGGCACATCTCCGGTCCAAAGTACGGAGCCTGTATTCGGCCTCCGAGGTGTAATGAGGGTAGTATACCGGCAGAGTCAATACCTGGTTAAGGTGAAACTTTGACACCACCTTTGGAAGGAATTTCGGGTGGGGGCGGACAACTTTGTCCCTGTGGCAGACCAGATAAGGGAAGTACACCGAAAGCGCCTGGAGCTCCCAGTCCTTCTGGCTGATGTGATAGCAACCAGGAAGGCAGTCTTTCATGACAAGTGACACAACTCACTTGTGCATAGGTTCTAATAGCTTGCCCATGAGGTTTGCCAGTACTAGCAGTAAATCCCACAGAGGTGGAGGTTCATGCACCAGAGGGGATATGTGATCCAGGCTTTTGAAAAAGCGCCAGACCACTGTCTCCTGCACCAATGTCGGCTGACCAGCCCACGCCCGGTAAGCAGAGATGGCTGCCAGGTACACCCTGAGGGTCGATGACCATAGAACCCCTTTGGAGAGAGACCAAAGGTAGACGAGAATGTTAGCCACAGGGCAGGACAAAGGGTCCAGGCCCTTGGCCCCGACATCTGATGGAGAACCGCTTCCATTTGAAGGTATAACATTTCCTGGTCTATTCCTTTCTAGATGCCTCCACCACGGTGTAGACATCGGAAAGACCCAAAGCCTGGAACTCTAACTGCTCAGGTACCAGGCTGTGAGGTGCAAGGATTGAAGGTCTGGATAGAAGACCATCCCCCGACTGAGTGATATCAGGTCTGGGCGTGTACAAAGCCACTCCGGGGGCCTGCAGCTGAGGCTGAGGAGATCTGGATACCAGAACTGGCACGGCCAGTCTGGGGCTACCAGAATCACCTTTGCCTTGTCCCTCCTCACCTTGAGTAACACCTTGTGGATCAAGCAAAATGGAGGGAAGGCATTGAGGAGGGCTAGGTTCCATGGTCTTGAGAAGGCATCCCCCTGCAGCGAGTCCTGCTGAGGGGGGTGGGCATGAAACAGCCTCAGCTTGGCGTTTTCCCTGGAGACAAACCGGTCCACCATCGGTTTGCCCCAATGGGAGAACAAGCTGTAAGCTATCTCTGGATGGAGAGACCACTCATGGGATGTCTGGCCTAAGCGGCTGAGAGCATCCGCCAGATGGTTAGAGGCTTCTGCCACATGGATGGCTAGGAGATCCACCTCTAACCCGACTCATGAGGGGTCCAAATGGATGCCTCCTTGCATAGCAGATGGGAGTGCATGCTGCCCTGTTTGCTGAGGTAGTACATGGTCGTGGTATTGCCCGCCTAGACTTGAACCACTTTACCCCAGCTGAGAACAAAATCTGACAGTGCCAGTCTGACTGCTCTGAGCTCCAACAGGTTGATGTGGCAGCCGGGACTCGGGTGGTCCAGAGCCTGTGGGCCCTTTTGTCCCCCATGTGGGCTCCCCAGCCCATGAGAGAGACAGTCATGAGAACAACCATTGGCTCGGGACGGACAAACGGGATCCCTTCCTGCAACCAGTCTGGGGCGGTCCACCACTGGAGAGCGTCCCACATCTTCTGGGTTACAGCGACCAGCTGGTCGAATTGACTGTGGCACCAAGTCCACTGGGCAGCCAGCTCCCACTGAAGGGGAGCACGGGCCAAGGTGCACAATGCCATATAACCCAGAAGGTGCAGAAAATCCCACAACTGCCCAACCAGAAATGATTGGGCAAAGGAGGAAAGAACCTCAGCCCTGTCCGCCAAGAGCCGAGCTCTGGCTTGACGAGAGTCGTAGCTCTGCCCCGATGAAGCCCATCACCTGAAAAGGCACGAGTTCAGACTTGGCCTCGTTGATTAGGAGACCAAGTTGGGAGCAGGTCCAGAGGGCCAGATCCCGGGATCTCTCCACCTCCTGGAGGGAGTGACCTGCTGGAAGCCAGTTGTCGAGGTAGGGGTAAATTCTCATCCCCCCACCCAACACTGTAGAAGGGACGCCACCACTGCAATGCATCTGGTGAAGACCCGTGGGGCCGATGACCGGCCAAACAACATGGCTCGGAACTGGTATAGGGTCCCCTCGACCCTGAAGTGGAGGAACTGCTGATGGGACATGAAAGAACGTGTCCTGCAGATCCAGTGAACAAAACTACATGTTTCACTCCAAGGGTGGTATGATCTGGGACAGAGTGACCATCCAAAAGGTGTGAGACCTGAGATATTGATTCAGGTCGTGGAGATCTAGAATGGGGCACCCGCCCCACCGTCCACTTGGGCACCAGGAAGTACCTGGAGACAAAGCCTGGGTCTGCTGGAGGATCCCCCACGGAAGCCATTGCCTCCTTGAGGAACAGCTGAGCAATGTTGTCTCGAACAGCCGACTGGATGTGAGTGGAGATCCATTCCTCCAGAGGGGTGTGGGCTCGGCTGGGAGGGTACTGCTCGAATTCTAGAGGCAGTCCCTGACCAATCAGAGGACGCACCTGTCCTGAGTAACAGCGGACCAGGTGGAAAGGAAGTGGTGGAGCCAGCCTCCCATGGGAGGATCCAGAGCTACTGTGATGGGAGAAGGGGTGGCAGCCCCCAACCCGTCACTGAGCAGGCTTGGAGGAGGAGGAGGCTCCAGGACCCGAGCCTCGGCCTCCTTTATGGGCCTGTTGGGGTCCAGACTTGGGCCGAGGGTGCCAAGCTTGAGCCTGCTGCTGATGCTGCTGTCCCCCTTCCTTGGAAGGAGGACTGCTGAACCGCAGGGGAAGAACGCCAAAAGGGCTTCTTCTGCTGGTTCTTGCCTGAAGAACCCTTAGCAGAAGTAGCATCCAAGGTGGCATTGGACTGCTGTATGCGCTGGAGGTGACCGGCCACTCCCGGGTCGAACCTAGAAAGGGCACATCAGCCAACTTGTGATGAATATCTGCCAGGAAGGAGGAGAGCCTCAGCCAAGCCCTGTGGCGAGAGGAAACTGCGGCAGCCATCGAGTAGGCACAAGAATCCCCAATATCCAGGGCCGTCTGGAGCTGCTGTCTGGCAACAGCTCATCCCTGATCCTGGACCTGCTTGACCATGGTCTGCATGTCCGTGGGGAGATGTGGGAGGCCTTCATCCAAAGACCCAAGAAGGGCATGGGAGAAGTGTGCCATGACGACGGCTGAACTTGCCTGACGAAGGCCCAAGGAGGAAGCCACATAGACCTTCCTTGACGAATGATCCAAGAGCTTGGACTTTGTCAGGAGTTCGGTCAGTGTCGTCCGAACTGCCAGTGCGCCTGAACACAGAGGCAGTCACCAGGCTCTCAGCCGAAGGGTGCTCTGTGAACTTCGCAAGGGACCCCACGGGAACTGCATACTTGTGGGCCACGCGGACAGACTGCTGGACAAGAGGCAGGATGCTGCCAGAGTTAGAGTGCTGGACCAACAATGGCCTCGGCCACAGGAAAGGCTTCCGTCGGGGTATCCCCACTTTTAAGGATGTCTGTAAGAGGGTACTCTGCCTTTTTCTGGATGGGTTCCAGGGGCATCCCTGTGGACTCATGAGGCGAAGGATCCAGAGGAAGGGCCCTCCTCCATCCCCAATCCAACAAACAACTCATCATCCCCAGGATGAGAGTTGAGTCTGGTGACGTCCGAATCCGAAGAGTTGGGATACAACGGCCTGCCCACCCCAAATCACCTTCGACATGCTGAGGACAGTCCAGGGTGACCGTGACAGACAAATGACAGGGAAGCCCGGTGTCTGGTCGGCCATCTTTGGAAGGAGCCCCTCCCACAGGCCGTTTAGGCGGTAGTTCCATCACGATGGGTGGAGAAACAGGTTTAGGCTGAACAGGTAGTGGCACCAGCCCCGCAGGCAGAGGAACCAAAGGTTACGGCTCCGGAGGATCTGCTTCAGCCTAGGAGACGAAAGCCAACTAATGGCCTGGATCGGAGTCAAAGTCTACTTGTGCCCGGACAAGTCAGCTGTTGCCACATGAGGTCCTCGCAGCGCTGGATTTTCCGCTGGAGCCTCTCCTCAGAGGAGGACGAGGACAACAGATGACGTTGCCTCTTTTTGGAGCATTTATGGCTCCTCGGCCTTTCAGAGGAGGGGATTCCAGACCTCAACCGAGATCAGGCAGGCAGACTTGGTCGCTCGGGAGACACCGGTGGGACCGGTGACTTCTGGGGGTTCGGGACCGAGTCCTCAATGGAGACACCAGCAAAAGCGCAATCACTAACTCGAATGAGTTTCAATTTTGATAAATCCGAAGTTTTGAAAGCCAGGGCCTACGAAATGTGTGAGCATGAGGGAGGCAACCTGAATCTTCCAGCGGAAAGGAAGATCTGGTGTCACGGGGCGGAGCTGAGGTATAGACCACCTGGGTGGGTGGGAGAAGCCAACTTGAAGACTTCCAGCGATTCTTAAAGGGGAAAGGGACATGCCAATAAGTGTGGATGAACATATCCACGACATTAGAAGTATTATTTTACTGAAAGGGTGGTGGAACCATGAACAGCTTGCTGGCCTAGGTGATGGGAACCAAATCCATGGAGGGCTTCAAATGGACTTGGGACAGAGCAAAAGGAATAGTGCTCATTTGTAAAGATAAAACCATGGAAAGAAACACGAAGACTGATGTGGAGGGTTAGCACTCGTTTCGACACTAGGTTGTGGGGCTAAATAGGGCCCAATGGACAGACCTGATGGATCTATGGTCTTCTGTCATCACTGTTTATGTTCTATGCTGCCCCCCAAATATATTTCTAAAAACACTTTCCCCCTCCCTTGAGCCCTTCTGCAATATGCAGTTGCGTCTGCCTTTGTGTTTTTTTTTTTTTTTTTAAACTATTTTCCTGCTCCCCCAGCATCGGAACTCAGGTCTCTCCTCTTGCCGGCTCCGCTCTACTGCCCACTGTGGACCCTGCCATCTTCAAATATGTTACTTTCTCCCCAAGCCCCAGCCCCTTAATGGGCCCAAGGAGACCGAAGACGCAGTGGCAGGGAACCAGCATTGGGCATGTGGTGGAGTCGCACTAGGATGGCCAGCGCCTATCCGTGTTGAAGAGAGGATTTTGTATTTATCCCCACCAAGCCTGATGTCGTCCCCGGTCCCACGACAACCCTGTCGGCTCAACCACGCTTGCCCTAGCATGTGGTATGTGTTCTGCAGCGCCCCGCTCTCTCCACTGGAAGGGGGTCAGCTGGAACTGGCAGCCCAGAGGCCCCCCAGGAGGAGAGCAGCCCATTGGGTGCTCGATCCTCCTCCCTGCCAACCCCTGGCACCCGATCTCACTCCCGAACTCTGGTTGCCAGCGTGGTATCAGGTGTGGCATCTAGCATATCAACCCTCAGCACCACCGGGCAGGCTTGCCTTTGCGATCTTGATGGTTCTCTTGGCGCCTCTAGTTATTTCCCAATACTCACTGTATTCCTTATCCCCCATTCCTTTGTGCCATGTAGAGGACTTTTAGGTTTTCACTGCCTTCATGACCTTTTCAGAGAACCAAACAGGTCTCATAACTGGTTTCTTTTGCCAACTGTTCTTGTGCATGTTTTAACTACTGTAAGAATGGCACCCTTCATGACATACACCTCCCCCCCCCCCATTTTCTTCTACTCCTCCAATGCCATCTACCCCAGTTCACTGGCCCTGGACTAATTTCCCCATTTGGCTGAAATCCGTCCTCCTAATGTCTAGCACCTCAGCCTCAGATGAGGGCTCACTGGTGCCCAGGACACACTCAAACCATACAGTATTGTAGTCATTGGACGCCAGTGGTTCCCCCAACCTGCGCTCCATTGACTCTTTCCAAGCAGATGATTACCACATCGAGAATTGTTTACCATCTAGTGGGTTCACCGACTTGCTGCACCGGCATGCAGTCCTGCAAAGTATCTAGTAGGACCTGGCTTCTGGTGCTCCTTGCTCCTGGGATGGCCCAGTCCATCTCTGGCAGGTTGAGATCTACCACTTCCATTTTTTGCCGATCTGTTTTCTGCTTCTGCTCCTAGTCAGCCTCTCCGTCCCTCTCCGCCCCCCCCCCCCGACCTGGTGGCCTGTAAACCACCCCCAAGCAAAGTCATCTACTAGATGACTGAGCTGTACTACAGTGATCCAGTGATAGAGAATACGGGACCACTGCTACTTGCATAGCATAAAGCCTTTTATGAATACAACCTGGGCTTAGCATGTTAATTTCTATATTAGTTTGAGTTGGGGAGTTATTTACTGCCTTTTTGCTTTCTGTTTTAAAGGGGGTGGGAGGCGAATCCTCCATCTCAAATAACCAATACAAAAATAACCAAAAAGTAGCTGAGAGAGTAGTGCAACTTGAACTCTACGCTAATAGCACAGGTCAGGTACTCTCCACTGTCGTTAGTAATACTACCTCCCCTTTCACTACAATGAATGCCAACTTCTACTGCTTCAATTCCTTCCCTCGGGTACCGCTTGCCTCAAGGAAGAAACAAACTCAGTGATGCCCTGAAGGCAGCAAATGTTTTACTATCCTAAGAGACTACAACATGGGCAAAACAAACTGCAACTGAGCAACCAAGGGACACCATTTAGGACAAATTGGTGAGTCAGAAAAGTGAAGGCTCTGTACCTGTGATGGCAGATGCCAATTATAATGAGTAAAAGAGGAGAACGTGGGCTCTGCAGTGGAGAGCACTAAAAAAAAAAAAAGGGGGCAAGCAATTCAGTCAACACAATTACCAATATTCAGAAAGTATGAAAAAAATAGAATAGGTAGCAAACAAACTGGGTGACAATCTCTGAAACAAGTGTGGCAGAACAGATAGAAAAAAAAAAATCAGGAGGCAGAACTAATGACTACAGTGCACATCAAAAACCTTTGTTCTTTGGAAATCTGTTTTAATATCTTGCCTACAACCCAATTCTAACATTACTCATCTGGGACCCCACACTCCTTGCTAGTGCCAGTGACCCACATTCATTCTCCACACTGAATTCCTAAGACCCCCGCAACCCCTGCTGGTATCTGTGATGCATCCATTTTCTACATTCTGAATCCCTGGGACCCTACACTCCCTGATGCTAGCGACATTCATTCTCCATTTCTGCCCCCCCTGCCCCCAATGCATCAGTGATGCATCCATTCTCTGTCCCTGTATCCCACACCCACTGCTGGCACCCATGACACGTCCATTCTTCAGATTCTCAATCCCTCAGACCCCACACCTCCACTGTTATCAATGACATTTATTCTCCATACTCAATCCCTGGGATCCCACACCCCCTGCTGGTACCAGTAACATCCATTCACCACATTCTGAATCCCTGGAGACTCACACCCCCCTCTGGTACCAGTGACAACCATTCTCTACACTCAATCCCTGGGACCCCACAACCCCTCTGGTACCAGTGACATCCATTCGCCACATTCTCAATCCCTGGGACCTCATACCCCCTTGCTGGTTCCTGTGACATCTGTTTTCCACACTCAATCCCCGAGACTCTACACCCCTGCTGGTACCTGTGCCAAACATCCATTTTTCACATTCTCAATCCCTAGGACTCCACCATCCTTGCTGGTATCTGTGGCATCCATTAGACATTCTCAATTCCTGGTAACCCATGCTCCCTATGATACCAGCAATACATATCCATTCTCTCAGCCCCTGGGACCCCACATATCCATTCTCCATACTCCGTGCCTGGGATCCCACACTCTCCTCTGGTATCCGTGATGCATCCATTCTCTACATTCAATCCCTGGGACTCCATGCCTCCTCTGGTACCAGTGACATATCCCTTCACATTCTCAACCCCTGGGGACCCACACGCACTCTGGTACCAGTGACATCCATTCTAGGACCCCACAATCCCCCTGCTGTATCAGTGATGCACCCACTTCCCACATTCTCAATCCCCGGGACCCCACACTCCCTCTATTACCAGTGACACATCCACTCTCCACATTCTCAGTTCCTGGAACCGCACACCTCCCCGCTTGTACCAGCGACACACATTCATTTTTCATGCTCAGTCCCTGTGACCATACACTTCCTGTGGTACCAGCAACACAGCCATTCTCCGCATTCTTATTCCAGGGGATCCCACACTCCTGCTGGCATCTGTGACAGTCCATCTTCTACATTCTCTATTCCTGCAACACCACACCACCAGCTGTTAACAGTGACACATCCATTCTCCATACTGGCTGTGGATATCTTTCAGGATTCCTTACACACCGGGATAGTGCCAGAAGACGACTAATCCACCAAGGCCACCCATATTCAAGAAGATGGCAAGGTAGGACATAGGTAACTACAGACCTGTGAGCGTCACCTCAGTGTTTGGCAGTTTGAGTCCACATAAGACGGGCAGATTTAGAACAGCGAAGAAAGTGGACCATTCTCTAGTACACAACACAAAACACAAACCTTAGATCACACCAAACCAATCCAATCACCTTCTTTTGAGGAGGTGGAAAGGGGGTCAGGTAGTGGATACAGTCTATCTGGACACTAGCACGGTCCTTGACAAAAGCACCACATGGAAAACTCATGGAGAAGTAGCCCAACATGGAGTGTGTAAAAGTGCACTGTACAGGAGGTGAAAACCGAATTGGCAGAGAGGTAGGCAGCACAGAGTGGTGGGGGATGGTCATCATTCATGTGAAGGGATGTGTGGAGAGGAGTACCCCAGGGGTCAGTGCTGGGTTAGTGGGTCTTAAACAGGTTTATTAATGACCTGGAAAAGGAGTTCACCATGAATGTCTGACAAGGTCAGGCTACATTTTTAGGGGAGATGGAGCTCTCAACCAGACAGATGCAGATAACAGAACAGAGGCAATACATATAAAAGTAATGCCACATCACAAAACCTGCCAACCCCATTTCTCTCTTTTGCCTTTTCTCCACAGTGATGCTGCACTCTGCACTGCCCAATGATAACAGCACTGGCTGAAGCTCTTCATTAATGCTGCAAGCGCCACTACCCGAAGGGTCTCATGCTACAGGTTTACCAATCCTTCCATAAAGGATAATGCACGGACTGTGAGATGGGATTTCTTTATTAGATCACAAGCTCTCCCCAATCCCTTCAGAAAAACCAGGAAAATGTTGCTGGTGCTGCCTCACCCCATGATGGCGCAGAAATATAAATAGGAGTTGCTGTGTTGTTGTTTCCATTGTACCATCGCCTCAAGAATTCGGCTCCAATTCGCAGGGCTCCAGTACCACCAAGAGTCTGGACACCTCCTACCTGTAACACAAATAAATCATCATTAACACTGCTTGGGGGGCGGGGGGGGGACCCAAAAACCATAGGTTCAGTCATCCAAAGGAGAGTGTCATGTACACAAGTAACCCTCATTAACAGCGCGTTGGTGGACCAGGGAACTGCAAACTCAATCAGAAGGCAAGAGTGAAGCACAAACAGTAAAGTATTCTTACAGTGCTATGGAAATTCCAAGCCCCATGGTCAGTCATCTCACAGTCATCCCAGGGAAAGCCTGACTCACACTATGTGAACCATCCATATGAAATGGTCAGAAAGAAGGTTTTATATGTTTTATATACTATATAACTTATTAAATAAGTGGTATGTTTGTGCAAGTTTCTATGTACTCTGGTTGCCCATGAAAATGAGGTTTTTGGTCCATGGACTTACCAAGATTAAATAAACAAACAAATCAATGTTGGCTCCAGATTGGCCACAAAGTACCTTCAGCCAGGCTGTTATCCCAGCTGACAGTAGCGCAAACAAACCAGGTAAAAAACAAAAATAAAAATCCATTTTACTAAAAAGCACCCATTTCATAATCACAATAAGGCACTCAAGGGATGCATTATGGTGAGATAATGGCCCCTCTCAGGTGGGGGGGGGGGGAGCAGATGGCTCTGCCTCATGCTTCAACCCACCCAATGTGGACCATTATTCCACCATAATGCACCCCCGTTATGCCGGATTGTTTAATCATAAGCTGGCCCACTGGAGCAGTGGCAGAGTTTCCGTTTGCGACACAGACATCCTGGGTTTGTAAGAGAGTACAGGTTGTTGAAGGGCCAGCTGGGAGGAGGCTCAAGCGAATTATGGACTGCTCTCCTCCTCCAGGAGGAAGGGTGGGAAGCTCCTGTCATTTTGACTGACCTCTAGTGGAGACTGGGGGTCAGACAGCCAGAGCTGAAGAGTTCTGGGAGGCGTGTCAGACATCTGACCCTTCACGTCAGAAAGTCACTGCATGCCACACCTCCCCTGGGGACCAGCATCTACAAAAATCCACTGGCCGAGTACGTCCACCTCCACAAGGCCCCATGCAGCTAAAGAGGCCTCCCCCAGATCACAAACCAGTCTGTCTGGGAGACCTCCCGACTGCACCACCCGCGGGGGCCAGTATGCACTGGTGGCAGTAAGGCAAGTCCTGGAAGATGGGGTCTAGGTAGTAGGGACGAACAGATGGTGGCTGGCTGATGGGGGCACCCACCCCCAAAAAAAAAAAAAAAAAAAATTATAGCACAACAGGAATTCTGATTACTCAGTTGAAGTGTGAGAGTGATGCACAAACAGAAAATCATTACAGTGCGAAGGAGAACCAAAGAACCACATGTGCAGTTATAGGGAGACAGTTACACAAGTAAACATATTACAGCACTATAGGAATCCAAAGAGCAGTACACTCTGCCAGAAAGCAAGTGCAATGCACGAACAATAAACCATCATTACAGTATTCTGGACGGGTCGAAACACCCACCTGTCTACTGTAGTAATGCATTTCTCTGGGATCCTACACTATGATATACATGAGCATCATCTTCCCGGCAGAGGAGCGATGATCTAGAGATGTAACGTTATGCAAATGATGGAATTTAGAACCAAGGTTCAAACTCTGCTTCTAGCCCCAATGTCAGGATCTGGAACTACCAAATTTTGGCCAAATGGCTACAAAAACATTCCAAAATTCTGAAATACAATCCTTGAAAATCAAGGCAGACATATGGAAAAATGTTTAAAGTTAGTTGAACACATTTAACGGACCGCATTTACAATTGCCAAGAACTGCAAGTTATGCTCAAGTAACCTCCCCCCCATTGTATTTAAACCTCCTCGCCTTGGGGGGGGGGGGTGTACCTATGGTTCCTCCATTCAGCATGGACTCCTTGGCCCCCGCACCGGCCACAGTCAAAGCTCTGACCCCTTTTGCCCTGCCCTCCCCAGCCCGCTTCACAGAGGTACTTACTCTGCACACTGCGGAAGACCTGAGGGCCGGGCTCAGGGGGAGCGGAATCGAGCGTCCACTGCAGCACTGCCAGGGCCGGCCTTCACATGTGCACCGGAGGATTGTTTTTCCCCCATACTGGTCCCTCCCCACAGCACAGGTATGCAATGGCATCAGGGGCACTGCCACACACTGCACATCTGACGTCAGCCTGTGCCGACCCACACTTGTGCCCCCCCCCAGCCTGCACCAGTCCCCAGCCATCACCAGAAGCCAGTTGCTGAGCGGTTGTCCCATCCCACTGGAGAAGATCAGTCCATGGGATGCTCGATCCTCCTCCCTCTGGCAGGCCCACTAACACCAGAGGTAGCTCCCGACCCCAGATCATCGGCGTGACAGAGGCATGGCGCCAGCGCCTCAGCCCTCTACACAACCAAGCCAGCTCATCAAGCAGCCTTAACGGTGGTGTTAGGTTCTGGAAGGGGAGGCAAGGTTAGGAAGTGTAAATCATTGTGAGGCATCCCTGAGAAGAAACATTACTACAGAGAGTTATTTTTTCTTCTAACCCCTGGAACCCCTCATTGATGCTTTACACAAGCAAACTCTTAAGCAGTACCTTTGGAGGCCAGGTCCAGAACTTACCTAGGAGGCAGTATAGCACAGTGGATTAAGGCTCTGAGCTGCAGATCCGGAGACCTGGATTTGAATCCCACAGCCGCCTAGGTGCATACTGTGTGATCCTGAGCAAGTCACTTAACTTCCTTGTGCTCCCAGGTCGCATCTGGAAACAAGCGTTGGCTTAATGTACTATTCCTGGTTAAACAATATTCCCTTACCTAGGAATAAGGTTCTGCAAGACCGCAGTTCCAAAGCTGGCCTCCCTCCCTTCTGGACTGTGTGTCCAGACAAGTGATCTGTGAAGGTGTGCACAGTTTTCCAGGTAGTCACTTTGCAAATGTCCAAAGGAATACTTCCTGTTGATGCCACAGAGGCATAGGTACCCCTTGTGGTGTGTGTCCTTGGGACTCTGGGGGGCATTTTTCCAGACTTTTCATAACAAAACTGTATGAAAGAGACTATCCAGTGAGAGTTTGATTGCTGGTTTACCTTTGCCCACTTCACCTCATCTAAACTGGTATAAAAGTACAGTTATGTATGAACTTACCGTAATAGTAGATCTTCGAGAGAGGTTCCTGCAGTAGGCCATAACACGTAGGACTGCACCCTCTGGCATCAGGACCGCACAGCAAACTTTTGCTAGCAATGTCTGGCGGGGGACTGCCCACCAGAAGTCACGTGATGGACGTCAGCGTGACCCTATATAGTGGGAAGTCCCGGCGCCCACCTTCCAGTTCTCCTGCCGGAGTTCCAAGGAGGACAAGACAGGAGAAAGGATGCATATCCTGGAGCCCAATCCAGAATGGTCTGAAAGAAATGCAGACCGGGAGAGGGAGGAGGGAGGGAGGGTGGGAGGGAGGAAAGTGTGACCTACTGCAGGAACCTCTCACGAAGATCTACTGTTATAGTAAGTTCTTACGTAACTGTACTATCTTACTTGAAGAGGGTTCCTCAAGTAGGTCAGAACATTTAGGACTGAATCCCAAGCAGTCACTTTCAGAGGGACCAACAGGAGCAGGGAAAGAGGAAAGTCGGAAATAGACCAGGGCAAGTCCCAGACAGAAGGCCCTGCAAAATGATGAGGCCAAAAACTGGCCCTGCACCTAGAGGCAATGTCCAGACTGTAATGTTTCATGACAGTGTGGATGGAACTCCATGTTGCTGCCACACAATTCTCTGCTGCAGAAACACTCCTGAGGAAGGCTGCGGAAGCAGCCATACCCTTGGTAGAGTGACCTCTGACCTCCCCCGGAAGAGGTTTGTCGTACTTCTGATAACAGAAGCGGATGCAGTTAGCCAGCCATTTGTAGAGGCACTGCTTAGAAACTGCTGACCCCTTGGATTTGGGGGCAAAGGAGACAAAAAGGCTGACTCGATTTGTGCATGCCCTTGGTCCTATGGACATAGTAACACAAAATACAATGTACATCCAACGGATGGAGAAAAGCATCACCCTTATTCACATGAAAAGGGTAGTACACAGGGAGTTCAACAGTTTGATTTAAGGTGAACTCAGATCACCTTGGGAAGAAACTTAGGATTTGTATGCAGGACTGCCCAGTCCTTGTGAAAAATTAAGGCTCCTTATACATCAGGGCCAGTAGCATAGAAATCCTTAGAGCAGAAGTATTTGCAACTAAAAAGGGCGCTTTCCAAGACGGATAGTGCATATCACAGCTTACCGCTGGTTCAAAAGGAGGCAATGTAAGCTTTTCTAAAATAAAATTTAGGTCCCAAGGTGGGGCGAGGTTGCGGATAGGGGCTTCAAATGGAGGATCCCTTTCAGAAAGGTTTTGGAGACCTGCAACTGAGCAACAGTTTTCCCATCCACTAATGTGGGGCAGGTGGACTTTTAGGGAGGAATAGCCTAAACCAGAGTCAGACAGGTGCAACACGTACTCCATGACTTCGGGTACAGAGCATGAGAAGGGGTCCCCATCCCTTGGCTGCCACCCAAATGGAAATTCGCTTCCATTTTATTGCATAGGTGGACCTGGTGGGAGGGCTTCCTAGTTTCCACCAGGACCTAAGCGACCCTCTGGGAGACTCCAAAGTGAGACACTATTATGTCTGAAGAAGCCACGCATGAAGATGCAGGGACCAGAGTCATGGATGCACTAGTCTGCTCTGATCCTGCGTCAACAGATCAGATGAAGAGGGAGGGTTACTGGGGGTTCCACAGCCAGCTGCTGCAGGAGTGGGAACCAGATCTGCCTGGGCCACAGTGGGGCTATCAGGAGGATCCGAGCCACCTCCACCTGAAGGTTCAGTAGGACACGCTGTAGAATGGGAAAGGGAGGGAAGGTGTACAAATACTTCCCTGTCCAGCAGAGAGGGACAACGCGTCTTGCCAAATAGCACCAGGCTCTGGAACGAGTGAGCAGAAACTGGGCAGTTTTGCATTGGATGGGGAGGTGAAGGTCTACTTCTGGTCGTCCCCATCGGAGGAGCAGTAGCTCTGCCAAGTCCTGATGCAGTTCCCATTTGTAAGCTTGTGTCGAGGTTCGACTGAGGCTGTCCACTAGGAAGTTGGACGCTTGGGACATGCATGGCCGTGACAAACCGGTCATGTTGGACTGTCCAGAACCACACCCACATCGCCTCCCCGCTTGTTGATGTACCAGACCAGACATCTCTCTCATTACTAACAGCGTTTCCGCAGACAGGATGGGCTGAAAGGCCTGGAGGGCGTATAGCTCTCATCTCCTGAATGTTTATATGGAGAGACCCTTCCAGCTGGGACCACAATCCTTGCGTTTGACGATTCCCCAGGTGAGCCCCCCAACCCAGACCAGAGGAGTCTGGTGAGGGTCCAGGAGGGAGGGGGTGTCCAGAAAGGTAACCCCCCCCCCCCGACAGATTGAGGACCCTGCCACCATAAGAGGTATTCGAGTGCACTGGACACTCAGACAGGGAGATTTAGGTCGTCCAAACGCTGATCCCATTGGACTCAAAGTCCACTGGGTGACCCTCATGTATATTCTGGCCAAGGTGACTGTAGAAATGGTTGCTGCCATGAGGACAGGGAGGTGTAAGAATGCCCTGGCAGGAATATGCCTGGAGGAGATAGACTGACCTGCTCCCAAAGAGTATCCACTCTGTCCAAGGGCAAGAAGGCCCTGCACTGGATTGTGTCCAAGACCGCCCCAATGAATAGAAGTCATTGGGAGGGTACCAGAATGACTTGGGGTAGCCGACCATAATCCCCAGTCCAGAAAAAAGATCCAGAGTGAAGGACGGGGACTATTTCAGAGCAAAAACCCCCAAGAAGGAGCTACCAGCTGGGGTGGGGGGGGCAGCTAGCTGTGACGGAGGAGAAGGATCTGGGAGTGATTATAACAGGCTCAATGAACAACTCAGCACAATGCAGGAAGGCAGCTGCAAAGGCCAACAAAATGCCGGGTTGTATTGCCAGGGGTATATCTTCAAGGAGAAGGGAGGTGATCCTGCCCTTGTATAGGTCACTGGTTAAGCCACACCTGGAGTACTGCGTGCAGTACTGGTGCCCATACCTGAAGAGGGACATTAAGTTACTGGAGGGGGTGCAGCACAGGGCAACAAAAATGATCCAGGGACTAGGGGACATACCCTACGTGAGTAGGCTGAGGGAGTTGAACATGTACTCACTGGACAGGAGAAACAGGGAGGATATGATTGAAACCTTCAAGTACACGAAGGAAACAAACAAGACAAGCACAGAAGGACTATTCAAGATAAAGGGGGGCTAGGGACACTCGTGGTCACAATCTCAGATTGGAGGTGGGGGGGAAGGTTCAGGAGGGAAATAAGACTGTTTAATTTACAGAGAGTGGTGTCTGGGTGGAATGCATTGCCTGTGAAAGTGGTAACCTGTAGTACAGTGGACTGTTTCAAAAGGGGATGGGATAGGGTAGGGGGAGGGGAGGAGGGGCAGCTGCAGTAGAAGGGTTGTTAGCCGCACACTAGCAGACTCGATAGACCACAAGGCCTTTATCTGCTGGCAAATTCGTATGTTCTTCTAGGCTGTTTCTGGACAGAGTCGCTAAGAGCCAATCATCCAGGTATGGGAACACTGCAATGCCCAGATGGCAAAGAGCCACTGCCACCACCGCTAGGCACTTGGTGAAGACCCTGGGTGCCGAGGAAAGTCCAAAGGGGAGGGCTTTGAATTGGAAGTGCTCCCCCTGGAAAAGGAAAATGCAGGAACCAGCGGTGGCCGAGGACCACTGGGATGTACAAGTAGGTGTCCTGCATGTCCAGTGCACAAAGCCAATGATCTTGCTGCAGTAAAGGCAGAAAACCTTGTACTGTCAGCATGCAGAACCTTTTTTATTCCATGAAAAGGTTCAGCTGGCTGAGGTCCAGGATGGGCCTGAGGTCACCAGTATTTTTCGGGACCAGGAAGAAATGGGAGTAAAATCCTTTTCCCCTCTGGGCCCGGGGAACTGGCCCTATGGTGGATTTTTGCAGTAGGGCCAGAATCTCTTCCTCAACCAGAGAAGACTGGTTTGGGGAATAGTGGGAATGACCTGGAAGAGAGAATCTGGAGGTTTCTCCAGAAACTCGGTGTGGCCTCTTGAGATGAGTTGTAGGACCCATGTGTCTGACATGATGCTCTTCCACTCCCGCAGATGAAAGGCAAACCTTCCTCCCACTTGCTCCACATTGTCTGGGGGTGGAAGAGGGGGCAGGATAGTAAGAGTCAGGAAGTGGAGGGATAGGTCCCACAGCTGCCCTCTGGGTTTTGGAAGCAGGGGGGAGAAAGGTGATGGGTTGACCCCTGTGCTCCCCTTTTGTTCTGACGCCTGGAGAAGGGTTGTTTATTCTGTCATTTCTGCTGGTGCTGAAAGGGATGCTTCCATTTGAAGCCTGCTCTGTACATGGATTTCCCTGATCTTGGGGCCTGTCCACTGTCCTCAAGGCCCATGATGTCTCTAGTGTTCCCTCCGAAGCGGACCAATCTGCAAAGAGGGCGTCCTGGATGGCCACCTGTATGTCTGGGGAAAGCCCAGAAATACGCGGCCAAGCATGCCATCTGAGGCATACCACTGTGGCAGAGGAACGAGCCACTACATCCACAGAATCATAACTGGCTCTAAGCAAGTGTCTGCAGGAAATTTTAGGCACAGTTCTTTGGTTAATTCTGCCTTGAGATCAGAGTCCTCCATCATCGGAAGGAAAGCCTCCTGTTTTGTCATTGTGGCCTTGAGGAGACCATGTGTGCGACGTAGTTAAGTGAACAGAGTGCACAAGTGGAGAAGGTGTAAAGTCTTCCCCAAACTGGTCGAGCTGCCTAGATTCTTTATCTGGGGGAGAGGAACTCATGTGCTTTGGTTTGGCAGTATGATCATGAGCTGCAGCTATAATAGTCTGCCTTGGGTTGGGAATCCAAGAAAGAAATTCCCTCAGGCGTATGGTAAATCCAGTCTGCCTTTTTCGGAATGCAATGGGGCAGCTGCCAAATGGTAGTGGTAAGGTCCTCATGGGAGGGCAGTCCAAGGAGGAACAGGGGATAGGGATACCTTTTCCAGGTCTAGGTACTCAGTTAGATGCTTACATTTGGGGTCCTGGTCCTCCACATTCCATCCACTGGCTTGCTGGATGATGGGGAGAAGTTTTGTAAATGAGTGGTCTTCGGGAGGTGATTTTGGCAACTCCTTGCCCTTAGCTGCTGTGGCTCCAGACTGCTCTCCTGATGACAAATCAGAGGCGTTCACCTCTGAGTCTGAAGAGTTCTCCCCTTCAGGGGTCCCCAACACCAGGTAAGGTGACCACCTGAGTGGCACCTCCAGAAATGTGTACTGTAGTGGACTGGAAGGAGTCCACGGATGACATGGAGTGGGGGTGGGGGGGGGAGGAGAGGGTGTAAACACTGGGGCCGGCAACCTCTTTTCCAAGTCTGATACCAGCTGAGCTTTGGCATCCTACCACCAGGACTGGATCAGGGTTTTGGAAGCCCTGCTGTGGCGGAGGAGGCTGGTAGTAATACATGCCCATCCCCGGTATTGGGGGAAGGTACACAAGCAGTTGGTAAAAGGGTAGAAGGTAGCTGGTGCCAGATACCCAGAATAGTAGGCCTGGGAGAAAGGAGCCAGCATCGAGCCAGATGGTGGGTAAGCTGGCTTCTGAAAGCCCGGATAAAGGCGATAAGCCTGGTGAATAGCCCTGGTCTAAAGGGGACCTTGAAGGGCCTGGAAGATTATCTGGCGCCAGGATAGTAGACATCGGAGGTTCTGGAGCCGGGCCTGGCATTAGGTTAGCCTGCAACAGGGGCAATCATAAGGGCCCTGACAGCGGCAGATTACCAAAAATATTTGGCAGAGTACCATGCATCAAGTGGGTGATGCCCAGAAGGACCTCTGATGGCAGAGCAAAGGACAGGCCCAACGGGAGAGAAAGATTCCCAGGAGCTGGTGTCATGGTCAGATCCGATGTCAAAGTCCCATAGGGAGTGACCGGGGGTATGACCGCTGGAGTGGGATAAGAAGAGACCACATCCAGGGGACCCTCTTCCCCCTCTGCCCCAGTCGGGATGTCTCTGGTAATAGGATCCACCAGAGAAGGCGGAGAGGAAGGCTCCTGACCAGGAGAGCTGACCAGAAGAGGTCAGTGAGCTCGACCGGACGTTGGGCATGTCGGCGTCAGCCCCCCCACAAATGAGCTATGACCGAGCAGTTGCCAGGAACATTGGCGGCCGGCTTATCGGACGATGGCAGAGGGTTGACCCTCAATCAACCTATCGGCAGGCATCATGTGGGTTCCCTCTTGGCGGGAATCTGCTTTACCGACTACTGAGCGTGCTCTGGGAGACCCAGAATCAGACTTGCTGGTAAGAACTAGGAGTTAGCTGGGGGAGCCAGCGGATGACTTACCGGTTGAAGAGCTTGGAAGGGAGCCTGTTTTAATGTGCTGAAAAGAAGCAGAGGTACCTGGAGATATCCTGGTAGCAGCCTAGACAACCACCAGAGCAGGTGGTGGGGGAATGGCCTTGCTCGTCGAGGTCTTACTGGAGAAGACAGTCTCGGTCTCCCAAAACGCTCCCCATTTCCTATGCTTCTCTATCTTTCTTTTTTAGCTCAGAGGGAGAAGCAGCAGAATCCCTCAACTTCTGCATCTTTTTTTCCAGGGTGACCATTTTGGACATGGGCCTCCAAGGCTTGCTGTCTACGTCTGGGCATGGCCTGGTTGAAGGGCTTACAATCAGGGCAGGCTGCGGTATCGTGGTTCAGGCCTGGGCAGAGAGCCAAAGCCAGTGGCGGTCTTTGTAGGGATTTGTGCACCGCACCGCACTCTTGATCTTTGGAGTCGGAGGTGGAGAAGACAAAAATTAACGAAAAGAGACCAACTTCTAGAAAGAAGTAGAAATATTTATACAATATGGCGGTCGACTGGAGCAACGTGCACTGCAAGGTCCTTGCACAGATAGATGGCAGGCAAGAACTGGAAGGCGTGTGCGGGGACTGCCCATTATATAGAGTCACGCTGATGTCCCTTACGTGATGATGTCAGGTGGGTGGTCCCCCACCAAACATTGCTAGCAAAAGTTTGCCGTGCAGCCCTGACGCCAGAAGACGCAGTCCTACATGTTATGACCTACTGCAGGAACCCTCTCTAAGTAAGATCAATGGAAAAGGCCAGTGAGACATCTTTCCCCTTTCGCACCCCTCCAAAGCTTCCGGAGGTTTGATTCAATTTCCTCAAAGGCTGGTTTGCCAGGTCACTTGTACCCAAGTGCACAAATACATGCAGCACCTCCCCCATCTCAATCATCTTCCTTATCCTTTCCTCATCTCTCATGACTGATGAACCTGGCAGGCATCTGATCCCCCCACCCCACCCCCGATATACCACCCTCTCCACTCCCCATTACCAAGGCTACTGGTCATCTTTTTTTGGTGCGTGTTGGACCCCTTGATCCTCTATCTGGAGGTTGGCCCGAACCTTGTCCTAGCACCCCAGTCACTGTAGAGCCGTCCCTGGAAAAGGGACGACCTCTTGGACGGACATGTAAGGCAATGAGAAGCACGGCTGGGCAGGGCATCATGCCAGAGCTGTCAGTTTTTCCTATGCCGAGGCTCCAGGGGACGTGGCAAGAACGATCAGCGCCCACCCCCCCAACGCCCAGCACTGGCTGCATAGCAACCCCAGCCTCCGCCAGAGGTTTAACAAAGTGCTGTACCCACCTGCCTGAAGAAGAGCAGTCCAGAGGATGCTCAATTCTTCTCCCCCCAGCTGACCCTTAGACTCCCGGGTCCGTTCCTGAACCAGGTCATCGGCATCACTAGCAAAAATCCAACCGCTGTGCCGACGGGTTGGTTTTCAGGTTTTACTGGAAAATCCGGTAAAATTCCAGAGGGATTTTAATGGAATTTGGCATTTTATACCAGATCAGTAAAACAGAACTTGCATTTTTTTTTTTTTTTGCTTTCTGTACTATTTTCAATTTGTTTCATTTTGTGCTCTGTATATCAAGCCTTTTATTCTGATAATTTATACACGTGCTAAAAGAATGATAGCAGAATCCCGGTAAAAGCCAGAAATTAGACTAACAATCACCAGTGCATCAAATCATGAAAAAACAGAACTTTATTACTTTTAATCACTGCAAAAAACAGTGACCTTGCCCATTACCATACAGTCCCCCACAAGAAGCATTCTATAATTTACCCCATTTACTCCCTCAATACCATGATGGGTGTTACACTCCTTGTCTGGTCCTCCTTTATGACAGGCTCACAGCCTCTTCTAGTCGAGTCCAACAACTGATCCTCCTCCAGGGGTGCAAAATGGTTTGAGGCCACTACCGAAGGCACTGCTTCACATCCGCAAACTGTTCCTTTTTATCCTTCCCCTTCCTACCACTCTCCAAACCCCAGGCCAGTGGACCTCTGGGTGCAGGTAGCAATTCCGGATTCCAGCACAGCAGGAGTATTTCTCCCCCATGCTGCCTGCAGACGCACATGGAGCTCCTCAAACCTCCTTTACACAGGGCAGTGACTACCACTCCAGAGCAAAAGCCCAATGAATGGCTGCCCCAGAGTTCCAAGAGCTGGCTAACCCGTTATATCTAACCTCCACATAAATACCCTACATGAGCCCCAGAGCAGGTGATTCACTGTGGCCCAAAGTCTACCAGTTCACTCCTGCCTGCCTCAGCCCCAGCAGCATTCATGGCAGCTCCACACAGCCCACGCCTTAAGGAATCCTAGCTGCAATAGTCCTACTAGCAGTGTGCCCGGCACCCTGAAGCCGCCACCCGTGCTACCTCCTCCAGCCTAGGCCAGCAGTTATTTTCCCCGCTGACACTTTGCACCGGCTCCCCACCCACCCTATGTGGACTCTAATTATAGTTCATGGTAGTCATGTGACCTTGATGTGAATAAGCCCCCAAAGTCCCATTAGCAGATTATACCACTTTGCCTCTAGAGGGCAATATATGTTTACCACAATTCTATTTCCCTGTATACCTATATCACAACTTTGCGTTTATTTTGATACTGCCTCTGCATTTATCACAACTCAACCTACTCCTGCCTGCTCAGCCCCCCTTCTCTGAACTGTGTTTTTTTCATAGCTCTATATCTGCCCTCAAGAACAATGCTACTCCTTTCCTCCTCTCCCCCCCAAAACCTGCTCCTATCTCTTGCCCTACTACCCCCTCTAGCTCACAATCCACCATCAGAGCCAAATAATCTATCCACTCCACCTTCCCCCATCCCCAAAACCCCAGTCTTCATCCTGGCCATTACTCCCTCCTCCCCCTTTGAAATCTGGTCCTATTTCTCCATTATTCCTAATGCCCCTCTAGTAAGACTCCCCACCTATGCTGTTCACCTCCTGCTGCTGCACTCCCCCCTTTCATATCTTCAAATCACCAGACTTCCCGGTCCTCACATTCTAGAAGCCCTAAGCTACACTTCCTGATTCTCGCTCTTCTCTTGCTCTCCTCAGGGGACATCCACCCCAACCCTGGTCAGACTGTTCCCAGTGTTCCTGTCATGCCCTCACCTGCTGCTGTTTTCCCCTCAGCCCCCTCAATACTACCAAAAGGTTTCAAGATTGTTCATCTAAATATCTGCAGTTTGCTGCCTAAAACAGAACTCCTTCAAACTCTGGTGGTTGCTCTAAAACGAAGCATTTTAATAATCATGGAAACGTGACTTAAGAGTTCAATCCCTGACAGTTCGATCGGTATTCCTAACTATTCCATCTTAAGACAAGAAAGAGCTGGCAGGGGTGGCAGAGTGGCTATGTACATTCTCTCCTACCTCCGCTACTCCACTATAAACTCATCCTCTAACCCAGCTACTCATAGCTCCCTTGCCATTCAAGTGTCCTTACCCTTCATTCTTCCCATCTTACCTCCAGCCCTCTATCACGAAAGACCCATTATCTTCTATCACTACCCTCTCCCACTCTGCAGAGCTATACATCCTAGATAACTTCAATTTAAATTGGTTGTCAGCAAAAACACAAAATGAAATTGAAGCCCTTAACCCATCTCAGCTGATCTCTGAACCCACCCGCCCCAACCATATGATTCCAAGACACTCCCTCCTTGACTGGGCCCTTCCCTCTTACCCTCACAGAATCATCAGCTCTGGCATCCTTCCTGACTCACTCAGTGATCATAATCCAGTATTCATAGTCAGGAAAGTGCACAGGCCTAAGGCACCACATAAAACATTGCGATTACACTGCTTCAAATCCACTGAGCTTGAACCACTCCTGTACAACCTTGCCCACTCTGACCAGTCTCCCTTGGCCTCCATCCCCCCCAGTTGACAAAGCCCTTGAATACTTTAAAGTTTTTTGGGAAAATTGGAACACCTTTGCACCATTTAAACAAACCAGGGTCAGGATAGCCACCTACCCCGAATTACACCAGAACCTTTGGTCTGCCACAGAGCCAGGGATTATGCCTGGAAGTGCCACAAAGCAGTTCAGCTCCCAAATGACCTCACGTTGTTCCACAAGTTTCATAACACCTGTACCAGGGTTACAAGGCTAGCCAAGTTTGGATATTTTAAATTTGCCTTCCACACAAACTCTCCCTCCAAGTTCTGGAAGGTGGTCCACACCCTCTTTACTCCATCCCGTTCCCCCAGCCCGTGCTTAAAATAAATGGCACTCTAGTGGAAGATCAATCTGCTGTTGCTGCCAAATTCAACTCCTATTACGCCTCCTGTGCAAATTAGCTATTAAAGTTCATCCCTACCTTCCCATCCTCCTCCCCTCCCCTCTCATCCCATCCTCCTTTGCTTATATCTCCCCAAAATGATACTCAAAGCCCTGCTCACTATCAGTCCCTCAAAAGGCTTCTCCCCGGATGGCCTCGACCATAAACTTCCATCCCTCTCAGCGCCGGCCATTTCCTACCCCCTCTCTCCAATTCTAAACCCACCATTCACAACTGCCTCAGTCTCCCCTCTCCATGGAAACACACAGTGGTCCTCCCCTTACCTAAAGGCAGTGACTGCATCTCCTGGTAACTATCGCCCCATCTCTCTTCTCCCTACCCAAATTACAGGAACACCTTGTTCTCCCCCAGCTTACCTCTTTTCTATCAGACAACTTCTTCACCTCTTTACACTCTGGATTCAGGAAAAAAAAAAAAAACACTCCTACCACCTTCCTTTCCCAGCTCACTGACTGTCCTTACTGGGATAGACAATGACCAAATCACCTCAGTCATCTTTGTCGACTTAGCCAAGGCTTTAGACACTGTCTCCCACTCCCTCCTAGACTCCTCCTCATCAGCTGGTCTTTCGCCCCAGTAACTAACTGGTTCAAAGCCTACCTCAGTGGAAGATCCCAATCCGTAAAAATCTGTGATGTCATTTCTCTCCCCCCCACCTCCAATCTGCACTGGTGTCCCCTAGGGCTCTGTGTTAGGTCCCCATTTATTCTCCATTTTACTAAATGACCGCTTTTCCGTTTGCTCCCCCGCCACTGCTATACATATGTATGCCGATGACGGTTCAGTATGCCTCTGGTTTGTGCCTTACCTTGGTAACATCCACCTTGCAGCATGACTGACAAGGTTCAGCTCTGGTCTGCAAACCATCAATTATTCCTCAATGCCAAAAAGACAGTCTCCATGACCGTCGGCACAAGGCAGAGACTCTAGGCTCCCCTCCCTGCCCTCTTTCCAAACCCTTGATGGGACTTTACTGGAAGACACCTCGTCCTCCTCCTTCGGATACCTAGGTGTTTGGCTAGACTAGCACCTTAACTTCTCTGGACATATCGATGCCATCCAGAAAAGAAAAAAACAAAAAAAAACAACTGCGCCCCAAGCTTGGTTCCCTGTTCCAGAACTATAGCTGCATCCCTCCTGAGGCTAGACGAGAAACTGTCCAAAAGACGATCCTCCCCATTTTAGATTACTGTGATAGTCATAGTGCTACACCAAAGTCCTCCCTGACCAGATTGGACACCCTCTTCAACTCCTTCTGCTGCTTTGCCCTTGACACGCGCACACACACACACACACACACACACACACACACACACACACACACACCCTCTGCGTTTTGCATCAAGCCCTCCTTCCCCTCTGTCAAATAGGCGCTTTTCCCACTGTGCTAAATTCACCTCCAAGCACTGGTTAGGCAAACTCCCTTCCTACCTCTCCTCCTCATTTACATCTTCTCTGCCCACATCTCACTCCCCTAGATCAGCAGACCACCGTACTTTGGTTGTCCCCTACTGGTCCACCCTTAATGGCCAAACAAGCTTCCATCGCCTACCATAACTTTGGAATTCTCTCCCTCAAATTAGTCACCCCTTCTCCTCCTCCATAAATTCTGCACTTCATAACTACCTCTCAAACTGCTCCTGCTACAGCACGCCCTAATTTTCCCTTCCTCTAACTCCTCCCCTCCTTCCTCCCCTATCTGTCCTTGCTTATCCCTCACTCCTTCCCACTCCCCCTACCCTCAGTGAACTAACCAGTGCTGCATTTCAAGATTGTCACCCAATTGTTCCTGATTCAACACTCCCAAATTTCCTTCCATTTCCTTTCCCCCCAGTACTCCCCAGAATTTCCTCCTCCCCTTCCTACCTCCATCTGTCCCACTGACCCTCACTCCTTCCTACTCCCCCCCCAACCTCAACAAGCCCAGAGTCCTTCCAGCAACCCTCACCCCACAACACATCCTAGTCCTCTTGCAAGGTTCCCCAACATCCTGAAGAGGTTCCCCAACATCCTGAAGAGGTTCCCCAGTACCAAGTCTCTCCTCCCCACTATTCCTCTTTGTACTCCTTCCATCTTCCCCTCCCTGTATGCCTTCCAAATTGTTGTCCCCCTTTCACTGCCCATCCCCCCTTCCCCCCATGTCCAAGTCTCTGCTACACTCCTATAACTGTATGTAAATTAAACTTATGCAGCTAAATCTTCCTCATTCCATGTTAAGCCCTGCTCTATCAATGCACCCAAATGTAACAGTCACTGTATCAAGCATATGTATGCAACATTAATGTAACAATCTTTGTACATTATCATGCTTTTGCAAACGTTTGCAAAGTGTACATGTGCCACTTGAATGTTGTATTTAGTGCGAGATGCCAACCCCTGCTCCATCAACTGCTCCTTATGAAATGGCTGGTAACAATCACGCATTCTGACGGACTAGTAAGAATGTGTTAATATGTTTAACACCACAGGAAAAAAAAAAAAAAAAACACCAGGCTGTGCTATCCCAGGCGAGCACTGATCTTCCCATTCTGCCAGTGTTCCAAATTAGAACGTTAAAAAAATAAAAACTGCCATTTTGTTTTCATTCGTGAACCCACACGATCACTGTAGTGCTGCCAGACCACAATTACTGCCGCAACCTCTTCCCGCTCGCTCAACCGTCGGCATTCGGCTCCCACCTGCTAAGATCTCTTCCCTTTGCCACCCGTCCACACTGTCGATCAGTCCTCAAGCATAGCTGCCACCTGTTGGCTTGCACCCATAACTGTTTTACTAAAGGAAGAGAATGGAACTGGAGCAGAGGGGACAATGCCATGACAACTCAAAAACACACAAGTACGACAGCCTGCCTAGGTGAAAAAAGGAACCATTTCATATCAAAACTTTTTTTTTTTTTTTATTAAAGTAATTTTTACTTTCACATGCATCTATAATTTAGATGCCCATTTCATAAGTGCAGTAAGCCACTCCAGGGTCTGTGTGTTAGACACTAACACATGGCTAGAAGGCTGGATGCACTCGCCGATGGCCTCGTGCCTCACTATGCCTCCTTACCATGTGTTAGTGTCCAACACACCCTGTAGTGCCTTATGGCTTACTTAATGTAATCAATCACTGTATTGAGCATATGTAACTTTCCGTAAATTCACATGCCTTGCAATTGTTGCAAAGTAGACTTGTGGAACTTGTTTACCTGTGTTAAGTAAGTAAGTAAGTATGTATGTATGTAGGTATTGTTGCACTTCCCCCTTTGCTCCCCTACCCCCAGATCACACCGGGAGACCAGCAACTTGTTGCTCAGTGTGCCTACCTGGTGAAACATTTCAATAAATAAATAAACCACCACACACACACACACACACACACACACACACACACACACACACACACACACACACTCCAACATTAAGAATCAGATACGTTTATGATATCCTACGGATTTCTTGGACACCACAAAAACTGTATACTATTTTATTTATTTTTAATTTATTTATTTAAGAGTTTTACCAGGAAGGCATGCTGAGTACAGACCACTATTCCAGATGAATCCTGGGGGATGGGAAGCAGGAATATATACACAATACAACACACGCAGGAAGCACAGTACAGTAAACAGATACACAAGGCAGCTACAGTACATTAAGCTACAGAGCAGATATCCCAAATGGTTACAAAATAGATGGGAGATCGGAGTAACAAGCAGGCGAGTGAGCACTACAACTCTTAGAGACTAAAGGTGCCCAGCATACTTTTACATATCATACCTATTTTGGAGGTGCAGCTGAAAGCCCCATGCAAACAGGTGGATGGGCGTGGTAAGAAGGGAACGAGCTAGGTGCATGAGCAGGTGGGGGAGAAATGCACCTTGAGGAGATGATTTAGATGCTGGGTGCTGTCTAAGTGTCAAATGTCGGCCGGCCAAGAGTTCCAGTTTGGGCATATGGAAGCTGAAGGCAACTTGTCCTTTAGATGTGGACATGCATGGAACATAAAGGAGCCTGGAGTCTGTGTTCCTGAGTGTGTACGCAGAGGGGGCTTGACAGAGAGGGCCAACTCTAGGTATGAGGGAAGGGACTGTGCCCCGAATTTAGCTGTAACCCTGGCACAGTGGGCCTGTCTGCAATCCTGTAGTGATGTCAGGTCAAGTGACTTGTAGAGGATGCAGTGATGTGTCGTGGGTGGGCAGTCCAGAGGGAAGGGAGGAAAAAAAAACAAACAAAAAAAAAAAAATGGAAGAGGGGATCTCGTCTGGTTAAGGCTGACTTATGTCAGTGGGGTTGTAGACTGATGGCCTCAGAATAATAATTGGGAGGATCATTTTCTGTATGATTGCTTTGTGGGTGGGTAAAGGTAGGCTGGCCCTGTTGCAATATACAGCACCCAGTTTGGGATGAAGTTTTTGTGCACTGAGTCGATATAAACAGAAAAGTCAAGGTGCTGGTCAAGCCATACCCAGAGGTATCTGAAGGAGGTGCAATCCTCCAGAGGGGACCTGTCAATGATGTGGAAATTGGGGGTTGAGGAGAGAAGGAAGAGTTGTTGCTGTGTCCCGAAAGTTAGCGAGACGGTTCTCTTTGGACTGAGAAAAAGCTGGTTTATACAAAACCAAAGCTGAACAGCACTGAAGTCCTCCTGGAGTCTTTCTGCTGTAATAGAGGTGGAGGGACCTGATGCAAACATTACCATGTCATCAGCATACATGTGGATGAGTGAGTGTGTGCAAGCTGAGGACAGGTAGTTTAGAAAAATGGAGAACAGTAATGAGCCAAGGACCGAGCCTTGTGGGGCCCCAGAGGTGAAGGGGATAGGGGCAGAAGAGCAAGAGCCTATTTTTACCGCTTGTGACCTGCCTGCCAGATAGGATTGGAACCAGCTGGGGGCTGCTCCTGACTTTGAAAGAGTATATTATTGTTATCCTTCACTGTGATGTAACATATGCAGGAAAATATACTTCCTACATTGAGCATAAAAATATCTGAATAACCGCTAATTACAGGAAGGCAGACTACACAATTACAAAATAGTAAAAGCACTCCAGGATTGCATCAAGTTAACAGGAAGGCTTGGTTAAACATCCAGGTTTGCAACACATTTTTGAAATGGTTCACAGAGTGTCAGGTCCATAGGTTCAAGAGTACTGTGTTCAACATTTGCGGGTGGCAACAGAAAAAGCCGTCATTTCTCGATTATAACAAAGACTTTGGAACAATCAAAAACTGGGAATCAGATGATCAGCACTCCTAGACACCAGTGTGGTTCACAGGAAGATTTCACAGGCTTTACCAGGAAAGACATACTGAGCTGGTATCCGCCTTTTCCAGCTGTGTCGGGTGGGGGCAAATACAAACTACTATGTTAAAAAAAAAAATCCATAATAAAAAGGAGTTGGGTAAAACAAAAATAAGTCATCACAAGCAATGCATCCGAGCAGGAATTATGCAATACAATGAACTACAAAACCACAATAAGTAAACAGCAACAATATAATGGGTACAGGTAGCGACTGAAACCTGGGGGAAGGGGCTGTACTAGTGACAATGTAGGGCGGAGGACAGCGAATAGAAATCCAACCCAGTATCCGAAGCAACTGCAGGAGTGAGTAGAGAAATCACGAAGGACAGATTTCAGAGCATGAAGGGAAGGGAAGGTGAAAAGAAGGTGGGGGGGTGCCCCAGAATTAAGGGAAGCAGAAAAAGAATGTAGCCTGACCACCAGTGGATTTCACTGGAGGGACAGCAGGCACTGCAAAGAAAGTAAGAGGTAGGAGAAGAAAGAAGCAAGATATGAGCAGTGCGCGCGCTGGTCCTGATGGACTACAGTTCAAGTTACTCAGGAATGCTGCACCCCTTCTTGCCTCCCCAGTTACCAGATTATACAACCCATCCTTTATCACAGCCACTGTCCCTCACTGCTGGAAGGTGGCAAAGATTGTCGCGGAAGAAGGAGAAAAGAAAAATAATAATAACAATAACAATAACAATAACACCACCACCACCACCACCACCACCACTAAGCATTTATATAGCGCTTTTCATACATCCAAAGTGCTTTACAAGCAATGCTAGACTGGTAGTGAAGTGACTGAATGTGTGGTGGCGGCCATATCGCACATCACCCACACACAGCCTGGATAATTGCATAAACCGGTTTATGGGAAGGGGAATGTTGGCCAGGACACCGGGAATGTTCCCTACTCTTTGTGAAGAGTGCCCTGGGTTCTTTTACTTCCACCTGGACACCCACCAGGACAACACCAGGATGGCAGAAGGCACCTCGGTTTAACGTCTCATCCGAAGGACGGCACACCCCAACAGTATAGCACCTTCCAATACTGCACTCGGATGCCAGCGATTTTTAGGTGCAAGTCCAATCCCGGTGTGGGACGAGAACCCACGACCTCCTGGTCCAGAGGCGGATGTGCTACCAACTGAGCCACGCTTACCCTCACCTCACGGTATACAAAAGGGAGATCCAAAAAGCACTGTGAACTGTCGACCCATTGCAATACTGCCTGTTTAGTAAGGTGGTGATCACGGACCACCTTCACAAGCATAACCTACTGTCCCCTTCCCAGCACAGATTCAGGCAGGCTCACAGCACCATTACAGCACTTGTTCAATTTACAAACTATGTTAAAAAATTCAGATTCACAGAAATTTGACAGCAGAAAAGGACCCCACCAGCCCATCTAGTCTGCCCTGATATACACACCCCTTCCCCCCTCCTCCTTTTACTGGCTCAGAACTTCCCACCTCCGAACCCCATATGTCTGTCCCATGCCCTCTTGAATCCTCTCACCATTTCGGATCTCACCACCTCCTCTGGTAGCCTGTTCCAGGCCTCGACCACCCTCTCTGTGAAGAACCTCTCCCCCTTACATTGCCTCTGTATTTTCCTCCTTCCAATCTGAGGCTATGCCCCCTTGTTCTGGCTCCCTCCTTCCTTTTGAACACGCTCGCCTCCTTCACCTTATTGATCCCCTTCAAATACAAAAGTTTCAATCATATCCCCCTCTCCCTTCTAGTCTCTAGTGGGTACAGATTCAGCTCCCTCCACCTCCGTTCATACGTTTTCCCCTGCATCCCATGCACCATCTTGGTTGCTCTTCTGTGAACCCTCTCCATCCCCTCAATGTCCTTACGTAGGTGCAGTCTCCAGAACTGTTCCCCATACTCCAGGTGCGGCCTCACCATTGTTTTGTACAGCAGCATTAGCCCCTTCCCTTCTGCTAGTTATGCCCCTTCCAATGCAGGCCAACATACCATTTGTCTTCCCACCGCCTTGCTGCACTGGTACCCCACCTTAAGACTGCTCGATATAATAATCCCCAGATCCCTCTCCTGCTCTGTTTCCTTGACCCCCCCCCCAAAGGGCAGTATAACGAAGTGGTTTAAGGCTCTGAGCTGCAAATCTAGAGACCTGGGTTTGAATCCCACAGCCCCCACTTGCATACTGTGTGACCCTGAGCAAGTCACTTAACTTCCCTGTGCTCCCAGGTTGCACCTGTAAACAAGCTTTCAGCTTAGTGTGTCTCACCTGGTTAAACAATTGGAGGGTATAAGCTGCTCAACTGTTTTTCCGCCCCAGCCACAGACAAGGGGATGCTTACTGGATCCTTCTTTATAGATCTCACAAAAGCATTTGACCTTGTTAATCACACCCTACTAAAACAAACTGTCATCAGCAGTCTCTATAGTAATCTTCCCGACAGGCAACAATTTGTAAATTTACCAAGGCCAACTCTTTCCTTACCGCTATCAATGTTGGTATTCCCCAAGGCTCTATTTTGGGCCCACTCCTTTTATCCATCTTTATTAACTATATCCCAAAAGCTTTTTCCTGTCATACCCTACTTTATGCTGATGACATGGTGCCATACATCAGAGCTGGTTTATCCAAAAATCACCTTGTCCTAAACTCCAGCAAGACAGTCCATGCTTTTGGGTCAGCAGCAAGGGTAAGAGTTTGCCGTACTGGTTTAACCATCCACTACTTAGGCCCTGTCCATACTACGCCTCTGTAACATTAGAGTGCCCAAACAGTTACCGCAACGGTTTGCGTTTACACCTGTAATGTTACAGGAGTTTCAAAACAGTTTACCGGAAACCACATGAAATGGTTTCAACAATGGTTATGAAACCGGTCCCGCCTCGGTAACGTTACCGGCGGTAGTGTGGACAGGCGGTAACGGTCCCCTGCACTTTCATCAGGCCAGCACTTGCATCCTATCCAAACGGAGCATTGCCTACAACATATGCAGATTTGCTTTTTCTGCTCCCTGGCTGACCCATAATTACATGTTATATTCCAGTCCTGGTTGGCTCTTTCCCCACCGTCGGTGACTATACACCAAATGTTCTGTTATTGACATCATTAGGTTATCTAAACCTGTCACACTGGTTGTTCCAATTCCCTCTAACCATATCTACACTCTTCACTCCAATGATCTCCCTCTCCTGACTATACCAAACTGCTCCTCTAAAAGCAATAGTTCCTCCTTCGCCCCAAGGATGTGAAACTACCCCCCTCCTCACCTTTGCGTATCTCAGTCCCACCCCAAATTCTAAAAAAAAAAAAAAAACACACACACACACACACACACACACACACACACACACACCACAATGTTTAGGTTCCACAGCTAAATGTTTTTGTACTTGATTGTTTGGTTTTACTGCATATAAACACCAGCCGCCTTATGCTTGTGCACCTCTTGCCATATCTGTTGCACTTATTACCTTTGGTTCTATTGTAACATTGTTTCTGATCGGTTTCATGCTTTTGTACACATACATCTAGTGGCTTTTGTGTCTCTGCTTTTTTTCATGCAGTGGCACGGCTGCTTTTGTAATTCCAATGCCTCTAACCTCCCGGGTTGTGCCTGAAAAGAGGGAAGAAAGCAAAGCAAACTATTTTTTTTAAAATAGTGCCATTCTCACAGGAGCCACAGCTAAAATCACAATACTAAAAAAAAAAAAAAAAAAAAAAAAAAAAAAGGAAAATAGCAGCACTTATTCAGGATCCGGGAAAGCAAGCTGAAACGGATGCATTTTTAAAGCAGATTTAAAGTTCTCTACTGTCACTCTTATCTGACGAGTTAAGAGAATTCCAGAGGATGGGGGCCACAAATACAAGAGTACAGGCCTCAGAAGTCTTCAAACAAACTCTGGGAATCTCTAGCAATCCCTAGTCAGTGGAGCGGAGTGGGTGTGGGTGGGGGGCAGTAGGGATGAAGAAGCTCTTGCAGATATAAGGCCCTGCACAGACTGGGACTGTTAGGTTATCAAGCCAGCCTTGAAGGTGATCCGCCACTGAACAGGCAGCCAGTGCAGGCCACACAGCACAGGAGCGACATGGCAAACCTGAGGTAGCCCCGTCAGCCTAACTGCCACACTCTGCACTAGCTGCAAGTGGCGGAGATCAACCCCCGGTAGCCCTAGGTACAGGAAATTACAGTAGTCAAGGCAGGAGGTCACAAAAGTGTGGACCAATGTAGGAAGGTCATCGGGCGGAACAAGGAGCTTAATCTGGGCAATATTCCTTAGATGATAAAAAGCTGTCTTAACAACTGATGACACCAGAGATTTAAGTTTCAGGCCTTCATCAAGATCATTAAGATCTCGCACCCAGAGGTCATCAGCTGGCAGCCGACGAGCCAAAGCCCAGAAGGTTGCCTAGCCAACAACACCTCTACCCGGCGACCTGGTTCCACCACCAAAACCTCGGTTTTATCTGGGTTCAGCCTCAGCCAGTTATCACTCATCCAGTCCTATAGCTCAGAAAAGCAGTTAAACTCTAGATAGCTCCCACCTGTTCAGACACAAAGGACAAGTAATGCAGAATATCATCAGCATAGCAGTGAAAACTCAGCCCATACCACCTTACATGGTCCCCCAACGGCAGCACGTACACCACAAACACAGGTGATAGCACAGAGCCCTGCAGTGCCCACACGACAATTTGTCAGAGGAATAAATCCCCAAAACAACTCTAAAACCTGCCAGTGAGGTAAGACTTAAACCATCTGAGGACCGTACCAGATAGTACACAGATCAGCCGCAGGCTCTCCAGCAACACATCACATGGTCCATGGTGTCAAATGCCACAGATAGGGAAGAACCAAGATGGAACGGCTCTTACGATCTCTCGCCATCAGGTCATTGAGGACCCGAACAAGGACCCCCTCAGTACTGTGCCTTTTCCAGAATCCAGACTAGAGCGGATCGTAGATAGTGGATGGTAAGGTGATCCTCCAGCTGCAACGCAACCTTCTCAATAACCTTACCCACAAAGGGAAGGTTAGATACTGGTCTGTAGTTCACGAAACAATCTGGGTAGAGGGTGCAGAGTGAGGGCATGGACAGGAGCGATGACATCCAGGGCTTCAGCTATAGCCCTATTATAGGTCTGAACCAGAGCATCTGGGTCACTGCTTGCACTCTGTAGACCCAACAGGTCCAATACCGCAACCAGGCCAGTTGGAGTCAAACCCCTTAAAGGGCCCCTTAAAGGGCAGTACCGGACCATCTCCGTAGGAGCAGACCTACAGAGGGAGCCTGGAAATTGAACCTTATAAGATGATCAGACCATCCAACCAGCTCTACCACCAGGTCGGATGTCTCCATACCCAGTAGGACGACCAGGTCCAATGAATGACCATGCATATGGGTCGCAGAGATAATTACCTGTGTGAAGCCCAACCAATTCATTAGTTGAAGTCCTGACCAAACTGCAAAGGTTCTCCACCCAGGCACTGAAATCCCCCAAAACAGTCGGAAGGAAGGAAGGAAAGAGACAGTGGATCAAGCACCTGAGCAAGATCAAGATCCATGAAGTAATGATACCCAGTCTGTAGAAGGCCTTGTATTTAAAATATATTTACAGTCTATCTGGTAGTCTGTGCAAGAAGCACAGAGCAGAAATACCATGCTCGATGTCTTGGTATAAGCATCCCTAGACAGCCCTGGTAGAGCATACTGCAATGGTCAAGATGGGAGATAATAAACACATGCACTAGAGCAACCAGATCATCTCAATCAAGGTAGGGCCACAACCCAGCTATATTCTTAAGACTAGGAAACCAAGGTCAATTCCATGTCCAAAGTGACTCAAACTAGGCTACAGATAACCTGGTCAGCCTAGAGTCTCATCGGCTGTGGGGAAACCAAGGCTATCCAAAATGGATAATCTGAGACATTCCTGTCCACCAGAAGAAACTCAGATTTGCAGGGTTCAGTGTCAGACTACTACGAGCTAGCCACAAACTGATGTTGGACAGAGCATCCTCTAGCATGGCTATAACAGTTCTGTCAAAGTTTAAGCAAAAAGGTACAGTTGGGTATATTCTCCATAGCTGTGAAAACCCAAGCTGTGTTTTCAGGTCACCTCTCCTGCAGAAGCAGGAACACCACAGAAGTCATGTGACAAAAATGGAGTCCTGAAAAATGCCAGTGTCTATCATAAAGGGAAGCTCTCAAACTCCCACAAAAAACAAACAAACATGGATGGCGACTGACAAGGAACGTGATCAGAATTAGCTGAGCACAATACAAACCAAAACAACTTTCATCATATGGTCCAAAAGTTCCGGTATTCAAAGTGTCAAACACAGTACGCATCCACCAGGATCATGAAATAAATTTCCATGGTCCTTCACAAGGAGGAGCTCACTCGGAACACTCAGATGTGGAAATTACATACCTACCATAATTCTTGATCTTCTTGAACAAAGTCTTCACCATTTATTCACACTAATGGGACTACGCTGGAAGCGCTAGGACCCAACGGGAGCCAAAGATTCTCAGGAGGGTCGGCGCCAAGGTAGGACCGCACATGTGCAGCACCACAAGACTGGCTCGAGCCTGTATGGGCTATCTCCGCGTTGACCCTCCAACTGCCTCAGTTCCTTTTCGACCAAGGAGGTGCAGCGTAAACCAACCTAGGAAACACCTACTCTAATATACCATAACATAGCCCAGATGACCTGTGTAACAAGGGTCTATTCAACAGTGTCTTCACAGTCCTAGCCAATGACGGAGTGAAGACAAGAAGGATAAGTGAGCTCGGGGGATGGTGGGTGGGCATGTGAAGGAATGGTGAAGACTTCATTCAAGAAGTATTTTCCTAAAAGTCTTCACAATTCATTCACACAGAGAGTACCAAGCTACAAAACAATCTCTCAACCCCCCCCAGTACGGCAGCAGGAGACAGAGCTCACTCAGGATAGAAGTCCATTAAGGATTGTTCTGCCGAAGGAAGTGTTCTGCCTGGCATGGACATCCAGAGTGTAGTGCTTTCACAAGGGTGTGCACAGAGCTCCAAGTAGCTACTTTGCAAATATCTGTAATGGATAAGTTACAAATTTCTGTCAGGGATGCTGCAACCACTCCGGTAGAGTTTTCACAATGTTAAACCAGGCCTTCCAACTTGACCTGCACCATCAAGTAGCAGTGATGAAGTCATGCCACCAACCATACAGAAATGCAGCTAATGGCAACAGGCTGAGCCATGCTGAAAAAGACAAAGATACTTAATTTGCGAAACTTTAGTTCTGTTGATGTGGAATTGTAGAACCCTCTTGACATCCAGAGAGTAAAGGGTGCGTTTCCCTTCCTTCTGGAAGTTGGATAAATAAGTGGGAAGAACGAGGGGTTGGTTAAGGTGAAATTCCAAACTACCATGGGCAAGAATTTGGGGCAAGTACGAAGTACCACCTTGTCCTTGTGAAAGACAGTATGTGGAGTGTCCGTGACCAAGGCATGAATTTCAGAAACTCTGCGAATGGAAGCAACAGCCACTAAAAAAGGCAGTCTTCTAGATGGCTAGAGGCTCAGTGTTTACAGGCGAGCATATGTAGCACGAGGCTGATATCCCATGTGGCCTCCGGTTTCCTGATGGAGGGTCTAGTGTGTAGGATACCCTTGAGGAATCTCTTGACTAGCGGTAACTGAGCCTTTGACATGTTCTGCACTGGATCATGGTAGGTGGAAACTGAGCAGCAGTGTACCTTCATGGTCGAATATTGGAGTCCTGCATGTGTTAGGTCTAAGTCACTCAAACACTATTTTGGTGGGCAACAAAATGTGTCCAGCGTGGACATTTTTGCACACCAAATTTGGTGGTGGGGATTTATGCTTCCATTTAATTGTGCAAGTTTCCAAGTGGAAGGCTTGCATTAAGAGGATTTCGTATATCCTTTCACTGACCACAGACCTACCCACCTCTATCTCCTCAGGCAGCCAGGCATGGAGATGAAGGGAACGCAAGTTGGGATGGACTGGGGTCCCTGTGTCAGGTCTGTCCGAAGAGGTGCTTCCTGGGGGCCCCCCGACAATCTGCTTAGAGGAAACCCTATCCAACAAGGCCAATGTGGGGTGAAGATCATCCTGCCACCCCGTGAGCATTCAGCTTGAGCAGCACCCTCTGAACTAAAAGGGGAGGAAACGCGTACAGAAAGAGTCTTGTCCACTGCAGTCTGAATGCATCCTAACAGAAAATGTCAGGTTCTGGATTCCTGGAGCAGAATAGAGGCAGTTTTGCATTGAATGGGGAGGCAAAAAAGGTCCAGGTCTGGACTGTCCCACTCGTCTTATAGCACTGCCCGCCGCTGGGGCGAGAGACCATTTGTGGGAACCTACCCCTGGCCTGAGACTCGCTAGGTTGTTCTGAATTAGGGTATTGTGCTAGAGACATCACTCCCACCCCATCATGGCCTCCCTGCACAGAGGGTAGGAGCATGCTCTGCTCTACCCTGCTAGTTGATGTAATACATCATGGCTTTATTGTCCATCTGAAGGAGAACACCTCATGGTAAAAGACATCCTTCAGGACTCTGAAGCGTATAGGACAGTTCTCATTTCCAAGACATTTATGTGAAGATGAGACTCCTCCTGACCCCACACTCTGAATGCAGAGGTCTTGACAGTAAGCTCCCCCACCGATCAGAGATGCATCTGTGGTGATGGTGATCTGAGATGCCAGAAGGGCAAAGGGTAAACCCTGCAGAAACCAGTCTTTTTGTATCCACCACGCAAGTGATCTTTTCAGGGGTTCAGTCACCTTAATGTAGAAGGACTGTGGGTGCGTGGTCGGAGACAACCATGTGTTGAGCATCCACCGTGTGGTCCTCATGTGGAACCCGCCAGAGGCACTTATGAAAACAGCAGAGACCCAGCATCAGCTACATGGATCGGGCTCATACAAGGTTACTCTCCGTGAGGAAAGGAGCCATCCAGACAAAGTGGGTTCCCCTGACCCCCGGGAGCAAGGCCCTCGCTAGGAGGTGGCCAGGGGGCTCCCCATGAAGAGAAACTTGACTTTTGCAGGGTCGGCATTACCTTCATGGAAGCATCCTGTATGTCCAGGGATGCGAACTGGTCATGCCGTTGGAGAGGTGGAGTCCCTACAAAGATCATCCTGCCCTGAACAAAAAGCTATTTTGTTCCGAGGTCGCAAATAGGGCCCTGAATCTCTGAGGTGAGAAGGTCTGACTGAAGTGGAGAGACCGTGCTGCCACGGGGGTTCAGACAGGTCAAGAAAGTGCCCCTTCCACAAAATCCAGGGGACCCACTTGCCTGTTATAGACCACAACAGGCTGAAAGAGTCAGACAATTCCTCACTGCAGGGTGAAAGTCCACCTCAGGCAGTTGAGATAGAACCAGGACTATGCTTTAGAGAGAGTGGCACGGCACTTTCGGGCCCAGTGCCTGGAGCTTTGTGGTTTTTTTTTTTTTGTTTTTTTGTTTCCGGCTGATGGGGTTGAATTCCATAAAAGACCCCTCTGTCCCCACCTTGTATGACTGCTGGTGGCAAAACAGACAATGGTTCTAGCCCTCGAAGGGCGGAAGGAGCCAGTCTGGTTGTTTTGAAGGCAGCTACTCGAGAATCATTTGAAGGCAGCTACCAGAGAATCATTACAAAATCCTGAAGTTCAGTCAGAAGTCTTGCCTGACAAATCAGAGGTAGCTGCCCTGGAGACAGAGTTGTAGGTCTCCACAGAGCTTTTGTGGCAGCAACTGCTCATTTCCAAGTTGTCAATCTTGCAAGATTCCCTACTGATAGGACAAGCAGTAGGCTCGTGAGGGAGAACAGCCTCATCATTCTCTTCTCCGACCACCACAGTAACTGCAGAGGGTTGTGAGCTAAAAAATGTCCCTCCCTGGGAGGAGGCATCGAAGGAATGGGCTTCCCCACACCATGCTGAGACAAGATGTCAAGGAGGGCGCGCAGAGGGCGCAGTGTTCTTAAACATGGGAAACTTGAAACGCAAACACCACCCTGCGTCTATATAGGAGGTCCGTAGAGCCAGGTCAGAACCCATGTCCATAGGAGAGACTGAAAAGACACGGCTTCAGCCAGGGTTCAGTTGGGATAAGGATTTCACGTCCAGGCTGTTAAAAAAAGTAATTTTACCATTGTCAGAATGATGAGGTCCAGATCAGACTCATGCTCTACATCTGCTCAAAAGAAACAGGAAATGCCCCAGAAAGGCCAACCTGGGCAAAGGATAGACCGGAGGGCATCCGCATCTGGAAACAAGCCCGCCCCGGAGACCCTGATGCTGCACGCGGCACCAAAGCACACAGTACCGCACGGGGCACTGAAGTAGATGGCACTGCATGGGGCACTAAGGTAGACAGCACCGCATGCAGCAGTGCCAAAGCGAAGGAGCCTGGAGAATGGCCATCCCTGGAAGGAGTGGATGAGTGGTACCTGTGCCGGCCCCTGTGGGGGAAGAGTGATGGAGATAGGCACATGGGATCAGCCAGAGCAGGCACTGAATGCAGATCCCAGATCAAAAAACCCCAGCAGTGGCCCAGAGGCACCAAAGCCTGAAGGCCTTGACACCAGAACTACCAGCAAGGGCAAACGAGTCGATGCTGAACCCACTGCTCCAAGAGCAGCCCAAAGAGGAAACTGTCCACCGGAAGCCCTGCAAGGGACATAGATGGGCCCCAGTGACTAGTGTCTAGGCTGTCAAGAGCAGAAGCCACCGGGAAACCAGAAGGGCTTTTGACTACTGGAGACTCCCCAACAGACATACCAGAGGGTGACTGAGGGGTACCATTTCTTCCTCTTCCGATGGGAAGAGGAAGAGCTGGAGATGAAGATGAAGCAGTGCTGGGTTCCTGACCTGGATCAAGAACAGGTACTTTGCATCTACAGAAGGACTGTCGTCCTCCTGGACACAGAACTGCCCGTGGTCAGACCCCCCCTCCAGAGAGGGCAGTGGACCAGACACAGCCCCACCGAAGCAGCCTTCAGTAGAGTCCCTACTGTCAGAGACCGTCCAAAGCAGACTGTCGATTGGTAGGGCAGAGGGAAAAAAAAAGATTTAACAAACTGAATGATTAAAAGCTGCTGTTGTATAGACGAGAAGTTTAACTCCTGGAGGGTGAGCGACAGTCACTGAAGCACACTAGACGGCGGAAGAAAAGGAACTGAGGCGCTTGGAGGGTTGACGCAGAGATAGCCCATACAGTCTTGTGGTGCCGCACATGCGTGGTCCTACCTTGCCACTGGCCCTCATGAAGATTTCTGGCTCCCGCTGGGTCCTAGCATCTCTAGTGTAGTCCCACTAGTGTGAACAAATGGTGAAGACTTAGTCCAGGAAGGTCTGTCGTGGTGCTGTGAGGAGGAAGAAATCCAGAATGAAAATGCTCATAGATGTTGAATAGCTGCTCTACCAACCACCAGGTGCTATACTAACCTCATCACCACCAACTTCATATTAACGCTGCCTTAAAAAGGCAAGCTAGAATTGGGTCTAAAATTCAATCAGTCATCAGGATCTACAGATGCTTTCTTTGGTGGGGGAGTCTCACCACAGTCTCCATGATGGATGGGTGCACATCCTCCTCTGAGGAGATACCAAAGTCAGCAAAAACAGGTAGTACTAGTACCTCAACTCCAGCCTTCACCAGAAATGCAGTTGCAGAGTCCAAGACACCTAGCTCTCCTAGGTTTTAAGTAAATGAGAGTTTTTAGGATTTGAAGATGAAGAAAGGCATTCAAAAGATGAGTAGGTTAGCACTGTGCTTGAGGGCTACTCCCATTTAATGCATGCAGTACCTCAGCAAACACTGGCTGTGATGTTTGGGTCCCCCAATATGCCATCGGTCTTGTCCACCCCCCCCCCCAAAGACCCAAGAGTAGCGGTGGACAGTGAGGGGTTCATGCTAGACAAACTGATGTAAAACAATATGTATTCATGGTGTTCTGTCTTATAACACATGTGAAATTGAAAACAAAACAAAAAAACAAAAATTAAAAAGGATGAGCAACGCCCACTAGTTGAGAAGATTATATTTTTGGAGCAATAACTGCACTGACTCCACCTTGACCTGAAGTATGAAACTACTGCAAATGATCAGGGGCTAGATACTCAAAACTTCGTCCCAGGGCTAAATTAGCACTGCACAGCATGCTAAATTAGCCCTGAACCAGTAGCAAACTATATTCAAAGGAACCTGCTGAATATAGCATGCAAAGGACACAGTGCAAACAGGTCTGGGAGTGCAGTGCTAAAATAGCCCGGGAAATAAGACAGCTCTGAATACAGTGACAGGGAAATGCAACAGCAGCTCAGTGGACACAGAAGTGGAGTAAGGCACAGCTGAAGTTGATGGACAATGTGTGTGATAGCAATGAAGTGTTGCACAACTACAAAAAAACAATGCAGTCCACACACTGCAGAGCTGTGCTATGCTTTTGAGAGGTTTGCCTGGGGCTAACCCTATTGCACCAACACATTAGCCCGCGGTAAAAGTTTGCTATAGTCAAAGATCCTATGCAAATGAGCCTACTCGGTCAATCTGTGGGCAAACAGTCACATTTGTATCTCATTATGGCCTGCTTTGTATGCACTCCATGTACTTTGCCCAGAGCTACTGCAAGGAGCTCACAGCAACCATCTGTTAGTCGGAATGGACGTACAGGCTGGATGCTGCAGGAAACGGGAGTTTGCAGGCACATTCAGTGCATACCACTCACCCATGCAGCGTTGCAATGAGGGACACAGTATCATACCTCTCAACCACCTTCCTCATAAATCAGGGACAAAGCTTAAGACACCCAGGGACAAAGATCCCAAATCAAGAACACATCTGCATAATTGGTACCATTCATTTAGAATGCTGACAAATTAAGAAGATTAGCGTGAGACGCATGTTCTGAAGAAGAACAAGCCTGTAATGATAATCTGTGATATTACTGTCTGCCGAGTGTCCCCACTATCCTGTCAGGTAAACACATACGTCTCAAGGGACAGAGGACACTCATGGGGCAAGATCAGGGACATCACTGAAAATCAGTGACAGTTGGGAGGTATGTACAGCATCAAACATGGAGAAACAAGCCCAGAACACAATGGAACCTTTGCCATTACTTGCAGAATTACTCATTTATACAGCATTGTAGAATATCATCAATTGCTAGCACGTTCTCTGTGTGTAGCACCTGTTCCATGAGGTACAGAGCAATTTAGAGGGATACACTTCATAATGAGAGACACTTGAGAGGTATGCTTCCACCCTGTACATAGACAACCACATCCCTGGTAGTCTAGTGTCCCACTCCCCACATCGTGATCCTTGACCCCCGTAGCTTTCATTAAGCATCTTCCCTGGTAGTCCAGTGGTTCCCCCCACCCCAGCACGATCCCCGACCACCGCAGCTTTCATAAATGTTCTCCCTGGTAGCCCCCCACTGCCAAAACACAATCAGTCCCCCAGTTTCCATAAATAAGAACATTTCCTGGTAGTCTAGTGGGTCCCCAACCCCAACGATGCTAGACCCTGTAGTTTCCATAAGTAGTTTCCCCGGTAGTCAGTGGTCCCTCATACCATCCCAGACCCTATAGTTTCCATAAGTAAGCATTTTCTCTGGTAGTCCAGTGCTCTATCAGCCACCCCCTAAAGAAAAAGCAACTCTCCTCACACTAGAATGAGTTGCACTGTGAGGAGTAATGAAAGCGCATGCTCATTCATTAGTCACTATGGTACACGCTCATTCTACACTCAGTTGGCGGCTGGCCGTGGAGAGTGGTGGGTTAAGCCAATCACCGACTCCATTCGAGGTAGAGGCCACTGGACTACCAGGGAAATACCTAGAAACTATGGTGGTCAGGGATCATGGGGGGAAGAGACACCACTAAACTACCAGGGGTAAAGGAGTACTCAGTTCCACTTAAAATGATTTTGGCTTACAACACTGTATTACTACATGCTTTTTGCAGGCAATATTCAGTGTCGCGCTTTAGGTGGCGCCAACATTTGTAGCGCAGTGCAATTCTTTTGCATATGCCCTGCGCCAGCATTCATGGTCACTCCCTTCCCTGAATGCATTAAATTTTAGCATCAGCACGATCACTCAGCGCCAGTACTAAATGGGCTTTTGAATACTGCAGCCAGCACAAATTCGGTACTGTTCCAGCGCAACAGATTTGCGACAGGCACAAAGCTTTGACTATCTGGCCCCAGAGATACAGTATTGCTTTAAAAGACAATGAGAATGCTAGGTTTTAATGCAAATGGCATCAAGACAGTTAAACGGTTGTGAATCCAAAGATTAAGAGATTTTCTATAATAGGGCAACTGTTGGAATGAACAAATGTTGCACAAGGATCAGTATACTAGAAAGGGAAACATTACCATACCCTATTCTCCTTGATTGCAGGACTGTCCTCTCCAAGGGCAAGTTTAGAGGCACTGGATCTGAAGGTTGGCAGACCCAGGATTGGTAGGTATTCATGGTTCAAGCTGTTGTCATTGGCTATCTTCTGTTCCACCTTCTTCACCACCGGAAGAACCCAGGGCTGCCCCTCGTCTGTACGATATGCTGATCAGAGAGAAGGGAGGGGGTACGAAGCATTAAAACCTGGAGTCCATCTAAGCCACTATAAATGAGCACATGATTCTGGAATGTAATCTCTACTAAGAGCACAGTAAGCGAAAGTGAGGTAGGCTACACCACATCCACGTGACATAGGGAATCCCTGAACACACAACTCTCAACTGGTCATCACCTAACACTGGGAGACTGTCCTCCAAAACTTAATACATTGGAAAAAATTGGGGACATGCATTCATATCTTAAGACAGATGCTCCGAACTTTGTGAATAGAGGGCATCTCAGAACCACAGAGGGACATCCCTCCTAATGTGGCACAGTCCAGAAGTAGGAACAAAACAAAACAAAAAAAAACGAAAAAAAAAAAAAAAGATCCAAATGAGTTAATGGGGGACATCCCATTACCCACTGGTTCATCCCTCCATGGTGGTTGGGGAGAGGGAGGTACCTGTGGTACATTCAATGCCCTCCTTATGCCCCTTCCTATTTCCCCAGAGTGGCCACTTACATCTGCCATTGCACAGTCTCCCTCATCCTTGCCTCCACTACTCCTTCCACAGTGGTGAGGTTAACCTAAAAGTAAAGTGTGGTCTTGGTCCTCCTATACCCCAGCCCCTATGGTGCACGCTTACCTCCAACATTAGCCGAGCCGTTTCTTCCTTGCCCTACTGTCACTCCTTCCATTGTGGAGGGTGACCAATGTCTGTGGTGCAGACTCAGCCAACAAAAATCTACCTCCTTCCTTTCAACCCTCCTTCATCCGTCCACTTAACCTCTACCATAAACCTTGCTCTCCCCCTTACCCTTGGCTTGGTCGACTAAGCATCAGCTAGTTATCACCTCAGGTACTATTACCAACCAAATCTCTCCATTTTCCTCGTTCATCCTCCACATTTATTTTTACTCTGAGCAGGTTCTGCTGACCCAGAATGTTACTGCAGAGCAGTAGGTGTGTCAAGTCTTGTCATCCCACTGGTTGTGCTGCTACCCTTCCCCACCCAGTTACACTTGTTCTCAGCATAGTTCACTTCCTACATTCATGTTCCAGGTCTCTGTCCCGCTCTCTCTCTGGTTCATTTTGTGTGGGTACCCGTCTCAGAGTTACTGACAGGACAACTCCCCTATGTTCAAACCCCCCCCTTCCCATGTCCAAGGCCTCAACTCCACTCCCATGGTCTCGTTGGGCAAGTGCCCCCACCCACCTGTTACTAAGGAGACAGTACAGTTGCACAAGAACCTACCGTAAAAGATTTGACAGCATCTCTTGCAGCAGGTCATAACACATGGGATTACAGCCGCAGGAGTCATTTCCTCTGGATGACTTCTCAGTCAACCCTGGGACCTCCACCCAGCACTACCATGTGGTAATCTGGCAGGTATAAAAAGGGGGAGGTCCCAGCAACTCAGTTCTATTCCATCCTGGCGATTGAATGTGAAAACATATCTTAGGCCTCCAGTGGCAACTGAAGGGGGAAATCAAGGCAGCAGCTCAAACAGTTGTAAAAGACAGGAGCAAGGAACCCTTCTAAAGCAATAGCAAGGGGGAAGGAGGACGGGGCTGCATGACCTGCTACATGAGATACTCTTGAAGATCTACTATTATGGCAAGTTCTTAAGCAACCGTACCATCTTCTTCGAGGCAACCTTTTGCAGCAGGTCATAACACATGGGAAGATTCCCAAGCAGTTATACCCAATGGGAGGAGGAAGTGAATCATTAGGACTTAAGACAGGAGACCTTGTAGGATGGCCTGTCCAAAAACGGTCTGCTTCTTAGAAGCGATGTCTAGATTATAATGTTTGAAGTTATGTACAATAGACCACGTAGTGGCTCCGCAAATATCCAAGGCAGAAATGCCCTGGAAACACACCGTAGAGGCAGCCATTCTTCTGGTAGAATGGGGTTTTACAACCCCTGTGAGGGGTTTATCGTATTTTGCATAGATAAAACCGTGGTTTACCTATAGCAAGGCAACACCGCCTTTGCTGACATCTGACAGCCACAATGCAGAGTGTCTGCATTGATCAGTCGGGATGTCCCAGTGTTTTCTTTCGGGGCCGTTCCTATCCACCCATGTGGGAGGCTCCACCCCCACACCCCGGTCTCTATAGAGGAAGGGGGCGAAACACTGGGTGATGCAGTCCCAGCGCCAGCGGAGAACACCACAGCGACCAGACGTTGCTCAAATTTTGTCACTGTGATGGTCTTCACTCTTGCAGTTTCGCCGCGCGGTCAGCATATTGATTAACATAATGCAGTTGATCAAACACGTGGACAAGCACTACTTTGACACACCAACGCCCTGGTTTCCAGGTGCGAAACAAACAAAAAGTTGCTCAGTTTTCCACAACTGAGGTGCGGAGAAGATAAATGCTCAATGTTCCATGCACAGAGAGTATGAAGCAGGGCTTCCCCTGGATTCGTAGGCTCCGCAAAGTATACTAATTCAATGATCAGATTTAAAGTAAACTCAGAAACAACCTTTGGCAAAAACGACGGGTTCGAGCGTAAAGACACCTGGTAGTTATGAAATTCCAGGTATGGCAGTTTGCACATTAGTGCATGCAACTTCGAGACATGTCTGCCAGACAAAATGGCAACTAAACACAGTTTTCCAAGAAAAATAACAGAAGTTGCTGGATTCAGCGGGCTCAAATGGACTCTAGACAACTTTTCAAGCACAAAATTCAAATCCCACACAGGGACCGTCTCCCAGACAGAGGCATGCAGATGCAGAATACCTTTCAAAAGGTTTGAATCAAAAGGTAACTGGGACAAAGGGATGTAGTCCGCAGGTAAATTAAATTTGAAAATGGCTGAAAAGTGGACTTTCCTAGAGGACGGTTTCAGTCTACCCTCCAACAAGGAGAATAAATAATCTAAGATGGGTGGAGGGGAACACTCATAAGGATCTATGTCCAATGTAGGCGTCAAAATAGAGAAGAGTTTCCACTTCATGGAATAGGAAGACAGAGTAGACCGTTTCCTGGTAGCCCGCAGAACTTCTGCCACCTTTGGGGACACCTGGAAGCACGAGAGAACTACATCCTCAGGACCAAGGCGTGCAGGTAGAGGGAGCGAAGGTCCGGGTGTAGCAGGGAGTCTTGTGCCTGGGACAGTAAAGCCCAGCAAACTGGCAGAGGTATGGGATCCGGTTCCGAGAGTTGTAGAAATAGTGGGAACCAAATCTGTCTTGGCCAGAATGGCACTATGAGAATCATAGATGCCCCATCCTGGGCAAGCTTGATTAGTACTCTAACAGGTGGGAAGGCATACAGAAATCTTTTTGTCCAGGAAAGAGAATGCGTCCCACCACACAGGACGTCTCACAAGAGCGCAGTAAAGTGGCAATTTTGCATTTTGCTGAGAGGCAAATGGGTCCAACTCCAGTCAGATAGGTGGAAGACATCATTTAGAACATCAGATAATTTTCCACTCATGGGCCTGGGCAGTGATCTGCTCAGGGCATCCGGCAGGGTATTCACCCCTGGGATGTGAACTCCCAGAAGATGAATATTTATCTGGATCACCCAATACCAGACCCTCATTGATTCTGTGCAGAGAGGGTAGGAATGGGTGCCGCCTTGTTGTTCACGAGTGTAGTGAACCATTGTAGAACTGCCCGATTGCACTTGAAGGCAACTTTGGGGGAAGAGAAGAGTCGAGTCGACTGCCTGCAAGGCATCAAGATCTGCCCTCAGCTCCAAGACACTGATGTGGAAGAGGGCCTCCTATGGTGTCCAAGATCCTTGGGACCTCACGTACAAGAGATGGGCACCCCGTCAAGGAGGAGTCTGTAGTCAGAATGAGACTCTGGACAGGAGACCAGAATGGCATGCCTCGCATCAAGTTGTCTCTCAACTTCCATCACTGTAGTGCTTTAAGAGCAGGGGAACACATCAAGACCGGGGCACCGAAATCATCCTCCTCCTGGTCCCATCAGACTGAGGGACCACTGAAGGACCTGCACATTTAAACCTGGCATTTGGGACAGTCTGTATCATGGCTGCCAAATGTCCCAGGAGGCAGAAGTAGTCTTTTGCCAAGACTAACCTGCTGTACTCTAATTTGCGTGCAAATGCAGTCAGGGCATCAGCCCAAGCTATGGGCAGATATGCCGTCCCTACAGAGGTGTCTAACACGGCTCTGATGTATTGAATGCGTTGTGTAAGGTCCACTTTGGATTTTGGATCGTTTACCACTACCCCCACCTGGTCGAACAACTGTAGGGTTAGAGAAAGCGTCATGGATAATGGCTGGAGGATACTTTCAGGTGCCAGTCGTCCAGGTAGGGAAAGAGAGGCCAGCCTTACAGAGGACCGCTACGACCACCACCCAGCAATTTATAAATACCTGCGGGGCCGAAGGAAGGCCAAAAGAGAGGGCTCTGAACTGGTGAAGATCCTGAAACAAGAAACAGAAACAGAGAAACAGTCTGTGAGCCGGGTACATCATGATATGGAAGTATGCATCCTTCATATCCAGAGAGCAGAGCCAATCTCCCATGTTCAGCAAAGGGGAAGTGTTGGAAGAGACTCCATTCTGAACTTTTGGTAAGTGATGTAGAGGATGAGGTACCTCGGATCCAAAATGGGGCATAAATCCCCCGTCCATTTGGGAACCAGGAAAAAGTGGGAGTAAAATCCTGCACCCTTCTGAGGAAGGGGAACTGGTTCAATGGACTTTGACAGCAAAGCATCTATCTTGCTCAGTAAGACCGATGCTTGAATTTGGGGGTAGTGAGACCCTGGGTGGCAAGAGAAGAGGATCTCTGAACCCGTGTGTGCCCTGTCGTGATCAATTACAGGAGCCACTGATCGGAACAGATAGCTTGCCACCCTTGCATATGCAGGGAAAACCTGCTGCCCCTCCAGCTGTGGGTAGGGGGTCTCTAGGCCCATGACCTGAGGAAGACCTTCAGGCAGAAGACTGGCCCTGCTGGGGGTTGCAAGGGCATAAGGTTTGAGCATTTCTTGGACCTGGCAATTGTATTAGAGTTCCCTTACTGGCAGGTTGCCTCCGATTCATGGACTGGCTCTGTAGGGGCAGCCCTTCGAGGAGCCCCTGAAGGCAGTTTTGACTTCTGGACAGTACAGGGTACGTACTGATTGAAGGGACCGAACAGCTGAACCCCTTTAAAAAAAAAAAGGAGCATTTAGTACAGACTGCTGTAGGTCCTGTGAAAGTCCTGACACACTGAGCCAGGCATGTCATCTGAGACTTCTGCAGAAGACATACAAGCCGTAGTGTCAACAGCATCATAAGTGGCCCTTAGCAAGTGGTGGCATACAGCAGCTGCAGTAGACAATTTTACCGTCAGCTCTTCCTGGACAGAAACTGCCAGGAGGGACTGGACTGACGCCTTGTAGGCCTTCAGGATTTCCTCCTGATATTTCAGAAGGTGTCCCATATAATTAAGTATACATAGAGACAAGGTGGCAGAGGGAAAAAACCCTTTTCCTCATAACATCCAACTTCTTGGATTCCATATCCAGGGGCTGAGCACCCATAAGTCGTCCATGCATTTGATAAGGGAGATTGGCCGGGGGGGGCACCCCCACAGGTGATGAACTCACTTCCCCAGTCAGGGCGCTATCACCCTGTTAGGCTCCTCAGAGCTCGTCGACGAGAAGGCAGATAGAGTGTGGCTTGGCATGCTTTTTTGGAAAAGCGCAGACTAGTGCTACAGACAATGAACGGTTGTAGCTATCTGGAAAAGTAGTTTGAATAGAAGCCAATACAATGTCTGCCTAATCCCTTGGAGCACTCCGGTGCTTAAATACGCTTATTGAGCGGCCCAGCATGCTTTCTAGATGAGCGTTGTCTAGTTATACAAACGTCTGAAGCTTTCCCAAACGGACGGTCGATCGGAAGCCATGTGGTGCATGCCCAGCTCTTCGGAAGCACTCCGGTGCTTAGGTAAACGTTTTGCTGGGGTCCAAACTCTTGAGAACCCCCTGGGGATGAGAGGGCTAATTAGCCAGACAAGATGCCCCTTCAACGAGAGGCTGCAGCCTTCCAAAAAGCCATGTGTCAAAAGTAAGGCAATGTGTGGCTGCCTGACTCACGGGAAACCCTCAAATACCTTTCCCCTCATGAGACACTGTTGGCGCCTGTTTCTGGGACACACTCCGGTGTCATTTTCCCCCTTGAATAAGTCACCAACCCCGGGGAAAAAGTGAGCCAGTAAGTGGTGGGGCCAGCCTGTGCAGCTTGCAAGGCTGAGACTGGATCCCACCTTGGAGCATTTGAATGCTGCTCCCATTCCTAGAGCATTTCTTGTAATCAAAAAAAAAAAAAAAAAAAAAAAGGGAATACACTTGCTTCTGTAGAATAAAGATTTTGCAACTCAGTCTTCAGCCCTGCCTCCTTTCAGAGGGCTCTGCTGCAGAGTACCTGCTTCATTGCAGGCAGGAAGTAAACTGAGAACAGGAAGTGGAGGGCTGCATGTCCCCTGCTGCAGAGGTCCGATTCCTGCCTGTGGATCAGCATCAGGAGGTACAGCCTAGGAGTAAGGAAGCCCGGAGACCAGCTTGGGGGGGGGGGGGAGAGAGAACATCCAATTTCTTGGATTCCATATCCGGGGGTTGAGCACCCATGTGTTGAGACCTAGAGGACCCATCACGTGCAGCACTGATTACCAGAGTCCACCCGAGGCGGAGACATGACTTGCAATAGGGGTGATCCCCCGGAGCCTGATAAATCCCATCAGCCTTGCGTGGACTGAGGGAATCTTGAAAGGCTGCTTCCATGCAGCCAAGATAGCCTTTTCAGGAGGGACGGCCAGAGTGGGGCAGTCTGGCACACCCAAGTACTGAGTCAATTTCTTTCTAGAAGCATCCTGCTCAGTACCCTGGAATCCAAATGTTTTCTGGAGGTGGATCATAATGTCAGAAAACGGATCATTTGGCAAAGAACAAGGGAGCTCCGGGGTAGGTTTCCCCTTGAACAAAGGAGGTGGCAGAGGAGGACTTAGGGGAATCCTCCTGGGTCCATGTCATCTTCATCCTCCAGGTAAGGGTCCTCCATGTCTATGTCCTAAGTGTATACACCTGGGAAGACAGGGGAAGATCTGGCCATCCGCTGGGCCAAAAGAGGCCAAGAGGGAGCGGATGCCATAGCCGGAGAAGGGCACAGGGTCCAAGTCAGGTCCAGGATAGTATTTACTAGAGCCTGGACATCAATCATGGCCATCCGCCCCATGAAAGTAGCTAGGGCAGACTGGACAGAGAATTGGGACCACTGATGGAATAGGATTAGGCAGTGGAAACAAACATGGAGCTGTCGACGAGGGGTCCATATAGGACCCCAGGATAGACGAGGGTGCCAGCATCAAATCCTGTGAGGCAAAGTCAGACAGGCCTGAAGCCCCTGCCATCGACAGAATCATTGACAGACTGCAAGGAATCGAAGACAAGAGCGCTGACGGACTGTAAGGCAATGTCGACTAAGATTGTATAGTTGACGGGCCCGAAGCAACTGTCCGACGATGGCCAGACAGCACTTAAGGGGGAGGCAGCTTAGGAAGCTGCAGAATAACCCCAGGACCCACCGTTGATAGAGAAGCCCATAGTCAACAGCGTAGATGACAACGCAACAGGGGCAGCCTTCTCCATACTCACTTTACGTGAAGCCTTAGTCGATGACAAGGAAGCAGTAGAAACATGCTTAGTCTGACACATGTTTCTTACCAGGACCCTGTGCCATTGATATGGAGGGGTCACCCGTGGAGTGATGAGACCCTGATGAGGATGTTGAGGATTCTCTGGTTGTGGAGCACTGCGGCTGCTCTAGGGGGGCAACCTTTTGCTCAATGAGGAACACACAGAGCTGCTGAAGCCATAGACGTTTTGTGGCCTTGTTTAACCTGTTGCAGAAGAGGAATCATGGAGTCATGTTCAGGACCAAGGCAATGAACGCAGACTTCATGGAGTTCTTTAGCAATTCTGCGGCCACAGGAACACCTTCGGAATAAATCTTAAGACATTAGCATATGAACTAGTTGTAATAAATTTTGGTTGGTAGAATTAGTCAGACAGGAAAGCAGAGCTCTGGAGGACTTGTTGCAAGCAGGTCACAGTTGGGAAAAAAAACAAAAAAAAACAAACAAAAAAAAAAAATTGAGGAGTAGCTGGGGACCTCCCCCTTTTATACCTGCCAGGTTGACACCATATGGTAGTGCTGGGAGGGGGTTCCAGGGTCAACTGCTGAGAAGTCATCCAGAGGAAAGGACACCTGTGGCTGTAATCCCACGTGTTATGACCTGCTGCAAGAGATTTCATCGAAGATAAACTCTTCCCTATGTTACGGATGTGTCGCCTCTCCCTCAACCTGCCCCTCCCACTCCAAGGTTCTCTTGCATGGATTCCCCCCCCCCCACTGAGGAGCCCCGTTACTCCCCATGTCATCACTTCCCCCATCACCGACGAGACCATTACTCCCAATGTCATGATTCTCCCTCCCATATTACTGGAGTAGCCATTAGTGTGTTACTCCATGTCTCAGCTCTCTACCCACGTCTCCCAGCTACCCCTCCCCCTCCCCAAACCGAGGAACCATGTTGCTCCATGCATTTTGGCTCACTCTCTCCAAGTTATTTAGCAGCTTGTTACTCGCCACATCCTTGTGCTCTCCCTACCTCCACTGAGGAGACCTGTTACTTCATGTGTCCTAGGTCTCTCCCAGTTATTGAGGAGCCCGCAACTCCCAGTGTCCCATCTCCCCCCATTTTACAGAAGAACCCTGATGCCCATGTATTCCACTCTTCCGGTTACGTAGCAGCCCATTACTCCCAGTGTCCCGTCTCCTCTCCCGTGAGGGCCCCTGATGTCCCTTGTATACCCACTCTCCCAGTTATTTAGCAGCCCATTAATCCTAGTGTCATGGCTCTCCCAGTCCTGTTGCTCCCAGTGTCCCCCGCCCTCCCCCATTCAGTAGCTTTTACTTCCAGTGTTCTGGTTCTCTCCTCACCCATATTGAGGAGCCCTGTTGCTCCATCTTCCTACTCTTTCCTTGTTATTTAGAGGCCTGTTACACTCCATTTCCTATCTCTCCTCCCTCTCCCCTTATTGAGAAGCCCTGATGCTACCTGCATCCCCACGCCTCCCCACTTATTTAGAGCCACTACTCCCAGTGTCCTGCCCCTCTTACCGAAGCAGCCCCATTACTCCGTGTCCTGGCTCTCACCCATTACTCCATGTGTTCCAGCCTCTCCACATTACTGAGCAGTCCTATTACTCCCCATGTTCCAGCTCAACCCCCCATTACTAAGCAACCACATTGCTCCCTGTATTCTGGCCATCCCTCCACCATTACTGAGTAGCCCCTTATTCCCTGTGTCCCAGCTCTTCCCCACCCCACCCATTACTCCGTGTCCTAGATCTCACACTGTGCCCCCCCATTACCAAGCAGCCCCATTACTCCCGTGTCATGGCTCTCCTCCATGGGTTCCAGCTCTCCATCCCCCAAATTACTGAGCAGTCCTATTACTCCCCGTGTCCTGGCTCTCTATCCCATTGATCCCATCCTTACTGAGCAGCCCCATTACTTCCTATGTCTTGGCTCCCCCCATTACTCATTGTGTCCCAGGTCTCCCTCCCACCTCCCTAAGCAGTCCCATTACTTCCTGTATCCCAGCTCTCCCTCCCCCATCATTTTTGAGCTGCTCCATTACTTCCCATGTCTTGCCCCCCGCCCCAAAGAGGGACCATGGTTAAAAAAAAAAAATTAAAAATAAATAAATAAATACTGACATTAATAAATGCAGAATACGGTTCAAAGCCCCAATCAGCCTCATGCCAAAACCGAGATCTCCAAGTTGCTTTCTTTAAAGTTAAAAATCATTTTACAACCCTAAATTCACTACCTGTTCAAAAAAGCCAGGTTCAGTGAAGAGCTGCTGATGTCATCTCCTGAACTCAGTCTAGTTCTCCCTGTCAGTAAGTTTATAGAACCAGTTTCTCCAAAGTTTAATGGTTTGCCAGTAAAAACAGGCAGAACCATTCAATAAGCATTGCTTTAAAAACTGTGCATTTCAGGTTTTGTAGCAAAGTGGGCACATTTTTGTCTGTCTGTTTTTGGTGCTTTTGTGTCATGGTCCCTTTCTCCAGGGTTGCTGGATGCAGAGTCACAGCACACTGCTGTGAGATTTGCAAACTGGCCAGTCTCTGATGTGATGAAAGGCTGTGATCATTCACACGTCATTTAATTGAGATGCTCTCTCAGGATGGCCCTTGAAAACAATTATTCCATCACCCTATAAATGGGGGTGGGAGAGTTAATGCTCTTTTGAAACCTTACTTTGAGTTTCTATGCAGTAGTCAGCTCAATGTTCAATCACTATTTTATTCATCAAAGTGCGAATGAATGGGATACTCAGTTGCGCAGAGATCATTTTCCGTTTTCTCCCTGGCAGGCTATTGATTGCCTTCAGGCTCATCTGTGTTGTACTTCACATTAAAATGATTGTTTTACCAGGGCTAGCACTTTCACCTCTAGTAGGAATTTACATATGTAATGCCCCTATTAAAACTTACTGTAAAGCAGACACCGACAAACTGCAAAGAAGTTACCAGCATTACAACTTCCAAACAAGCACTGTAGAGTACCACCACAAATTGTGTCAGCAGCCTGCAGGCATGTTGACTCAGCATCCTACAACTCTGGAGAAATGAACCACACCACTAAAAGCATTAAAAATACATACCTGTCAACTTTGTTACAAAACCTGAAACACAGATTTTATAACAGTGTTTTTAAAATGGTGCTGCCAGTTTTACAGTACTTGTGAAAACCACTGCACAATAATCTTTACCTGTTAGAGAAACAGGTCGTATAAGCTTGCCGACAGGAGGACTAGCCTGCAAGTTCGGGAGATGACAGTTAGCAGCTCTTCACTGAAACTGGCTTTTGAGCAGGTAGTGAAATCAGGGTTACAAAATAGCTCAACTTTAAAATGAAGTAACACAGAAACCTAATATTTGGTATGAGCTTCACTGGGGCATGCTTATTGTAATTCAGCAATGTAGCATTTTTGGCCAGAGTCCTTCTTTCATTAGTAGCGCGCCCCCACCCATTACTGTGCAGTCCCATTACTCCCAGCTCTCCTCTCCTCCCCATTACTGAAAAGGCCAGTTATTCCCTCTCCCAATTCCGTCCCCTCCCTCCCCACATCCCAGCCCCCAAATTACTGATGAGCCCCATTATACTGTGTCCTGGCTCTCCATCTCCTCTGCATTTCTAAGAAGTCCAGTTACTCCCTGTCCCAGTTCTGTGCACACATTCCCTACATCCTGGCCCTCTGTCTCCCTCCATGACCGAGAAGCCCCACTGCACAGCTTCAGGCAAGAAACTGCAGTTGGGGGTGATCTATAGACCTCCAGGGCAAAGGAAGAGAGCGCTCAGGGAAGAACTTGAAAGAGGGGTGGCAAAGGAGGAAGTGGTGGTGGGTTACCTGAACCTGCCGGATACTGACTGGGATATCCCAGTGGCCAGCAGCACCAGATGTCAGGCCTTGCTGGACACCTTCCAGGACTTTCTGCTGGTACAGCCAGTTAAGGAACACACTAGGGAGACTGCAATTCTCAATGGGGTGCTCACCAACTGGGAGGAGACTGGAGCTGTGAGAATAGGCGAGCCACGGGGGGGGGGGGAAACAGCAACTGTAACTCCATCTGATTTGAACTTGCCCTTGGGTCTGGAAAACCCCAATCAAGAGCTGAAGTCCTGGGTTTCAGAAGGGTGGACTTCAACAGGGAACTGATCAGGGAAAAGTTAGCTGTGGTGGACACGGGGTTGGAGAGAAGAGTGAGATGGGGCAATTGAGAGACATTCTTGAGGCATCCAAGTTATGCATGAAAACAGTTACCAAAAAGAACAGGTTCAATTGACCATTATAAGGTTCTCAGCAAGAGTCCGGGAAGCAGTGAGGACAAAGAAAAAGGCCTTCTACAAATATTAAGAATAGCAGGGGAGGAAGAATGGAGAGAATACATACTGAAAAACAAGGAGGTAAAAAGGGTAGTTAGTTAGAGACACAAGCAGACGGAGAGCTGCATATTACAGAGGAGATAAAGAGTGGAGAAACCGCTTTCAATATATTAGGGAATAAAGATAAAAGGAGGGGGAAACTTAAGGTTAGCAGAGAGGTGTAGGATGATACAAGAGAACAAGCAAAAGGTTGCCACCCTTAATGATTAGCTCAGGTTTCAGGAGACTGCTGGACCCTTGCCAGAAACTGGCATAAAAAGAGGCCACTAAGAGGATCCAGGAGATGAGGCAGTCAATATTTACAAATGACGGGCTGGCAACAAACACATAAGGCCCTGGGACCAAATGGGTTGCATCCGAGGTTACTCAGGGAGCAGACAGCAGAACTGGCTGAACCCCCAACTAGTTCTATTCAACAGCTCTAAGGACAGGGGTACATCTGAAGGATTGGAGGGGTGAAGGGGAGAAGAGACAGACAAGGAACATGTGGGGAACTACAGACCTGTCAGTCTTACTTATATTGTAGGGAAGCTGATGGGAGACACTGGTCAAAGAGGACCTCGTGGACTACTTGGAGAGCAACGGGATCCAAGATAGTAAACAGCATGGATTCATGGCAGGAAGGTCTTGTAAGACAAACTTAATAGTTTCCTTTTACTCTGCGACAAGGGAATTGGATAGGGGCCACACTGTGGCTTTACTCTTAGACTAAGACTTCAGCACGGCTTTGAATTTGATGCCTCACAGATGCGTGCTGAAAAATATGGAGGATCTGGGTGTGTGTGGCTAAGGTCACAGTAAATTGGGTAGGCAACAACCTAAAGTGAGGCAGCAGAGGGTTGTAGTAAACAGGGTCAAGTCAGCAGAGAGGAAGGTCACAGGCAGGGTACCACAGAGATCTGTTCTGGGATGGATCCTCTTCAGTATATTAGTTAGCGAAATCTGTAATGGTATCCAGGCAGGATGAGTCTTCGCAGATGACACTATGCTCTGTGGGAGGGTGGACTGGGACATGGAATCAGGGAAATGCAGACTGATATAAGAACGCTAGAAGGGTTATCCAAGGACTGGCAGTCAAAATGCAATGCCAAAAAGTGCAGTAATGCACCTAGGAAAGAAGAACCCCAGGACACAGTACTGGACAGGTGGGGTGAGACTCCACACTACAGCTGAGGAACAAGACCTTGGGGTTATCAGTGACTCTCCAGTCAAGTCAGTGCAACAAGGCATAAAGTAAAGCGAGTAAGATGCTGGGATGTAGTTGAGGGTACTGATAACAGAAGGAAAAGGTAATACTTCCCCTATATAGAGCCTTAGTTGAGGCCATACCTGGAATACTGTGCCCAGTTCTGGAGTCCTCACCTAAGGAAGGATAGGCCGGAGACAGTGCAGCGTATGGTAACAAAAATGATTCAAGGCCAACTGGGCAGGTCCTATGAGGAACACATCAAGGCATTGAACATGTACTTGCTGGAGACCAGAAAGGAGGGGGGAAATGTGATGGAGACCTTCCAGTTCCTAAAAAAAGAATAAGATGAACTACGGGGGAAATATTTCGCTTGAATAGTAGATCACAGTCACATGAATATGAGTGGAAACAGACAAAGGAGGCTCAGAAGGGACATGAAAAGTACCATTTTACAGAAAGGGCAGTGCAGTCGTGGAAAAGTCTGCCTCCAGAAGTGGTGGATGCCAAAACTCTTGCTAGGTTCATGCACAGCTGGGATAAAATGAAGGTTTAATGGTTGCTTGGGGAGGTAGAAGCTGGGAGTGGAATGGGGGATGAGGGCTACGACCCTGGACTCAGAAAGACAGCAGAACCAAGGACTAAATAGGGAACTCTAGCAGACTGGATGGACCGTTGGGTCTTTTTCTGCCGTCACGGTCATAGACTATGTTAAATGGTGTCATTGGTCTCCTTCTCCTCCCCATTAATGAGAAGCCCAGTTATTTCCCTGTTCCAGTTCTGTGTTCCCATTCGCCATATCTCGGCACTCCCTCTCTATCCATTACTCAGGAGCTCCACCACATGTGTCCAGACTCCCAGTTCTATGCCCCCAGTACCAATATTTCAGCATTCCCTCTCCGTCAATTACTGAGGAGCTCCATCACACTGTGTCATGGCTCTCCCCTTCATCACCATTACTGGAAAGCCCAGTTATTCCCTCCCCCATCTCAGCTCTGTGCCCCTACTTCCTCTCTCATCTATTAATGAGGAACCCCAGTACACACTGTACTGGCACTCCCTCTCTACCCATTCTGAGAAGCCCAGTTCATGGTGTCCAGTCTCTCCCTTGCACCCAGTTATTGAGGGACCCCATTACTTCCCATGTCGTATCACTCCCTACCACCTCTCCAATTATTGAGGAGCTCTGTTATCATACACTGCAGGGTTTTAAATAACTGATTAGCAATTTTTTTTCTTGGGACTATGCTAACTGTACAGAAAATATTTATAGATTTTCTAGAAGTGCTGTGTTTGTTAAACACAGTGGGGCAAGAGCTATGCATTTTCACAAAGATTTAGCACTTTTATGAGCAAAACGCTAGTCAATTTTTTAGAGTTAAATAAATCCCTGCACTGGCCCATCTCCCTCCCCATCTCCATTACCAAGAAGCACCATTACTTCCCATGTTCCGACTCTCCCCCATTATTAAAGAGCCCAGTTATTCCCAGTGTCCCAGTTCTCTCCCCTCCCCCCCAATAAGGAGCCCTGCTACTCCCATTGATGGAGATCTCCCTTCACCATTACGGAGTTACCAGATTATTCATGTCCCAGAACTTTTCATCTCCACCATTATCAAAGAGGATTGTTACTCTCCCCCAAAGTTACTCCTCCCCCAAGTTATCCATCCGCCCTGTTAGTTATGCCTCCCCATTTACTGAGGAGTCAATTATTCCAAGTGCCAGATTTCCCACCATTAGAGGAGACCAGTCATTCCCCATGTCCCAGCTCTGTCTCAGCACTCATGACTCTCTTGCCCCTCTCCTATTACTGTGTTCCAGCTCTCTGCTTCTCTCTCCCTCTCTCCCCTCATAATTGAGAAGTCCAGACAATCCTTGTGTTCCAGCACTCTGTCACCACTCAAGAGTCCCAGCTCGCCATCTTACTCATAACTCCATGTTCTGGCTCTCGTCTCTCTTCCCTCCTTATTAAGCACATCCCTTACTCCCTGTATCCCAACTCTCCCCCTCATCCAGTCAGAGGAGCCCCATGACCCAGCTCGCCCTCTCAATCAGGTACAAAGGGCAACACTGACCCAATTCTCCATCCAAATCCACTACAGAGGAACACTGTCACAGTTCTCCATCTCATCGTGTTACCAAGGAGCCCCGTGTACTTGCTACAGAGGAACCCCCATATCCTGGCTCTCATCTTACCCCACTGGAGGAGCCACGTGTCCCTCTCACTCAGTTACCGATGAACCCCACGTGCCGGTTCCCAACTCTCCATTACTGACGACCCCCGTGTGCTGGCTTGCCCTCCGTTACGCACATGAGCCCCATGTGCCGGCTCTCCCTCACCCTCCGTTACAAGGCAGGCCCAGTGTGCTGCCTCCTCACCCTCCGTTACAGAGGAGCCCCAGGGATAGTGGTAAGTTTTGCACAGTGTCCTCCTTCCAGACGGAGGAGCACACTGTTAGACTCTAGACTAAACACATGTGCTCCTGTCGATCACCCCTGTACTCCTAATTTTTATTTTAAATAGTAATTTAGTAATAAGTATTTCAGCACGCACAGAATCTTTTTACATCTGGCCCCCCAAACAAGTGCTGTATGACTATATACTAACAAATCAGTTATTTTACATACTTTACCTACAACTCAGTGAGAGTGTACTTCTAGCCCACTACTCCGCGCTGCCCAGGCAAGCCAGAGCCACCGCCAGATGACTAAGACCACTCAGTCTCATTGAGTATCACTGTGTTTTAGATAGGTAAAAAGCCCACCACTACAAAGTCAGGCCTGAGGCCCAAGACAGAGCTACATACTATTGTCATAAAAATGTTTACCCCAAAAACAAATGCTTTAGGAACATACAAAAAACAGGTTTTGTTTTTTTTTGTTTTCAACCTACCTATGAGTGAGTTGCTACCAGTACCAGCTGTAATTGACACCAAACCTCTGCCTACCAGTGTGTGTTTGTGAGTGTGAGTGTGAGTGTGTGTAAGTAAGCATGCTGTGTTGTGCCTCCTGCCAGGTGCAGAGCGGTGGTAGATGGTCTGGATGCCAATATCAGGACCCTGGAAGAACTTTATCTTCTGTGACACACCCACTCCTCAGATGACTGACTGTGGCCCCAAAAAAAAAAAAAAAGCAAACACACACACACCCACCATGACAAGAGCCCTGGGCCCCCTCATCTGTATGAGAGTGTGCGACACTGACCCTGGCGCGTGTGTGTGTGTGTGTGTGTGTGTTATGCTCTTTATTATACCACCACCACCACCACCCTAGCCGCTCACTCCTTCGGGTGGCCAATCCCTGCCTCTACATTCCTCCTGTCCACTGCCCCTCATCCTGCCACCCCCGACCAACCCGACGTACCCCATAAGTCGGGGGGCCCCTTCCTGTGGTCATGACCTGGGGTTGAGAGGGAGAAGACTGTCCATGCCCCGAGGGCACTCCCATCCTGGCCACGTGTGGCGCAGCACAGGCTAACCTGGGGCTGTCGCACACACATGAAGGCAGCCACTGACATCCAGTCAGCTAGGCCGACATTTTTCTGTTAGGTTTCCTCCCTCCCACTTGTAGGCATGCCGCGGTGTCCTGGCCCTAACTGCACATGTGCTTTGTGGCTACCAGACACTGTGTACCAAGGCATGGCCGGGGTGCCCCGGAGACAGCGTCTAAGGAACACTCCTGAGCCCTCCCTGCCAGCCTCCGTTCCTGCCGTCCCGGGTCCGGGGCACAAACCCTGGTCGCCAGCGTGCCAGGCGATGCCACATCTGGCACCACAGAGCCAGCCAAACCCTGGCTTAATACCAATGGTCACAGAAAATGCCTGATCAATGAATGTGTGATAACTCCACAAGACTAGACTGTTTTTTAAAATCTGACTAAAAGTTTCAGTAAAACTGTTTCTTCATTAACTTTCTTGCATGCAGGCTTACTGTAGTCACATGTACTGCCTGTCATGAACCTGCACTCACTGGAGCCTGGGAGGGAGCATCAAGCATGTGACTGATGGCACACACTGCACGGTATCACTGATGACAGCAGCAGGTCAGCATGCATGTTGTGTGCGCATCATGGAGGTGAAGCGGATGACTGGCACCTTTGCCAGCAGTACATCCTGCACCCCCACTGCTGTAAGTACGACCGGATTGCTGGCCACCTAACAGTTGTGGTGGGTGGACTGCAGGTGGGGTGAGGAATGATGTTTTGACACTCAGCCAGTAGTGTCACTTGTCTACTCATCCTTAGAGTCGAGACTAGCTAGACAGGGGAAAAGGGACACCCACTTGCACAGAAGTCAGACAATTTCAAGGCATTTCATACAGTCGCTGCACGTACAGTGATGTCAAGAATGGTTGATGAGGACCAGCATTTTGGGGAAGAATCGCAGTGAGCAGCATGGTGGGCAGGACTGAAAGTGAGCACATCACCACACACACACACACACACACACACACACACACACACACACACACCTCCAGATCAAGTCACTAGCACAGCAGCACACAGCTGCTAAAAAATAAATAAATAAATTAGATTGTTATCAACTGGGGGGGCCCTCAAACTCAGTGCCCTAGGCAACTGCCCAATTTGCCCTTCTGTTAATCCAGCCCAGCCCCCCCATCTCACATGTTTTCTTATTTCATGTAATATGCTATCCATCCTTGTGTTACCTTATCTGTATTCCCCATGTTGTACTCTCCCGGGTCATTCCTGAAAATAGGCATAATACTTGTCTAGTGTACTTACCTGGTAAACAAAAGCTAAATAAATAAAACCAAATTCTCATACGAGCGTACTCGGAGAGGATCTTTCCATAGAACCATAATATAGGTGAGCACCATCAGTGGTAGAAGGGAAGTCTAATACTTTAGTGTACCGCTGTGGGTGGGGGTGTGTGTGTATAAAGGTTATAAAAATCAAAACAGAATTTGTCAACTTGGCTCATACAGTCTGACCAAATATTCCCTGCCTAATCTGTCTTCGTAGACCCAAACTGGTTTCAGACGACCTTTCCTCCTCTATTTTTGTAATGTACCCCCTAGGTTTATCCCACGCATGTCTGACGATCCCCATTGTTTTCATTCACACCACAACTGCTGGCAGTCATCTGTTCCAACCACCCTTTCAGTTGAGAAATATATCCTCTCAAACCCCCAACCCCCAGCTTCACCACATGACCTTGATCTTGGGACCTGGTGGTGGTGTCATTTGCAAGGGGCTCCCCTTATGCACCACGTTCACATGTGAGGTGCCTGTAGGCCTCCGTCATGTCCCCTGTCGCTCTCCTCTCTTCTAGGGTGTACATTTTCCAATCCAATAATACTGTGGCCTCCATTCCCACACAGAGCCCCCTCCTCTCCAATAATAGCCCGCACACACACAGCCCTTCCTCCCCAACATTTTCACACCCTACCCAGGAGGAAACCTCGGGATGCTAACTCACATGCCAGTAAAAAGCAAATGTCAAGTGATAATCCCTCTGGACAGAATATTAATATCCTGTCTAGACCTTTTTCCGATGGTAACTGTGGCCCAAGTGCATTTGGTGCTTGAGCCACAGTTGCTGCCAGTGTTGGAAAAAAAATGTTCACATTATATGCACTCACATGTGTGAAGAATAAGTTGGTTCTCACACCTGGGGGTCAGTGCCATCATAGATCACTCGAGCTTTGCTCGTGCTTTATGATGTCACTGCCTCTCCTTGGTGAGAACCGGCTTGTTTTTCATACTCAGGGGTGCATTATGTAAGCAATAACACAAGACAAGGTGTGTGGTTACTGAGGATTAAACACCCCGGATGCGTTGAGAGATGAGGCGAAGCACAGTGCCCTCACAGCACCCAGGGTGTTGATTAATCCCCAGTAACCACACAACCTGGAGTGGGTTACTGCGCTTACAACATAGGATTAATCAACTGCCACAAACAGTATTTGCTTAAACACCATTTAAATGTTGTGGATGAATGTATCCCGCCGTTGAATAAAGCAGTGCCCGTGTAAAAACTGGTGTCTGGGACCACTGCTGTATTTTTCTGTAATTATAGTGCGTGTTTTATTTTATCTGCAACAATTACTCACGTTTCAAAAGTAAAATATTTTATATTTAAACTCATATCTCCGTGGTACCACCACTTCAATGAACTGGTAATGTCAGATTACATTTCAACATGGAACAACGTGTACTTATTTATTATTTCACTACTATTAACAAGCATTTGTCAATGCCGAACGTTCACGTGCAGGTATTTGCAGTGGTGTTTGGCATGTACGGTGCTTTACCCTAATGCCCTGTGCGATTGCTGGTATTTGCACAATAAATTTTCAGCATGACCTTTTTGTTACCCCCATTAGTCGCCATAGAGGAAACACGTTTTGGGCAGGATGTGAAAATGACAGCTGTACTGCTCATAAGGAAGTGTGGTAAAATAGCAATGTTGAAAATCTGGAGTGAAATATTGAAAATTCGCAAACCTACGAGCGCGTGGGAAGTGTGCAATGCACGCTCGTCAAACAGTCATTGTTAGGAATTTTTTCACCAAATTGTCAACACTGGCATTTTAAAACCTCTGCTAATGAACAGTGTCACTGTGATTGTCTTACTGTGTGCCATACATTGATTTTGCACACCAACTGAGCCATTGTGCACTACATGGGCAGAAACACGTTTTGGGCAGGATGTGAAAAATGACAGCTGTACTGCTCATAAGGAGGTGTGGTAAAATGGCAATGTTGAAAATCTGGAGTGAAAATATTGGAAATTCGCAAACTTACGAGCATGCTAAAACAGTTATTTGTAGGAAATTTTTCACAAAATTTTCAACATAGCCATTCTAAGATCTCTGCTCATGAACAGTAAGACTGTAATTTTCTTAATGTGTCCCATACACCGAGTTCGCACACCGACTGTGCCATTGTGCGCTACATGGGCAGAAACACGTTTTGGGCAAGATGTGAAAAATGACAGCTGCACTGCTCATAAGGAGGTGTGGTAAAATGGCAATGTTGAAAATGTGGAGGAAAATATTGAAAATTGAGAAACTTACTGAAGCGCGTATAGGAGTTCGCGCATGAACACTCAGAAAACAGTCATTTTAGGAATTTTTGCACCAAATTTTCAACATGGGGTTTTTGGGACCCCTTCTCATGAATGATGTCACTGTCATGGCGTTATTCGGGCCCGACGGGTGATTTTGCCAGTCACTGTGCGAAATCACCCTTCGGGCCTGAATAACGCCATGACAGTGACATCATTCATGAGAAGGGGTCCCAAAAACCCCATGTTGAAAATTTGGTGCAAAAATTCCATAAAATGCCTGAGATATACAATAAAGTTGAAAACCCCCTATCTAGCCCATTATACAGCTTACCGGCATTTCCTCAGTTCGGGTCGGCTTTGAAGAGTGCAGACGTGTTCCCGGTCCACCAAGATAGTCGCCGAGCTCCGAGGTAGTATGGGGAGGCTGGGTGCAGGTTGTGGGGAGGGGACTTCTGAGTGGACGTTTTTACAGGTTTAAAAAAAAAAAAAAAAAGACTACGTGGGACGCTTGCCATGCTGGGGTGGGCTCAGCATGGCAGAAGATAGCTGGGGCCGAGCCGATGGGGATTGGGCACCCCGTCCGCAAAAACAACGGACGTTTGCCACGCTGGGGTGGGCTCCCAGGCATGGCACCAAAGCTTTGGGGGCGTGTGACGCGGTGCTGCATACAGGTGGTTTCTCTGAAGCGAAGACCACCGGCTGTCATATTCTCGCCCCCGCACCCATTGGTGCAGGACCACCACGCCTGCTCAATGGAGCACTGATTGCAAGGTAGAAGCACACCTCCAAAGTGTAAGCATTTTCCCAAAACGCTCTCGCATGCGCCAGTTTTAACGAAATAAAAAAGAAAATTACAAGCTGTGCACCAATAGACGCTGAATATTATAAAACTGAATTAATTGCCATCATGAATGAATGCGGATTCAGAATGTAGATGGACAGATCTGCCATTGGATGCATGTGCTTCTCTTAAAAATGTAACCTCCGGGAATACGAGTTAAGCCCATGGTTCCTTGCCTGAAAATAAATAAAGCGGTGCACAACGAATATTTCTTTTTACAAAACAAATGTACGGCACATTTGTAGCATTCTTGGACATTCCTGCACAATTTCATTTGAAATATTTACCATGGATTATGTCCGTCTGCCTGATCTCTCGTGAGTGTGTGTGTGTGTGTGTGTGTGAAAGTGAAAAGATGCAGTACTTGCAGAAGTCAGATCGGGGAAACTAACAGTATTTATTTAAGAACACTGTTTAATTTTTTTTTTTTTTTTGGAGTTTATTAACTAAGACCGTATAATACTTAGACACTCTGGATTTAGGGAGACACACTGACAGCGCTGGGATGGGGATAGGTGGGACATTAATTATCTTTCATTCGCTGCTGTGCGATTGCAAAATTGATCGCCTGGGTGAGTGGAAAACAATTGTATTCACTCGTAGTTCCGCAATAAAAAATTTTTATGTACGAGTACAGCAAGTAGAAAGCACAAAAAGGTTCGGCCAGCTAGGTTGGTACAATCAGTTCTCATTAAGTGACTGGATGACAGGGTCGAGTACCAATTCCTTTGAGAACCTACTCACCCTAACTGTGTGTATAACATGGATTAATGTATCCCCATGTGACATGTCTCATCCATTTGGAGAACTCACTCACCCAGCTCGTATTATAATCTATATGTAGCCTACACTATTTTTTTTTTTTTTTAAATTACTATTTTATCCTACCTAATGACCCCACTGGAGCTGCACCATCGGGAGACGCTAATCAAGCCAGCCTCTGCCGATGCCTTACCCGCTAATCTTGGTCCCTCCATCCTGCCTCGGATACCCCCTGGGTGGGGTCAGGGTAGGGGCAGACCCCGGAATCTTGCATGTGTCAGCGTCCGAGGTCACAGGCAGGCAGTAGCACATAGAGACCTCGGCTCAGCGCTCCATCTTCCCGGCTCCAGTGGGGGTGTTTCCACATTTTTGTGGGACGTTGCTGGCCCACACGTCATGGCGCGAGCGCCGACGTCAGCAGCGTCCCTCCCCGTAGCCCCCTGTGGCTGACTGGTTAAAGGCGTAGGTCAGCCAATCGCGCCATTGGGACTCCAGCTTGCTGTCATGCCCCCGTCCTCCACCAGGGGGTCGCCACTTGCCGGGTTGTGGAACCCTCCCTCTCCCGGAGAAGGCGAACTGTCGGATGCTCAAGCTCATCTCCCCCCGGCCGACCCACCAGCGACCAGAGTCCGCTCCCGAACCCGGGTCGCCAGCGTGGAGAGGTGTACAGCGTCCAGCGCCTCAACCCTCAGTGCCACCGGGCTAGCCCTACACTACTAGTTTAACAGGTAGTTACTTCTGGGTCTATGCTAGCATGTTTTGATGTAGGGGAGAACAAGGTGATAATGGCAGGTGAATGAATAAACAGAGTAAAACTCTTACTTCAGCTGTCCAACTCAATTACTAACCAGCAACATTTTCCCTTATTTCACTATTAATGCAACCATACCCCGCCCCCATCACCTGTGCAAATCACAGGTGTTCTGTAGGCAAGAACAGGCAAGTTGGGTTACAGATTATGTACTGTAACTGCATATCTTCCTAACCCCCACCCCACAGGCCCAGTGGCGTTGGACACCACACCTCGCGCTTCGCTGCGGATCCAGGTTCTAGAACGAGGAGGAGGATGGGAGATGGACTGAGCTGCCATATGGCAGCTCTCCTCTCCAGGAAGGGTTTGGGTACCACCCCACTAAGATGCAGTGTAGGGAGGAGTATGCTGTTAGGCACTTGGCTGTTGCTATGTCCTCAGCATGACTGGACCTTGGTCCTTCACACCGGTATCCTCAGAGGTGAGGATACAGGATCACTTAGAGACTTCTGCAACAATGAAAATCTAGCGCCTCCACTGTCATGCCATAAGAAACCTGTGGGGAGAGAGAGAAGAAGAGAACGGAGCCTGGATGGCTGGTATGATGCCCCTAGAGCCTTTGCCGCTGATAGGGACAAAAATATGCCATAAAAAAAAAAAATAAAATAATAGTGTCCGGGAGCCAGCATAAGGGGAGGCTGGATCAGGCGACCCTAATGGCTACTCTCCGGTCAGAGAATTGGCACCCTCAATAGTTCCATCACCACCGGATGGAGATCTGGTGATGGCACAGGCAGGAGGGGTGAAATGAAGGAGGGCGCTGTAGAGTTTCCACATGCTGCTTATATGAGACAGGGGTGGGAGTAAACCAGGGCACAAAACTTCTGAGTACAGGACCAAAGTCTCACCAACTAAACACTTCAATTTCTATACCTGTTGCCAGGGCCGATTTTTTCTTCCTTACCCTCCCCCTCACAAAGCCTTCCTTGATTTCAGCAGTCACTGCTTATTCCCAATCGTCTGCACAAATTCTACAAAATAAGAGTCCCCAGTGGTCAGTGGTTAAAAAAAAACAAACAAACAAAAAAAAAAAAAAAAAACCACGTTCAACTCAGAGATAATAAACAACTGCAAATGCCCACCCCCGTCATGCCATAGTGGTCCTCCCCAATCGCCCGTGCAAATGCTTTCAAACAGAGTCCCTGGTGGTCCAGTGGAAGCCTCCCACCAACATGCACCAACCTGTCCCACCCCACTGGCATTCCAAAGGAGAGTTGTGCTGTTGCACTGTATCAAGATGAGCAGAGCAACGGCTGATATTGGTGAGGAGGAGGGAGTGCAGGTGGGGAGGTGGAATGTCAGCGGGATGGAACAGGCGGGAGCATGTTGGTGGGAGGCACTGGACCACTAGGGACTCAAGTTTAAAAAACACTTGCACGGGTTATCGGGGGACCACTATGACAGAAGGATGGGGTGGTCACTTGTCAATAATTACCATCTTGGAGCCCAACAACTTTTGTTTTGGATGTGTATTAACCAAGGATCACCAGTGACTCTACTGCAGGATTTGCATGGATGATCAGGGGTTGGGGAACAGATATACCAGGACGACAGGCAGCTACAGAACATAAAAAGTAACCAGCTTACCTGATCTTGCCTCCAAACAACCAGGGATTCGATTTTTCAAGATTTACACAGGTAGTGGGGGGGGGAGAAAGAGGGATGACAACTGCTATGCCACAAGGATGGGGCAGACAGCTACAGTAACGAATTATACAGAAGTGGAAACCAATCAACTCTTAAGGGACCTGTACTCAGGAGTCTCGAGCTCTTTCCCCTGGCATTGTCCATCTCTCCCACCTTTACTGAAAGTACTCACCATCTCAGCACATAAGGAGTTTCTAGCCAATAAAATGTGAGCACCATAGAAACCAGTAGTTGATCACCCCACAGTACAATGATTGACTGGTAACAGCCAATCGTTTCTTTAAATCTCTCACCTCAATGGGGAGAAAAAAGGAAGTGCCTCCCCTCCGTGCTCCTACTGTACAGCAGAAAACAGCTTGACAACAGCTTTGAAAAAGTGCTCCTGCTGAATCAGACTGTGCTCTGAGAAGGGAGAACAGCCTGAACATTATCCCTGGAAGCCCCACGTGTCAGCCCTCCCCCTCACTGCGTTACCGAGGAGATCTGTGCGCCTGCCTTCCCTCTCACTAAGTTACTGAGAAGTCGCGTGTCCCGGCTCTCCCCCTCACTACAGTACTGTGGAGTCCCATGTTCTGGCTCACCCTCTCACTCCAGTGCCGAGAAGCATCTTGTCCTGGTTCTCCCTCTGATCCTGTTAGAGGAGTTCCTCTTCCCAGCTCTACCTCCCACCCAGTTACTGAGGAGTCCCACGTCCCAGCTCTCTTTCTCACCCCATTACTGAAGAGACCCTTGTCCCAGCTCACCCCAGGTCTCCCTCACATCCATTTACTGAGAAGCCCCCTTGTCCTGGCTCTCCATCTAACCCTGTTAATGAAGAGCCTCATGTCCAGGGCTGCTCTTACTCCATTACATGAAACCCTGTGTTCCTCTTTCCCTCTCACCCAGTTACTGAAAAGCCCCATGTCCAGACTCTCCCTCACACCCAGTTACTGACAAGCCCCTAGTCACAGAGGAACCCACTATCCCAGCGGTCTCTCTCACATCCCATTACTGAGAAGCCTCTTGTCCCAGCTCTCCCTCTAACCCCAATACTAAGGAACCATGTGTCACAGCTCTCCCTCCCAACCTATTAATGAGGGCTCCCCCCGTCCTGACTCCCTCTCACCCAGTCACCGAGGGCCCCTCCATCCTGACTCTCCCTCTCACCCAGTCACTGAGGAGCCCCATGTCCCTGCTCGCCCTCTCACCCAGTTACTGAGAAGCCCAGCATCTTGGCTCTCCCCCTCACCTGCATGCTGTTCAGCCCCGTGACCAGCCTCTCCCCCTCACCTTGTTACTGAGGAGCACCGTGTACAGGCTCCATCCCTCACCCTGTTACTGTGGCACCCCCCCCAAGCTCTCATTTTCACCCTTTTACAGAGGACCCACGTCCCAGATGTAACCTCCAGGCACCCTGTGGGTTCCTAAATACATGTCTGGGCCTCCAGATCATAAAAGGTTAATCTTCCAGAACTGGAGGCTGTTACTACCAGGAGCGGGGCTTGCCACAGCACCAGCATAAGCCACACTTGTCTCTGGTTTTGGACAGTTGGTGATGTATCAGTGTCCTGCCAGCAGCTCACTGAAATCTATGCTGTTTCCACTCTTGAGGGAAGAGAGAGGTAGGAGACCCCTGACATGTCATAATTTTGGCGGCGGCCATTGCTGCAGCAATCCCTGGTGGGGCATAACCTGCCTAAACCTTTACCCTTAACAAAGCTGAGTAATTATAAGTTTTAGTCTGAGAGAACTCTGAACTGATTTGTGTGTTAAGAACACAGTTTTGAACTGTTTGAAATCTGGACCCCCCCCCCCGGAGGGTGTTCACAGCCCCATACATTTAGCCTAAGTGCATGTCAGGTGAGAGGAAGCCAAGTAGTCACTCTACAGCCCAGCTGGAGTAGGTGCTGGCCCACCACTGAAGTGTCACTGGACTGTGGCACTGATGAAGGCACCCTCCAGAGCAGTCCATTAATAAGAGGGTTGCACCCCCCAGGGTCCCCTCCCAAGTGCAGAAAACCTCCTGTGCTTGGGCCAAGATGCTCAATATGAAACTGTTTTGGACTTCAGAAATACAGATTGAAATGCCCAGTGGGTGACAATGAAAGTCGTGACCAGAAGGAAGCAAAGAACTTACAGAATTCAAGTTTCAAACACTGTATCCAACAGGATTGCAGTCGCAGCACAAATTAATTTGAATTTCACAATACTGTAACTGTGGTGTTTACACTTTTATAAAGAATCTAACCAAAACAATTAGAACATAGCCCTAAAATGGACTTTCTTAATCAGAACAAAATGAGTGTACCATCTTGCCTTCAGGATAAAAGAGAATAAATTGGTTTATAAAAAACTAGAACCATGTGTTTGACTACCACAGGTTTGTAGAACTTTCATTTGTAGTGCTGTGGAGTGTGTAGCCTGTTATCTTTTAGACATGTGTCAGCAACCACGGTTGTCTACAGCCTGGGAAGTCAACCCCAGATGCAGAGATCAAGAATGTGACATTTAATAAAGTTGTTAATGTAAGATACTCTTTTTTGACATAAAGAGTTTTTATTCTCCTTGGCAGGTCTTGGGCAGCTCATCAGCCCCACCTCCATGCCTGATGGCCATCCCTTACCTCTCTCCAGTCATCGGCATGTAACCCCACAGATTTCCCCCCCGTGGCAGGACAAGATAGGGAGGCCATCCTCCACCCCATTCAACAAACATATCCAGCGTTGCCGCAGAGTGGCAAGGCGGACAGCCTGGACAGACAGGGTTTCACTAAGACCAAGCCTCCATCTTCCTGTTTTTCTTGTCCCCACCTCTTGCCGCAAGAACATCATGCTCGGGCAGGGAGGCTCACACGCCCAACTTCGTGCTCTAGCACCCTCCAGTTCTTGCTGCCCACACTACAGTGACACCAGGCTGCCACCTGGTGGGAGTTGTATGCCGAGCTGCCATGCCTTCCCACCCCAGCAGAGGACAGCGGTCCCTTGGATGCTCAGTCCTCTCCTGCCCAACTCCCGGTGATCCAAGTCCATTCCTGAACATGGGTCATCAGCGTGGGAAAAAGTAAGCAACTCAGCCTCCTTTGCCACCAGGATGGCTGTACAATACTCTCTTTGTAAACAAGTAATACATTTATCCTTTAGACTGGAGAGGGAACTACAGAGATATCCCTTTCACTCTGTTACCAAGGAACCTCATGTCCTGCTTGTTCTTACCCTTTTATGGAAGGACCCCACATCCAAGCATGCGCGCGCGCGCGCACACACACACACACACACACACACACACACACACACACACACACACACACACACACACACACACACACACACACACACACACTGCAGAGCCCAATGTTTTGGCTCTCACTTCATTACTGGAGCCCAGTCGCTCAGCTCTCGCTCTTTCCCTGTTACTGGGGAGACCCATGACTAGACTAGTTCCCTTCACCCAGTGACACAGGAGACCCGTGTGCCAGCTCTCCCCCTCACCCTGCTACACATGTAACCACCCAGTCCCCTGGGGTTACTAGAATCCTATCGGTGTTAGTGTGAGGCAGGCAGAACACGCAGCTGGTAAGTAGCTCATTAGGGGTTTCTTACACAATGACATCATTGTTTACTCAGCCAGCCTGAGGGAACAACAATTATGTCATTTGGAGCTCTCGCAGCAGCATAACCCTTTTTCTGGCATAGCTGCTCTGGGAAGTTTTAGAATGACCAGTTAGTCTGAGTGTGACAGTGGCAGTATCTCTGCCAGTGGGCTCAGAGTCAGAGGGCCCAGGATTTCTTACCCTAGTTTTGGATTACAATTACCAGCTTCCAGTGAAGTGGTGGAGACCTTTCTTCAGCAGATTTCCCAATTTTCACTCCAGGAGAAGTGAAAGGGACTGCTTGTCAGTGGATCCAAGGGGCAATCCTCCTGATGGTCCCGGTGTGTTTCACCTGCCTTTGGAAAGGACTTTGTGAGAGACTGTTCTGACAAGCTACCATGAGAAAAGGCACTTTCTAGTTATTCTCCATGCCTAGAGGAAGGAGCAACTGTCCTGTGAGTAATGTTTTGGGAGACAAGTTATCCATTTAGAGTTTTTGTTCTGGGGTGTGTGTGCCCATAGATAAGGCTAGATCACACCCGTCAGTGCCCCATGTTCACCCAAGTGTGTGAAGTACAGTAAAGCTGAAGCCATTAGCATTTCAGTGGAGAATGGAGGCTTCTAGGGTGTCACCCTGAAGAAATGGCAGAGAATGTTGGGGCAAAGGGTGGGAGGAAGGCCATCTGGAAGCTTACAAGTCAGGGCTAACTGGTTCATGCAAGGGCACTAGTTTTACTTGAGCAAAAGCCATCGCTGCGGGTTCAGGTGTGTGGTAGGGATCCACAAGTATGCACCCATTTAGGAAGTAGATGTTCCAAGTGTATGGCTTAGTTTCACAAAAATTACACTCTACGAAAATGGGAATGTGTTTGTGTGTGGCACAATCCACATGCATACACCATGGGAAAGAATGAATCGTTTCTCTGGAAAATGGCACTGCCTAGCAAGGAGAGTCTTTGGGGGGGGGGGGCATTGATGCTTTAGCAATATCTGTTGAATAAAAACATACTGCAAAATCCCAGTTGCTGCTCTGGACATTTCTGATCCTTGCTTCTGGTGTGGAATTACTGGGGCCCCCTCAGCAGTTAGATCTAGCATTTACATAGCATCCTCTCCTCGACCTGGCTGTAGTTACAAAGATTCATGTCTTGGTCTTTGTAACCCACCCATCCCTTCCTCCAGATAATGAGCCTGGTATACATCCCAACGCCAAAGGTGGTACCAATCTTGAATTTTCTGCTTAAAGTTAATGGCATGCCAGATGTGGGTACTAGCTCCCATTTTATTGGGGGGGGGTGTCCAACTTACTAAAAGTGGCATGGGGGTTACACATAGAAACAGAGTTTGGTGTTGGTAGAAAAGGACCTTTGAGTCCACCCAGTCTGCCCCTTGTCCCTGCCTATTCCGTCACCACTGATCCTAGCTGGTCATTGATGCCACTCCCCCCTCCATCTAATATGCCCCCGTGTTTATCCTATGCATGCTTGAAGATCACCATCTTTCCCCCACTACCTCCTCTGGCAGGCTGTTCCAGTCATCCACTACCCTTCCCATGAAGTATTTCTGCACATCTCTCAAACTTCCCGCCTTAGCTTCATTGCATCCCCTTTGTTCTAGTGCCTTCCTTTCTCTGAAATGCACCCTCCACTTGCACCTTGTTCACTCTTGTGAGGCACATGTAGGTTTCAATTATGTCCCTTTCTCCATCTCCTCTCTTCCAGAGGAGTATGTATCTAGTTCCTGCAGCATTTCCACATATGGCTTCTCCTGCAACCCCTTCAACGTTTTGGTTGCCCTCCTCTGTATCCCCTCTGCCACATCCCTTTTCATGCTAGAAATCCCTCTCCCAATGTACCCCTACATCCTGCTAGCCTTTCCTATTGCTCTGTCGCACTGCCCTGCTACCTTGAGGTCATCAAATATAACACCTTGAGGTCTCCCTCTTGCTTGGTGACTAAGCTCCACTCTTCCCCATCTTAAACACAGCCCCAGGGTTCTGCAGCCCTAACTGTATAACCTTGTACTTTTCGGTACTGAAACCAAGCTGCCACCCCCTAGACCATTCCACTAGTTTCCTTAGATCACTTTGCATTCTCTCCACCCATTCCCGTGCATCAACCCTGTTGCAGCTTTTTGTCTCATCTGCAAAGAGGCACACCTTACCTTCAAGCTCCACTGCAAGGTCACACATCGTATGAAGACAGGAGGACCAGTCCCAGCACCAAACTCTGTAGCACCCCACTACTCACTGTTTGCCACCACCCTTTGCGTCCTATCCCTTCCTGTGTCCCTCCTTTCAACCTGTAACAGAGGGGACAGGTGTCCCAGGTCTCCCAGTCAAACCCCTCCCAATAAGAGACCTGCAAGCCTGCTCGCCCAGTTACTGAGGTTATTGAGGAGCCCTGTGACCCAGAACTCCCCCAAATCCAGTTAATGACGGGCCCCATATTCCAACTCTCCCTCTTCAATTCCTGCTGTTGTGAACGTTTTACCCTGCCTATTATGGCCTGGGTTTTTTTTTTTTAGCCCTACGCAAGCGACCCTACTTATACGTGCAGCCAGGGTGGTCAACCTAAAATCCGGAGAACCAGTACTTGATCGATTTATTTATTTATTTGAATTATGATGATAGAGTGGGCCCAGCTGAGAGAAACAAATCCCTTTTTCAGGGGCGACCCGGGGAACAGTACATTCCATACACAAGTAGAGCAAGCTTTATAATACAAGGTGGGAAATACAATTTACAGCGCACACAGATGAATACAGCAGTGTGAAAAACTAAAATAATCTGTAACATTTCTACAACACATTACACTGTATATATAAGATATAAATGTATAATGGGGTTAACAATCACGATGACAAAGATGTTAACTTAGAGGGCTACAAAGAGCTCCCCCTCAACCCTTTACAGAGGAGCCCGGCTCCGCTGCTCCCTCCCGTTAACGTGGAACACTAAACTCCTGGTCGCTCTCTCTGCCCTATGTTACTCTTACCTCCAGCGCCCAGGCTCACTTTCCGCGGGTCCTCGTCCTGCTGAAAATCAGCAGTCAGCTTGAAAACCGCAACGGGGGCAACAAGCGGGACAGCAGCGAAGACGGAGGTACTGGCCATGGTAACAGACAACCGTACAGACTAGCAGGAGTTACAACCGGCGAAGGGGATGCTCACCTTCAGCAGACAGCAAGTCAAGCAGAAGGGACGGAAAAAGAAAATTACTCGACTAATTACAACACACCGCTGTACTGACTGACAGCTCGCTCAGCCTATACCAGGGGAGGTGGGCGGAACTACACCTGGTCGCAGCAAACCACGGTCACGCCGCGGCCAGATGGACAGCCAACTCGACCAATAATAATAATAATACTGAAGGCGGTAACGAAGACAATGATTGTCAGGCACGTCAACCAATAAACATTAGGGATCGGGAAGTTTTTGCGTTCACTATTGGGTAAATGGGAGTGGGTGGGGTGAGACAAGTAGTTGTGACAGGCGTAAAAATAGCCTATCAGCATTGATAAATCACTGACCAGCTGATGAGGGGACATATTTGGCTGCAAAATCTTCTAGCCTATCGTTGTTGCGAGGAGGTCTGAAGTTTTGACACCATAAGATAATGAACGGAGTTGGGATGGAGCTAAGACGCACCAGAGTTTCACAACTTTAACACGAAAGACCGCTAGGCCTATTCTGCTGGCATTTTAGTATGTTAGTAACTAGCCATACAGGGCCTACCTTCTGGGCTGTGCCCACAAATCCTGACAACGCCCCCTTTTCTGATTGGGCACTGGGAGTTGCAGCCCCTCTTGCACAAATCTGGGGTACTCGCTTCTGACGAGGGGCACTTTCCAGCCGTTGGGTCGAGTTGCTTTCAAGGACAGTTTGTGCTAGTCCTGTTTAGCAATACAGAACTAGCTTGAGAACCTGGTACAAAGCGGCGAGATCAGCTTTTCTTCGCTGTTGGGGCAACTGGTTACTTGAATAGTGAGTCCAGCAACAATGAGGCCAATGCAGATCCTATCCAATGTCAAGGCTTGGTGGGATAATTATTAGCAGTTTTGGGGGGTGGGGTTGCAAATGAACAGCGAGTCTCCAGCGGAGGTGGCGATGTCTGAAGCCTCGTCACACACCCTAGATGTGACGTTATTCTACCACAAAGCACACCCTGGAGTGTATTATTGTGATTATTAAATGCGCCCAAGATATGTGGTGGTGGCGGGGATGCACAAAAATTAAAGTGTATTAAACATTGTAATGATTAATTTTAAAGAAAGGCTGTCATCCTAAGCTCCCAATCCCCAAAGCCTGCCCCTCCCCCCATTAGGAGTTTCGCAATGAAAACACATTTTCCCCAGTGTTTTAAGTAAGCAATAAGCCACTACAGGGTGTGAGTTAAGACATTTCAACACGTGGCTAGGAGGCGTACTGAGGCACGAGGCCATTGGCTGAGCGTGTTCATCTTCCTAGCTGTGTGTTAAAATGTCTAACGCACACTCTGGAGTGGCCTATTGCGCTTATGAAATGGTGAATAAAAATTAGAGAAATAGTGAGGCCACAACTTTTAAAATTCAAGATTTATCAGTTTATTAAATGTGATAACATTACGCCAGTTAAAATAGTCCCATGTGGATGGGCATTTGGTAATTGTATTTAAATGTACATAAATATTTTTTTATGCAACTGCAAAACACATGTAGTGTAACTTTAATGAATCAGTATTAACTTTTTAAATATATCATTTTTGGGTGGATAACAGTGTTTTATGTTTAATGTCTGAAACACATTTTGAATTCATTTTCCAAAATACACTGTCCCATTGTAAGTCATGTTGCAGTTTTGCATGGTCACTCCTGCAAACTGGGAACTTTGGGGCTGGTTTTCTTTTATTTCTTCTGTGAATTGCCCTGTTGTGTACTGCCTTGTTGTATTGGCATGGGTGTCAGTGTGGTGCACAGCAGCTTTGGATTTTCCATTGGGGACTGGGTCATGCAACTTGCTCGTTTCAGCGGTGTGACTTTTTCTTGTTTTGAGGCCAAGATACTGCTCCATTTCTTTCGGTCCTCTGGCTTGGCATAGCAGTAACTTTGGAGGCTTAGTTCATTTTTGTGCCCCGTCACAGACATTTTTTGCGGCTTTTTAAGCCGGCGACAGACAAGAGTTGCACCGCGGTTGCTCGCAGACAATGATTTGTATAGCGCTGTGAGAGACCGGCTTCCTCACTTAAGTGGGACATCATGGTAGATAAGTAGTTAACTCCCATTGGCTCTGAAGAAAACTACACTGGTAGTAGTCCAGCTGTATTTGTGGAAGTCTGCGGGGGGTGCAAATACAGTGCTTTAGGATCTGGAGGCAGCTTACTCAGGTACAATTTGAAATTTTCAGCCGGGCAAAGGGGATTGACCGGTTGAGAATACATAAATCCGTGGTGTCCTGATTTGCCTGTTTCAAGGGGGTTGCTATGATTTTTAGTGTGTTCGTTAAAGTTCAAGATTACAAACTCAGCCCCCATTTTCATCTTTTTTTTATTGAAAAATGATGCGGTTTTAATTGTCGCAGACCTTCCTGGACGCATCTGGCCATCTATAGTTGAACATCTAGCCAGACTTTTCTGACTAAGCCAGGCACGGTTCACGGATAACAAGTTGGAGAATTTCTTAGTTTGTCTAAGTTGGGAGTTGTTAGTGGTTCATGGTCAGTAGATTTATCCTACTAGGGTGGAGAAGGTTCAGAGGAGGGCAACAAAGATGGTACATGGATTGCATCACAAGTCCTATGAGGACAGGTTGAAGAAACTGAATATGTACTCCCTGGAGGAGAGGAGGGAGAGAGGGGACATGATAGAGACATACAAGCATCTTACAGGGAGGAACAGGGTGCAAGAATACACTATTTTTAAGCGAAAAAGATGTTCCAGGACTAGAGGGCATGGGATGAAGTTGGAGGGAGGACGATTCAGAGGAAATGTGAGGAAGAATTTCTTCACAGAACGAGTGGTGGACAAGTGGAACACCCTGCCAGAGGAAGTGGTGGGGGCTGAAATAATCATGGGATTTAAGAATGCATGGGATAGACACAAAGGAATTCTGGAAGTCAGGGGTAAGGGGCAACAGAGTTCTAGGAAAACATAAACTGAAGTTACAAACTCGAATGGGCAGACTAGGTGTGTCATAGGCCTTTATCTGCCAAAACTGTCTTATGTATCTATGTATCCTGTTGGGCTCTTCTATAAGTTTTTAGCTTGGCTTTAAATACATCATTGCTAGAATAGAATTCAGGATCAGTCATGAGGTTGAAGGCCCTTCCGATGCTCGGTGACCCCAGGTGGCAGTTGAGTGCAGCTCGCTGACCGCAAAAGCTTGAAACAGCATACTCGAGCCCTGCGGTCATGCGAGCCTCCGCGTAAAATTTTCAGAGTGTGGCATTCAGGTCTTGTTTTGAAACAGAGTGCCAGTCAATTTCTGTTTTTGTTGCTATTGCTCAATCACTGAATACTCTTAGTGTCCATGCAGTCGATCTCTCCGTATTTTGCTCATTCTTTTGTTGTTCCAGTATATCGAGTTGGTTGGCACTGTAGCTGGAGAAACAGTTGGACGCTGCAGCATTAGTGGGTTTTCTTTTAATGTTGCTGTCGCTTGTTTCCTGGGCAGAGGCGCTTGGTTCAGAGGCTGTGTATAGCACATCTGCTGGGTCATTTTCTGTAGTCATTAAGTTTTCCAGATCTTATTCTTCTGTTAGGCTAATTTCAAAGCTTGTTTCTGGTAATGATGCCATGTTGTTAAATTGAGAAAGCTGTGACTCGCAGTTGGTGATAAGCAAGATGGCTGCTTTTCAAGCTGCCAACATTCTAATTGGCATCATTACTAGAATCAGTGCCCTTCTGGTGCTTTTGACAGTGCATAAGAACGAATATCACATCCCTAACAGCCAATCAGAGCTCCTAATTTATGATGCCCATTTCATAACTTACTTTATTTTACTGTTTAAAAGTCCGTGATTCTGAAAAATGGCACATGTGGCTTGGTTCCATTTCAATTGAAATTGTGGCGCCGCAGCACTCACTTCAATACAAGTGTACTGAAGTGAGGGGTGTGACACCATACTTTCACTTGAAATGGAACTGCGACCATTTTGCGGGAATCACGTACTTTTAAACAATAAAAGTAAGTTCAAACACCGGCGAAAATGTGTTTTCATTGCGAAACTCCTAATCGGGAGGGTAAGACTTTGGGGGGTGGGGAGCATATGATTATGACAGCTTTCCTTTAGGAAGTTCATCCACTCCCAACAAAATAGTCAAAACACATCCCCATCCCAACTCTGGCATACTGTCTCAGTTTCAAATATTATGCACAGTGAAATACATTTTTTATTAGTCCTTAAACCTTCTGTTTTCCCCACCCCATTTACCTGTTTCCTCACCCTCACCCAATTTACCTGTTTCCTCACCCTTCCTCCTTCTTCTTCTTTATATTATTTCTTCCCTTTTCACCTCTTTCTTTTCCATGTTTCCTGCATTGAACAGGTGTAATGTTTACTATGAATGGAATACAAGAATTCAAATCTATGCTCAGTTCTACTGGCAGAATGCTCACCCCCACAATAACACAACATATATGTAACCCCTAGGTGGCGTTATCCCCAGGGCTACTACCCCAACCTGCTTGGCTAATAGCAGGTTAAGGGGCCTGAGTTCTGAAACGGGTGCCTCCACCCGGAGGTCAGGGTTGGTAGTGGTAAAGCTAACCAGGGCACAGCCCTCTGGGACATTGTAACCCCCCTGTTTCCCTGCTAGTGGCCAGAACCACACCAAATTGTCACTTTCACAATACCCTTGATACACCTCACAAGCACCCCCACAGTTTGCACTTACCACCAGGGCTGGTTTCTCTGGCTCGACCCTGGGAACCCCTGTAAAACAAGGTTAGATATGGCAAATAGCAACAGCATGGTACTCTCGGTACAGACTGGAACCACAGTCAGGTTAAATGCAGAAAAATTACATCTGATTTATTCAGAGGACTTGAACTAGGGAGGGGCGTAATCAGGTTGATTTGCTTAAATGCTCTATCAAATAGTTATGCATGTACTTCAGAGTCCCTAAACAGTCACAACCTCTGGGTACCCAGGTGGAGAAGAGATGGGCTAGCCAGGACCATTCTCAGGGTAGGCCGGCATCGTAGCTGGTTGGGGCCCTGTGATGGAATAAAATAACATGCACAATACACACTGGGTGGGATATTCAGGCTGTGGGCGCTAGCCTGGGCACAGCGCAACTGGGATGTGCTAGGGCGTTGACAGGGTGATATTCAGTGGTGCTGTGCCATGGCTCAGCACCGTAGAATATCGCTCCATGGCCACCTGCATTGTGCATGGCGCAGTGGCACTGCACCAGCGCAAGTGGCCAGAGAGGAGCAGGGGGAATGCGCTAGCGCAACTGCTGTTGCGCTAGGCACATCAACCACGATATTCAAAAGTGCACATGCAAATGGGGCCATAATGCATACAAGGCACAAATGGGGCCATTTGCATGCAGGTGCACCGATCCCTGGTGACTTGCGGCTGGCGCCCCACCAGGCTGCAGCCGTCGGGGACCAACGCCCCCTGCACAAGTGGCAAAGTGCCCCACTGCCCGATCACGGGCATGGGGATTGGAAATGAAAGTCCAATATCCCTGGTGGTCCAGTGGACCACTCCCGGCCTGATCGCGGGCATATGTACTAATTTTAAAACGTCCAATATCCCTGGTGGTCCAGTGGACCGTTCACAGCCCGATCGCGGGCGTCAGTAATAGAATATGACATACCAGTCCATCCCTGGTGGTCCAACAATACCCCCTTCCCACCCGCTGGCCCCACCACCCGCTCCCCTGGTCAGCGGTGGCGGCAACTCCCCACCCGCTTGCCGCCGCCCGCCCGCTGACTGCATACAATAGGGCTGTCGCCCATTGGTCCTAGCGTGAGCCAATGGGCATGCAGCTATACCATCTACACAGTCCAGAAATGTGAATGGATCCATTGACATATCTGGTCTGTGTGATACGTGCGGGTGCACGCCCATTGGCTCATGTTGTGGACCAATGGGCGACAGCCCTACCATATGGAGTCAGTCGGCGGGCGGCGGGCTGCATGCGAGTGGGGAACTGTCGCCCGCTGACCGGGGAGTGGGGTGGTGTGGCTCAGTGGGCAGGTGGGGAGGAGGGTACCGCTGGACCACCAGGGATGGATTGGTTTGTCATATTTTATTACTGACACCCATGATCGGGCCGCGACCGGTCCACTGGACCACCAGGGATATTGGATGTTTTAAAATTAGTACATATGCCCGTGATACCACCAGGGATATAGGACCTTTATTGCAATACTAATGCCTGCGATAGGGCATGGGAGGGCGCAACCACGAAGGTGCCGCCGGAGCTCGGGTGGCCACCCACAGCTGGCAGCTGCAGTGTTGCGCCCTGCTATACGGCAACTCACCTGTGGGTGGCCAGCTGTTGCTCCTTTTTTTTTTGGATCAACTGTGTGCAGCGCAAGTAGGGGTTGTGTCTGCATGGGCTCAGCACATCCTGGGCTGAATATCGGGATGCTGAGCATGCATGGCACGCCCCACCTCTGTGCTTGCATTACACGATGCGTCGCATATTGGGATTTGTGCCAGGCACATTCCCCTTTTGAATATCATGCCGTGGCGCATCAGTGGCCAGAGGGCTCAGTTCGTGGAAAAAAAAACACAACAAGACAATCAGATGACACACTAGATTAAGATGCTGTTGCAGGGAGCTACCCTGGTAATTACTCACAATACCCAAGACTGGACACAGGTGAGACAAAAAGAGAGAGACAGCACGTGGTGAATCTGGAGTGCCAGGAGAAGCAGGGCCCACACGATTCACCGAGGTGTCGTTCCTGTTCAGACATAGAGCAGGGGGCTGATCCCCAGGCAGGTCTCTCGTCGAAGGCTTTCTCTGTGCAGTGGGGTAGTCTGGTAGGGTCCACATGGCAAGGCCTGGCTGCATGGAGATAACCGTGGATTCAGTCCGATTGGGCTGGATGCAGCTTCCAGCAAGCAGAACACAGTTCATGCAGTGGGGAACCAAATCACTACGCACCACAAATACACAGCACATTTATATGTAAGAAATCCTACAGTACCAGGTAATCCCTCTCCGATTGGGCTGGATACAGCATCCAGCAGGCAGAACACAGTTCACACAGTGGGGAATCAAATCATGACCCACCACCAATACCCAGCACATTTATATGTAAGAAATTCTACAATACCAGGCAATTCTTCTCCGATCACGGTCACACAAATCTCTGAATAAATCAGAAGTTCAGATGTGACTGGAATTTCTGGCAGGCCGATCGCATGCAGCAAAATTTAGTCTTCCTCAGGTATTTAGCCTGGTCACATGTCAGTGGCTCACAAATAGGATTTAGTCCGAATATAACTCTCGGTTCCCTCTCAGGGCAGCAGGCAGACATGCAGACCGAAACTCTAGCCTCTCCACAGTTATCCCGCGCGAACTACAAAAAAAAAAAATGGCTGCTTGACTGTCTCGAGCTGTTGCTTTTTCAGCTTCCCCATTCAAACTGTCTTCAGACAACCAGCAGCATGAAGATGTCCCCACGACCAAGGGGTTCGGTTGGCTGACTCAGCTGTCAGTCACAACAAGGCTCCCCCTCCCGGTGCAAAAGGCACCAACCGTCCAAAACTACAATCCCCACAGTTTGACTCCACGCAGCCCCTGCTATTAGGCTCCATTTTAGAGTCCCGACGTACTGATTGGTTCAATTCGGCAGTTCAGGACCAAGATGGTGGAGATAGGCAAAACAATCCTCGCTGCAAAGAAGGCAGGTTAGAACAAACTACAATATTATTATTCCCCTAATGGATAGTCAGTAAACCAGCACATCTGTAAACAAAGCTCCCTTTGCCCGATTAGCGATGGCAGAAACGGAGCAATTATTCAGGAGTTCAGGCGGAACTCGAGCATGGAAACACTCAGCCCGCCCCCAGTCCAATTATAACTGCAATTAGGCAGCTCTTAACGAGACAGTACACAGAGGCTTTACCGGCACTCTCCAGCAATACCTCTGGACCGATTAGACTGCAGGACACCAGCCTGGCAGTGAGCATTTAGGTAAGCTCACAGAAGACTTTTCAGGAACCCCATTTGTAAGGGGGTTACATGTAGAATAGTGTACAGTTGTCCATCTACAACAAGGCAATGTTGCCATTGAAGGGCTATAATGACATCATATAGACCTCGAGAGCACAGCTCGAGAGGTGCACATGATGGCATCTAGGGTTGTGACGGTATGAAATTCTGACGGTATGATAACCGCAGTGTGTGATACCGTGGTTATCGCGATACCGCAGTATAATGCATTCCAATGGGAAAACCTAAAATATTAAAAAATAATGCAATTTTAACCAAACTTTACATGTAAAAGCAGTTAAAATACTAGTGAATGACATTATGAATTTAATGAGAGAAAATAAAGATAATGAGTCAAGTATGTGCAAGAGAAATCTATTTTTATTGACTAAGTCAGATTCCTCCTGACCTGATGAGCATGGAGCTCTGAGCACTAGAAGTAGATTTATATAAAAAAATAATTAATTTCATTGCAGTCTGAAATGTGAGTGACATACCGTTATAAGCGTTTGTGTACTCATAGCTTACAGCACAAAATGCTTCCAAAACCAAAAGTACTACTCAAAAACAGCACAGTGAGTGAGTAGTAAGTTGTTTGATTTACATTTTTAAGTTAAATTGTCAATAACTTGAAGATGAGAGTTGATGAATACTTAAGGAATATCCAGTCACTCCATTCCTGGTGGTGGTGCAGACTAGAGTTGCAGATGCAGACAGACGGTCAAATAAATTTGGAGAGATTTGTGTTCATATTTACTTTCTCAGTGTAGTACCCCACCACCACAACCATAACACAACTCCTGCCTGCACTCACCACTCACTGTGTCCAAGACTCTGAGTCCAAGCCAAGCCAACAGCCAGAGCCAATCAGCAGAGCTAGGTCAACTGTGAGAGATGGTGGCAGTTAAAGGAATTAGCCTATATATCCCAAATGCCATTGTAACCCCCCTGTTACCCAAGGTTGCTAGAATCCCATTAAGACCTAGTGGTAGGCAGGGAAGGCAGCTTGTGAAACTCCAGTTAAATGGATTTCACACTGTCTCACTCTGTTATCAGTCTCAGGTGAGACTGAGGGATGACATCACCATAGAACTTTTGCAGCTGCATGAGCCACACTGGAATGCTGCAGTTGGAAGTTAGGATAGAATGTTGGGGGTTTTTGAACAGAGTCTGTGTGCAGTCTTGGAGAGAGGAGCAGCACAGCAGTCTGTGGACAGGCTCCCAGAGCCTTAAGCTCTGTTTTAGAGCTACTGTAAGGGAGGTGTTTGTTTCCACTGAAAGAGGAACACAGTAAGCTGATTCTGAAGTGGTGGAGACCGCTATTACTGGTCCATGTGCCCCATCCCTGAGGGGGATGGGGGTAGAAAGGTTTGCCTATCTTCCAGGGGCAACCCTCCTGGTTCTGGCTAAGGAAGAAGCTGCCTTATTTCAAGTTATGCTGCGGCACCAGAAGCTGTGGGAGAGAAATTCCTGTGAGGAATCGCCAGTGGGGCACCTGCAACCAAAGGGTGAGTTCGCTCTGACATAGGGCCTAAATGTTTTCACCTGAACTGTTGGAACGTGGGGGATTGGACTACTTAATTTGTAGGAGGTCTAGTGTAATAGACATTGCCAGTTAATTCAAGTAGGTTCAAGTCCAGCACAAAGAGTAAAGTAAAGTGGGGATTGGACTGCTTAATCAGTGGGAGGCCTAGAGCAATGGGCTAAGCCAAGTAAAAGTATGTTCAAGTCCAGTACAATGGGAAAGCAAGACAAGTAGAAGAAATGTGACATACATTTAGTCTTAATCTACATTGCTAAGCTTTACAGAATGAGATGTTTAATGTCCAGAGAAATGGCCGGGTATGAATTGTGGAAGTGAGAGGTGGAAGACCCCCCATCAGTAGTAACCAAATTCACCTCTACGGATTTGCTCTGTGGCACCTTTACTTTCTCTCAGGTACTTGGTCAGTGCCTGAGGAAAGTACCCAGATGTGGGATTAAAAGGAGAATTCCCTGATAGAGCTGAGGTGCTCTTAGGTGGTTTAGGGAGCCACCCGCAAGTGTTTCCATGACATATGGAAGGGGTCTGAGTGGCCGGCAAGGGAGCAGAGCCTGGGAATCCCAGATAGTGTACAAGTTCGGGCTGTGTACCCAAAGCAGCATGCAAGTCCGGGCTGTGTGCCCGGTGGGTTCAGAGCCTGAGGGCTGAAGTATTGAAGAAGTGTTTCTGATTCTTTTTATCTGCATTACCAGAAGTGTAGCCCCGTGGGGGTCTGTCTATGCTTTGTTTGTTCTGCTTGGATGTGAATAAAAGCCACACTTTAGAATCCTACTTCTGGTATTGGACATTACAGTTATTGCTTCCTGTGTTCGGAATTACTTGGGTGCCCCTGTGCAGAGTAGCCAAACCTAGCCCTTGTGCCGAGTAACCTATTCCTCCCCGAACCCAGTTCCCACCTGGTACTGCTGTCAGATTCAAACAGCATACCACCTGTCGTTTGCAAAAAGGCAGGGGTTGGGGGCTTACAAAATGGAGGCACTGCTTTGGATTTTAAATTTAGGGAGGAAAGGTGCTCGGGCAAAGGGCTAGCGTTTTGGTTATCTGGCACAGGGTAGCCCAAAAAGCTGAAGCAAGGTTAACTAGTGTGTCACTGTGTGCTGTTGTCCATATGCTGCTGTTACAATTCCAACTGTTTACCAAGGAGCAGTAAAGCCTGAGAGAGTATGCCCTTGTCCTGCATCAAAAATTTACAGTGCTTTGCCAGCTTTTATAAAAACTGTGTGACAAAGAAAAGTGTGGAAGACTAGGGGTAGCAACAGGAAAATTGTGCCCTGGACGTTGGAAATGCTTTCCAGTGAATGGAGAGACTTGCTGTGTTAATGGCCATGACAAATGGTTGAAATGGGCTCCCGCCGTGGAGTCAGTTCGAGAAAAAAAAAAAATTGGTTTTGCAGTTTAAATTTGCCTGCTCGACGATCGCCGTGAGGAGAAGAGCACTCGCGGGGGAAAGAGGCACATTTGCATGGCGTTGTGTGATTGGTGAGACTGCAATCGGTCCCGCCCCCAAGCCAGCTGTACAGCGACTGCCCAGCATTCGAGAGGGATTGTGAGTGGAGTGTGTGTACTGGCTTATCGGAGGAGCGTCACGGTGACTGAAAGCGCTGTAAAAGTTTAAAAACTCGGACTTTTCTATCTAAAATCGGTCTCAACCCGCATCTCGATCAACTGGACTGTGAGTGTGGTGTTCAGAGGGACAATCGGCAGGACTGCCAACCCGCTTCTTTCCAGAGGCCTCCAAGACTGGCTGCAGGCCATTTTCCATTGCAGCAGTCAGCTACTGATAACAGTGAGTACCAACAGAAATAATTGCTCAAACCAGTGATTTTTGCCAAAAGCCAGCTGAATCTGTTTGCAGCAGTGTAGTCACATTGCAATCAAAGACTGTGTTAAGTTTACCAGCAAAAGCAAGCCTTTTAAGCCATTGACTATGAGCATAGTTATGGGATTCAGCGTCAGTGTAAGTTTCAAAGCCATGAGAGAGAGACTGTGAGTTGTATCACGATATGCAGCAAGAGTTACAGGCAATCCTGTGCTTGAAATACTGAGGCTTTAAGGGACTGTGAGCTAGAGCAATGTTTTCAGCAAGTGAAAAGTCCGTGGTAAATCATATAAAGGTGCTAGGAAAAAGAACAGTGCAAGTTTGTGCAGTTTTGAGCAAAGTTATCAGTAGAGTGTGTAAATCAGATGCGCAGTGGCTTGACCCAATTTCAGAATGTTGATGCACAGGAGTGCTGCCGCTGCCATTACAGGGTGAAGTAGTAATGTAAACACAGCAGCACAGGAGCCATTTTAAAAGTAAAAGAAAGTGTTCAGTGATATGGGACTTTCAATAACAGTGAGCGTTTGTTTTTCTCTGCAGTCATGGCCTCAGGACCAGCCCGCTACCCGGATCATGCCCGGACTGTGGTAGCAGCAGAGGTAAACAAGTTAAGGGACATTGAGAGGTGTTACTGTGGAGGACAACTGCCTCCTCATGTGGCGATTCCTGGATACCCAGTGCAAGTGTGCTTAATATGCTTAAATGCTGGAAGGGACGTGTTCATGGTACCTCACTGTTCTGGGTGCCTCGAGAAATACGGTTTATTTAAAGCGCCCAAGATTCGTTTGGCTCCCATATGGACAAAAGTTCAAGAATCTGCAGTTGGCAGCACACAGCACCAGGCATAGCCTGTTGGAGAAGGCCCCTTGGGGGAGTGTGGCACAAAGCTAGAGGGTGCAGATTTGCAGACAGAACAATATGCTGATGTTTCAGATGCTGGATCGCAGAGAGACAATTCAGGCAGAGCATCAGTAGACCCTTGGAGAGCAGGGCCTAGCCCGAGTCCCATAGGAGAAGACGAGATGAGGGAGGCCTTTGAATGGGAGGTTTCGACCTCCGCGCCCAGCGAAGAGTGGATAGTCTCAGGAGTGAGGATGACTGCCCACTCCTGGGCACAGATTCTCAGTGAGGAAGAAGAAGAGGGTGAACCTGTGTGGCCTTGGAAAAAAGGAACAGGTACACAGTCTCAAGCTCTTGTCTCAGAGGAATGCATGGAAGAGAGTGGTGATGCCACTGCCCTGGCTGTGCAAGAAGAAGCCAGGGATCCATTTTTTGTCTCATTGAGAATGAGTAGCTAGCAGAACCAGGACTGGCCACCCCCAAGCCAGGCCAGAGGTCTCAAGTTGACCAAAGCTAGTAAAGAGGAGAGACTGGTTCGTAGGAAGACGAATGAAATCTATGGGATGTCCTTCCCTACCTTTCCTCTGAGAGTCTGGGAGGAGATTGAGAACAACAGGAAATCCTGGATTTGGGCCGGAGCAATGAAATGTGTGCATCCTGGTGCAAACAAGCATGTCAGGAACAGAATGTTTCATGAAAAATACAGCCAGTGGAAAAGAGGCAGGACACTGTTAATGGACACTGTTCGAATAGTGGATGGAGAGGGACGTGAAACCTTTCACAGTGTGAATTATGTGCGCCCAGACGGGGTAATAATTCAAGCTCCTGACCCATTGTACTATTGGCCACAATGCAAAGGCCTCCCTGCAAATGTGCCCATGCCTACCAACTGGAAAGCAAAGCAGTGGTAGCCAGTGCTGCCACTCCAGCCTTTGCAGTGCCTTTGTTGTTCCGCCAGTATGGACGTCCAGGACTCAGGTGCCCCACATTCATCAGTTCTACAGTGTACTGACTTTCCAGAATCCATCACTGGCCCACCAGATGACTACAGATCCAGAGAGGACACCAGCCCAGCTGTATCCTGATTCATCGCCTGGTAACCGGATGACACCAGACCAGCTGTTTTCCTTTTTGTTCCTGTTCCAAGGTTGCATCTCCAGAGATGACAGCCCAGCGGTTTCCAGATGTGCCCTCCTGTCGTTCCCAGGAGATGTCCGCCCAGCTGTATTGGAAGAGTGCTGCCAGGGAGAGTCTTTGGCTGAGGACCAGGTCGGTGTTTTGTTCATTCTACAAGGGACTGGTAAGTCCAAACTTTTCTATTCTTATGACATTGCAGTACACACCCTACACTAGCAGACTCCAGATGTGTGAACTGTCCTCAAAGACTCTCCCCTTCGGGACTTTGGCCTGCTAGAACTGTGCTTCACCAGGCTACGGCCCAGGAGAGACTCTTTAATGGACTAGCCTTCGGGCACTGTGGTCACTAGATGGGACTTTTAGGGCACTCCATCCCCCAAATGTGTATTGTAAATAATGTCATTGTTTTTCTACTGTTTTTTAAAGTTTATACTGTTTTTCTAACTTTTCTAAAAAAAAATAAAACATTTTTTGGCATTCTCCAGTGTTTTGATGGTAGGGGTTTTAGACAGACTGTGTATGCAGATTAGGAGTGTGTGTTGTCTTTCTTTTTCTTGCAGGTGTTCCTGAAGAAGATAGAAGAGAAGACAATAAGAGGAGGAGGGACTCATTGGAGTTCCTCACTAGTACTTTAGTGTGTAGTATTTAAAGTACTGTTGTTGTTGTTGTTGCTACTGTAGTAACCCTTTTCTTCCACAGGTATGGTTGTGGGGGAGTTAGGGAGTAATGTAATGTTATGGTATTAACTCCTGGTGTGTGGTTGCATGGTGCCCAAGGTCGGGGAGGTCCCCTGTTTGTTTGTTTGGGGTTTGAGTTAAAGGCAGATAGGTTTTCCTAGAGGGCTGGGGGGATAGACAGGCAGTGGCCCTGACCTGCAGTAGGGGTTGCAGTGCTGATCTATTAGGGCTATGCCCTGGGCAGTTCTACCGGAGCCACTAGGTACCCATAGTCAGCGGGTAGAGTAGAGGCTGATGCATCAGCCAATGGCCTCTAGGCCCTTAGTGTTGTCTGCCTGTGCTGGCACAAGGTAGGGGAGAAGGTAGCGCTACCTCCCCGTAGTCAACACATGGGGCAAGATGGCCTAAGCCAGGTAAATAATGACTGTTTACAGTCATTTTCCTGGCCCAGGGTGAGTGTAACCCCCGTTACCTGGGGTTACTAGAATCCCAGTAAGACCTAGTGGTAGGTAGGGAAGGCAGCTTGTGAAACTCCAGTTAAATGGATTTAACACTGTCTCACTCTGTTCTCAGTCTCAGCTGAGACTGAGGGATGACATCACCGTAGAACTTTCGCAGCTGCATGAGCCACACTGGAATGCTGCAGTTGGAAGTTAGGATAGAATGTTGGGGATTTTTGAACAGAGTCTGTGTGCAGTCTTGGAGAGAGGAGCAGCACATCAGTCTGTGGACAGGCTCTCAGAGCCTTAAGCTCTGTTTTAGAGCTACTGTAAGGGAGGTGTGTGTTTCCACTGAAAGAGGAACACAGTAAGCTGATTGTGCAGTGGTGGAGACCGCTGTTACTGGTCCATGTGCCCCATCCCTGAGGGGATGGGGGTAGAAAGGTTTGCCTGTCTTCCAGGGGCAACCCTCCTGGTTCCGGCTAAGGAAGAAGCTGCCTTATTTCAAGTTGTGATGCGGCACCAGAAGCTGTGGGAGAGAAATTCCTGTGAGGAATCGCCTGTGGGGCACCTGCAACCAAAGGGTGAGTTCGCTCTGACATAGGGCTTAAATGTTTTCACCTGAACTGTTGGAACGTGGGGAATTGGACTACTTAATTTGTAGGAGGTCTAGTGTAATAGACATTGCCGGTTAATTCAAGTAGGTTCAAGTCCAGCACAAAGAGTAAAGTAAAGTGGGAATTGGACTGCTTAATCAGTGGGAGGCCTAGAGCAATGGGCTAAGCCAAGTAAAAGTATGTTCAAGTCCAGCACAATGGGAAAGCAAGACAAGTAGAGGAAATGTGACATACATTTAGCCTTAATCTACATTGCCAAGCTTTACAGAATGAGATGTTTAATGCCCAGAGAAATGGCTGGGTATGAATTGTGGAAGCGAGAGGTGGAAGACCCCCCCCCATCAGTAGTAACCAAATTCACCTCTACGGATTTGCTCTTGTGGCACCTTTACTTTCTCTCAGGTACTTGGCCAGTGCCTGAGGAAAGTACCCAGACGTGGGATTAAAAGGAGAATTCCCTGATAGAGCTGAGGTGCTCTTAGGTGGTTTAGGGAGCCACCCGCAAGTGTTTTCATGACATATGGAAGGGGTCCAAGTGGCCGGCAAGGGAGCAGAGCCTGGGAATCCCAGATAGTGTACAAGTTCGGGCTGTGTACCCAAAGCAGCGTGCAAGTCCAGTCTGTGTGCCCGGTGGGTTCAGAGCCTGAGGGCTGAAGTGTTGAAGAAGTGTTTCTGATTCTTTTTATCTGCATTACCAGAAGTGTAGCCCCGTGGGGGTCTGTCTGTGCTTTGTTTGTTCTGCTTGGATGTGAATAAAAGCCACACTTTAGAATCCCACGTCTGGTATTGGACATTACAGTTATTGCTTCCTGTGTTCGGAATTACTTGGGTGCCCCTGTGCAGAGTAGCCAAACCTAGCCCTTGTGCCAAGTAACCTATTCCTCCCCGAACCCAGTCCCCACCTGGTACTGCTGTCAGATTCAAACAGCATACCACCTGTCATTTGCAAAAAGGCAGGGGTGGGGGGCTTACACCATGCTGGCTACCTGGCTGCTTTTTTTCCTTTTTAATATAGCAGGTATTTAGCTACAGTAGCCTCCAGCTGAGGCAGTGAGCCAATGTGAGTTGCTTGCTTGACTTTCTTAGGTTGAGTCAGTCATGCTATACTGTGACTCAAGTTGAGTCATGTGACTGTGACGTGAGTACAAGTCTGACAGTAAAGGAATCAGCTTATATATCCTCAGTGCCATAGCAGTGGCAGGCACTCACGGGCTGCTTTTTTTCCTTTTTTAAGGTAAGTAATAGCTATTTAACTACAGTAGCCTCCAGCTGAGGTAGTGAGCCAATGTGAGTTGCTTGTTTGACTTGCTTTGGTCTAGTCGTGTGACTGACATGAGTCTGGCATTAAAGGAATCCGCTTATATATCCTCAACGCCGTGGCAGTGGCAGGCACTCATTTCTTTGCCTTTTTTGTTGTTGTTGTTTTTTAAGCTACTAGCTATTTAAGTAATTAAGAAATGTATGAATTTAAATTACTTTTTCCATTGGGTTTTGTTTTAGGTAGCCCCCTGCCAAGTGACTCAAGTCAAGTCTCGTGATATGATGAGTGACTCAGGAGGACTGGAGTCCTGCATAGCATTAAAGGAATTAGCCTATATTTCCTCAGTGCCTTGGTTGGTGGCTGCTGAGTCAAGTGACTAATTGTTAAGCTAGCAGCTAGGCTAAGGGTAATTACGCAATTAAAGTAATTTCTCTTATTGGTTTTGTATTAAGTAGCCCCCAGCCACAGTCAGCCAAGAGCTCAGCTGAGCCAGCCAACCAAAGTTTTGTGACACATCAGTTAGGAGTAGGACTCCCTCCATCCTGGGGACCACTCTAGTGGGGGCATCAGGTGATCAGACAGAGGGAGAGAGATGAAGTGGTCCACAGTGGAACTGGACTGGAGGGACTCTGGGTGCATCAAGCAGGCAGATGAGACAAGACAGCAACTTCACTAAATGTGCTAGGTCAGCTGAATAGCCAATGCCAAGTATAAAATATCACAAATCTCATTAGGAGGACTGGGAGGGAGGGAGGACTCAGAAAGCAACAGCAGCAGATGTCAGAAAGAATCTGGATTAGCGAGCAGAGTGCACTCTGGATATGGCATGTGTTGGTGGGCGTTAAATTCGTTATCCACACTGCAGGTGTGCTGGGCAGCAGTGACTTTGTGCTGCAGAATCAGATAGAGGGAAGGGTGGGGAGTGGGGAACAACTGGGAATGAAAACTGAAGGAACACACAGACTACTAGTGCAAATTCTTATCACTGAAACTGAAAAACACGGCGTGTAAGTGTAATGCAAAACTGCAGTTTGCAAATGCAAATGGCACTAGCATCATGGCAATTTTTGTGTTATTATTCAATAATAAAAAATGAACCTGAAAATGTTCTCGGTGTGTATCTCATTCTATCTGATTAACCTTGACAGTTTTGTGCCTCTGCCAGACTGACAGGACTGTCTACTCTCTATAGTTCAGACTTACAGTGAATGAACATGAACACGCATGACCACTCAAGACAGAGCACCAGCAGCACAACAGTTAACGGTAATGTGAATGAATGATCACTGCGGTCTCATCTGTCACTCACTGGCCCTGCCGATGAGGTGGCTGACCAGTCTGCAGTCTGAGTCTGTACACACAGTGACAACCAACCACAGACAGTTTGTTAAACTGTTACCCATAAAGATAAGAAAATTTAACATGATGATCATTTCATGACATGACAGACGACATGTTACACAGTGTTACTGTTAACAAAATAACATAACAGATTTTGATGCAGGGCCTGGTCACTGCTGCTGATCCCTCTCTCACCCCCATTTCATGCCCATTGCTCAAGCCCAATCAACAAACGTATTTAGGATGGCTGGTCGACACCCATATGTTCCCCCGCACACCCTGCTACTTAAATAACCAACTCAGAGTCTGAGTGGTTTTGGGGAGGGGGTGCAATACCCCGAATGCAGTGGAGGGGTCCTGCGCCAACACTACAGCGACCTGGTGCTGTTGTCGCTTTAGTGTCTGGCACGGTGGAATTGTCGTGGAGGGGGGTGTAACCCCCAACAAACATGTTTTGTTTTTCAAGTTTTCTGGAGGGATGTCACTCATTTTGAAACCAGTACATCAATTTCTGCTTCTGTTCCAATGAACAGCAGAGGAGAGAACAATAATGATGCACATTGTGCAAGCAGTGTGCACTGCGTGAGTAATACAGTCGTACTCACAGCACACTGACTTTTGTGTGCTGTTGCACACGGTCTGTTCGCCATTTGCCATTAAGGAAACAGTTATTACTTATATATCACTGGTGGCTTAATACTCACTTGGCCTCTGTGCCTTGTGTGGCACTCTGCGTGACACACAAATTACATGATGACTAAAAAAAACTTTGTCCTGAAACTGTATATCGAAAATTAAAAAATGGAAGGAAGAAGTCAAAAGACAGACTTAAATTTTATTAACGGTGTCTCAACCAACATCAGTCTACTTATGGATTGGACACATGAGGACTCCTAAACCTAACCTTACTAGTCTGTACAGCACTGCAGCAGACAGCAGATGTTGCATCCACAAAACAATTTTTGCATGAAAAAGAAGCCTCCTCAAACTCTTGCATCGGGGAGAATTGACGTGCAAGGGACAGGTGTCCCTAAAAATGCAAAAAAACTAGTTGAAAGGTCTCAGTACCGCTGGTATACCATGAATCACGGTTATCGCGGTATCAAAAATTGTCCACGGTATTAATACCATAACATCTGACACCGCGGTATACCATGACACCATCATACTGTGACAACCCTAATGGCATCACATCACCGAGATGACAGCATAGCCATGTTGTGTATGGACAACCATGCACAGTTTTATATACAGTAGTATATTGTTCTTCAAAATATCGACAGTTTATAATTTCACAGAGTTTCATACCTTGTGATCACACTACCGCTCCTCGGTTCGTCCTGCTCTGCTCCCGAATCAGGTTCTCGCTGCAGTCCTGCTCTACTCCTGCCCCCGATGATTTTATTTATTTATTTAAAGTTTTACCAGGAAGAACATACTGAGCAGAAGCTCATTTCCAGATGTGTCCTGGGGGGAAGGGGAAGAAATGGGAGTACAGACATACTGAATACAGCATTAAGGAATGTGAGAAATACATAATACAGATGCTCAACAACACAAAACCAATACAGTATAAGTAAACAAATAAATTGCTTTGGTAGGGATTAGTACATGCATATATGCCTAAAGTCTGAAACACCTGCAGAAGACAACCAGGGTAGGAACAGCAGGGGTGGAAGAGGCAGGGGGATTAGGGACAGGTGCAGGGGGAGCAGCAATGTTTTTTATGAGGTAATTGAAAAGTCGAGGGGAGGTGGCAAATCGAATGTGCCATGGGAGGGAGTTTCACAGAGTTGGGAACCTGTAAGAAAAGGTGCCCTGACCTGCTGAGGAGGTACGATGAGGGATGGTTTAAGTTACGAGGGTCAGAATTTCTAAGTTAATAAGAAGGAGGAGGGGTAAAGGTGGTGAGCGAGGAGGAGAGATAGAAAGGTGGGGACTGGGACCAGAATTTGGCCAAGAAGCTGGCTACAATGAGTGTGCCATCTGTCCTCAAGGGAGGAGAGGTACAGTGATTGGTAAAGGGTACAGTGGTGAGTGCGAGGGGGGACAGTTGAGGGTAAAGCGGCAGAAGGGGTGGAAGAGTGTGTCCAGTCTGGCTAAGGAGGAGGAGGAGGATGGGGCAGCACTGCATATGACATCCCCATAGTCGAAGATGGGGAGAATCATTTTCTGTACAATGGCCCGGCGAGCCAGCAGCAGGATGCAGCCCTGGTTGTGGTACAGAGCACCCAGTTTAGGGTGCAGTTTCTTGTGGATGGCCTCAGTGTGTACAGAAAAGTTGAGGTGTCAGTTAAGCCAAACACCGAGGTATCTAAAGAAGGAGCAGTCCTCAAGCATAGTCCCATCCAGGGTGAGGAAGGGAGGGAGGGAGGTGCCAGATGCATACAAGACAGTGTTGTCTTCATACATATGGCTAGAGGAGTATGGGTAGACAGAGGGCAGGTCATTTAGAAAGATAGAAAATAGCAGGGGGGCAAGGACAGAGACTTGGGGCACACCAGTGGTTAGGAGGCGAGGGAGTTGCCAATATGAACAGACTGTGACCTACGTACTAGGTAGGAGTGGAACCAGCTGGTGGACTCAATGAAGAGCCCTGCATTGGTAAGATGGGAGAGGAGGAGGAGGGGGTGTGAGACAGTGTCGAAAGCTTTTGCTAGGTCGACAAAGATGGCAGAGGCGATGTGACCCTGATCCATGCCTGTTTGGATGGAGTCGGTGATCCTCATCAGTGAAGTAATGGTTGAGTGGGATCTCCTAAAACCAGACTGGTAAGGGGTGAAAAATGAAATTGAGTCAAGGAAGTAGGAAAGCTGGGATAGGACTAGATATTCCTGCAGTTTAGCGAGAATGGGAAGGAGAGAGATTGGGCGGTAGTTACCAGTGGAGGAGGGGTCACTTCCTTTAGGGAGGGGGACGACAGTGGCCTGTTTCCACTCAGTAGGAACAGTAGCAAGGGAGAAGGAGAGATTTAGAAGAGAGGCAAGAGGGGACGCTATGGCAGGGGCGGATAGATATAACATTTTGGCATCCAGCCCTGAGGGGCACTTACCCTTAGAGGGACTGAGCATAATAAAAGCATTATAGACCTCCTCAGGGGTAATGGGGCTGAAAGTGAATGAACGTGAGGAGGGGGGAGAAAGGGAGAAGGACAGGATCTGCAGAAACCAAGGGGAGAGAGGACAGCAGGGATGACACACAGGTGGTAAAGAAGGAATTGAACTCTGTTGTTACAGACCGAGGGTCTGACAACGTCCTGTTGCCAGTTTTGATCACGGGTGAGGGTGGCTGAGATTGGGGATGGAATAAGGAATTACCACCTTCCAGAACTTGGAGGGGTGATTTAAATTAGTAAGGAAGGTGTCCTGAAAGTATTCTGACTTAGCGAGTCTGACTGCCCTGGTGCAGGCATTTCGGAGCATTCTATATTTCTGGAAGTCTGCAGGAAGGCCGGAAGATTTGTGGGTCTTCCGTGCTTGGTCACAAGCTCGGGGACAGGCTAAGAGATCAGCAGAGACCCAGGGCAGATGAGTCCCATGTACACATATTCTTCTCAGAGGTGCATGGGTATTCCAGACGGAGAGAAAATTTGACTTGAAGTAGTCAAGAGCAGCATCAATGGGAGGGGCACGGGTGATAAAGGACCAGTCTATGTTAGCTAGGTCATGTAAGAGTGAAGCAGTATTTAGGGAGTTGCAGGACCGTAGTAGCAGTGTTTTGGGGGGTGGGGTGGGGGATTTATAGCTGCCAGTTATTTAAAACAAAATAAAAATGGCAAACTGATAGTTTGGACACACAGAGCTGACTATGAAAGTCTGTGTCCAAATGATCTTAAGCAACTGCTTGGCCATCTGCTCACTCACTAACCAGCACCACCATTTTAATACATTTGTTTTTGTAACAGTGCACTGTTTCCACCAGTCAGGTAGGAGCTCAAGAAGGAAAAGTTGTACTATCAATGTGATGTCAGAATGATAGTTCAGCAACTTTTTTGTCCTTTGAACTGTCCTACAACAGGAATATGGAAAGCCACTGTTTTCCATCAATGATAAGCCCTAACCATGTACTAAAGATGGTTTCAGATGGAACCAGGGCTTCTGTTTTATCTGTAGCAGGTTAAGCAGCAGAGATTCCCCTTGTAAGCAGATGAGGCTAGGAGGGTAGTTTTTCATAGTCAGCAAAGAAACACCAGAAATTAAAACAGGAAGTATTGTAATATTTCATTTTTTTAATTTGTGTATGTGTGTAAGAGCAGGATTATGAGGGCAAATAAAATGAAATGATTCTTTTTAAATTAAGGCAGTTTTATTTTTAGTGCCTAGTTAAAAGATTTTAGTGAATAAAGGTGGCAGCCATATTTGTGAAGGCAATCAGGGATGAGTGGTTAGTATTGATATCATTGTGAAGAGGCTGATGGATCTTTATCCTGTGCTGTTGTGTTGAGATAACAGCACATGTAAAGACAGCCCTCAGACAATCAAGTTTCATGATTTCTGAAGCTCATTTAATAATACAATGCTAACCATCCTAATTTTCCTCTTTACCACATTAAGGTATAAAAGCACTTCCATCTTACTGTGCTCCTTGGTGCTCCTTGATCTCTCCTCAGCTTGTGACACTGTAGACCATGGGGTACTGCTTGGACGTCTGAGGTCCATCTGTGGCCTGACAGGTACAGTCTTCAGGTGGTTTTCATCTTTCCTTACTGGCAGAAGTCAGAGAGTGGTGTTGGGGATTTTTTCCTCAGACCCATTCTCCCCTGCCATGTGGGGTACCTCAGGGTTCAGTGTTGTCCCCCATGTTGTTTGCAGTGTATATGCTGCCCCTCGGAGACATTGTAAGATGGTATGGGCTGAGGTTTCACTGCTATGCTGATGTTACCCAGCTCTACCTGTCTTTTGCTCCCGACCAGGATAGAGCTGTCTCTGTCTTTAATAACTGCCTTGTTGAAATCCAGAATTGGATGAATGAGAGCTGGTTAAAGTTGAACGCCAGAAAGACGGAGGTGTTGATAGTGGACCCGGGTCGCCGGATAGAGGGGTTGTGGGCTGGTCAGCCATTGGGACTTTTTCTTGGTGGCTCCCAGATCCTCACCTCTGAATGGGTGCGAAACCTAGGGGTAGTACTTGATGACGGGCTGACTTTACGAGCTCAGGTGTCGGCGGTCATCAAGTCTTCCTTTTATCGTCTTAGGAATATCTCCAGGATTAAACACCTTGTTCCATCTGAGGATTTACCTATGTTGGTCCATGCCTTTGTGACCTCACGCCTTGATTATTGCAACTCCCTGTACTTAGGGCTTCCAGGGGTTGATATCCGCCACCTGCAGCTCATGCAGAATGCAGCAGCATGATTGTTGACAGGAGCTTCACGAGCATCCCATATTACTCCTGTGCTGTGCAATCTGCACTGGCTGCTGATTAGGTGGCGGATCATCTTTAAAGTTGGTTTACTGATTTATAAAACCCTACACGGACTTGGCCCTGACAACTTGAAAGAGCTCCTTGTGCCTTGTCATCCTATGCGACAGCCCCACTCGGCTGACGAGGGGTTGTTAGTGATTCAGAGGGTGTCACTGAAATCTTCGGGGGCCCATGCATTTATGCACATTGCCCCTACCCTCTGGAATTCTCTACCCAGCCAGCTCCGGGAGTGCACGACCGTGGGCAGTTTTAAACAGGCGTTGAAAACTTTTTTATGGTGTCAAGCTTCTAGCGGCACCGAATGATTATGATCCTCTGATATTTAGTTTAACTACTGTTTTTACTGGTTTTATCATGTTGTTTTTTCATTTTGTAAATCACCTTGATGGCCTGAAAGGCGCTTTTGTGAAATAAAATTTTTTATTATTATTACCGTAGCATCCTTTAAGGTACCACATTAGCTGAAGTGTTAATGTGTTAATGTGGTGAACTGTTCTGTGGTAAAGCAAAAGTTCTAAGGTGGCTACTGTTGTATGTCTGTGGGCCTGTTATGCATATACAGTAATTGTAGAGGTTACATGATGACCTATCTAGTTTGTGTGTGTGTGTATATATATATATATATATATACATATATATATATATGCACAATAGGAGTGAGCAGATAACTCATTAGATAAAGACATGTATTCTCACTGCAGTGTGATAACTCCAGATATCATGTGGTGACATCATTAAAAAAAAAAACAGCACAAAACACAGTCCTGCTGCATAAAAGGCATATGTGATGGCTGTGACATGGACAGCCAGTTCTGAGTGCTGTATGATCATTTTTTGTAATAAATAAAAATGGGTTATGGACTGTCTCCCATGAGAAATGCTAAAACAGCATGCGAGATCTCACACACACACACATGCTTTAGATACAAGGTTACCTGGAAGGCCTGAAGCTAATTATAGAGTAGAACAGACCTTGATCAAGGATCTCCTGTTTTATCTAAAGTTAATTGCAGGCTGAAAGAGGCTTGAGTTAAGCATATCCATTTTGTGACTTTCAAGAGGAGGAAACCAGGTTTAGTAAACTGTTGCGAAATCATAAATGCTTTTAAGTCTGTGTGAGAAAAGGATGCAGCTAAATATCAAAGAGAGTCATTTGCAGAACATGAGTTATGTCGAGGCTGCAGAATTTAATACTTTGAAGAGACATTCTGTTTTTGTGTATGTGTATATATATATATATATATATATATATATTATTATTTTTTTTTTTTTATAGATATTCTGACAGAGAAGGAGCTAGGTGACCTCACAAAGGGGTTGGCAAATAAAGTTTTCTTTAATATTCTGTTTTCCTTCAGATACACTTTTATCTAGACTCTGACAAAGAAACATTTTGGAGCACTTTAAGCAGGTATTTAGAGAGACAAATCGAATTACTATAGTAGGAATTGCACTGTTTAAAACCTTGTTCTTTTATAAGATTTGTATGTCTTGTGATATAATAGTTCTGTATTGTATGTTTTACATATTATTATCTATTTTAGTGAAAGTCTTTTTAGAGCTTACTTGGTCTGTCTTTGATTTTCTTTCATTTGTAAGAAAAGTATATATGGTTATAGCTGACACTAGGCATAAGCTTGAATGGTGAGATACCAAACTTGAAAGAGAAGCATTTTAAATCTGAGGTCTTTATTAAAGTTTTTAAGGGTTCATTTCTGTACACTTGGTTAGGTGCCCGTAGGCAAAGATATCTGGCCCCCTGAAGACAGAATTATCTGAGCCTGTGCATTGGGTATGCTAACATGAGGTTCACAGTTTGAATCCCTCCAAGACTTGAGACCAAAGGTTGATCCAAACTCACAAAACAGACAAGAGAGTTACCTTGTTCTGTTAAACTGTTCAGAAAACTGCGCTTGGAGGTTGGCACTTTGGGAGTAGAGGGCTGACCTGCTGAGTGGGTTTGTGACAATGGTTAGGTGTGTGATACAGAATATATCCGAACTCATGGCACGTGAGCTCAGAGAACCATCACTCATGGCTCCGCTATGCTCCTTCACTCATGATATTCCCCAAGCTCATTAACCACTTATTCAGATATATTCTGTATCACACACCTAGGCATCACGTATCCCTATCTATCTATCTATCTATCTATCTATATAGTTCTATATATATGTATCTTGGAAAGTAGGTCTGGTTTACAGTAATGTGAGGTAGGGTCTCAGGTCAGACTTGATGGCCTTTTATTGCTTCCTGTCCTTACTTTCTATATTTCTGTGTCATTGCACATACTGCACAAGATAACTTCCTTACACAATATGAGACATCAAACCAAGCACATACAAATACATACAGGCTGGCAGTATAGCCTAGAACTTAGAGTAGCGAGCTATGAATGAGCTTGGTACATCCAGCAGACCTAGGTTGATTCCCACAATCTCCACTTGCATACTGTGTGACTCTGAGTAAGTCACTTAACCACCCCAAAGCTCCCAAGTTGCTCCCAAAAACAGGCACTTGTGCCTAGTGGGCCTTACCCAGTTAACAAACAATAAAAAAAAATGTTTGCAAGCTGTGGGTCTACGCAAGTCCCTTCTTCAGGTAACAGTATATCAGCCCCGTGGGTGTGTATGGAGGTCACTGTTTAACAGATTTCTAGACATATTGAATTATTCCTGGGCACTTCCCTTACATTTATCTTTGTATGTGCAATTATAAATCATAACATCATTTTTTAGCTAATCAGGAGTGTGTATTCGTAAACATTCCAGGTACCCATGTAATAAGTTAATAGGGCCTCTGAGGGATGTCTCTTATGGTATAAGAGACCCCGAGCATCAGGGTTTCAGGAGAGGACCACTAAGTGAAACAGAGCAATTCCAGTATAACTGCCCAAACCTCATGGGAGGAGTCTGTTATACCAAAAGAGACATCCTTTGGAAGCCCTATTGAAAGTTCTCTTGCAGGTCTAGGGTAAAACAAAAAGGCATATAGGATAGTGTATGGGTAACCATACACTACAAGGCTATTCTGTCACCGAGTGGATACAATGCCTACTGACGACCTCGAGAGCGAAGCTTGAGAGGTCCCCAAGTTGGCATTGTATCCACGAGGTGAAAGAATAACCTAGTGTATGGGTAACTATACACTGTTCGATATAGTGTATGGTGACTGCGAAATTTAAAAAACACACTCACTTTTCTACATTTTACAATGGTTCTGCCGACCACCCTCGATTAACAACTGCTGGCCACACACGCACGCCACTCTCACACAGCAAAGGATGATGAATCACAGTGGCTGCTGCAGTCCCTTGTATTATGATGTCCTCACTAATGCAGAACGAAAAGTGGTTCTGCGTTAGTGAGGATATCACTACTGCAGCAGAACAACTTTTTGTGGTGTGTGGATTTCCATACACAACTGCATTCCACCATTCACTATAACTCATTTAAGGTTGCTGTATATGAATAACCACTGTGCACTTACTTGACTTTCCAGGTCCTGGGTGACCTCCCACTGGTGGCAAAATACCTGAGTCACTGGCAATGAGCTATGAAACAAACATTACTAGCAGAACAATTCTTGTAAACAGAAACAATGTCTACTACAAAGGTTAGGGTCTTAACAGAAGATACCATTTATTTTTCGACAGCACAATGATGGATTAGCCTGCCGGCAAGCTGGCGATGAAATATAGCATGCTCAAAGTATATATTCGGCAATTACAGGTGAGAGAAATTCGTTGTGCGGCATAGTGGTGCTGACCCTCGTAATAATCGGTCAGAGGAAAAACAAGCAGATGAGAGTCACCCCAACTGGCCAATATGAAGAGGTAGTCTCACATTGGCTTTTCAGTGGTACAAGCTACTTTATTAAGGTGCAAAACAGTGCAGCATTTTATAGACATGGTGAAGGCATGGCAACTCAAAGAATGAAAGCCATGGCATTTAAAAATATCTACAGTTTCATGCCATGCACTTTGTCAGATATGTGTAACTAGCGCAACACTCCTTACTTTATAGTTAGCATTGTATGATGTCATAATCACATGGTGAAACAATTACTTTATAGTTGACATTGAATGATGTTATAATGACATTGTGACTCGCATAGTGGAACAAAGTACATGTGTAACTTCCCTTCTTTGTGCTGGAAATTTCTTTCTCTTTCCTGAGGCTGCAATGGATGCACCAACTTGCATCTGGAAAACTTCTCTACATGTAATATTTAAATATGTTTTAAACATGCAGATGCAGTTTGTTTCACAGTATGAAATTGCAACTGAACATGTCAGGAAGGATCTGAGAATGGGGACTATGAAAATGAACTTACAGGAAAACTGTGCAAAACACTCCTGCCAAACACAACAGCTGCAGAAACGCCCAACTAGGAAAACCTATTGTTTAAAATTTTTTTTCAAATAACCTTTTGTTGTTTATTTTAACAGTTTATGATCCATGCTGTGGTGCAGTGTTCTGTGCTGGAAAGCACCATCTTGCAAATGTAGCCGCATCCGCACCAGAAGACTGTGCTGGGTACGTTCATGAGCTCTCTTCCTGCTCTCACTTAGTCTGTGTTGCCATGCACGTTGTGTTTTTGCCTGCTTCTGTGTCTCCGCATGCTCTCTCAGTGCTCATTTGCTAGTTTTCCCGGACCATTTACTACTGCGCTGGTGCTTCATATTTCATTTAATAAAGGAATTTATGTAACAAAATGTACTGTGTCTATTTTTAATTCTCCCATTGCCTAACAAGGGTTACTGCTAGCGTATCATGCTACTAAATGTAGTACCCCTTCTAGTGACAGCAAACTGAGCAATCTGTGAAAACCAAGCTCAGTTAATTCCATTTAGTTGGCATACATTTCAGCACCACTGTAGTGACCATTCGCTTTTAACCATATTAGCAATTGGCTTGAATATCTTCAGAGATGTCACACTGTCATTGCATGTAGAATATCATTAGTCTGGATGTATTTATGACAGTAGAACTGTATTTTCTTATATGTGGACCATTCCAAAACTTGTCAGTTGGAAGTTTAAAGAGCAGATCTATATCTGAATTTGTTATCTCTCAGCATGTAGTTATCTTGTGTGAAAAAACAACCTGAGTGGCCTGTACTGGCCCAGTCTATGCTGCTAGCACCTACGAAACATATGAAATTTGCCAGCAGATAAAGGCCTAGAGGTCTATCAAGTCTGCTCGAATGTGCAGCTAGCACCCCTTATTCTGCAGCTGCCCCTCCCTTCCACCCTTCCCCTTCATTAACCATCCCCCTTGTCCTGTCCCATCCTCGTTTGCAGCAGTCCACTGTTCTACTGCATACCACTTCAGCAGGTAATGCATTCCACCCAGCCACCACCCTCTCTGTAAAAAAGTATCTCCTCATCTCCCTCCTGAACCTTCCTCACCCAGTCTCATATCATGGCCCCTGGTGTCCTCCCTCCCTTACTTTGAACAGCCCCTCTGTACCTGTCTTGTTTATTCCTTTCATGTATTTAAAGGTTTCAGTCATGTCACCCTGTCTCTCTCTCTCCAGTGAGTACATGTCCAACTCCTTCAACCTCCTCTCGTATGATAAGTCCCCCAGCCCTTGATCATCTTTGTCGCTCTGCGTGCACCCTCCAGTAACTTAATGCCCTCTTCAGATACGGACACCAGTACTGCACGCAGTACTCCAGGTGTGGTCTAACTAATGACCTATACAGTGGCAGAATCACCTCCTCCCTCCTCGTGGATATACCCTTGCAATAACCCAGCATTTTGTTGGCTCTTGCAGCTGCCTTCCTACATGTGCCGAAGTTTTCATTGACCCTGTAATGAGCACACCCAGATCCTTCTCCTCCTCTGTCTGGGCTAGCTGCACTCCCCTAGCTGGTAACTCCTCCTTGGGTTCTTCATCCCAAAATGCAGCACCTTGCACTTTTGGCATTAAAGCCCAGCTGCCAGGTGTCTGACCAGGTTTCAAGCTTTGCCAGATCATCCTGCAACCCTGCCATCCCCTAGGTCATCCACCACCGCTCCTACCTTGGTATCATCAGCAAACAGACTGATCTTGCTCTTGATGTCCCATGATATGTCTGCAATGAATATCCCAAACAACACTGGTCCCAACACCGAGCCCTGTGGAACACCGTCATCACTGCCCTTGGGTGTGGAGAGCTCCCCACCCACCACCACCCTCTGTTGCCTTCCCTGCAGCCAGTTTCCTACCCATCTCACCAGCTTTGCACCCGCCCTGTGCCTACAACTCCTTCCCAGCCTTCCATGTGGCACTGAGTCGAATGCCTTACTGAAGTCCAGATACAGGACATCCACTGCATGGCCCCTGTCCAGTTGCCTAGTTACCCAGTCATAGAACTCAACCAGGTTGGTTTGGCAGGATCTGCCACGTATGAAGCCCTGCTGTCTGCTGTCCTGTAGTCCTTTGGCCTCTAGGAGGACCACCAGCCTCTCCTTCAGGATAGTCTCCATTAGCTTACCCACAATGGATGTGAGGCTCACTGGTCTGTAGTTTCCCGGTTCATCCTTGGGGCCACTCTTGTGGAGGGGCACCACATGAGCCATCCTCCAGTCCTGAGGTACACTTGTGAGAATGATGCTCTTCTCAGTCGTCTGAGTATCCGTATTATTCATTTGACTTCCTTATTCACATGGGGGGGGGGACAGCCCATTGCCCTTGTTCACAGTACATTTGAATTATAAAAACATAGGATCAAAAACATTATTTGCATTGACCTTGTTAAAATCAGTGGTCAAAGAGAAGGACCTAGGCATTATAGTGGATTGGAACTTTCACTTTAGAGAGCAATGTACCAACGCAGTTGCAAAAGTGAACAGAGTAAAGGGAGCAATTAAAAGAAACATAAAAAGCAGAAGGGCTGAGGTGTTGAAGCCACTTTATAGGTCGTATGTGAGACCACAACTTGATTATGGTGGTCAGCTTTGGTGCCCCTACAGAAGAGCTGATATTAAGAAATTGAAAAGAGTCCAGCACAGAATGACCAAGATAGTAAAAGGGTTAAAGAACTGCTCCTATGAGGATAGATTAGAGAAACTTAAATTACGTCCCTTAGAGGTACGAAGAAAGAGAGGAGATTTATTTTTATTATATGGTATACTGCAGGACATTAATCTCATTAACAAACTGAACATAGACTTTAAGAACATCAATTCAACATCACGAGGACATCCTCTACAACTTAAGGGCAACAGGTTTAACATGATAAAAAGGAAACATTTCTTTACACAGAGAGTGGTGAACCTCTGGATTAAATTGTCATTGGAAATAGTTATAAGTGAAACAAAGGACACCTTCAAAAAAAGACAAAATAATTACATAGCAAATGGTGGGCATATGAAATATTACATGGAAGTCTAACAAAGCTAGTTGTGGGCATCTTTCCTCTTTTTGCTCCTATACATTGGTGACATTAGTACTTACATTGAGATGGCACCGCAAATACAGGTGTGAACAAATGCAGTTTTTAAGACATCAGCTTGAAAATACCTTGGCAGCAACTCACAGTGTTAAAATCAACAGGTGAGTAAAACGGTATGCCACCATTACAGCGACACCCGGACAGCGAATCCCCCACAGCGAAACCCCACCGTGCCTAAATCAACAGTGACGGGGTTTGCTTTGAGACACCTTAGAAGATGGGGGTTGATATCTAACTCCACTGTCTGTGTGACGTGGAGTTAGATATATATAGTGGGGGGTGTGGGGGCACAGCCCCCCCCGCATTGTCTGTCAAGATGTTGCCAGTCAGTTCGGGGTTGCATTGTGGTTGGGGGTGTCGATGGGTTCCTGGTGCTGTAGCGGACATCGCGGTTGGGGTTGTCGCTCCGGCGTCATGGATCTGAGTAAAACGAGGCATCAGAACAAGGATTTGCAGTTTTCCTTTAATAGAAGGGAACAATGTTTGATCTATAAGCTGAGACAAATCAGAAATTCAGCTCTTTTTAAAATAATATGTAATCCATGCCCCAGCCACCAGCAGCATCTGGCAGCCGGAACCCCCTCTAACTCATGCCACAAACAGGGCAAATGGGCCACCAGATGGCCTAAACAAAAAGCATCACCCCTAGCTCTGAGATGAATACCAGCTCGGCAGTCTAAAGGGGTCAGTGGTTTAGGGCACAAAATAACATTTATATTCAATCCAGGTTCTGGGGAGAGGTGCTAGGCATATGGTAGGTCTAAAACTATCAGTAGGAGCCCCAATAACAATCCACATTGGAAGCGGAGATCTAATGTCCACACAGGAATTGGGATTGTGAAATAGGGATTTATTCTGACAGACAAGCTGGAAAATGCAGACAGGATGGTCCCCCAAGTTTGGCATTGTACACACACAGAAGCAGACTTTTTTTACTTCCAGAACAACAATGGTTATGGTAATTCAGAGCAACATTTCACCGCACACAGTTCTACCTGTCCATCCCTCTGTACTAGGCATATCTGGACTTTTACTTCCAAACAAAGTGTATTATTGTGGAGGTTTCCACACAGTTTAAAACATTTACCCCGGTGCGATGACATCCGTTAACATACCCAATTTAAACTGGTGCCCAAACGCAAATCGGTTAGCCCTGACCGGGGAATCAAACTGGGGTTATGCCCAATCCTACCCCATGCCCAGTCTCTTCCATTCCTTCTGAGTTATACCAAATGCATCCTTCATTTCCCCCTTAAATGCTAAAGGCCATCCAACACTTTATCTTGAACATTCAGCACATTTTAGTGGTGAAACAGGGGCCCTGACAGGTGCACTCTAGCCTTATCTCTGGACACATACACCTCAGACCAACCCCCCAAAACACAGTCCCATGAATCTGTACTCACAGCCTTGTTTATTCCTTTGTTACAGACATGGACATTTGAAGGAAAACCTCTCTTCCCTTCCAGGTAGCTTTGCCACAGATTCCCAACTGCACACACATCTCTCTTTTGGCAGCTGAACACATTGAGATCTTCAGGGGATTGCCTCTTGGCACCATTGAAACACAGTCTATTCAGGCAAATGGTCTCCACCACTTCAGTTGGCACTGATGCTGTTCCCCAAACTAGGGTGAGAAAAATGACCAAGTCAGCCAGTTCTGCTGGTCAGCCACTGGACTGACCAGCAGGAACCTCACGACAGAGCTCCTCTTTGTTCCACTGCCAACTACAGACTGACTACATTAAAATCTCAACATTCTAAAACTCCCCAGAGCAGCTGATTCCAAAGTGGCTTATGCTGCTGCAAGAGTTCTAAATGACATAATCCATTCTTTGCCCAGCCTAGCTGCATAAACAATGATATCATCTACCCCAGAGCTCCTACTGAGCTCTCTACCCTCCTAGGGCTAACCTGATGGGATTCTAGTAACTCCAGGGGACTGGGTGGTTACAAATATAGGTACAGACATTTAAGGACTTTTTGACATTATAGATGCCATCCCTTTTTGTTTTCCATCCCCTTTACCCCTTCCCCACCCCACCACAGAATACCCCTATAATTTATTCTCTCCTATCTCTGTTTTCAAGAATCCAAGGGGCATCATTTTGCATATCAGAGAACATCTGAATGTCTGAGGGATCAGAAATACATGCAGAAAAACAGAAGATGTTACAATGGAGGAAATTTCCAGTGTCATTAGTTCACTATCCTCAGCAAAAAAAAAAAAACGGTCTGATGAATAGGTGTCAAGAGTTTTATTCCTACTTAAAAGAAATACCAAATAGCAAACTACTATGAGTTTTCCGGAAGCTCCAATTAAGGGTATCCTTCCAGCAATGAGTGAGGCAATTATAACACTAATTCCCAAAAAGAACAAAGGTGATGTTGACTGCACCAATTGTAGACCAATATACTACTAAATGTAGACTACACAATTTTGGCAAAAATATTAGCTACTCATCTACAGGCCATAATATAACTAAGTTAATCCACAAAGAACAGGTAAGTTTTATTAAATCTAGACATGGACATGATAATGTAACTCCTCTTTTCATTGCTATATGGTCTGCTCAATCCCTAAATTTTTCAACCACAGTTATATCCTTTGGCGCTAAAAAAGCATTTGATTCAGTAGATTGACACTACTTTTTAAGTGCAATCTCTGATTTTGGAATATGAACTTCTTATTTAGGATGGATCTCTGTGCTATACCAGGGCTCCTGTGTGAAAATCCTAACCTTGTATCAAACTGTTTCCACTTAGGGAGTGGCACTAGGCAAGGATGCCCACTGCCCCCATTGTCTGTCCTTGCCTTGGAGCCCTTGCTGTGGATGATTAGACAAGACTTTGATATTGCTGGAATTTAAAATGTGAAAATCAGAATGCAAAGTCCTAGTTTATTCATATGACATAATGCTAACTTTATCATACCTCAATCCTGTCTATTCACAGTCTAATGACACTATTGTCAAGATATGCAGAATTTTCTGGCTTGTTAATCAGTTGGAAGAAGATAGGTGTCATGTTTCTTAACAACAAATTTTCACAAGCTAATCTACTAGATGTGGATCTACAATTAAGCTGGGCACCCAAAATAATCACCTATTTAAGGACCAGAATCACAAATAATCGTTCACATCTTGAGAAAGTTAATCTTGAACCCCTTATGCAAAAACTAAAACTTGATTTGGCCAACTGGAGAAAACTCTACTTATCTTTATGGGCCAGAATTAATACTATCACAATGATGGCTGCATCTAAAATATTGCACTGTATATTCTGGAAAGTATACCCATAAACATAGGTAAGATATGGTTTAAAAACATAGACAATATGTTCAAAAGCTCCCTATGGGGTAGTAAATGACCCTGGTTAAATATTGATAAATTCCGGGCATCATGGGCAGCAGGAGGGTTTGGATACCCGCACTTTGAGAAATATCACTGGGCCTACTTAGCCAAACAAACTATGGGGTTGTTTGATGAAGGGGCTAACACCACCTCATGGGTGCTGTATGACAGAGAATTTTTGTGACTGAGGAATTTACTTGACCCTGTTTACAACTCTTTGCCGCCAACTTTAAAATCACACACTACTTTATTACCCACAATTCAAGTTTGCAAGCAACTATGTCTAATTCTGGGTCTTCCACAATTTCCATTGCAATACCTTCTTTTATGGCATAACGCAAAATTAAAATTTGGCAAGAACACTATGGGAGATATGCTTTGGCATAGTAAAGGAATAAGACCACTCAGGGAAAAATTCAATACGAATACTGGGATTTTGCAATTCCTTAAAGAAAAATGTGCCCTTCCCTTTACACAGTTCTATAAATATCTTCCAAGTAGGAATGCACTCAAAGTTTTTTGGGACAGGAAAATAGAATTGCAGTCTCTTTAACTTGAGATTCCTTCCTTAAGGTGGCTATGGGAAAAGGAGGGGCAAAGAAAATATGTAGATTAATCCTTGATCCCGACCCGAATCTCCTTACAAATGTTAAAAATAAATGGGAAACAGAACTAGGGAATTTAATCCCAGAGAAAGTTTGGAAGTCTTTATGGGTCAATGCCTATAAAATTAAGAAAGATGTGCAGGAATAACTTATACAACATAAAATTCTACATCAGTGTTACTATACACCAGGAAAACTAGAAAAAGTTGTTAAATTACAGGATGCTCCCTGCTGGAGATGTGGCCACAAACACGGTTCATTACTTCATATGTTGAGGGACTGTCCCAGACTAAAATATGTATGGCTTAATGTTTGCAATACATGCTCAATAATTGTCAGTTACAATAGTCCACTTGACCCTGGACTTTTAATTCTTGGTGATGTATTGAGGTTACATCAATTAACTGCACACCAAAAGTATTGGATTTGGGCAGCATCCCTGGAGCTTAAAAGACTATTATTAGTTAAATGGGAGGACCCCCTACCGCTATCCTTAGATAAGGGTGTTTTATATCTAGGGAAATAGCCATCACCAAATGGGTAAGCTATTCCATTAACAAAGAACTCAAATTATTTGAATCTATTCGGGCCCCCATTCCTGACTTTGATGGATAAGACTTAGTACAACAAATTAATTGATATAAATAATTAAATATAATATACTACCAGAGAAAGAGAAAGTGTATTCATCAACATACCTAGCAATTTAGATATTTCAGTTAGTTTAAACAGGGTATGGAACAGGGTATCTGGATGGCTCTGTGGATTGGTAGCAGGTTCACCTCTAGGTCATGGGTTCAGATCCAGCACAGGTCAGTAGTGGTCAAAAGCCATTATCACCTGGGGGCTGTTCAGTGGCCTATTTGAAATAAGTTATGGTGGTCTCTGTGTAGTTTCCAGTGGGCATGTGTTCACATCACAAAACCACCAAAACAACTGGCACTAATTTATACCCTTGTTGTCAGTCTCACGTGAGAGGCTAAGCATTGAACTGGGCATGGAGTCTGTACTACTGTCTTACCGACATGGCGGTCTCTTCATGGCAGGGTTGAGGTACATTAGTGGGGCACTGTGGGGAAGCTTGCACTGTGGTTGCCCATGCTGTACCTGTCATGTGGATAAATAGAGGACTTAAGTTCCAGTGCTGTCAATCCAGCACCTTTCACGAGCATTAAATTCATACACAGAAAAATATAGATGAAAAAAAAACAGGGTATGGAACTGATTTAGTTTAGTTGCCGTATTGGTGCTTGTAAGAAAAGATCTAGAAGCAAATGGTTTGATACCTTTTATTGGACCAACTTAGATGTAACAAAAAGAACAAAGTGCCTAAGCTTTCGGACCAACCAAGTCCTTTCTCGGAAGCTTATGTCAGTTATTAAGAAAACCCCAGATCATACATAAAAACCCAGAAAGAATTCTCATTGGTTTACAATACTCATTTAAACCATAACAGCAGTTTAAACCAGAGGAATCACATTTCACCAGTTTGTTTTAAACTAAGGAGCCTTTCAAGGTCAAATGTCACCAAAATGAGATAAGGACTCTTCAAGCAGAAAGCTCCACTAACATAAATAATGAATGTCTCATTGTGCTTTGTGAATACAGTCTAATGAAAAGCAAGAACTTTAGATTCAGTACTAACTCAAGTACATGTTAAAATGTGATATTAATGTATATTAAAACAAGCAAAAAATGTATAACAGAAATTTTCTATATATGGCATAAAGAGGGTTTAAAGTAGAGTTTCCCTAGTGTGAGCAACTGTTTCACATAGGTATGCAGTATACAACCTATCAGGAGACATTTTCCCAAGTATACACTCAACTAATTACTATATTACGTAAACCTTAAGATCTTAGAAACATAGAATTTGACGGCAGATAAGGACCGCTTGGCCCACACAGTCTGCCCATTTCCCTACCTGATGGATAAGCTGCAGATCCTAGTTAACCAACAGCCTACTTCCTCCTACCCCCAACCCCTAGAATTGTCTTATGTCTGTCCCATGCATTCTTGAATTCCCCCACTGTTTTTGACTCCACAACTTCCACAGGAAGGCCATTCCATGCATCCACAACCCTCTCCATGAAAAAATACTTCCTCACATTACCTCTGAGCTGCACTTCTTCTATCTTCAAATTGTGCCCCTTGTCCTTGCACATCTCTTTTCTGAAAGATGATACCTCTTGGAATTTGTTGATTCCTTGAGGTACTTGAAAGTTTCTATCATGTCCCCCCTCTCCCTCCTTTCCTCGAGGCTATACATATTAAGCTCCTTAAGTCTCTCTTCATATGTCTTCTGATGCAGACCCTGCACCATTTTAGTTGCCCTCCTCTGGACTGCCTCCATCCTGTCTATGTCCTTGCGGAGACTGGGTCTCCAGAACTGCACGCAGTACTCCAGATATGGTTTCACCATCTGTCTGTACAGAGGGATAACAACTTCCTCTTTTCTACTGGTGATGCCTCTTTCTGTACATCCCAGTATCCCCCCAGGCCTTCTTACTGCCCTCTCACATTGCTTGCCCACCTTTAGGTCATCTGATATGACTACCCCGGGTCCTTTTCCATTTTGTTGTTGTTAGTATCTGGAGGCAGTATAACGCAGTGGTCTAAGGCTCTGAGCTGCAAATCTGGTGACATCCAGCAGACCAGATCTGGGTTTGAATCCCACAGCTTCCACTTGCATACTGTGTGACCCTGAGCAAGTCACTTAACCTCCTTGTGCTCCCAGGTCGCTCCTGTAAAAAAGCTTTCAGCTTAGTGTGCTATACCTGGTTAAACAACTAAAAAAAGAAATAAAAAAAAAAGTATCTCACCCCCCATAGTATACTCTTCCCCCGGGTTTTTGTTTCCCAGGTGCATTACATTGCACTTCTTTGCATTGAATCTAAATTGCCATACATTTGACCATTCCTCCAACCTTGCTGTCCCTTCTCATCCTTTCCACCCCACCTTGTGTATCAACCCTGTTGCAGATCTTCATGTCGTCTGCAAAGAGACATACTTTTCCTTCCAATCCCTCTGCAATGTCACTTATAAAGACATTGAAGAGGGCCATTCCTAGAACTGAACCCTGAGGTACCCCACTAGTAATCCCCCTTTCTTCAGAGTGGACTCCATTTACTATTACCCTCTGTGCCCTATAACATGATATTATATAAAATAATATCAACTGTCAGTATAAGAGCCAAATTAAAAACAAACCTGTCAAGGATCCCTAAGAAAATGAGACCATGCATCCTGATACGTTAAGGGTTCAGTATGTACCAATCATTATAATATAAACCAATGGAATTCAACCTGTGAGAGACCCTCAAGTAAATGGAATCTTGTATCTCAGTATGTACAGAGTTAAACATGTGACAGTATATAATCAAACTACTATATATGCTTTATGCGTGCAGTTCTGGAGACCCAATCTCCGCAAAGACATAGACAGGATGGAAACTGTCCAGAGGAGGGCAACTAAAATGGTGCAGGGTCTGCACCGGAAAACATATGAAGAGAGACTTAAGGAGCTTAATATGTATAGCCTCGAGGAAAGGAGGGAGAGGGGGACATGATAGAAACTTTCAAGTACCTCAAGGGAATCAACAAAGTCCAAGAGGGTAGCATCTTTCAAAAAAAGAGGTGTGCAAGAACAAGGGGCACAATTTGAAGATGGGGTGGCTCAGAGGTAATTTAAGGAAGTATTTTTTCACAGAGAGGGTTGTGGATGCATGGAACGGCCTTCCGGAGGAGGTTGTGGAGTCAAAAACAGTGGTGGAATTCAAGCATGCATGGGACAGTCATAAGGCAATTCTAGGGGGTTGGGGCAGAAAGAAGTAGGCTGCTGGTTAACTAGGATCTGCAGCTTATCCATTAGGTAGGGAAATGGGCAGACTGGGTGGGCCAAGAGGTCCTTATCTGCCATCAAATTCTATGTTTCTATATACAGTAACAGTCTAAGGAATCTGAATAAAAGCACAATGAAAATACCACCCCCCCAGGAAGATAATTAGTCAGAAGGAAGTAAATATTCAATATGAATGTGAGCCAGGAGTCCTAACACACCATCATTTACACCAATCACTACAATATTTACCCAATGGAATTCAACCTGTCACAGACCCACAAGTGAGCGAGATCATGCATCCTAATATCTTCAGAGTTCAAAAAACGTGACAGTATATAATCAAACTGCTGCATGTAAAGCAACATCCTAAGGAATCTGAATAAAAACCCAATGGAATTAACCCCCCCCCCGGAAAAAACTAATTAGAAGAAAGCAAATATTCTCTATGTGTGTGAACTAAGAGTCCTGACACACTGCAACATCATTATGTCATGTGCCTGAATATAAGCCTACCTCAATATAACCACAACCCCCCCACCATACTGGCCTCACATACACAACCTTCCCCATAGGAAAAACACGCTGTACCCTCACATAGTTCTTTGGTGTGAAACCAACATGTTGATAACCGTTAAAATGGACTCTGTACATATTAAAACAACAAATAAAGACACGCTAAACTCCTATTATATGTCCATCCTTTGAAGTAAAGGTCTATGGAAGTTTAAATAGTATAATGTGACATAAACCCCAAATCTATGTTCATGCCATCTTCCATCATAGTGAGAAGTAAAATACGCCTGATCTCAGAAGCCCACTACACTGCATTACTTACACACCTAAATACAGTACAGTTTAGGCTATGTATTTATTTGGGGTTTTTCTTCTCAGCAGCATGGCTCCAACATTCACCCCCCAACTCCATGGGTGCAGGGTCCAAAAGCCAATTTTTACTGTGGATGAACATTTATCCCCTTGGTAGGATAATTTAGCAGAAAGCACAACACAGTGAAATGGTGCAGGGGTGAATTACATGCCCTGAGGTACAGGCAACACTTTACATCTTCCACAGTTTTATAGCCCTCAGCTATGGCCGGGCTAAAATCCTCTGGGACCCCTGAGGCATAACTGGAACTGAGAATTTAAATGTTACTGTCTGATACTTATAAGTGATTTGTTTCTTGTCACTTGTATAGTTCTTACTATTTTTAATTTTGATGGTTCTTTTTGAACAATATATTTCTTTTTCATGTTTTTAACTGTTGCATTAGTACTGTTACTGTTCTTTTTATTATTCCTATTGTAAACGGCAATGTATTATGTAACAACAATTTTTAAAACAACAAAAAAAAGAAATGCATTCAAATGTGTAATTGTAAAAAGTATGAATTCTGAAATTATATATGTTTTTAATCTTTTCACATGTGAGCTAGTGCATCTGTGGCTGCCTCAGGAAAGATAAATTTCCAGCATCAAGAAGAGAAGCTGAGTGGATTGCAGCTCCTGTTTTGAACTTGTTATATTTTGATTGCTTGTGATTGCATTTATTGTCAGTATGCAATATTTGAACATGTTTCAAATATGCACATGCACTTTGCTTCACTATGTAATTCACAATGTGATTATGATGTCATACTGTGCAATGTTGACTATAAAGTAAGAGCTTTTGTACTAGTCGCACATCTCTGATGAAGTACATAATGCAAACATTAGATCTTTTTGAACGCCATAGCATATTTTCTCTGAGTTGCCATGCCTGCACCATGTTTGTAGTACACTGCACTACTTACACACCTAAATACAGTATAGTTTAGGCTATTCATTTCTTTGTTTTGTTTTTTCTCAGCAGCATGGCTTTAACATTCACCCCCCCCAACCACCACCATGGGGGCAGAGTCCAAAAGTCAGTGTTTACTGCAGATGGGCATTTATCTCCATGGTAGGATAATTTAGCAGAAAGCACAACACAGTGAAATGGTGAAGGGGTGAATTACACACCCTGAAGTACAGACAACACTTTACATCTTCCACAGTTTTATAGCCCTCAGCTATGGCTGGGCTAAAATCCTCTGGGACCCCTGAGGAATAACTGTTCTCATTTAAGACATCCCCTAAAGCTTCCCACACTGAGTGACCCCTGCACACATACTTCTGCACTTAGGAAAGAACTGTTAAGTCCAAATCTCACCTTAGCCGGCAGGCACTCAAATACTGGGGTTGCCAGCCTCATCTGATCTCACCCACCCCACAGGGGTCCAATCCTGGGGGCAGTTGAACACTGCCTATCATTTGGCTTCTGCAATGGCCAGAAAAAGGAATTTGGCCAACAAGGTTTGATATAACCTCAAAGTCAAGGTGAATGATTTCCACCCAGGGGACTGGGTACTGGTGTGAAAACGAGCCTTGCCCAGGAAACACAGATTAGCTCACCATTGGGGCAACACTCATTGTGTGGTCACAGAGCAACTCCACTGTTTTCCTGTTTATTGGCAACACCTGGACGGAGAACCGGGGAAGAGCAAAACAATGCACTGGAACCACCTGTTGGCAAGTTGTAGTACAATGCACTTTGGCCACAAAAATATTCAGTCAAGCTACAGTCCGTCTGGACAAGCACTAAAAAAAGTAGACTGTGAAAAGGATTTGGGCATCTGGGTCTCAAAGGATCTTACCTTTAGGCAGCAAACCACTAAGGTAGTTAATAAAGCCAACAGGATGTTGCATTGTATATTGCACAACATTAGAAGTAGGGACAGAACAGTGTTACTGCCTTTGTACGACATACCGGTGAGGCTGCTTGTGGAGTAAGGGGTGCAGTTTTGGAACCCGTACCATACAGTGGATATATGGATCATTGCAAGAGTGCAGAGGAGAGTAACCAAGAGAATTTCTGGTTTACAAGCCCTCCCCTATGATGAGATATTGAGTGATCTAGACTTATACTTGCTAGAGTACCAGTGACTTTGGGGAGACCTGTGTCTGGTCTACTCTGCCTTTTAAAATAAAGACTTGTGGGAATGTGTGGGACTGGAGTTGAAAACTACAACTAAAACTACTAGAGCACATGAATACCAACTGAAGGGCCAACTATACAAATCCAACAAAAAGGGCACATTGGATTAATCAAAGAGTTGTGTACCTGTGGAACAGACTCCCATCAGAAACTGGTAACAGCAAAATGATAATCTCTTTCAAAAATAAATTAGATGAATTATATAGGGATATAGTACAGTACATAATGAGGCTTCTTGGTGAAAGCTATTGTCTCACACTCAACTTATGAAAATTGGCATGTGGACCACCCCATGGACATTTTGGCACTGAAACTGCTGAGAGGGCCTGTGACCCAGGTCTGAGACCAACATCCACAGGAGGCCACAGAAAAACTGCCTGCTCCCGTGCACACAGATAGAGAGTCTTCTAAAGAGGATGGACACAGACTCACTACTGTTCTTTCAGAAACACCCCAGCCTGTTTCTGGGTGATATGCCTGGACTTGACAGCCATCCAAGTGGGAGTGGTGTGGATCCCAAAGTGGAACCTAATGTGCAAATGGATGCTCAGCCTCTTGCTCCTGAAGAAGAGGAGCTACTTGTGCAAAAGGATACAGAGGCTTACAAGCAAGAAGATGAAACTGTGGTGTCAGAGGCAGAAAGTGGACTAGAATCTGCAGAGGCTGAGGCCTTGGATATCAAAGAGGAAATGGTCTCCACTGTGAGACATACTACAAGGCCTGTAAAGCCAGTTCTGAAATTCAGTTACGTTACCATAGGTAACTCTACTGATAGTCCCCTCCATATAGGGATATTTGTGGACTCAGATTCCTTCTCTGCACTCAGTACCTAGGTGCCCCAAAGATTGAGGACACAGAAACTTTTGAAAATGTAAACTGTTGACTAATGCAGTTAGTCAGGAACCATACTGGGCAGATTAGGAGGGCCAAGTGGTCCTTATCTGCCAACAGCGCTATGTTTCTGTGTTTGGCAAGCAAGGAAATGCTTGAAGAATGTTCTAGACTAGAAATCGGTTGTCAAGACCAGCCACTGTGGCATATGCTCCGTTTCAGTATTGGATTGTTGGACTTTTACAGCTAACAGCTGAGTGCAGCCATTTCTTCAGCTGGAGGACAGTGTAACCCTCCCCAAGGAGTGGGACTTAACCTGGGGGGCCCCCGGACCTAACAGCGACCACTTTAGGTTTTTCTTTTCCAGCAGCCAGGGTCTGGACTTTGTGAATGGTGGACCAGCAGGAGCTGGCAGAAACCAGCAGGAGCCATGGTTTCTTTGTTGCATTCTACGCCATGCAGTTTGTAGTTTTGTCCAGACATCAAAGGTAGGCAACCACTGTCAATGGAGAACTGCTTCAATCACCTCCCTGCTGTAACCAAAAGCCATTGCTCACCCCTGTCTCCTAAATCAGGGGATTGTTGGCAACTGTGAATGAGGACAGGAGACCTTAAAATCCAGAACTCTGTGGCCAGTGTCCCTGGTCTTCATTTGTTATAAGTGTGGTGTAGGTCACTCTAAGTTTGGGAGGTGGAGGGTGCAGTGAAGCAGTGTTCGAGCTATGGCATAAGGCACTAAAAGGGTACAAGATTTTACAGTATCATGCTGATCTAGGTTGCATAATAATTTGATTGACAGCTCCAGTGTTCTCTCACAGTGCGGCAGTAATGGAGGTGGAAGCGACGCTTCAGTTGACAAACAGGCGAAACAGCTGGACTCAATGAAGGTACATACAATACAACAGCCATGGGCTGAGTCTCAGAACCCAATGATGGATTGCCAGGTGATGGGTATTTAAATACACAGCAGGCTTTAAGCGAATGGAAGGGTGGTGGTGAGGGAGACATCCCCCCTGAATGCACCCTGTGCCAACCCTCATAAACTTATGTAATAACTACACTACGTATTATTTCCTAAGATGTCAAAGGAATTAACACACTCATTAAAAGGGCAAACATGTTGACAAAACTTAAAAACAGAATATGTGTGATACAGGATTCATCCAGGACATGCATTTAACACTCACAGAACACCTCAAGCTGTAGAAGCAGTGGATGGAACTTGTATTCATGTCTTCCTATCTGAATGTCAAGAAGTCAGGGGTGGCCATATTGATTTGCAGGACGGTGGTGCTTGAAGTTACCAAAAAAGCCTCTTAGGCTTGTTAAATGGCTCCATACTTAATCTGCTCGGTATACATGTCCCAAATATAGATAATGCTCAGTTCATAAGGAAAGTCCTAGACAAAGTCAACACACATCCTAGGGGGACAGCTGCTGCTATGAGGTGAGTCGACTGTAATTGTGTGACTGATTCATATCTCGATAGGCCTTCCCAAACAGCAGAAAGGACCCAAGGAGCTTCTGGATCTGGGGTCCACTCTGCAAGGAAACAAGCCTAATGGATGTGTGGTTGGAGTAGCACAAAGGACAAAAAAGCATCACTTTTATATTCCCATCCTCACAGGACCAGCTCACGCATAGACAGGTTTTACAATCACATTTAATTCAGCCATAAAGTATCAGTACTTCTGCCTACTCAGAAGAAGCCAGAAGGGGAAGGAAGGAAACATATTCAATTCAGTGCTTTAGAGTAACTGGTAATTGCTATTTTTCTTTTAAACTTAGATTGTGGGCTTGTAGTGACACTATACTTTCTTTGTTGTCTTTACTTATAATTGTTTTTGGGCTGTTGAAAATTTAAAACATAGTGGTGGTGTAATTCTGTACTGTCTTTAATTGCTGCAAATTTTATCTTGGCTTGTCTGACTGTCCTGTAGTTGGGTGAAGAGTGTTAATTGTCTGGCCTCTGACCTCAGCTACGTGATAACTGGAGGTGGGGCTTAGTCAGAGTTAAAGTAGCAAGCAGAGGTTTATTTTCTCAGAAGAAGCCAGAAGGGGAAGGAAGGAAACATATTCAATTCAGTGCTGTAGAGTAACTGGTAATTGCTATTTTTCTTTTAAACTTAGATTGTGGGCTTGTAGTGACACTATACTTTCTTTGTTGTCTTACTTATAATTGTTTTTGGGCTGTTGAAAATGTAAAACATAGTGGTGGTGTAATTCTGTGCTGTCTTTAATTGCTGCAAATTTTGCTCCCTCCTCCCTTCCCTCAACACTTAATTGTATGCCCTGATAAATCTGATTGACAGGAGCTAAACACAGGGTATAGTAAGAGGTGTGAAGTAGGAGGGGCATAAGGGGGAAGAAGCCCACCCTCAGCACGACAAGTGTTTTGACTCATTTATTTATTTATTGGTTTCTTTTTCCTTAAAAAAAAAATTATCTGAGGATCAGTGACAGGATTTTTAGTACAGTAAATTAATAAAAAGAGAACTAGGAGAGCTTCAGTAGCAGACAAGTAGTGGAATTGCAGTATAATGTGGGGAGTGGTGCAATGCAGTGGCTGTGGGGCAGCCATATTCAGGCAGACCTTCTGGACACTGAGGTGCTGCCCTATCTGCATGCATCTCTCTGGACTGCGGGATGAGGTAGCCAGACTCAGAGTGGAAGTAAACTGGGTCAGGAGTACCATCACCCCATCCAGGGACCACCCAGTCCAATGCAGCTGCCTCAAAGGATGCCGAGAACGAGGAGCACTTGGATGACAGTGGGCTCAGGAAGGGTTAGAGCAGTCAGGCAGAGGCACATCCCAGATCCTATTCCACTCAAGAACTCATATGCCACACTGGCAAACGAGGACAACCAAATAGAGGTACCCAGAGAAGTGGAAGGAAAGGATGTGGAGGTTAGCCAAGGAGGTGACCTCAGTAGGGAAAGCAGTGGACCCTAGAGGAGGAGGAAGCGAATCCTGGTGGTGGACTCCATCGTAAGAGGGATCCAGCTAGGAACACAGGAGGGGGAGGACAGGGAGGTGAGGTGCCTACCAGGTGCCACGGCATGGAGAGATGGAAGGAAGATACTGGGGATCACTGGGAAGGCAAGACGGGAGGGTGAGCTGGATGTCATTATCCACCTAGGTACAAATGACTTGGCAAATGGGGAGCCAAAGGAAGTTCAGGAAGAGTTTAGGAAACTGGGAGGGTCTCAAGCAAGTAGCTACTGTCACTTTCTCAGAAGTACTACCTGTGAGAGCAAGGGAGAGCATAGAGTGCATGCACCAGAACTTTAACTCATGTTTGAAGAACTGGTGCTGTGAGGAAGGTTTTGGATTCATTGGTGACTGGGGACCCACCTGGAGGATGGAGATTTGTTCAAGCCTGACGGCCTGCATCCATCCTGGAGGGGAATCCAAGCACTCAATGATAAGTTTAAATGCTACATTGACAAGCATTTAAATTAGCAAAGGGGGGTGGCAGGCCAGCGAGGAGGGTACCTACTTGCTCACCCCCCACAGCTAGCAGTGGAACCAGTGAACCAGAGGAGTGGCTATCTCTGCAAAGCAGTGTGCAAAGGATGGAAATTAGTGCCCAAGAGGTGGATAAGCAGAAAGGGACAAAATTCAGCAGAAGGGCAGACAGCAAGGAGAACCAGGGATAAATGACAACCAAGGAAGGGGCTGGGTAGAACAGTGAAGCAGTCTAGGGAGGTCAAATCATGGAAAGCCATGTGCAAATGCCAGAGCCTTAGCAACAAGATGGAAGATCTGAGGCTGTCATGGTACAGTCAGACCTGGACATTGTGGCCATCACTGAAACCTGGTGTAATGATAACCATGACTGGGAGATGGCCATACCTGGCTACAACATATTCAGAAGAGACAGAGCAGGCAGGAAGGGAGGAGGATGGCACTGTATGTGAAAATGACATAAGGGCCACAGAGATCCAGGAGGAACAAAATGGGGAGAGATACTGTGGGTTAAGCTGGAAAGGAAAATGGGGCCAAGCCATCTCACAGGTGTGGTCTATAGACCACCAGCCCAGGAGGAAGAAACAGATAGAGTTGATGCTAGCCATCCAAAGATGGCAGACAAGGGTGAGGTAGTACTGGTTGAGACTTCAATATTCCAGACGTGGACTGGAGCATCCCAGCAGCAGCATCAACTAGGAGCAGATTTATCCTGGACTCCTTCAGGGTGCCTTCTCAAGCAACTGGTCATGGAACCAACCTGCAGAAGGAAATACTGGACCTTGTGCTCACAAACAGGGACAGTGTGATGGGGTAACAGTGGGGAGCACCTGGGTAACAGTGACCACCAGTCATTGTGGTTTGAAATCACAGAAAGAGCAGAACCAAACCACACAAAACACGTATCCTGGATTTTAGGGGCAGACTTTGGGAAAATGGGGAGATACTTGAAAGAGGCATTAAGGGAATGGGACAGGAATCAGGGTTGAGGAACAGTGGGCGTATTTAAAATGGGGATTATAAGAACAACAGAATTATGCATTAAGCAGGTTAGCAAGAGAAAGAAGGAGACCATTATGGTTTTCAAAGAGGTAGCAAAGAAAGTGAAAGCCAAAAGATTGCATTCAGGCAATACAAAAGACACAGGCAGAAGGGGATGGGGAGAAGTACCAGGAGAAACAAAGGAGGCAGGGAGTCAGTAAGGGAAGCAGCTCAGACAGAAGAACACATTGCAAAATCAGTGGGTAAGGGGACAAAACCTTTACAGGTACATAGTGAAAAAGAAAGACAAAGGAGGGATAGTGAGACTGAAGGGGAGGATGGGAGTCAGGAGGATGACAACAGTAAAGCTGACATATTGAACAGGTATTTCTGCTCAGTCTTTACTGAGGAAGAGGGGGATGGGTCTGAAGGAGTACAAGGGTGAGAATGGTGCAGAAATGGACACAAGTCCCTTTACACGAGAAAGGGTCCTGAAGGAACTGGAAGTAATAAGAGTTGATAAAGCAATGGGGCCAGACGGGTGCACCCCAGGGTCCTTAAAGAACTAAGAGAGGTGGTGGCTGAACCTCTGGCTATCCTGTTTAGCCAATCACTGGAAACAGGGAGGTACCCAAAGATTGGAGGACAGCAGATGTAGTCCCTTATACAAAAGTGGGAACAAAGAGGAAGCAGGGAACTACAGACCAGTCAGCCCTCACCTCGGTAGTGGGAAGATCATGGAAGCACTACTGAAGGAGAGATTGATGGAACATCTGGTTATCAATGGACTACAGGACCCAAGGCAGCATGGTTTCACCAGGGAGGTCATGTCAGACCAACCTCATTGAATTTTGACTGGGTGACTAGGAGGTGGATCAGGGAGGGCAGTGGACATGGCCTATCTGGACTTCAGCAAGGCCTTTGACACTGTGCCACATAGAAGACTATTACACAAACTGGGGAATATGGGTGTGGGCAGGACAGTAGTGTGGTGGGTAGGTAACTGGCTGGGTGGCAGGACACAGAGGGTGGTGGTAAATGGCTGTCACTCCACAGAGGGAAGAGTGACCAGTGGGGTACCACAGGGATCAGTGCTGGGACCGGTCCTATTCAACATCTTCATCAGTGACATTGTGCAGGATCTAGAAGGCAGAATTTCACTGTTCGCTGATGACACAACGCTCTGTAACAGAGTAGACACACCAGAGGGTGTAGACAGAATGAGAAGCACCTGCAGAAACTTGAAGAATGGTCAGGGGTTTGGCAGTTGAAATTCAATCCAAAGAAGTGCAAGATAATGCATATGGGGCACAAAAACCCTGACACAATATATCAGTTGGGGGTGGGATATAGCATGCACCAAGCAGGAAGGGATCTTGGGGTTGTCATCTCTGATTACTCTCAAGGTAGGGAAACAGTGTGACAAGGCAGCAGGTAAAGCAAAAGGATGCTGGGATGTATAGGCAGGGCATCACCAGCAGGAAAAGGGAGGCCATAATTCTGCTATACAAGACACTAGTGAGGCCCCACCTGGAGTACAGTGTACAGTTCTGGAGACCATACCTACGTAAGGACATAGACAGGGTAGAGAAGGTTCAGAGGAGGGCAACAAAGATGGTGCATGGATTGCATCACAAGTCCTATGAAGACAGGTTGAAGGAACTGAACATGTACTCCCTGGAGGAGAGGAGGGAGAGAGGGGATATGATAGAGACATACAAGTATCTTACAGGGAGGAACAGGGTGCAGGAAAACACTATTGTTAAGCGAAAAAGATGTTCCAGGACTAGAGGGCATGGGATGAAGTTGGAGGGAGGACGATTCAGAGGAAACATGAGAAAGAATTTCTTCACAGAACGGGTGGTGGACAAGTGGAACACCCTGCCAGAGGAAGTGGTGGGGGCTGAAACAATCACGGGATTTAAGAATGCATGGGATAGACATAAAGGAATTCTAGAGGTCAGGGGTAAGGGGAAACAGACTTCTAGGAAAACAAACTGAACTTACAAGCTCAAATGGGCAGACTGGGTGGGCCATAGGCCCTTATCTGCCAACACTGTCTATGTATCTATGTATCTATGTACTCTATAACAGCACCAGACCATGCCCCAATATCTGTGATAACTGACAGTGATGTGGAGGATAGAATAACACTGTGGTGTTTCCGTGTTAAGAAATAGGATTGGGGATGTGATACAAGACAACCTTGCACTTAACATCTGTTGATTCATCCAGCAAAAATTTGTATGGGAAGGACTCAAAGTGAAGTGGTGGAATGGGGGGCATTCACTTCTTCTCTGAGAGGGAAAAAAAATATTAGGGTGTTGCAGGACAATCTTGAAACAGAGCAAGAAGAACTGGAGGCTTTTTATAAAAAGCTAGGGGATATGGACTCCTTTAGAAAACTACAAGTTAAAAGGAAATTGCAGGACATAATAAATAATTATGAGGAAAGACTTAAGGACCTTAATATCTATTCACTGGAGGAAAGAAGGGAGAGGGAAGATATGATAGAGACTTTCAAGTACCTTAGGGGAACAAACAGGGTACAGGTGAAAAGCATATTTCAGAGAAAACTCTGCACAAGAACAAGGGGGCATGATATGATGCTGAAGGATGGAAGGCTTGGGGTAATGTTATGAAGTACCTTTTCACTTAAAGGGTGGCAGAGCCATGGAACAGCCTTCCAGCAGAAGTGGCGGGGGCGAAAACTATATGAAGGTTCAAGAGTGCATGGGATAAACATAAGGGTACCCTGGAGATGTGCAGAGCAGGAGATCCACAGATCAAATAGGATCTGGGGTCGCAGAAGTGAGTTGGGAAATGGACTGTATGGTCCTTATCTGATGACAGATTCTGTGTCTCTATAAAAAATAATTGGAAAGCCAGCTAAGACTCCTTAAACAATCTTGTTATAAACAGAGTAATAGGGCTGTAAAACTCCTGCCTTTTAGGCTCCACCACCTGTTAGCAGACAGAACTTCTAAAGCAATACACAACAAGGGAGTGACCTTTCCAAGGGCATGCAAATCCCAGGAGAAGCTGCTTTTGACTGGTTCTACAGGGTCCTATAAGGAAGAAAATTAGAGCATTACACAGACAGAAATTCAACAGTTGTTGAATTCTGTCACGTTACCTCAGCTAAACCAGGAGGACAGATCAGAGGAGGAGAAACACTTTACTACAGAGGAGCTGGCGGAGACAATAGAGGAACTGGCGGAGACCGATAAATCTTCAAAAAAATAATAAAGTCCCAGGTCCAGATGGATTCACAGCTGAATTCTATAAAGCCTTCAGAGACTCATTATTCCCAACATTGGCACCAACTTTTAACGAGATGAGGGAGGCGGCAGAAATGCTAGACACTTGAAGAAAAGCTCTGATTACAGTATTCCTGAAGGAAGGGAAGGACACCATACACTGCAGTAATTATAGACCAGTCTGTCTCCTCAGTTTAGACGCCAAACTGTTTGCAAAAGTATCAGTGGGGAGACTGCAACAAGTGGAAACTAAGATTATACACACAGATCTACAGACTTTATGCGTTAATAGACCAACCATGTTGCATGCCTTCTCAAGTGCATCAAGAAATAGGACTCAGCAAATTGTCATAGGCATAGATGCAGAGAAGGCATTTGACTGGCTCATCTGGTCATTCCTGGGGAGCACCATGGAAGTTGTCTACATCTGTGCCACGTTTAGGCATGGGTTAAGGCTCTATACTCAGGAACTCCTGTACAAAGGTGGTACGTACTGCAAAGGCCCATTAGTTCCAGTCCAACCTCCAGTTCAATCTAAACTCCCCATCAAAATTCTGGAAGGTCATCCACTCCTTATTTGATTCCCCCAGCCCAATCTGCCCCCCCCCCATCCTCCTGGTGGATGGCTCACTGGTCTCCAACCCCTCCTTTGTTGCTGCACACTTTAACAAATTCTTCACAACCTGTGCTCTACCCTGTCACCCATCTCCTAGTCACACTTTTTCTCTCTCACCCCACTCATCTGAAGGCTCTCACTTCCTGCCAGTCTCCCCCCAAGAAGCCTTCCTTGCCCTTAATTTACTTAATGCTTCCAAGTCCATCCCAGATGGTTTGGATCCTAACTCCTGCAAATTTCTGCTCCAGTCATTGTCCTCCCACTCTGCCACCTTCTGAACCTCTACTTCTTCCTTAGTGCTGTCCCTAAGGCCTGGAAAGTAGCCACGGTTCTGCTTCTGCACAAAGGGGGTTACCCTCCTCTCCAGATAGCTACAGGCCAATTTCATTCTTCCCATCTCTTGCTAAGCTCCAAGATGCCATTGTGTACTCTAGGCTTGCTGACTTCCTTGACTCCTCAACTTTCCTCTCACCTTACCAGTCTGGCTTTAGGAAGAACCACTCTACCATCTCTTCCCTGCTGTGTGTAACTGATGCTATCCTCTCTGGGATAGATCAGGGACATATCACTGCAGCCATTTTCATCGATTAGCCAAAGCTTTCAACTTGGTGTCCCATCCACTCCTTCTGAACAAGCTGGACTCTGCGGGCCTCTCAGCACCGGCTGTGGACTGATTCTGCTCATACTTTATTGGCCGTCAACAGTCAGTTCAGGTAGGTTCTGTTCCATTCCCCCCATCCTAGCAGGGGTCCCATAGGGCTCCATCCTGGGTCTATTACTTTTCTCAAACTTCCTAAATGACCTTCCTGTGCTGTATCTCTTTGCATATCCACATGTATGTGGATGACAGTCATTACACCACTGGCTTTTCAACCTCTGCTGTGGAAGTCCTGCTCCAGAACGACTTCCACAATGTGTTGCACTGGTTCCATGCCAGCCAACTCAGAGTTAACACCAAGAAAACTGTGTCCATGACCTTAAGTACCAGCCAGAAACTGGCTAGGCTCTGCTTCCCCTATCATCTCCACTTTGGATGGCATCCACCTGGAAGTTGTTCCTGCTTTGAAGTATCTTGGTGAGAGGCTAGATAGTAAGACCGACTTCTTTGCCCATGTTGACACCATCCATGGCAAACTTCATTCCAAGCTCTGCACCATTTATCACAACCTTCGGGAGCTGGTGACCAAAATGGTGCTCCCAGTTTTCGACTGTGCAGACGTGATCTATGGCACAGCTCCCTCCTCTTCTTTTGGCAGATTGGACACCCTCTGTAATACCTCCTGTTGCTTGGTACTAATTCTCCACCCCACACTCACCACTGCTCCCTCTGTTCCTCCCTTTCCATCCTCCCGCTACCCTCACATCGCCAGTCCCACAGCTCCTCCTTTATTGCCAAATACTGGTTTATTTCCCCTTCCTCCTACCTCTCCTCCCTCCTTTCCCCTGCCCCCACCTCTTCTTACTCTTTATGCACCAGGGATTCCTGCACCTTTTCCAGTCTCCATCTCTGCTCATGCATAGGGAAAGCTACTTTTCCCCTACCATCTCTCCTCCCTCTGGAACCAACTCCCATCTTCCCTTTGCCTCTCTCCCTCTTCCCCTACCTTCAGATGCCTGCTCAGGCACATTCCGGCCCCCACCCCTGTACCTGTCACTCATCCTCTTGATCGTCCCATCCTTTAGCTCTCAATTTCTCTTGTTCCCCCCACCTGCCAATTGACTCCCAAAGTGAACTACCCAGGCTTCTGGCCCTCAGTCTGCTTTCCTGTCTGTGTGATGCTCACTTTATGTACTCTAGTAAGCCTAGTTCAGTGTATTCCATGTACTGAATCCGCCCTGTGTTTACGGTCTGTAATGTATAACTTCAAACTGTTGTCATTTCATGCAGAGCTAATTATTTAACTTACCTCATCTAGACTGACTGGACCTTAACAACAAATGCATTTTGCACTGTACACTTTGTATCTTTGGCACCTGTTTATTTGACTTGTTGCCTGTACCCCCATCCTCTGGGTCACACCTGAAAATGAGCCTTGGCTCAGTGTGCCTTTCCCGGTTACCACATTTTAAAATAAATAATAAAATTATACACAAGCTTCTCTGTCCAAATTAAGGTAAATGGGACAATTTCGGGTAGTTTTGACATCACAAGAGGCACCAGACAGGATTGCCCCACTTGCAACTTTTTTGCCCCCTAAGTATATTCGATCACTTGCCCAGGCTATCATGAATAATTCACAAATCACTGGGGAACTGGTGGAGGACGCTGAATTGAAGGTCAGTATGTACACTGATGCAATGACATGCTGATCTTCCTCGGGGATCCCTTAGAGTCTTTGCTGCTTCTGTTGAACGCACTGGAAGAACATGGCTCTTTTTCAGGCTTTAAAATCAGTCAAAATACTGTAAATCTGAGGGTCTTATGCTTAATGGCACCAAAACTCCAGACCTTAATAATACTTTCTCAAGTGGGCCAAGACTAGTATCAGATACCTTGAAGTACAAATACTGTACCAATGAAACTAGAAAACTTGTACATCTGTAATGACAGCAAGCTAGTCTGAGAGATTAAAATAGCTTTAGAGAGATGGAAGCGTTTGCCTCTGTTACTGATGGGCAGGATAGAGTTAATACGAATTGTTTCCCAGATTTCTGGTACTCTTCACTAACTTCTCAACGCAGATACCCACCCAGACATGGTAGGAAATTAAATCCATGGTCAGCAAATTTGTCTGTGTGTATCTGAGGAGAGGGAAGGTGGAGCAGAAAGCATTAATGTATCATTACCAAAAGCAGGGAGAAGAGGGTCTGGGCCCCACAGACCTCTACAAACACTACAGAGCAACTCAGTTAAGTAACCTATATCCCCATATATAGCATATATAGAGCCCCAAATCAGCAAAGTCAGAGGAGACAAGGTGGGGTGAAATATAGCTTGCTCAGTCTAAGATTACTAAGCTAGACTTATACTCATGCGCATTATATAAAGACAGGCCAAAACCATTACTAATCCTTGGTCGTGAGCAGTAGCAGAGGTCTGGGGCACCGTTTACATGCATCACAAAAATACAGGTCCAAAACATTACTGATTTTTGATCACGAGTGGTAGAAGAGGTCTGGGATACTGCTCATGTGCATTACAAAAAAGCAAGATAAAAACATTACTAATATTAATCATGAGTGGTAGCAATGGTCTGGAATACCATTCGTGCACATCACAAAAAGGCTATAAATATTACTAATCCATGGTCACGAGCAGTAGCAAAGGTCTGAGACACCATTCAAGACAGGCAAAAAACATTGCTAATCCCTGATCATTAGCAGTACAGGGTACAAAACTGGTTACAAGGCAGAACACAGAGGGTACAGGTTAATGAAACGTAATTGACGGAAGGCAGGGTGACCAGTGGGGTGCCCCAGGGCTCAGTGCTGGGGCCTCTGCTCTTCAATGTTTTTATAGCAGACATCGCTGATGGACTGGAAGGGAAGGTGTGTCTGTTCGCAGAAGACACCAAGATATGTAACAGGATGGACACGTCAGAAGAAGTGAGCAAGATTGAAGCTGACCTCAAAAAACTAGAAGAATGGTCTGGAATGTGGCAGCTGAGATTTAACACCAAAAAGTGTAAGGGCATGCACACAGGAAAGAAAAATCCAAGAAAGGAGCATTACCTAGGAGGCGAAAGACTGGTGGCCTCAAACCAGGAATGAGATCTGGGAATCATAATCTCAGACGACTTGAAGGTTGGTAAGCAGTGTGAGAAGGCAACATTGAAGGCCAACAGAATGCTGGGCTGCATTGGGAGGGGAATCACGAGAAGGAGGAGAGAGGTGGTACTACCACTCTGTAGATCGCTGGTCAGGCCTCACCTGGAATATGGAGTCCAATTCTGGAGGCCTCACCTCAGGAAGGACATTGACCAGATGGAAACAGTACAGAGAAAGGCAGCAAAAATGATTCAGTGTCTGTAGTACATGTCCTATAAGGAAAGACTTAGGGAACTGAATATGTACTCCCTGGAGCAGGGTAGAGAGAGAGGGGACGTGACTGAAACATTCAAATATGTAAAAGGCATTAACAAGGTACTGGCACAGGAACTTTTTCACTTAAAGAAGGGCTCCAGGACCAGGGGACATGATCTCAGGCTGCAAGGAGGGAAGTTCTCTACCAACACCAGGAAGTTTTTCTTCACAAAAAGAGTGGTGGACACCTGGAATAGCCTGCCCAAGAGGCTGTGGGGGTCATTGGTGTGGGGAGATTCAAGAATGCATGGGATAGACACAAGGGACCACTAACTACAAAGGGAAACTAGAGTGTGAAAATAGGTCTAAAACAAATGGGCAGACTAGATAGACCTAGCGGTCTCCTTCTGCCATCAACTTCTATGTTTCTAGCAGCAAAAGTCTTGGACAGCATTCACACACATCACAAAAAGACAGACCAACAACATTACTAATCCCTAGTCACAAGTTTGAAGCAAAGGTCTGGGATACCATTGAAGACAAGAAAAAAACATTACTAATGCCTGGTAATGAGTAGTAGCAGATGTCTGCGTCACCATTTACATGCAGCAGAAGAAGACAGGCAAAAAACATTACTAATCCCTGATCATGAACAGTAGCAGAGGTCTGGGACAGCATTCACACGTGTCACAAAAAGACAGACCAACAACATTACTAATCCATTGTCCATGGTCATGAGTGGTAACAGAGATCTGGGATACCTTTCACATGCATCCCAAAAAAGACAGTCCAAAACAAATACTAATCCCTGAATATGAGCAGTAGCAAAGATCTAGGATATCGATCACATGCGTCTCAAAAAGACAAACCAAAAACATTACCAATCCCTAATCATGAGCGGTAGCAGAGTTCTAGGATACTAGTTAAGACAGACAAAAAACATTGCTTATCCCTGGTCATAAGCAGTAGCAGAGGTCTGCGACACTGTTTACATGCATCAGGAAAAGACAGGCCAACAACATTTCTAATCCCTGGTCATGAGCAGTAGCAGAGGTCTGGGACACTATTCTCACGCATCAGTAAAAGGCAAACCAACAATATTACTAAATCCTGGTCACGAGAGAGAGCAATTGCCTGGGATACCATTCGTGTTCATCTCAAAATGAGAGGTCAAAAACATTACTAATCCTCTGTCACAAACAGCAGCATGAGTCAGGTACATTATTCACACACTTTACAAAAAGACAGGACAAAAATATTACTAATCCCTAGTCCCGAGCAGTAGCAGAGGTCTGGGGCACCATTCAAGACAGGCGAAAAAACATTACTAATCCCTGGTCATGAGCAATAGCAGAGGTCTGGTACACCGTTCACATGTGTCACAAAAAGACAGTCCGACAAGATTACTAATCTCTGGTCACAAGCGGTGGCAGAGATCTGGGTTACCGTTCCCGTGCATCCCAAGAAGACAGTCCAAAACAATTACTAATTCCTATTTATGAGTAGTAGCAAAGATCTGAAATACCCATCACATGCACCACAAAAAGACAAACCAATAACATTACAAATTTCTAATCATGAGTGGTAGCAGAAATCTGGGACACCATTCACATGTGTCACAAAAGACAGGCCAAAAATATTACTAATCCCTGGTCATGAGCAGTAGCAGAGGTCTTATTGAGGAAATGGGAGTTAAGAATGACATCTGCAGATATCCTCCAATCTTGAGGCCTCTAACGTACCTTTAGTACAAACAAACCCAGCGCTGCTAAGATGTAAAAGGAATGGCTGGTACACCTGAGCCAGTGGTGAACTGAGGATAGGATAATATCATGGGTGGAAATACAAAAGCAATTCAAATTCCCTAAGGAGGATTTTTCAGGCTTTTGCAGTTGTGCCACAACATGGGAGTACCAGAATATGTAGAAGTATAGAAACATAGAACTTGATGGCAAATAAGGACCCCTTGGCCCACTTAGTCTGTACATTTTCCCTACCTACTGCAATACCGCAGGTCCTACTTGATCTCTGGCTTTTATCCTCACTTTCCTATTGCTAGAGTTCCCTTGTGCCTATCCCACGCATTCTTGAATTCCCCTACCATTTTTACCCCCACCACCTACGCTGAGAGGCTGTCCCATGCATCTACCACTCTTTCTGTGAAACCATACTTCCTCATGTTACCGATGAGTCTACCCCCCTCCAGCCTCATATTATGACCCCTTGTTCTTGAACATGTTTTTTTCTGAAATATGCTACCCTCTTATATCTTATTTATGCCCTTGAGGTATTTGAAGGTCTCTATCATATCCTCCTCTCTCTCGAGTCTTCCAGGGTATACATAATGAGGTCCTCTAGAATCATATCATAGAATCCTGATGGCAGAAAAGGACCATACAGGCCCATCTAGTCTGCTCTTATATGACTTTTGGTGCAAATCCTGCACCATTTTTGTTGCCTTTCTCTGAACTGTCTCTACTCTAAGCCCTTCCGGAGATGCGGCCTCCAGAACTGGACACTGTACTCCAGATTGGGTCTCGCCAATGATTTGTACAGTGGTATCATCACCTCCTTTTTATTGCTGGTGATACCTCTCCCTATGCACCCCAGCATCCCACTGGCTCTTCCCACAGCCTTTTCACAATGCTTGGTCACCTTTAGGACATCAGATATGAATACCCCCAGGTCCCTTTCCTGTTTGGTGGTCATCAGTACCTCCCACCATCATGAACTCCTCCCCTGGGTTTCTGTGCCCCAAATGCATGATCTTGCACTTCTTTGCATTGAATCTTAGCTGCCACACTCTTGATCACTCTTCGAGCCTGTTTAGGTCCCTCCTCACTTTTTCCACCCCTCAGAGTATCAACACTGTTGCAGATCTTAGTGTTGTCTGCAAAAAGGCATACCTTCCCTTCCAGCCTCACTGTAATCTCGCTTATGAAGACATTAAAGAGTACTGACCCCAGAACTGATCCTTGTGGTACCCTGCTGGTTAATATAGAATATGAAGAATTACTTCAATATCCCCTCACAATCTGGTGCAATACTTGCATGAAGCCTCGCTCAGACAGATTGGTAGGGCCACGTCTCACATATGAGAGGATGTAAGGAATAATCCACAGTTGGGAGTGTGGTGATATTGCAATAACTGAACCCCCGGAGGGGTTATGAGGCATGAGGTACAGCCGAGGGACTTCAACTACCCAGATGGCGATGTTACTGCAGCACTGATGCGTACCCAGTTTTGGATTATTACGCTTTTACAGTAACATTCAGAAAAAGGTCAAAAGTGTTATAATAATGGTTAATCACTCCAAACGTGCTAGTGAGATACAGGGAAAATGGGAGTCAGATTTAGGGAAAATTCTAGGGGAAGACAGCTGGCTGTGTGTCTGGGAAAACGTTTTCCGAACTTCAGTCCCAAATGACTGTAAGAAACACTGCTAGAATATGCTGTTATGGTATTTCAGAGCACCCCACTTTACAAAGCATTTTTGTGCCTGCAGCACAGACAGGTGCTGGAGAGGCTGCCACCAGATGGGGACAACTACCCTATTTCCCCAAGGCTTTCTTCAAGGTTCCTGCAGGATCTGCCTGAACGTCCCTCTCCCAGCCACAGGAACTGGCCACCGAAAGAGCTTTTAAGACTCCTGCAGGATCCGCCTGTCCGTCCCCCTTCCAGCCGCAGGAACTGGCCGCCGAAAGAGCTTTTAAGGTACACCTCAGCCCAAACAGCATTGTTCTCTCAATTGGGCTTTTCAAATTCAGGCACCATTCTTTCAGCTTCCTCTCTGATTGGATGCCTCAGATCGGCCACAGGGAAAGTGAATTCAGCACTCTTTTCAACAGAGCTCTAAAAAATTACTTTTTCCTCCAGCAATCTCTCTTGCTTATAGAGCCGACTACAGTTCTTTTGCTAGTAAATCAGAGCTTGGAGCTCGAGCACACAGTGCAGCCTGCTTAGATGTGAAGTAAGTTGCTGCTTTTATATATATTTTTCTTTTTCCTTAAATCACAGTTGTGCTACAGTATGGGTCAGGGCGCACATTTGTCAGTTGCAGTTAATTTCATCCTGCGGCTACTAGCTTAATTAGTCTGAGCATAGGCTTCACTGCTACTTTTATTAATTGCAGTTAATCTATGCTGCTGCTAGTTTAATTATTTAAAGTATAATTCAGTGCTGTCTTATGATTTGATTTTTATCTCTAAAGCTGTGCAACTATTTGCCTAATTTGATCTACTGAACTTGTAATTAATTTATGCTGCTGCTGGCTTAATTATTTTAGAGTATAGTCAGTGCTGCCTTATGTTTTGATTCTAATCTCTAAACTTGTGCAACTATTTGCCTAATTTGATTCACTGAACTTCAACCTCTCTCTCCTCACTGCTGTTGCTCCTGTATGCCACTGAGCTTTCCTATTCCTATCTACATCTCCTGCTACCTCCAAATAAATTACTCTTCCTCCTCCTCCTCCTCCTCCTACTTTGTAGACATATTTTTGCTGTGCCATCATCTTCCTTCTCTTGTTTCTGGTGACCTGACCTCTGTCCATCCCTCCTGCCTATTCTCCTCCTCTTCCTCCTCCCTCTCCCTCTTCCTCCTACACTATTGCAATCCCTCCCCCGCTATCCCACCAGTCCCGACCATATATAAATTTCAGCACTAACCTCCCCTTCTTTCCTTTCTTTAAGACTCCTGCAGGATCCTCCTGAACATCTCCCTCCCAGCTGCAGGAACCAGCTGCCAAAAGATCTTTTAAGGTACGCCCCAGCCCAGACAGCATTGTTCTCTTGGTTTGGCTTTTCAAATTCGGGTGCCATTCTTTCAGCCTCCTCTCTGATTGGATGCCTTGGATCGGCCACAGGGCAAGTGAATTCAGTGCTCTTCTCAACTGAGCTCTAAAAAATTACTTTTTCCTCCAGCTTCAGAGCTTTACAATCTCTCTCTTGCTTATAGTGTGGACTACAGCACTTTTGCTAGTAAACTGGAGCTCGAGTGCACAGTGCAGCCTGCTTCTTCCAAATGCCGCTACATGGCATCTCCCTTCTTACACTTGACTGTGCTGCCTTTTATAGGTGCAGGCAGTTGTCTTTTTCTCATGATGAAGTCTATCTCCCTGATTCCTCATTTGCCCCTTATACCCAGCTGTTGATAGGTGGCGTTGTAAACCTTTCCATGACTACCTTTGTGCTGTGTGGCGATCTCTCATAATGAATTGCAATTAGGGTTACCAACTTTCAAGAAGCCCAAAGTGGGACATTTCTTACTGAAACATGATCTTTCACAGGACAGTACGTAACCTTGACCAATACAACAGTCTTGTTTTCCTTATATAATCAGAATTAAGGCTAAGTATTGTAGTTTCTTAGTTGCTTCTAGTGTTTCTTATCATTTTAAGGTATTGTAGTTAAGTTATTGTAGTTTTCTAGAACATTTAGTGGAAAGTTATAAAATATTTTTTCTACTATAAAATCAGGACATTTGGTATTTTTCATGTTTCTTTGCAGGACACAGCTGCCCAAATCAGGACTGTCCTGTGAAAATCAGGACAGGTGGTAACCCTAATTGCAATTAAAAGCATGGCAGCCCAAGACTTGTCTCCCCCAATTTCAGTAACTCCTGTCTATTTCTCTCTCTTTGATTATTTGGTAATCAGCCTAACTTTTGGCGTGTCTCTTTCTAATTTATGTAACTAATTTTTTTTCTGTAACTTTTATCTTAACCTCAATTTGAGCCATGTATACTGCAAATTATACTCATATCACAATCTACATAGAAACATAGAATCTGTTGGCAAATAAGGACCATACGGCTCACCTAGTCTGCCCATTTCTCTACTCGCTGCTGCAGCCCCATGCCCTATTTGATCTGCTGCTCTCCTGCTCTGCACATCTCCAAGGTCTCTTATGTCTATCTCATGAACTCTTGAACCCCCGTATTGTTTTTGCACCCACCACTTCTTCTGGAAGGCTGTTCCATGGCTCCACCACCCTCTCAGTGAAAAAGTACTTCCTAACATTACCACAGAGCCTTCCACCCTTCAGCCTCATCTCATGCCCCCTTGTTCTTGCGCAGTTTTCTCTGAAATATGCTTTCCACCTGTACCCTGTTTATTCCCCTAAGGTACTTGAAAGTCTCTATCATATCTCCCCTCTCCTTTCTTTCCAGCAATGAATAGATATTAAGGTCCTTTCCTCATAGGGCTTCTGGTGCAGTACATGTACCATCTTCGTTGTGCCCTTCTCTGGACTGCCTCTGTTTTTTTCAATGTCCTTTCAGAGATGTGGTCTCCAGAACTGGACACAGTACTCCAGCTGAGGCCTCACCAGTGATCTGTACAGTGGCATCACCACCTCTTTCCTACTGCTTGTTATGCTCCGCCTATGCATTCCAACATTCTGTTTGCTCTCCCCACCACTTTTTCACACTGTTTGGTCACCTTCAGGTTGTCAGATATGATAACCCCCAGGTCTCTTTCCTGACTTGTGGTGGACAGAATTTCTCCACCCATCCTGTACTCCTCCCTTGGATTCCTGTGACCCAGGTGCATAATCTTGTTCCTTTTAGCATTGAAACTCAACTGCCAGATACTCAACCACTTCTCTAATAGGCTAAGGTTCTTTCTCATTTTTTCCACACCCTCCAGCATGTCAACTCTGTTGCAGATCTTAGTGTCATCTGCAAAGAGGCACACCTTTCCCTCCAGATGCTCTGCAGTGTCACTAATGAAGACACTGAATAGGACTGGCCCCAGCACCTTCCCCTGTGACACCCCACTGGTCACCTCCCACACCTCAGATTTCATGCCATTTACCACCACCCTCTGAGTCCAGTCCCTTAGCCAATTCCCAACCCACTTTACTACCGTAGGACCCACTCCCAGGCTCCCCAATTTATTTAACAATCTACTGTGTGGGATGGTATTGAAGGCCTTGCTGAAATCCAGGTAGGCTACATCCACCGCCCCTCCCTGATCTACCACCCTGGTTACCCAGTCAAAGAAATCTATAAGATCCATCTGACAGGACCTTCCCACTGAGAATCCATGCTGCCTTGGATCCTGTGCCCCGTTATCCTCCAGAAACCTCACAATCCTCTCCTAAGTTAGGACTCCATTAGTTTCCCCACTACTAAGGTCAGGCTTACATGCGTGTAAGTGCCTGCCTCCTCTCTGCTTCCATTCTTGTGGAGGGGGACCAGATCTGCCCTCCTCCAGTCTTCAGGTATCTCTCCTGTCTCTAGTGATGCATTGAAAAGGGCAGCCAGTGGTTCCGCCAGCACTTCCCTGAGTTCCTTTAGTACTCTGGGATGGATCCCATCTGGCCCCATTGCCTCATCTGCTTTTAATTTCCAGAGTTCTTCTAGGACTCTTTCCACCGTGATTGGGCTGGTGTCTACCTCCCTCCCCTGAATACCTGTTACTGAGTCTCGGCCCCTCACCCTCCCCTTCCCTAGTGAATACTGGGCAAAAGTACTTGTTCAGTATCTCAGCCTTTTCCAGGTCATCCTCCACCCTTCCTCCTCTTTCCTTCTTCAGACTAACGATCCCATTTCTGATATTTTTCCTCTCGCTAATGTATCTGAAGAAGGTCTTGTTGCATTTCTTATAGCCTGGGCTATACCTTCCTCTATCTGTGCTTTAGCCCTTCTAATTATTTTCCCAGATTTCCTCTGCTTCTCCAGATATTGTTCTCTGTCCTCATCCTTTTGTGTTTCCTTGTATCTTCTGAAGGCTGTTTTCTTTTCCTTACTTTCTGTTTTGTTAGGAAGGTAGAACTGAGGGAGGAAGGGGAGAGGGAGGTAAGGTGCCTGCCTGGCGCCATGGCTTGGAGGGACAGGGAGCGAATCCTCAGGATCGCAGGAGCAGCTGCAGAGGGGAAGGAGCTGGATGTCATTGTCCACCTAGGGACAAATGACCTGGCTAAGAAAGGGATCAGAGCAGTGCAAGAAGCGTTTGTGGAGATGGGGAGGGTCCTTAGACAAATAGCACGCACGGTAACCTTCTCAGAAGTGCTGCCTGTCTATGGTACGTATGAGGCTAGAGTGCTGCACACCATGGGATTCAATCAATGGTTGAAAAACTGATGCAGAGCTCAGGGATTTGGCTTCATTGGGAAATGGAACCTATACTGGCGTGATGGTCTGCATCTATCCAGGAGGGGAACAAGGATCCTAGTTGATAGGTTTAAATGCTTCACTGGCAAGCATTGAAACTAGCCAAGGGGGGAGGCACTAGAGAGAAGAAGGGAAATCCTAGCCCCCAAATAATCAGGGTACTAAGTGAGGTAGACACCAACATAGATATGTCGATAGGGAAAAGCGCAGGGGTAAATGGAGAAAGTGACAAACGCAATAAGGACAGGGATGGGGCAAAAAGGGGAAAGGCCATCAAGAAATGGAGGGTAATGAGTACCAACGTCTGTAGTCAGGGCAACAAGCTCCCTGAACTGGTGGCCTTGATGGAAGAGGGATGCCTGGATATCGTAGCAGTCACAGAAACATGGTACACTGAGAACCATGACTGGGATGTTAACATACCAGGGTACACAACCTACAGGAGACAGGGGTGGAGAAGAGACGGAGTAGCCTCTATGTAAGGGAAGGGATAAAAGCAACTGAACAAAAGAGTAAACAGGAAGAGAGGAAGCACTGTGGGTCACCTTAGAGACTGGAAATGGCACCACAATCCACACAGGGTTGTATACAGACCCCCATGTCAGGGGAGGAATGGACAAGGATATGATAGAAGGCATACTTAGGATGGCAGAGAAAGGGGAGATACTGTTGATGGGGACCTTAATATGCCAGATGTTAACTGGAGCAGCTTTGCTGCAGCCACATCCAAAAGCAGGGCCATTCTCGATGCCCTTCAGGTGGCATGCCTCAAACAGCTAATTTTGGAACCTACTCATGAGGGAGCAATCTTAGACCTCGTACTCTCAAATGGGGACAGTGAGAGGATCTCAGATCTAGAAGTGGGTAGCCATTGGGAAACAAGTGACCACCAAACAGTGTGGTTCATGATAAACTCAGCTACAGAGTCAAGCCATACAACAGTGAAGGTTCTGGACTTCAGGAGGGCTGACTTTGGCAAGATGGGAGAGTACCTTAGAAAAGTACAAGCAAACAGGCTAGAAGGAGGGGTGGAGCAACAATGGGGAAATATCAAAACTGCCATCACAGAGGCAACAAGCCTTTGTGTGAAGCAAATAAACAAATCAAAATGAAAGAAAAAGCCACTATGGTTCTCAAAAGAGGTGGCTGTGAAGGTTAGGGAGAAAAAGATAGCATTTAGGAAGTATAACGAAACACAGAAGGAGCAGGACAGAGAACTGTACTAGTTAAGGCAGAAGGAAGCAGGGGGTAGTCAGAATAGCAAAGGCCCAAACTGAGGAAAAGATAGCCAACTCGGTTAAGAAGGGGGATAAAACCATTTATAGGTATATCAGGGAGCGTAGAAAGACAAATGGAGGGATAGTGAGGCTGAATAGAATGGACGGTGGGTGGGCAGAGAGGGACAGTGAAAAAGCAGGGATACTGAATGAATACTTCTGTTCAGTATTCACAAAAGAGGAGGTGGGGGAGGTGCCTAATCCAATAAACAGACACACTCTGGATAGGGGGGTTGATCCTGGTCCTTTCACAGAAGAAAGGGTTCTGAAAGAACTCCTAAAACTAAAGGTGGACAAAGCAATGGGGCCAGATGGAATTCACCCCAGAATTCTATAAGAATTAAGCAGAGAACTAGTGACACCGCTGACTACCCTTTTTAACAAATCATGGGAGGATGGTGTGGTACCTGAGGACTGGAGGAAGGCAGATGTGATTTCCCTTCACAAAAGTGGGACCAAGACACAGGCAGGAAACTACAAACCTGTCAGTTTGACCTCTGTGGTAGGGAAAGTGATGGAATCACTTCTGAAGGAAAGAACTGATGAATACCTAGAGGCCAGTGGGGCACAGGACCCAAGGCAGCATGGGTTCACAGCAGGAAGGTCATGTCAGATGAATCTAATTGATTTCTTTGACTGGGTGACCAAAGTAGTAGACCAGGGAGGGGCTGTGGACATGGCCTACCTAGACTTTAGCAAGGCATTTGACACAGTCCCACACAAAAGATTATGGTAATAGTCAAATTAACCAGCCTGGGAGTGGGTCCCAGGGTGGTAGCCTTGGTAAAACATTGGCTGGACAACAGGACACATAAGGTAATTGTAAATTGAGTCCACTCTGAAGAAAGAGGGGTTACTAGTGGGGTACCGCAGGTTCAGTACTGGGTCCAATCCTTTTTAATGTCTTTATAAGTGACATTGCAGAGGGACTGGAAGGAAAAGTATGCCTCTTTGCAGATGACACAAAGATCTGCAACAGGGTTGATACACAAGGAGGCATGGAAAGGATGAGAAAGGACTTGGCAAGGTTGGAGGGATGGTCAGAAGTATGGCAGCTTGATTCAATGCAAGAAGTGCAAAATAATGCACCTGGAAACAAAATCCAGGAAAGATTACACAATGGGCGGAGGTAGTAACAACAACAAAATGAAAGGAACCTGGGTAATCATATCAGATGACCTTAACGTCGGCAAGCAATGTGAGAAGGCGGTAGGGAGGGCTGGGGGGATACTGGGATGTATAGGGAGAGGCATCACCAGCAGAAAACAGGAAGTTGTTATCCCCCTGTACAGACAGTTGGTAAGACCCCATCTGGAGTACTGCGTCCAGTTCTGGAAACCACATCTCCACAAGAACATAGACCGGATGGAGGCAGTTCAGAGGAGGGCAACTAAAATGGTGCAGGGTGTGCAAGAGAAGCCATACAAGGAGAGACTAAAGGAGCTTAATATGTATACCCTTGAGGAAAGGAGGGAGAGGGGGACATGATAGAAATGTTTGAGTACCTCAGTGGAATCAACAAAGTCCAAGAGGGTAGCATCTTTCAGAAAAAGAGATGTGCAAGAACAAGGGGATACAATTTGAAGATAGAGGGGGGATGGCTCAGGGGCAATGTGAGGAAGTATTTTTTCACAGAGAGGGTGCTGGACGCATGGAACAGCCTTCCTGTGGAGGTTGTGGGGTCTAAAACTGTGGGAAAATTCAAGAATGCATGGGACAGACATAAGGCAAATTTTGTGAGGGGTAGGAAGAAATAGGCTGTTGGTTAAATAGGATCTGCAGCTTATCCTCTAGGTAGGGAAATGGGCAGACTAGGTGGGCCAAGTGGTCCTTATCCGCCATAAATGTTTCTATGTTTCTCGGCCACTGCCTTCGAGAACCGTAATGGCCTTTTCTTTCTTTTACTCTTGCTATGCATTTTGACACAGTGACCTGTTATTTCTGTTCTGACTCATTTGAGTCTAGACCACTGTTTTTCCACATCTCCCCCTGTACCTTCCACTGCTAGGGCTCTTTTGAGATTTCTACCCATCTTCTTATAGTTAGGCTTCCTAAAATTGTTTTTCCTTCAGCGAATGACCTAACCCTGCTGTTGCAAAATTAAGTGAAATTGCTCTATAATCTTAATAAAGAACAAACTTTCCAGGGCAGGTGTAGCCTCTTGTAATCTCAATCCTCAGCCTAGCTTCAGCGTGTGACCAAACCCTGCGGTTGCACTTTTGTGTACTGCTGTCTGAGACACTAAACAACTGCTGCTGTTGCACTTTTGTTCATTGCCATCTCTGTTACTAAACTCTGATCCCATTTCGGGATGATCATTCTGTTCAGATCTGTCTCATTGCTCTATAAATAAAATTAAGTAAAATTGCTATATAATCTAAATAAAGAACAAACTTTCCAGGGCAGATCTAGCCTCTTGTAATCTCAGTCCTCAGCCTAGCTGCTTAGATCTGCAGTATCTCTCCTAACTCCCCCTCCGCTCTAAGCCACATCCTCAAATGTAGCCACATATGCAGCTTACTGGACATTTCATGGCCCTGATCTACATCTCCTCCTTCATTCTGTTGGACCATTTGGTGGCCCACAGGGTCACCGCCACACTGTCTGATCTTGCTTCCACGCCTCCATTGTCTGTTTATCCCAAACCACTACCCTGTTTCCTAGTATCTCCTCCTCTCTCTAAAAAAGAAACAACCAGCCTTGGCACTTGGTATGCCTGCAAACTCCCACGGCTACTTCCCCGGAACTCTATCTCCAATTTTTTGACTTTATTCCTTCTCCTTATTCTTGCAGGTAATGTCGAGTCAAACACTGGACTTGCAGGTCCTCATTTCATTACACCTGCATTCTCAGGTCATAATCATCCCTACCATAAGGGTTTGAAGTTTGCCCATATAAATGCCCAGAGTCTGCACCCAAGAATAGTTGAGCTAGAGGCATGGGTGTCTCTGCACAACCCCAATGTGATAGGAGTCACCGAAACGTGGCTTAAGCCTAGTATACTTGAGCATGAAATTGCATTACAAGGCTACTCCTGTCATAGGTGGGACCAGACAGGTAAAAAAGAAGGTGGGGCCCTAATCTACATCAGGTTTTACTAGACAAAGTAGGCTTAAAACATCATTTTAAAACATCTGGAGCTCGTACTTTCTCATTTGCAGCACCAACCCTGTGGACTTCTCTGCCTCGTCGGTTAACAGAATGCCTGACCGTTAGTAGTTTTAAACCCATATTAAAAACGTATTTATTTTCTTTGGCCTTCTCTGTTTAATTGTTTAATTACCTGATTGTTTTTAACATTATTTGTTCATTGTGGTTTTATGTAAAGCACCTTGATTTTGAAAGGCACTATACAAATAAAGTATTGATTGATTGATTAAAGCCCATTTAATTGTCTCCTACTCTTAGTAGGTTTATTTTTTTATTTTATTTTTTTTTAAATTTACTCTTTTTGCTGCCCACAGTTGCCAGCGGATCTGCATGGTCATGGACCCCTAGACCCCCACTTCCACACTGGCTTTGTCTCCCGATACCCCCGGCTTTCCCCTTCGGGGTGGGGTTGCGACACCTCAGCTCAGTGCCACAATCATGGGACCAGTTCAGGAACTGGCCTGGAAGCTAATCAGAGCCAGGGGCGGGCATCATTCATGGCGGCTGCGAGCGAGGATTTTTCCTTGAGTCCCCAGGGGTGGGGACGTGGGATGACATCCAGTGTCCCTCCCGCCCCTCAATGACTTCAGACGCTGGTGCGCGAGTACTCCCGGCCTCTTCCAGGAGTCCTATGCGCACTGAGCATTCACCCCAACCCTCCCCCCAGAGAAGGAGAGCAGCCCTTAGGACACTCAATCCTTCTCCCCCAACCGGCCCTCCAGCTCCCTGGGTCCATTCCCAAACCTGGGTCGCTGGCGTTGCATGCGGAATTCCAACTGCTGCACTGGCGGGCCGGCACAACTTTATTTTTTAAGGGATGTTAATAACAATAACTCATCCAATAGTTTTTTTAAAGTTCCAAAGGCATTAGCTTGTACCACATGTGCGGATAGGATAGTTGATTCCTTCTCAGTCCCTTCTCTTGCTGAATGCATCTTCCTGACCTTGACCCTGGGCAGTGTTATACAACTCACTATAGGTTGTGTCTTCCTTTCCCTGAAGGATGCTTATAATGATCTCCCCTCCTTTATAGCCTCCCTCGCTGACCTCCCTGGTCATAATCTCCTCCTCTTTGGAGACCACTATTGACTGGTTAAACCAAAAGAAAGCTCATTCGATGTTAGCTGACTTTAACCTTACCCAGCATATATCTGATCCTACTAGACTGAATACCAAATCAGGTAACCACACATTACTGGATTGGTTTGTTTCCAGTTGCCCTCACAGGGTGCAGTCTGCTGACATGCTCTCTGATTGCCTAAGCGATCATTCCCCAATCCTCTGTACCTGGAGTAGCAAATGCCCGAACCCTCCTCCTAAAATCGCAGAATCCAGAAATATGTCCTGCTTTGACCCATCAGCCTTCCTGGCGTCCTCACCTCTGCCGACTGGCATCCAATCACAGCTCTGCCTGATGTGGATCAGACCCTGGATTATTTTGTTAACACATTAAATTCGATAATTAACCTGCATGCTCTCCTTATGAGAAGGAAATTCAAAGGTCTAAAATCTCCTTGGCTTACTAAGGACTAAAGGCGTCTCATGGTGTGTCGAGATTCAGCCAGGACAACATTCAAGAAGAGTGGCAATCCCTCTGACTGGCAAACTTTCAGACAACTCCGAAATTCATGCAAAAGTAAGCTACACAGTGCCAAGCACTCATATTACTGCTCATTACAAACCAGAAATCTCAGTAACCCAAAAGTGTTTTGGAAACAAATCAATACGCTTATTAAGGATCACTACCCCGTGTCCCCCAGCACCTTACAAGTCATGGCACTGCCCTTACTGATCCACAGTCAGCTGCAGATGGTCTAAATCATTTCTTTATCGACCTCTCTAGCTACACCTCACACTTTACCCCCTCGACATTGATCCCTCCCACCTCAAGTTGGTTACCTGCAAAGAAGTACTGCAACTGCTTTTAAAACTCAAGGAAGACAGTTCCTCAGGTTTTGACTCCCTAGAACCACATTTCCTAAAGCTAGGTGCTCCTGTCCTTGCTTCTCCCATTCGAGACCTGATAAAATCAATCATTAGTGGGAGGGTGCAAGCTAAATGGAAGGTAACACTTGTGGTACCGTTGCACAAAGGGGGAAATGCTTTCAGTGGAAAACTTTAGGCCAATTTTGATCCTCTGCCCCCTAGCCAAGATTCAAGAATGTCTCATCTTCAACCAGCTTCAGTCCTATCTGGAATATCACCATCTCATTACCGATTGTCAGCATGGCTTCAGAAAGAATAATAGCACCCTCACAGCCCTTACTAAGGTGACCGTTGGTATCGTCAACTCCCTATACAAAGGACTCTTCACTGGAGCCATATTTGTCGACTTAACAAAGGCCCTTGATTTGGTTAATCATACCTTACTTTTGCATAAACTTCAACTTTTGGGCCTGGACCGTCAGTCTACATTCTGGTTCCAAAATTACCTATTGAGTCGCTCCCAAGGGGTAAAATAGTCCGTGGCTCTCTCTTCATTTAGAACCATAACACATGGTGTACCCCAGAGTTCCATCCTGGGACTCCTTTTGTTCATGCTATTTATAAATAATCTTCCCGCTCACTGTGGCAAGTCCTCGGTGCAACTCTATGCTGATGATGCTGTTTTATACCGATCCCACAGCGATACCCAATGGCTTACTCAGAATTTGGAAACTGACTTCCAAATACTTAAGAACTGGTTCCTTAAGAATCATCTTGTTCTCGATACCAGGAAAAATAAAACTATGTTATTTTACAACCCCTCCATAAAAGTTGCTTCCAATTGTACACTTCTTATCTGGTCCATTTCAGGAGATACCCTTAAATCAGTTCTGTCATTCAAATACCTCGGTACCCTGCTGGACCCCTGTCTCTCCTTTGAGGAACATGTAACAATGAACACTAAAAAGCTTACCTAGAAACTCGGATTGCTCTACTGCATTCGACCCCTCCACCTTTAATGACTCAAGTTGAAAGATTGCCACCTCCTCCCTCTACTTTTCTATGGCGCCCCTCTCCTTCTCTCAGCCAAATCTTCCATTCTCTCTCAGCTTAGGATGCTCTATCATAGGGTGGGTCAATTTGCCCTTGGAGCTGACTCTCGATGCCATCATTGTGAAGTTTTAGCGGCACTAGTCTGGCCTATCTATGACCATAGGCTGCAGTTTTTCTCCATCTGCTTTATCTACAAACTTACCTTCCTAGTCTCCCCCCCCCCATCTAAGTGATTTACTGATATGTAAACCTTCCCCATGGCTACTCAGATCCTCCTTTTCTCCTTTATTGTCCACCCCATCCCCTCAGGCGATTGGCAGGCGATCATTTGCCTACTCCACCCCTAACACTTGGAACTCACTACCTTTTTCTGCTCTCTCTCTCTCTCTCTCTCTCTCCCACTCTCAACTCTCTTGCTACTTTCAAGTGCCCTCTTTCAAAATATCTACTTCGTCCCAAGGCCTGTACTTGCTTTACCTAGATACTGTATCTAGTACTATTTTTTGGGTCTCTAATTGTATATTTATTGCAGATTTTGCACCATTGTATATAGGTTGTTCAAATATATAGTACATTCTACTGTGTACATATACATTCTACTACATGCTGTTATATTTTTGCCTGACATACTCTGTATTGTCTTATGTGTTAAATGTTGTACCCCTGACCCAGGTCACCCCTTAAAAAGGGACTGCACTATCTCAGCAGGCTTACCCGGTTAACAAATTTCAAATAAAGAAATACATTTTCTGGTCCTGCCGAAAAGTGGCCTCCTTTTTGGTACAATGTGAAAAAGATCTAAGAAACATCCTACCTGTACAATGGGAGTTTGGTTGCTCCCATGTGGTCATGGGGCAACATCTGGTTTGTGTACGAAAAGTGGAACATTGATACTTATACAATCTTCTCATTGCGGTGGCAGGGAAGGCCATAACCCAGAACTGGCTTAATTGAGAAATGCTCCTCTGTCTCAGGTGAGGTTGGGATCTGTAAATGGATGTTGCAGATGGAAAACATTACTGCCATCCTAGGGATGCAGACAGAGGAGGTCACATTTGTATGGATGTCCTTCTTTGATTATCCAGGGGGGAAACAGCAGCTGTAGAGCAGTTCACTTCCCTTTAAACCTTGAATACATAGCAACATACAGAATTATGCATGTAACTCCCCTGTGGGGGCTTACCTTATTAGCCACCATTTTCCCCGCTTTCCCCATTTGGCACCACCGCCTGACCTGGGCCCAGTGAGTCCCTGGATCCTCTGTCCAGCCCCTGCATTGTTTTGCCATGCAGAAAGGGGCTGGAGGAGCACAGCTGCAGAACCGCTGCACTGCGGCTGCACAAATGTGCGAGCCAGCAGTCCGTGCATGCGCAGTGGCGCATGTTCATTTTCTTACCACCGTAGTGGTAAAAGGGAAGCTCCTCCAGTGGTCTGGGTCCCCACGTTAAGCTGTTCAGGGGCTGGAGACCTGGAGGAGGTGCCTGAGGAGCCGAAAAAATGTTTTGTTTGAAAGCGCCAATAAACGTTAGCTTCTGCCTCATGAATATTAATGAGGCGGTGTAAATATTAATTAACAAGCCTGTTAGCTGCCTGGGGACAGTGCATTTTGGTGGCAGTGACAGTCCAGGGACTAAAGGCATAATGAAATTCTTGCAATGTTAAGAATAGAAAAGATTATCGCACATACAAATGATAGATATAAAAGCTATCAGAAGAAATGGGAAAAGCTACATGTACTCCTAACCCTGGAACCAGTCACAATGTGAGGGGTGATGAGGTTAGGAGATAGCAGAACACCAAGATAGAACAAGAATGCATCCTACAGGCAGTAGGCCATGATGAAAAATAATCAAATGTGATTTGAAACAAATGAAATGTACGATTAAGTTGGTCACAATAGCCATAAATAACATCCGGGGGTGAATGATAGGAATTATGTAGAAGTAGCAATGAATGTTAAGTAATGGTATGTACTAAGTGTTGTATGTATGTGGTATGTATGATGTTATTGCTGACAAAAAGATTCAATAAAATACACTTAAAAAAAGTATATTGAACTCTGCACTTAAATCACAGGGCAAAGGGACTGTTAACAGACTGTGGGGGCAATTAATAAATACAAATATTTATTCTGGCTGCACCAGGACTTTGAAGTTGGACACTGCGTGGACTGCAGTTAGAACTGTTTGCACAGCAGCCTTGTTTGCAGCCTTTGATCTCTCCACAGCCAATCGGAAAGCCAGGATTGGGCAAGGAGACTTGTGGGACTGAGTAAAAGGCTTAAAGGGGGAAAAAGCTGGGGAAAATCTTGGCACCCATTTGAAGGTCCATTCAGGTGTTGAAGGAGCCTGATGAATACAAATTTTTCAAAGCGACAATTGTTTCAGCTAATAGGGAGCTGCCTTGAGCTCCCGGAAACCCAAGAGATTTTTTATTTTATGTTCAGTTCGGCGGGAACCCCTCCAAAGGGAAGGGGCTTTGGCCCCTTGCTAGAAAAATGTAGCTGCAAGGCTTAAGAATGGCCTGTCTGGGGGTTGCCAGCTACCTGTCCTCCAGGGCATGTATTTTATCTTTCCACGTTTGGAGGAATTTATCTAAAGTATCCTGATTTGCAACTATGACTGTGAGAGAACTGTAAGAATCCTACAACTTCAGCTGTAAGAGAGCTGTAAGAATCCTGCAACTTCAGCTGAGAGAGCTGTAAGAATCCTGCAACTTCAGCTGTGAGACAACTGTAAAGATCTGCAATCTCAGCGATGAGAGCGCTGCAATTACTAACATACTATTTGCCAGCAGATTAGGCCTTACGCGGTCTATCGAGTCTGCTCAAACCTTAGATCCTTAGTTGGGTGCCGAGGCCCTCCCATCCCTTGTGCTCCAGAAACCCCTATCATCCATCCCCACCCCCCCTGGGACAGGTCATCATCTGATACATCCACTTTCGGTGTCTGTCCCACCCTTTCTTGAAGCCCTCCACTGTGGATATCTGAACCAGCTCGCCAGGCAGTGCATTCCAAGGGTCCACCACCCTCTCAGTGAAAAACCTCCTCCTCTTTCCCCCCTCACCCTTCTACCTTCCAACTTCAAACCATGCCCTCTGGTGATACCTCCCTGCTTTAGTCTAAAGATCCCCTCCATGTTTACCCTAATTTGTTCCTTTGAGGTACTTGAGACCTCAATCATGTCCCCAATCTCTCCTCTCCTCTCCTCCAATGAAAACAGGCAGAGCTCCTCAAGTCTGTCCTCATCGTCAAATCCCCTAGCCCTCGTATCATCTTAGTTACCCTCCTCTGCACCTCTCCAGGAGCTGTATGTCCTTCTTCAAGTGTGGTCTCCAGTACTGTACACAGTACTCAAGGTGTGGTCTAACAGTCCATTGTGCAATGGCAGAATCACTTCCCTTGCTCCTAGGGTGATCCCCTACGATGCATCCCAAACATCCTGTTTGCCTTGCTAGCCACTCTCCTGCACTGCTCAGAGTTATTCATACATGCATCCACCATGACCCCTAGGTCTTTTTCCCCTATTGAGGCCTCCAGCGCCTCCCTTCCCAGGGTGTACCTGTGTTTAGGGTTTCCCCAACCAAGATGCAACACCTTGCACTTGGTGATATTGAAATTTAATTTCCAGGTGTGAGCCCAGCTTTCCAGGGTGTCCAGGTCCCCTTGCAAGGCCAACCTCCCCTCTTCTCCCTCAACTACTGCTCCCATCTTGGAGTCATCCATGAAGAGACTCATTTCACACCCTATACCCTCCCTGATGTCCGATATATATGCATTAAACAGGATCGGACCCAGGACCGAGCCCTGCGGTACCCCACTACCAACCTCTCTAGGGTTTGAGAGCTCCCCACAGACCACTACTCTCTGGGTGCGTGCAGCTAGCCAGTTTTCAATCCATCTGACCATCAAAGGGCCTACTCCTAACCCCATCAGTTTCTCCACCAGACCATTGTGGGAGACAGAGTCAAACGCCTTGCTGAAGTCCAAGAATAATACATCCACAGGCTTTCCCCTGTCCAGTTCTGATGTTACCCATTCGTAGAACTCCACAAGATTGGTTTGACATGATCTACCTGGCACAAACCCATGTTGCCGACTATCCAGATCTCCCACCTCCTCCAAGTACACCCCCAATCGTTCCTTTAGTATACTCTCCATTAATTTTCCCACCACCGAGGTCAAACTGATGGGTCTATAGTTACCTGGTACTTCCCTCGACCCCCCTTTATGGATTGGCACCACATGTGCCTCTCGCCAATCCCTAGGTACCCTCCCTGTCTCAAGTGACCTGTTGAAGAGCTCCACCAGGGGTGCAATGATATGTCCATCCAATTCCCATAGTACTCTCGGATGGAATGCCATCCAGCCCAGGAGATTTGTCTTTCTTTAGGGCCTTGAGGGCTAACCACACCCTTTGGCGGAAATAGCATCATCCATCCCCTCCACCTTACTGGCCTTTTATCCCTTATCCAGATGTGACACCCTAGGTGCCTCTCCCTCCTTCTTGCTCCATTTCTGTTGCTCCCCTGATCCACTCCTGCGCTTCTATCCCTTAGGTGCCTTGCTTTGCACATATCCATCCCCTCCCTAGTGACACAGAGGCAAAGTACTGCGTTAAATACCTCTGCCTGGTCCCTCACTCTTCCACCCACCCTCCTTCTGATCTCAATCTGCTGAGATGGCCCATAGTTTTCTCCGCTCCCCAATGTGCAGGAAAACCCCTTTTCCTCTCCATGTATCCCCTGTGCCAGCCGCTGCTCTTTACTGGACTTTGCTCCTCTCACCATATGGGTGACTTTTCTAGATGCAAGATGGTACATTTCCTTATCCCTATCCCTCTTGTTGTTTTATATTTTTGTAGAGCGCCTTATTTTCTCGCTGACTACCTGTACCTCACTGGACCACCAGCATGGTTTATGTGACCTTGCTCCCTTCGTTTCAACCAGCAGATCCTGACTGCCTCCTTGGAAGTCCCGTTTATGACCTCCTTCTCCTTTCCACACTTGTCAGTGATGTAATCCCCTTCAAGTGATCCTTGGGAATCTTCCCATGCCCACAAAGTCTGCCCCCCCAAGTCCACTGCCAGTGTCCTAGATATCAACCCCCTCCCCCATGCTTGTTTGAAACCAGACAGTATTGTGGTCGCTCCCATTCAGGGGTCCTGTACAACCAGGTCCCTTACCAGATCCCCATCTGCCAGAACCACGTCCAGGACATGCCCCTCCCTTGTGGGCTCCATCACATGCTGTGTTAAGAACACATCCTGGATGCCCGTCCAGTAGCCTCTGCTCCTTGGCCACCTTGGGGACATGGTTCCCCAGTTTGTACCTGGCATATTAAGGTCCCCATCAACACCACTCCTTCCCTTTTGGTCCACACTGGGCAATGATGTTGTCCAGCAAACCATCCTCTAGAACATCACTCATCCCGGGGGGCCTATATACTACACCCAGCTTGACCTTATCTCCTGCTGGGGATCGTAAGGTGACCCACAAGGCCTCCATGTTTCCCTCTGCCTCTTCTACCCTAGCAATTATCTGTGACTTCAGCTGTGAGAGAGCTGCTTGAGTGATTCCTGGTTGAGGAAGCCTACTGTGAATTGCCAGTAAGATGAAAACTTGTTTGGTGGCCGAATAGTCATTAGTTTCCAGAAGGTGTTTATTTCTGTCTATGTCACCCTGCGTTGACTCAGTGCCAGGAAGGGGTGGACATCTGTCTGAGGGAATGACCGTGGATGGTCCGGTTGTAGGGAAAAGGCATGGGAGCCTCCCCGTAGAAAGGAGCTCACCAGTGATTGTCTGTAAGAAGTCTGATGTCCTGCTCGGGGCTGCGGAGTCATACCTGCCAAGAGGAATTATTTGTCTGTGTTTCAGCATATGTAAGCTAAAGTGTGAAGTGTATTTGCTACAGTGTGAGAAGCATCCAGTTTGGTTGGGAGACTTGCCTTAATCTCCAGTATCTATTGCCTGAGGTGAGAAGAGAAACCCTCTTCAGAGTCAGCAAGCATCTGCAAGGTGAGCAAAGCATTGTTCCCCAGCATGGGACTGTTCAAATAGAAGGTGTGTACCTTCAGTATGTCTGATTGTCTTCTGTGAAGCCACTCTGATGTGTCAGTCTTCTTGAGACTGTGCTTCCAGTGAAGAAGCTAGACACTGTGTCCTGATGTGAGAGAGCCACAGCTGCTATGCTGGCAGTATGGCTGAAATGCCAAAGCTAGCAAAATGCATCTAAATGTCTAAGAGAGGAGAGAGAGAGAGAGAGAGAGAGAGAGAGAGAGAGAGAGAGAGACTGCCATGAAGGTCAGCTTAGGGAATCAGCCTGGTAATGTCACCATCTAGGCACTGCCATTACACCTCCCCCTGAGGGGTCATGCCTAGATGTGGGGGTCTGAGGCATGCTGGCCCAGGTCCCTGTGCTGGTTTGTTCCAGATATAACTTCAACGTCAACAGGATGCCTAACTGCTATAGGAGCTGAGAGAAGTTCCAGCTGTTAAAGCTGCAAGAGCCTGCTGTAAAGAAAACAAAGGGGGCACGATGCAAGCCCTTGCTGCCCAACCTCACAAAGTTGAGTTCTGTTGATTGTGTCTATCTCAGGTCTACCATCTACGAGTCTTTGTCTGTATCTGTATCTGCAAGAGACTGACTACATAACCTTGGGTAATGCAGGAATTGCCCTGCACCTAAGAAACTGTAAATAGTTGCTATCCAGTTTCTGCCAAGTTCAATAGTTAAAATTTTAAAGCTGCCAAAGTGGGAAGTTCACCTGCCTGCCCACAGTATCAAGTTCAGCAAGTAGCTAAGGTAACCAAATAAAAGGTAAAAGTTTTGATTTCATTTGAATTAAGCGCGTCAATGCTGGCCAACCAGGTGCACCACTTCCAGGCCTGCAACGTTTAGTACTGGGTACCCCGGGGTAGAATTGTGGGGGTTCTTATTTGGACTGGGGACTGGTACCAGCTGAGTTATGTGTAATCTTAAAGCTTAAGCAGCTAGATAGTTAGAGAGCTTATCCTAATTCATCAGGAGGTTGGTGGGGGCAAGCTTTGAAAGGTGTTTGAATCTAAAAGTGAGCTGATTGTTTTCCATGCCAATGCCAAAATGCAAATGTTGCTTAACCTCTATGTCCCATTTCCCATTCCTAACACTACCCTTTGTAAATAAACTGTTGGTTAACCATTTTATAAAACTGAGTCATGAGCATATTATTTGTACTCCATGTGAGCTTATTATTAGCGTAAGTCAATAATTCTAAAGTATTGAAAATCTGGTTTATGGTAATCCATATGTGGGGTGACCGCATAGGATAGTGGGTAGGTGCAGCATCTCAGGGGGTTGTATTGCTAAATATCAGACCCACTTGTAATTTTACTCTGGGTGGAGGCACCATGTTATTTTGGGAAAGAACCCTAGTCACATCAGAAATAGGACCCAGGCCCCTCAACCTGGTTAGTGGTCACCTGGGCAGGGCTAGCAGCCCGTGGGGTATGGTGTTACTCAGGTTATACCCCTGCTCATCCTCCTCCTCCTTCTGGCTGGCGATGTGGAACCAAACCCTGCCCCCCTTCCCCATCTATACCCGAAGGCCTTAGTATCTTCCATCTCGATGCAAGAAGCCTCTTCCCTAAGCTTGACTCCCTCAAAGTATGGATTTCCCTGCACTCTCCCAATATCCTGTGTATTTCTGAATTCTGGCTCTCCTCTAGAGTTTCAGACTTTCACCTAGCCCACCCAGACTTCCACCTCTTTCACCAGGACAGAGGCAAATGTAGTGGTGGAGTTGCTTTATACATCTGTCAAACCCTCTCCTGCTCCATCTCCTTTAAGAAAGTCCTCTCCACCTCTCACAAACTCTGCCTAGTAAAACTGTCCCTTCCTTCCATCCTCCTCACCTTTATCGATGTCCTCTATGCCTCACTTAAGATCTCTCACTCCTCTCTCCTCAACTTCCTCTCTTCTCTTGTCTCCCTTTCAGTCTCTGGTGAGCTCATTCTCATCGGCGACTTCAACATCAACTGGCTCTCCCTGCCCTTTAAACCCTTCCTCCGCTCTATCAAGTCCCTGAATTTTGCACAGTTAATCACTGAACCCACCAGATTCAACCCTCACTCCTCGACTCTGGGTGTTGTCCTTCCACCCCATCCCATCATAGCTGCAGGCATTCTTTCTGATGCTCTTAGTAACTACTGCTTATCCTACTGTGTTAGGAAAGTGCATCCCCAAATCCACTCCCAAATACATGTAGCACAGGTCTCTCAGGTCACTTGACACTGATGCCCTCCTAATGGACCTTGCCTCTTCTGATTGGTCCCCTATCTACTTTGCCCAAGACATTGACACTGCCCTTTCAATTTTCACTGGCATCTTATCCAACACCTGGAAGCACATGCCCCTCCTTATAAGACCAGAGTGAAATGCTCCCACCACCCCTGGATCACACCTGACATTACTAAGATGTGCAAGCCTCATGACCTTGCATGGGCTAGTTTCAAGTCCTCCCACTCCTTGTCTGATCACTAACATTACAGGTCCTTAAGGAACTCCTGCATTAGGGAATTCATACTGTCAAGGCCCACTGCTTCAAATCCAACCTTCAGTCCAACCTAAATTCCCCATCCAAATTCTGGAAAGTAATCCACTCCTTATTCAACCCACCAGCACCCCATGGGCTGATGGCTCACTGGTCTCCAGTCACCTCACTGTCGCATCCCTTTTAACAACTCCCTTACCATCTGGGCACTACCCTGCTTATATTCCAATGATCCCCCCTCCATCCCATCTGAAGGCTTTAGCTTCCCCTGAATCCCCAAAGATGTTTTCCTTGCCCTCATATTGCTAAACCCCTCCAAATACAGACCTGATGGCTTGGACCTCAAACTTCTTCATATATGCACTCCTACTATCATCCATCCTCTCACTCACCTTCTGAACCTATCCTTCTCCCTCAGTGCTGTCCCACACACCTGGAAAGTTGCCAAAGTATTACCTCTTCACAATGGGGGGGGTGATTCCCTCCTCCCCAGGAAACTACAGGCCGATCTCACTCCTTCCCACTCTTGCTAAACATCTAGAGTCCCTACTATACTCCAGACTTGCAGACTTTATAGACTTCATATCTTTATTCCCTTCCAGCTTGGCTTTAGAAAGAACCACTCCACTGTCTCCTCCCTGTTGCATGTCACTGACTCCATCCTTACTGGGATGGATCAGGGACATATCACTGCAACCATATTCACTGATCCTGTGAAGGCATTTGACTTAGTCTCCCTTCCCCTTCTCCTGAATAAGCTGTTCTCAGTTGGCCTTTCTGCTCTGGCAGTTGAATGGTTCTGCTTCTACCTGATGGGCTAACAACAGCTTGTTCAGGTGAGTGGCATGTTGTCCCCACCTCCTTATCTTAGCTGGTGTCCCCCAGAGCTCTATCCTAGACCCTATACTGTTTTCCATTTTTCTCAACGATCTCCCCACCACCTGTGTCTCTTTGCATATACATATGTATGCTGACAACATAGTAATTTACTCATCAGGTCCTTCTATGTCTCCGGTTGAAGTGTCACTCCAAAGTAACTTTCACAATGTGCCACGCTGGTTCCAGGCCAACCATCTCAAAGTTAACACCAAAAAGACCATGTTCATGACCACCCACAAACTAGCTAGGCTGTCGCCCTTCCCACCCTGGATGGCACCCAGCTGGAGGCCATCCCTGCCTTCAAATACCTTGATGTTTGGCTGGATAGTAAATTAGGTTTCTCATCAACATTGGCGCCATACACTCCAAACTTCACCCCAAGCTTGGTGTCCCTATCTGTAACAAGGACTGTCTCCCCACCCAAGTTTGCCAAGAGCTGATAACAAAAATGATCCTCCCTGTCTTTGACTATGTGAACATGGTCTATGGCTCTGCCCCCCTCTTCTCTTGCCAGTTTGGATACCCTTTGCAGTGCTTTCTGTTGCTTTGCCTCTAACTCTTCTGTGCGCATCCACCACTGCTCCCTCTACTCCTCCCTGTCCATCTCCCCTTTACCCTTATGTTGCCAGTCCCACTGCACCACCTTCATTGCCAAATACTGGTTTGACTCTCCTCCCTCCTACCTATTTTCTCTCCCCCCCCTTACTCTCTATCTTCAAGGGACACTCGCACGTTCTCTATATGTCACCCTCGCTCACATGCTGGTCAAGTCACTTTCTTCTACTGGCTCCCCTCCCTGTGGAACCTGCTCCCCTATCCTCTTGGTCTGTCCCCCTCCCTTCACTCACTAAAATGCCTACTAAGGCTCTCTTCTCCCCCTCCTTGTACCTGTCTCCCCTCTTCCTGATTCTTCTGTTCCCTTTCTCACCACAGCATCCACTCTCCCATCTATCCTTAGACTTATATTTCCATGCTCTTCAATATTTTTATAACAGACCTCACTGATGGACTGGAAGGGAAGGTGTGTCTGTTCGCAGACAACACCAAAATATGTAACAGGATGGACGCCTCAGAAGGAGTGAGCAAGACTGAAGCTGACCTCAAGAAACTAGAAGAATGGTCTGGAATGTGGCAGCTGAGATTTAACACCAAAAAGTGCAAGGTCATGCACATAGGAAAGAAAAATCCAAGAAAGGAGTGTTACCTAGGAGGTGAAAGACTGGTGGCCTCAAACCAGGAATGAGTTCTGGGAATCATAATCTTTGATGACTTGAAGGTTAATAAACAGTGTGAGAAGGCAACACTGAAGGCCAACAGAATGCTGGACTGCATTGGGAGGGGAATCATGAGCAGGAGGAGAGAGGTGGTACAACCACTCTATAGACCACTGGTCAGGCCTCACCTGGAATACGGAGTCCAACTCTAGAGGCCTCGCCTCAAAGAGGACATTGACTGGGTGGAAACAGTACAGAGAAAGGCAACAAAAATGATTCAGGGTTTGCAGTACTTGTCCTACGAGGAAAGACTTAAGGAACTGAATATGTACTCCCTGGAGCAGAGAGAGAGAGAGAGAGGACATGATTGAAACATTCAAGTACATAAAAGGCATCAACAAGGTACAGGCACAGGAACTTTTTCACTTAAAGAAGAGCTCAGGACTAGAAGGACATAACGTCAGGCTGCAAGGAGGGAGATTGTCTACCAACACTAGGAAGTTTTTCTTCACAGAAAGAGTGGTGGATACCTGGAATAGCCTGCCCTAAGAGGTTGTGGGGGTCAACACTGTGGGCGGATTCAAGAATGCATGGAATAGACACAAGGGAGTCCTGACTACAAAGGACAACTACAGTGTCAAAATAAGTCTAAAACAAATGGGCAGACTAGATGGACCTAGCAGTCTCCTTCTGCCATCAACTTCTATGTTTCTATGTTTCCTGGCATCCTTGGAATCCTGCCCTCAGTTCGCTCTCTCTGGAGAGCAAAACTCACCCAATCTTAGCTACAAGATTTTGTATCTACAAGATTTTGTGTGAACCTCTTGATCATTTGTAACTCTTGTATATCCATTGTACTACATTGCTACCAGTAGAGAGTTTTGCACTTGTTTTTGCCATTATTGCTCTTCTGATGATTGTAATTACCTTATGCCCACTCTCATTTTTTCCCTCTCCCAGATCGCACCTGGAATCAAGCCTTGGCTCAGTGTACTTTTCCCGATTATCAAACTTTTGAATAAAATAAAATAAATTTATGGCATCTAGAGATGCTTAAACATAAATATAACTCCATCCCTGATGAAAAAGCAGAACTAATGGTTCTAATAAATGGATATAAATATTAGGCGCACAGAGTCAAGAGTGGTCAATTATTAACATATATGTTACAGAAGGAAAAAAAAAGAAATATACATTTTTCATATTCAAACCAGAGGAAATTTCATCTGATCAAGAAATTATTAATAATAAATTTTTGGCATATCATAAGATTTTACATAAGTCTGAAACTAATAAAGAAAAAAGATACAGGAACTCAGATGTTCTTGAATATTCCAAAAATAAACTACTCCCAAGGTAAATGTTTGGATAAGTCAGTAAGTGAAGTAGAAATACATGAAGTAGTAACACAGTTCAACCCAGGTAAATCCCCAAAGAATGACAGCCATGGCACAGACTTTTATAAAATATTTGGTAAAAGTTTGATACCATACGTGGTGAGGCTTTTTAATTCATTTCCGACTCAGAATGGTTTTTCTCCTTTCTTTGATGAAGCCCTGATCATTGTTATACCCCAAGAAGGAAAGATGCAATGCAGTGTTCATCATATTTACCAATTTTTTATCTTAATTCAGATTATAAAATTTTTACAAAAATCTTAGTGGCAAGGCTGGAAATTGTACTTCTGAACATTTTCGTGTAAGATCAGGCAGACTTCATCAAAGGAAGAAGGGGCCATAATAATATCAGAAATGGTTTGAACCTTCTAAACCTATCCAGAGGTCCTGATCCTATGGTGATGTCGCTGGATGCAGAAAAAGTGTTTGACAGAGTGGAGTGGTCATATCTGTTTGATATTTTTGAAACAATTGGCATTGGAGTAAATTTCGGACATTGCCTGACACTATTCAATGTCTTTATTTCAGGAATGCAGACATTCAGTAAGTCATGGATAGCCATATATGCAGATGATACTAAAATAGGTGCCATTGTCAATAATCAGAATGATGGGAATTCATTACAAAAAGACTTGGATTTAATTTATAACTGGGCAGAAAAAAATAAACTGAGATTTAATGCTGAAAAGTGTTGGGCTATGCACTTTGGACATAAGAACCCACAAATCAGAGACCAGTTAGGCAATATCGCACTCCTGGAAACCAGTAACGAAAAGGATTTAGGGGTGATCATGATGAATAAGTTTTCTCTAAGTACACACTCAAAGTATATGGTACAGAAATATCATAAGATTCTTGGTTGTATTTTCAGAATTATCAAGAGTAAACAGTTAATCATTCCATTATACTCATCACTGGTTAGACCATATCTGGAATATTGTTATCCCTTCTGAGCCCCTCAAACAATTAAGGATAAAAAATCAGTGGAGAGAGTGCAGCATAAAATAGCCAAAAGAAAAAATAATATGGCTAGTAAATCATATCATGACAGATTGACTGAATTAAATCTATATTCTGTTGAGTACAGAAGACTTAGGGGAGATTTCTTTTTATGCATATAATGCCAGTAAAAATAAATTCTTGTGGGAATCAATAGGACTGCGGAAAAGTCCTAACTTAAAGACTACGAGATCACATAGTCTACAATTAAAAGGGGACTTATTTAGGACTAGTATGAGGGGGAAATGGTTTAGTCAGCGAGTGGTTAATGCTTGGAATGCGCTGCCAGAGGAAGTCATGTCCTGTAGAACCATGACATCTTTTAAGCGCAGTTTGGATCAACATTTAGGAGTTGTAAAATGTAGGCATTACCACTAGCTAGTGACGGGTCATTATAGGTCATCTGACCTCTAGACTTGTAATCTACCTATGAACGTGTGGATTAAAATGATATATACAGCCCTGAAAGCAAGGGTATTAACTAACAATACAGCATCTCAAATTTTTACTCTGCAACATCTCACATTTTTACTCTGTAAAGGGGTACCAGGCAGGGTTGTCCCCTTTCCCCACTAATTTTCACACTAGTTATTGAACCCTTAGCAAACACGGTTAGGTGCAGTGATAATATTCCAGATCTTAGACATGCAAATAATTCTGAGCAGTTAAAGATATCACTATTCACTGATATTGACCAATGAGCTTGCAGCACATACTGTAAGCTGTCATTTGGTGGTCAGCCACAGAGTTATGCTGGTGGGTATGCTGTCTGCCAATAACCGGAGGGCTGGGTGGGCTGGGGAGCCATGTGTGGGTGGTGGTGCCACTGGACTACCAGGTATTTTAAAAATGTTTTATAACGCTGATTGGGGTTACAGGTGGGGAGAGGGGAACCACTGGGTCACCTGGGATTTTAAAAATACTTTATAACAGTGATCAGGGTTATGAGCGGGAGGGGGGTACCACTGGGGATTTCAAAAATACTTTATAACGGCGATCAGGTTTACGGGCTGGGAGGGGGGTACCACTGGACCACCAGGGATTTTCATGGGTGCTTGTGTACCGTTTTCGGGGGGGGAGCCACCCACAGCTGGTGGCTGCTGTGTTGCACCTTGCATTATGGCAGCTTGCCTGTGGGTGGCTTCCACTTGAGCATGATTTTTCCATACTCAATTTTGTGCCCAGGTATGTGCACAACTCCGGGATGTCCCGGCATATGTGCTGCACATCTTGGCTGAATACTGAGATGTGCCACATATGAATGGGCACGCCCCCTGGAGATGCGCCGCATACATTATCTTTGCGCCGCAGTGCATTGGGAATTGTGCTGCACAATTCCCCCTTTTGAATATTGTCCTGGGGAGCATTTCTGGGGTTGTGCTGGCACAACTCATTTGTGCCAGGTACAACTCCTTTGAATATCTATCCCCATATGTATTATACACCGTATATGTTGAATAAATAGTCCATCATTATCAGCATTATGTAACTAATGCAGAAAAGAAACAATCATATTAGCCCATGTAATAGCCTCGTGTCCATTAATAAAACTTTTCTGGCAAAGAACATTTCTGCCAGTAGACACAATTTTACATACAAATTTATATTTGAGTCATTATTATGTTTATTACATATTTCAGTTAGTGAAGAGATACCTCAAGGCAATAATTAAATTTTTTTACAATTAGCACTTAATAATGCTAAAAGATTATCCTAAATAGTAACAGGATTTCAGATGTTCATGTGGGTATTAATCTGGGGACCAGCGACTATAGGTCAGTCTGGTTATCGGTAAATAAAGAGGAAGGTAAAGGTCACACAAAAATCAAGATACTTGATTTCAGGAAAGCAAACTTTCCCAAAATTAAATCTAGGATCAAGACCATGCTTGACACCAGTAACAAGGGGAATGCAGAACTCTGCTGGGAGAACTTAAAGAATGCCTTAAATACAGTCACTGAACAATGTGCAAGACCAATCATCAAAGCCAAAAGAAGGAAGAACCCTCTTTGGTTCTCCAAAGAGGTAGCAACCAAAATGAAGGAAAAAAGATGGCTTTTAAGCAGTACAAGGAAACTAAAGGAGAAGCAGACAGGGAGGAATATAGGAACAAACTCAAGGAGGCAGGAAAAGCGATTCGGATAGCCACAACCCAAACAGAGGAAAGAATAGCACTGAGGGTTAGGAAGGGAGATAAAACTTTCTATAGATACATGAGAGAAAAAAGGAAGAGTAAAGGGGGAATAGTCCAACTAGCAACAAGGGAGAGCCACCTGTTCGAGAAAGATGAAGACAAAGCAGGGTTGTTAAACAAATTCTTTTGCTCAGTCTTCACAATAGAAGATATTGGCAAAGGACCTACACTAAGTAAGACAGAGCAGGACAGTGGAGGGGCAGACACAAGCCCTGTCACAAAAGAGAGGGTCTTAGAAGAGCTAAGCAAACTTAAGGTGGATAAAGCCATGAGGCCAGATGGTATTCACCCCAGAATACTAAAAGAGCTTCGGGAAGAAATGGCTGCACCACTAGCTGAGCTGTTCAATTTATTTCTGGAAAGTGGCAGAGTACCTCAAGACTGGAAAAGGGCAACAGTTGTGTCCTTGCACAAAAGTGAAAGCAAGGAAGAGGCAGGAAACTGCCGCCCAGTCAGTCTGACTTCTATAGTGGGAAATATTATGGAGACATTACTAAGAGAGAGAATAGTTGACTACCTAAAGGAAACTGAAAAACTCGACCCCAAAGAGCATGGCTTCACAGCGGGGCACTCGTGCCAAACAAACATGATTGATTTCTTTGATTGGGTTACCAGAACAGTGGACCAGGGTGGGGCGGTTGACGTGGTGTACCTAGACTTCAGCAAGGGCTTTGACACTGTTCCCCACAGGAGACTTGCTAACAAACTAGAACACGCAGGAGTCAGACAGAAAATAGTAAACTAGATTAGAAACTGGTTGCAGAATAGGACCCAGAGAGTTTTAATCAATGGGGCATTATCAAGGGAAGGAGGTGTGACCAGTGTCATTCCACAGGGATCAGTGCTGGGTCCAGTTCACTTCAACATATTTATCAGTGACATCACTGATGAACTGGAGGGGAAGGTTTACCTGTTCACAGATGATACAAAGCTCTGCAACAGGGTGGATACACTAGAGAGGGCATTAGGTATGGAAGCTGACCTAAGGAGACTGGAAGAATTGTCCAAAAATTGGCAGTTAAAATGTAACACCAAGAAGTGTAAGGTAATGCACCTGCGGCAGCGGAAGCCAGGAAAAAAGTGCGTACTACAAGGGCATCAATTAGAGGAGAGAAAGATGGAACGAGATCTGGGCGTGATCATTACCCACGACTTAAAGGCAGGAAAACAATGTGAAAAAGCAGTGCAGAAGGCAAGTGGTATCCTCGGATGTATAGGAAGGGGTATTATAAGCAGAAAGCAGGAAGTTATCATGCCCCTCTACAGATCCTTGGTGAGGCCACACCTTGGGTACTGTGTCCAGTTCTGGAGGCCTCACCTAAAAAAGGACATTGACCGTCTGGAGATGATGCAGTGAAGAGCCACAAAGATGGTGCAGGGGCTGCATCATGAGCCATACGAGACACGACTCAAAGAGTTGAATTTATTCTCTCTCTGGAACAGAGAAGAAACAGGGGGACATGATAGAAACATTTAAGTACATCAAGAGAATTAACATACCTCAGAAGGAAAACATATTCCAGGAAAACAGGGCAGCACATACAAGAGGGCACAACTTGCGTCTGGTGGGAAGCAAGTTTAAAAGCAACTCTAGAAAGCACTTTTTCACCGAAGAGTGTTAGATCCATGAAACAGCCTGCTACCAGAAGTGGTGGCATCAAAGACAGTAAGGGAATTCAAATTCGCTTGGGGCAGGCAATATGGGCAACTTAGGAAAAAAATATAATTGGGGGGTAGCCACCTTGGCAGACTAGATTGACCGCACGGTCCCCATCTGCCAACACTTTTCTTATGTTCTTATGTATCACTAGACAATGGAAGGCCTGTAATCCACCAACATGGGAAACATGGAACTGTCTATTAAGGGACAATATGAGACTGGGAAAGAAGTTTTATTACACTAATAGGCGTTTAAACAGTTATTGGAATATTTTGGGGCATTTGGATAGGGCTGTTGAAGATACTCAGATCTAGACTACTATATGGAGTGATTTGATAGCCTTCATGCATCTATAATTTTGAAGGATTAGTTACAATGTTTTTATAAATGATTGTTTTGTATGTATATGTATTTATACTCTAATTACAACAACGCTTTCTGAAAATAAAGCATATTTAAAACAACTATTGCACAGTTTACAACTGTGATACTAATGTAATATGTACAGTGCCAAAGTAATGCCATACAAAACAATTGCAGTCCACTTTGTCCTCACCTAGGAAAAGCATGCTGTGATGGAAACATCTAATTCAGTACCACATTATTTATTCCACCAAAGTACTCAGTTTTGGTTTCCTAGAAGAGATACATTTTTCGATTTATGAAGGAAAAGGTCCCAGCACACCCGTGCATCAACAGAGTCCCCACACACATGCATAAAAAGGGGCAATACAAACATGCATGAAAAGAGCCCCTCCACACTCATAATGCATTAAAAGAATCTTGACACAGATGCATCAAAAGAATCCCCACACATGTGCATCAAAAGAGTCCCCCCACACACATAATTCAAAGGAACCCCCCACACATAGGCATCAATAGAGTCCCCACACACGTGCATAAAAAGGGTCACCACACACATGCATGAAAAGAGTCCCCCACACACGTAACACATAAAAAGAATCCTGACACAGATGCATCAAAAAAGTCCCCACACATGTGCATCAAGAGTCCCCAAATACATGCATCAAAAGAGACCCCCCAAACACATGATCTAAAAGAATCCCTACACACATGTGCATCAAATGAGTGCACACACACACACACACACACACACACACACACACATATTTCAAGAGTCACAACACACATATGAATCAAAAGAGTCCCCGCAGACACATGCATCAAAAGATTCCCCTTGGGGGTCACATGATGCAGCCGAGTGGAGTGTAGCAAGGCTTTGCAGCTACATCCTACAACTAGTATTTTCTTTCTTTTTTGCCCCTTGCTGTGGTGACTTTGTGCCCTCGTCATTTGTGGATGCCTGCTGATATGGCCAGGGAGCAGAACAGTGATAAAATGGGTAATTCAGCGAAGTATATAATTTCTGCCTCTCCCCAGCCTCCCGATGATGGGCCTGGATTTAGCCCCCACACACAGGTCAAGTAAGGGATGGAATCCTGCCTAACTGCTTGTGAGTTGGGGGAAATTAAAGCTTTTATGAGCAGCATCAGAGCTGATTTTAATAATATCACGGTGACCCTGACAGCAATGAGAGTGTCTGTGGAAGCTCTGGGCCACCGAGTGGAGCAGACGGAATTGAGGATAGGACACCTTGAGGCCTGGGCCCACCCTGCCGAGCAATGCCCGGGCCTGGCTGATTGAGAGATCTGCTCCCCTTGGGATAAGCTGGATGATCAGGAGACCAGGCGCTGGAGGAGTAATATGCCATTGTTTGGGCTACAGGAAAGATTGGAGGGGGGAGACATGATACAATTTCTCTAAACCTAGCTGCCTAAGTGGTTTAATTGGCAATCAGGCAACGCAGTGGAAATTGAGCGGGCCTATAGAGTACTGACTGGTTCACCTGTGGCTGATTCTGTGGCACATCCTCGGCCGGTGCTGTTCAAGCTACTCCAGCATTTAGATCAGGAGAATATTTTGAAAGGGGCCAGGATTATGAAAGATATATGGTGGCAAGGTGCTCATCTGTATTTTCAGCTGGATTTTCCCAAGCGGGTGCTGGAATGTTGCAAAGCCTTTGACCTGGTCAGAGACTTGGCAAGAGAACAGGGAATTAAGTGCTTCTTGACTCCTCTAGCTGTGCTGCAGCTACATGTTCAAACTTGGGTGGAATCTTTTGACACCCCTGTGGAGGCTCGGCGGTTTATCTTGGATCTCACTTGCCAGGTTTCAGAGGATGCATTTATGGGGCTACTGACTGCCTGGGACCCTAAGCCTCAGTGAGCTCTGCTAGCTTTAACTTCAGCATCTGTGGCAGAACAAGTGGTGGCACAAAGTTCTTCACCCTGCTCGCCCCCTCAGGATGAAGATTCTATGGATTGAGGACTCTTTTGGATATAGAGGCATAAGTCATTCTTTCTGATGGCCCATATAACAGCTATCCGCCACTAACTGTGGCTGTTTTCTTATTGCTGTTTTGGACTGAAGGTGGTTGGGGTGGGATGTTAATTTTGTATGAATAGGCAGCCAGAGGAGGGCTCTTGGATTTTTTGTAGTATTACTATTATCTTTTTATTGCTCCTCCTGAAGGGAGATGGGTTTGCTGTCTATTTGTTTTTGGCTCAGTATCTATATTTTATTCGAGGAGCCATGGTCGCACAGGAGAGTGTGTGTGTGTTATGCTGTGTTTGTTCTTGGATACAGCTTGGTTTTTGCTCTCCCTTCTGGTTGCTCGGTTTGGGGGTTAGCTGTTTCTTAAGGGTGGAAGGGCTGGAGCACTGTTGTGGTCTGGTTATATGGGTTGGCTGCGGGGGGTGATGATGGGGATCCATTTCGTTTTGTGATATTGCTTTATTTTTGGCTGACCTGTGTGCCACCCCCCATAGTTATATTTTTATTCTTACATATGCTTTCTCTTAGGGTGACTTAGGCTGGGGCTCAGCTGTGTTTGAGGATTTGTGGGATGGCTTGGGCTAGTCTAATGTTGTGGGAGTTTGAGTTGCATGCGAGAGGGGAGGGGATGCTGGGTATTGGGTACTCAGTTTTGTGTGCCATCTGTTCTACTTGCTGCTTTGGTGGTGTTCAAATGCATTTTCTCTGTTTCCTTATATTTAAGGGTACACTTTGATTTTGGGAGATGGTTTTATGTAGGTTGGGGGTCACCATGGGGAGGGGGGTCTTTAACTTTGACAGTCAGTATCCATGGGATGGCTGCAGTGGCCCCATGTATACCCAGAGGAATGTGATGACTGACTGTGTAAGTGCTATTCTTCTTTTTCTATCTGTGTATACATATTAGGTATTGGGAGTTCTTCTTCAGATAGTAGGTAATGCTGTTGGAATCTTATTTTTTTGCTAATTTTTTTTACTGTTTTTTGCTGCCGCCGGGGGAGGGTTGGGGGACCTGGCTGTGCCCTTTTGGTTGAAGGAATGAGTTATCATATTGTATAAGGTGGTTTCATGGAATGGCGGGGTATGAATGGCCCTGTCAAATGTAAACAGGGTCTGTTCCATGTGAAAAAACTTGGGGGGCAAATTGTGCTTTTGCAAGAAACACATTTATTGCAGAAGGAAGAGGACAGATTTTAGGCTAGTTGGAAGGGCCACTTTTTTGAAGCCTCGTTTACCTCTAAACGGAGAGGGGGTCATGAGTTTATTGACAAAGGATGTGAATTGGGATACTACATCGGTAGTAAAGGATTCACAGGGTTGCTGGGTATTGGTTACTGAAACTTTGGATGGGCAACCCTATACCTTGGTTTTTGCGTATGGGCCGAATACTGATGGTCTGCACTTTTTCCATAAACCTTCACAGGTTCTTCAAGATAATGGGGGGAGGGGTGCTCATTGTGGGGAGGGATATGAAAGAAGTCCTTGACCCTGTTTGTGATCGTAGTGGTAGCCCTACTAGACTGACCATGTCAGCCTGTAGTGCCTTAGCCAGATTTTGAGATGATCATGGGCCCTGGGATATTTGGCAGATGTGGTATCCTGATGTCCGAGATTACACATACTATTCTTTGACTTACTTTTGGTCTCTCATACTTTGCTTAAGAATATCTTGTCTGTCACGACTGAGCCCATGATTATGTCCAATCACTCCCCTATAGTTTTAGTTTTCTCACCAGATATGGGAGGGGGGACATAGGAAGCATGATGGCATTGTAATGCGGCATTTTGGTTCGGTCTGCCACTAAAAGACCCTTACCTTCTCTGTGGTCTGCCATACCCTTCAGCTGCTGCTGAGGAGGACCCCTTGCTGGACCATTTGAATAAACTGGATGGACACAGAAATAAATGTATAAACGGTTTATTCTGTACAGCAGACATGTTCTCTTCCTGAGGTCTAGCCCGAGACTGAATGACTCTCTGACAGACAGGCAGATAGTCTAAGGGGTTTCCTAGCCCCTTCTAACACAATAATGAGCATAATATGTGCTACATAGTTCTAGAGCACTTAAAGGGATGGCAGCTGGCATTAGTCCCATACATAAGTACAACAGTGTACTCCACATCACCTCCGGGACAGTTAATGTGAGCAACTCTCGAACAAAGCAATGTCAAACTGTAAACTTAAAACATTTTTTTTTCAGTGCAAGGCATGGCACATTTAAAACAAAACGGTACTCCACTTCAGGGAGGGGGGAAGGAAAGAATCTGTACTACACTGGTGACCAGTCAGAGTAGTGCCAGGGATAGGGGGAACACCATAGCACTTGAAGCTTGGTCATGCTACAAGTGCTAAAGTGTGGGGGAAGGGAAAGGGAAGAAAGGGAAGGGTAGCAGCTGGAGAATACCCAGAATGCAAGATAACAGTTTAATAACAGTTGCAGAACAATAATATTTACATGAAAACAGAAATACAGAGGGCGTACCACCACTGAGTCTGGTTAACAAAAGTTCAAGACCTCCATTGACTTTTCTGGTCAGTGGGAATGGAGGCATGCGTGGATAGCACCAGTTCCTGACCAGATGGGGTCAGGTCATTAAAAGTGACCCAGGAATTCTGCCCACTGTCAAATCCGCACCACATGACTCTGTAAGTCCAGGATCCGTTTGTGAACTTCTTCCTTAAGATCTTCTTGATCTGGTACACTGGTGTGTGTGTACAAGAGAGTCTTGAGAAAAAGAAGTCCCAGGGAGATCATCTGGCAAATCAGGCAAAATGGAATCTGGCTGGAGAGTGTCAGGAGTGGGAAGAGCTGTAGGAACTGATTGCAAGTTGCCTGAAGGGATCTCAGCTTCAGAGGGGATGGCAGGCTCAAGTGCAGCTTCATTGTTTGGTGGACTGGAGTCATCTGGAAGGGTGTTACTCAGGTACCCATGTTTCAGTCAGTTGATGTGGACTTTGTTGTGTACCAGCTTTCCATCAGACTTGCGGTGTAGATGAACATGCACAGGAGGAAGCTTTTCTACAATGTAGAATGGACCAGTCCAGGGGTGAAGCAATTTCTTGGTGGCACCCGGAACAAGGACAGGTTGGTACAAGTACACAACATCCCCAACGGAGAATGAAGGCTCATGCCACTTGGCTAATGACATTTTCTGCATGGCAGATTTTCTCTGGCCCAACATGGTGATTGCAACACATCTGGCAAGTTCAAGCTGTTCCAGCATAGTAATAATGAAGGAAGAAGCAGACTTAGGAACCTCTAGCAGTGAGAGATCCCTGTCCAGTGGAGTTCCTGGGTGATGTCCATGGACTAAGAAGAATGGTGTGTACTCTGTACTGTCGACACAAGGGCTGGTATTGTAGGCAAATTGCACAAAAGAAGTTTGCAACTTTCTCGAACAATGGTTGAAAGGTAGTTAGTGCCTCTGTCTGAATGCAAATACAATGGGGTACTGTGATGACAAATGACTGTGTTGAAGAAGACATTTGCCACTGTGGCAGCCTTGACATCTTTTAGGGAGATTAGTTCCAAATACTTAGGTAGTCCACAAAAACAAGGATGTATTTGTTGCCAGACTGTTGGGTAAGGGCTCAAGAATGTCTGTGCTGACTTTGGAATGGTTCAGTGGCTACAGCCATTGGAATGATATGTACCTTTGTCAGTTTGGCAGGAGGTTTTTGGGAGCAGAGCTGGCAGGATTTGACAAATCGGACACTGTCCTTGTTCATGTGAGGCCAGAAAAAGGAAAGCTTTGTCTTTTCGAGAGTTCTATGGATTCCCATATGATCTCCAGAAAGTGGAGAGGCATGAGTGGAGGGAAGATCTTGATTGATCAGAGAGGCTGGCACAACTAGCTGTACATGAGTTCTATCCACGCGTTGACCCTTTCCTTTCTTGGTCCAAATGTGGAAAAGCACACCGTCATTGAGGAAGTATTGCGAAGCAAAGAAAAGTACATCCTGGCGATGTTTCTTTTGTTGCAGTAAGGTTCTAGACTCTAAGTTTGTGATTATGTCTGAGAATTGTGGATCAGTTCTTTGTTGCACTTTAACAGTTGCCAGGGACAGATCAGAAGTAGAGGAGATGAGAACCTCTTCGGCTCCTTGCAGTAAGTGAGGATTTGTGTGACCTGTAGAAGCAGTTGGTAGCAGCAAAGCAACCTTAGGTGCTATAGGAGTGTCCACAGGAAGCACATCCGTGGCGTGCAAAGGAAGAGCTTGTAAGCAGGATTCTTCATCTGTTCAGGCTGATGCGGAGAGATATTGTCTCCGGCTTACACCATTGGTATTGGAGTGGACTCAACCTGGTCTGTACTGAATTTCAGAGTTGTAGCTTTGCAGCATGGCGCTCCATTGGCCAAACTTGCCTATGGGCTCCTTCATTTCGAATACCATCTGAGGGCAGAGTGATCAACAATAGATGTAAAGGAGTAGCGAAGGTAACGGTCAAATTTCTTTACAGCAAATATCATGGCTAGAGATTCTTTTTCTGTGATGCCATAGTTCCGCTCAGCTGAAGAAAGAGAGTGCCCAGCATAGGAAACAACTTGTTCTGTTCCATCTTGAATTTGACAGACCACAGCGCCCACTGCAAAGGAACTAGCATCTGAGTAGAGCTTGAAGGGTTGGTCGAACCTTGGGTAGGCCAATACTGGAGAAGATATTAAGTTTTCTTTCAAGGTTTCAAAGGCCTCTTTGCATTCAGAAGTCCATGTATAGTCATATCCCTTTTTGGTGAAGGCATACAGTGGAGCTGCAATCTTGGCATACTTGCAAGTGGACTTTCGGTAGTAGTCAGACAAGCTCAGGAAAGCTTGAAGGTCTTTGAGATTGTTAAGTTCTGGATAGTCTTTGACTGCTGAGAGCTTGACTGGGTCTGGAGAAATGCCTTGAGAACTTACCACATGTCCCAGGTAATGAATTTGATGCTGTGCAAAACAAAACTTCTCTGGGTGAAGCTTGAGATTGGTTGTATGAGACATTCAAACACTTCTTTAAGATGTTGGAGGTGATCTGGCAAAGTTCTGCTGAAGACAATAACATTGTCCAGGTAGACTAGGCAAGATTTCCAAGACTATACACGTAGTACAGCTTCCATAACATGTTGGAATGTGGCTGGACTATTCCGAAGTCCCATAGGCAGATGTTTGAATTGAAAAAGTCCCAAGTGGCAGCGCCATGCTGTGTATGGACAAGAAGCTGGGTCAAAAGAAACTTGGTAGAACCCACTCGGAAGGTCTGGAGTGGTGAAGTAAGCAGGGCTGACCACACCAAGACTCTCTAAGACAACTTTGGTTGTAGGTAAGGGATGAGCATCCTGCACCATGTAGGCATTGAGTTTTCTGTAGTTTACTACGAAGCGATACCCTTTGTCCTTCTTTACCACCAGCAGGCAAGGTGCATCCCAGGGACCTGTAGACTCTTCAACAACATCTTATTCCAGCATGTCTTTGATTATGTCCTCTAGGACTTGTTTCTGTTTGTGTCCCACTTTGTAGGCTTGCTGACAGATTGGTTTCTGGTTGGGTTGCACTTCGATGGTGTGTTGCAGGATATCACAACATCCAAGCATGTTATCTGGACCCACAAAGACATCTGGGTAATTCTCCAGGAATTTCAAAAGTTGTTGCTCTTCTGTTGGAGATGTTGAAAGTTTTGAAGAGGATAGTCAATGACTGAGGGGTAACTCTGCTGATGTTGGAGTGGTCATGATAGTACTGACAGGACTAGAGTTGGTGGAACCAGGCTGAGGTTCTTGCATGAGATGGAGTTGGTCCCCTGTAGACAAGCAGACAAACTTTCCAATGTTGGCTCCTTTTGAGATGACCACAGGCTCATCTGTGAAGTTGCAGCATTTTTGGAAGACTGTGCCATCATGCACTGCTGATAAGGTGTTTCCTAGAAGGAGATCTGACGAATGCAGCGCAGGGATCCCGTGACGATGCCAACACCTTGTAGAAGTGGTTCACCTTGAATCTTGGCAATCAAAACCATCTCTGACTTAGGAGACACAGTGACTGAATCTATAGCTGCGAGTTGCCTCCGAGGGTCTAGTGACAGTTTGTTTGAGGCAAAATCTAGGATGGCTTTGTGAGCTTTGAGGAAGTCCAGGCCAAGAATTACTGCAGGTTGTAGATCAGGCACTAGGTAGAACGTGACAGTAGCTTGTTACGAGCCAAAGTGTAGCTTGAGATGGACCACGCCTGTGATAGGTACTGTAGCCGTACTTACTGTGATAATGTAGTTTAGGTCAGCTGGAGAGACATTAGGTATGTTATGAATAGCTTGGTTGTTCAGAATACTGTTGTTGATAACTGAGATTTCTGCTCCAGTGTTGACCAAGGTATGTGTGGACCAATCACCGATGGTTACAGGGACATAGTTTGGTAGGAGAGGTGATTGGATGACAGGTACCTTTGCCTCTGGAAGTGAGAGTGTGCCAGAGTTAGCAGTTAGAGGGTGCAGTTTGTATGAATTGCAAGAGTCAGAGGGGCGGTCAGTTGCTGTGTTCCTCTGATCCTTGGAGTAGTTGCGGTTATCTTGCTAATTGTGCAGTGGTGGGCACCTTTGGTTCTCTTGATGTGGTACTTCAGCTTTCGGCAGCGCTGTGTCCTCTGAATCCACACCACTGCCAGGTCACAGGCTCTCATGAAGGCGGAGGTGGATCAGGTCGCTGACGAAATGTTCGAAGAGCATTGACAGAGGTAGCAGAAGAAGCAGTTGAGCTGCGGTGCAGACTATTAACAGTTGTTGTGAGCGTCTCTATCACTGATTGCTGCTGCTGGACATGTTGCGAGTGCGGCTAACTGTGATGACTGAGGTACTTGTACACTGGTGGCCTGGAACATTAATATGGACGCTTGTGCAAGTCGTGCCACTTGGATTGTGTCCATTCAGGTTGTTGGTTTCTGTTGGATTACATAAAGATGGAGTTGAGGAAGCAGTCCCCGGACAAAGGTTGTAATTTGCTCTTTCTCAGATTTCTGCAGATGTTTGCAGCGAGACTCAATGTCCACTATGAATGCTTCTAGAGACTCAGAGGGTTGCATGGTGCATTCCCACAGCTGCTGTTCCAATAACCAGGGCGGATGTGCTTGGTGAAAATGGTGTTTGAAGGTTGCATACAGAGTGGCAGTATCCCCTTTGACTTGTTCTGGAAGTGTGTTGAATAAGGAAATGGCAGTCCCTCTCAGAAACAAGCGCAATGCATTGGAAATATGCAAAGGATCAGTCCAACCATGTAAGGAAATCCAGGCTTGGAACTGTTCGAGCCAGTCAACAGCATCTTCGTGAGGCAAGACTGAGAAGGGTACTGGCTGTAGGCTGGACTGGACCATGGATTGTGGCGAAACAGCTTTAATGTCGGTCAGGTCATCTTGAATGGCTTGCATAGCTGGTGCTTCTTGAGCTGAAATAGAAGACTGGATGTCATGGAGGATGGTTTTGATTTTGAGGTGGGTGAAGATGGCTCTCTGGACGCTCCGGCGCCCTAATTGGTGTCTTCATTGGACATTGTGGTTGGAGACGAGTGTCGTTTCACTGAATGAAGGTTGGAAGGATGAGGAGTTGCCATCATGCAGGAGTCGGGACGTCATAAAGCAGATGAAGTGCTGAGAAGAAAATATTTTTGTAGACAAAAGTACAGTTATTTGTAAGCAAAGTTCATCAAATTACATCTTAATAAACAGTTCCCACTCAAGTCTGTGTTGTCTGTTATTTAAGTAAAGGTTTAATTGCAAAAACTAGCTATTTGTTGCAGTGTCCATTCTTTTCAATAGGTTTGCCATTGATTTCAATGGAGTGAGGTCGTTTTCTGCCCTTCACAAGATGGCCACTGAACTTTGACATACAGTTCCTGTGGTTTTGACTGGCATGACTGTAGCAAGATGGCCGCCAGCAGGGGGGTTAAGGGTCACTTCCTTTCTTGTAATGCTGACAAGGTGGAGTCTTCTTGCGACGAGGCTGACTGGCTGCTCTGCAATGGCTGAAATGGCGATTGCCACGTTATTGAGGTTCTTCCCCGACAGAAATGGCAGGAGTTTTTTGTGGTGAGTGGCAAAAGGCTTGGGGAAATTTTTTATCTATTGATTGTTTTCCTGCTGCCTTTTCTTTTCCTCCCTGGCTTGTTTCTGTATTTTAATTATTGTCCTGTGTGAGTTACTGCCCCCAGTTTATTGTGCCCTGCTTGCGTTTTTCTTTCTTTTCTCTCTGTTTCGTTTATTTATTCATTCATTCATTTATTTATTTTAGTTATATGGCCCCCAGGTATCTGGGCAAGTGGCAGCCTTATGTTGCAGTGTGGTTGAGTGGAAAAGTGCTGTGTGAGACTCTGAGCCGCAGCTGAAGTGGGCAGAGCGGAGCCACGGTGCATAGGAGTGGCAAGAGGGCCAAGTGGTGAGCGACTCGCTCCATTTTAATTGCAGTCCCAATTTTTATTATTTTGTTGTTTCTTTTACTGCTCTCTTATTTGTCGTTGCTGTGCTGTTGTCTTATGTAGTGTTGCCGAGCATGGCAGGGAAAGGCTCCAAGTGTTTGGAGCAGCCGGGCAGCTGTGTAAGGCACTGGTGCAGCTGTAGGAAGGGCAGGTGGTGGTTTGGGGAACCACAGTTGAGAGGTGTGATCAGGCAGCAGGGTTGAACTGTGTGATGGAGCAGGACTAACATGCAGTCCTGATGGACAGCAGTTTGAAGCTGGTCTGGCTGTGGCGTAGCCACGGTTCATAAGGTAGCAGTTGCTGGCCACAAGTTCAAGTTTCTTTATTTGGTTGTTTTCTTGGCTGCCCATGTGGAGTGGCTCATTTTGTTGCAGGACTGGTGGTTTCAGAGGAGCAGGGTAAGTGTTCCATTGTGGCTGTATAGAGGGCAATTCGAAGTGTGGAGCCACGTTTGCAGGAGGGCCACGGTTTAAGTACTGTCTGCGGGGGCTGCTGGAGGAGCCACAGTTCATTGTGGCTTGGAGGGAGAGCAGCGGTCCTGAGTAGGACATGAGAAGCACTGATCAATCCTGGTCGCAGTTTTACAGCATGGCTGTGTTTTTGAAGTGACCAGCCCATTGTTGCAGTCATGTATTTGCTGGAGGAAGTGGCTGGCTTTCTTGCAAGTAGTGTGGATGATTTGTTTAATAATTTTTTTTCCCGTTAGTTGTGGTCCTTACTGGGAGAGGCAGTATATTTGAGAGCTGCAGCTGGAGATATAGAGGGGGTTTATCTGTCAAAACAGAGGAATTGGTGAGGAACCCTGCCAAGGGTTGGGGGCTGCAGTTCACAGCTCCATGGTACATGGGCGTAAAAAGGTAGTTACTGACTTTTTTTTCCCCTTTTAGCAGCTGGCTGGAAGTGTTAAACAGATTTACTCCTGACAATCGGATTACAGGAGGAGTGCTGCAGGCTGTTTTCAACCAGGAGACCATTCATTGTTTCTTTCTGTAGCCAAGGCTGTGGTAGAAGTATCATTCATACTGTTAAGGCATACTGGGGTAATGACTTGAATACCCAGTGACACAGACAAGTAAGATGGGGTCTGGACAGAAGAAGGACTGCATTCTCCACCATGTGTAGCATTTTGGTCTGCCACTAAAAGACCCTTTCTCTGTGGTCTGCCAGACCCTTCGGTTGCTGCTGAGGAGGACCCCTTGCTGGACCATTCGAATAAACTGGGCCGTCACAGAATTAAATGCATAAACGGTTTATTCTGTATAGCAGACATGTTCACTTCCTGAGGCCTAGCCCCAGACTGAATGATTCTCTGACAGACAGGCAGATAGTCAAAGGGGTTTCCTAGCCCCTTCTAATATGGTAATTAGCATAATATTTGCTACATAGTTCTAGAGCACTAAAAGGGATGGCAGCTGGCATTAGCCCCGTGCATAAGTACAGAAGTGTACTCCACAGTAACGCCAGTTTTTTGGTAGACCCTTGGTTCAAGAAGTAGCTTAGGAAAGAAGTTAAGGAGTACCTCTCAGCTAATCACACCGGGGATACTGCTTCTAAGTGGGTGTGGGAGGGACTTAAAGCTTATTTCTGGGGTAGAATTATTGCCTATTCTATTGCCCATAAGAAAGAAAGGCAGGCTAAGCTTCAAGCTTTGGAGGCACAATTGGGGGTTCTTGAAAAACAACACAAGGTGGGGTCGCGAGACCCATCTTTGATTCAGTGTATTTGGGACCTTCAATTTCAGATCAATACGTTAAATACTCAACAGGCAGAATTTGGTCTTTTTGGGACCCTCCAGGCTTACTGGGAGGGGGAGAAAAGGCATGCTGGTTATTGGCTTATCGGCTCAAGCAGATGGAGACGGCTAGTAAAATCCTGGGGATAAAAATGGGGAAGCATACTATTTTGGACCCAGAGGGGATCAACTCTGCCTTTTGAGACTATTATTATCAGCTTTACACCTCAAGAAGACATCAGGGAGGGTCTTCTGGGGATATGCAGGAGTTTCTGGGGTATCTTACTTTGCCTTGTCTTACTGATGAGCAGCGCCTGGCATGTTTTACAGGTTCCATGTCATAGCGAAAATATCGCAGTGACTCACACAGCAGTGAGTATACTTTTGCCAAAACCACAATCGGCAACACAACAACCACACCGACAGTTAAGACAGCGATGGCACTATGCAGTACAGAACAGGACCACATAAACAAACAGGGGGATTTCAGTCTGCCAGATGTAGATTGGAGCCTTTCAGCTTCAGCTAGAAGCAGGGACATCCTGGACTCCCTACAGGGGGTATTCTTTAGGCAAATAGGGAGCCCACTTATGGGACAATACTGGATATGGTGCTCACTAACAGGGACAGCATTGCAGGCACCATGATGGAAGGCCACCTGTGAGCCAGTGATCACCATGCAGTGTGGTTCAGTGTAAGGACAGCTGCAGAATTGAACCACCAAGGGTGATTGTCCTGTGCTTCAGGAGGCCATTTTTTTTAAAAGATGGGTGAATGCCTCAGGGATGACTTGGCAGGTGGGATGATCTTGGTGGGGTGGAGCGACAGTGGGGGAAGCTAAAGGGGGGCATAGTGAACACAACAAACCTCAGTCTGCACCAAGCAAGTGAGCAAAAGCAAGAGGAAAATAGAGACTGCTATGGTTCTCAAAAGAAGTGTCTGAAAAGGTAAAGGCTAAAAAGGCAGCATTTAGAAGGTATAAGGAGACGCAGAGGGAGGAGAATAGGGACGTGTGTCAGGGGAAACAGATGGCAGCAGGGAAAGCAGTAAGGAGCTCAAAGGCACAAATTGGGGAGAAAATAGTCCAGGCAGTAACAAAAAGGGATAAGATATTTTTTAGGTATGTAAGTGAAACGAGGAAGACCAGAGGAGGGATTGTAACATTGAGAAGGGAATGAGGGGACTGTGCAGAGAGGACCAGGGAAAGACAGATATCCTGAACAAATACTTTTGTTCAGTGTTCACAGAAGAAGAAAAAGGGGAAGGGCCACAAAAAAGTTACTGGAGCTTTGGAGTGAGGAAGGTTGACACTTGTCCTTTTTCAGAGAAGAGAATCTGGAAGAGACTTGCAAATCTGAAAGTAGACAAATGATGGGGCCAGGGTGCATCCCAGTGTATTGAAGGAGCTTAAGGAGGTACTGGCTGCACATCTGACAGTCCTATTTGACAACTCACTGGAAACAGGAGTGGTTCCAGAGGACTGCAGTAGGGCAGAGGTAGTCCCACTTCACAAAGTGGCAGCAGGGAGGAGGCTGGCAACTATAGGCCAGTCAGTCTGACACTGGTGGTGGGAAAGTTAATGGAATCAATGCTGAAGGAAAGGGTTGTGGAATATCTTGAATCTTACAGGTTACAAGACCCAAGGCAGCATGAATTCTCAGAGGGGATGTCATGTCAAACGAACTTGATACATTTCTGACAGGGTGAAATGGTGGATGTGGCTTACTTATATTTCAGTAAGGCTTTCAACACTGTTCCACAAAGGAGACTCTTAATGAAGATGTGCAGCATAGGGGTGGGTCCAAAGGTGGTAAATTGGATAAGAAATTGGTAAGGGGATAGGCAAAAGAGGGTGGTGGTAAACCAAGTTCACCCACAGAAGGGATGGTGACCAGTGGGTGCCTCAGGGATCACTACTGGAACCAGTCCTCTTTAATGTCTTTATAAGTGACATTGCAGAGGAACGGGATAGAATGGTCTGCCTCTTTGCTGATGACACTAAAATCTGAAAAAGTGTGGACACTCTGGTGGGTGAAAAAATGAGCAAAGACCTGAGAAAGCTCAAGGCATGGTCAAGGGTATGGCAGCTAGTTTTAATGCAAAAAAGTGCAAAATCATGTACTTAGGGCACAGAAACCCAGGAGCAGAATATAAAATGGGTGGAGAGGTAGTGATGACCACCAAGCAGGAAAGAGACCTGGGGTAATCATATCTGATTACCTAAAAGTGGCCAGGCAGTGTGACAAGGCAGTTGGGAGGGCTAGCAGAATGCTGGGGTGCATAATGAGGGGTATCACCAGCAGAAAGAGGAAGGTGGTGTTGCCCCTGTATAAATCACTGGTGAGACCCCACCTAGAGTGTTGTGTCCAGTTCTGGACACCACATATCCAGAAGGACATAGACAAAGTGGAGGCGGTCGAGAGGAAGGCAACTAAAATAGTGCAGGGTCTGCATCAGAAGCCCTATGAAGAGAGATGAAAATACCTCAATATGTGCACCCTGGAAGAGAGGAGAGAGAGAGAGAGAGAGGGGGAATATGATAGAGACCTTTAAATACCTTACAGAGGTAAATAAGGTACAGAAGGTGAGCATTTTTCAGAAAAAAGATGCTCAAGAACAAGGAGACATGCAGTGAAGCTGAAAATGGGTAGATTCAGGAGATACATGTGAGGAAGTATTTCTTCACAGAAAGAGTGGTGGATGTCACACCTGGACAGCTGGTTCTGATCCCTGTATAATTTTTTGTTGTAAATATAAGTTCATGTATGATGGACTGTGGCAAAAGGAAATGCTGGCTGCTGAAAACTGACACTTCAACCCCCCCAAGGATAAGTTCAAAGGACAGGACATTGTTAAACTGCAGATACCTGGGGTGCAATTATCTTGTCAATTTGCTTTGATCCCAGGAAATAAAATTAGCCATTTATGACGTCCTCAGGGAAATCCTTTGATCTGCATTAGATGTCCTGAGAAAAGGGACACTGGCCAGTGTTATGAATAACCTCACAGGAAGCCAGCTCATTTAATCAAAGAGACCTTTGATGTGTAGATGTCAAGGCCCAGATGGAATTAAGGAGTCAAATACACTTTTGTTTTGAATACAGTGACTTATATCAAAGAGACTTTTGATGTCTAGGGGAAAGCAGATCACAGACTGGTTTTGACTAGTTACATAGAGAGGAGATTTATTATGTCATCTCTTATTTTTCTTAAATACCTTAGTAGGCCATCTTGGTGTTATAAAAAAATAGATTTTGTCACACCAAGGCGGAGTTTGGTGACCTCAGCGAGAAGGCCGGCTCAGGACTGTTTTTAACATACTGAGAATACCTTGACAGACACTCTTTCATATATCTGACTCTGAAGAAGCAACATCAAGCACTGTTAGGAGATAAGTATTCTGTGGATAGGAGATTTAGATTGCACGTTTAAACCTGTTTTGTTTAATGACTTGTATGTTTTGGGGATATTTTGTTCTGTATTTTACTGTTTCCTATTTTTTATCTATTTTAAAGTAAAGATATATATTTTAAAACCGAAACTGCCTGGAGTGCCTTAACATTTCTTTTTATTTAAGTGAAGCTTTTGAAGGTTATAGTTAACATTATGTATGAACTTATTGTTATACCAAACTGGGAAACAGATAGAGTTCTCTAAGGTCTTGCATAGAGTTCTAAGGGTTCATTTTGTAGACCTGGTTAGGTGCCCATAGGCAAAGATATCTGGTCCCCTGAAGACAGAATTATCTGACCCTGATAATTGGGTACGGTAACAAGAGGTTATCAGTTTGAATCCCTCAGAACTTGAGACTAAGGTGACTCAAACCCACAAAACAGACAAGAGGGTTACCTTGTACTGTTCACTGTCCACAAATCATATGCTCAGAGGTTGGCACTTTGGGAGTAAAGGGCTGACCGGTTGAGCGAATTTGTGACAGATTAGTGGCAGCTGTGGGATAAAAAAGTTTGGTGGTATAAGTTTCATTGTTCAGTGTGTCCAGTTGAGACCGTTTAGCTCACTTGGAAAAAAGAAAGGCAGTGTTTTATTTCAAAAGGAAACAGAACTATATCCCTTGGCTTACAGTCAAAGTTCCTACCCATTTTATTTTTTTCTAAAGTGCCAGTCAGATTAGCAGCAGTCAGGAAAGATGGCATCCAACTACAGCAGGCACACTGCAGAACACTTAAAACAGTTGTGCGAGGACAGAGGAGTCCTGTTTGAGGTGACAGCCAAAAAGCAAAACCTCATAGAGGGCCTGATGGTAGTAGATACCCAGAGCAGGGAGTCACAGATCATGACTGAAAGGGACCAGACCTCGAGTGTGGCAGGCCTAGAGGCTAGTGAGGGGTCCCAAGCTGATGAGGAGGACAGCAGGGCCACTGTCAGTTAAGGGCCACAGCAGCAGGGGAAAGTCACCAGTATCCTGAATCCAGAGGTACTCAAGCTGCAAATTGAGTTGCAAAGGATGGAACTGGAGGCAGAGCGACAACAGAGGGAGACAGACCATGAGGAGCATGACCGCCAGCAAGCTTCAGAGGAGAACAGAGAGCGAGAACCCAGAAAGGCAGAGGAGAGGAGAGGAGAGAGGAGTGCCAGTGGCAACACAAACTGCAGAAGCTATGACTCTGACCAGCGGCACCAGAGCAGGTAAGTAGCTTGGGTTTAACTGGGACTGCAGGACTGGGTTACAAATTGAACTCCAAATTAATAGCAGAATTTAAGGAAGGGGAGGACATGGAAGCCTTTTTAAATTCTTTTGGAAAAGTTTGTATTCAGGCTAAAATTCCTAGAAAGTCCTGGAGCTTCCAGCTATCCCCGCTACTTACCGGGAAAGCTCAGGATGCATTGAGTCAAATGAACAAGGAGGACAGTGATGATTACAGCAAGTTAAAAGCTGCACTGTTAAAAAAGTTTGAATTAACTGCTGAATTATACAAAGCTAAATTTCATAAGCTCAGGAGGAGCTCTGATGTGAGCTATGATGAGCTAGCCACAAAACAACTTCAGTTTTTAAAATGTTGGTGGGAAGGAATTGAGGCAAACTCTGTTGATAAAATTGAAAATGTGATTTTATTAGAACAGTTTTATTGGGCTTGCCCAGCAAAGCTAAAGACCTGGCTAGAGGACCAAGATCCAAAAACAGTGCAAGAGGCTGCTGAACTCTCGGACCACTCTGCCAAGAGCAGACCTGCTCTGAGAGCGAATGGGGCAAGTGTGGCCATGTAGAAAGGGAAAACGTCCCTTCAGGGCAGCTAAAACCCTCACTGCCTCCACCAACACCAGTTAGCCCCAGGTTTCAATGAAAAGATTTATCTGAAGTAAGAAATGCATGTTGGTGGTGTAAGGAAACTGGGCATATTGCCAGACAGTGCCCCAAAAAGGTGAGCCATAATACACAACAGGGTGCTAGAAAAGAAGTGGGTTGTTTGTGTGTCCCTGGGAGCATGCCAGTGAACATGAAGGAACACATGCACCCAGTCATAGTAAATGGTGTACAGATGCAGGGGTTAAGGGACACCGGGGTATCCCTGACATTGGTACAGGGGGATCTGGTGCAACCTGGTCAGTTTACACCCAATTAATACGGAACTGTACAAGGGTTTACTGGTGAAGAGAAACATTGCCACTCGCTAGTGGTTCTCCTGGACTGGGGTGAAACAGGGGAACTTGCAACAGGTGGTGTAGCCAACACATTAGCAGTGGATGTGATCCTGGGTAACAATCTCCAGCAGGAGGTGGTACGTGCACTTACCCGTAGCCAAGCGGCAAGGGAAAATAGTAGTTCCCTGAACCTCACAGAAACCAGTGTGGAAACCACTGAGAGGCTGGTTCCCCAGCCTGTATCTTCAGATGGGGAGACTGATAAAAAGGGGTTAGAAATTTCCCCAGTAGCAAGTAACCACACAGCTACAGAGGGTTACTCCAAAGAGGGAGTGTCAGAGGGTTGGGATTGACAGTGATCCTGAGAGCCCTGACGCTAGTGCTAGGGACCCTAGTTTAGTGACTGAAGGGGACCTGTCCCATGCCTTGGGACTGTGTGAGGGATTTGCAGCTGCTCAGAGGGGTGACCCTAGTTTAGAGAAGCAGAGGGCTTGGGCAGACTCAAAGGGCACACAGGGAGGTGACGGCAGACATAAGGTTTATTGGGAAAATAAACTTATGTATACATAGGCAGTACAGACAGAGGGAGGGATGCTAGTCAGGCAGCTTGTCTTTCCCCAAGGATATCGTGAGCAGTTGCTCAAGGTTGCCCATGATATTCCCTTATCCGGTCATCTGAGAATTGCACGAACTATGCAGCAGTTAGCCCAGAATTTCTACTGGCCTAACTTCACCCAGCAAGTGAAGGAGTATTGCAGGTCTTGTCACTGGTGCCAAGTAATAGGGACGGCGGGCAAGAAAACCCAAGCCACCCTGATCCCCATAACCATAGTGGAGGAGCCATTCCAGAGGGTGGGAATGGATATTGTGGGGCCTTTAAATACCCCCAGCTCCTCAGGAAAGAGATTCATCCTGACTGTGGTGGATTATGCCACCCGGTACCCAGAAGCAGTCGCCCTATCCTCACTGAGGACAGACAAAGTGGCAGATGCCTTACTTGAGATTTTCTCCCGTGTTGGGTTTCTGCAGGAGGTAATCACCAATCGAGGGGTTCCTTCATGTCAGACCTGATGAAATGTTTATGAGAGAAGTGTGGGGTGATGCAGAGATGCACAACACCGTATCACCCACAAGCCAATGGACTTGTGAAATGATTCAATGGTACCCTAAAGTCAATGCTCTGGGCATTTGCTGAACAGTATGGGAGGGACTGGGAGAAATACCTTCCCCACCTGTTGTTTACATACAGGGAGGTGCCCCAAGAGTCGACAGGATTTTCCCCATTCGAACCCTTGTATGGACACTGGGTACGTGGGCCCCTAGACTTGATCCGGGAAGACTGGGAAGGCAAGCATGCCACCCAGGGAACTCCCATTGTGGATTATGTCCTACGATTTAGGGAAAGGCTGAAGGAGCTTATGGGGACAGCCCAAAGCAACCTGGCAGCTGCCCAACAGAAAGAAAGGTATGGTACGACTGCAGAGCCAGAGCTTGCTCATACATGGTGGGTCAGGAAGTCATGGTCCTTATTCCGGTCCGGAAAGACAAGCTGCAAGCTGAGTGGGCAGGACCATACAAAGTGGTTAGGAGGGTAAAAGACATGAACTACATTGTGGAGTTACCTAACCATAGACAGACAGAAAGGATGTACCATGTCAACATGATGAAGCCATATGCAAATAGGGCTGACATGGTGTTCGCAGTGTGTAGTCTTGGGGAGGGGACAGATGAAGGAGACCCCCTTCTGGACTTGCTGGAAGAGAATAAGTGGGAGTCCTCTGTGGAGGCAGTAAAATTGTCTCCCCAGCTGACCTTGGGCCAGATCCAGAAAGTAAGGGGGGGTTTTAGCAGATTTTGCCCCCTTGTTTAGCGCCAAGCCTGGACTAACCCCCTTAGTGATACACGATGTGGAGACAGAAACACAGACGCCCATATGGCGGACAGCATATCGGGTGTCAGAGGCTGTCCAAAAGGACATTAGGAAGGAAGTGGAGAAGATGCTGGATTTAGGGGTAATCCAGAGATCCCATGGTCCCTGGGCCTCACCTGTAGTCCTTGTACCCAAGCCAGATGGCTCGACTCATTTCTGTGTAGACTATCATTGCCTGAATGCAGTCACAAAGTCAGACGCCCACCCAATGCCACAGATAGATGAACTCCTGGACAAGATGGGAGGGCGACCTACCTTATGACCATTGACCTGACAAAGGGGTATTGGCAGGTAGAGTTGATGGACAGAGCTAGGGAGAGGTCAGCCTTCATCACTCCGATATGCTTATTTGAGTTCAAAGTAATGCTTTTCGGAATGAAGAACGCCCCAGCCATTTTCCAAAGGTTGGTGAACCAGGTGTTAAATGGTGCTGAGGAGTACACTGTGGCATACCTGGATGACACTGCCATCTTTAGTACCAGCTGGGAGGAACACCTTTCACACCTTAGGGAAGTGCTGGACAGGATACGAGGGCCTGGCTCACTGTCAGCCGAGGGGAGTGCCAGGTGGCCATGGGAGAGGTGGCACTTTACTACGGGCATGTGGTAGGCCAGGGACAGCTCTGTCCTAACCAAATAAAGATAGAGGTAATCCAGGCATGGCCCAGATCAGAAACTCAGCAGCAGGTCAGGAGTTTTCTTGGGATAGCAGGGTACTATAGAAAATTTGTACCCAATTACAGTGCCCTGGCTGCTCCCCTATCTGACCTGACAAAGAAAAGGATGCCCAGGAAAATTACCTTGGGCCCAGCCTGTAAGGAAGCCTTTTCAAAACTAAAGGAGGCACTGTGCAGTGCTCCTGTTTTGACAAGTCCTGACTATAGTAAAACCTTTATAGTTCAGACTGACGTCTCAGATGTGGGTATTGAGGCAGTACTGAGCCAGACATCCAGCGAAGGGAGGGACCACCCCATAGCCTACCTGAGTAAAAGTTGCTTCCCAGGGAGCAGTCATACTCATGGTGGAAAAGGAGTGTCTTGCCGTAGTGTGGGCCCTAAAGAAATTGGATCCATACTTGTATGGGCAGCATTTTGTAGTGCAGACTGACCACAACCCCCTAGTTTGGCTGACGCAGATGGGGAAAAACAATGGTCGATTACTAAGATGGAGTCTTGCTTTGCAAGGATATGATATGACCATTCTACATAGGGCCGGAGTGACCAATCAGAACTCAGATGGGTTGTCCAGGGTGTATGAGGAGTGAACTGATTTGGGAAGCTCATCCCATGCAAGGGATATACCCGCCAAATTCAGTCTAGGTGGGGAGGAATCATCACACCTGGACAGCTGGTTCTGAACCCTGTATAATTTTTTGTTGTAAATATAAATTAATGTATGATGGACTGTGGCAAAAGGAAATGCTGGCCGCTGACAACTGACACTTCAAAACCTCCCAGGGATAAGTTCAAGAACAGGACATTGTTAAACTGCAGATATCTGGGGTGCAATTATCTTGTCAATTTGCTTTGATCCCAGGAAATCAAATTAGCCATTTATGACGTCCTCAGGGAAATCCTTTGATCTGTACTAGATGTCCTGAGAAAAGGGACACTGGCCAATGTTATGAATAACCTCACAGAAAGCCAGCTCATTTCATCAAAGAGACCTTTGATGTGTAAATGCCAAGGCCCAGATGGAATTAAGGAGTCAAATACACTTTTGCTTTGAATACAGTGACTTATATCAAAGAAACTTTTGATGTCTAGGGGAAAGCAGATCAGACTGGTTTCGACTAGTTACATAGAGAGGAGATTTATTATGTCATCTCTTATTTTTTTAAATACCTTAGTAGGCCATCTTGGTGTTATAAAAAATTAGATTTTGTTACACCAAGGTGGAGTTTGGTGAACTCAGCGAGAAGGCCGGCTCAGGACTGTTTTTAACATACTGAGAATACCTTGACAAACACACTTTCATATATCTGACTCTGAAGAAGCAACATCAAGCACTGTTAGGAGATAAGTATTCTGTGGATAGGAGATTTAGGTTGCACGTTTAAACCTGTTTTGTTTAATGACTTGTATGTTTTGGGGATATTTTGTTCTGTATTTTACTGTTTCCTATTTTTTTATCTATTTTAAAGTAAAGATATATATTTTAAAACCGAAACTGCCTGGAGTGCCTTGACATTTCTTTTTATTTAAGTGAAGCTTTTGAAGGTTATAGTTAACACTGTGTATGAACTTATTCTTATACCAAACTGGGAAATGGATAGAATTCTCTAAGGTCTTGCATAGAGTTCTAAGGGTTCATTTTGTAGACCTGGTTAGGTGCCCGTAGGCAAAGATATCTGGCCCACTAAAGACAGAATTATCTGAGTCTGATAATTGGGTACGCTAAAAGGAGGTTATCAGTTTGAATCCCTCCAGAACTTGAGACTAAGGTGACTCAAACCCACAAACCAGACAAGAGGGTTACCTTGTACTGTTCACTGTCCACAAATCATATGCTCAGAGGTTGGCACTTTGGGAGTAAAGGGCTGACCGGTTGAGCGAATTTGTGACAGTGGATACCTGTAATAGTCTTCCTGTGGAGGTGGTAGGGCAAAAACAGTGGTGGGATTCAACAATGTTTGGGATAGGCAAATGAGAATCTTAGTAGAAAGGAAAGGAGATGGGGGGGAGAGCCAGAGATCAAGTAGGGTCTATGGTGACACTGTAGGTAGGGAAGAAAGAGTTGAGTGGGTGGGCCAAGTGGTCCTTATCTGCCATCAAATTCTATGTTTCTAAGGCAGGGCCAAGCATAGCCTATATGTACACGTGTACACATAGGCACATAGCTTCACCTGAGCTCTTTTCTTCTAGGTTGCTTGAAAAGACAGAGCAAAAATCCTTACCAGAGCAAGGAAAAGGATTAAGGCTTCTTTCGGCTAGGCAGATTTACTGTGTGTTGTTATTTTTATTTTGTACTCACAGGGATTGTTACTGTTTGCTGGTAACTTTTTATTGCTTTATTTTTCTCTGATTCAAATTGCTGTTGCTGGGTATACCTTCTGTTGCATTATTACAGGGTGTGCCTACAGGTGTGAGTTTACAGATTACTGCTGTAATGTTCTGATTCAAACTGTCTTTTGCAAGGTATATCTTCTGTTACTGCTTTATTTTTCTCTGTAGCAAAGTGTTTCTTACAGGGTATATCTTCTGTGAAATTATTACAGGTGGTGCTTTATAGGTTTTACAGTTTTATCTATCATTAGGATAAGCTTTCAGGGCTGCTGCATTTGTTGCTGGCTGACTGTTTCTGCTTTTACCTCCTTGTTTCTTTTGCCCATGGTTCTTCTTTTTTGGCAGGGGAAGAGCCCAGCCACCCACCCCCACACTACACTCCTTTTATAGGATAGCACAGTTGTGACATTTCCTGTAGCAAAGCAGGAAGGGGTGGATCAGAGGGGTATCCACACAGTGATCTCATTTACAGGGGCACTAGCAATTTAACTTGTTATAACAAGTTATACAAAAACAAACAAACAAAACACAAAATCAAACTTTTGCTTTCATTTTCTTCCTTCTAATTACTCTGACCAGGGTATAAACCCAGCAACTTATCTGGAATGGATATCATTAACTGCAAGTACTGCAGAGCACTTTTCAGAAAGGCAGTTTTACAGGATTTAGGACACTGTCCTATATGCTGGGCCACTGGAGATCTAAGGGCTCAGCTCCAGGCAGCATGGGCAGAGACTGTGCACCTCAAATTGCATATTCAAGAGGAAATATATTATAAGAACCACCCGGCATTTCCCAACATCCAACAGAAGCACCTCAACATCAGAGGGTAGTTGGTCCGGGAGGTTGGCAGGTGGTTGGGGGCAAATCGATGTGTCCCCATCACCGGTGCTCCAACATATCACCCACAAACCATATAAAAACTACAAACAGGTATCTGCCTTTATCTCTGAAATCAAACAAAGGGGCAGAAGATACTGCACAGCAGGACACTGCAGCACAGGAGTTAGCACAACAAAACTCGCCTAAAACATGAACCAAAACAAAAAAAAGCAAAAAGGAAATCCAAAAAACTTCTGATCATAGGAGACTCCATGATTCGGGGAGTTGATATGCATCTCCAGCCAGGGGTAATGGTCAGATGTCTCTCAGGTACATCAGCATGGAGAGACACTGACCACATTGCTAAAATTGTTCAGGAAGCAGGAGAAAACATTGACTTCCTGGTACACATAGGGACTAATGTTCTTGCCAGCTGATCAGTTATGGAGACCAAGGCACACCTGACCAGACTGAGTGACAAACTATCATCCATTTCATCTGGCATCTCCTTCTCTGAGATCCTGCTGGTCTGGGAGAGGGGGGCAGATGTCCAAGGTCAGAGAAGGAGAGCTAGGGGAGCTAAACATGTGGCTCAAGGGTTGGTGCCAGGAAAAAGGACACACATTTGTAGGGGACTGGCAACAGTTTTGGGAGTGAAAGTTCTTTAAATTTGATGGACTGCATCTGACTAAGGAGGGTGTCAGTGCATTGGGGCAGAAGTTTGACGTCTTTGCAGAATATTTAAACTAGCAAATGGGGAGAGGGGTACAGCACCCCATACGTCGAATGTGGAGAACACCCCTCCCCCCTCAGCTAGTGGTCAAACAGGAGTTCAGCATGTTTGTAGTTCATTTGCATCACCAGGTAAGGAAAAATGTCTGGCTCTCCGTATGATGCACAGGGGAAATGCCAGACCTCGCCCAACAATCAACACATCTAAATCTGGGCAATGGAAAATCATATTCACAAATGCTCGCAGTCTGGGAAACAAGATCCCAGACCTGCAGGCAATAATGACAGAGGCTAAAGAGGACATAGCAGCCATTAGTTAGACATGGTTTATCAGTAACCACACTTGGGAGACTTCAGTACCTGGCTATGTACTGTTCAGAAGAGACCGAGGTGCAAAAGGGGAGGGGGGGTGGAGTGGCCCTTTATGTCAATGAAAATAGCAAAGCTACAGAAATTCAGAATACACATAAGGAGCCAGAAGAACTGTGGGTCACCCTGGAAACAGTAAATGGGACAGTCATATGAACTGGGGTTGTCTATAGACCTCCAGACCAGGGGGAGGACATAGACACATTACTGTTAGAAGATATACAAAACATGACAACTAAAGGTGAGGTTCTGATAATGGGAGACTTCAACATGCGAGATACAGATTGGTCAATACCAGCGGGAACATCTGCCAGAAGTAGACACATGGTGGATTCCCTGCAGAGGGAGGGCCTCAAACAACTGGTACAACAACCCACAAGAGACAGGGCTATCCTAGATCTAGTACTGACTAACGGGGAAAGGATCACAGATCTCCAGGTCACCTTGGGGCCAATGACCATCACATGGTATAGTTCAATTTGGCTACTAGAACTAAATCATCCCATTCCAAGGCAAAAATATGGGATTTCAGAGGAGCTGACTTTGATAAGATGGCCAACAGAGTTAAGCTAGCCCTGACAAAAAGAAATACAGGTGAGGGGGTACAGGCAAAGTGGTCAATCATTAAGGATGCAATACTTGAAGCAACATCCCCTTATGTTAGAGAGAAAAGGAAGTGCAAAAGAAGAAGGAAACCACTTTGGTTCTCAAAAACAGTAGCAGAAAAGGTCAGAGTCAAAAGGCTGGCCTTCAGAAAATATAAGGGAACCCAGCAGGATGAAGATAGCGAGGCATAACAAACGTCCCTAAGGGAAGCAGGGAAGGCAGTAAGGCAGACAAAGGCCCAAACCAAAGAAACAGTAGCTCAAACAGTAAAAGAAGGTGACAAGACTTTCTATAGATACATTAGTGAAAGGAGAAAGTCCAGAGGGGGTATTGCTAAGATCAAAGGGGATAAGGGGGCATGTGAGGAGGAGGACCCTGAAAAAGCATCTATCCTAAATAGATACTTCTGCTCAGTATTTACTGAAGTGAAGGTAGGGCAGGGCCCACAGCTCAGCACCATGGACACAGGGGGGAGGGAGGTTGCACTAGTCCCTTCACAAAAGAAAGGGTTCTACAAGAGCTTGATAAGCTCAGGGTGGATAAGGCAATGGGACCTGATGGCATACATCCCGGGGTACTAAAGGAGCTAAGGGTGGAACTAGCAGAGCCATTATCGGAACGGTTTAGTGAGTCTCTGAGCACAGGAGAGGTCCCAGAAGACTGGAGAAGGGCTCATGTGATCCTACTCCACAAGAGTGGTAACAGGGAGGAGGCAGGGAACTACAGACCAGTCAGTCTTACCTCAGTAGTAGGCAAGATTATGGAGGCACTCCTTAAGGAAAGGATAGTGCAACACCTGGAATCCATAGGAGCACAGGATCCAAGACAGCATGGGTTTACAAAAAGGAGGTCCCGTCAAACTAATCTCATAGATTTCTTTGACTGGGTAACCAGAGTGGTGGACCGAGGGGGAGCAGTTGATGTTGCCTACCTTGACTTCAGCAAAGCTTTCTATACTGTTCCACATAGAAGATTGATTAATAAGCTGGGTAGGCTCAGGGTGGGTCAGAAGTTGGTCAACTGGGTGGCAAACCGGTTGACGGGCAGAAAACAGAGAGTGGTGGTAAATGGTATACAGTCAGAAGAGATGCAAGTCACAAGTAGGGTACTTCAGGGATCAGTCCTGGGGCCAGTCCTCTTTAATATCTTCATCAATGACATTGCAGATGGACTAGAGGGTAAAGTTTGTCTCTTTGCAGAAGACACCAAGATCTGCAACAAAGTAGATGATCCAGATGGGGTGGGCAGAATGAGAAGAGATCTGGATAAACTAGCAAAATGGTCAGAAGAGTGGCAACTAGGGTTTAATGCAAAGAAATGGAAGATCATGCACATAGGGAAGAGGAATCCTGAAGCCACCTATAGGCTGGGAAGAGAGTTGCTGGCAGTCACAAGGGAAGAAAGAGACTTGGGCATCTTCATCACCGATGACCTGAAATCATCCAAGTAGACCACTAAAGCAGTAGGTAAGGCTAGGGGGATATTGGGGTGTATTAGTAGGGGTATCACAAGTTGGAAGAGGGAGGTAATAATCCTCTTTACAAGACACTAGTTAGGCCCATCTGGGTACCATGTACATGCAGAGGAGCCCACCCTTCACAAGGACATTAATCCAAATTGAGGCAGTCCAGAGAAGGGCAACCAAAATGGTGCAGGGACTGCATCAGAAAACATAGGAGGACAGATTACGGAGCTCAGTATGTGACTGCCTAGAGCAAAGGAGGGAGAGAGGTGATATGGTGAAACATTCGAACACCTTAAGAGGCATTAACAAGTGAAACAGTCTAACATGTTTCTAATATAAGAAAAATAGCAGGACAAGAGGACACAGCATGAGATTAGAGGAGGCTAATTAGCAGTAATGTAAGGAAGTTCTTTTTCACATAAAGGGTAGTAGATGCATGGAACAGCCTACCTCAGGAAGTGGTGGATATGAATACAGTGCAGGGCTTCAAACAGGCATGGGATAGGCATAAGGGAGTAATACAGATGAGTATGAATAGATAGGCCATTGACAGAGCAAAGGCTGATGGCACATTCATAAGGTAGAAAAAGAAATGGGCAGACTGGATGGGCTTTGCGGTCCTTATCTGCTATCAACTTCTATGTTTCTATGTGCTGGCAGCTTTTTTTTTTTTTTTAACTGGCTATCTAGCATAGCTCAAACACTGGCAATAATTACATAGATCCGGGTAACCTACTGTGCCCACAGCTGTGTCACATAAGACAGCAAGGAACTAGGAGCAAGAGCATTTAAAAACCCCAAAATCACGTATCTCAGTTCAGCAATGAAAGAAAATGAAAAGAAATATTGGGATAGTGATGCATTGGCCAGAAATACATTATTACTAAATCTGACATGGTTGCTGGCACATACAGCTGGTTTAAAATGAATGGAAAAAGGGAAGGGATTCCTAGGGTAAAATGGTGGCAATATGTCCCTGATAATGTGTAAGAAGAATACAATGCTGCTGTGGACAAGCATGTCTTCTGCACACAAAATGTAAATGTTGCATGCTGTTCTCACTGTCCAAAGGTTACAGTAGATTCAGCATTAATAAAGTCTGAGCAAACAAGGATCCTGTGTGTAGCCTTGAAGCTGTTGGCCTTAGCCTGCAGGTTGTTTAGCTCTGCAGTACAAGTCTCCCCCTTCCCCACACACTTAAGACCTTTGCATGACACAAAAGAGGTGGAACTGCATTGCACCAATCAGTTCCAGCAAGTATGACAACAACAAGACAATGTTCAACAAATAAGTGCAGTAAGGGGTTAGTGACCAGAGTCCTGTAGGTTTCAGAGTTTCAGGCTTAAGAGTTGCACAGGATCTGGGTACGACTCCGCATCATGGTGTCCAGTAGCATAACACAGTACTGTGATGGCTGAAGGGACTTCAGGTCCATCTTCTTTTGCCCTTCTGCTGCACAGCATGGAGAATACCCTAATCTGAGTATGGACACAGCTCCAAGATTAATGGCCAGAATGCTACCCTTCCTTGTTTTGTTTGCCATGCTCTGACAGTTTTGTTAGTTACTGGAGACCCTCTGTAAATACAGGCTGCTTTTGCAGGGCCAGATTGAAACATAGAAACATAGAATTTGATGGCAGATAAGGACTGCTTGGCCCAACTAGTCTGCCCATTTCCCTACCTAACGGATAAGCTGCAGAGCCTAGTTAACCAACAGCCTACTTCCTCCTACCCCCCACTAGAATTGCCTTATGTCTGTCCCATGCATTCTTGAATTCCCCCACTGTTTTGACTCTACGACCTCCTCACGAAGGCTGTTCCATATGTAACCCCCAGGTGGCGCTATCCCAAGGGCTACTACCCCTGCCTGCTTGACTACTAACAGGTTGAGGGGCCTAGGTTCTATGGCGGGTGCCTCCACCCAGAGGTCAGGGTTTGCAGTAGTTAGACTAACTTGGTCACAGCCCTCTGGGACACTGAGACCCTCTTTTATTCTTACTAGTGGCCCACACAATACACCATGAGTATCTTCACTTTTTACACTTACCCCCAGGACTGGTTGGTCAGCTTGACTCTGGGGACCCCCTGTAAAACAAGATGATGCAAAACGATAGCCACAGTACAATACTTTAACATAAACGAATACCTCAGTCAGTGTAACTTTGCTGAAACAAACAGATCTGATTTATTTAAGGAGCTGTAACAAGGAAAGGGGAAATCAGGTTAATTAGGTTAGACACATTAATAATCACAGTACTGTACGCATATTCAGAGTCCCAAATGTCACTCTTACTGGGTACCCAGGATGGGGAGGGGGTGCAAGCCAGGATCGGTGCAGCTGGTTGAGGCCCTGTGATGGAAAAACACTTGCACAATACCCATTTGTAATCCGGAGCCGGATGGCTCAATTCATGAAGAAAGGAAGGAAAAGAAATCAGATGAAACACTTGCAATTGGATACACAGATGGCAGAGAGCTACCCCAATTTGTACTCACAGATTCAGTGCTGAAAACTGGATGGGATGCAGATTGTCCTGGATTGCCAGGAGAAACAGAATAGCTGGCCCAACCCTCGTGGCAGGACTCACTTGCATTTGAAAAACAGGCGGATTCAGTCCGAATCAAGCTGGGTTCTGCTTCCAGCTTCAGCACACAATTCACAGTACAGGGGAAAATAAGTTTGAAATTCCCCACAAGCCCTAGACACATTTATATGTAAAAGGAAATTACTATACCAGGCAGGCTGCTTCTCGATCCCGATCGCAATTGCTGCAAGATACCCGGGAGCACACACAGCAGCTTCTGTTCCTGACAGACCGAGCGCGATTCAGCAATTTCTCCAGTCTTCTACAGGGTGAGCCTGGTTGCCACACTTCTGGTGCTTCTTTCTCCTCACAACTCGGATTCAGTCCAAACTGGCACTCACAAAGGCCGCAGACCGAAACTTAGGGCCTCACACGCGTTTCCCGCGTATAACTATACACCGCAGGAGCAGACAGCTCCTTTTCTCTTCACTGCCACAACTGATCTGATCTTTCCAGTCACAGAGCAGGGCATTTCCTTTCACTCCACACTATTCTGTTGGCTGATTCAGCTGTCACTCACAATAAGACTCTCTCTGTTGGTAGAAAAAGGCGCCAGGGTCAAAACTACATTTCCCAGAGTCACTGCCCATACAATCCCCTTGTGGCTGGCTCAAATTAAGAGTCCAAGTTCTGATTCATCCACAGGCTCCATTTTAGGGCTTCCTTAACCCAATTGGCCCAGCACAGCAGTTTAGGTCAAAAATGGAGAGGTAACACACACAGAGTCCCAGCTGCAATAAAGGCAGGTTAGACAAACTACAATTTTGCTAATGTTTTAAACGATTACTGGCAAACAGTTACAGCTTTCAGATGGGCTCCCTTTGCACTCTTAACAGCTGCAAAAATGGAGCAATTTGACAGCAACTCGGGCAGGATTCCAGCATTAAATACACAGTCCCACCATACAAACTAATTAAGTTTGCAAGCAGACAGCTTTTAAAGAGACAGTACGTGGAGGCTCAAATAGCACTCACTTGCAACCACAGTTAAGCAGCTCAGACGCCGAACACCACCCAGGCTGGGAGCACTTAGGCAAGCTCCTAGGAGGCTTTTTAGGAACCCCCATTAGTAGGGGGGGTTACACCCTTCCTGGCCTGAAAAGAACTTGGCGTCTGCGTCAAGTAAATACCCCCATAAATTTCAATACAACCATACACATTTACATCAATATCACATTAGGCTTATACATGTAATCATCAGTCAACATATCACTTTACCAGAAACACATTTCTGAAACTTTTCAGTACATCACTTTTTACACAGTATTATACACACATTGTACCATAACTCAGGTTATTACCTCCTGTACATGAAACCTGAAGAGAGGGGGTCCTTCCCTATCAGCTGCCTTGGGACTGGATGGGGTAGGGGCACCATACCTAGAGGTCAACACAAGTAACTTGGAGTTAGCACTGATATTCAGTTTGGGCAATGAGCTTGGGGACACATACATTCCTTTATGCACAACATTGAGAGACAAGTCCATAGGCCTCCCAAGGGAATCATAACTGAGGTGCACCACAGGCTTTACTGCTCGACCAGTCCTTCTAGGGGGAACTGTTATAGTCTCTGCACTCTGAGCCTCATTTTCAGCATTGTCCTCACTTGTCAGGGGAGTCTCCATTGGCCTAGAGAGGCTAGAACTTGGGGCACTTTCAGCTCCAAGAGTTACGCTCTCTGAGTCCACAACACTTGGCTCACATGGAGAGCTTTCGGACACTGGCAGTGGACCATCAGGGCACTCAAAATACTCTTCTTGTTCTGGTATATCACCAGTCTGTTCCAGTCCATCATCTTACTCCTCTGAAAGCTCAAACAGTTCAACCATACACAATGATTCCATATCATCTGACTTGATGCTTTGCATTTCACTTGGGAGCTTAAGCAACAGGTTGGTAGAAAAGAGGCCAGGAGTTATATTTTGTTTTAAACTGAAATATTTGAATAGTTTGTTAGTGAAATTAGTTCTATGTGTTAAAAATTATTACCTTGAATTTGAACTGATACTTGGGCTGTGATATTGTAGGTTTGGGATAGATGTTTGGCAGGGAAAATTAGAAGGTAATTTAAATGTGTTGTTTGCCTGGTGTTTGGAGGAGGGACATTAGGTGCAATTAACTTTGTCTTTAAACAGGAATTACTGTGGCTTTCATTGTTCACTTGGGGAGCTTAAGCAACAGGTTGGTAGAAAAGAGGCCAGGAGTTATATTTTGTTTTAAACTGAAATATTTGAATAGTTTGTTAGTGAAATTAGTTCTATGTGTTAAAATTATTACCTTGAATTTGAACTGATACTTGGGCTGTGATATTGTAGGTTTGGGATAGATGTTTGGCAGGAAAATTAGAAGGTAATTTAAATGTGTTGTTTGCCTGTGTTTGGAGGAGGGACATTAGCTGCAATTAACTTGTCTTTAAACAAGAATTACTTGGCTTTCATTGTTCACTTGGGAGCTTAAGCAACAGGTTGGTAGAAAAGAGGCCAGGAGTTATATTTTGTTTTAAACTGAAATATTTGAATAGTTTGTTAGTGAAATTAGTTCTATGTGTTAAAAATTATTACCTTGAATTTGAACTGATACTTGGGCTGTGATATTGTAGATGTTTGGCAGGGAAAATTAGAAGGTAATTTAAATGTGTTGTTTGCCTGGTGTTTGGAGGAGGGGACATTAGGTGCAATTAACTTGTCTTTAAACAGGAATTACTGTGGCTTTCATTGTTCACTTGGGAGCTTAAGCAACAGGTTGGTAGAAAAGAGGCCAGGAGTTATATTTTGTTTTAAACTGAAATATTTGAATAGTTTGTTAGTGAAATTAGTTCTATGTGTTAAAATTATTACCTTGAATTTGAACTGATACTTGGGCTGTGATATTGTAGGTTTGGGGATAGATGTTTGTGAGGGAAATTAGAAGGTAATTTAAATGTGTTGTTTGCCTGGTGTTTGGAGGAGGGACATTAGCTGCAATTAACTTGTCTTTAAACAGGAATTACTGTGGCTTTCATTGTTCACTTGGGAGCTTAAGCAACAGGTTGGTAGAAAAGAGGCCAGGAGTTATATTTTGTTTTAAACTGAAATATTTGAATAGTTTGTTAGTGAAATTAGTTCTATGTGTTAAAAATTATTACCTTGAATTTGAACTGATACTTGGGCTGTGATATTGTAGATGTTTGGCAGGGAAAATTAGAAGGTAATTTAAATGTGTTGTTTGCCTGGTGTTTGGTAAGAGTCCTCCCACCACTCTGTTTTGTAGGCTTTCTTAAATACTGAAAAGCCACTGGGGTTGGGATTGAAGGCTGAGTATTTGTTTGGGACTGAAATTTGAAGCAACAGGAGTTGGTGGGCCTGTGACATCATACGGTACCTGGAGTCTGCATTACACACTGTTAGTGGGACTGAACACATGGACTGTATGTGTTTGTGAGACTTGGGAACTTTGTTGGTGGGGTTGGAATTGGGTTTGTAAATAACTACAGTCAGTATAGAGAGAACTGTACGGGGAAAGGGACTGAGAAAAGGGGTGTGCTATTATAAACAGAGGGGGGATAATCAGGGTGGCCATATTCCACCATGGCGGCAGCATCTTCGGAAGGGTTGTAGGCTGCACAGGCTGTGGGATGGCAATAATTCTAAATTGGGCCTGGAGAGGGGAGGCTGCCCACTCTGTAGACAGCTATCTTGTATCAGGAGTGAGGTATATTGGTTAAGGAGTAGCTGTGGGAGCTGGGGGGTGTCCAAGGATAAGGGGTGTGGATATGGGCGGCAGAAGGGTGGGGCTGAGGGAGGCTGGGGCAACGTCTGAAATTACAGGACATTATGCTACAGCAAGCAGAAGGGGGGATATTAGGACAGAGGACCTAGATAGGGAAGTTGATGCTAAGGGAAACGTGACAGGTGAAAATTCTGAATTCAAGGAGACTGGAGGGGAAGAGTCAGGAGGGGCTGTTGTAGCGGAAGCCTCAAAACAGCAGACTGTGGGAAGGGAGCTCCTAGGGAACAGTGCAAGAGAGAAGAAGAGGTCAGTTTAGAGATGCAGTCAGGGGGAAACCTCGGTTACTTGATGGAGGCTGACATAGAGTGTCACAACAATTTGAGATACTAAGCATCCTAGAGGGGAGGAAGGGGTTGGTGAAATGAGGAAACTTATACAGAGGCCTGGGAGGGAGTCAGATACCCATAGGGCATCACAGAAATAGCTATGGAAAGGATAGACACATAGTCCCAGAGGGAGAAGGAAACATATATGTTAAGTAAATGGGGAGATGCAACATATTCCAGACAAGAGGGAGGAGAGCATGATTGGAGAGGAACTGGGAGACAAGGAGGTGGGAGAGGAGCCCTTCAGCAGGAAGGTCAGTACCAAGGATGAGGCCCTAGCTAAAGGGGGGACCCACAGAGAGCCTCTGGAGACAGGGGGACCATATAAGGGGGGGATGAGGTGCGGGGAAGGGGAAACCATCAGGGCCAGGATAAATGGTTCAGATAAGAGAGGGTTAAAGGGGACACCTATTCAGAGGGGGTTTGAGTTAAGTGGGCAAAATAGCAAGGGAGGCAGAAAGGGGAGGGTGACAAGGGGGTCTCTAATAAGGCAGGAAGACTCCCATGAAATTGCGATCATGAATAAAGTGGGGGAGGGGGGCTGAGAGGGCATAGTGGAGGTAACCATAAGGATGATGGCGGTGTTAAGGTTCTGTTACTGGGAGACTCGATGATTAAGGGTATCCATTGGGAGGGACAGGGGGATGGATGCCATAGCCAGGTGAAGGTGAAGTGAGTCTCTGGGCTGACAGTGCACAGAGCAAAGTTCATGGTGTATGAAATGGTTAGGGATTGTGGAGGGAACAGATTTCCTGGTGCATTTGGGAACTAATGATCTAGAGGGAAATAGCATTATGGAAATCCAAGCAAGGTTCCAAGAACTTGCCAGAGTCTGTCGGGATAATGGATGCAACATTTCCTTTTCGGAGATATTGCCAGTACCAAAGGCCTCAGTGGAGAAAAAAATGAAGCTCACAGAGGTTAATGAATGGCTCAGGAAGTGGGGTGAAGAGAATGGGTTGGGGGTGTTAGGGAACTGGAATGGAGTTTGGGAGGATAAGGGACTATATGCCAAGGACAGGTTTCATCTTGCCCTATTAGGAAGGAAGTCCTTAAACAGGGGATGGCTGACTACATACAAAGAAAGGTGGGGTTTAAACTTGTAAGGGGGGAAGGGATAAGGGAGGGGCTGACAGAAGCCCTCCCTCAGATAAGGGGAGTAGCCTCAAGCCCAAGGGGAGGAACAGACTGGAGGTGGAGGTTCCAGGAGGAGCAGGGGAGGATGGAAGTATAAGGAATCTGGGTGGGGTTCGACAAAAGGATCAGGGATAAGGGTGGGGTTAGTGTTAGTAAATGCCAGGAGCTTGGGAACAAGTTGCCAGGAGTTCCAGGCCATGCTGTTCGAGGGTGGATGGGCGGCAGTCACGGAAACGTGACAACAAAAACCATGACTGGGACCTAAATGTACGGGGTACACTATGCTTAGGAAGGATAGAAAGGAGGGCAGAGGGGTGGAGTGGCTATGTTCATTAGAGAGATGACATAGAAATTGCTATGGTAGAAGAGGCAGAGGGAAAGCGTGGAGGCCTTATGGTCATCTTCTTATCCCCAGCAGGAGATAAGGTCAGCTTGGGAGTAGCATATAGTCCCCGGGATGAGTGATGTTCTAGAGGATGGTTTGCTGGACAACATCATTGCCCAGTGTGGTCCAAAAGGGGAAGGAGTGGTGTTGATGGGGGACCTTAATATGCCAGGTACAAACTGGGGAACCATGTCCTCTAAGGTGGCCAAGGAGCAGAGGCTGCTGGATGGCTTCCAGGATGTGTTCTTAACACAGCATGTGATGGAGCCCACAAGGGAGGGGTATGTCCTGGACGTGGTTCTGGCAGATGGGGATCTGTAAGGGACATGGTTGTACAGGACCCCCTGACTGGGAGTGACCACAATACTGTCTGGTTTCAAATAAGCATTGGGGGAGTGGGTGAGATCTCAGGACACTGGCAGTGGACTTCAGGGGCAGACTTTATGGGCATGGGAAATATTCTCAAGGATCACTTAAAGGGATTACTTCAACAACAAGTGTGGAAAGGAGATGGGAGGTCATAAACGGGACTTCATGAGGCAGTCAGGATCTGCGCTAAGTTGAAACATAAGGAGCAAGGTCACATAAAACCATGCTGGTGGTCCAGTGAGGTCCAGGTAGCAGTCAGAGAAAAGAAGGCGGATTACAAAAAATATAAAACAACAAGAGGGGATAGGGATAAAGAAATGTACCAGCTTGCATCTAGAAAAGTCACCCGAATGGTGAGGGGAGCTAAGTCCAGTAAAGAGCAACGGCTGGCACAGGGGATACATGGAGGGGAAAAGGGGTTCTTCCGGTTCATTGGGGAGTGGAGAAAAACTAAGGGCCATCTCAGCAGATTGAGATCAGAAGGAGGGTGGGTGGAAGAGGCGAGGGACCAGGCAGAGGTATTTAACCTAGTACTTTGGCTCTGTGTTCACTAGGAGGGGATGGGATATCTACAGCAAGGCACAAAGGGGTTAGAAGTGCAGGAGTGGGATCAGTGGAGCAACAGAAATGAGCAAAAGGGAGGGAAAGGTACCTAGGGGTGTCACATCTGGATAAGGATAAAAAGACCAGTAAGGTGGAGGGACGGATGATGCCATCCCCACCAAAAGGGTGTGGGGTTTGCCCCTCAAGGCCCTAAAGAAAGACAATTCTGGGCCGGATGGCATTCATCCCGAGAGTACTAGCGGGAATTGGCGGATATACTGGCTGCACCTGGTGGAGTTTTTCAACAGGTCACTTGAGACAGGAGGGTACCTAGGGATTGGCGAGAGGCACATGTGGTACCAATCCATAAAGGGGGGTCGAAGGAGGTACCAGGAAACTATAGACCCATCAGTTTAACCTCGGTGGTGGGAAAATTAATGGAGAGTATACTAAAGGAATGATTGGGGGTTTACTTGGAGGAGGTGGAGGTCTGGATAGTCGGCAGCATGGGTTTGTGCCAGGTAGATCATGTCAAACCAACCTTGTGGAGTTCTATGAATGGGTAACATCAGAACTGGACACAGAGGTAAGCCTGTGGATGTATTATTCTTGGACTTCAGTACATGCTTGACTCTGTCCCCACAATGGTCTGGTGGAGAAACTGATGGGGTTAGGAGTAGGCCCTTTGGTGGTGCGATGGATTGAAAAACTGGATAGCTGGACGACTCAGAGAGAGTAGTGGTCTGTGGGGAGCTTCCTAACCCACAGAGGTTGGTAGTGGCAGCACAGGGCTCGGTCCTGTCCAATCCTGTTTAATGCATACATATCAGACATCAGGGATGGTGTAGGTGTGAAATGAGTCTCTTCAGGGATGACTCCAAGATGGAGCAGTAGTTGAGGGAGAAGATGGGGAGGTTGGCTCTGCAAGGGGACCTGGACACCCTGGAAAGCTGGGCTCACACATGGAAATTAAATTTCAATATCACCAAGTGCAAGGTGTTGCATCTTGGTTGGGGAAACCTAAACACAGGTACACCCTGGGAGGGAGGTGCTGGAAGCCTCAATAGGGAAAAGACCTAGGGGTCATGGTGGATACATGTATGCGAATAACACTGACAGTGCAGGAGCAGCTAGCAAGGCAAACAGGATGTTGGGATGCATCGCAAGGGGGATCACCTAGGAGCAAGGAAGTGATTCTGCCGCTGTACAATGGACTGGTTAGATCATACATTCTTGAGTACTGTGTACAGTACTGAGACCACACTTGAAGAGAGGATACAGCTCCTGGAGAGGGTACAGAGGAGGCAACAAAGATGACACGAGGGCTAGGGGATTTGACTTACGAGGACAGACTTGAGGAGCTCTGCCTGTTTTCGCTGGAGGAGAGGAGAGACAGGGGGGACATGATTGAGGTCTTCAAGTACCTCAAGGGAATAAATAGGGTAAACATGGAGGGGATCTTTAGACTAAAGCAGGGAGGCATCACCAGAGGGCATGGTTTGAAGTTGGAAGGTGGAAGGGTGAGGGGGGAAAAGAGGAGGAGGTTTTTCACTGAGAGGGTGGTGGACCCTTGGAATGCTCTGCCTGGTGAGCTGGAGAGCATTTCACTCTCTGGGAGCATTGGCTCCAGGGACAAAGCTTGGGGCTTAGATAGTCCAAAAGGCCCAGCTTCATCTCCAGGATTGACTAGGGGATTGCCCCGAAACAATTGACTCAGTTCGTAAGTAGGGTAGTATTCAAAGCCACACTCACTTTCCTCTGACGTGGACTGACAGTCATGTTCAACTGGGACTGGTGGAGGGGAACACTTTAACTCAGCTTCTGTAGGTGCAGACTGTCTTGATTTTTTCTTAGCAGCAGCTCTAGTCACTGGTCCAGACGGGGCATTTTCTGGGGGCTCAGACTCAATCAAGATTTGTCCAATGAGCAGTAAATGATTTCTATGCATTGTTTTAACATCTTTTGAATTATTCTCAGGCCTTACTTTGTACACAGGCAGATCATCTAGTTTGCCCACTACAATGTGAGAGAGATGGTGCCATCTGTCAGCAATCTTATGTTTGCCATGCTGTCCCAGATTTCTTAGCAATACCTGATCTCCCTCCTGGAGTTCCTGTGCTTTCACTTTTTTATCATACCTTTCTTTGTTGTCCAGATTTCTTTTGGCAGCCATGGTCTGAGCCAGTTGGTACGCATGATTTAGCTGGGCCTTTAACTTTTGCACATACTGTAAATAGCTGTCAGCTTGAACCCCATCAGGAGAGACTCCAAAACACACATCTACCGGTAGTCGAGCTTCTCTTCCAAACATCAGATGGTAGGGGGAGAACCCAATGGCATCACTTTTGGTGCAGTTGTAGGCATGTACCAGGGTGCTAATTTGTTGGCTCCATCTAGACTTGTCCTTTGGGTGAGGGTGTCTGCATATCTAGCAAGTGCGGTTGAAACGCTCAGGCTGTTCCCTCTGGGGATGGTGGGAGTAGCTCTGGACTTCTGCACTCCCCACAGAGAAAGCATCTTTGATCAGACAACTCTCTCAAAGTCTCCTTGATCAGAATGGATTCTTTGTGGAGCCCCATAGTAACAAAAAAGTTTTCTACAAGCACTTTTGCCACAGTGGATGCCTTCTGGTTCTTGATGGGGAAAGCTTGGGCATATCTCGTAAAATGGTCAGTGACCACCATTTCTTTGATCTGACTCCAAACTTAGAAAATCAATACAGACCAGCTCCATGGGTGCACTGGTGGTGATGCTAACAAGGGGAGCAGCCCTCTGGGGCAAAGCTTTCCTCTGTAAGCAGCGACTACAAGTTCGAATGTGTTGCTCAACATCAGCCCCCATCTTAGGCCAATGGAATCTGGACCTCACCAAGTCAAGTGTTCTGTTTATACCAAGGTGCCCCATGTGGTTGTGTAAGGACCTCAGTACTGAGTCTCAGAAGGCAGTGGGCAGCACTAGTTGTTGCTTGCCTCATTTGTCCCCCTCTGTCTACTGTTTCTCTGTATAACAGTCCATTGATCAGTTTCAACTAGGACCTTCCTTGTATAACAATGCAGTTCTCAAATCAGTGGAGCATAATTTGACACATCTTTCCTCGCGAGGGCTTCTAGAGCTGATTTGATCATGGAATCTAGGGATTGAGCCGCTGAATACTGTCATTGTCCAGCTGAGGCAGTGCACCAATGTCTACTGTAAGTGCGGCAATAAGCAGCAGGTATGCAATTCTGAGGGGTCCCAAACAATCCTCCATACAGTCCACTGCGTCCATGGACATTTGTTCCTCCCTGTCAAACTTCTGGCAGAGTGCTCGAATATCAGGTTCTGACAGTCTGACCCAGTCATTCGGGGAACAGGCCTCGTGAGAGAGCATCAGCATCTATGTGGTCTGCACCTGCTCTGTATTCACCAGCATACCATAGGTAGATAATGCAGAAAGCCACCTATGACTTGTGTGGCATCCAACTTAGCTGAAGTCTGCACATAGGTCAAGGATTATTGTCAGGTTTTACTAGTATCTTAGCCCCATACAAGTACTTGTGGAACTGATCAACAATGGCCCACTTCAAAGCTAGGAACTCTAACTTATGTACAGGATAGTTCTTTTTGGATGGGGTCAGGCTTCTACTGGCAAAGGCCACTGGTCTCAGGCCATTCTCATGCTCTTGGTACAATACAGCCCCCAACCCTTGCAAGCTAGCATCAGTGTATAGGACATAAGGTTTTGTTGGGTCTGCATAGGCCAGGACAGGAGCATGGGTAAGCTGATATATAATCTCATGAAAAGCAGCTTCACAATCAGGTGTCCATCTGGCCCCAAATACTTCATTAGGACTGAAATACACTCTCTCAGTCCCAGGGGAAGTTGACCTTTTGTATTTTTTGTGGGTTGGATGGTACCCTTGAGTAAGATTAAGTAAAGGACGGATCATTCTTGAATAGTCCTTGGTGAAACGGTGATAGTAGCCACAGAAATCCAGGAATCTTTGCAGTTCTTTTAGATTATGGGGCTGTGACCAGGTGGTCAGGGCCTCAACTTTACTTGGGTCTGCCTCTATTCCCTGGGTGGAGACTATGTGTCCTACATACTTTACAGATGTTTGGAAGAATTTACATTTATCGATGGACAGTTTCAGGCCAAAGTCTTCCAGTCGGTCCAACACCTTGAACAATCTACTCTCATGTTCCTCCAGCGAGCTGCAAAACACAATAACATCATCCAAGTACACCAGGCACTCTAATAGGTTCATGTCCCCCACTGCACGCTCCATCAGTCGTTGAAAAGTGGCTGGGGCACCTGAAATCCCTTGAGGCATGCTCATGAACTCATAGAAACCCAGCGGACAGATAAAGGCTGTCTTCTCATGGTCTTCTGGGGCCATCGGGATATGGTAGTACCCGCTGTGAAGATCCAGCACAGAAAACCACTTGCTACCATTCAGGCAGTCCAAAGTATCCTGAATGCGGGGCATTGTATACTGATCAGGATAGTCCAACTGTTTAAAGTGCGATAACCATGCACATCCTATTGCCCCATTCTTTTTCTCACTCATCATGATGGGGGAAGCATATGGGCTTCGACTTGTATTACACCAGCAGCTGCATCTTCTTGCAGATGCTGTCTCACATCATCTATGTCAGCAGCTGCCAGGAGTCGAGACCTCTCATGAAATGGCCTGTCATCATGCAGCTGGATATGGTGCTCAGCTCCTTGTACGTATCCCACATCCCATTCCTTTAAAGAAAACACCTGGTCTCTCTGGGCAAGCTTCTCACTGATCCTCACTTTCCATTCAGCTGGCAACGGGGAGTCACCGAAATCAAACAAGTCAGGTGTTACTCTATCATTCTTCCCCGAACTCTTGTTACTGAGTAGCATTGCAGTGTCTGCACAATGCACATTAGCCAGGGTGCAACCTCTATTTACTCGAATCTCTCTGTCAGACACATTATGAACTTGAACCATTACCCTTCTGGCATAAGCATGGGCTCTAGCAGGCAAAATACTAGGCTTGACCAGTAGTCCCTCCGGCAATCTTCCATCGCCTGGTGCATCCAGCATTAATATTTTATTCTTGACATCCTTTCTGATATGGACCTCTCCCTGTAAGGTACACTGGGCATTTGGCGCCAGGATCAGAGACTCAGGATCCTTTTTCCAGACAACTCCAACCGGTTTCTCTGGTTCCACTTTGTCAGCATCTCTCTGGGCATCGTAGGCCCTCCTGATCAAGGCCGGAATTCTTAAAGCTCTACCAGTCCGGGACCCCTGTTTTTCATAACACAACTGTGCCAGCCATCCAAACATATGTGCATTAGTCCCAGTTAGTAAAGAAACCCAATCATACAGTCTAGTAGGGGGACACACTAGGGCCAAGGTCTCCAATTGCTCTGACACTCCAACCACAGAGGTGGGAAAGGACAACCAAATTCGGATATAGCCGGAGTAGGGGTAGGCCTTTTCACTTAAACCCCAGACATGTAGTCCTTCCAATAGTTGCAGGGGTACATCAGACAAATGCTTCTGATACCAATCCTGGAGATATAATTGTCACTTGGGAGACACTGTTCCACAGCTCGTAGGCACTCCATCTTCACTTTTACAGTGGTCTCATGGAGGGACCCACCACTTCAGACCATTTTGGTGGCAATGATCTGGATGTCGATTGGGCATTGACCCTGGTGGCATAATGTTTCCGGGAGGGATCCCCTGGTGGCAGTAGGGCGAGGGTTCCGCATGCCAGGTCACATCCTATTGGTAACTTTTCTCAAGTTCTCTAGCAAATGACAGCTGATTTAAATGCCCATCCTCCCGCTAACGGTAACAGAACTTAATGTCTCTAATGTCCTTGAGGGTTGGGGATCTTCTTTCTGTTAGGCACCTCTGGATTTCAAGTGGGCCTTCTTGGACTGGGGGCTTACACTTTGACTTCTTGATCTCCACTTATTGGGGTGAAGGCAGCCTTTGCTGCTCCCCCACCATCTCTCTCTCAATTCTCTTAGTTCTGCTAGCAGGTTACCCTCAATCCGGGTCTCAGTGGAAACAACATGCACTCCCACTCCACTTTTGGGCTCAGGGGGAGTGTGATACAGATCTGGTTCTCTGTATGCCTCAGTCGGTTCCTTAATTAAATCTTTCAACTGTTGAGAATCATCTAGCTCACTTTTTTCAGGAATCTGACAAGTGTTCCCAGCCCCAGCACAGGGTTCTCAGCCCTCTTCATCAGTTTCAATCTCACAGCTCTCTTTCATCAAATGGCAGTACTCTGGAGGGCTGGCCCTTCTGTCTTGCAGCTTGAGTTTAGTATTATTATGTCCGAAAATCTTGCTGACTTCAATATGTGGTCTAATCTGACCTGGTTTAACTCTTTGGCAGGCATTCTTTTTGTGGGCCTTCTGCAAAGCCCTTTCATCCTAGGACAAAGGCAGACAATTTCATTCTTCCACTGTTTGGCTGATTTGAATTTCATAATAAATCATCCCTAGATTCTGTGCTGCCAAACACTTCTCTAGGGCAGAGTGATATTCGTGGCAGTGGTCTCTGACTAGTAGCCCGTTAAACCGGATGGCTTCCAGAGCAGCGCCTCAAGCTTCCATCACGCGCTTCCTCTTTTCCTCTGAACACTGGCATTCTTGCACTAACTGGGGAGGTGTAGTCCATCCAGGCCCCCAGATCATCCTCCCCGAGGGCACTGGGACTGTGCCGAGAAAGTCTGAGCTGTCGGCAGGAGTCCAGCTGGATTGGGGATCAGGACGGGAGGGACCACTGGAGAGCCTGGGGGGAACTGGAGATGTACCTGGGGCATGCAGGGGCAGTGGTCACCTGAGAGGTTCTAACACTTTACCAGTTCCTGAGCAGTTCGTTCCTCAGAGGCTCAACATTTGAGCAGTTTCTCTTCAAACCCATCTATATTTGGAGACCCACCTCGGGTGGTCGGACCACTTGGCAAATGGATGACCCTCCATCCTGTCTGGGCACCTTCGCGTAGGTCAACAGGGGTACTTTCTGGCCGATGGGACCTGTAACGGTTATCAGCACTAGCATAGTTTGTTCAAATAAATCACATCTCTTCCTTACTTTTACCTTGCCCAAGCCCCTTGACATTCTCTATAGTGGATACAATGTCAGCATTACTGGTCCCTGATGGGACATCCAGCAACAGAATGGCTTCTGTGGGGGTCTACCCCTCAGCTCTGCTCCACCTCATTATTCTGTGCACCATTAGCTTATGGGAGGCAATTTTTAGCTTAGGTGTAGTAAGCTCCTCCATTTTCCCTCCTAAACTGAACATACTGGGGTAATTTCTTCATGTGGCCACTACAGGACGCTAATCCCAGCGGTGCCTCCAAGATGTAACCCCCAGGTGGCGCTATCTCAAGGGCTACTACCCCTGCCTGCTTGACTACTAACAGGTTGAGGGGTCTAGGTTCTATGGCGGGTGCCTCCACCCAGAGGTCAGGGTTTGCAGTAGTTAGACTAACTTGGTCGCAGCCCCCTGGGGTTAACTGGAGACCCCCTTTATCTCACCAGTGGCCCACACAATACACCATGAGCATCTTCACTATTTTACACTTACCCCAGGACTGGTCTAGTCAGCTTGACTCTGGGGACCCCCTGTAAAACAAGATGATGCAAGGCTTTTATAGCCACAGTACAATACTTTAACATAAACGAATATCTCAGCTTAATCGTCTTTGTTGAAACAACAGATCTGATTTATATAAGGAGTTGTAACAAGAAAGGGGAAATCAGGTTAATTAGGTTAGACACATTAATAATCACAGTGCTGTGCTCATATTCAGAGTCCCAAATGTCACTCTTACTGGGTACCCAGAATGGGGGGGGGGCTACCCAGGATCGGTGCAGTTGGTTGGGGCCCTGTGATGGAAAAACACTTGCACAATACCCAATTGTAATCCAGAGCCGGATGGCTCAGTTCATAAAGAAAGGAAGGAAAAGAAATCAGATGAAACACTTGCAATTGGATAAACAGATGGCAGGGAGCTACCCTGATTTGTACTCACAGATTCAATGCTGAAAATTGGATGAGATGCAGATTGTCCTGGATTGCCAGGAGAAACAGAATAGCTGGCCCAACCCTCGTGGCAGGACTCACTTGCATTTGAAAAACAGGCGGATTCAGTCCGAATCAAGCTGGGTTCTGCTTCCAGCTTCAGCACACAATTCACAGTACAGGAGAAAATAAGTTTGCGATTCCCCACAAGCCCTAGACACATTTATATGTAAAAGGAAATTACTATACCAGGCAGGCTGCTTCTCGATCCCGATCGCAATTGCTGCAAGATACCCGGGAGCACACACAGCAGCTTCTGTTCCTGACAGACCGAGTGCGATTCAGCAATTTCTCCAGTCTTCTACAGGGTGAGCCTAGTTTTCACACTTCTGGTGCTTCTTTCTCCTCACAACTCAGATTCAGTCCAAACTGGCACTCACAAAGGCTGCAGACCGAAACTCAGGGCCTCACACGCACTTCCCGTGCGTGACTATACACCGCAGGAGCAGACAGCTCCTTTTCTCTTCACTGCCACAACTGATCTGATCTTTCCAGTCACAGAGCAGGGCATTTCCTTTAGCTCTACACTATTTTGTTGGCTGATTCAGCTGTCACTCACAATAAGACTCTCTCTGTTGGTAGGAAAAAGACGCCAGGGTCAAAACTACATTTCCCAGAGTCACTGCCCATACAATCCCCTTGTGGCTGGCTCAAATTAAGAGTCCAAGTTCTGATTCGTCCACAGGCTCCATTTTAGGGCTTCATTAACCCAATTGGCCCAGCACAGCAGTTTAGGTCAAAAATGGAGAGGTAACACACACAGAGTCCCAGCTGCAATAAAGGCAGGTTAGACAAACTATAATTTTGCTAATGCTTTAAAATGATTACTGGCAAACAGTTACAGCTTTCAGATGGGCTCCCTTTACACTGTTAGTGACTGCAAAAATGGAGCAATTTGACAGCAGCTCGGGCAGGATTCCAGCATTAAATACACAGTCCCCCCATACAAACTAATTAAGTCTGCAAGCAGACAGCTCTTAAAGAGACAGTACGTGGAGACTCAAATAGCACTCACTTGAAACCACAGTTAAGCAGCTCAGATGCCGAACACCACCCAGGCTGGGAGCACTTAGGCAAGCTCCTAGGAGGCTTTTTTAGGAACCCCCATTAGTAGGGGGTTACACATGTATCCACAACCCTCTCTGTGAAGAAATACTTCCTCACATTACCTCTGAGCCGTCCCCCCTCTATCTTCAAATTGTGCCCCCTTGTTTTTGCACATCTCTTTTTCTGAAAGATGCTTCCCTCTTGGACTTTGTTGATTCTCTTGAGGTATTTGAAAGCTTCTATCATGTCCCTGTCTCCCTCCTTTTCTCGAGGCTATACATCTTTAGTTCCTTTAGTCTTTCTTCATATGTCTTCTGATGTAGACCATGCATCATTTGGTTGCCCTCCTCTGGACAGCCTCCACCTGTCTATGTCTCTTTGCGGAGATGGGGTCTCCAGAACTGTACACAGTACTCCAGATGTGGTCTTACCAACTGTCTGTACAGAGGGCCAACAACTTCCTGTTTTCTACTGGTGATGCCTCTCCTATGCATCCCAGTATCCCCAGCCCCTCCTTACTGCCTTCTCACATTGCTGGCCCACCTTTAGGTCATCTGATATGACTACCCCCAGGTCCCTTTCCATTTTTGTTGTTGTCAGTATCTCACCCCCCATTGTGTACTCTTCCCCTGGGTTTTTGTTTCCCAGGTGCATTACTTTGCACTTGTTTGCATTGAATCTAAGCTGCCATACATTTGACCATTCCTCCAACCTTGCCAAGTCCCTTTTCATCCTTTCCACCCCACCTTGTGTATCAACCCTGTTGCAGATCTTTGTGTCATCTGCAAAGAGACATACTTTCCCTTTCAGTCCCTCTGCAATGTCACTTATAAAGACATTAAAAAGGACCGGCCCCAGTACTGAACCCTGTGGTACCCCACTAGTAACCCTCCTTTCTTCACTGTGGACTCCATTTACTATTACCCGCTGTGTCCTGTTGTCCAACTAGTGTTTTACCCAGGCTGCCACCCTAGGACCCACTCCCAGGCTGGCTAATTTGTTTATTAATCTTTTGTGCAGGACTGTGTCAAATGCCTTGCTAAAGTCTAGGTAGGCCATGTCCACAGCCCCTTCCTGGTCTACTGCTTTGGTCACCCAGTCAAAGAAATCAATTAGATTTGTCTGACATGACCTACCTGCTGTGGATCCATGCTGTCTTGGGTCCTGTGCCCCACTGACCTCTAGGTACTCAACAATTCTTTCCTTCACAAGTGATTCCATCATTTTCCTTACCACTGAGGTCAAACTGACAGGTCTGTAGTTTCCTGCTTCTGTCTTGCACCCACTTTTGTGAAGGGGAATCACATCCACCCTCCTCCAGTCCTCAGGTACCACCCCATCCTCCCATGATTTATTAAAAAGGGTAGTCAGTGGTGTTACTAGTTTTTCCCTTAGTTCTTTTAAAATTCTGGGGTGAATCCCTTCAGGTCCCATTGCTTTATCCACCTTCAGTTTTAAGAATTCTTTCAGAACCCTTTCTTCTGTGAAAGGACTAATATCAGCTCCCCTATCCAGAGTGCTTCTATTGACCGTATTAGGTATTTCCCCCTGCTTTTCCATTGTGAATACTGAGCAGAAGTATTCATTCAGTATCCCTGCTTTTTCACTGTTGCTCTCTGCCCAACCACCTTCCTCTTTGTTCAGCCTCAGTATCCCTGCCTTAGTCTTTCTTTGCTCCCTAATGTACCTATAAAAGGTTTTATCCCCCTTCTTAACTGAGTTGGCTATGTTTTTCTTGGTTTAGGCCTTTGCTATTCTGACTGCCTTACCCGCTTCCTTCTGCTTTAACTGGTACAGTTCTTTGTCCTTCTCCTTCTGTGTTTCCTTATACTTCCTGAATGCTATCTTTTTTTTCCCCTTACCTTCCCCGCTACTTCTTTTGAGAACCATAGTGGTTTTTTCTTTCGTTTTGATTTGTTTATTTGCTTCACACAAAGACTTGTTGCCTCTGTGATGGCGGTTTTGATGTTTCTCCATTGTTGCTCCACTCCACCTTCTTGCCTGTTTGCTAGTGCTTTTCTGAGGCACTCTCCCATTTTGTCAAAATCAGCCCTCCTGAAGTCCAGTACCTTCACTTTTGTGTGGCTTGACTCTACAGCTAAATTTATCGTGAACCACACTGTTTGGTGGTCGCTTGTTCCCAGATGGCTACCCACTTCAAGATCAGAGATCCTCTCTCCATCCCTATTTGAGAGTACCAGGATTAAGATTGCTCTCTCCTGAGTGGGTTCCAAAACTAGCTGTCTGAGGCATGCCACCTGTAGGGCATCGAGAATGGCCCTGCTCTTGGATGTGGCTGCAGCAAAGGTGCTCCAGTCAACATCTGGCATATTCAGGTCCCCCATCAGCAATATCTCCCCTTTCTCTGCCTTCCCAAGGATGCCTTCTATAATTTCCTTGTCCATTTCCTCCCCCTGAGATGGGGGGTCTGTTCTAACCCTGTGAGGATTGTGAGCCATTTCCAGTCTCCAGGGTGACCCACAGTGCCCCTCACCTCCCTGTTTACCCTTTAGTTCTGTTGCTTTATCTCTTCCCTTAGAAAGCTACTCCTCCTCCTCCTCCTCTTCTTCGCTCCCTATCCCTCCTGTAGATTGTGTCCTCTGGTATGTTGACATCCCAGTCATGGTTCGCTGTGTACCATGTTTCTGTGACTGCCACAATATCCAGGCATCCCTCTTCCATCAAGGCCACCATTTCAGGGAGCTTTTTACCTGAACTACGGGCATTGATACTCATTACCCTCCATTTTCTTATGGCTTTATTTCTTTTGCCCCATCCCTGTCCCTACTGCCTTTGTCTTTTCTCCATTTACCCCTGCACTTTTCCTATCGACTGCTCTATTTTGGTGTTTACCTCACTAATTACCCTGATTTTTTTTGGGGGCTAGGATTTCCTTCTCCTCTTCAGTGCCTCCCCTTAGCTGGTTTAAATGCTTGCCACTGAAGCTTAAACCTATAGCCCTAGGATCCTGGTTCCCCTCGGGATCGATGCAGACCATCAGCGCCTGTATGGGCCTGTCCCTCAGATGGAGCCCCAATCTCCAATGAAGCCAAATCCCTGAGCTCTGCACCAGCTTTTCAACCAGTCATTGAATCCCATGGTGCGGAGTGCCCTAGCCTCATCCTTGCCATAGACAGGTAGCACTTCTGAGAAAGTTACCGTGTGTGCTACTTGTCTAAGGCCCCTCCCCAGGTATTGCTTGAGCAGATGTCCACTAAATCCAGTGCTATGCTTTTTTAAATCCTGTGTCATATCATGCCCTGTGATGGCCTTTTGTTACTGTGCTCTATTCACCCCACATTTACAAGTAAACCTCTGACTCATTGGGTAGTGTGACACCTGTTATTGGACCAGTATAGATCTCATCTACTGATATTACAGGACACAAGCTTTTGACTCCACAAAGGTCCCTTTCTCAGGTAACTGTATTTATTGGCCCAACATTGAGGTTGCAGTACACAGACATTCTGGACCACACAAGTCCCTTCACCAGGTAATAGTATCAGGCTCGTTGAGTAGTGTGATACCTGTTATTGGTGCAACATAGATATTGTACTTGGATATTACAGGACAAAAGCTTTCAGTTCCACACAGTTCAGTCTCAAGTAATCATGTCAGACTAGCTGGGTAACGTGATGTGTGGCACTGGTCAAGGCCCCATGTACACAGTGGCTGTGTGTATCTACATTCAGTGGCAGGACTTCATATGTTTGCTGTGGCTAGACTAGGAGCAGTAATGCAGTAATTCTGTGGCAGTTCCGTTATGGGCTCTTTATTCTGTGGTGACTCAAATGAGCCCCAAAGCAAATCTAGTTGCCCTGAAAGAATGCCCAGAAAGAGAGAGTTTGGCACTGTTCAGCAGATGCACAGGCAAGGTAATGCAGATCAGGTTTTGCCCTATGATTGGGAATGGGGGCAGGGCATGGGGGGACAGAAGGATGATTTAATTTTATGGAAATCTGTTTTATCTTTACATAGCTCCCTCCCACGTGCCCAGTGCTGGTTTACTGCAGTGACACTTTTGTGAATTTCTCCCCTGCCTGATGACTTGCTTGTTGACTGTTATTGCCAGGTTGCAAAGTAATGCTGCTCCAAAGGCTCCCCCCCCCCCACGCAACCTGCATAAAGTCCGATTGGGCCAGTTTGTGCTGTAATGCCATTCCAGTGGTTCCCACCTGCTCATCCACTTCAACACCAGTGGTGCCATTTGAATCTATGCCGCTTCTGAATCAACTTCCTTGCCACCCTGTATGGATATATCTTGAGGCTAGAGAGAAGCTGGACCCTTTAACATTAGACTTAGGTCCAAAAAGCCTTCTGTGTTTTCACAATAATTACTAATACTTTTTCATTCCACAATTGTGCAATCAGCAAATAGAACTTCCCTTTTAATTTTTTTTTTCATGAAGCAGACATCTTGAGCTTTCCTACATGTTTGTTGAAAGTCAGAATGATCGTCAGCTTTAGAGCTGAGTCAGTGCCAGTGATTTGGGAAGGGGATGCCCCACTCTTCACTGCAATATAGCCAAACCTCAACAGGCGGAAGGAATGAGTAATGGAGCTGTCAGAACACTTACAAAAGCCATTTCAGGCTTGCTCACAGTCATTTTAGCCATTTACCTGGGGGGGGGGGTCATTATCGGCAGGAATCTTTACTGCAGCAAACATGCTGTTGCTATTGCAGAGCTGTATTTCTGTGGCAGGACCATGTTTCTACGGAGGTATTGGTGCCGCATAGCTACGGCACATTGATGTTACAAGATACAAGCTTTCAAGGTCACAGTAGTTCCTTCTTCTGGTAACAGAGTCAGACTCGTTAAGTAGTGTGATACTGGTTATTGGCTCAACAAACTGTAGACACTGTACACAAATGTTACAGAACACAAACTTTTAGGGTCACAGGTCCCTTTGTCATGTAACAGTGTAAGACTAGAAAGGTAGTATGATACCTGTTTTTGGCTAGCAGCCTGTAACATCAGTGCTGAGCCAGTAATATGTATCTAAATACCCAATGAGTCTGACACAGTTTCCTGATGAAGGGACCTGTGTGACCCCAAAAGATTGTGTTCTGTAATGTGTGTGTGCAGTATCTGTTAGGACAACAGATATCACACTACCCAATAAGACTACCACTATTACCTGAGGAAGGGACCTGTGTGGCACCGAAAAGCTGAGTCCTGTAAGACCTATGTACAGTACATTACGCCAACACCAGAGTACCATGTTTACTTTCATTCTGTAGTTGAGGCAACCACCACAGAAACATGGTCTTGACGTGAAAACAAGCTGCTGACACAGCGACAACATGCTTTGTGCAGTAAAGAGGGCTGTCGCCACTGACACCCACCAACAAAACAAGTAAAATGACAGCGAGCAAACCAATAACATAATTAGTGTGAGTTTACTGGCAGCTCCATTAAACATGTACTGTATGTACAATACTTATGCTGGGACAAGAACAGGTATCCTATTACCCAATGAGTCTCACACTGTGGCTTGAGGAAGGGACTTCTGTGATGACCCCCTCCCCCCCAAAACCTTGTGTCCTGTAGCATCAATGCACAGTGTCTATGTTGGGCCAGTAAAAGGTATCACACTACTCAACAAGTCTAGTTTTCCAAGGACTGTTATGACTTTGAATATTCTTCCCTTCAAGATACTTTCTGCAATGCTAATGCAATTAGTGGAAACCCCTGGTGGGACAAATAATGCAATCTGTCCAAAATTAGAACTTCAAAGTTTTGAAGCTGTTAGCATGACACGACACTCTCAGCAAAACAAGATGTCCTGGAATGTGTAGAAATAAGCTCCCCTGATTGGCAAACAAGGGTTTCGTGATTTACAATAATTGTAATGCAATATGCTATCAGGAAGTGAGTTGCAATATGATACACATTAGCACACATTCCATAATAATTAGAAAGTGATGCAATAACAAAGAGTTCCATGCTATTTGGGATTTAACCCTCTGCATGCTGATTTTCAGTTATGCAACCCTTCCTATGTTTTACTTTGGTACAAGAACATTCAGGGATGCCAGCTCTGGTGGCGGGGGAAGGAAAATCAGAACCTGAGGCCAAGGGAAGGCTGACCATCCTCAGCTGTATGAGCAGATGTCCTGGGCATAGACATTTCTGTGAGACATAGGGTATGGCACTGATGTATCTGTAACAGACAGACGGAGAACAGCTGTGGACACAGGGTGATCTCTGGAGAGAAAAACTATAAGTAAATATGTGCAGTGTGTGCCCTCTGCTGGTAAACAATGGCAATTGGCCGTATGTATTGCTAAGTTCAGATAAAAAGATGCTGGGGTAGAGGGGAGGATTATGCTCCTTTCCAAGTTTGAGTGGTTGAACCATCGCCTTGGAACTACGTGGTCTTTAATCCCACCTCTACTCTTTCTCTGTTCTTGTTCCAACTTCTGTTCACTCAGTTGGGTTAGTCAGAACAAGCTGTTGCATGGGTCGTACGTATGTATCAAAGAAATGCCAGAACATATGCACAGTTCAATAACAAGACACCTGTGACAGATCCAGGATATAGCTATAGCAACACTTGCTCACTCTTGAATCTCGTCTTCTGAAGCTGCCGAGTCACTCGCTCTCCTCAGTATGGTGGCTTCTGTAACTCAAAACTAAGAAAAATTAGCTTAACCCCTACAGCCGACAGGATTTTTACACAAAGCACTGCTCTTTTTGTGCATTTTTGGGCATATTATTTACCGAAATGAACACCGCTCGGTCACGCTTCACTGAGGGACCTGCCAAGTTACTCACTTTCCACAGTCTACACTCTGTGGCTTCTCCTACTAAAAACAACAAATACTAATGTTAAACACCACGGGTGACATGCCATTTAAAAAAAAAAACTTCCTCTTTCTTACATTTGCAGTCTTTACTATTTCACAAAAAACAAATAGAACATCCACTGACAGCACCTTTTTCCCTTTTCTTTAAGTGCTTTTACATAGGGAGTCCATACACCAGCAATTATAAAAAATAATCAATAGGCAAGTGAGTGTTTATGGATTGTTTTTATACACCCTCGATGTGTGATGACCTCATAAACCTCTCGAGCTTCACTCTTGAGGTTTATGGGTCATCACACACCTCGGGTGTGTAAAAATAAAATCCATAATACACACTTGCCTATCCATTATTCTGTATATAATCACACATCTCAGGTTCTTTGTTAGACAAAGGGTGCAGCTGAGTGCCGATAAATACACCTGAGAAGTGGGATTATATGAACATACGAACATAAAAGAATGCCAGCAGATACAGGTCTGATGGTCTATCTAGTCTGCTCAAGTGTGCAGCTAGCAGTCTGTTACACTGCAGTTGCTCCCCCCTCTCCTACCCGCATACCCAATTTCATGCCCATACTAGCTGTTACCCCTCCCTCAGTGCCTCATTGGCCACCTTCCCCCAGGCTTTGTCCCATCCCCTCTTAAAACTGTCCACCATCTTCAAGGATACCACCTCCTCAGGCAATGCATTCCACCCTGTCACCACTCTCTTCATGAAATAGTGCTTTCTCATTTCCCTGTCTGAATCTACCACCCTCCAATGTTCGATTATGCCCCCTCATGTCCCTCCCTCTTCTTAACCTTAAAATTCCCTCTGTACCATCTTTATTTATGCCTTTTATATATTTGAAGGTTTCTATCATGTCCCCTCTATCCCTCCGTTCCTCCAGGGAGTACATATTGAGCTCCCTCAGTCTCTCCTCGTAAGGGTTGTCCTCCATACCGAGGATCATCCTGGTTGCTCTGTGTTGGACCCCCTCTGGCAATTTAACATCTTTCTTTAAGTAGGGGCACCAGAACTGCATGCTGTACTCCAGGTGCGGCCTCACCAATGACCTGTACAGTGTCAGGATGACCTCCCCTCTCCTGGACGTGATTCCTCTGGAATATACACCATAATGGCACATCCTGGAGTGTCTTATTGCACTTATTAAATGGCATGTAATATCGTATATATATCCCATGATGCTCTGCATATGGGGTTAAAACCTGGCTTTGTTGCCAATGCCCATTTTGAGTAACCCTTGCCTCAGTGCTTTTGTGCTGAGGTTCTTTGTCTTTTTAGCTTGCTTTTTTTTATTTTGGGGCCACCATGACCCAACCCCATATGACCACATAAGAGCTGCCTCATTGTCTCCTAGGTTGAGATACAGATGAGGTACACCGATGAGTCCTGTGTAAGATGAAACACATGTCTGCGTCTTCTGTTCTCAGCTTTTGCAGATTGTGAGAGGCCCTTTGGCATTATGCATTCTGCTTAAAGCAGAACCAGTTAAAAATTTGCTGATGATTTGCATATATATCCCATGATGCTTTGCATTGGGGTATGTGTAATTTTGTATTTCTTTGAAATCTGGCTTTCTTGCTAGTGCCCTTTCTGGTTACCCTTGCCTCAGTGCTTAGTGGTGAGGTTCTCTGTCTATTTCAATATTTGACATAAAATGAATGAAAATAAAAATAAATTATTTAAAAAAGTTACAAATTTAGCATGTCTTATTGAAATAGGTCTCCATTTTAACTTTCAAAACAAAAATAGTAAATGTTTTGATAATGGGAGGTGGAAGGTAGGTAGATAAAAACAACAAAAGACAATGAAAATCATGTGCGGCATACATTTTTAGAATAATAATAATAATAAAAAAGTGTTGCTTTATTTGCTTTTCAAATCAATAGAGGTATTATAATGGAAATGTGTTCAAAACTGTTGAACCTGCCAGGCTGTTGGGGGTGGGGGTAGAAGTCTCCTGAAAACACCAATACATAATTCAAATGTATGTGCTGCTATGAACTCGAGAGGGTTTGAAGGCACTGAGGGTGGACAAGGCACCAGGCCCAGATGGCATCCACCCCAGGGTACTGAAGGAGCTGGCAGAGGTCCTTGCAGGACCTTTGGCAGACCTATTTAATGCCTCACTACATTCGGGGTGTGTACCTCAGGACTGGAGGATGGTTCATGAGGTGCCCCTCCACAAGAGTGGCCACAAGGATGAACTGGGAAACTACAGACCAGTGAGCCTCACATCCATCGTGGGTAAGCTAATGGAGACTATCCTGAAGGAGAGGCTGGTGGCCCTCCTAGAGGCCAAAGGACTACAGGACAGCAGACAGCATGGCTTCATACGTGGCAGATCCTGCCAAACCAACCTGGTCGAGTTCTATGACTGGGTAACTAGGCAGCTGGACAGGGGCCATGCGGTGGATGTCCTGTATCTGGACTTCAGTAAGGCATTCGACTCAGTGTCACATGGAAGGCTGGGAAGGAAGTTAGTAGGCACAGGGGTGGGTGCAAAGCTGGTGAGATGGGTAGGAAACTGGCTGCAGGAAGGCAACAGAGGGTGGTGGTGGGTGGGAGCTCTCACACCAAGGGCAGTGAGGACGGTGTTCCACAGGGCTCAGTGTTGGTACCAGTGTTGTTTGGGATATTCATTGCAGACATATCATGGGACATCAAGAGCAAGATCAGTCTGTTTGCTGATGATACCAAGGTAGGTGCAGTGGTGGATGACCTAGGGGGATGGCAGGGTTGCAGGATGATCTGGCAAAGCTTGAAACCTGGTCAGACACCTGGCAACTGGGCTTTAATGCCAAAAAGTGCAAGGTGCTGCATTTTGGGATGAAGAACCCAAGGAGGAGTTACCAGCTAGGGGGAGTGCAGCTAGCCCAGACAGAGGAGGAGAAGGATCTGGGTGTGCTCATTACAGGGTCAATGAACACTCAGCACAATGTAGGAAGGCAGCTGCAAAGGCCAACAAAATGCTGGGTTGTATTGCAAGGGGTATATCCTCGACGAGGGAGGAGGTGATTCTGCCACTGTATAGGTCATTAGTTAGACCACATCTGGAGTACTGTGTGCAGTACTGGCATCCGTATCTGAAGAGGGACATTAAGTTACTGGAGGGGGTGCAGCGCAGAGCGACAAAGATGATCAAGGGGCTGGGGGACTTATCATACGAGAGGAGGTTGAAGGAGTTGAACATGTACTCACTGGAGGAGAGGAGAGACAGGGTGACATGATTGAAACCTTTAAATACATGAAAGGAATAAACAAGACGGGTACAGAGGGGCTGTTCACAGTAAGGGAGGGAGGACGCAGGGCCATGATATGAGACTGGAGCAAGGAAGGTTCAGGAGGGAGATGAGGAGACACTTTTTTACAGAGAGGGTGGTGGCTGGGTGGAATGCATTACCTGCTGAAGTGGTATGCAGTAGAACAGTGGACTGCTTCAAATGAGGATGGAACAGGACAAGGGGGAGGGTTAATGAAGGGGAAGGGTGGAAGGGAGGGGCAGCTGCAGAATAAAGGGTGCTAGCTGCACATTCGAGCAGACTTGATAGACCTCTAGGCCTTTATCTGCTGGCAAATTTCGTATGTTCGTAACTTCAGGAATTTATCTAATCAATTTTTGTTTATCTCTGCCTATGTAACTGCGTTTTACCACCTTTCCTCTGTTTGTTTATATTATTGCCTCCTTTCCTCACCGTTTCATTTTTTTCTGTTTTTCCCCACATTCGCAGATGGAAAACATTGTAACTCTTGCATGGTTAAGACCCCACCATTAGGTTCACAGACCTCCAAGAGTTAACTCTAGCCAGCTTGGAGACTTTCTGCTGGCTGGATTGGCTGGGTGTTTTCAGGGGGTATGGCCAGCTCTTGGGAGAACTGGAGAGTCTTGGTGTGTGGTTGTTTACTAAGTCTAGGAGATGAGGTGAGGACAGCTGCAGCAATCAGCAGGAGTAAAGCCTTTGCTAGAAGTGGAACCCACCCCAGCCTTGGGATCGTGGTGGTGGCCATATCGTGTTGACTTCCTGTATCACGGAGCCTCCCCCTGTGGGGTGCAACCAGGCCCATAGCCAGACTCTGACAGTGGGAGGGAGGGTGCAAGTATTATATGTGTATCACATTAAAATAATGCAACAGGTATTTCACTGTCTCGCTAAAAAATATTAATGTGTTTAACAACTTTGAGACAGAGAAAAGTATATTTCACAAAAAAACACTGTGCACACAAGACTAATCCCTAAAAGATCAGCAGTCTATAAAAGATGCACTTACCTTTTATTAAAGATGTGCAGTCGTCAGACACAAAATGTGCTTGTCAGGATGTCAGAACAGCTGAATTTGACTGACTTCTCAGAAAAGTGCCGCAAGAATTTTTCTATGTCCATATTTATGGCCCACTTTTTCTCAAAAGCAAGAATAATTAAATTAGCTTGATGTCTCTGAAGCATGCTTCGCCTGTATGGTTAATCAATCTTTGATAGAGTCGACAATGAAGATTCACACATGGCAGTACAGCAACCAAATGCTGCCAGTTTGTACCTCTGACTTTCACTATGGAGGGATAGTTAACTGTTGTAACTGGCATGCCTTAGAGATAGCATTTCCATTTTGCTCGTTTCATTCAGAGTGAAGCTGCTTGTACCTTACCTCTGAGGTCTGTCTGTGCATTTGCAGTGTGGGCAGCACCTCCTCCTTTGATTCCTCTTCCTGCCTTACAACTAACCCCAGTGTTCTCCCCTCCTGTATTACAGGCTTGGATCCCCCCCACCTCAAGCCAGCTCCGACTGGAGAGTGGAGCACATTAGGAGCCAGCAGCAAGGTATGGAAGAAGCCTGAAAGGGCCCTGAAGCACCGGACTACAGAGTGTTGCTGGGGGGGTGTTAGCCCATCGACGCTACTCGTCGACTGCTCCACCCACCCTGGGATGTCCCTACCTTTATAGGTCACCTGTGGTCATGTGACAGATCACGTGACCTAGCAAGCATTTTCCTAAGTGCCCAGTTTCCTATTTGCAGCATATTCTCACTCACCACTAGGAGTCACTAGTGAGAACCCTTTTTGTCCTCTTTCCCCCTGGTCCACTCACCTCAACCTCCTGTATTTCCTACCCTGCCCCTAGTGCTATCCTCAGCATCACCTTATCCCACCCTTTCTAGAACCTGGCTACTGCCAGATTTGAACCTCCAACCTTTGGCATTAAAAGCAGACACTCTACCACTGCGCTATCCCTGCAGTCCTACTTCCATCACTTCTTCTGCACCACTTATATTCCCAATCCCAGTATTAGAGCCATGAAGTATAGTCTACCTGAACCCCCCCAATTTAAGAGCACCTCACCATTTTTAATCTTCCCCGCTCTTCCCCTTACTGCAACTGTGCCCCTAGCATGTTGATAACCACTGTCAGCCAGTATGATGGGTACACTACCAGTTGAGCTCACACTACTCTTAATACTGGTTATGCCTCCAGCCATTCATCCCAACCCCATAGTGCCCAGTGCCTCATCCTCTGGCTCTAGATTACTGTTTGTTTTGGATACACTGTGCCTTCCTACTCCTGCTACTAGTACTGCATTAAAGAATTCATGCCTGCTAAACAGGCCCCTGGCACATCCCAGCCCTCACAACCCCCTCCCCCCGGTCCAACTGGACCTGCTCTTCCTCTGTGACAAGACAGGGAAACCAAGGTACCACAACTACATGCGGGCAATGGCTCTAAACTCCTCAAAAAACATATTATACATCTAGCTTGGTTACTTTTAATGCTTTCTGGCAACATCCACCTGAATCCTGGACCCCAGCTTGGACCTCCCAAAAATTGGGGTGGACTAACTATTGCTAGAATGAATATCTGCAGCCTTCAGGCCAAGTTTGATCCCCTCTAAGTCTGGACAGCCCAACATAAGCCTGACATCCTCTCAATAGTGGAAACCTGGCTGACACCAAGAGTTCCTGACCTAGCTATCCAGCTAGATGGGTACACCTCCTTCAGGCAAGATAGGGTCGGACAACGTTGTGGCGGCTGTATCCTATACATCAGAGACACCCTTCTGGGCTGGGTACTACCCTGTTCTGCTAGCCATGTTAAGGATTAGATTCTCCCAATTCAGATCCAGCTTAGACCTCAGGGCAAATGTCTCATGATTGTCACCGTGTATATCCCCCCTAAAGCTTAGCCTGAGGGTTTCAAATCCACCCTCGACTACCTTACTAGCCTTCATAATGACTCCAAAATACTCATCCTTGGGGACTTTAACATAAACTGGCTGTCCCCTGAGGCAGCACCCTACAAGGACGCCATCTCCTCACTTGGCCTGACCCAACTTATCAATTCTCTGACCCGCATTAATCACCAATCTGGAACCAGCACCTTACTTGATTGGCTGATCACCAACTACCCTAAAAGATTATCAGGCACCACAGTCCTCCCCAATTGTATAAGTGACCATTCCCCCATCCTCTGCAAATAGACTAATAAGTAGCCCCAAATCCCCCCCCCCAGAACAATAAAATCAAGGGTTCTAAAAACTGGGCAACAAGAACTATTTAAGTCCCACCTCAGACACCAAAATTGGTCTCCTGTCTATCAAATTAAAGCTATAGATGAGGCACTTGAGTGCTTCATCAACATTTTCAATGCGGCTTGTAACTTCTATGCCCCCTTTAAAAAACGAAAAGTGAAGGGCACAGTTAAGTCCTGGATCACCCTCTCCCTTATCCATCTAATGAAAGATAGGGATAGCTTCTGGTACAGGGCCCAGAACATTGGCACCCACCAGGACACTTTAAACTACAAAGTTACCCGCAACCAATGCACCAAAGCCACCCTTCTTGCAAAAAGCCAGCATCCCAGACAGGAGCTAAAAAACTCCTGGTGGGAAAGCCGCAGCTTTTGGGAGAACATAAAAACTCTAACTGGGGGACCAAACAAAACACCCCCTTCCGTGATCAATATTAACGGTACCCTGACCTATGACCCCAAAGTAATCTCTGGTACCTTCAACAGGGTCTTCACAAACCTCAGTGGGGTGCTCCCTCCTGACTTTCAAATCCCCCATAGAGACCATACATCCGCAGTTGAGGAACAATCTCAGAACCCCCTGCCACCACCCTTCTACTTCAAAAAAAATATCAATCTCTGAGGCCAAAAAGTACATTACAAGGGCCATAGGGAAATCAAGGTTCAGTAATAACTCCCTGGACCTCAAACTGCTTGATCTTGCCCTTAATGAAGTAATCCACCCACTAGCCCACATATTCAGTCTGTTGTTAATCACCACCAGATTCCCCAAACTATGGAAAAAAGCCCTAGATACCCCTATCTTCAAAAGTGAAGATCGGATCACTCCTCAAACTATCGACCCATTTCCTTATTCCCTTCCCTTTCTAAGGTGCTTGAAAGGGTAGTCAGTGACCAGCTTGTCAAATACCTAGACAAATGTAAGCTCCTATGTCCAGAACAACATGGCTTTAGGAAGCAGCACAGTACCACCTCTGCACTCATAGAATTTACTAGCTTCATCCATGAAGCATTAGACTGGGGTCATATGGTCGGGGCAATGTTTATTGATTTAACAAAGGCCTTTGACACAGTCAATCATGGGATTCTGCTAAACCAACTGTCCTCCACTAAAATATCCCCAGTATCAGTTAAATGGTTCAATGGCTACCTTAGCGAATGCACCCAGCATGTTAAAATACATGACACAATCTTCAGCCAATGCTCTGTCACAACAGGGGTACCCCAGGGCTCAATCCTGAGCCCTCTCCTATTCAACATATTCCTAAACAAACTCCCCTGGCCTGCCCTGGCCAAACTCTACTATATGCTGATGACGCTGTGCTGTTCTCGAGCCAACCCTGCCCTGCTGACCTAGAGGGGCAGTTGCAAACCAGCTTTGCAGCAGTTGAATCTTGGTTTCAGAATCACAAGCTACTCCTCAACTACAAGAAGACAAAGACAATGCTCTTTGCTTCCCCCCAGAGTAAAAACAGAGCCTACCAATGCCAGATTCGAAAAAACTAAATGAAATACTGGAAGTGGTCCCCGCATTCAAATACTTAGGGGTCACCCTTGATTGCTCCCCATCCGTTGTTCAACACATCAGTCAGGTTGCCAAAAATGTCAACTCCAGAACTGGTATCCTATACAAACACAGGCACTGTCTTACTGATGAAGCCCTCAGACTCGCTGTGACCAGCTCTGTTATGTCAGTTATCGACTGCGGTCTTGTAGTATATGGAGCCGCAACAGACACGGCCCTACAGAGCATTAAGCTGGCCCTCAACAAAGCCTGTAGGCTTCTCCTAGGAGCCCACTGGTTAACACATACCTGTGAGCTATATTCATGTACCGGGCTGCTCAACCTAGATTGTAGAATCAAATACTTAACCTGTCTAATTGCCAAAAAGTCCATTACGGGTCTCACCACTCCTGGGCTGCAAAACCTCCTGAGTCCCAACAACAGTGTCAGGGCTACCAGAAGTGAGGAACATTGGGTGCTGAATGTCCCTTTTCACTGGACCTCCCAAGGTCAGTGATCCTTTGGGTACAGAGCTCCTATATGGATAAACCCACTCTGTCCTGACCTACTGGCCTGCTCCCAGCTTGGCCAATTTAAGACCAATCTGAATGCCCTCCTGGTGAGCAACAATGCCAAGTGTAACTGCAGTCACTAATCTACCCACCATAATCCTAGACAAGGCTTACCTCTAGCTGCTTTTTCTTCCCTACCCGCACACACTGACAAGGACCTAGCTCAGTGGCACCCAGCCGTACTTGTTTGTCTCCCCCTTGATCCTACGCACCACTACTACCTTTGCTCCTACCTCCAAGCTATAATGATTCCTGTGCTGTTGATAACCTTAGCTCGCTGTTATTTACAGTGTATGTTCTGCAATCAAGAGTAACTACCTTGTATGTAATTATATGCTCTCTGTTTTATTGTTGTTTAGTATCTTATTGTAATTTTGTGTAACTTATTGTAATTTTGTATATTTATTGTTTTACCTATCTGTACCCTGACACGAAACCTCTATAAATGAGCTTTTAGCTCAAAGGTTGTATAATCCTAGAATCAATCAATAAAGAGTAGCTATTAGTCCATATGTTGATGGAAATGCTTCTCTTTGAGAATATAGTGTCCTTAGAAGAGACGAGGTTGACCGATCTGTTGACTCAACAATTATCTCCTCTTTTGAAGGAAGTTCAATCCCAAGTTTCTCAAGAGGCTTGAGGCATCTAGTGACAAGCAGTCATCTTTCAAAGCTGAGACAGAACTGATCACAGAGTATAATCAAGCATTACTTTTGAATCGCAGATCCATTTCACTCAACACTTGGTCAATCGTAGGAAAGTAAGCAGCCAAAGTCAGGAATATCTGGAGATTATGTAGTCTCAATGATACCTGAGTTACTGTAGCTGCCATAATTCCATCCGGCAGCGGACATATGGAAACCTAGTTTGTGTACTGTAGACCTTCCCATGGGGGTAGCGGGGAGGAACATATTGGGTCTAGGGGAGGTTGGAAGGATGGTATTGCCGAATAAAGCTTCCAAGTGAAATGCCCCATAACTACATCCACATTCCAGGTGGGTGCTGTTCAAATCTAACAGATTAGAGTCTACGTAAATCTACCTCATGCTGGGTCCTGTTTAGTAATTTGGCTGTCTAATCCACAGCTGCAGATAATTTCCTGTTACCCCAGGACTGCGCAGAGGAAGATGCTGATTTAAAGGGCCAGTGTCCTGATAAAGTGCTCCCCATATGGGATGATGCTCATCCAAAAGACATTCCCCTGTGCGATATGCAATTCCTGAAACCCTACAGGCTGGGATTTACGATTTTGCCCCTTGTAATAATATGCTCCTGTGCTTTTACTTGCATTAAAATTGATCCTGTTGGACTTTTTACCTGATTTGGATATTCAGTTACTAGTTGCAAAGCATTTGCCTGCTAACCAGTCAGTTTGCAGAATTCAGTGGTCTGAACAACATCCAAGCCCCCAGGTGGTCACCACAAGCCTGGGAGTTCAAGTAAGTGGATTTACTATTTTGTGGTCTCTCTCCCCCCTGAAAACAAGTTGTTGGCTATCCATAGGCCGGGGAGTGGGTTACACATGAGGGCTTGAGTCAGTGATTTGAGGTACCCTTGGGTGTGGAAGTGTGTTCAGAAGCACTGCTGTGCCTGTTGAAAATGTTAGAATGTTTTAAAATGGCGTGTGTTGGAAGTTTAAAGGAGTACTAAAGAGCCTATTGTTGTGCAGTTGTGCCTCAAAGCTCTAGTACCATAGTCCAGAAAATGCACAGGAGTTTAATCACTGATAGAGTTAGTGGAGTAGTGCCTGAGGATAAGAAGCACACATGCATGAAATACGTAAGCTTTAATGACTGTTCATCACATGTCTTAATATACTCAAGTGTAGCCCCTCTCTGGTGCTGTCCTAAAGAGGGCCACTACCCCTGCCTTGCAGGCCTGACTACGGTTAAGGGGGCCGGGGTTCCATTAGCTGATACATGGGGGTCCTTTCCCAAAAGATGAGAATAAAATGGCGGTGCCTCCACCCAGAGTATAAATTAATGGGTCTGATCTTTACCAGTACAGCCCCCTGGGACTTTGTACCATCCTACCTCCCCAAACAGTTACCCCAGCCATGGACTTACCAGACTTTTTTTTTTCAGTTTTCAGCACACAGCTGGTAAGAGTTTAATGTGTCCAGATACAGAGTCACTCCATTGCAGCCATGTTGGGGTAATAAGTGATATGAGGTGATGCCAGCATGTCTAGGGCAGACTCGGTCCTACTGCCTACCTCCAGTATAATTACCCACCAGAAAAGGAACAGGAGATGGTTCAGCTCAATAATAACTACAGTGGCCATAGTGGACACAGTGGAGACAGTGGAGAGGGGGGGAAGGGGAGGAGGAGGAGGGAAGGAAGGATCCTTAGAAGCACACAATCTCAAATATGCTGGTTAGGTACTAGCATGCCTCAACATGTCTAGGTGTGGAACGATCCAGACCAAAGAGGTGACCCCTGCCCTGCTATCATCAAGCTCACCCCTGCTGGCACATCTTGGGTTACTACACCAAAAAAGACAATTGAACAGAGTTTAAAATGTGTCAGACCATGGTGGCCTCTAAAAGGTGGAATCCAGGTCAGTAAGGGTAGCCAGCAAGGTCCTGAACAGTTCGCATTACACAGGTAGTCCTAAACAGTATGGACTTACCAGACTTGAACATCCCCATCCACCATTTCATTTTCCATTCCAGCTAATAACGTGCTCACGAAAATCAGGCTCTTAAGTCAGGTCTTTTTGAAACAGGAACAATACATTTATTTACACGGGGAGGGTTAGGATGAGGAAAGTGGAAGAGAAGTTAAGCAACAATTTTAAATTAGCATTTTTAAAGATTTGACATTTTCTCACATTCACATATCCCCTTTTATTATTCAAAATCCACATTTAGCTAATGAAGCCTCCAGACTATCTATCTAGCTAACTGCTGCAGGTATTCCTACAAGCCAGACCCACTGGCACCAGTTTCAGAATGATGCCCCAAGTTCTGTCCCTGGGTACCCAGATGTTACGATGCCGGCCTGAGGTGCAGCTGGTCGGTTGGCATTGGCAGGCTTGAAGAATTAAATAACTTTTTACATTCCTTTCTCTGGACTAACTGTACTGGCTTCCTATGCCAGTGAGCATACTTGAACAATAACTATATACAGTCCCCAGGATGTTGCAGGGCCATTCCTGCTGTTACTCATGGTTCTGCAGGATCAGTCCTTGGATGGCACAGTCGACTGAAGTCCTGGGGTGGATGGAAACAGCACAGGCAGAATAGGGCTTGATGCTTGCAGAAATGGAAGAGAATATGAAGGCTGCAGCTGGATCTTTAGGCTTGACTGGAGATCTTGCAGCTTGTCCCCTTCGGCCTATTATGGGCCCATTGCAGAGCACATATGCAAGGCCTGCCAACCACAAGGGACCCAGAACTGGGAGTGGCCCCACAGCCCGGCTCCCTCACAAGTCAGAGTGCCCTAGCACTCTGGTACAAGACCTATGGTCCCCTGCACTAGTGGACCCCACTTGAGGGGGGTTAATGAGTTCCCCACCTGGCCCTGAAATTAAGATGGCCACTTCAGATCATTGTCGCTCTGTTTCTTCACAACCTGCTATGGTGTGTAGCCAAACAGTCTCTGTTATCTTCCCTGTCTCCCAGACTCCAGATGGTGGAGAGTCTGAAAATCCAGGGTGACCACAACAGTCTATTTTCTTGCTGTGTCACAGGAGCAGACAGCAGGTACTCGGCCCAGATAAGCACCTACTTGTCCTTCTGCTTTCACAGTCTCTCAACTTTAACACAGCTGCATTCTTGCTGTGGCTCACACACACTTCCAGAATTGTGACTCAGAAAACATTTTGAAAGTCCCTTTTCTCACTATGCAGGTGCATAGCAATTCTCCGGTCTGAACTGGCTCCCTCTTCACAGTTCTCTCATCACATTTTTCCTCACACTTTGCCTCACTGATGAGGTGCTAACGAAAATACCCATCTTTTCCCAGGCTCAGATGCAACCTTTGTCCTTTTCCCAGGCTCAGGACACAACCTTTGTCCTTTTGTCAGGATCAGGACACAACCTTTGTCCTTTTTTCAGGCTCAGGACACAACCTTTGTCCTTTTTCAGGCACCCTCACAACCTTTGCTTCATCTCACTGCTGTGGTGCATCTTGCATTTTCAACATCAGAACTCCTGCAGCTCTCCTTCTCCACAGAGCTGCCTGTACATTCTCCTGCAATTCTTTCTCAAATGGGGGAAGGCAAATACCCAGCACTTGGGGGACAGATAGCTGGCAGCCCCCAGGCAAACCCTCTCCCAAGCTTTCGGCCCCTTTCTCTCACAGGGGCAAGAGCAGCATCGCATCATAATAGCGACCCAAGATGAGCAACTACAGTAATAGCAACTCATTTTGGGTGCTATTATTGTGGGTTACCCTGCAGAATAGTGAGGGTATGGGACAGCAACCAGGGAAGGGGAACAGAAGGTGGGAATAGCTAGGGGAAGGGAAAAGGGAAGGGACAGAGAAGGGGTTTTCAGGCACTGGTGTACCTGCTGCCACTGAGGTAGTCATGTGGTATGGTGGTATGGGTGGCTAGCTCTGGCACAGCAAGTACTGGGTTTGGGACTGGGAGCGTGTACATTTTGCCGCAGTTGCAAGCTGCAGCACTTATATTTTGCTGACATCCAGATTTTTGCCCCCTCCTTGATAGGCACCCCCCTGGAGTTGGGAATCATAATTTAGGGGGGGTGCAGGGGCACAAAAACACTTTTTAAAAATCCAGATGTCAGGTCTAGTGGTTGGCGAAGTGGCCCCAATTTGCTCCGTGAAGTGATTCATGGAGTAATGCGGAATTCGTGAAGTACTCCGAAATGCGAATCGGTGTACTTCGTGTCATAATGAGGAATGCAAAATCTATTGAAAGCAATGACTTTGCGTTATTCTGCCTTCCCCAAACCACTACTCCACTAATTTTAAGGTGAAGTACATTGAAATCAATGTACTTTGCATCACTTCGCCTTGTTGGTGAGCTCCAAAGGCGAATTTTGCAGTGATTCATGGGATTACAGGTAACATGGGCTCTAGATTGTTCTGCACAGCCTCAGTTCAGGGTAGTGTATGTGTAGGTAACTGTAAGAGACAGTTTGCTCTGAGAGCTCTCTGCAATTCAAACCCTCTAAAATCTGACGTCTGCTGCTCGTCTGGCTCTTGCTAGAGGTGTGCTGCTCCCTTCGCTGAGCCATGGCCTACTCCAATTTGCCCGCACCTCCAAGGTTCTACTTACCCGGTGGCACACAACCTACAACAATATCTGTCGCTTTGCCCTGGCTGCCCCTAGACTCACCCACCACTGTGAGCTATATGCCAAACTTGGCTGGCTTTCCCCGGCAAATCACCTGAACTTTGGGCTGGGCTGCTTTGTTGGTAAAGTGATCAGAACTGGTACCCCTCTGGGGCTGGCACAACTTCTCAGGCCTGCTGAACCCTCCTCCTACTCCCTCAGGTGTCAAGAACTGGGTGTGCTCAAAGTCCCCTTTACCCGAACCCTTATGGGGGATAGGGACTTTGCAACAAGTGCTCCTAGGCTTTGGAACTCCCTTCATGCCCATGTTCGCTCTTCCCCCTTCCACTTGTGCCTCCGGAATTCTCTGTGGAAGCATCTGAAGCTGTCCTCAGCATGCAAGTGTCCCAATCCTCCCTCAACTTGGTCTCCGCACTGGACTCTCACTCAGATGCATGAGATCTGTCTGATTAATTCCTCAGGAACTAGCTATCTCTGTGGTCCTGCTAAATGGTTCTCGTACACTGTGATTACTGTACCTGTCATTGAATGACCTAGATTATTTACTTTTTGTTTGTATGTTTATTACCTATTACTGCTCACAGTAGACTATCTATGTTAGCCTATTTCCCTTGTGCCAACGTACTCAGCCCTACTCATTGTTATGTACTCTGCTTGTACCTGTACTGCACTCTCCTAGGTCGTTCCTGAAAATAGGCATATAACTTGTCTAGTGTACTTACCTGGTCAACAAAAGCTAAATAAATAAATAATAAATGTGTATTGACAGACAGTGGAAGTGTGCTTTGGGGGAGGGGCATATCTGTGGTGTAGGTAGCTTTAAGTTGGAGAAATAGGGAATTCTTTGTTTTTTGGTTATTTTTTTTAGCTGTGTTAATGTACACACAGTAATTTTTTCAGTAATTGTTGACATTTTTTAGCTGATTGTGTTGTGGACCTGGTGCAGCAGAGCATAATTTCAGGTTGTTTAAAATACGTGGTATATTACTGAAGTTTTCAATTTGCTTAGACAAAGTGCCTGTGTGTGTGTGTGCGTGTGCGTGTGTGTGTGTGTGTGCAGTGTGTGACATCAAATAATACGCCTTTTATTGTGCCACAGTGTAATTGCAGCAGTGTGAACCTGCTATCCACTGCACCTGCGTGATTTTGTACTGCCATTGTGGTATCTTGGTTTTGCACTGTTACTGTAATCTGCAGTCACAGTGCCCCCCCCAACCGGCAAAAGGTATTCTTTTCCAGATTGGATTGTGACTTGAGCACCACTGGTTAGTCAAGGTGTTGTTGAACTTGTTGCGACTTTGCGTCTGTATCTCTTGTTGAAGCCACAGTTGGGTTTGTTTTGGCTTCACATCCAGTGACCCAGAGTGAACGTTCCAAAATCTAAATTTGTTTAGATTATTCTTGTTGATCCCCCAAAATGCACACAAAGAGACGTGCAAGCAAAGCTGTTTCTCGCCATGGAGCTGCTGCCAGTGTTAAGACTGTTTGTGGGCGTGGTAGTACGCAGTCGCAGAAGTGCATTGCTAATGTGAGGAAAGGTATTTCTCCTTCAATGTTTTTTACAGCACAATTGGTAGCTTCACTCATAGTTGGAGGAGATGATGTTGTCCCAGCTGGTGGTGTTAGTGCAGTTGCTGGTGGTGTGAGTATTGCTGCCTCAAGTTCCAGTTCTGACCAGTTGACCATGTCCAAAAATATAGTCGAGTGTAAAGCAATGAGTGACAGTGTAGATGATGTCATACTCCCCAGTAACATCCCATTGGTAACTAAACATGAGGATTCTGACCATCATGGCAATGATAACACACAGTGTCACATTTCTTCCACCGTGGTTCAGGTCACGCATTTGCCATGCAATGATTCACAGTGTGGTGAAAAAATATCGGGTGATGGTGGTGTTGATGATGCTGATGCTGCTGTGGTTGCAACATGCAGTCCACATGCCAGCATCCAAGCAGAAGATGTGGATGTGAATGATGTTGATGAATACGATGACAATATCAGTGACCCCTGTTGGGAAGCAGAGAAAAAGAAATTCAAGGTGGCTGTGTCTGGGTCTGTTTGCATTAACCCCTCCCCCCGTAAAAAGTTGTGATTTACCAGTTTCAGATGACGACGTAATAATGATAGGTAGTCGTGGTGGTCAGTTGCAGTCCAAATGTGTCCTGCCTGAAAAATGATGTAGCACATCCCCCACTTCAGGACTTAAAAATCTGGAGTCCAATAAGCAGCATCAGGGACATGTTAAAAGTAAGGGATCACAATCCCTTATTTGGGATTTTTTGTGCAAGATGCAAATGATGAGTCAGTTGTAATCTGCCAGGTTTGCCATGCGCGTTTGAGGCAAGGTAAAAGGGGAGCCATCTGGGCACAGGGGGACAGCATACACATCTTAAGAACAGGCACATGGCACTGTGGACCCAGCACAAGATGGCAGCTAATACCATAGTGGTGCATTCACCCTTGTTATCAACCATAATGAGCATGTTATCCCCTTCCATGACTGTAAGATCATGTAGGAAATTAAATGTGTGAAGTAGCGATGAAATAACAGCAGAGGATTACTACAGGCATGATGAGGTAGAGGAGCATAACGATTCTGAAATCTTGTCCGGTGGTGGTGAGAGTAGCAGTTTAGGTCAATGCAGTATGTCTAGTGCAAGGGGTACATCAACCCCTGTTCGTAAATCTGGGACAATAACTTCATTTGTGGATTTTTCATCACCTGTGCAACCATCTTCATCACATGTCCACACTCCACACCCTGCCATTTGCAGAGCAGAACCATTTAGCATTACACCTCATGTAAAATGTTTAAGTCAGCCCACTTTACAGAATGTTTTTGCACATAAGCTGAAGTACTCACCCAATCATACAGTGTCACATGAACTTAATGCTGCTGTAGCTGAAATGCTGGCAACTGATCTCTTGCCCTTCTCCTGCGTGGAGCATTCTGGGTTCCGGCTGTTTGCAGAATGTGCCTGTCCAAAATGGAAAGTCCCATCCAAGACATACTTTTCCACCCATGCTGTCCCTGAGTTGTACCGTACTGTGTCCGACTCTGTAAGACATGCCCTTCAACATTCCTTCTCTCCATTCATCTATTTAAGTACAGATATGTGGACAAGTGGCAAAACAGTGGGGAGTTCATATTTGTGTATAACTGCACATTGGACGCAGGTGCCGGGTGTTGTTTGTGCTGTTGGTAGTGTGAATAATCAATGTAGTAAGGTGGAGTGTTGTGGTAGCAATCTTCCAAGAATTTGACAGCATGCAACGATTGCTATGCGCAATGTGACCTGTTCACACACTGGTGAAAACATGCTGAACTTGGTACTGACTGAAACTGACAAGTGGCTGAACCCCCTGTCCATGGGTTCATAGCAAGCGACAATCTGTCAAATGTGGTTAAATGCATCACGAATGGTGGCTTTTTTCGGGTTCCATGCATGGCGCACTATTTAAATCTTGTGGTGCAGGAGTTTCTGCAACACCCTGACATGAAGGAAATGCTGATAGTTGTACGTCGTATCTGTTTTCACTTTTCACGCTCTGCAAAGGCCTGTGACCAATTTTGTCAGTTACAGATCTGAAACTGCTTCCCACAGCACCGCATGAAGCTGGAAGTTGTCACCCAGTGGAACTCCACTTTATACATGGCAGAAAGGTTGTATGAGCAATACAAAGCCATCTCAGAATATCTTTTCATGTACACTAGCCGTGACAATTTCAGGGCCTCCATGTCTATGACGACTGAACAATGGCACCTCATGGACTCTGTAATAACAACTTTGAGGCCTTTTGAACATGCTACACAGGCAGTGAGTGGCTAGCCTGCCTCCATTATTCAATCAATTCCACTGCTGCGGGTGCTGAGGCAGACATTGGTGAGCGTACAGCATAGCCTTGATGTTGCCGGAGACTGTGGTAGCAGTGTGTTGCTGAAACACATGCTGACAGTATTTGACCAGAATCGTCACATCTTGAACATTCAGCGTAGTGACAACTTTGCAATAGCAACAATGCTGGACCCACGATACAAACGTGGAATTGCCTCAGTACTGGAGGGTGGGCCTGAACAGGTAAAAAATGTCAGTGGGCAACTGGTGCACTTGGTTAATGGGGCACAGAAGTCACGCGCCAAGGTCAGCAAACCTGAGCAGCATAATCAGGCTGAAAGTGAACCTGGAGGAGTATCAAGCATATCCTGTAAGGGGAAGGGGACTGCAGTTCCAGGCTGTCTGTCATCAAAACCAATTGGTGTTAACCCACTTTGGGAGGCTTCCAAGTAGGGATTTGCGACATAAATAATTCCAGAGAACAGGATGATGCATCAACCACTGGACTTTGTGCAGCACGGCGAATGGTTGAGTCATATTTGTCTGAAAACAGGCATCTGTCAATAACTGATGATCCTCTTTTATATTGCAGTGGAAAGGTCAGTGAATGGCCAGAGCTGACTGCAGTGGCACTGAAGTACCTGACATGCCCACCCTCCGGTGTAAATGTCGAGAGGGTATTTAGCTCAGCATGTGCAGTAGTTCAGGATCGTCGTACAAACCTCTCTCCTGAAAATGTCAGTTTGCTGACATTCATAAAAATGAATGAGAGGCACATACCAGCTCAGACTGAAATCTCAGTAGTCATACCCGGTTCCTGGCCTAGTCATGGTTTTGCTAATATAGAAATGGATCATCCTGGAGGCACTGGCAGTGGCAGCATGAAACAGCCTACCACTGACATAGATGATGACACAATGGAGAAAGAATTTCCCAGTGGTCAGAATTCAGACATAGATGACTGTGAAGGCAGCTTTCTTTATGAGGATGATGATGAGGTTAATGTTGGCAGGTTTTAACTTAAGTGGTTAAAAGGCTGTCACATTTGTTGGATGATACATGTTTTCTTTTTCATAAAGTTAAATCAGTGTCCCACTCAGAGTGACTCAAATTCCATCTGTCATGTCACATTTGTAACACAGAGCACAATATATCCTGGCCCCTGGAGCACCACCATAAGACTGCTGTTAGCCACTGCCACTATAGGGAATGTCACCGTGTGCCCCTCTGGACCACCACCATAAGACCACTGTTAGCCACTGCCACCAGGGGGAATGACTTTGTGTGCCCCCCTGGACCACCACCATAAGATTGCTGTTAGCCACTGCCACTATAGGGAATGTCACCGTGCCCCCAGGACCACCACCATGAAACCGCTGTTAGCCACTGCCACCAGGGGGAGTGACTTTGTGTACCCCCCGGACCACCACCGTAAGACTGCTGTTAGCCACTGCAACCACCACCAGATGCAGGAAGATGTGAGAAGGAATGTCATCATGTGCCTAAGCTATGACCACCACCACCACCACCCACCACCACCACTCTGACAATGTTTTCCATTACATGTCTTGACCATGCCAAGGCAGAGGGAGTTGAACAGGAGACCACATCCATCAGCCACAGGCACAAGGCTTCTTACTACGAATACTATAAAGTGAGTATGTGTACTAATGTTTTTCTTGCTATTCAACTTCCTTTAGCTGTGTGTTTTGTTTCCTGTTGCTTTTCCGAGCTGCAATGGTCAAACAAATATAATCAACTTATTTTGTTTTTTTACAGGTTAACAAACAACTCTCCTTCACTGAAGGTCTGTATCAATGGTACAGCATTACTGTGTACAGCAACCTATGGGATATTCATTTCCATACTGGTAATTATATCAATTTTATTTAATCTGTTCCTTTTTTGTTTCATAAGAGTGCAAAAAATCTGACTGATGATTCGTAAAGTAGGTGACAGGTATGTCACAAAATATTTGCCCAACACATCATGCACTGTATTCCAAATTTGCAGCTGCAGCCATGCCAGTGTTGAAAAAAGTTTGACCCAGGTCTTGTGACTTGACAAGATGTGGTTTTAAAATTTAACTTGAGTTAAGATGCAGAAACACTGACACAGTGTATCTCTTACAGCCTGGTACTAAATTTAATTGTGATCTGATGATTTGGTGTTCTTGTGGCTTCACAGCTTGCTATCTGTGTTAATCCATATACCCGTGGTGGAACAGCCATGGCTTAAACATAATGTGTTACTGCTGCAATCAAGTTGTAATAGTCCTTCATTTCTTTTTTTTAGGAAACTTCCAGATGCTTTGTTGTGTCATAGTAGCCTTATCCAAAGAACTTCGACATCATACACCCCTTGCAGGCTGGCAGACATGCAACAAGTAGAAGTCGTATGAATCGATGATGACCATGACCATCCTCACTGGGCTGGAGAAGGATGCAGACGAAATCTGTGAAGTAACCAAACAATAAACCACTAATGAGACCTACTTGCAAATATGATAATCTCCCCCCACCCAAAAAAAAATATATACTTACCTTCATTGGCTTGAGAGTATTCCATTTCCAATTCCAGCGCCACAATTTGTCAAGCACGGGAATGTCCACACCAACAGTATGTGACCTGTGACAGAAAACAATACAATGAGTACTTGTGTATATGTTTAGAAAATTGGTAAAAGTAATTCAGGCTTCTGATTGGCTGAGGGACTTCTCTAGCTGGGCATCTATCAGACAATAGATATCCAGCTATTAAAAGTACCAACACAGCCAACCCCATCACCAGAATCTTGCTGCCCAGCCTGGTTTCTAATTGGCTAAAACACCCTTATTTTGTTTTCAACTGTCCACCATTTTTTTTGTCTCATTAAGCGAGACATCCTGGCCCCAAATACTCCGTAATCAACTGCCACAAAAACCACACATCATACTTGTGCATAAAATACGTTTTTCCTTCTTTCTTTCTTTCTTTAGTCACAATGCCCTGTTCTCCCATGCCCCATCATTTTATGTTGTATACAAGAGCGAACGGCGCTCTTGCTCCTCCCTCCTGCATGTACCCGCTCACTCTCCTAAAATGAAACAGCAGTTTTGAAAAATAAGAACTTTTGTAGCTGAACTGCACTACACCACAGTGTTCAACAGCTTCTGATACAGAGAATATTTTAAAAAATGCCCATTTCCAATGACCCCCCGATACCGTGTACTACAACCCAGCTCCACTGTTCAGTCGTCTGTGTAATAGTCGTCAAATATAAATTCAAACTAGATGCCTGCCCCCGCCAGACAAGAGCCGTCTCTCACACATCCTGTATTACAATGCGAACAGACCTACAAACATTTCTGTCTGCCCCCTTTCCAAGCAATACCGTTTCTCTGCGCTGATCATCATTTATTCTGTCTACCTTACAGTGGACTGTGACCACTTTGACTGAGCAGTTTCTTTAGATCCCCTGACCTGATCATTATCTGTTTCTGTGACTGCACTCCTAGAAATAGCCGTTACAAGTGAACAACTCCACAACAGGCGGCACAAAAATAGTAACGCCATTTAGCAGATCGACTAATCTCGATGCTGCCTGCCAGTTCCCTCCGTGGCATTAGAACTCCAGTGCTAAAAACCGAGCTGACCAAATCAAAGTTACTTTTAATGTGTACACCATTTTCAGCAGACACAGGATTTCTGTTAAACATGCTGAGTTCTGCCGACCGCCGTGCTGCCACACAATACTTTTCATCTCTCGCAACTACATCCTCCACATAGCCACCCGCTGCCAATCCTGCAGTTTAAAAAATATAAAGAATAAATGAAAACTGCTAAATTGTCCATTCTTCTCTTGTTGCTGGTGGGGGGGAGTGATCAGTAGTATCTTGGTGTCAGCTGTCAGGTGTTCCGAATGAGATTTAATGGAAGGGGGGCAACAGACTGATGCCAGTATACAAAATAAAAAAGCATCACAGCCTGTACATTTCTGTGGGTCTTTGCAGGAGGGAAATTCAACTGTCTACAAAGAAGCTGGACTCTGGGTGTGTGTGTGTGTGTGTGTGACCATGACAACCAGCCAAAAAACCCCCACATCATTCTACTATAGGTGGAGGAACTATTTCATTAAAAAACTCATTTAAAACTCATTTTATAATAACATTTTTGTTTATTAAACAATTCTTTTTCACAGTGCCCATTTTCTAAGTGAAGTAATACCCTCCAGGGTGGGCGGTATGGCCAATACTGGACCTTCCAGGAGCTATAAGGCCCTCCACCTGTGGCGTCGGGCCTCATTACGCCCTGGGCGGTCCGGTATTGCCCAATACCGCCCACCCTGTTGGGTACTATTGCTTACATGTCAACCCCCCCAAGAAAATACATATACTGTATGTATGTACAGTATATATCAACTCTCCAAGGCTACTGTTGGTGCACACGCGAAGGGCACCCTTCCTGTTGAGGTGATTGCAGCACACTTTGGGCAACCAACAGTTCCCTCAGTGTCATCGTTTGAGATGGTACACTGAATGGTCATTCATGTTATCCCTTCTTCATACGGTTTGGCAAGACACTGTGCATCTTCACATCATCATCACAGTAAGGTCAATAGACAGCAGCATTACATGTAATTGCAACAGCAGCAGCAGCATTTCTTGTAATGCTCCCATTTCACTTTGTCAGCACTTGGGAATTTTCTGGACACAAAACAGTTGCATTTTGAGGTTGCACAAAAATTCTGGTGACTGTGTGTGAGCACTGTGTGCATGACTGAGTGCGCCATTAATTCTGGGACACTTCGCATTTGGTGTAACACTCCCATTTCACTTTGTCAGCACTGGGGAATTTTCTGGACACAAGACAGTTGCATTTTGGGGATGCACAAAAATTCTGGTGACTGTGTGTGAGCACTGCACGCATGACTGAGTGCGCCATTAATTCTGGGACACTTTGCGTTTCATGTTATGCTCTCATTTTACTTTGTCAGCACTGTGGAATTTTTTGGACACAAGACAGTAGCCTTTTGGGATGCACATTATTTCTGGTGACTGTGTGTGAGCATATATAATGTCATAAGGTCTGTTTCTAAAAATAAATATTTTTGGAGCCTCAGTAATGTCATGAAGTGTTTGTCAAAATGCAGGACTGAGCAATTGAAGTATACTGTGCTAAACTGCATGTGTGCAGTCAGTGCTCTTTTCTGTGTGTGCAGACCAGACACTGTCCAGCTTCATGCAAACATATATATGGTGTGACTTGTTGCAATATGCAAAGAATAAAGATAAGAATATATAATGTATATTTTATTTGTACCATCAGCAGCAGCAGAGTAAGTGATATGATATTTTTTCAGAGGTCTTGGGCCAGTGTGCACCTCAGTCACTCGCGGTGCACACATGACTTTGCGGAGATAATAGTACAAAAAACTCATGCTTTTCAACAAACCATACCCAACAGACATTAAATATTGCTGAGGCACCCAAAATATGTTATGGTGTACAGACATTTTAAAGTCGTAATATATAACAGGTCCTGAAGTCCACTGCCACCACACTGTGGAACCACTGGTGCCGTGTCATGTTATGGTGTACATCAACTTGCTAAAAAACTGACACTGCCAGTCTAAACTAGAAAGACACCACTTATTCCAGAACAAACAAGCATTTGTCAATGCTGAATGTTCGCTTGCAGGCATTAGCAGTGGAAGTGCAGGAGTTAGACAGATGCAGTATAGGAATGGCATTGAAGTATTGAACTGACACCAACTCCACCCTCACCCTGCAGAGATGGACAGGCATTGGGGTGTGCCTTTGGGTCATCGCCAATGACGGTCACGATATTTCACCTCACCTACCCTTCAGACACTGACAAGTGTCGAGGTGTGCCTTGGGGTGTTTGGGCTTTACATTCACCTCATTCCATAAGGAAATACGCTATAATGGGTGCAGTATAGGAGAATGGGGTGAACTCCGGGGGCAAAGGGTCTAAGGTGCACCTCGATGCCTGTCACTGGCTGCAGGGTGGGGGTGGGGGTGGAATGGCATGAGCATTACTGTCGACAATCCCAAGTCACACCCCTGATGCCTGTCAGTCCCTACAGGGTATGGCGTTATGGTCGAAAACCCTAATGCCCTGGGCGTTTCTTGGTATTTTTACTCCAAGTTTTCCAGATGGGCTTTTTTTGACCCCACCATATGAACAGTGATACTGTCAGTTCGTTAGGTAAAAGGTGATTTTGCACCGTGAATGCTCCATTTGGTGCCACAGGTGCGAAAACATATTTTGAACAGGATGTGAAAAGTGACAGGTGTACTGTTCATGAGGAGGTGTAAAAAATGGCATTGCTGAAAATCTGGAGTGAAAATATAAAAAACTGATGAAGTCACGAAGTGTGGAGAAACTGCAATGTACACCCGTAATGTAATTAGTTTGGGCATTTTACAGCAGATTTTCAACATAGGCATTTTGGGCCTCTGCTCATGAACAGTGTCATTGTGATTTTCTTAATCTGTCCCAAACACTAATTTCCCACAGTGACCGTGCTATTCTGCGCCGGAAGTGCGAAAACACATTTTGTCCAGGGTGCAAAAAATGACAGCTATACTGTTCATAAGGAGGTGTGGAAAAATGTCAATGTCAAAAATCTGGACTGAAAATATTACAAATTCGTGAACACTTACGAGGGTGCGTGGAAATTGCGCAATACACGCTCGTAACATATTCATTTTATGGACTTTTGTCACCAAATTTTCAACATAGCCATTTTAACACCTCTGCTCATGAACAGTGTCACTGTGATTTTCTTAATGTGTCCTGAACATTGATTTCACACATCGACTGCGCCAATGTGCGTTACTTGTGCGAAAACACATTTTGGGTGAGGTGAAAAATGACACCTGTACTGTTCATAAGGAGGTGTGGTAAAATGGCAATGTGGAAAATCTGAAGTGAAAATATTAAATATTCTCAAAGTTATGTGCATTCGTAGGAACTGCACAACCCACGCTCATAATACAGTCATTTTTGGGAATTTTTTCACCAAATTTTCAACTTAGGGTTTTTGGGGGCCTACCTCATGAACTGTGACACTGTCATTTCATTAATCGGTCCTGAAAGGTGGTTCCACACAGTGACCAAGAAATCACCTTTTGAGACTGAAAACAAATGACAGTGACTGAGTTCATGAGGTGGGGTTCCAAGTACCCCATGTTGAAAATTTGGTGAACAAATTCCCAAATTTGACCGAGATATGCACCAAAGTTGAAAAAAAAATGTATGCCATTATACAGCTTACTGGCATTTCTTCAGTTCGAGGTTGGCTTTGAAGACTGCAGATGTGTTCCTGGTCCACCGAAGATCATCGCACCGGCTTCCGGAGGTAAGTGTGGGGTGAGGTGGGGATGTGTGCAGATTGGGGGAGAGGGGTGGGAGAGTCAACGAGGGACCGTTTTTTCTTATAGGTGTTTTTTTTTTTGGCGACGACGTGGGACTTTTACCACGCTGGGGTAGGCTCCCAGCGTGGCAGCTGGAACTTTATTTGGGGGGGCAGTGGAGCTGATGGCGGATTGGGCACCCACATCGGCCACATGGACTTTTTCCATGCTGGAGGGAGCTCCCAGCATGGCAGCTGGAAGTTTGTTTAGGGGGGCAGTGGAGCCGATGGGGGATTGGGCACCCCCCATCGGCCATACGGACATTTACCAAGCCGGGGTAGGCTCCCAGCATGGCACCTGGAAGTCTGTTTTGGGGAGGTACAGTGGAGCCGACGTGGGATTGGGCACCCCCGTTGGCCATACAGACTTTTGACTCGCTGGGGTGGGCTCCCAGCATGGCACCTGGAAGTCTGTTTAGGGGGCAGTGGAGCTGATGGGGGATTGGGTACTCCTGTCGGCCATATAGTGTGCGGGGGTGGGGAGAGCGCATTGGGTGCTTGTTTGGTGGGGGGGTATCCAAAAAAAAACTGAGCTGTCTGTGACAGCTGTTCAGATGCAGTGCTGACATGTAGGCACTTTGCATACCGCCGACGGCAGTATGCAAATTGCCTGCCGATGGCAGTATGCAAATTGCCTACATGTTACCACCACTCATTGGAGTGGTCTTTTACTTTGAACTGTACGCCGTTGCATCTGAACTGCTGTCATAGACAGCTTGGACATTTATTGGTGGGGTGAGGCTGTGTCTGTAAGAAGGAGCAGGGCATTGGAAGCGGGGTGGAACACCTACGAAACTTCAAATGGTGGCACTATGTTTCTTGCACATGCGTGCAAGCAAACATAAAAATGAAAAGAACTGTGGTAGCACAGCATGTTGGCATTTGGCAGTGAACTGGACCATATATATTTTCTAACTTTATAGTGTCTGTACACTGTCCGTCAAAAATTTTGGGTGCCTCACTATCACCAATACTTCATGTCTCTTGAGCACGGTTTGTTGAAAAGCAGGATTTTTTGTTGCTATATGATCTCCTAAAAGTCATGTGTGCACTGTGTGACTAAGGTGCACTCTGGCCAGAGACCTCTGAAAAAATATCATATCACTTAGTCCGTGGATGGTGATGGTACCAATAAAATATACATTATATATTCTTATCTTTATTCTTTATACCATAAACACTGCAACAAGTCAGCATATATATGTTTGCAAGAAGCTGGACAATGTCCGCAGTCCACACACAGGAAAGAACACTGACTGCACACATGCAATTTAGCACATTATACTTTCACTGCTTAGTCCTGCTTTTCCACAACCACTCCACTATATTACTGAGACACCGGAAAAACGTCAGGGTACACATTCTTAACTTGGATTATAATAACAGGGCAATAAGAAGCATGTATGTATGTATGTATGTAAAGTCCTACTGTGTCCTTCCCTCTGTCTGCTATTAGGAATGTTTACTAAATAGCATGCTACCTTTATGGTACTTTTATGAGCAATGGCATAATAACATTTACATACAGGGGATGGTGGAGGAATGCATTTTATGACACAGCGGGGGGGGGAGATGTGATGAAAAAAAAAAAAGCTAATGTGGGATACCCTGCTGGTCCAGCAGCACTTGGAGCATGGACACAATCTGCAATTGATGTATCTCTAACTGCTCCAACTGCTGCTGGACAGCACTCACCCTCTTGTTCTCCTTGACGGCACCCCACAGAACTGCAATGTCGGCCTCAGTTGCAGGCAGTTCTGTGGGGTCTACTAGTGGTACAGCTGGTGGTGGTGGTGGTGCTGATGGAGCAGCAGGTGCTGCTGCGGCCCTCCTCTTACTACAGCGACGCACAGCTGCACCCTCTGCTAGTGCCACAGAAGGGCCAGCAGATGCAGACCTGGTCCATTCTGTGGCAGCCTGCCACTCCACCTTGTGGTGATTCAGCATGTGGGTGCGCTGGCCCCCAGTTCCCAGGTAAGTTCCATGGGGGCCTCGGTGCACCTCCACACCACAAATACAACACCAGACCAGGCTGCTGTCCCCCCCAACACAGTCAAAGAACTCCCAAACTGGGGAGCTGCGGTGGGGGAGACCAGGCACGGGAGGGCCAGATGCACTGGTGGCAGCCTGGTCATGGTGCTCAAGCTCTGAGTCCACACTTCAGCCCAAGGGCACAGGCACATCCTGCTGTGGAGAACCTGCAGTTACAGCTAGTGCTGCTGCTGAAGGTGGTGGCAGTGCTGCAACTGCATGAGGTGCTGGTCCTTCTTCTGGTGGGGGGAAGACCCAAGATTTTGGACCGGTCCAACATCACCCGGCCACGCCCCCCCATGCATGCGCCCTCCTCCCCTGCCAAGCATGCTGCCACACAGTCCCACAACTTCCCCCTGCACCATCCCAGACATTCCCTGACCCTGTCCCAGGTCCATTTCTGCTGTCAGTGACTCAACTGACTCAACTCGACTGCCCTCCCTCCTTCCCTCCATCCGAGCAATGAGTCAACAACACGAAACACTCACACACACAACACAGGCACACACACAGACAAACAACAACTTATAAAAATTAAAAACAAAGAAATTACTGTAACCCCTAGATGGCGCTATCCCAGGGGCTACTACCCCTGCCTGATTTGCCACTAACAGGTTGAGGGGCCTGGAGCCAATGGCAGGTGCCTCCACCCAGAGGTCAGGGTTTGCAATAGTTAAACTAACTTGGTCACAGCCCTCTGGGACACTGCAACCCCCTTTCTTCCCACTAGTGGCCCACACAATATATCAGAATTACCTTCACAGTATACACTTACCCCAGGTCTGGTTCCGCACTGGGACCTCCTGTGAAATGAGATACAGTGCAACAATCACAGTACAGTACTTTAACATAGACAAATACCTCAGGCAGTATAACTTTGCTGAAACAAGCAGCTCTGATTTATTTAGGGGATATAACAAGGACAGGGGAAATCAGGTTAATTAGCTTATCACTCTAATAATCTACCTATGGCTCTGTGCACAGGCCTATCCCTATCAGTTACTGTCCTGGGTACCCAAGCCCTAGTGGCTAGTCCAAACCGTGGCAGCTGGTAGGGGCCCTTTCACACAGAGAAAAGGAGAATTAAACAGTCAGCAGTACAGTAATTCCATTTGGATTTAATGTGGCAATTCAACAGGGAGTGACCCTGAATTAGTACTCACGACCTCCAAATAAGATAGGGTCCTTCAATGTCAGCAGGGCTCACTTGAGGTACACAAACCTCTTCAACATCCATATAAAAAAGCACTATACCAGGCAGGCTGCATCTGTATCCCGATCGCAATTACTGCACAATACCGGGAGAACACACAGCAGATTCAGTTCCTGACAGACCGAGTGCAATTTTCAGCAATTCTTCCAGTCTTCTACAGGTGAGCCTGGTTTCTACTCTTCAGAGATCCTTTGATTCTTTTCACAGGACAGATTCAGTCCTAACAAGCTGCAGACCGAACTCTGGGCCTATACACGCTTTTTGACTAAAACTGCACACTGAAAAGCACAGGGCTCTTCCTTCTTCACTGCCAAAGCTCAACTGAAACTCCAACCGACAAAACCGGCACTTCCTTTGAGTTCCTCCCAGTTCTTGACTGGATTGGCTGTCACTCACAATAGACTGCTGCTGTTGGTCCAAAAGGCACTGAAGTCTAAACTACATCTCCCAGAGTCACTGCCCATACAATCCTCTTGTGGCTGGCTCAGATTATGAGTCCAAGTTCTGATTCGTCCAAGGCACCATTTTAGAGCTAGCTTACCCCACACTGATTGGTCCAGTTCAGCAGTTCAAAACTAGAATGGGGAACTAGCAGACACAGTTCTGACTGCAAAGAAAGCAGGTTAGACAAACTGTAATTTCATTATTACTCTAAATAATTTCTGGCAAACAGTTACATCTTTCAGATAGGTTCCTTTGCACTCCTAGTGACTGCAAAATGAAGTGAATTGGCAGCAGCTCGAGTGGTACTCAGAGAAGCACACAGTCCCCCATACAAACTAATTATGTCTGCAAGCAGACAGCTCTTAAAGAGACAGTACCAGAGGTTCTAAAACACTCACTGATAAATGGCTTAAATGCCAAACACCATTCAGGCTTGGAGCACTCAAACAAGCTCCTGAAGTCTTTTGGGAACCCCCATTTGCAGGGGTTACACCTTCCTGGCCTGGGAAAGCTTGATGTCGCGTCAAGCAAGTACCCCATAAGTTTCAACTGCAACCATATACATTTGCATTAGGCTCGCACATGTAATCATCAGTCAATATATCATTTTACCAAGAACACATTTCTGAAACATTGCAATCGTCACTCTTTACACAGTATTACATACACATTGTACCATAACTCAAGTTATTACCTCTTGTACATGAAACCTGAAGAGAGGGGCCCTTCCTATCAGTTACCTTGGGGCTGGACGGGGCAAGGGCACCATACTAGAGGCAACACAAGTAACTTGGAGTTAGCACTGATGCTCAGTTTGGGCAATGAGCTCGGGACACATACACTCCTTTATGGACAACATTGAGAGAAAATCCACAGGCCTCCCAAGGAATCATAACTGAGGTGCACCACAGGCTTCAGCTCGACCAGTCTTTCTAGGGGAACTGTTACAGTCTCTGCACTCTGAGCCTCATTTTCAGCATTGTCCTCACTTGTCAGGGAGTCTCCATGGGGTAGAGAGGCTAGACATTGGGGCACTTTCAGCTCCAGGAGTTACAGTTTCTGAGTCCACAACATTTGGCTCGCATGGAGAGCTTCGGACACTGGCAGTGGACTGTCAGGGCACTCAAAATACTCTTCTTGTTCGGGTGTATCACCAGTCTGCCCCAATCTATCATTTTCCTCCCTGAAAACTCAAACAGTTCAACCATGCACAATGATTCCATTTCATCTGGATCTGATGCTTTGCACTTCACTTTCTGGGAGCAATGGCTCCAGGATGAAGCTGGGGGCTTAGACAGTCCAGAAGGCCCAGCTTTGTCTCCAGAATTGACTAGGGATTGCCCAAACAATTGACTCAGTTCGTAAGAAGGATAGTATTCAAAGTCCTCTCACTTTCTTCCGATATGGACTGACAGTCATGCTCAACTGGGACTTGTGGAGGGAACGCTTTAACTTTGCTTCTGTAGGTGCAGACTTTCTTGATCTTTTCTTAGCAGCAGCTCTAGTCACTGGTCCAGAGGGGCATCTTCTAGGCTCAGACTCAATTAAGATTTGTCCAATGGGCAGTAAATGATTTCTATGCATTGTTTTTACATCTTTTGAATTATTCTCAGGCCTTACTTTGTACACTGGCAGATCATCTAGTTTGCCCACTACAATGTGAGGGAGATGGTAGCCATCTGTCAGCAATCTTGTGCTTGCCATGCAGTCCCAGATTTCTTAGCAATACCCGATCTCCCTCCGGAGTTCCTGTGCTTTCCACCTTTTATCATAACCTTTCTTTGTTGGCCAGATTTCTTTGGCAGCCATGGTTTGAGCCAGTTGGTATGCATGATAGTGGGCCTTTTAACTTTTGCACATACTGTAAATAGTTGTCAGCTTTGAACCCCATCAGGAAGACCCCAAAACATACATCTACTGGTAGTGAGCTTCTCTTCCAAACATCAGGCGGTGGGGAGAATCCAGTGGCATCACTTTTGGTGCAGTTATAGCATGTACCAGGGTGCTAATTTGTTGGCTCCATCTAGGCTTGTCCTTTGGGTGCAGGGTGCCTAGCATATCTAGCAAAGTGCGGTTGAAACGTTCAGGCTGTGGGTCCCCTGGGGTGGTAAGGAGTGGTTCTGGACTTTTGCACTCCCCACAGAAAGCATCTCTTTGATCAGACGACTCAAAGTCTCTCCTTGATCAGAATGGATTCTTTGTGGAGCCCCATAGTGAACAAAAAGTTTTCTACAAGTACTTTGGCCACAGTGGATGCTTTCTGGTCTTTGGTGGGAAAGCTTGGGCATATCTCGTGAAATGGTCAGTGACCCCAACATACTAATGATTTCTTTGATCTGACTCCAAACTCAGAAAATCAATACAGACCAGCTCCATGGGTGCACTGGTGGTGATGTTAACAAGGGGCAGCCTCTGGGGCAAAGCTTTCTCTGTAAGCGCACTATATAAGTTCGAATGTGTTGCTCCACATCAGCCCCATCTTAGGCCAATAGAATCTGGATCTCACCAAGTCAAGTGTTCTGTCTATACCAAGGTGCCCCATGTGGTTGTGCAAGGACCTCAGTACTGAGTCTCGAAGGCAGTGGGCAGCACTAGTTGTTGTTTGTCTACTTGTCCCCTCTGTCTACTGTTTCTCTGTATAACAGTTTATTGATCAGTTTCAACTTAGGACCTTCTTTGTATAACAGTGCAGTTCTCAAATCAGTGGAGGCGTAATTTGGACACATCTTTTCCTATAGAGGCTTCAAAGCTGCTTTGATCATGGGATCAGCGGGATTGAGCCCGCGAATACTGTCATTGTCAGCTGAGGCAGTGCACCAATGTCTATTGCAGAAAAGTGGCAATAAGCGCAGGTATGCAATTCTCAGAGCTCCAAGCAATCCACCATGCAGTCCACTGCGTCTGTGGACATTGTCCTCCCTGTCAAACTTCCGCGCAGAGTGCCCGAATGTCAGGTTCTGCCAATCGGACCCAATCATTCTGGGAACAGGCCTCCGGGAAGAGCATCAGCATCTATGTGGTTCAGACCTGCTCGGTGATTCGAGCATAGTCATATGTAGATAATGCAGAAAGCCACCTATGGCCAGTGGCATCCAACAGCTGAGGTCTGCACATAGGTCAAAGGATTATTGTCAGTTTTACTAGTATTTTAGCCCCATACAAGTACTCATGGAATTGGTCAACAATAGCCCACTTCAAAGCTAGGAACTCTAACTTATGTACAGGATAGTTCTTTTCGGATGGGTCAGGCTTCTACTGAAAAGGCCACTGGTCTCAGGCCATTCTCGTGCTCTTGGTACCTGAGCCCCAACCCTTGCAAGCTAGCATCAGTGTGCAGGGCGTAAGGTTTTCTTGGATCGGCATAGGCCAGCACTGGAGCATGGGTAAGTTGATATATGATCTCATGAAAGCAGTCTCACAATCAGGGTCCAGCGCCCAAATACTTCACTCGGATGAAAATACACTCTTTCAGTCTTGAGGACGCTGACTTTTAGTATTTTTGTGGGTTGGGGATACCCTTGAGTAAGGTTAAGTAAAGGCGGATCACTCTTGAATAGTCCTTGATGAAGCGCGATAATAACCACAGAATCCCAGGAATCTTTGCAGTTCTTTAGATTTTGGGCTGTGGCCAGGTGGTCAAGGCCTCAACTTTACTTGGGTCGGTCTCTATTCCTCGGTGGATACTATGTGTCCCACATACTTTACTGATGTTTGAAAGAATTGACACTTATCAATGGACAGTTTAAGGCCAAAGTCCTCCAGTCGGTCCAATACCTTAAATAATCTGCTCTCATGTTCCTCCAGTGAGCTGCCAACACAATAACATCATCTAGGTATACCAGGCACTCTAGTAAGTTCATGTCCCCCTGCACGCTCCATCAATCGTTGAAAAGTGGCTGGGGCACCTGAAATCCTTGAGGCATCCTCACTTGAATTCATAGAAGCCAAGTGGACAGATAAAGGCCGTCTTCTCCACACTGCGGTCTTCTGGGGCCATCGGGATCTGGTAGTACCACCGCGGAGATCCAGCACAGAGAACCACTTGCTCCCGTTTAGGCAGTCCAAAGCATCCTGAATGCGGGGCATTGTGTACTGATCGAGGATAGTCTGCGGTTTAAGGTGCGATAATCCACACACATCCTTACTGTTCCATTCTTTTCCTCACTACCACAATGGGGAAGCATAAGGGGCTTCTGGATTCTTGTATTACACCAGCAGCTAACATCTCTTGCAGATGCCGTCTCACATCATCTATGTCAGCAGGTGCCAGGCGTCGAGACCTCTCACGAAATGGTCTTTTGTCATGCAGCCGGATATTGTGCTCAGCTCTTGCACGCATCCTACATCCCATTCCTTTAAAGAAAACACCTGGTCTCTCTGGGCAAGCTTCTCACTGATCCTCCTTTCCATTCAGCTGGCAGCGGGAGTCGCGAAATCAAACAAGTCAGGCGTTACTCTATCATTCTTCCTCGAACTCTTGCTGCTGGGTAGCACTGCAGTGTCTGCACAATGCACATTAGCCAGGATGCAACCTCTGTTTACTCGAATGTCTCTTTCAGACACATTATGAACTTGGACCATTACCTTCTGGCATAAGCATGGGCTCTAGCGGGCAAAATACTAAGCTTGACCAGCAGTCCCTCTGGCAATTTTCCATCGCCTGGTGCATCCAACATTAATATTTTATTCTTAACATCCTTTCTCAATCGGACCTCTCCTGTAAGGTACACTGGGCATTTGGCGCCAGGATCAGAGACTCAGGATCCTTCTTCCATACAATTCCGACCGGTTCCTCTGGTTCTGTTTTTCAGCATCTCTGTGCCTCATAGGCCTTCTTAATTAAAGCGGAACTCTTAAAGTTCTACTAGTCTTTGACCCCTGTTTTTCATAACACAACTGTGCCAGCCTTCGAACATATGAGCATTTGTTCCAATCAACAAAGGGACACCATCATACAGTCCAGTGGGGGACACACTAAGGCTAGGGTCTCTACTTGTTCGGCCACCCAGCCACGGAGGTGGGAAAGACAGCCAAATTCGGATATACCCGGAATAGGGTAGGCCTTCTCACTTAACCCCATACATGCAGTCCTTCTAATGGTTGTAAGGGTACGTCTGACAAATGCTTCTGATACCAATCCTGGAACATAATTGTCACTTGGGAGCCACTGTCTAATACAGCTCTTGTAGACACTCCATTCACCTTTACAGTGGTCTCCATGGAGGGACCACTATTCTGGACCAGTCTGGAGAGGCGGTAGTGGGGCCTGGGCAACTGACCTTGCCACAAAAGGACGTGAATTAGCATTTTGGTGCCCTCACTGGGATCATGTCGTGCACCTCTTAACCACTGATTTCTTCTCGAAGCTCTCCTTGTAGCCTATATGCAACTTTGTCAGTGTCTTTTGGGGACTGGCATTCCCTTTCATGTGCCCATCTTTCCCACAATTATAGCAAAACATACTTTCTGGAGTTTGAGCTGGCCGGCGCCACACTGGGAGCCAGGGCGGGGGTATTACTAACTGGAAACCTTGGTGCCATCTCTGTCTGCGGTGATGATAAGCCTTTGGAGACATCTCGTCAGTTTCTCCACTTCCATGGTCAAGGAATCAAGTTCGGAGCTGTTATCAGCAGGAGATACATGGGTGGGTACCCCACCCCATACTAGAATGCAGTCGGATATAGGTCAGGGCCTGTACTTGCAGGCGTGGCCTTCATAAAGGACTGTTTTGAATTCCGGATCTCTCAACAGTTCGCCCCATTGTGACATATCTTTTTCCTTGTCAGAGCACTCATTGACTGCCAACCTCTGCCCCTGAACTTCACTTGATGGGTCACCCTCAGTCACTCGAGATTAGTAGCGCAGCTATTGGTGCAGGTCCCTCCGAGGTCGTCTTTTCTCAACTCCTCGAATTTCTCTCATTAACTCATCATAGGAGGGTGGGGATTCTAGTCGATCTGCCAGGCGTAACTGAGCAACAGCAGTTCTGAGAAGGGGCAGACTTAAGGATCCTGTCCAGCCTGGTTCGGTCCAGTTCAATCGCTGGCAAACTACCTTTTCTGAGGCATTCTTGCAACAATTTTTCCAGCCGAGATACATACACAGACAACAACTCCCTTGGTACTGTTGTGCATCTCTTACTCTCCACCATAGGTCCTCATCAGAATCTGGGCTCCCATACACATTCTCCAAGGCCTCAAGATAGGCCTGTGCAGTCGCTTCAGGGTTACTGGCCCATTGTCACGGATGGTAGCCAGGGCAGGACCTCGGAGGCTCTCACTAACCCTCTTTCGCTTTTCGCCTTCCGAGCATTGCCATTCTAGCACTTGGGGGGCAACATAGTCTATCCAGGTCTCCCAGTCATCCTCCCCTTGGGGGGTGGGAGGTGCCAGAAAGATCCTCAACCTTGGTGAGAGTCGTGACTAATGGCAGGTGCAGAAATAGGAGTCTGCATTGGTTCAGCCACCATTACGGGCACTGGAGCAGGAGAGGGTGGTGGGGAGGAACACCCCAGGTGGCAAGAATAGTTTCTTCAAGTCCTCCACAGTTTTCCCTCTCCCAGCAACCATTCAGCAAATTTCTCCTCAAAAGTTTCAGATAGTGGTGGGGCTGATCCCCGGTCTTTACTGTCTTAGTTATCACTCTCAAGCAGTGAGGGCTCCCTCTGGGGTAATGGTCTGTGGCACTTTGGAGCTATCTATGGGATCCTTAAACTCTACTAGGGCCAGGAAAGTGTGGGTGAGCAGATTAGCATGCCAACCCACCACCACAGGGTTTTGTAAACCTTCCACCTTGGAAAGTACTCCTGCACAGTGTCCGTATTGATACCAGGGGATGTCCAGGATAAGCATAGCATTTTGGGGTCGATCTCCTCCCAGTACACCACTCCACCAGCCGGTGCACAGCCACTTCTGTCGGGTACCCATTTTTTCTTAACAGTGGTTCGTAAATATGGCCACTAGAGGACACACAATCCCAGCGGTGAGCCTCCAAGATGTAACCCCTAGATGGCGCTATCCCAGGGCTACTACCCCTGCCTGATTTGCCACTAACAGGTTGGGGGCCTGGAGCCAATGGCAGTGCCTCCACCCAGAGGTCAGGGTTTGCAATAGTTAAACTAACTTGGTCACAGCCCTCTGGGACACTGCAACCCCTTTCTTCCCACTAGTGGCCCACACAATATATCAAATTACCTTCACAGTATACACTTACCCCCAGGTCTGGTTCCGGCACTGGGACCTCCTGTGAAATGAGATACAGTGCAACAATCACAGTACAGTACTTTAACATAGACAAATACCTCAGGCAGTATAACTTTGCTGAAACAAGCAGCTCTGATTTATTTAGGGGATATAACAAGGACAGGGAAATCAGGTTAATTAGCTTATCACTCTAATAATCTACCTATGGCTCTGTGCACAGGCCTATCCCTATCAGTTACTGTCCCTGGGTACCCAAGCCCTAGTGGCTAGTCAAACCGTGGCAGCTGGTAGGGGCCCTTTCACACAGAGAAAGGAGAATTAAACAGTCAGCAGTACAGTAATTCCATTTGGATTTAATGTGGCAATTCAACAGGGAGTGACCTGAATTAGTACTCCACGACCTCCAAATAAGATAGGGTCCTTCAATGTCAGCAGGGCTCACTTGAGGTACACAAACCTCTTCCACATCCATATAAAAGCACTATACCAGGCAGGCTGCATCTGTATCCCGATCGCAATTACTGCACAATACCGGGAGAACACACAGCAGATTCAGTTCCTGACAGACCAGTGCAATTTTCAGCAATTCTTCCAGTCTTCTACAGGGTGAGCCTGGTTTCTACTCTTCAGAGATCCTTTGATTCTTTTCTAGAGGGCAGTTCAGTCCTAACAAGCTGCAGACCGGAACTCTGGGCCTTACACACGTTTTTGACTAAAACTGCACACTGAAAAAGCACAGGGCTCCTTCCTTCTTCACTGCCAAAGCTCAACTGAAACTCCAACCGACAAAAACCGGGCACTTCCTTTGAGTTCCTCCCAGTTCTTGACTGGATTGGCTGTCCTCACAATAGACTGCTGCTGTTGGTCCAAAAAGGCACTGAAGTCTAAACTACATCTCCAGAGTCACTGCCCATACAATCCTCTTGTGGCTGGCTCAGATTATGAGTCAAGTTCTGATTCGTCCAAGGCACCATTTGAAGCTAGCTTACCCACACTGATTGGTCAGTTCAGCAGTTCAAAACTAGAATGGGAACTAGCAGACACAGTTCTGACTGCAAAAAGCAGGTTAGACAAACTGTAATTTCATTATTACTCTAAATAATTTCTGAAACAGTTACATCTTTCAGATAGGTTCCCTTTGCACTCCTAGTGACTGCAAAAATGAAGTGAATTGGCAGCAGCTCGAGTGGTACTCAGAGAAGCACACAGTCCCCCATACAAACTAATTATGTCTGCAAGCAGACAGCTCTTAAAGAGACAGTACCAGAGGTTCTAAAACACTCACTGATAAATGGCTTAAATGCCAAACACCATTCAGGCTTGGAGCACTCAAGCAAGCTCCTGGAAGTCTTTTGGGAACCCCCATTTGCAGGGGGGTTACATTACAATCACAGAAAGAACAAATTAAGTACAAAAAGAGTACAAAAAACACAAAACAATATAGCTTTGAAAAAAGCTGTTGGGTTTATATGGATGATCTCTGCTCCTAACTGTAGTCTCTGTCAGACACACACAATGACAAAATGCCTCCTCTCTCCCTCTGCACAGGAGAAAGTGAAAGTATCTCCTTGCATGAGTCACTTCCTTCCTGCCTGGCTAAAGAATGTGACTTACAGTACTGTAAGCCATGTGATGTGTGGGGGGCTGCCTATATTGTTGTCACGTCACTTTACTTCGCGTTAAGGTGGAATGACATTGTGAAGTCATAATTACAAGGTGAGGTAAGCCTTTCACACTGGCCACTCCACGTAGCGGATTGACAACGCCGGCGAAATTTAACTTTGCTGCATCTCTAGTTGGGTCGCCTTGAAGTGTATGTTGCCGATTTGCTTTTTGGCGATATACTCGCTGTTATGACATGGAACCAGCAAGAGCCCCCCCCCCCCCGTGGAGGGGCTCTCCCCAGACTGACTCAGAGTCCAAAAGTTCTGTCCTTTTGGGAGCATTCTGACAGCTCCCCATTGGCTGGAGCCACTGTCCTTAAGGAAAATTAATATGCATGATGCTACCTCGATGCCTCACTGGCTGTTCAAAATGGCGCTAGAATAATCCCCGGTATTTTTCATGTGACAGCTGTCGTTCTTCAAATCTTGGCCAAAATGTTTTTTTACATCCCGAAAGGTTATTTCGTGGCCCCTACAAATCACCTTTCGGACAGGAGTTGAAAATTTTCTCTGTCCTTATTCATAATGCGGGGTCATAAGAAGGCTATGTTCTAAATTTGGTGTAAATATATTTTTAAAAAATGAGGCTATGTTTAAATTTGCAAATGCTGGCTTGTAAGTTTGGTAATATTCAATATTTTTACCCCAAATTTTTGACATAGCCATTTCTTTACAGTACCTCATAAATATGATGGCTGTCATTTTTCAACTCCTACCCAAAATGTGTTTTTGCATCTCAAAAGCAGCTTTCACAGTCCTTGCGTAAAAATACCTTTAGGCCAAGAGTTGAACATTTTCTCTGCCCTTCTTTATGAGGTGGGTCATAACAAGGCTGTGTTGAAAACCTGGTGTAAAAATATTACAAAACAACAAATTTATGAGCCTATGTTACATTTTGCAAATGCAGGCTTGTAACTGGTAATTTTTTATATTTTTGTCCCAAACTCCTTCACTGTAGCCCTGTCGCCTTTGGCCGAAATTTATTTTTCTGAGTGGCAACTGAGCCACACAAGAGGCTACTGAGTTTTTGTAGCCCAGCATATAAATACCTCAAATGTATTACATTTATGCTAGCCCTGAGTTTTTCTCTCTCCTAAAGCTGGTCTCTGGGCTCATCACTTCTGGGAGGTCCTTCATGGAACCACGTGAAAGGCAGGAAGCATACAGACTTCTGCAGGATGGCTATGCCCTCCCACTCATTTCCTCCCAGATGTCAGTTTACTTCCTGCCTGTCTAGTGGCAGGAGCTCTGCAGGACCTCTGTCTCAGGAGTGACAGAACTGAAGACTTCTTCAGTGAGTGAACTATTTTTCTATTTTTGGACTTAATAGCACTGTGGAGCGCTAGTGCAGGGACCCCTGTCTCAGCCTTGCAAGCTGCACAGACGGGCTCCCTGCTCCCTCTCTCACCCCGTGCTCTGAAGCTTCTTCCCACGCTATGAGCCCCCCTCCTCCCAAAGCACCAGGAGGCAGTCATGACATGACTAGGGCCAGTGGATCCACGCAGCAGCCGCCTCGTCGACGAGTACACGAAGAACTTCTGGGGCCAGCGGATCAGCGCAGCAGCAGCCTCGTCAATGAGCACATGAAGGATTTAGGCTCATCGACAGGCGCCCAGAGCTTCTCTGCCGTCGACGGTCATAAAGGCTTAGACCGTTGATGCTCCTGCCAGTCAGAGAGCCACATGGACGTATCGAGCTCTTGGACACTGGGTAAATAAGTGGGAGCTTTCGCGCTCTTTAAGCAGGCGGGAGACAGACCATTAGGAGGGCAAAAGAGAGCACAACATTTCTCTATCGTCGATGAGCATCAGCTGATTAGCTCGTCGGCAGATCCACTTGGGGGGCACCTAAGCCTGAAAGGGACTGGATGAAACAACCGGCAGGATTCAAATCACATAAAACAGATCCACTTGGGAGACACCTAAGCCTGAAAGGGGCTGGACTAAATGACAGCAGGATTCAAATCTTATAAAAAAAAAAAAAAAATTGTATCATGGCCTCAGCAAAATCGGACAGACCCCCCCCCCCGAGGCAGAAAGTGCCACAAGTGCAGAACGCCCATGCTGGCCACATTCGCAGGGTCTCTGTATGTCACATGTAACAGTGCAGCATCACCAGCCCCGGACGAGGCAAATGAGGCGTCCGCCTCCGAATCTCAGGATCACTGAGACCAGCTCAGGAGGCAGGGGCAGTCTCCCACCTTAGAGGGATGTCACCCCTCGGCTGGGGCTCTAGCCCCGGATCTAATAGAGAAACTGAATAGGGCCTTCACCTTTAACCCCTCGTATTTTGATGTCCTTCAGCAGCATCTGGAGCCCAGGACCGATAGGAAAGCCCCCCACAAGCGCACTCCCTTCCCATCTCAGATAAGGACATCTCCCGCTCTTCGCGACATGATAGGAGGAAGAGGCCCAGATCCAGGAGTAGTTCCAGAGCCAGGGACACAAACCATGGGAAGCACCGACAGGACAGGTCACCTTCAGGGTCCAGCTATTCATCCCTAGAAGAGGGGGAACTCCCAAACTCGGATTCCAACTTGGACTCCTCGCTGGCCAGAAACTTTGATTTGGAAGATCTAGATTTTTTCATTAAAAAGGTGTCAGATGAGATCCACCTGAGCCCATCTTCTCCAGAGCCCAAGCGAGTGAAGCCAGCATTCCAGCTTGTGTCAGCTTCAAAGCCATCAACTGCTTTTCCCATCCCTTCAGCCATAGAGGACCTCTTAAAGGAAGAATGGCAGGGACCACAGCGTTCTTTCCCTGTCCCTCGCTGCCTAACCAAACTGCTGAAATTTGACAAGAAACCTTCGGAGAAATGGCTCGACTGTCCCAGGATAGACCCTCTTATCTCAAACCTCACGAGAAAGACGGTTATCCCAGCAGAGGGTGGAGCCTCCTATTGGACCCAGTGGATAGGAAAGTGGACACCTCTCTAAAGAAAGCTTTTCAGTCCACTGCAGCCTCCCTCAAGGCAGCTACGGCTAACCTCTCCTCAGCTTGGGCTGTGCTCTCCTGGGCCACTGATCTGACATTCCAGCTCGCTGATGAGCCAGAGAAGAATCAATCCATTTTACAGCAACTGCAACTCATGGGGCTAGCCTCGGTCTATTCGGCTGACGTATCGGAGGAAGCAGTCAGGTGTGCAGCAAGGGCTATGTTTTACCAGACCTCAGCTCGACGCAACTTATGGCTATGGGCTTTGCAGGTGGATGCCTCCTCGAACATGCATTTGGTAAATGCCCCTTATGAAGGAGGCCTTCTTTTCAGCTCAGCTCTAAAGGAGGTGGTCAAGAAAACTGGAGAAATGGCGAAAGTGCTAATGCCGCAATCCTGGGGAAGGAACAAGCCCTGGACTTCAGGATCCAGACAGAATTTTCATGGCCAAAATTATTCCAGGGGTCAGAACAAGTCGACTCCAGGCACATGATCCTGGTTTACCTCACGCAACCAACGTAGCTTCTGGGGTGGCAGGGGAGGTGCCCGAGATGCTGAGAGTGACTCCAAAAAATCGCAATGAGGACTTATGGACTCATCCTTGTATCAGGGGCAGGCTTTCCAGCTTTTTCGAGGAATGAGTCCACACCACCACAGACAAGTGGGTGTTAGACGTAATTCGTGAGGGTTACTTCATTGAGTTCAACTTCCGGCCCCCCTGCCCCATATAGTGCCCTCACCAATCTCAAGCAACCCAGTAAAAAGAGCGGTGACCCTGCAAGAGATTACAGATCTCATACAGGCAGCAGTGATCAAACAAGGCCCCTTCCCAGAAAGGAACAGAGGAGTGTACTCACTATTCTTCATAGTGCCAAAATGCTCAGGAGGTTTCCGGCCAGTGGTAGAGCTCAGGTTTCTAAATGACTTTGTTCGTCACAGAACATTGAAGATGGAGACCCTGTCATCCATCATCCGAAAATCCATCAGGGGGACTTTTTGGCCTTGGTAGATTTACAAGATGCTTATTTACACATTCCCATCTGGAAAGCACACCGGCAATTCCTCAGGTTCAAAGTGGAAGGTCACCATTTCCAATTCACGACGCTGCCCTTCAGCCTGTCCACAGCCCCCAGAGTCTTCTCCAAAGTCCGGGTGACAGTGGTCACTCACCTCCAAATGCAAGGGATCCAGATCTTCCCATACCTGTATGACATTCTCATCAAAGCCCCAGGGTACGATCAAGCAGTCCAAGCAGTGATAGAGGTCACCCAGTGCCTTTCCTCTCTGGGGTTCATAATCAACCAGAAAAAGAGCTCCCTGTGACCGTCACAGTCTCTGAGTCATCTAGGGGTGAATATCAATATGATCCAGAACAAAGTTTTCCCCACAGAGTCAAAATTCCAAAAACTGAGGGCTCTCATCTACAAATTCCAAGCAGCTCAATCTCTGCCAGCCCGCTCCTTCATGCAACTCATAGGGACGATGGTCTCCCTGGCAGACTCAGTCCCCTGGGTGCTAGTCCACATGTGACCTCTCCAGTCAGGCCTCCTCCAGCAATGGTTCCAATCAAGGGGCACAGTGGAGCAGAGGATTCAGGTATCTCACCAGGTGAAGGACTCCCTGATATGGTGGACTCAGTAGAGCAACATTATGAGGGGTCTCAATCTGGGACACCCTCACCAGATAAGAGTCACCACCGATGCCAGCCTCCGGGGCTATGGGGCACATTTGGAACCGCTCTCGGCACAGGGTAAGTGGTCTCTGGTGGAATCTCACTACAGCATCAATGCACTGGAGATGCGGGCAGTCTGCTTGGCACTGCAGCAGTTCAAGACACAGCTTTCCCATTGGGACGTCCTCATCCTCACGGACAGTCGGACAACAATGGCCTACATCAACAGCCAAGGAGGCACAAAGAGCTCTCGGATACTACGGGAGACCCTTCTTCTCTTTCAGTGGGCGGAAGTCAACCTGGGGAGTCTAAGGGCCACACACATCCCAAGCCAGAAAAATGTCACAGCAGATTGGCTAAGTCGAAAGGACATCATGCCAGGAGAATGGGAGCTCAAGGACAATGCCTTCCAACTCATCATGACGCGGTGGGGCCACCCGCAGGTAGATCTTTTCGGCTGCCAAAAAATTGCAAGTTCCACAGTTCTGCTCTCTCATCAAGGATGAGAAGACTGTAGCACAGGATGCCTTCTCCATCAACTGGGGTCAGTTTGATCGTCTGTATGCCTTTCTGCCAATTCCAATCTTATCAAGGGTACTGCATAAGATTGCCCAATATCAAGCAGAGATGATTCTGGTTTTCCTATGCTGGCCCAACAGACTGTGGTTTCCCTGATTAGTCCAAATGTCACTTCATTCTCCTCTGGTACTCCAGGTAAGCCCAGCCCTACTACATCAGGGACCGGTGCTGCACCCCAGGCCTCACAATCTGTCTCTCTTGGTGTGGAGATTGAGTGTGAAACTCTCAAGGAGTTAGGTTTTTCTGCACCTGTCATAGAAACGATGATCCAATCCAGGCAGGCCTCATCCTCTAAGATTTATTATAGGATCTGGAGAAAATTCCTGTTCTGGTTACGAGACATCTCTCTACCAGATGACTCTGTGTCCCTGCCTACCATCCTTCAATTCCTTCAGGAGGGTTTCGACAAGGGCCTCCAATGGCTACCTTAAGAGTCCAGGTGTCTGCTTTAGGGATGCTCCTATTGGTGGACTCAGGCGAATCTTTAGGAGCTCTTCTTCATGTTCACGATTTCTGAGAGCAGCAACGTTGAGGCGTCCTCCAATAAAACCCGTAGTACCACCTTGGAGGCTCAACCTAGTACTCAAAGCACTCACCAAGCCCTCTTTTGAGCTCTTAAAGGAGGCATCCTTACTTCATCTCACTATGAAGGCCGTCTTTCTGATTTCAATCACCTCAGCCTGCCGCATCAGTGAGATTGGAGCCCTGTCATCCAAAGAACCTTACACTATATTTCATCAAGACTCAGTAGTTATGCGGACAGACCCAGCCTTTTTACCAAAGGTGAGGTCTCCTTTCCACTGAAACCAAGTCTTGAACATTCCCTCATTCTGTTCTCACCCCAAGAACGAGAAGGAGAGAAAATTCCATACACTTGATCCAAGGAGAACTCATAAAATTTACATCAAGAGATCTGACTCAATCCGTAAGACTTCAAATCTATTCATCCTTACATCAGGCTCGAAATCGAGCAAGAAGGCATCAAAGGACTCTATTGCTAGGTGGATTCATTCCACCATCGCCATGGCTTACCAGAAGGCCAGGATCAACCTGCCGGGACCAGTGCGGGCTCACGCAACCCGTGCGATGGCTATGTCCTGGGGGACTTCAGAGAGGCTTCTCCGGCAGACTTATGTAGAGCAGCCACATGGTCATCCATCCATCCATACCTTCACAAAGTTCTACAATTTGGATGTCGCCGCCTCGGCCAAGGCGTCCTTTGGACGCAGGGTCCTCCAGGCAGTGGTGGACCCATAAGGAACTATGAACATTCTTCCCACCCAGGAAGTGGAGGGATGTACTGCTTTAATAAATCCCAGAAGTGATAAGCCCGGAGACCAGACATAGAAATTTAAATACCTGTACATTTTCTTTCTCCGAGTGCTGGTCTCCGGGCTCCATCCCTCCCAGAATGCTGAAAGTCGGCCTCCAGCCGCAAGTTACACTAACCTTTCTTTTATTTGATTCCAAGTTATGTGTTTCCTCAGAGGACAAAGGCTATAGAAGTACTGACGTCTGGAGGAAATGAGTGGGAGGGCATAGTCGTCCTGCAGAAGTCTGTATGCTTTCTGCCTGTCACGTGGTTCCAGGAAGGACCTCCCAGAAGTGATGAGCCCGGAGACCAGCAGTTGGAGAAGAAAATTTACAAGTATTTCAATTTCTAATTTTTTGTATCCGAATTAGCTGGGGACCATAAATGCACCAAATAGCATTTTTACACAAGCACACTGTGATACCTGCATTCTAAAGCACTTTGTATACAGCCAGTGTTCTATTGCACATCATTTATCTGCAGTTTGGACTTTAAATTTGTATTTTGCACATGAACTCAATCTAACTGCTCACCAGGCAGCCAATGTATTTTCTGAAATCAGTACAAGACTCTGACTGAGCAAATTTGGCCTGATTTGCCAGTTATTATTATTATTATTTCAAAAGTTTCAGCAGGAAAGACATATTGAGCTGAGTAACAGCTCATTTCCAAATGTGTCCTGGGGGGAAGGGTCATGGGAGAAATATACATATACAGTACATAGTATTTACATTTACACAGTATTTACAGGACATAATAGGATAAGCTGTACAATGAAATAAACATAGTATTTACAGTACATAGTCAGATTGTGCAATGAATTGACATAGAGCATTTACTGTGCGTAGTAGGCAGAGCTAAGCAGCAGCAGTATTACAGAGGCATACCTAGGTTCATCACATACAACACATGATAGTGCCAGCCAAAAGGCACAGACAACACAAAGACATGCAGTGAAAAAGGGAGAGGAATATAGTAGGTAGGGATTGAGGTGGGGGTTACAGGAGGAGACCAGGAGGTAACAGTAGAGGTAATGGATGAAAAGGAGGGAGAGAGAACAGGAGGGAAGAAGACAGAGTAGTGGAGTAGGGGTGGAGAAATCAGGTGCAGTTTCAGGAAGGAGAGGTGAAGTCTTGGAGAAGACAAGAGAGGGAGCAGAAGGAGGTGGCAGTGCGGACGGGGAGGGGAAGGGCATTCCAGAGTTTAGGGAGTTGGAAGGAGAATGCAGCTTGCCCGGAAGAGGACGATCAAGATGGGAGTGCTAGGATCCATCAGCCAATGCTATGGAGGGAATAGGAGGAGCAGAGAGTAGAGATTTTTTTTAGCTTATTTATTTAAGCTACCTCCTCAGCTGGGGTGGTGTACCTATGGCTCCCCCCATCCAGCACGGTCTCCTTGGCCCCACACTGGCTGCAGTCAGAGCTCTAACCCCTTTGCCCTACTCCCCAGGTCACTTCACAGTGTGTACTAATCCTGCTCACTACGGAAATGCTGGATGCTGGGCTCAGGGGAGCTAATTTAAGTGCGTCTGCTGCGGCACTTCCGGGACCAGCCTTCACATGCACACTAGAGGATTGTGTTTTCTCCCGTGTGATTCCCCCCTCCATGGCACGGGCGTGCAGTGACATGAGGGACGCTGCCTTGCATGCTTCCATGCACTGCACATCTGACGTCGGCCTGTACCGAACCACCATGTGACCCTGCCTAAGCTTGTACCAGTCTCCAGCCACCACAAGGAGCCAGTAGCTCAGCGGTCGTGCCTTCACACCCTCCCCAGAGGAGGAGAGCAGTCCATGGGGTGCTTGATCCTTCTCCCCCCTCAGCCGACCCACCGGCACCTGAGGTCGCTCCCGACCACGGGTCATTGGCGTGGTGCAAGGTGTGGCATCAGGCACCTCAACCCTCAGCACCACCGTGCTGGAGAGTAGAGATGTGATGTAGGAGGGGAGTGTGCTCAGCCAGTACTTGGCAATAAGGGAGGAGGCATGTGCAAGACATCTGGCTTCAAGAGAGGGAAGACTGAGTGAGGTGTAAAGGGAACAGTGGTGAGTCAGAGGAGGGCAGCCAGGAGCAAACTGGCAGAAGGAGTGATAGTGGGGGCCAGTCTGGCTAGGGTGGACTTTGGGGCACTGCCATAGATGGTGTCTCCATAGTCGAATATGGGGAGAATCATTCTCTGTAAAATGACTCTGTGTGCCGGCAAGGGGATACACTCTCTGTTCTGATACAAGGCACCTAGTTTTGGGTGGAGCTTTTTGTGGATAGAGTCCACATGAATAGAGAAGTCTAGGTGCCAGTCAAGCCACAACCCAAGGTACTTGAAAGAATGGACATCTTCAAGGATGGACCCATCTAGGATGTGAAATGAGGGGAGGGCTGGAAGTCTAAAGAGCTTTTGCCTGGTTCTGAAGATCATAGAGACCATTTTTTTTGCATTAAGGGACAGCTGATTAGAGCGGAACCAGAGCTGGATGTTGTCGAAATCCAGTTTCCGGTTGAGTGCTCTGAAATACTACATAAAATAAAAAATAACTTTGGCACTTTAATTCTACATTTTGCACATGAACTAAGTGGAGCTGCTAACTATACTGCTGCTTTAAATTAAGTCTCTGATATAGGATTCCTGGCCAGAACTGTACTGATATGTCTGTGGTTCTGAAATTGTGTAGTTGACAAAAAAGAATGTTTGGTTTTGGGAAGCTGTTTTTACCAACTACTTGACAAGAGAAGTACATTTTTAGGTTATTTAAGCTGAATGTCTAATGGTGTGAACCTTATTTCTTGTAAGTGTCTTCAGATGCTATTTTGGACACAGGAATGGCTGAAATGTATTAATCCAACCTTATAACACCTTACTTACACTCAGGTGCTACTCTACACAGCTTGGAGTGGTAGCGTGGAGCCTCCATTGTTTTCACTGATCCCACAAATGAATTCAAATTGTAGGTTACAATTAATCACAACGGCATCAGCTTCAAAAATTCTGATAGATCAGTCCATTCCTAACACCCAATTATACAAACTGATCAGCCAAATTACTTATGTAGAGAAAACGTTTAGTATTGTAAGTTCTAAGAAAGATAAAAAGTCTTCAACATACTGTTATTTTTCCGTAGTAGTAGTAGTCGTAGAGTTTATTTGTATGGGGTGACCTTCCCCGCAGGCTCAGGGCACCCTTACAATAAAAAATAGAGACATACAAAACAGTACAGAACAATCAGGCATAAAATCCATAAAGTTTCCATACCCACTAAAAATCTAAAGACAGACTAATTTTAAAACTGTGTGGTAATCCATTAACTATATCAGTGACGATATTAGGTCCCAAAGACCTGCTCAAATAAGAAGGTTTTCAACCATTTCTTAAAGATCTCTGTTGAGGGCACCTCCTGGAGGCATCCTGGCGATGAATTCCAGAGGACCGGGGCTACTACTTCAAACGCCCGGTCCCCGTAAGATTTTAATCTTTCCCGGGGAACCTCCAGGAGGGCCTCTCCAGCCGACCTGAGAGTAGGACGGGGTGTAAGGATGCAGGAAATCTTTTAGATAGCCCAGACCCAAACTGTGTAGGGTGTTATAGTTCAGAAGACCTACTTTAAAGGTGATGCACCAGTGCACTAGCACCCAAAGCAGTTTGCGCTGCACTGGTGTAATATAACTGAACCTTGAGTGTCCAGTCAACAACTGGACTGCAGCATTCTACAAAAGCTGCAGGTGCCATACCACACCTCCTTTGACCCCAAGCTAGAGTGCGTTACAGTAGTCTAGCCTCGAGGTAACAAAAGCATGTACCAGCGTGGCCATGTCATTGGGGGATAAAGAACTTAATCCAGGTGATGTTCTGGAGATGGTAAAACCCGGTTCAGACAACAGCTGACACCTGAGCATCAAGAGTCAGCTTGTTATCCAGAACAATATCCACATTTTTCACCTGTATGGAGGCCTCCAGTTTGGTGGGGCCGATAAACAGCTTCAACCTATCACCAGAGGCCCCCATTCCTCCCCTTCAACCTGGCTCAATGACCAGTACCTCAGTCTTCCCCCAGTTAAGTCCCAGCCAGTTCGTTAATGTCCAGGCCCGGATCTCAGCCAAGTGTTCATTTAGCACATTGACCGTGTCCGATCTTTTGAGTGCAAAGGACAGATAGAGCTGAGTGTGATCAGCATAGCAATGAAAACAGCTCATACCACCTTATGACCTCACCCAGAGGCAGCATGTACACTGTGAACAACATGGGGGAGAGGACAGAACCTTGGGGAACTCCACAGGGCAGGTCTGTTGGGGCTGAGGAATAATTCCCCAGTACCACCCTCTGAGACCTTCCATGGAGAAAGGACTCAAACCAGCTAATGACTTTGTTGGTGAGTCCTACATACTCCCTCAGCCTGTCCAACAACACCCCATAGTCCACAGTGTCAAATGCTGAAGAGAGAGAGTGAGGAGAATGAGAATTGTTTGCTCTCCTCTATCCCTTGCCCTGAGCAGGTCATTAAGCACTCTAGCCAACGTGGTCTCCATGTTATGCAAGGCCCTAAATCTGGACTGGAAAGGTTCATAGATATGGAAGTCCATGAGGTGACCCTTGAGCTGTTCCATGACCACCTTCTCAAGAACCTTCCCTAAAAAGGGGAGGTTTGAGATAGGCCAGTAATTTGCCAAGATGTCGGGGTCCAGTGATGTTTTTTTCAGCAGGGGCTTAACCAGAGCCTGTTTAAGAAACTCTGGAAAAACCTCAGCCGACAAGGAACGTCCGACGATTTCGGCAAACACCGGACCCAGAACCTCAACACAACCAACCAGTAGTTGCATCGGGCCCGGGTCAAGGTTGCAGAATGTTGGTCTAAGCCCAGAGACCAGCCCACAGACCTCCACTGTCATCACTGGCCGGAACTCTCCCGAAGGTGACCAAGCGTGTCTGCCCACCCAAAGGCTGCCACTGTCGGAGGATCATATTCCACTAGGAGAAATCCCAGCCCTCACAGTGAACATTCTGTGAAGAACTGAGTGAACTCCTCACACTTTTGAGCTGAGGATGTAGTAGCCTGTCTACAACCTGGAAGAGCTGAGCCGGTCGGTTCTTCTCAGCTGCAGTAAACCAGGACATAAAAGCTGCCTTTTTCTGGATGATCGCATTCTAATACTCATCTTAATGAGTAGTCGGAACCAGCCTGTCCTCTACAAACCTGATCTTCCTCCAACGCCTCTCCAAACTCTGCCCCTAGTCTTCAACGTTCTCAGCTCCACATCAAACCATGGTGAGCCAAGGCAAGAAACCAGGGGGCATACATGGATTGGCACCAGGTGGTCCAGAGACTCGACGACAGCCGTGTTATAGACCACCACAGCAATCTCTGGGTCGTCGGTGCAAGCCTCAAACACAGACGAAGTGTAACAGAGCAAATACAGTACTTACGAAAAGTAGAGAGTTTACCTCATTTTGTTTAAAAAGAACTAACCCAATAGGTTATATTCCGTCCCAAAGCTCCTAACCACACTCCACCCCCCCATGAGGTCTAATTAGTATTAACTTCCAACCTGATTAAAAAAAAATGAACATTACTAGTTAGTTGCTTAACTCTCTTTTGAGCATTGCTCCTGGACTGTGGGCAATGATCAAAATGTACTGCCATTATGATTTAAGAGCTCTTTTCGAGATGGCAAACTCCATTAGCTGGGCAGACCGATCATGATGCTGACAGGAGGATCCCTCCCTCTTCACAACAGGTCAGGAGATCAGTGTAGACCCCACTTGCTACCCCCAGCAAGACAACTGGCATAATAATTTTTAATGGCTTTACTTGCAATCAGTCCTTTTACATAACCTATGAACCAGACACTAAAATCAGAAGGAAACAGAAATAAGTTTTTGCTAGGGAGTAAGAAAGCACACTGTGCTGAGAACCTTGGGCCGAAGTATGAGAACTAAGTAGAGGTAAATTTGCGTAGACATATTTTGTTTAAATTACATATCCATATAATCCACTTTTCTGGGATTTACTGAGAAATCAACGTTAGTAAAATGTTTGGGCAGATCTCTTCTTAATCTGAGTTTGACTGCTTAAAGGCCATTATATTCAAGTAACCCTGATGCCGCCCAAACCTTGAAGATAGTCAGAAACAGCAAACTGTACTTAATACCTGCATCTCATAGTTTTCTTTAGACTGGCAAAAAACAGTATCTCTTTTTTAATAACCTCAGGAGCAAGTCATTGAAAACTGAAAATTGTAACTCTGCAACTTTCATACTCCAATTCTGGCTTATTTTGTAGGGCAGACTATTAATATTTTATACTGGCAAACTCTCTTAACAGGAGCAGGCTTAGGCTTCAGAGATTGATGACAATAAGCTCTTTCAATGATAACATTTGGGCCATCAGGCAGGGGACCGACTAAATGAATGAGCATTTTGTTTATAAAAGAATTTGCATTGCCACCTTCTCGTCCTTCTTTTAATCCAAGGATTCTCAGAATGTTTCTGTGCTTTCTTGCTTCTAGATCTTTTAATTTTGCCTCCAAACTGCTGTTTTCTTACTATTTCTCACTCTTTCATCTGTTCCTTTATTTTATCTTCAGTACTACTCACCCCAGGCTCCATGTCTTTTATCTTCATTGTGTGAGTGTCAGCTTCTATTTTTATCTCAGAAATTTTTGAGAAAGCTTCAGAACTGGATATTTTAATTGAGGAAAATTCAGCCATCATAATTTCAAAATGCATCATTGTTATTGGAGCGACTGTTATGTTACTATGCTACTACCTAGCTCATCATTGTCTTTGTTTTGCTCTATTAATAGTCGTTTAACCCTTACAGGGCCACAGACTGATACATCTGTCCAGAACTCTAATACGTTCTAATTCTGTCGGCAGTCTAAGGTTAAGTGCTTTTTTTCTCTGCTTTATCTGCTGAGAATACAGTAACTGTCAGTTCAGGAGAGCTTTCCACAATCATACTGTCATCCATTGTCTCTTAATTTAAAAAACAGTGTCACAAGCCACTTTACTAATGTTGTTTGTAGTTCTGTACCACACTCTGAAATTCTGAAAGTCAGCTTTCACAGCACGGTAGTCTGACAGTTTTGGTATGTCAGTATAGCTAATCATTCACTTAAGCGGTCTTTATGTCTTATGTTAATCAGATCGGCAGGGCTAGAAGAAAGCGTCTACAGTAGACCCCCTTTAGTATTACTCAGCCTCATCCACAGAGACTCTGAGGGTTGGGAGAGTGAATAAGTCAATGCTCAAAATCTGGGTCTGCCTTCTGATTTCTCTGATCCAGTCTGGGAGGTGGGTGGGTGACATCTATGAGTCATTCCAGTCTGAATTTCATGTGAGCCATAGTACTGAAACGGTGTTAGTTCAAGTGCATAATGACCTCCTCAGGGCGAGAGATAGAGGAGAGGGGGTCATTTCACATTCTCCTCGATCTCTCCTAGGCATTTGACACAGTGGTCCATGCTGTGCTTCTCGACTGTCTCAGAGAGTACTGTGGACTCACCAGTACTGTCATCCTCTGGTTTGAGTCCTAGCTCATGAACAGCATGCAGCAGTTGGTGATGGGGAATTTTTCCTCCTCCCCAAGCCTCCTGTCCTGCGGAGTACCTCAGGGCTCGGTCTTGTGGCCGATGTTGTTTGCTGTGTACATGCTGCCCCTGGGTGAGCTCATTCGGAAATACAACTTTGGGTTTTCACTGCTATGCAGATGATATCCAGTTGTATCTTTACTTTGCCCCTGGGCACCAGACACCATGGAAGTGCTTAATAGCTGCCTCGCTGAGATCAATGACTGGATGTCTTCTAGCTGGTTGCGACTGAGCCCTGATAAGATGGAGGTACTAGTGGTGGAGTTGAACTAAAGGCGTGATAGGATTGCCTCTGTTGCAGTAACAGGTTTATTTTTGGGGCCTACGCCATTGAAGGCTTCCTCTAGGGTGTGCGATCTGGGTGTCTTCCTCAACGATGGACTGACATTTGAACCTCAGGCATCCTCCGTTGTCCAAAGCAGTTTCTATCTTCTGAGGAACATCGCTAGGATCAAACCCCTAGTTCCACCTGAGGACCTCCCCACCCTGGTGCATGTCTTCCAGATGTCCAGGCTGGATTACTGTAATGCGCTTTACTTTGGGATTTCTGGAGGTACCCTCTGCTGGCTGCAGCTGGTGCAGAATGCTGCTGCCAGGCTGCTAACGGGACTTTCTGAGTTCAGTCACATCACTTCGTGTTGTGTGAGCTGCACTGGCTGCCAGCCAGGTGGAGGGAACTTTTCAAGGTGGCTTGCTTACCTTTAAGGTCCTACATGGACTTGGCCCTGGCTACCTGTCTGACCTTCTAACACCTGCCACTCCTGTCCGCTCCCTCCATTCCTCCTCTAATGGCCCTCCTTGCAGATCCCAGGATGAGGTTAAAAATTGTCGGCGACAGGGCCTGCAGTGTCGCCGGCCCTGTTCTGTGGAACTCGTTACCACCAGCTGTTAGGGAGGCCCCTTAAATCGAGGTCTTTAACATCTACCTTAAGACCCACTTGTTTTCTCTAGCTTTCTCAGGCACTGACTTGTAGATGTATTCATATCTGTTATATAGGTAATGCCTGTTCTTTTTGCTTTAGCCTGCTGTTCGTATGCTATTTATTTTGTCTTTTAACTATTTTTCTGAATTTATTATTTATACACTGTCCAGTTTTTAATGTTTGTATTTGTATGGTGCCCAGAGCCTCCATTATTGGGAGCCTAAGGAAGGCTCTGGGACTGGGAGACTAAGAAATAAAACTTGCCTTTGCTTGCTTTGCCTTGAGTGGGTTCCACCAACTGCTTTCAGGGACTTATCCTGTTGTTAGGAAAGGGTTCAACACTGTACAGTAAGTCATACTAAATGACTTCTGACATTGGGGCGCTGATTCAAAAAACAAGTAACAGTGTGGAACTGCAACTGACCGTAGCGGGAGGGGGGTCGGGACTGAGTAGAGCTGGCTGGGGGAGGTGGGCTGAGCAGCTGAAACTACTCACTAGCTACCTCAATTTAACTTCATTAGTACAGCACCACCAGCTGGCTACACAGTGCAAAGAGCACTATTTTCTGAACTACAGCCTTGATTGTTTACATTTAAAACAACTACAATATTATTATGGCACACACACACACACACACACACACACACACACAAAACCCTTTTTCTAAAATAATTTTATTATAGCATCACAACTGAGACATTTTATGAGTGTGATAAGCTACTCCAGGGTGTGCATTAAAGGATGTTAATGCACTTCACGGGGCATAGGGCACTTGGCCTGTGGCCTTGTGCTTTAGCACACCTCTGGGGCGTGCATTAAAATCCTTCATTGCATACCCTGCCGTGGCTTATTACTTACATGACAGTTCTGAAAGGCTAGTAATTAAGTAACTGTAATACTGAGACAATCCTAAATGCATGAGATAGCTACAATATTTATTTACAGCGACCTGCCTTTGAACAATGTACATAGGAACCATGGATTCTAACCCTGGTGAAGTTAAGAGATATGAGATGATAGAACCATGAAAGCCTATCCTGGAAGTAGTCCCCAAGGGAACCAGTGTAACAGCAGTAAATGGACAAATAAACCCTCTACTTGCTTGATTCCACCTGCAAATTTTAACAGTTTGTCAGTGGTCTCCCTGTTAATGGTGCCCTGTGGTTCCTCTTGTCCATAGTCCCCATTTCCCAGCCCCATGGTGGTAAAGTATGGTGCAGGTTTCTGGGTGTGAGTGGCCCTCCCCTTGGACAAGAAGTAACAATTGTACACCTATACATGGGAAAGGGGGGGGGCGGCCTTACATATACCCTACAGGCCATGTCGTTGGCTGAAACGAAGCCCAGAATACATCAGATCCAGTCTGTCCTTGTCGCCAGCCAGTTTGGCTTCAGATCTTCATGACTGGTATTTGGGAGTATAGCAAGCAGCGCAGCACTAGGTGCAAGCAGGACAAACAGCTGATTGGGGAAACAGCACAGGAGGCCACCCTTAGGGACTCATACCTCAAAAAGAACTTCTGTTCCACAATACAGTGTGCTAAAAATGCAGGATTTTATTTATGTGTTTGTTTTTTGTTAACCAGTTGAGTACACCAGACAGTTGAATGCCTACCCTCAGGTAAGACCTAGGAGAGTAGAAATGGAGGCAGTAGACCATGAACTGTGCCAGATAATGAGAACAACACCCAATACAATGCCAGATACAATGTAGATAAACATGAATGCAGAATCACACCAAGAACACCAAATAGCATTTAGGCAAAACAGTTTAGCAAATATTACATTAGATTAAAAACAAATTTGGCTTAAATACAGTTATAAAAAGAGTCTGAAAAATAGAGCTTTGTGATTGGCTGTAAGCATTCTATCAGCCTTATGTTAATCTTTTGTTAACATACATGTAGAGCCTACTCATATGCTGAACAAGGTTTAACACTGTTTAAAAAAACTTTTCTTATTATAAGGCATTCCCAGGGCTTATGTTAATGGTCAGTTAATCACTATTTTGGGGCATGTGGCACTCAGCTATGCCTTGTGCACCATCATACCCCTTGAGGGTGATTAACAGATCAGTAACACAACGCTGGTCATGCCTTATTGCTTAACTAGTGATAGAACTAGAGGATAACATATTTTTTAAGTAGCAAAGATTGTTAGGTAGCAAAGTCACAGAATCGGAGCATGTCAAAAAATATGTTGCATTGGGTCTTACAGCATGACCCTTAATCAGGGGGCCATTTAATGTAGGCAGCTGAGGCAGAGCTTAGCTTGAAATGCATAACAAGTGCTAGTATAAACAACAAAATTAACAAAAAGCTAAATTTCTGCTGTCACTCTTTTTTGAGAATATTCCAATAACCTTTGTGGATGTCGGGTGAGAACTGAGGAGTGGTTAGGGGGCACCACAGGTGTGTCTGTTTGACATGCCACCATGTCTAAAACAAGCTCTGATGCTATGGGGACCCAATCGTGTTTCACCATGTGACTAGTCTGCCATCCCAGTTACTAGTTTATTAGTTAATTATTATTTCGGAAGACACCTTTGAGCCAAGGCTCTTTTACAAAGGTTCCATGTCGGGGAAACAATACAGAACATAGTGAGGACAATAACAAGTACAGTAGTTTCAAGCAGCCACAGGCTTTGTCAGGGTCATTAAAGCTTTCGTATGGAATTACTGTAATATGTGCAATGATTTACAGTATGTATGTTAAGTTACAGTAGTTTGTGTATATTATTCAAGAACGTATGTAAAATAAAAGAACAGTTGTATTATGGTTCACTAGAATAAATTAGAAACTGCTAGGAGAGATGGTAGATACATGTAGAGGAAGCTATGGAGAGATAATGTAGATAATAGTGGGGAAATAAAAAGGGAGGAGATAGGAGAGGGGAGTAAAGGTGGGAGGGACTGAGGGGGGGAAATTAGAGAGAAGGTACTACACCAATACATGTTTGTTTGTTGAATTTTGTTGACCCGGTAAGCCCACTGGGCCTAGAAGTCCCTTTTTCAGGGGCAACCGGGGGGTGGGGGGGAGTACAGATGGCAAGCTACTGAAACTGAACCTGATTAAGCTGTTGGTGGTATTTTTTTTAGTGAAAGAGGGAAATTTGGTCAGGACACCGGGGAGATTCCCCTACTCTTTTCAATAAGTGCCATGGGCTCTTTAACATCCACCTGAACTACCACCAATCCAGGCAGATGGGACCTCAGTTTAACGTCTCATCTGAAAGACGGCACCTCAGAAATGCAGCACCCCTCTCATGCTGCACTACAGTGGCAGTATTGGGATATTAACCCAAGTGTCAGATGTGGGAACTGAACCCATAGCCCTCTGATCTCCTGGTCTCAGAGGCAAGTGAGCTACCTACTGAGCCACTGACACTGCAATACATGGATCATATCTGAACGTGTGTGGTTCTGCTGGGATTCAAACCCATGACTCAGTGGGTAACTGAACAGGTGTAACACACAGCACTGGTGATAGCTGGCTGGCTCCCCAGTAACCTCTAACACCAGCTGAGGGAGGATTGTCTTTATGGGATCCGCAGTGCATGCTTGCGTAATCCCAGCAATTAGCACTTTGACCACAAGATGGCAGCAGAACCACTGAAATGTCAAACAGCACAGTTCGGGGCATACAATTGAGAAAGCCAGGCCTTACTGAGTTCATATGGTAGCTCATGTGCCAGACTGCCATACTATGCAGGGAAATGTCATTGACTGATGGATTACTTACATTTCTGAGGTAGAGCAAAGGGTGCAAACAGATGGCTACTGAGATCTCCAGTAGCATGCTAAATAGGGATTGTCACTACTGCTGTCCTCTTTCATGTTCATGTATCTAGGGAGAAAAACTTTAAAAGCTAAAATCACAGAATGAAACAATGAAAACGCCTCAAAAGAAAATGATCAGCCAACATTTATCAGTCATTTTTTCCAAGATAATTTAAAAGAACTCTAGTCTCTGTGACCTGAGGCCAGAGACAGATAGAGTGGAAATCTTTGCCCATAATAAGGTGTAACTGAGCTACCAAACTCAGTGCTTTGCATGTGTAACAGGAGGGCAGGGCAACCTTCAAAGAGACTTCCTGTACTGCTCAGTGCTTGGAGTGATTGGCTCTTCAAAGACCACTTCTTGTCTCTGTTCAGTGCTTGGTGTAATTAGCCCTTCAGGAATAACTTCCTGTTAGGGTTGTCAGAACCCTTAGAAGTTCTGGGTTCTAGTTCTAGTCTAGAACTTTTGAAAATGTTCTAGGGTTCTAATCTTTTTTAGAACTCGAACCCTATTTTTTTCATTTTGCTGCCAATAATGAAGGTAATAGTGAAATACACATGAAATTGAGCACATGCTCCCAATTACAAGACAATAGTGAAATACATATGAAATTGAGGACAAAAGAAATAAAACCTGTTCAATATAAGGGAGAGAAAATGATCATGTGTGACTTTGATATATTGGGTACAGTGCAGCAGTCCAAGGGCACACAGCAGGATGATGAGCTGGCCGTACATGAACAAATGAGATCAGAGTCACACAACATACTGAAGGATTTTCCTGTCTCTCCTCAAAACAGGGAGTTATATTTCTGTCATGTATTTAAAGATACCACACAAGTGGCTGCTGAGCTGCACACAGTCACACACATTGAGTAGGATAGTGTGGTCAAACGGCACACAGCAGGATGGTGGGCTGGCCACACAGTACACCAAAGGAGACAGAGTCACACAACACAGTGAAAGGGATTTTTCTGAATCTCCTTCCAACAGGGAAATATATTTTTGGTATGTGTTTAAGGATACGACCACACAACTGGCTACTGGGCTGCATACAGTCACACACACTGGGTAGGGTAAAGTGCAGTCAAAGGGCACATAGCAGCAGGGTGATAGGCCGGCAGTAGACAAGATAGAGTGATACACACACACACACACACACATATATATATATATATATATATATATATATATATATATATAAAACACACACACACACACGGGTAGGGTAAAGTGCAGTCAAAGGGTACACAGCAGCAGGGTGATAGGCTGGCCACAGTAGACAAGACAGAGTCACACACACATACACACACACTGGGTAGGGTAAAGTGCAGTCAAAGGGCACACAGCAGCAGGGTGATAGGCCGGCCTCAGTAGACAAGACAGAGTCACTCACACACACACACACACACACACACACACACACACTGAAAGGGATTTTCTGTCTCTCTCCTCCCAACAGGGAAATATATTTTTGGTATATGTTTAAGGATACCACTACAACTTGTCTACTGGGCTGATCAAAGGGCACACAGCAGGGTGATGGACTGGCCACAGGAGACAGTAACACAACACAGTGAAAATGGATTTTTCTGTCTCTTCTCCCAACTGGGAAATATATTTCTGGCATGTATTTAAAGATGGCAGAATGAATACCGCTCCAGTGTTATGGTGTGCTCAGGATAAAAATATTAAATCAAAGCACACAAATCCCGGCACTACCACCACTAGCCACACAGTTCAGTAAGTAAGACACAAGAATGTGCCACAAAATCACATTTATTAAAGACAATCATGTGTAAAAATACTCCCTGAGGAAACCTTTGCAGGTGAAACCAGTAGGAGGTGGTCAGTTGTTCCCTTGTCTCATGGTGGCAAGTATTTTTACACACTATTGGCTTTAATAATTGTGATTTTGATGCATGTTCTTGTATCTTACTTATTAAATTGTGTGGCTAGGTGGTAGTGCTGGGATTTAAGTGCTGTGGTGTATGTAGGATACCACAGAACTGGCTTCTGGGCTAGACATAGTCACACACAACATACATTGGGGTACAGTGCAGTCAAAGGGCACACCCACACAGCAGGTTGATGGGCTGGCAGTGGCCACAGTACCACACAGCAGGAAACAACACAGTGAATACTGTGTCAAAAACTAACTGCCTTGTATGTATGTATCAGGAGGTTTGGGGTGAAAGGACCCCTTCAGCACAGTCATTATGGTACAATTTTTCACTTTGTTGAATTTATTTATTGAAATGTTTTACTAGTAAAGCACACTGAACAACACAACATGTTGTTTGTCTCATGGTGCAACCTGGGAGATGTTTTTTGCCCTGTTTGTTTCCAACTTTCTCCGGTTCCATTAATCTCTTTATCCATCCCCAGCCAGGGTCATCTCCCTCTTGAGCACTCCTGACCATTCTTTCCCACCATAACCACGCCCCTCTCCCCCCCTTTTTATGCAACCTTTTTTTTGTTTTCAGTAAGGAAATACACTTTTTAAATTTTTCAAAACTGAATGCTGCCTGATAAAATGCAGCTGGGTGGATCCGGGATTGGACTTGGAGCAGAGCACTCCGCAACATGCCTTCCTCAATCGGAATCAGACACAGGACTGGAGCCGTGCAGACGCACTTCATTTATCCCGAATGATGGATCCCGCGAGGCTTACCCCTCCGATCATCTTTCTACCACCTGACTGTACAGCGGCTGGTCAGGTAATGGGGACTCCAGAGCGCAACCTCACTGACCCCCCCAACTGTCTTGAGCTGCAAAGAAGGGAGGAGCTGAGCTGAAATGACTTGGAAACATCAGCGCCAACCGGGAGGGAGGAGGAGGAGCTACACTCCGACAGTAAAGTAATAATTATTTTTCAAACAACTTGGGCAGCAAAAATGAGCAATGTGATTCGAACCCTTTTGCGAACCCTCTAGTGTTCAAGTTCTAAATTAGAACTCGAACACCAGGGTTCGAGGAGGGTTCGAATCTTTACCGAACTAGTTCTGACAACCCTACTTCCTGTACCTGTATGGTGCTTAGTGCGATTGTCCCTTCAGGGGTAACTTACTGTACCAACTCAGTGCATGGTGTAATTGTCCCTTTAGGAGTAACTTTCTGTTCCCATTTGGTGTGTGATGTGATCGTCCCTTCAGAGATAACTTCCTGTCCCCGTCATACCTCTCAACCTTCTGTCCCCCAAATGTGGAACATTGCGTCTCAGAATGTGGAATAAATGAGCAAAATGTGGAACACTTAATCAAATCTTTACCTAGAGTGGAATAAATGAGCAAAATGTGGAACACTTAATCAAATCTTTACCTAGAAAGTTCAGAACACGGTTAAAATGTTTGCATTTATGTTCAGAAAGTCTGTTATTAATTAAATAATATATTTTTTGCATCATTTACTATAGAGTTTTGCATTAAAACGTTAACACTGAATGTGGGACAAGTCCTCACAATGTGGAACAGGGAGCTATTGTGATGTAAAATGAGGAACATTCCTCGTAATGTGGTACAGTTGAGAGGTATGGTCCCCATTCAGTGCTTGGTGCAATTGGACCTTCAGGGATAATGTCCTGTAATGCTCAATATTTGGTGTGATTGGCTTTTCAGGAATAATGTCTTGTACCCATTCAGCACCTGGTGTGACTGGCCTTCAGGGATAACTTCTTGTCCCTGTTCCATTCTTGGTGCAATTGGTCCTTCAGGGATAACCTTATGTACCTGTACCTGTTCAATCCCTGATGTGACTGGACTTTCAGAGATAGTGTCCTGTCCCTGGTTGATGCTTGGTGGGATTGTCCATTCAGGGATAATTTTTTATAATCATTAAGTGCTTGGTGCAGTTGGCACAGCTGGGCTAACTTCCTGTACCCATTCAGTGCTTGGTTTGATTGGACCTTCAGGGATAACTTCCCATATCCATTCAGTGCCTGGTGTGACTGACCCTTCAGGGATAACTTCCTGTACTCATTCAGTGCTGGTTAGAAGTGTGCGAATACCTTAATTCAAATATTCGGATGAATATTCGTATTCGGAGTGCCAAATATTCGGTATTCAGTATTCGGCCACCCAGATAAGTGTTTTTTTTTTTTTTAAAAGACATTGTAACACCGTTAAACTCCACTACTTCCTTCCCTTTTGAAGTACACTAGGCAATTCTGCCATGAACACTCCCCAACAGCCTTTCAGGCACCCCAAAAGGCAACAAACTACTGCACTGGTCAATGGTCAGGTGACACATGGTCATCCTAGATTGAGCAAAGGCCGCAGATGAGGTGACGTCTTGTGTCTTGTCTAGGGCAACTAAAATGGCACTGGTATAAGTGCATTGTATGTCCACCCTGGAAGAGAGGAGAGTGAGATGTACCATGATAGAGAACAATATAAGTACCTCATGGGGTGAAGACAGGGCACGTAAGGGGTATCTCTTTCAAATGTAAAAGAGCACAAGTACCAGGGGCAATGGGGGCATGTGATGAAGCTGAAGGGGGAGTTCAAGACTGATGTGAAGAAATATTCATGGAAGGCATAGTAGATGACTGACAGAGACTGCAGGCATAAGTGATGGCACCGAAAACAGTGTGAGGCTTCAAGTACGGGTGAGACAGGCATAGGGCTGGGGTGTATTTGAAAACAGGCAGGGAGACAGCAGGGTTGCTTTATGGTCTGCAGATGAGACCAATATGGCAGGGATGGACAAACTGGGCTGACAGTGTGGGCCAAGCAGTCCATTTCCAACAGATACTTAATAACCTAAAGTATACAATAGCAAGATCACTAAAACATGATACATTATTTAAATGTTTCTAGTTTAACAGGGGCCTCATGGTGGTCCTGCAGTTACATGCCAGGGAGTGGAGACTCAGAAACCCTTTTAATTAAATATTCAACATGATAGAAAAAAGAAAGGGTGAGCCAAAAAAGTAACATTACACGTTCTCAACATTAGGCAGATTGAGAGCTGTACTGTAGCACCAGTTTTATGTGGGCAGATCATATTTATAGCCAATTACTGGTAAGGTTAGCTTAAGGAACACTAGCTGTTCAACGTGTTGAGGGTACAGCTTGGAACGGTGTGGCCCAACAATGTCACCAGCAGTGCTAAAAATCCTCTTGGACGGCACTCTTGTAGGAGGGCAGTTTAGGTATTTTAAGGCAAGTTGTGCCAGGTGAGGAGAGGAGTTCATTTTTTGAACCCAATAGCCCAGTGGCTCAACATCAAATGACTCAATTGATTCTGCAAAGTAGCCATTAAGTACATTTTCTGGAGAGAGAGTCTGAGACTGTGAGCGTTTGTGTTGCTGTTGACTCAATGATGTGCTGAGTAATGCCCAGTCACTCTCCTCTACACTGCCACTGTGCCACCTTTCCCCATCTCCACCAGTATCATCCAATTCCAAGCCACCACATGCCTGTCTCTCCCTCAGGAACCTGAACTGGAGCATGTTCCACCCCTTCCGGGTGTCAGACTGCCTGCATGGCACTACTGTACTCTTCACTGAGCTGTTGCCTAAAATCAGTCACCCTGTGGCTGTCCATGGCTATTTGAAGGCTCTTGCATTTGAACCTAGGGCCCAACATGGTAGCAAATACGTGATGGCAGGTATCCCTGACTGTGGTGAACCTTGCATCAAGTTCTGCATTGAGATGAATAACAAGCTTCGTGACCTCTTGTGTAGTGAGTGTATTGTCAGCCAAAAAACGTAGTAACGATCCTTTGAGAATATGCACAGCTGGGATAACCTGACTAAGTAAGGCTGAGGTAGCACTTAGATAATGTGTACTCCTCTCAAATGGCACAAGGACCTTCACCATGCCCTCAAGAACTAACCAATCATGATGTCCTAGGACCCCTTCATTGTCTGTCTCCATATACATTTCATGTAGTGCCCACTTTTGCTCCAAGAGTCATGAAAGCATCAGGTACAAAGAATTCCACTGAGTGCTAACATCTTGTATTACACGATGATGGGGCAGACCAAGGCATTCCTGAACTTCTCATAATGTGTTACTGGCTTTTACAGAGTGATGGAAATGGCTGCAGATGGAATGGGCTGTGGATAATATGTTGTTGGTCCTAGTATTGCTACGCAGTGCGTGAGTCACCATTAAATTTAGCGTGTGTGTGCAAAGCAACAAATATTCACAAATTGGCTATCACTGCTATCTTTCACCATGTTTGTGCTATTGTCAGTAACAAAAAGGCCAACTTTTAAATTGGTTTTAACACCAGTCCAAGACCACAACTTGTCTTCCAGGAATGTGAGAATATTATGTACTCTGTGGTCTTCCTCCAACAGTCTGATGTTCAGCAAAGCTGACTTAATCAGACTACCAGATTATGTGTGTGTGTGTGTATGGGGGGGGCAGGGCTGGGGCCCAGGGCCCAAGGGTGAGTCACAAGGTGATGCATCGGAAACAGCAGTAGCAGGGTGTTGCACACACCAGTGTGCAGTTAAGGAGAGATAGGCACGTGGGGCGTTATCGCTAGTCCAAATATCTGATGTGCAGTGAAAAACACCACCAACAGCCTCTGCAAGCAGAGCAGCAACAGCAGATTGCATGCCATCATACAGTCATGGCAATATACTTTGAGAAAATGTAGTATGAGATGAGATCTGAAAACTCTGAGTGCAAATTGCTGAGAATCAGTTGGAAGCCAGTGTCTTCCACAACTGACATAGGCTGGTGATCCGTGGATGTGAGGCATGATACTTTGTTCCTGCATGCAGAGCATCCATTATTGGAACTGCCATGGGAGACCTTGATGTGGACCGCTTCAACAATGGTGGTGTGTGAAGTGCTGATGACTGTCTCTGCCTTGTAGTATCACTGGAGGTTGAAGTGACCACCAGAGTAGAGGCCGGACTCTGTGATGGTGAGGAGGAAGGAGTGCCGGTTCCACTGGGTTGCTCAAAATCAGATCTGTCAGTACCACCACCACTGCCAACAGTGTATGCCTGTCCACCGAGAGGTTTGGTCTTGGTGAAACCAGATGAGCTTCGATACACTTGAGGGTGATTAAGCATCAAGTGGTTCTATAATGATGTGGCTAATTTAGAGAGTGATTTCCTTCGGCTTACAGTGGTGTTGCAAAAAGAATAGACTGCCTTCCTTGTGTCCTCCTTTAACACAGTGAAATGCAGCCACATAGCACTTGTTAACACTGCGGTTACCAGTGATTCTGCTAGCACCACATCCCCCAGTTAATTTTTCAACAGATGTGCCTGTCTTGTCCTGATGGTCTTGCCCTGTGACCACTGCCCCTGATGGCGCCATGCCAGTGCTGCCATCACTTGGCTGTCCTTCATGCTGTGACAGAGCCTGACGAAGAAATGTTAGTGTTGTTTGGTGGTCTTAGAGGGAGCTGGACCCATTTTCATCACCCTTACTGCTACTTCTGCTACCCTTGCTAGTAGTACTACACCTAGAGGCTGTTTCGCTAGCCACCTTTTTGTTCTGCCCTCAAGGTACATAGCATACTCTGCCTCATCTTCAAAGTTACTCACATGTGCCTCTGATGAAGAAGATGACGTGTCACTGGGCAATTCATCATGTGGGGGGAAATACTCAGAACCAGAAGACCAGTCATCCTCTACAACTTTTTCAGGAATACTGAGAAGCAGGAGGCATAACTGTATCAGCTGTAGTGCTGATACTGGTAACATGCAGTAAAGGCAGGGATACCAGACTGTGGTGACAGTGTTACAGTAGTGGCAGGGTTCATAGTGTCAGTAGTGGCTGGAGTGACAGTCACAGTTACAGGGCTGGCTGTAGTAGTCATGCTGCCCATTGTTGTGGAAGAGGAAGACATGGTCTCTATAGTGGTGATGGTGGTAATGACAGATGTGATGGTACTGGTGAGAGATGGGGACACATTGGTGGTTGTGTTGGGAGTTGCGAACAGTGTCCTTCTGCTTGTGCTTCTTGTATCACTTTGTCCTGCGCCAGCCACAGGACTACTGTTGCTGGAAGACATAGGCTTGGAAGGGGTAAAGAATAATTTTGGGCATTTAATACGGACTGACCATCGCTCACGTTCAGGTTCAGCATCACTAACCTGTTCGTCCATTGTAGATTTGCATGGGCTGGACCAAGTATGTTTTTTTTCACCTCTAACTGTCATTGTCTTTGTCTATGCCAACAGGCTCTAAACACTCTCAAGTACTTAATACTTTGTAAATGCACAAAAGTTATGCTTTATTGTAGCACTGAAAATTGATTGCAAGCAGCACCTGCTGCAGTACTGCTTTAGCAGAGAAAAATGATTGCAAGCAGCAACTGCTGCAGTACTGCTTTATTTTAGCAGAGAAAAATTATTGCAAGTAGCACCTGCTGCAGTACTGCTTTATTTTAGCACATACAAATTACTGCAAGCAGCACCTGCTGCAGTACTGCTTTATTTTAGCAGAGAAAAATGATTACAAGCAGCACCTGTTGCAGTACTGCTTAATTTCAGCACAGAAAAATTATTGCAAGCAGTAGTTGCTGCAGCACTGCTTTATTTTAGCACTGAAAATGTATTGCAGTACTGCTTTATTGTAGCACAGAAAAATTATTGCAGGCACTTTGCGTACGGGGCGAGCAGGGTGTGCGCACTGCAGTGTGCCTAGCCCTAAACTGTGGGTTGGAGTGCAGTCAGTTGACTGCCCTCTGAGACTGCTGGCGGCTACTGACTTTTGTGAAACCCAAGCCCAACCTCAGACTACACCACAGATATTTCTTACACAGAGATTTCTATGGCAGAACTACTGCAATTTAATTTATTTTATTTGTAAATGCACAAACGTTCTGCTGTATTTCAGCACAAAAGTTATGCTGTATTTCAGTACAAAAAATGGTTGCAAGCAGCATTACTGCTGTGTTTTTGAGCAGAAAAATTGTTGCAAGCAGCACACATGCGGGGCAGGCAAGGGTGTGCGAACACTGCAAGCGTCACTACCTAGCCCTAAACCATGGGGGGGGGTAGGAGTGCAGCCAGCTGACTGCCCTCCGAGATTTGTGGCTAGGCTACTACTGGGTTTTGTGAAACCTGAGCCCCCCCCCCAAGAAACACTTATTATTTACACCACCAAATTAAAGACTTTAAAAAAAAAAAAAACAGTACAGCAGTCAAGGTAGAAATTAGAACTATGGTAATTAAGGAGGTAAACTGCAGCTTAAGTCTCTCTCTGCAGCTCCTCCTGGCAAAATAAATCAGACAGTTTCTCCAGGGAAAATACAAAAATCCTCACACCACTACCAGGCATGCAGGCACTAAGAAAAGAAATACTACTCCTTCGCTTCCAGAGCACAGCCCATAGGCCCCTGAAATGAAGGAATACTAGTTTCCCTCTACAGCTCCTAACAAAAAAATCACTACATCAGACGATTTATCCATGAAAAAAAAAATCACACTGCTCCCAGTAGTTCTAGGCACTAAGACACATGGTACAGAACAAAAAGGCATACTAGTTTCTCTCTGCAGCAAAAAAAAAATCACTACATCAGACGATTTATCCATGAAAAATAACCCTCCCAGTGCTTCTGCTAGTACTAGGCACTAAGACACATGGCGCAGAACAAAAAAATAAAGGTTTTGTGATGAAAATATTAGTTTTTTGCAACTCCTAATCTTTGCTGACTCAGAGCTCTCTCCACCCTCCACTACGATCTCTTCACTATGCAGCCATGTCAAAGTGTCACGTGATCTGGCTTTGGCAAATGCTCAGTGATTGGCCAGTAAGTTCTATGAGATCTTCAAATCCCCTGGGAACGCTGAATACCGAATATTTAAGCAATAAGGCATGACCAAGGGTTATGTTAATGGTCTGTTAATCACCTTCTGGGGTGTACTGTGGTACGAGGTGTAGCCGAGTGTCACATGCCCCTAGTGGGTGATTAACTGACCATTAACATAATCCCTGGTAGTGCTTTATTGCTATTATAATAAAAAATATTTTTAAACAGTGTTAAACCTTGTTCAGCATATGGCTAAGCTCTACATGTATGTTAATTAAAGATTAACATAAGGCTGTTAGAATGTTTGCAGCCAATCAGAAAGCTCCATTTCTCAGACCCTTTTTATAATACCGAATACCATATTTTTCGTGGTATTTGGGATTTAATATTTGTTACTTGCACACCCCTAGTGCTGGTGTGATTGGACATTTAGGAGTAACTTCCTGTATTTGTTCAGTGCTGGGTGTGATTGTACCTTCAGCAATAACTTCCCATATTTGTTAAAGGCTTGGTGTGACTGGCCCTTCAGGGATAACTTCCTGTACCCTTTTAGTGCTTGGTGCAACTGGCCCTTCAGGGATACCTTCCTGTACCTGTTTAGTGATTGGTATAATTGGACCTTTAGGGACAACATTCTGTACCCATTCAGAGAGCATGGTGTGATTGTCACTTCAAGGGTAACTTCCTGTTCCCGCTTGCTGCTTGGTACAATTGACCCTTCAGGGATAACTTTCTGTACTGCTCAGTGTTTGGCCCAATTGGCCATTCATGAACAATGTCCTGTACCCATTCAGTACCTGGTGTGACTGGCCCTTCAGGGATAACATCCCATCCCCATTCAGTGGTTAGTGCGATTAGCCCTTCAGGGATAACCTTATGTACCCATTCACTGCTTGGTGTGATTGGACTTTCAGAGATGGTGTTCTGTCCCTGTTTTGTGCTTAATGCAATTTTCCATTCAGGAATAACTTCCTCTAACCATTCAGTGCTTGATGCAGTTGGCACAGCAGGGATAACGTCATGTACCCATTGAGTGCTTGGTTTGACTGGACCTTCAGGGATAACTTTCCATATTCATTCAGTGCCTGCTGTGATTGCCCCTTCAAGGATAACTTCCTGTACCCATTCAGTAATTGGTGTGATTGGACCTTTAGAATAACTTCCTATTTGTTAAGTACTTGGTGTGATTGGTCCTTAAGGGATAACTTACTGTACCCGTTCAGTGCTTGGTGCAAATAGCCCTTTAGTGATAACTTCTTATATCTTTTTAGAAACATAGAAACAAAGACTTTGATGGCAGATAAGGACTGCTTAGCCCACCTAGTCTGCTCATTTCCCTACCTACAGGATAAACTGCAGATCCTATTTAACCAACAGCTTATTTCTTCCTACCCCCCACAAAAAATGCCTTATGTTTGTCCCATGCATTCTTGAATTTACCCACAGTTTTAGACCCCACAACCTCCTCAGGAAGGCTGTTCCATGCGTCCACCACCCTCTCTGTGAAAAAATACTTCTTCACATTGCCCCTGAGCCGTCCCCCCTCTATCTTCAAATTGTGTTCCCTTGTTCTTGCACATCTCTTTTTCTGAAAGATGCTACCCTCTTGGACTTTGTTGATTCCACTGAGGTACTTAAAAGTTTTTATCATGTCCCCCCTCTCCCTCCTTTCCTCAAGGGTATACATATTAAGCTTCTTTAGTCTCTTCTCGTATGGCTTCTTTTGCAGACCCTGCACCATTTTAGTTGCCCTCCTCTGGACTGCCTCAATTCTGTTTATGTCCTTGTGGAGATGGAGTCATCAGAACTGGATGCAGTACTCCAGATGGGGTCTCACCAACTGTCTGTACAAAGGGATAACAACTTCCTGTTTTCTGCTGGTGATGCCTCTCCCTATACATCCCAGTATCCCCCCAGCCCTCCATACTGCCTTCTCACATTGCTTGCTAACCTTAAGGTCATCCGATATGATTACCCCCAGGTCCCTTTCCATTTTTGTTGTTGTTATTACCTCCCCGATTGTGTAATCTTCCCTGGTTTTGTTTCCCAGGTGCATTATTTTGCACTTCTTTGCACTAAATCCAAGCTGCCATACTTCTAACCATTCCTCCAACCTTGCCAAGTCCCTTCTCATCCTTTCCATGCCTCCTTGTGTATCAACCCTGTTGCAGATCTTTGTGTCATCTGCAAAGAGGCATACTTTTCCTTCCAGTTCCTCTGCAATGTCACTTATAAAGACATTAAAAAGGACTGAACCCAGTACTGAACCCTGTGGTACCCCACTAGTAACCCCTCTTTCTTCAAGTGGACTCCATTTACAATTATCTTCTGTGTCCTGTTGTCCAGCCAGTGTTTACCCAGGCTACCACCCTGGGACCCACTCCCAGGCTGGTTAATTGACTATTAATCTTTGTGTGGGACTGTGTCAAATGCCTTGCTAAAGTCTAGGTAGGCCATGTCCACAGCCCCTTCCTGGTCTACTACTTTGGTCACCCAGTCAAAGAAATCAATTAGATTCGTCTGGCATGACCTTCCCGCTGTGAACCCATGCTGCCTTGAGTCATGTGCTCCACTGGCCTCTAGGTACTCAACAATTCTTTCCTTCAGAAGTGATTCTATCACTTTCCCTACCACAGAGGTCAAACTGACAGGTCTGTAGTTTCCTGCCTCTGTCTTGCTCCCACTTTTGTGAAGGGGAATCACATCCGCCTTCCTCCAGTCCTCAGGTACCACACCATCCTCCCATGATTTATTAAAAGGGTAGTCAGTGGTTTACTAGTGCTCCCTTAATTCTTTTAAATTCTGGGGTGAATTCCATCAGGCCCCATTGCTTTGTCCACCTTCAGTTTTAGGAGTTCTTTCAAAACATTTCTTCTGTGAAAGGACTGGGATCGACCCCCTATCCAGAGTGCTTCTATTAATTGGATTAGGCACCTCCCCCTCCTCCTCTTTTGTGAATACTGAGCAGAAGTATTCGTTCAGTATCCCTTTTTTTCAGTGTTCCCCTCTGCCTACCCACCGTCCATTCTATTCAGCCTCACTATCCCTTCCTTTGTCTCTCTACGTTCCCTGATATGCCTATAGAAGGTTTTATCCCCCTTCTTAACTGAGTTGGCAATCTTTTCCTCAGTTTGTTAGTGCTTGGTACAACTGACCCTTCAGGGTTAACTTCCTGTACCTGATTAGTGCTTGGTGCGATTGGCCCTTGAGGGATGCCTTCCTGTACCTATTTAGTGGCTGGTGTGATTGGACCTTTAGGGATAACATCCTGTACCCATTCAGTGCTTGGTGTGGTTGGACCTTCAAGGATAACTTCCTGCCCATGTTCAGAGTTTGGTGTAATTGGTCCTTCAGGGATAACTTCCTGTCCCTGTCCATTGCTTAGTGTGATTGGCCCTTCAGAGGCAGCTTCCTGTCCCCCGATTCAGTGATTGGTGTGATTGGCCTTTCAGGGATAACTTCATGTGGTTCCACCAAGCTGCATCGACAACAAGTTGTCGACATGTGGCATGGCAAAATCTCTGATACCGACAGGCGAAATTTCACCCATCAGTATCTGCCAGTGTTTTTTGCTGGGGGCTCTGCCCCCTGCACCCCCTGTTACTAATGTAATTAACTTCAAGTTGGAGTTCATTTTGAAGGCTGGAAACACCAGCAAAACTGGCGCCGGGGTGCAGCGGGACCCCTTACAGTGACAACTTTGAATCTATTCAAAAGTGTCGGTGTAATGGATTTCACTGTCTGACTTTCGCTGTTCTACTGTGATATGACTTCCTGTCCCCCTTCAGTTCTTGATGTGATTGGAACTTCAGGGTGAACTTCCTGTATCTGTTCTATGCTTGGTGCAGTTGGCCCGTTCAAGGATAGCTTCCTGTATCTGTTCAGTGCTTGGTATGTTTGGACCTTTAGGGATAACCTCCTGCACCCATTCAGTGCTTCTTGTCGTTGGACCTTCAGGGATAAATACTTCCTGTCCCCATTTAGAGTTTGGTGCAGTTGGACTTTTATGAATAATGTGCTGTACCCATTCAATGCTTGGTAAGATTGGCCCTTCAGTGATAACTTCTTGCAACCATTCAGTGCTTTGTGCGATTGGCCCTTCAGGGCTACCTTCCATTCCCCGTTCAGTGCTTCTTGTGACTGGCACTTCAAGGATAACTTCACGTACCTTTTCAGTGCTTGGTGTGATTGGCTCTTCAGGGATAACATCCTGTAGCCATTCAGTGGATGGCGAGATTGGCCCATTAGGGATGACTTTCTGCTCCCCTTCGACTCTTGGTGCAATTTGCCCCTCAGGGGTAATGTCCTGTACCTCGTTCAGTGCTTGGTGTGATCAGCCCTTCATGGAAACATCCTGTACCTGATCAATGGTTGGTGCAACTGGATCTTCAGGGATATCTTCCAGGGCTCGAAATATAGCCTTTCCGTATTTCTGTGGAAATACAGTCAGGCTGCTGGAAATGTAAAGTTAAGCTCAGCATTTCCATTTGGAAATGCTTTTTGGCTGGTACCTTTAAAATGATGTATTGCCATATTCTGCCTGGTGGTGGAGCGCTGGAATATTTTTCTCCCAGTCCATTGTTCTGAAATGTTGTCCAGACAGTGGGGGGGGCGGGCGGAGGCAGAGCGTGCTCCGATGAGCATGTGGTGTCCGAGTCTTTGCAACAGTGTGACCTAGTACTTCAGTAGTGATTGGCTGGTTGAGCTGTCTTCTCTCTGTGCAGTCCGTGATTTTTTTCATATGGCAGTTGGCAGTGAGAGAGGAATGAGCTCTGCTCAGATGTTGTCGAATTGAGCACTAAATTTTGGGGAGTTTAGGCAAACGAGGAGGAGGCATAGGAGGAGGCATAGTACTAACATCTTGGGATAGGTGAAAAAAGATCTTACCCGCACTGAATGTTGCAGTCAGTACCTTATTTGAAAAGAACTGTTCGTTTTCACAAAACACAGGAATCTCACTAACTATTTCTTGTTTGGTGTCAAAACGTGGAGGAGCTTGCCTAAAAGTAATTAATCTGGTAGCTGATTAAAAAAAAAAATTCCAAGTGCAGGCAGATTGTGTATTTGAAGCACTAAAATAGCAAAGCCCCTATTTTTGGTTTGGCAAGTGGGACGAGTGTGAGACTAGCACTAGTAGCATTTGTTCGCTTCTTGCTACAAATGAAGCAGCGCAGGGAACATTTGCTGCACAGTTTATGATTTAAATAAACTAACTCTTCTTGGTGAAAAAGGAAAATGATTTTTTTATGAAAGAAGACTGCTGCATAGAGAGTTACAACAGCAGACTGTGCCCTATTTCAGTTGATTAATGTACTCTGACTACACTTGTGGGGAAATCTAAGGTATAGTGTGGTATTAAAAAAAAAAAAGAATTCCTAAATAAGAACTACACACCTCTGTCTACTGTTAAAGGGAAAGTTCTTAGGAACTCCAAGGGCTGCTGCATAAAGACTAGAAACAGCAGACTGCCCTATTTTCAGATTGCTGAAGAGACTGGGTATTCAGTTGTAGTGTGTGGTGCATGAATTAAAAACTAATATTACACCCTGGGAAAATCCTTCTGGAGTCTCAGCTACAGTGGCTTGTACAATATAAAAAAGATCCCAGTCTGTGACAGTCAGGACAAGAGCAGCTGCTGTAGTTAGACAACTAAACTTGCTCCTAGCCCTACAGTAGGGGATCCTTCTGGGGAACACTCTGTCGGAGCTACTGTGTGTATTAAAAAAATAATAAACCTAATTCCTGCATTCTAATCTGCTCCCAGCTCTACAGCAAGGTGACCCTTGTAGGAAACACACTCTGTTAGAGCTACTGTGTGTAATAAAATAAATAACCTAATTTCTGCATTCTGATCTGCTCCCAGCCCTACAGTAAGGGGATCCTTGTGGGGAACACTCTGTTGGAGCTACTGTGTGTATTAAAAAAAATAACCTAATTTCTGCATTCTGATCTGCTCCCAGCCCTACAGTAAGGGGATCCTTGTGGGGAACACTCTGTCGGAGCTACTGTGTGTATTAAAACAAAAAAAAAAACAACTAATTTCTGCATTCTAATCTGATCCCAGCCCTACAGTAGGGGATCCTTGTGGGGAACACTCTGTCGGAGCTACTGTGTGTATTAAAAAAAAAACAAATAACCTAATTTCTGCATTCTAATCTGTTCCCAGCCCTACAGTAAGGGGATCTTTGTTGGGAAATCTCACTCGGTCGGTGCTACTGTGTGTCAGTTAAAAAAAAAATAAAAAACAACACTATTACCTGCTGCTACCTTGTTAGTAAGGGAAGTCCCCGTGTCTGCTCTCTGACTGGCATATTTCTGGTTTGTTGACTAAATGAAAGAGACTCACACAAGTCAGTTTTTAGAAAACTTTATTAACAACTGCTTCGCTGAGCAATAAGCATGTCTCTTCTTAGATTTGGTTTTACCAAGAAAAATACAGTGGAGCATGTACCATAGCCAGGTCCATCCTCCTCCATCGAACCTGAAAGCATCCCTGACAGTAGTTCCATGTCTTATGTGGAGGCGAGTACTGTGGAGACTCCCCCCCCCACCACCAATAAAATAATGCTTGGGCACCCAAACCAAGGGAAAATGACACAAAAAGAAAAAGAGTATGAAAAACAAAGTACCAGACATTTTCAAGAATCATGGAAGAAAGACAGGGAATGATTTTTTAGTAAATAATGACCAAACTGAGATGTACTGTGACTATTGCAGAAAAATATTTCCAAATGACAAAGGTTCATTTGTGGTTGGCTGTAAAATCATGATGATTGGCATTATAAAAATACATGAAACTAGTCACATTCATCGTGAGTCAAGCAGCCATATTGCCGCTCATCATCACCCTAGCAAAAGCCCAATTGTCAAAGAGTTGCTGTCAACAGACAAAGAGACAACAGAAATCATGACCCATAGGTTCCTGACAGCTTTTAAGGTTGCTAAAGCTGGGCAACCTTTCACAAGTTTCGTACAAGACATGGAACTACTGTCACGGATAGGGAAACAGGAAAAGTTTGGGTTGAGGTACACCAGTGACAAGGCCTGTGCCAGTTTCATAAAATACATCAGCAAGGATATAAATGCACAACTTACAGAGGAGATCAGGCAGTCCAAATATTTTTCAGTGATGTGTGATGGTAGTACTGACTCAGCTGCAATAGAAGAAGAGCTCAGTTATATACGTTATTTGAAGGATGGTGAACCTGTCACAAAGTTTCTCACCATTGTAGACATAGGCAGGCCTACTGCAGATAATAATTTAAATGCAGTAATGAACAGTATAAAAGAAAATGCAAAAGTAGAGGATTACTCATACATGGTAGGATTTTGCGCTGATGGTGCAGCAGTAAATTTTGGACTTAATAATGGGGTTGCCAAAAAAGTTCAGGATTAGGTTCCTCACGCAGTCTTAGTTCACTGCTCAGCCCATCGCTTTAAACAGGCATTGTGCGATGCAGCCAAGCCTTGCTGTTCAGTGCAGCAAATTGATAACCTATTACAACTGACTTTCCAGTACTGCCATTCATCGGCAGTGATGCGTAATGGACTAAAACAAACATCCTCTGTTCTGGGTCTCCAGTACCTTGTGCCTGTGAATATGCTGGGAACCAGATGGCTAGCCCACAAAGTCAGAGCATTAAATGTGCTCATTAAAATGTGGAAAAGCATTGTTGTGCATGTGCCACAGGTTAGTGATGGTCAGATCAGTACTAGTGGCCATGTGGACACCCGAATGAAAGCCGCTAAGCTGAGAAAAAGTCTTGTCTCACTAAAATACCTCATTGCAATATATCTAATTCACAAACTTTTACAGATGATTGTGTCTGTATCCTTGGCATTTCAGCAAGAAAAACTGCTAATTTTCCAAACTGAAGAAAGAGTTGAGGCTGCTGTTCTTTCCTTGGAACACTATGACATACTGCAGGCTGCTGAGTGCTTCCTTGCTGTCAACAACATTTGTGCTGACAGAATGGAATTCAATGATGAGGTGCTTGTGTTGGAATGGGGGCAACAGTTCACTGGCACAATACATACTTGTACAAAGGAGGTGACCATTTCAGAGATGAAATAGTTAAGTCCTTGAAACAGCATTTCAGTAACATAAGTCCTACACCAGGTGAAGACTGTGATAAACAGCTTAATGTGGTACAAGCGTGTCAAATTTTCAATCCAAACAACTGGCCAGCAGTTGTACCAGATAGTAATGATGATGTTTGCATATGGCAGAAAAGATGTGACATTCCTAGCAGAACACTTTTCTAAGGCACTTGAAGGCCAGGGCCTTAACCTAATGTTATGTTATGAGGAATTCTGTCTGCTAATGAAATATTCCCTCCGCCTGCTTGCTTTCGAACCAGTACTGGCAAACAATCCTCATGCACTACTTAAAAGGTTATTTAGAAAACAGGATGACTTTCCCAACATCATAGCTCTGCTGAGCATTGTGTTGGTTTTTAAGTTCAAGTTCGAGCATTGTTGAGTTTGAGTTCTCGGTCATGAAATGCCTTAAAACTGACTGGAGATCATGCTTGACTCAGAGATGCTGGGGCATTTGATGAATGTCAGACTACGTCCAATACAAATCAAGGAGTTTGATCCAACTGGTGCTTTGTCGCTGTGGGCACTGGAGAAAGAGGAGACCAGAGACTGCAAAATACAAAAGAAAAGACAAAGTGTTACAAAAACACATGGAATACAACTTATTAAGCAGTTCCTCTGAGGGAGACAGTGAAGGGGAAGCATAATTACGTTCCTGGCCCACTCTTTTTGCTGTTACATTTTATTATATTCTATTATTTTAATGTGGAAATGTATAATTTAATCAGGAAATGTATGGCAAACCATCCACATTTCCAGTGGAAATGTTCTCTTATGGCCACTATTTCAAGCCTGTCTTCCTGTACCCATTTGATGTTAAATACAATTAGCCATTTAGAGATAATGTCTGGTACCGCGTTCAGCACTTGGTGCTATTGGTCTTTTAGGGATAACTTCCTGTACCCACTTGGTTCTTGGTGCGATTAGCCCTGCAGGGATGACTTCCTGTACTTGTTTGTTGCTTGGTGCAATTGGCCATTCTGAGATTATTTCCTCTCTGTACTACTCTCCCCTTCCCTCTAGTCTTTTCCACCCTGGATGGTACTTCCTTGATATTGTTCTCAATTTCAAATATCTGGGTGTGGCTGAATGGTTGACTTTTCTTCTCCACTCACACTGATGCCATAATCAGAAGCTCTGCCCCAAGCTCAGTGCCCTTTACTGCAACAAAGTCTGTCTACCAGTCCCTGTTGGCCAGGAAATAATCATTAAGATGATACCTCTGGCGTTTGACTATGCGGATGTGGTTTATGGTGCTGCCCCTTCCACTTCTCTTGCCAGAGTGGTTACTCTTTGCAATGCCTTTTGCTGCTTTGCTACCGATGCTCCCTTTCTTATGTAACATTGTTCCCCATATACCAACCTCTCATTAACTCCTCTTGCCTCCCACCATCTCATTCATTGTGCTTCATTCATTTCAAAATACTGGTTTTCATCTCTCCTTCCTTACCTCTCATTTCCCCTCTCTCCCAACCCCTCTTTATGTTACGCATTTCACTCTAGGGACTCCTGCACGTCTTCATCCTATATTTCAAATCTGCTGCTAGACAATCCATTTTCTCCTCTGATTTTCCTTCCATCTGGAACCCCCTCTCCAGTGCTCTTCACCTGTCTCCTTCCTATCTTTCTCAAACACCATCTTAAACTACTTTTTTGCTCTCTCTTGCTCCAGCATTGGCTAGTCTGCCTCTTACCCTCCTATGTGCCTAACTGGCCCCTTCTGCCTTCTTCTCCTCCTCTGTCCCAATATGTATTATTCCTATTTCCCCCTTCCCTCTCCTGTTTTTGCCTCTACCTGTTAGTCATTTCTTCTTCTCTCTGTCTAGTTATTTTATCCATTGTTAAATAGTTATAAAAAATAATTATTTTATCCACAAGACTTGCAAAGTCGGAGTAGTTTGCATCCACACTCCAGAACAATATTAATCAGCCCTCTGATTTCTGGAAGGTTATCCACTCCATGTTCTTCCCTCCAACCTAGTCTTCCTCTCCTGTTCTCAAGATTGACAACTCCCTCATCTCTGACCCTTCTATTGTTGCCTCTTCCTTTAACTCCTACTTTACTGCTTGTTCCCTCTCTCTCATCACTTCTTCCTCCTCCCCCCTTCCTTCCCTCCCCTACCTTTTTCTCCTACTAATCTCTCTTTTTCCTTCTCTGCTTAAGTTCTGCAACCACTGCCATGGATACCCTCAAGACATTGCTTGTGCTTAATCTTTACAAATGTGGTAGCCATAATGGCCTTGATCCCAAGCTTCTACTTCTCTCAGCCCCTGCCATTGCACTGCCAAATACCCTACTCTTCAACCTTTTTTTTCTTCTGCAGCTGTTCCTGATGCATGGAAACAGGCTATGGTCATTCCTATCCCTAAAGGTGGTGATCAATCCTCTCCTGGTAACTATCATCCCATTACTCTCCTTCCTACCCTAGCTAAGTTATAGGGGCACCTTTTAATATTGCAACTCTTTAGCTTCCTTGACTCCTCCTCCTTCTTCTTCACTCCCTTTCAGTCTGGTTTTAGAAAATCCCACTCCACCTTCACTTCTCTTCTACAGCTCTCTGACTCTATCCTTACTGATGTGGATCAGGGACTGATCACATCTGCTGTTTTTGTTGATCTTGTTAAAGCGTTTGACACAGTGTCACACCCCCTCCTTCTTGACAAGCTAAAAGCGACGGGTCTTTCTGATTCTGCAGTCAGCTGGTTTAGCTGTTACCTGGGGGCAGATCTCAGGCTGTCCAGATAAGCTGCTCCACTTCATCACCACTCCCTATATGCTCAGGTGTTTCTCAAGGGTCTGTTCTGGGTCCTATTCTTTTTCTATATCCTTGAATGACCTTCTCTCTGTCTGTTCCTCTGTGTCCATTCATATGTATGCTGATGATACGGTTATTTTTGCATCTGGCTCCTCTTCTCATGATCTTATCTCACAACTTCAGCTGAACCTTGACAATGTTCAGTGCTGGTTCAAGTCTAATCAACTATCCCTCAATGGCAAAAAAACAGTCTCTGTGACTTTTGGTACCCATCAGAGGCTTTCTAGACATGCCTCTCTCCCTTCTTTTCACACCCTTGATGGTGCAATTATTGAGGCTGTTCCTTTTTTAAGTACTGCCTGGCTTGATCATCATCTTGATTTCTCAGTTCATATTGATGCCATTCACCAAAAGCTTCATCCCTAGCTTGGTGCACTTTATAGGAACAAAGCGAGTATCCTGCTTCCTATCCGTTGTGAGATTGTTTTAAATATGATTCTCCCTATTTTCAATTATGGTGACATAGTCTACTGCGGAGCTTCCAAATCCTCCCTTGCCAGACTGGACCCCCTTTTCAACACTTTTTGTCATTTTGCTTTAGATTGTTCCCCACGTACTCACCACTGTTCACTCTACTCTGCACTTTAACTCCCCTCCCTTGATGCCAGGCGCCTTTCCCACTGTGCCTCATTTATATCTAAATTCAGGGTTGGTTCCCTTCCTCCCTACCTTACATCCCTCTTATCCTCTCCCTCAGCTTCCTTCTATCCTTTACACAATATTGCTTCTCATTCCCTCGCTATTCCTTCTAGGAAATCTACAGCTGGTGAATCTGCTTCCTCTTATTACTTTCCTAAACTTTGGGCCTCCCTTCCCTTGTCTATTTGCTCTGCCTCTTTGGTTTTCTCCTGAAAGTCTCTCCTTCATGACTTTTTTCCTCCCTCCTCCAGCTGTCCTTGACCCTCTTTGTTCGCCCCTCACTAATTTTGCCCCGGTAATCTGTTTCCCTTTACTGTGCATGTGTTATTCTGATTTGTATTTAAACTTTGATTACTTTTTCATTTAGGTTGTATTGCTGTATTTCTCCATAGATTTATTTATATATATATATATATATATATGTGTATATAGTAAATGCTGTATATGATGTTCCCCATCCCCTGCCCCCTGGACCCGTCTGGAAACAAGCTGTTACTAGCTCAGTACATCTTTCCTGGTGAAACTTTTGAAATAAATAACAAAATACATTGTTGTTTTGCTTAATTATATAAATTCATAATTGGCTTTTTAATCCCCTTTGATATGCCTGCTTTCTGCTGTTTAATAACCTTGGGAAAAGTGAAAGTAGCTGGAGACCAGTTAGGATCTGCAGAGACTGACCAGTACAGATTGGATGGGTCAAGCGGTCCTTTTCTGATGGCAAATCCTTTATTTCTAGGCTTCTATGGTAATCCACGTATGCCTGTATAATGCTTTTTTACATTGACTGTGCTTTACCTTTGAATGTACTTGTTCTTCCCATTCCCCTTTCCCCGGATCACACCTGGAAATGAGCTTTGGCTGAGTGTGCCTTTCCTAGTTACCAATTTTCAATAAATAAATAAAACTTCTGGTACCCATTCGGTGTTTGGTGCGATTGGAGCATCAGGGATAATGTACAGTATCCATTCTGTGCTTGGTGTAATTGGACTTTTAGGGATAACTTCTTATTCGTGTTCAGAACTTGGTGAAATTCCCTCAATACCAATGCACACTTATGGTTGTAAGGCGCTGAAAAGGCAGATCCCCATCAGTAGCTCCTGTTCAGTTATAATATGTGAGTTTTGACGTTTTAGAAACAACAAATTTATCTAATTGATTTTTGAACTTATCCTTTGTATCACTTATAACCTCCCTATCTGGCAAGCTATTCCATGGATTTATTAGTCTATGTGTATAAAAGAACTGCTGTGTAGTGTTAAATCTAGAAGGATTTAGTTGCAGTTGGTAATCTCTAGTACCTGAGGACATGTCTTGGAACTCCAGGTTAAGTTCATTTAGTAGATAAAGATCCTACATAACATCATATAGGAAGAGCATATCCCCTCTAATTCTTTGCTGTTCCAAACTCATCAATTTTAGGGCTGTAACTATCTCCTCATAACTTTCATTTTTAATATTGTCAATCATTTTGGTTGCCCTGTGCTACACTCTTTCAATACCCTTTACCTCTGACCCTTTATATAGGTACCACATCCGACTACCATAATCTAGTATGATGGGGTGTGCATTAAACAGTTGTAACACATGGCCAGGGGTGTAGTAAGGCACAAGGCCACAGGCCAAGTGCCTTCAGTGCCTGGTGGTAAGTTATAACTGTCTAACGCACACCCCTGGAGTGTCTTATTGCACTTATAAAATGGGGCACTGTATTTTACATATGTGAAAAAAATGTAATTTATGGGCAGGATTCACAAAGGATTTGCTCTAGGTGCAGCTCGGATGCCCCAGAGCAAATGAGATGCGCCGAGCACAAACTGTGGTATTCACAGAAGACGCACTGGGGGATGCCCCTGGTGCATCCCCACTGTGAATACCACAGTTGCGCCCAGCCTGGGATGAGTGAACGCAAACCCCTGGTTGGGCTGGGTACACAGTGGGGCAGCATGTGCTGAAAGCTGCCATTCACAGCCATGGACATGCAAATGGGCCATTAGGCATACAATGTGCAATGGGGCCATTTGCATGTCATTATGGCCCCAACTGCATGTGCCTAGCAGGGCTGTGCACTGCACTCTGCAAGGGTTGTGCAATGTACAGTGCACCCATGACTGCCACGGTAGACAACCGGCACCCACCCCCTTCCCTGCCCATGATACCATACTACTGCTGCACCCTGTGGTGGTAGTTATAAAAGCACAGAACCTCCCTGCCCGCATCCCCATTCACAAGCTGCTCCCTGCGGTAATATTGTTGTAATGTCAGAACCCACCCTCCCCACCCTGACACGACCGCACCGGCAGTGACATTCCATATGATCCCCTGTATCCCAGCAGACCTCCCTCCCCACCCACTCAGGCACCCCAAACCCACCCCGCACCCCTGTCCCAGCATAGTCACACCTTCAGCGGGCAGCTCAACCCACCCTCATACTGCCATGGCTGCCCACCGCCAGAGCTGTCTGTGAATGACAGCTACTGTATGACTGTAAGTCCATTGGTCGACCATGTCGACCAATGGGCTTGCAGTGTGTACTGTAAGCTGTCATGCACAACATTATGAATGACACTGGTTATGTATCCAGGTCCTTCTGAATACTCACAATATTCTCAATGTTGGTACTTTCGTCTTTTGGATGAGACATTAAACCAAGGTCTGTTGGCAGTTCAGGTGGATGTTAAAGATCCCATGACACTTCTCGAAAAGAGTAGGGGAATTTCCCCGGTTTCCCCCACTCACTAAAAATACCACTAACGGCTTAAACTGGTTCAATGTCAGTTGGCATCCATTTGTAACCCCCTCCCCCGGGACGAGACTGAAAATAGGCAGAATTGTCTAGTCCTCATTTCCCGGTCAACAAAAACTAAATAAAAATAAATAAACTTATTCCCCTATTTTTCCTTTTATTATTTTTATTATTATAACTTCCTGTGCCCTTTCAGTGTTTGGTGCCATTAGCCCTTCAGGAATAACGTTCTACACCAATTAAGTGCTTGCTGCAAAGACATATGAACTTACGAAATTGCCAGCAGATACAGGCCATATGGTCTATCTAGTCTGCTTGAGCATGTAGCACTTCAGCCCATTAGACTGCAGCTGCCCCCCATTAACTTTTCCCTCCCCCAACTGCCCCGCCGTATGTACTTTCCCCTTGAATTTGTCCCACCCTTCTTGAAGCACCCCACAATCTACACTGATACAAGTTGCTCAGGCAGTGCATTCCACCCTGTTACCACTCTTTCAGTGATCATACTGATCGACTAGGCCTTCAGGGATAACTTCCTGTACCCATTCAGTGAATGGCCCTTCCAGGATAATTTCTTGTACCTGTTCAGTGTCTTGATGTGATTGGCCCATCAGGGGTACCTTTCTGTACCTGTTCAATGCTTTGTATGATAGGGCCTTAAAGGATAACTTCCTGTACTCATTCAGTGTTTGGTGTTATTGGCCCTTCAGAGATAACATCCTGTCCCTGTTCAGTGCTTGGTTCAATTGGCCCTTCAGAGATAACTTCTTTCTGTATTTTTTTTTATCTTTGGTAACAGGGTAAGGCCCACTAGGTACAAGTGCCTGTTTTCAGGGGCAACCTGGGAGCACTGGACAGTAAAGTGACTTGCTCAGTCACACAGTATGCAAGTGGAGGTTGTGAGAATCAAACCCAGGTCTGGTCCGCTGGATGTACCAAGCTCGTTCACAGCTCATTACTCTAACATCTAAGCTATACTGCCAGCCCAGTTCAGTAGCTGGTACAATTGGAACAGCAGGTATAACTTCCTGTACTCTTTCAGTTATTGGTTTGATTAGCCCTTCAGGTTAAATTCCTTTACCTGTTCAGTGTTTGATTCGACTGTCCCTTCAGGGATAACTTTCTGTATCAAGTCAGTGCTTTGTGTGATTAGATCTTCAGGATAACTTCCTAAACTGCTCGATGTTCAGTGGAGAGCAAGATGGCATTGAAGCTGGAAGCAGCATTGTCAGCTCCTGAGCTGCCCCTTGAGTAAACACTGTGCTACTGTTACCAGGGTTCTTCCTGCTTGCTCTTTTTCATTTCTTTCTATTTTTGTTTTGTTTTACCTATAGTTCATAGTTAAGTGTCTGTTTTACTTTTCATTGTGTTTGTTACAAGTAATACTGCTTTTAATCTTTTTAGCTGCTAATCTATGAAACTGCCTGTATCTTGAAGACAGAATTGTCTTCCAGGAAGGTTTAATTGGATGTTAAATGGCAATTTCTGCTTAGTTTGAGTCCCCTAACTTTGCACCAGGCTATGAACTTTATTGGACAGGACTTGGTTTTCACTTTTATTTGTTTTCCTTCGGCAGTGTTTTTTTCATGTCATTGTAGAGGGCTGCTGGCTCTAGTGCTACCACAGTACTACAACCTCTCTTGCTGCTAGACTGAAGCTGACTAGAGGAGCTTCCTGGTGTTTGTGGAAAAGTTCTTGTGGATCTAACTTAAGGGCTCCCTTCTTGATGGTGGAAGATTATTTTGGAAGATCTTTTTTGGGAATTTCTGTCATCAGATAATACCTATGGAACTTAGTCTTCAGGCGATAGGATCACATGGAAGCTTTTCTACAGCAGTCTATCAGGGGCCACCTATGCCAATGTCAGGCTCCAATGACACAGCCCTATATAAGTGTGGGTGACTCTGCCCCCTCCTCAGTTCTTTCCCGTCATCGACCTTTCATGCACGGACTCCGCGGAAGCTTCATTGCTCAGCTGACTGCCAAAATTTTAGTTAGTTTTTCTTTTGTTACAACCTTTAAATCACTTTCTTTTAGAGTGATTCCTTTTATTTTTGTATGTCTAGAACTACTCCTTCATTGGCATTTTATCGCTGCCACTGCAGAAAGAAGATTTCTTCAGCTGACCATAAACTTTGTGTCTGCTGTCTCGGGCCTGCCCACAACACTCTTGCCTGCAAGCGTTGCCTGAAGTTCAATCTCACCACCCAGTGACGCCACAAGAAAGCTCTGCAGCAGTTCCTCATGGAGCAACAGGCAGCCAGCAGAGAGCAGGGGTCTTCTGGGGCTCCCCTCTCCCAGTCACCAGCATCCTCTTCAGGTTCTCAGGCTGCCAAGGCCAGGACAACTTCTTGGGGAAGCATTCTTGTTGTGATAAGGATTGGCCTATAGACTGTCCCCCCAGTGGTGATTTCTGTCCCCATTGGATTCTTTCCCTTCTTTTCCTGGGATCACACCGTTGAATGCTTCAGCATCAACACTTCTTTCCATGTAGCCCTCTGCTCCTATCAGGCTCCCCCGTGGTGAAGAGTTTTCTCAGTCTTTCTAGGGCTGTGGAGGTGCCATCAACCTCTGGGTCATTGGCCCCAGCCCCGCTGTTGCGACCTCTTGAACCGCAAGATCCACAGGTGCTGGGCCCACCACCTCTGCTGTGGCTAGTGGTGGTTCATTGGAGCTGAGCTCCTTGCTCTCACCGTCAATACCTGTGTCAACTGTGCTGTCCTATCCGGCTGTTGACCTCAATGTGGTTCTTACTTCTATAACCTCGGCTCTCATCCAACAGTTTGTTTCAAGGCCTGGGCCTTCATCGCTCTTGCCATCAGGATCTGCTTCAGTGTCAATGCTAGTTCAGCCTATCTGCTCTGCGCCCTCTACAGAGCTGCTGGTGCTCTGGCCTTTGGTTCCTGCTGCAGAACAGGTCAATGCAGAGCAGGAATATCACCCTGATCTCATCCTCTCTGATGAAGAGGATGAAGAAGATGGTGAGATTGACTCCTCTAACAGGTCTGCTGTCTCTTCCAGGAGTGAGGACTTGGTCAAACACAAGTCCAGGTGCCCCCCCCCACCCGGAGGACCCTCCTTTTTTTAATATTATGAAACAGTCCTCTTTCACTATGGGGTTTCAGACTGAGGAGGAGGACATCACAATGAGGAACCTGGTGGATTTCTTGGAGATCTCAGACTCTCCACCCAAAGTTATTCCTCCTCTGCTTCCACCACTGCAGGTTTCTGCCATTGCTGCCTGGTACATACCCACCCAGGTACCTGCCATGCCCAGAAAGACTGATAAGCTCTATCAGGCACCCTTAGGGCCTCATTTCTATGTAGCCCAGCTGGAAACTGACTCAGTGGTAATCAAGGCAGCTCATGACAGGTGCAAGGCACTCAAGTACCTTAGCTCCCTCCCCCCGACTGGGAATCTCAGAGGACTGACCACTGGGCAAGAGGACTTTTGTCTCAGCTACTTTGGGCCATAGAATTGCCATCTACTTGTCTCATATGATCAAGTACCAGAATACCCTCTGGAGAAAGGGCAAGGCTGCTGCTCAGGCACTTCCTGATGGTTTCCAAAGACAAGAGCTTTTCAAAATTATCCAGACCTCGGAAGATGTTAGTAAGCATCTCCTTAGAGCCACCTATGATATAGCTGATATTACAGCCAGGGCTAGCTGCCACTGGCATTTGCATTAGAAGGCACTTCTGGCTTACAGTCTCTGCTTCACTGCTGATGTCCAGCAGAAGGTGTTGAATGCCCCTTTTGTGGTTCACAAACATTTTTGGTCCTAATGTGCAGGATATTATTAATGACTTGCAGGCCTCTGGCAGGGCTTTAAGGTCTGTCCACTCCCTTTATCGAACCCAGCCTAGGAGGAGACCGAGTCCCTCTTTTTGTAAGGTCTCTCACAAATCTGACTCCAGAACCAAGCTCCAGGGAAACCGCAGGGCCAGTTCTTCCTTGCCTGACTCCTCCTCCTCCTCCACAACTGGTTCCTCTGCTAAGCACTCCAGGGGAGTAGTGGCGCCGGTCACTGGTTCTGCCTCAGTCAGACTCCTTGCCAGACCTCTCTTCCTCTTGTTCCAAGCCAGGAGGTGGTGGTTGGAGGTGGGTTCTCCATCCATCTTTCCCAATGGAGAACCATTACCACAGACACTTGGCTCCTGCAGATAATCAAACAGGGCCATGCTCTAGAACTTCTAGAATAGCCTCCAAATGTTTCATCAGTTCCCACCTCTTATGCTTTGGACCACACAGCGGTGCTCCAGGAGGAGGTGTTTACCTTGCTGCGCAAAAAGGCAATAGAGCCAGTACCCAGGCAGCAAAGGAACAAAGGGTTCTACTCCCAGTTCTTCTTACTTCCCAAAAGAACTGGGACTTGAGGCCCATTCTAGACCTCAAGGCTCTGAATCTTTACATCCTGTACAGAAAGCTCCAGATGGTAACTCTACACAGCCTTCTTCTACTGCTCAAGCAGGGTGACTGGCTATGCTCCCTGGACATGCAGGATGCCTATCTGCATATCAATGTTTGCCCTCCTCACAGGCGGTACCTAGGGTTCCTCTTCCAGGGGGAGCATTACCAGTTCAGAGTGTTGCCCTTTGATTTATCCTCTGTGCCACGGGTATTTACCAAGTGCTTAGCAGCTGTAGCAGCAGCCTTCCGACATGAAGGCCTTTATGTGTTTGCATACTTGGATGACTGGTTACTAAAAGCCCAGTCCAGGGAACTTTTGTTGCTAACTCTAGAACACACCCTGCAGATGTTCCAGTCCTTGGGCATCATTGTCAATTTGCCCAAGAGTGCGCTGACCTTGTCCCAGCAGTTGTAGTACATAGGGGGGTTTCTGGACTCTACTCGGGGCAAGGCCTTCCTACCACAAGAAAGAGTGGACTGCCTCATAGCTCAGGCCCAGGCTGTGGATTGGTGCCGGTATATTTCAGTATATTTCAGCCAGGAGGTTCTTGAGGCTGCTAGGCTTAATGGCTGCAGACATTCTTATGGTCCCTTTAGCCAGGTAGCATATGAGAATCCTGCAGTGCACCCTCAGGGTCCACTGGAATCAATGTTCCAATGATCTTGATCAGTTGATCCTTGTCTCTGCTGTTCGTAAGGTGTTTCTGTGGTGGATGGACCCAGACAATCTCTTAAAAGGGGTCCACATTCTTATCCCCAACCCTCACCAAATCCTTACCATGGATGCTTTGGGTTTGGGCTGGGGAGCGCACCTAGGCCCTTATCAGACCCAGGGGATCTGGTCCTAATGGGAGACCTGCCTCCACATAAACATTCTAGAAATGCGGACAGTTCTGTATGTAAGCCCCCCCTCCACGTGTCTAGGAGTCCTGATGGTGAAAATGGGGCCGGGGCTCCAAACCGGAAACCTCCCAGGAAATACAGTCTCTAAAAAGGACCAAAATGTCTTACCTTACCTGCAGAATCTCACAAGGCAGGAAACTATGGCCCTTACTTGGTCAGCTGGAACAACTGGCAACAGGTTGCAGCACTTCAAGGCCAGGACTAGGAGGACAGGTGCTAATTTCTCTTAGGTAGGGAGCAGCATAGTTAGAAGCAAAAGTAGTCTTGGCACACACCAGGATAAAAATAAATAAAATAATTGAATCATTAAATCAATATAAAGTGCACAGCTCCATGGAGCGGAGGGTCAGACAGGTCATATAGCCACACAAGCTGAGACTGAAATGCAGTACTAGGTTGACATGGATGTATGTACCAAAAAGGCCAAAAATTGGGCTGGATACGGGCTTCACTCAGATACCTTGAGCTGGAATGAGCTCAGAATGATAAAAATGGCATGATGCCTACTCACATTGGGCGAGTGACTTACTCCTCCCGAGAAACACCCTCAAAACAAGTAACGGTCTATGTAACTGCGGCTGACCTGAAAACCTTGATGAGGACCAAAACCATCCAAAAAACATCTTTCCAGGGAAAACAGTTGCAGCGATAAAAAGCACCAAATTGAACACGGCTCACTCCTTACAGTTTCACACCATCCTGCATTTCCTGTACCTAAATTGGAACCTGCCACAGACACGGTTGCAGTAGGTCCAATAACGCTAGATCCCTGCAGGCCACCAAACTTAACCCCAGCAGTTTGCCACACCAGGTAATGGCTTCATCAGTACTGCCACCACCAAAGAGCCCTGTCACAGCCCTGCCACAGCTGTAATAACCCCACTGCCATACCTCTCAAAATTGGAAAGCAGGATCCAGTCTCACTCCTGCACGCAGTGGGGATTACCTCCATCTCTCCTGTCCATACAATTGACTCTTCAGTTCCTGGGGACCTCACTCCCATGTTGCCTTACTCTTACATCCCCCCCCAAGGACCTGGCCACACAACCAGTGCTGGAAAGAAAAACTGACCATATCTCCCGGGCCGGGGGTTTGAAACCCTTGCCCACCTGCATGAGCTACCACCCACCGGCCTCTTCTCAAATCAGTCCCAGAGGGTCAAATTTCAAGGGCAGAAAGGGCCTAGAAGAAAACACCCCAAAGGTGGTGGACCCAAGCTGCCCAAACACCACCTAACCGGAGAGAGAATAGCAATTTTAGTAAGCCGCACCAAGAGGGGTGCCTTACATGTATGCCTTACAGGCCTTCCAGAACCATCTCTCTCTCTCTCTCTCCAGGCCCAGTGGTGCAGCTGGACAACCTTAGCGTAGTCTATTACTTCAACAAGCAAGGAGTGACCTATTCCTACCCCCTGTGCTGGGCGGCAATGAGGGTCTGGTACTGGGCTCTAGATCATGGTCTCTAACGGTCAGCTGTCCTAGTGCCAGGTGCCCCCAAAAAAGTGTTGGTGGACAGTCTCAGCCTGTCACAGTCCAGAATGCATGTGTGGGAATTTCTGACCTCGCTAGATCCAGGGCCTGGACTTTTCTGATGAGACGCGTTGTCCTTTTCCTGGAAAGGGAGACTTTCTTTACTCTTTCCCACCCTTGATTCTGATTCAGAGGGTGCTTATCAAGCTACAGATGGAGGGTGCCACTCTAATTCTGGTGGTTCCATACTGGTCTTGTCAGATATTGTTTCAATTACTGCAGCAGTTGGCTGTGGTACTTCCAGTTCCCCTGCCCCTCTGCTGGGACCTGTGGACTCAGGAACAGGGAACCATGGTCCATCTGAACCTCAAGTCCCTCCATCTGCAAGCCTGGCTCCTAAAGACATAGCCATTGCATGGTTCGGGGTATTTCAGAAAGCAGCTGATGTCATAGTGGCTGCCAGGAAACCTTCCACCAGGGCCATTTACTCGATGAATTGGAAGTGCTTTGCTATATGGGCCGCTTCCTATCACCTGGACCCTTTCACCTGTCCAGTGAACCAGATTCTAGAGTATTTCCTGTCCTTGTCTGATGCAGGACTCCACTACTCCTCTATTAAGGTGCAACTGTCTGCTATAAAAGCCTTCCATGTGCCCATCGATGGCCATACTGTAGCCCAGCTGGATGTGGCCCGTTCTTTTCTGAGAGGCATGCTACACTTTTTTATTTTATTTTTTATTTTATTTGAATCTAGGATTACAAGTACCATTGAGCCAAGGCTCTTTCACAAAGGTTCCATGTCGGATGAGGTACAATTCAAGCAAGACATTGAATAACAGTATAACAGTGGGTTACAGGCAGTTACATACAGTTCTATACATTCAATACAGTGTCAAAAAATGCCAGAAGGAGGTCTGGTAACAGGGTTACCATGGTATGGAAGAGAGACACACTACTGGGTTGCGGCCATAGGCACTTGTCAAATATCAATTGAAGTGCTACAAGGGGGTAGGGAAGGAGTGTGGGAGGAGGGCAGGATGAATGGGTGTATGGGAGAGGGAGTTGAGGGGGGAAGAGGGTTAAGTGCTAGTTGGAAAGAGCAAAGAGGAGAGGGGGGAGAACAATTAGGAAGGACAGTCACAGGAGATAGATGCAAACAGGATGTGACGGAGAATGGATTTGAAAGGACCAAGCTTTGGCATTGAGGCGATGTCCATGTTGAGACCATTGAACCAGCTGGGAGCTCTGTGCGCAAAGGATCTTTGCGCTTGTGTGGTGCTGAAATGCAGGATATGCAGTAGTTGGGATTCAGAGCTCCTGGTGATGTGAGTAGTCCACGCTGGGCAGAGGAGAGCTTGGACACCTGGGGGAGCAAGGCCTATTGTTATTTTCTTTGCCATAAGGCAGGTTTGGTACTTGATCTGGTTTGAAAGTTGAAGCCACCCAGTCTGTGTGTAGAGATCACACATGTGGGTGAGGCGATGGGTGCTAGTTATGAGATGGCAAGCTTTGTTTAATGTAGTGGGTATGCGCCTGAGGGCGGTGGCAGAGGTAGAGCCATAGATGATCAGGCCGTAGTCGATTATTGAGATTACTGAGCTCTGTACTGCAATCCTTAAGGCATCTGAGGTAAGGCATTGCCTGTGCCTGAAGAGTAGGGCAGTGCCAGTGTTGGCAGCCATAGCACTGTTGTCAATGTGCGTAGCATATGATGGGTTACAATCGATGGTAACTCTTAGATATTTAAAGGATTGAACCTGTTCGAGGGTTGCACCAAGGCAGTTTTTGATCATGATGCGACTGAGTCTGTGTTTGTTATGCGGGCTGCAGAAGAGCATGGACTTGTTTTTTTTATAGTTGAGAACCAATTTATGTGTACTAAACCAAGTTTCAATCGAGGTGAAGATAAGCTGTAGATTCTTTTGAAGCCTCCTATCTGGAATCCAGTCCCGGCTTGGGACATGAATTTTGTTCTAGAGAAGCTGACTTTGCCTCTTTTTGAGCCAGCCATGTCTTGCGAGATATGCTTTCTGTCATGGAAAGCGTTATTTTTAGTTGCTATTACTTCTGCTTGAAGAATTTTAGAATTACAGGTTCTCGTGTGTGAGCAGGCTTATTTGATTTCCCACAAAAACAGGGTGTCTTTGTGTACCAACCCTGAGTTTCTTCCCAGGGTGATATCTGAATTTACTTTAAATCAATCCTTCCACCTGCCTGTTTATTACCCAGAACATGCCAGCCGAGGAGAGGCATTGCTCCATACTTTAGATGAGCATAGGAGTCTCAGGTACTATACACGCCGTGTAAAGGAAAAAGTCCTCTCATTTGTTTGTTTCTTTTGCCCCTCGCAAAGAGGGCACTCCAGTATAACAGTGTTTGTTCAAATGGTTGGCCAATTGTATTACTTTTTGTTATAGGAAGTACAGTAAGGGACTTCCTGGTGTGATTCATGGCCATTCAACCAGAGGCATGGCCACTTCTGTTGCCTGTTTCAGGAATGTGTCAGTTGCAGATATTTGTGCTGCTGCCACTTGGGGTACTGTTCACACACTCACCAAGAACTGCAGTCTGGACATTGCCTCCAGAGGAAGGGCAGGCTTTGGCCTAGCTGTGCTTCAGGGTCTTCTTTCTTAGGCCTCTGGCCTCCTGCCACCCAGACTGTCTTGTGCTTAACACTGCTTTGGACTCCTTCCAAAGCTTTTTACCTGATGACAGAGATATCCCCAAAGAAGAAAGAACAGTTATGTAAGAACTTACAGTAATATCTTCGAGGGAATCTCTGTCATCAGGTCATGCCATCCCTCCCTCCATCTCCCTTTTCTCTCTCTCTCTCGCTCCCTCTCTCTCTCTCTCTCTCTCTCCAGCTCAGCTGTCCTTTTGCTCCAGCCTTTTTGCTCACTGGGCACCTTCTCTCTCTCCTTGGTTCCCTGGTGGTATTCCTACCTCCTATGGCCTCCAGCTAGGGAAAGAACTGAGGGGAGGAGCGGGGCCACTTATGCTTATATAGGGCTGTGACATTGGAGCCTGACATTGGCATGGGTGACCCCTGATAGACTACTGTAGAAAAGCTTCTGTGTGATCCTAGCGCCTGACGGCTAAGTTCCATAGGTGTGACCTAATGACAGAGATTCCCTTGAAGATCTACTGTCATGGTAAGTTCTTATTAACTGTTCTTTCTGTATCAAGGAGTATGCACTGCAGTACGGGTGAGTGAGACTCTTCTGGTATAATTAAATGGGAATGACATTTCTCCTGTACTAATAAGAAGACAGCAAGATTCCTTTCTAGCTTGGGAAGGGGCTTCCCTGCAGCAATGTGACTCACTTCATGAGCTGGTGTTAAAAGGAATTTTTCTTCTTTTGAAAAACTGTCTTGTCCTGCTGGAATAAAATATCTTTGTAACTTTAGCCATGGTGATGCTGCTGCTTGCCAGTCTATTTAATCCTTGAGCTTACCTTTCATGGGTTTAAGCTGTCCAGCGGCAACTTAAAGGTAGTTGGGGGTGGGTCTCTCCAGTGGCTGAAGAGTCCCATGTACACCTTAAACTGCTTGTGGCTCCTTTATTTGGGAGCTACTGTATATTGCCTGGTTCAAAGGTCCCCTGTGGTACCTGAAACTGGTTGGTAGTGGGCCTCCCCAATGGTAGAATGGTTTCGCTTTCCTTCAGTTCCTTGCTGTTGGTTCTCATTATGTTGCTTGCACGCATGTGCAAGAAACATAGTGCCATCATCCGAGTTTTCAGAGGTGTGTCAGCCCATCTTCCAATGCAGTCAGTGTGTTTGCAGGCGCGGCCCCAGTTCCCCAATCACTGCTGCAGTTGTCTATGACAAGCTGAAAATGTAGTGGCATACAGTTGAAAGGGAGAGCTCTGCTTGAGTGAGCAGGATCTCTCCCCACACACACAGCCTTTACACACACACTGTGTACTCATGCACCTCCCCTCCCCCACACTGTACGGCTGGCCAGGGGTGCCCAATCCCCATTGGCTCCACGCCCCCCCAAAGCATCCAGGTGCCACGGCTGGAGCCCACCCCAGCATGGCAAAATGATGTTACGGCCGGCGGGGTGCCCAATCCCCGTCAGCTCCAGTGTCTCCCATGCTGTCACCGGAGGGGTGCCCAATCTCCTGTCAGCTCTACTGTCTCTCCCCAAGCATTAGGGTGCCACGCTGAGGCCCACCCCAGCATGGCAAAAAAGTTATAAAGCAACGGGTGCCCAATCTCCGCCAGCTCCACGCCCCACACGCAGTCCTTGTGCCACGCCGGAGCCCACCCAGTGTGGCAAACGCCCCATGTCATCATTAAAAAACAACAACCTGGAAATAAAAACTGTCCTCGGCGCTTCTCCCTGCCCCCCCCACAACCCGCACTCACCCACTGCGCACCCTGCCTCCCCACACCCTCACTCCCATACTTACCTCCGATCTCAAGCGCCGACGTATCTCGGTGGACCGGGAACACGCCTGCACTCTTCAAAGCCGACCGCCTGAACTGAGGAAATGCCGGTAAGCTGTATAATGGAATAGATAGGGTTTTCAACTTTATTGCATATCTCAGGCATTTTTTGGGATTTTGCACCAAATTTTCAACATGGGGTTTTGGGACCCCTTCTCATGAATGATGTCACTGTCATGGCGTTATTCGGGCCCGAAGGGTGATTTCGCAGCCACTGCACGAAATCACCTTTCCGGAATGATTAACGAAACGACACTGCCAGTGTTCATAAGGTGGGCTCTCAAAAGCCTATTTTGAAAATTTGGTGGAAAATTCAAACTAAAACTGTTTTATGAGTGCATTCGCAGTTCCTACGCACACTCATAAGTTCGCGACTTTTCAATATTTTCACTCCAGATTTTCCAACATTACCATTTTGCCACACCTCTTTATAGGCAATACAGCTGCCATTTTACATCCTGCCCAAAATGTGTTGCTTCATATGAGCACAATAGGCGTGATGTGCTGAACTCAATGTATGGGACACATTAAGAAAATCACAGTGACACTGTTCATGAGCAGAGGTCTTAAAATGGCTGTGTTGAAAATTTGGTGAAAAAATTCCTAAAAATGACTGTTTTACGAGTGTGCATTGCGCAGTTCCTACGCACGCTCGTAAGTTCGCGAATTTTCAATATTTACACTCCAATGACTTCCAAATTCCTAAACAGCACATAGAAGCAAGCAACATTCGGCATTGACAAATGCTTGTTTTTTGACTCTTTTCAGTGGGGTTTGATTTGTTGTTCTCACTTGACATTTACTGGGGTTTTGCAGCTCTGAAAACCCCTATTTCTGTTTGCATATGTGTGAGTTTTTCCTTTGGAAATATTGTTCCCCTGAGGCAGTCTGAACTTGTTCTGAGGGCTGGTCCCCCCGTGGCAGTTTTTGCTCTGCATCTCTGGCATGAGACACTATGCCAGGTACTCATCTAACTTCTTCTGGGTCAGGAATGTCTGCTCCTCTAGCAACCATATTCCTCTCTTTTATTTTTCTGGACAAAAAACAATTTATTTTAAATATGTACAGTATGGTCAGAGTGAATGTATTTCTTTATTCCCCTGTTTGAATTGATGTTATTTTCCTCTGTTATTTTACTTAGTGGGTTTTGTTTTATTGCATTTCAAAGGGAATTCGTACAATACAGATTCACATTGTAAATATACCAACATACATATGAACATACGAAGAAGCCAGCAGAAGAAGGCCATTTGGTCTATCAAGTCTGCTCTTATTGCAGGGTCCACAGCTTGAGCTAATGTCCCTGCCCTCCCTTCCCACTCCTTCCATCCTCCCCACCCATGATTCTTACCTTCCCCCATGCCTATCCCAGCCTCTCTAAAAGCTGCCCACTGTCTTCGACGAGGTGATCTCTTCCAGCAGCACATTCTAAGTGTTCACCACCCTCTCTTTGAAGAAGTACTTCCTGACCTCCATCCTAAACCTCCCACCCTCCAGCTTAAGACTGTGCCCCTTCTGATATGGTTGCCACTCAGCTTAAAGAGACTCTCCTTATCAACCTTATTTATCCCTTTCAAGTACTTGAATGTCCCAATCATGTCCCCTCTCTCTCTCTCCTGTCTTCCAGGGAGTACATGTTCAGTGCCCTCAACCTCTCCTCGTATGCCTTGCCCTGCTGACTGGCTATTATCTTTGTAGCCCTCCTCTGCACCTTCTCCAGCAGGTTAATGTCCTTTTTGAGGTGTGGGCACCAGTACTGAACTCCATACTCTAGATGTGGCCTTACCAGTGACCTGTACAAGGACAGTATAACCTCCTCTCTCCTACTACTGATCCCCCTAGCTATGCATCCCAGCATCTTGTTTGCCTTTGCTGCTGCTTTCTTGCACTGCATGGAGGCAAACAAGATGATACAAATATGTGAACCTTGCCAGCACATCTTTTAGCACATTGGGAAGACTGGTGGTGATAGGGCCCCTAAATATACTTTTTTAAACTATTAACACACCCCGGAGCATAGATTAACATGCACAATGTGCACTTAACATTAGTGCTCATGACAAGATCACCAACTGTAATAGAAAATCCCCTGTTCCTCTGGTGGTCCCCATTGAAAACAGGGAAGAAAATGTCCTGCCATGATGTTAAAATCATGGTTCTGTCAGAACCCTGCTTCTGCAGTCTGCTGGTCCCAGCACACACGGCCATGAGCATGCATGCCTATGCCTGCAGTCAGCAGGCTGTGTATTAGAGCTGATTAATACAAAAAGTAAACACTATGCTTTTTTGTATGCCTGGTAAGGACAGTTATAGAACTTTGTATGAAGAAATCATTAGAATTGAGTTGAAACTGCTGCATAAGTATTTTCTCTCAGTAATGTGAGCGTGATGCCCGCTCATAGTAGTGAGATAAAAACTTATACAGCAGTTTCCAGCGCTCAGTTTCACAGTGAACAACATGACAGGGGTTTCTATAGCTGTGCTTTATCAGGGCATAGAAAAAAAGCATAGTGTTTACTTTTTTGCATTAATCAGCTCTAATACACAGCCTGCTGACTGCAGGCATAGGTGTGCATGCTCACGGTTGAGCGTGCTGGGACCAGCAGAATGCAGATCTGCCCAGTGTGCTAACGATGTGCTGGCAAGGCTCACATATTTACCGAGTGAGCCTGCATTGTACAGATTCCCTTCGTTTAAAAAGTATATGTAGGGGCACTGTCACCACTAGTCTTCACAATGTGCTAACGAATGTGCTGGCAAGATTCCCATTTGATAGTGTGAGCCTGCATTGTACGGATTTACTTTAATCACTGTTTTGCAGGGCTAATAACAAAATGATTATGTATTCCTCTGCATTTTTAATATCTATTAGGTCATGTTTACCTAAACAGACTTGAACTTTCAATCTTGAATCATGCAAGTTTCTTGAAGTAGCTAGACGGACGCAAAGGATAAGAAGAGGGAGGAATGTTAAGGGGAGATTAGCTGATTCCCTTATTCCAGTAGGATACATGCACGTAAACGTAATGTCACCTCTAATAAACTGGGTGACGCTACAAGAGGAATACCCTTTTTTATTGTTGTTTATTGAAAATCTGTTGAATTTAAAGCTGGTAGCAGTAGTTGCAAATTCCTCTTAAAATATAAATACAGGATATGGAAAAGGTGCCCTACTTGAAGGTAAGATCGCAATTTTCAGAATCCTGAGAATGCTGCAAACCCCTGGTGCAGCGATCATTTGGTGCACAGACTTGCGGCATTCTCCTGGCCAACGATCGGGACTTTCAGTCCCAAGTGCCAAATGCCACAAGTTAGATCAGCTTTTCCCTGGCCTAACTTGCACTATTTGGGGGACTCTTTTTATGGGCCTTGTGCCAAATCTTTGGCGCAAGCTGCTGTAAAGGGTGGAAAGTATTGTAACTGCACCCGATGCACTAAAATTAGGTGCAGTTGTGTCAAGAGTTTGGCACAACTGCACCAAGCAACGAGGTTAATGCAAAGCTTGCCCCAAGCCCTGCATCACCCTTTGAAAATCAAGTCCATGGAGTCTTCATTTAGTACATCATTCTTTGGGTTTTTTTATGTTTAACTGAAACCTGGCAATGTGAAAAGGATAGTGTGGTGCTGATTGAATACTGTCCATCTGGATTTAATTTTGCAGCCAGATCAAGGACCAATAAGAAAGGAGTGGGGATTGCAATACTAGCCAGATCACACTTGATTGACTCTCACAAGTCACTAGATACTATAAAACCTGTCGAAGGGTTAACCATTTGTCTATCAAAGGCTGTGAAACTTGTGATTGTTTATCACTCTCCCAAATCTAATGTTGGGTTCTTCGAAGAACTTTCTGATTTTGCTTTCCGTGTATTTAAAGGAGTGAAGAAAGCATTAATTGTAGGTGATTTTAATTTTCATGTGGATAACTCTGAAAACAAGTGAGCTACTGAATTTTTAAGTTTTCTAGACTCCCATGGTTTTGGGTATCATAGTAATGACCTGACCCATCGTGCAGGCCATACTTTAGATTTAATTATTTCTAGGGGGGGGTCTGTCAATTGATTGCACTAAAAATTACAATGTTTCATTCTCAGATCACAAAAATTTGAAATGGGCATTTCCTCTAAATCTCTGAAACAGAGTTTCTTTGTATCATGGGCACTTAGATCAATGGATGTCGAAAAGTTCTCTGAATGCTCTAGGAAATTTTCTTTGAAGCCTACTTTATCGGTAGATGTATTTAATGATATCTTATCTATACTGTTAGGAGCCTATACTTCTGAAAAGCTTTGTACATCCAGTAGGTGGGTGGTCTCCTCCTGGTTCTCCACTGAGATGTCCCATCTCAAACAGGAGAACTGCAGATTAGAGAGGTTTTAGAGGAGTTCCAGGTTACAGACTGATAGACACATTTTTATCTTACAGCCCTGTGTAATCAAAGTATGCAAGCTACTAAATGTGCACATTATTCAAATCTGTTTGCTGACAATGCTGGAGATATACAGTTCCTTTTTCAAGTTGTTAATAGGCTTGACCGTCCAAGCTAGTGATAATCTAGACCTCTAACCATCACAGGAAAGATGTGAACTTCTTGCCCAATATTTTTGGGACAACGTTTTGAACACTAGACTTAACTATGTACAGTAAAAACATCCCAAAGTAATTCTGTGCTGGAAATCTCTCAGCGCATTAAGGAAGGGTTTGGTTTCGGTTCATGTGAAGTTTCTCATGACATTGTGTTAAAGGTTGCTAACTATTCGAAGAAGGCTACTGTACCTGTGATCTTGGTCCTTTGCCTGCATGTCTGTTTTTTCCCGGTTCTTCTGTACTGATGGGCAGCATTGCGAGTATAATTAATGAACCACTTAGTTCTGATATTGTTCCTGTTGTCCTGAAATCTGCTATTGTTAAACCAATCTTTTTTTAAAACCTGACTTAAATTCTGAGGATCCCGCTATCAACCAGTGTCAAATCCTCCCATTATTATGAACATTTTCAAAAAGGTACTAGCAGAAAAATTGGTAAACTTTCAGAAAATGAGTGCTAGGAACCTTTTCAGACAAGTTTCAGAACTAATCATTCTACAGAATCTGCATTAGTAAAAGTTACAAATGACATTCCTATGGCAAATGATTGTGGTGAATGTACCTATTTGAGTATACACGATCTCATGGCAGCTTTCAACACCACTGACCATCAGATAATGTTGGAGTGGCTTTCTTCTGTTGGGATGTCTGAGTCTACTGTGAGTTGAACAAACAAGACTGGTAGTGGTGCTCAAACCTCTATAGATGGGGCTTATAGGAACTAGGTGCATCATAACAGGGTGTTAACTACTGTGAGTTGGTTTGAATCCTACCTGTCTTCGCACAAGTTTACTGTTCAGATGAGTAACATTAAATCCTCGGCTCAAGTTGTGATATTAGGGGCCCAATATTTAGTAGGGCACAAAGCACAGTGCAAATGTTTGTGCTGCGCTTTGCAATTGCCCAAGGGTCCCAGGATGGTATATTCAGTCAGGCGCTAATCCCCTCCCTCCAATCGCCAGCCATGAAGTAAAAAATAACAATCCCTGGTGCTAGTGGTCTCTCCCTCTGATCACTAGCCCCAAAGTAAAAGTAACAGTCGTTGGTGGTAGTGGTCTTCCCTCTCTCCAGTCGCTGGCCTAAACTAAAACTAACCAGCCCTGGAGGTAGTGGTCCCCCTTCCCTCTGATCACTGTCCCGAAGCAAAAATAATGACCCCTGGTGGTAGTGGTCACTCCTGTCTGATTGCCGGCCCGAAGTCAAAATAACGATCCCTGGTGGTAGTGGTCCCCTGGTCCCCCCAATTGCCAGCCCAGAAGTAAAAACAGACCCCTCCCTGGCATCCAATAGTTCCCACCCCACAGCACTGGGCATCCCCCACTTACCTGGTCAATATCTGTAGTGCTACAGATGCATGGTATTGGCACAGCCTGTCCACCTCTCAGCAGTCATATATATTGACAGGAGCATGCCTCTATTTACAGGATAGGATCCTGCAAATAAGAGGTGTGCTCCTCACCTGGGCATATGGTGGATGGCCAAGGAGGCATGAGGAGGGCTGTGGTAGTTGCTGCATGCACCCATGGCACTGTGGGTACTGATTTTTTTGTTATTTTCATCTTTATTTGTTTTTACTTACATTATATTCAATTGTGTGAAGCAATAGTAAAATAGGAATCAAAAGAGGGTACTTACAGCAATCTTGCAAGCATTAGAGCAATGAATTCCTAAATAAGTTATTCTAAAAATATACCAGACCAATTGGAGATCTTTGTCCATGAGGGTCCTGGGGATTCAGTTGGACCCAACTTCAGGTTACTTAAATTCACTATACTGCGGGTACTGATAAAGTGAGTAGAGGTGGGGTACCTGGTGCCACGGGGGTGATCACTGTATGCCAAGGAGGCTTTTTTTTTTACTTTTGGGCTGCAATCAGTGGGAGGGGGATCACTAGCACCAGGGATTCTTTGTTTCACATGAGGGGCTGGCGATTGGTTGGAGGAGGGCCACTAGCACCAGGGATTCTTTATTTTACATTGGGGGGTGGTGATAAGAGTGAGGACACCGACCATCTGGGATTGTTATTTTTATTTCGGGGCTGGTGATTCGAAGGAGGGAGGACTACTACCACCAGAGACCATTAGTGTTACTTTGGGGCTGATGATCGGAGGGAGGGGGACCACTACCACCAGGGATGGTTTAGTTTTACTTCAGTGTTGGTGATCAGAGAGAGGCGGACCACTATCAGCAGAGTTTCTTTATTTTATATTAAGGGCTGGTGATCAGGGGGGTGGGTATGCTCGCCCAGCGGCCAACCAGCTGGTTGGCTGTATTACCTCTGGTAGCTGCTAGGGTTGTGTGAAGTAAAAGGAGGTTTTCTTTGGCAGTATTTGCGTGGCGAAAAAAGACCACGCAAAACACTGCTGCATAAATCCTCTGAATATTGGCTTGCGTCAATATTCCTGTACCCACCCCACCATTTGCGTACCCCCCTTTTTGGTTTGCGCAGATGCTACACCTGTTTGCTGGTGCAACAGAGTCCTTCCAGTATTGTGCTCCAGAGCAAAACCCAGTTTGTGCAGAAGAACACTGGTTAGCGTCTGTGTAAGTCTCCCCACCCCCACGATGGGGTTATCTGTTTTGGGCAACAGCCTGTTTATGCCCCAGATTGTTCCTACAGCTTGTGCCGGATGGTCCTGTTCCTCGGACCCATGTTGGTAGCGGGGCCAAGGGTCTTTGGTGCTATTTGCACCTCTGGGTGCCAAACTACTCCTGCCCAGTTTGTTAAGTAGCAGAGGCCAAACTGAGAGATAAACAGTAATAGCTGCGCATGTGAAAAATGCACATGCACAGCAACAGCCTTAAAGGTGCTGTAGCTCCTGGAGAAATGTTTGGCCGGTGGCCATAATTAAAAAATGTTCCTGGCTTCAGGGCAGGCAGCAGAGCTGGGAAATGAGTGTTGTGCACCAGTGGGTGCCTTTTTGGGGGTTCCTTGGTCCCCAAACAGGAAGCAGGACTGGGAACAGTTCAGGTGAAGTGCTCAAAAAGGCACCTCAGCTTTTGGGAGCCTCGACAGCCAAACAGGGCTCCCCTAAACACATTATGGGTTTCCCTGGTCTTAGCTCAGAATGCAGGGCCAGAGCATAAGGTTGGCAGCCCCTGAATAAGCTTATTCTAAAAGTTATAGGCTGGCAAGGCAGGCATAAAAATGCAAATAATGATGGCGGCCACCAGAGGTTCTCCCATCTGCAAAGGATTCAGGGAGGGGTTAGAGGGCACCCTCCTCTACCTGGGAAAATACTGACCATTGGGAGGTGAGAAAAGGGCTGCTATAAAAGGGGGCTGTGCCCTCTAAAGGGGAGAGTCCCCATGGAGTCAAGCCAAAGGAGGGCAAGTTGGAACCTGGAGGTAGGAGGGTTGCATTGAGCCCATAGGCTAACTGTTAGTGCAGTTAGGCCCTCCGAGCCCAGAAACAAGCAAGGCAAAGTGCCTATTAGTCATTTTCTCATTAGGGAATCAAGGTGACTGATGATATATTTTCCCAGTGGGATGTGTTTGAACTGCTGTTCTCCATTGGTTTAAACCTGTCATCTGCTCTAAACTGTTGGAACTGTTTGCCAACCTGAGATAGAAGTTGTTTGGGCTGAGATTTGTGAGTTAAGCCTGTAATCTGCTCTGAACTGTTGGAACTGTTTGTCAGCCAGGAAGAGAAGTTGTTTGGACGGGGATTTGTGACTGTTGAAAGCCTGACTGTGTTTAAGTTTTAGGAAAGCTGTGTGTGCCCTGGACGTTTTGGATGACCACAAGCTTGTGGGTCCCCTTGGATGGAGGCAAAAGGCCTAAGTGGCAAAGATGATGAAACATCTGGGAGGAGAAGATGACGAAAAGCCCATGACAGGTGAAGACGACAAAGGCCTGAGGGGCAAAGACGATGAAAGGCCTGTCACTGGTGAATGTCCAGTACCTGCTTCTTATTCTCAGTGGCTGATGTGGTGTATTAAGAGACTGTCTGCTGATTTCAGAGTGGTATCACTAGTCTGTGTCATTCCTTAGCACCCCTAAGACTGTCAACAAACTGTGGGCACTTCTAGGCTGCAGCCCCAAGAAGTTGTTCAACAAAGTTGTTAGATATTCAGAGGGAGTGAAGTCCTGGGCAGAACTTTGTAAAGCCATAGGAACAGCCCAGGCACAAGTTGTAAAATGTTACGTGTGTTACTTTGTTTGAAATCCTGTGGGACCCCTTTTTTCCAAGTTCTCTAATTTAAGTTCAAAAGACTGTTGCACCTACAGTATCCCCAAATTGTCTTCAATCTTGATTCATCCAGTTGACCACCAGCAACCTGGTGAGGTACCCACTGTAACGGACAGTAACAACTCTTACGGCCATGGGGGAAAGCTGGGTACACCCATGGGGTGGTTTGGAGACTGTGTGTGGAAAAAGTTTTGAAACTGAAAATGTTTGTTCTTTGTTTTTGTTTCCCTTTTACCCCTTCCCAATAATAAATCAGAGGTTACTTTATTTTACAATTGGAATTCATGGTTATTGCTTTGTGTGTATTGCCACTGTGTGGGGGGAAGGTAATTGAGTGTGGGAGGGAAAATAATATTTGTTCCTGGGGGGAGGTTACGGCCACATTGGGTAGCCTTTATATACCCTTGCCCTAGGCAGAGGCACCAAAACCTGTTCTGGTATTCTATTTGTATACTGCACACACAAGAACCCAGGCCAACTCCAAGGTAAGTCTGTGTGTGAGGGGGCGCCAGGGTGTGCATGACAGAAGGACCCCCCCTTACACCCCCACAAACTTTTGAATATTGAGCCCCAGGTATTCCCCAGGGATCCTTATTAGGACCAAGTCAGTTTAATATGTCTGATACCAATGGGAAATATTATTAGGAAGTTCAATTTAAATTTTTGCAACTGTGCTGATGATACACAGTGGTATTTTCATGTTTAATCGTGGTCCAAGGACATTGCTGAAAAGTTGGAAGCTTGCCTTTGTTAATTAAATTCTTGGTTTGTGGGAAATGTCCTGCAGTTAAAAGGGCCACTGTCAATCTCCTTAGGCCTCCAATTGTCCCTATTTTGAAAAACACATTTTATGATTGTTCACATTCTGTAGAATTTCCTGATGTAGATAGTTGGTTGATTCTGATTCCCCTTTTCTTTTTAAAAGTGAAAAACATACTGCCCACCATACTGGTGTTGCCACACACACATGTGTTTGTTTTCAGTTCTTGATCAACTTCCACTGCATCTTTTCTGGACTTGGGAACACCCCCAAAACAGTCTAGCCACTCATGCAGTAGGAGAAGAGGAGACTCTTGTATCATGAGTGGCTGCGCTGTTTAGGGGTGTTCTTAATGTTTCGAAAGTATGCAGTAAGACTGCAACAAGGATTTGAAACAAAACAAGATTGGGAATAATTACACCACTAGTATGCATTTTAGTTCTTCTTAGCAAGGAAGCGGATAAAACAACAGGCAACATCAATGAACTTTAAAGAAGGGAAGCAATCATAAAATGTGAGTGTTCATCTAGGAATAATATGATGAAAAAGGGCTGACAATGTCCCTTTAAATCTAAAAAAAAAAGTATCAATTTGTTTCGGTACAAAATGAGAACTTTATGTCTCTAGGAAGTTTGGTAATACTAGGTCTTGGTTTTAACTTGGATACATCATCAGTTGTTAAAGATCTGGGGTTTCTTTTTGATTCTAATCAGTCATTTGACACTCATATTAACTCTATTAGGAGAACCATACCTCTCAACCTCCTGCCTCATGAATCAGGGACAAGGCTTAAAAAAATCAGGGTCAAAGGACCAAAATCAGGGACACATCTTCAAAATTGGGAATATCAACTCAGGAAGCTGGTAGAATAAGGGGCTTAGTGTAAAATGCATTTTCTAAGGAAGAACAAGTCTGTAACTTTAAGGTTTGACATTATTTTGTTCTTACAACTCCCACCGTTTGGTCACGGAAACACAATTTTTAGTAGGGACAGAGTAAAATTCTGAGGCAAAATCAGGGACGTCCCTGAAAATCAGGAACAGTTGGGAGGTATGAGGAGAACTGCATTTTTTCACATTAGGAGACTCTCTAATGTAAAGTAATTTGTAAGTAATTCCCATCTGAAAACGTTGGTTAATACGGTTATTTCTAGGATTGACTATTGCAATGCCTTATCAGGTCTTCCAAATTGTAAACTTGATAAATTGCAATGCGTTTTGATGCTGCGGTGAAAATGGTCTCAAATGTAAGTGTCTGAGAGCATGTTACTCCTGTGCTCAAAGACCTTAATTGGTTACCGTTCAAGTACTGGATTGATTATGAAGTGTTACTTCTTACTTACAGTACAGATACTTACATGGCTCTAGCCCCAGGTATCTGTTAGATTTACTTGTGGAACATTTTCCTACAAGAACTCTTTGCTCTGGAAATCTTAAGCTGCTGACTATTCCTAAATTGAACCTCAAGACGGTTGGTGGTATGGCTTTTGAGATCAGGGTCCCTACATTATGGAATGCCCTTTTGTTAGGATTATGGCTATCAAACCCATTAGAAAGTTTCAAATCTGTCTTGAAAACTTGGCTCTTTTCTTAAGCCTTTGCTCGTCAGTGATTTTTAACTACATGAGGGGGCCGGATATTCAAACTGCACCCGAAAAGTGCGCAACAGCAGGAGCAAGCGCCAAGTCACTTCTTGTCTGCATACGTCGCGATATTCAAACATGGAGCAAGGCCAATTGCGCAAGCAGCCAACGCCTGAATATCGCACAAACTGCCGTGGCAGCGCAACCAGGAAGGGAAGCTGAGCAGATACGATGTGCCATAACTAACAAGGCCAGCCCAGCTGAGCAGTTCAGAGGCCCATAGGGCAAGCAATGACACCCCCAGCAGCATAGCAATGGAACAGCACAACCAGGGAGGTAGGCAGAGGCCCACCACCCATGCTACAGATGGGCACAGGGACACACTGCAGAACTAACAATGCACCCCCACACCCCAAGAACAGCATAACTGGGGGAGGGACGGAATATCAACCGGCCCATGGGGACAAGCAAAGAAAGCACATCCCGGCCGTGTTACTGCAGCACACCCACTGGCAAGCTGAGACTGCCACACAAAGGGGGCGGACCACCCCAGTGTCCAGCAGCCCCCCATGTGCACAGCACACCCTGCACTGTGACCCCAAGACACCACCCATGAGCAGTGACTGTGACCGTCACTGCAGGACTCCCCAGGCCCCCGGCACAATGCAACCATGTGTACCACCGAACCATACAAGCCAGACCCACCAGGAGCACCCAGCGGTGTGTGGCAGCACACGGCCAGACCGGCTGAAAGCCACCACCACACCAGGGACACCCCCCCATGCACACACACACACAATCCCGACACAATACCACACCAGATGCTATGCACACCACTGCAACTGAGCACCCATAGCCAGCTGCAAATCAGAGACCACTACAGTATTCATACAAAATAGATTTATAAAAGAATATCAACATGAACACACGACAATAAACTATGTACAGAGAGATATATACAAAGAAAGGGGTGGGGAATACGGGTACAAGGTAGGGGTGGGTAAGGGGCAGGGGTGAAGAACTTGGTGAGGGAAGGCAGGGTGTGAGGGAAGGGTAAAGGGGGTAGGTGTGGGACAGCTACTGTCCTCCAGGCTGCACAGCAGCAGGTTGCCCCTGGTCCCGTGGCCTCCTCCATCATCTGACACCCCTCCGGTGCATCTCCTGCAGAATGGATAGGGACTCCGTGGACACCTCCAGCAGGCGGTGGACAGCCTGCTCAATCCTGTGCAGGACCCGGACACCTAGGGCAAGGGAACAGAATCAATGGCTGTGACTGTCCACAACCCTGAAGCCCACCCAACATGCATGGCATACAGCCAAGTGCCCCACCCTGTGATGGACTGCACCCACTCACAGTGACCGTGCACAAGACAAGCCCAACCAGGCAGCAACAGCCATGTGTGCCACTGCACACACACCCCACCCATGCCCAGCACAGCACAACCAAGGCTGTCCAGTGACGTGGCTATGTCGTGGGAAGGTAGTGCCACAGCCATGTGCCCAATGCATGCATGGACCACCAGTGACGCACTCACAGACATGCAGTGCCACTGGACGGTGCTGACTGTCACACGTCGCGTGCATGGCAGTGTTGTCCATGGATGGTGGCCATGCCCCCCCCACAGCATGCAATAGCATCCATGTTGTAATGACACTCACCCTCATCAAGCCGCTGCATCAGGTGCTGCGGCTGCGGCTGCTGCTGTCACTGCTGCTGTGGCTGTGGCTGTTGCACCCCTCCTCTGCCAGCCACCCTGGCACCGCCATCCCATGCCTCAGCCCGTGCCTGACTCCGCTCCTCCACACCTGTGGGAGACAAAGGAAGAGAAAAACATCAGTGAGATCCCAAAGCAGACAGCCCCTTGCCTCATTGAGTGTGCCTGCCCACACATCCAGACCCAAACAGCACACACCTGCAAACACCCTCACAGCAAACCACAGCCCAACCCACCCCATGCGAGATTACATTACACAGTCACCCATGCAGACAATACCGGTGCATACACAGCACACCCACCTGGCCTGGGCACATTGCCCCTCCTGGCACGCGACCTGAGGCGCGCAAGCAGAGCATGCTCCCTCCTCTGCAGGTCACCGTAGCGGTGCCTGCACTGTCTCAGGGGTCCTCCTCCGGTCAGTGGCCTGCTCCAGGGCAGCGGTGACCTGCTGCCACACATGGGTGCGTGGCACCTGCAGGGGCACACCTTCAAACAGTGAGCCATAGTGGGGCTCCACCACAGCTACCAGGTTGGCTAACTCCAAAGCCCCCCATTGTGGTGCTCTCCTGCGTGCCATTTTCAAAATGTACAGTGGCAATATGGCGCTCCGCAGCGCGGCAACCCCACGTGGAAATGTTGCGCAATACAACTCCATCACTGTCTATCGTGCTGTTCGGACAGCGCCGTCAGTCCACATTGCGCTGTCACCGAACAGCGCGATAGAGCCGTACACATGCCAGACGTACAGCGCCAGGGGGCAAAGGTCGTGCACAAGGTCATGGGTCAGTGGCGCAAGGCCACGCATAGCGCCATCAGATGTCCACACGTCCTGCGCGATCAGACACCTGCGTGCCAGTGCCACAGTGGACTATTGCGCAGTACTGCCACTGCGCCATGTGGTGACCAGCGCTGTAGTGCCATTGGCACAATGGTGGCCATGGCCTGAATTGCTGATCATGCACAGCGCGTCATCAGCATGGCAGACGCCTGCGTAAGCTACCTGGGCATGCACAATGCAGTGTACCACACAGTCACAGATATGCGCCATTGGCTCAGCCGGCTCAACCGTATTGCGCAAAGCGCAACGGCGCGATATTCAGCCGACACATGCAAATCATCTGATCAGCCATTCAAAGGTGCAGTGGCGCGATTTGCATTCATTACAGTTGCTCCACTCCTAATTTGCATGCATTGCGCTATAAATGTGCGACATTGGGCTGCGCTGGCCAGATTCGGTTACTGCAGGTGAGAGGTGGGTTGCATGCTGTGTGATGGTCTGGACAATGGTCATGGGATAACGCTGTAGACTGCACAGTGACAGGTGTCCACTTCCACCCATACAGATCGACATGACCGAGTAGAGCCAAGGTGAGAGTGAGGATGGTGGGCGGAGGAGGAGGCCCAACTTCACCCCAGCGGAGACAGAGGCCCTCTTCCAGGCCTACCTGGAGGAGGAGCCACTACTGAGTGGACGGCGGGGCACCCCTCAGGCCCTTGCGGCTGCATGGGAGGGGGTAGCTCGGGCAGTGAACCTGCACAGAAGCCACCAGCGCTCCGTGTAGGAATGCAAAAAGAAGATGGGGACAGACCGCAGGAGGGTGAAGGAGAAGGTGGCAGCCCTCAGGGCGGCATGTGCTGGCACAGGCGGGGGCCAGCCAGCAGTGGCGGAGCTGACCCCGGCCGAGGACCGACTGGCTGCATCAATGCAGTGGAGTGCTACTGAGGGCGTACCAGGAGGTGGATTCCAGACAGGTGGAAGCCCATCACTGCACGGTATGACATGGTGGTGGTGTTGGGGGAAGGGGAAGGTTGTTCACATGCACTCACATGTCCTCACTTTCTGTTACAGATCCTGTTCATCTTCAGGGGATGGTGGTGGTGGGTCCAGGCAGTGAGGAAGACCTGCTGGAATTGGAGGAGGGTCCATCCACCTCTGTCACCAGCCAGCATGCACTGCACCAGCATGCACGCCGGGCTGCCAACTCTGTTGTCGGTGAATCAGGTGTGGGGGGTGCACAGCCTGTGTCTCAGCAGTCTGGCATGCAAGCATGCCAGCATGCTGTGACTGTGGCTGTAGCACGTACCTGCACCATTGATGATGCAAGGACTGCAATGGGCAGTGACATGTGTGTGTCCCATGACGGACACACATCAGGCCAGCACGTGCCCCTGGGCCTAGCTGGTTCAAATGTGTGTACCAGCATGTCGGCACAGTCCCAGGCTGTGCTTGTCAGCACCGATGGGGCAGCACCGGTGGCTGTGCAGGCGTCTGGCACTGTTGAGGCCACAGCAGTGGAATGAGTGGTCCCTGGGGCACAGCGGTTGGAGGGGCAGCAGCAGCAGTCACCCACCAGGTCTGGGGGTACAGTGTCCAGCGGTGGCACATGCCCACCGCCCTTTGATATGCCCATTCCTGGTCCTGGTGAACAGCGCCCACCCTCAAGGGATGTTGAGCATCAGGACCTTCCATACCCTGGGGGACAGGATGCCGTTGTGGCAGAGTACCCATTTGAAGAGCACACCCGCCTGCTGCGGGAATCAGTACAGCAGCAAAGGCGGGTTGCAACATCCGTGGAGGCACTGTGCGTGGCTGTGGCGCGGCACAGCAGGGACTCTGCTCTGATCCTTGCAGAGATGGTCCATATGCGGATGGATGTGACCGCCTCCATTGACAGGCAGACCCAGGCATTGGTCGCTGTCGTGGCTGCATTGGGCACACAAGCAGGTGCCCCTGTACCATGCACCCCACACAGTATGCTCTCCACTCCCCGTTCCCGGCATCATGCGACTCCCAGCATGTCGACGCCGGGTTCTGCTGTGGGCATCCCGAGCACCTCTGGTGCAGGTATGTTTGGCATACTACAGATCCCAGTGCGGACAAGGTTGCGATCGCGCAGTGGGACCCCTGGTGGTCCATCGGTGCCACCCAATGTGGTCCCTGCTCAGCCTGCCAGTGCTGCTGGGTCACGGTGGGGCCGCCCATGCATCTGCGGTGGCCGTGGAACAGTGCACCATAACTGACCTGTCTCCCAGTGCGGGCCCTGTCTGGTGCTGCCCTGTGTGCAATGTGCGTCATGGTGGGCAGTGCACTGGTGGGTGCCCTGCACATCACGCCGACATACGGACCACCTGCACACCATCCTGACTGCTGTCCACAGGTGCGTGTGCATGATGGTCTGCACATTGTACTGTACACAAGGTGCAAGGGTGCCCAGCATCTGACACATGTACTTGGACAGTACAGGTGGTGGGTGTGGTCTGTGGATCGTGTGTTTGCCATGTCTGTTCCTGCTCTGCTGCACCTGCCCATAGTGCGCTTTGTGCCTGGTGTGTGTGTGTGTGTGTGTGTGTGTGTGTGTATGACTGTTTCACCCTCCCTGATGGTGTGTTTGTGTGCCTGGACCCTTCCACTCCCCTTGCCATCATGCACCTCTGGTGTGTTACTCTGTGTGCCTGTGGGTTGTGCCAGGACAGTGTTGGTTGCACATGGCCCCTTGACTTACCTGTGTCATGCATAATGCTCCTCCGTGATGGTGTCCCGGTGCAGCTGGGCCTGCCGGATCAATCGGGGGTCCCGCCGTCCAAGGGGGGGCTGCTCATCACCATCATCACCGGCGCCGCTGGCGTCCCCATCACTGTCCCCCTCCTTGACCTGAATGGCTATCCCACAGTCTTTGGCCATGTTGTGCAGGATAAAACACGCCAGGAATATCCCACAGGCTTTGAGGGCTGTACTGTAGAGGCACTGCGGGAGATGTCTGAGCATCGGAAGCGTACCTTGAGCATCCAAACACCTGCTTTCGATGATGTTGCGTGTGGCGGCATGCGCCTCATTATAGTGTTGCTGCGATGGGGTCATGGGGCGCCGGTATGGTGTGAGCAGCCAGGGACGGAGTGGGTATCCGCTGTCACCTGTGTGGAGATGGTGGAGATGAGTATCATGTTCAGGTCCATATTGCCAATATCCCTGTGTGCCACTACCATAGCACCAGTGGCATTCCCACCCTTGCCCCACGTTTGCAATTCCTACATGCATTCACCCACTAGATGGCCTGTGGGGATGTCCCCACTCTCAAATCGATGGCACAGTGTGGACTGATACCATATAAAGACATCATGTGCTCCGCCAGGTGTGTGCAGAGACATTGATTATGCGCCCAGTGGCATCACACACCACCTGGCAGTTGACACTGGAATAGCCCTTCCTGTTCCTATATGCAGCCCCATTGGGGCCAGGTGGTGTCGCGAATGGCCACATGGGTGCAGTCTATATTCTTCGCCAGGCATGCCACATGCTACCCTGTGGAACTCCTGCATGTTTGCTGTACGCCTGCCGCGGTGCTGGGGAACTAGATGTGCTCCGCGGCATGTGGCAGCAGTGCGCTGAGGAATTGGGTGAGGATGCGTGGCGGTGGGCCGACTGTGTGATGCCTGTGGTGTCCCTGTCAGCCTCTGGAAGTGCCCGTGGCGAGCAGGCACATGCAGGCTGTCACCTTGGTCTCCACCGACAGAGCGTGACTCCGTCATGAGGGTGCCTGCATCACATCACTGCACAGCTCACAGAGCCGTCTCAGTATTGCCCTGTTCAGGCAGTACCGGCCACGATCTCTACATCTGTGTACAGCTCAAAGCAGATCAGACACGGTACTGCTGTTGGCGATACCGTGACGGGCCCTTCCGCCAGCCCGCGTCCCCGACACAGCATGCATTCTCACCCCTCATTACAGCTTCCATGTGGAAGCTGGCACTGTCCATCTCCCTGGCTTGTGACCCCGCTGATGTTGCTCTGTTACCCCCGCTGTCCTGACTGCTACCTCCACTGCACCGGGTACCCCCACTGACCTCTGCAGCCTATGGCCCACACAACTTCCCTTGCCTGCCCTGTTCTGGACTGTCACTGTCTGTCTCTCTCTGTCTGTCTCGCTTGGCATCCCTGTAGCATTCTTGCGCCTCTTCCTTGAGCCTTTTTATTTTGGCTCATTTCCGCTGTGGCGCAACTTCCGGCTGTTCCGCTCTTGCGCATTGCGCAACCCTTTGAATATCGCATTGCGCTGTTTATGCAGGGATCCACCCCCTTCAGTTGCGCATGCCATCATTTGCATTGTGCTGTTGCTCAGCCTGTTTTCGGTGGCGCAACTGCCTCCTGCTGAATATCACAGAATGGCGCACTTTTGGACTTGCGCATGCGCAACCCTATTGCGCATGGCGCAACCCTTTTGAATATCCGGCCCGAGGTATTTATGTTATATCTGTTAATACTTTGTTTCTGTTATATTACAATGTTTTGATATATACTGTCATAATTTATATTCATATATATTAACATTGTGCCTGATGCTTTTACTCTGTACAGTGCTCAGAGCTTTTCTGGAACGGTGCTTAATAAATAAATATGGATGTATTTATTTATTTAAATTTTGTTAACCGGGTGAGTGCACTAGACAGGACCTGTCTTTTTTCAGGCACGACCTGGGAGGTTACAGGAGAAGTGCAGAGCACAACACAGAGCAATACATTAGCATACAATAGGTACAAGGGCTTGGGAGGTAAAGCAACAGCGGTTACGTCAGTGCTAAGAACTACAGGAATAGCACTAGTATAAAAAAAATAATAGAACAACTGCAAGTGGCAAAACAAGGAATGAACTGTATACATATGTAGTTATACAAGAAATGTTAGGCTAGATTGGATTGGTGCAATGGACCCTTAAGGGATAACTCCCTGTACCCGTTTGGTGCTTGGTGTGACTGATTCATCAGGGACAACTACCTGTATCTGTCCAGAGCATGGTTTGATGGGTCCTTCAGAGATAACTTACTGTCCCCATTCAGTGCTTGGTGTGATTGGTCCTTCAGGGATAACTTCATGTACCCATCCAATGCTTGGTGTGATTGGCCTTTCAGGGATACCTTCCTGACCCCATTCAGTGATTGGTGCAGTTGGCCCTTCAGGGATAACGTTCTGCCCCCATTCAGTGCTTAGTGCAACTGACCCTTCATGTATAACATCCTGTACTCATTCAGTGCTTGCTGTTATTGACCCTTCAGGGACACCTTCCTGAACCCATTCAGTGCTTGGTGCAGTTGGCCCTCAGGGATAACTTCCTAATCCTGTTCAGTGCTTAGTGCACTTGGCCCTTCAAGGATAATGTTGTCTGTCCTTTCAGTGGTTGGTGTGATTGGCCCTCCAGGGATAATGTCCTGTATCCGTTCAGTGGTTGATATAACTGGACCTTCAGGAATAACCTCCTGTCTCCATTCTTTGCTTAGTGCATTTGAGCCTTCAGAGATAACTTCCTGTACCAGTTGTGTGCTTGGTGCGATTGGCCCTTCAGGGATAACTTCCTGTACCTATTTGGTGAGAATGGTCCTCCAGGAATAACTTCCTGTACCATTTGGTACTCAGTGCGATTGGCCCTTCAGGGATAACTTTTTGTCCCTGTTCAGTGCTTGGTGCAACTGGCCCTTCAGAGATAACTTCTGGTTCCTGTTCATTGCTTGGTGTGATCAGACTTTCAAAGATAACATCCTGTATCTGTTCAGAGCTTGGTGTGATTGGCCCTTCAGGAACAACTGCCTGTACCCATTCAGTGCTTGGTGTGTCTGGACCTTCATGGATAACTTCCTGTCCCCATTCACTGCTTGGTGTAACTGGCCTTTCAGAGATAACTTGTACTCATTCAGTGCTTAATGCGATTGGCCCTGCAGGGATACATGTCTGTGCCTATTCAGTACTTGGTGTGATTTTACCTTCAGGGATAACTACCTGTCTCTGTTCAGAGACAGGAAATTACTCTGTCCCTTTTGCTGTTCCTGTCTCTGTTCAGTGCCTGGTGCAATAGGCCATTCAGGTATACCTTTCTAAACCTATTCAGTGCTTGATTTGATTGACACTTCAGGGATAACCTTCTGTTCCCATTCAGTGCTTTGTGCAGTTGGCCCTCCAGGGATAAATTCCTGTATCTGTTCAGTGCTTAATGCAATTGGACCTTTAGGAATAACTTCCTGTCCCCATTCAGTGCTTTGTGCATTTGACCCTTCAGAAATAACTTCCTCGATGCTTAATGCAATTGACTCCTCAGGGATAACTTCCTGTGCCCGTTCAGTGCCTGATGTGATTGGCCCTGCAGAGAACTTCCTGTGCACATTTTGATTTGCCCTGCAGGGATAACTTTCTGTACCCATTCAGTGCTTGGTATGATTGACCCTTCAGCTATAACGTCCTTTATCCAGTCAGTGCTTGATGCAAGTTGCCATTCAGGGATAATGTCCTGTACTCGTTCAGTGCTTGATGTGATAGCACCTTAGAGATTTATTTATTTGAAAATTGGTGACCAGGACAGGCACACTGAGCTGAGTCTTGTTCCCAGGTGCAACCTAGGGGAATGGAATAGGGGATGCAAAATACAAAGCACAGATACACTTCGCAGTTAGAATAAAGTGTAGTCAGAGAACACGACTAATAGGAGAGTAAGTGCAAAATGAGAAAACAGGGCAGGAGCAACAAATTGGGCATTTCAGCTACACTTACACTGGGGTATGACACAATTGCAATGGGAACAGTCAGGGAGAGGGAAAACCTGAGCAGGTGGATGGAATGAGATTCAGATGATACCCAAGGGAACCAAGGGAGGCAGTGAAGTGGAGGGAAGAGAGGATCTGATTCCAAAGTGATGGGAGATGATATGAAAAGGCAGATTGCCCAGCAGAGGAGCAGTGATGAGGAATGGTGAAGGTGTGAAGACCCCTGGAGTGGAGGTAGCAGGAGGCGCAGAGGGGATGAGGGAGAGGAGTGATAAGAGGTGGGAAGGAAGAGACCCAAAGCAGTATTTGCAAATGAATGAGGCACAGTGAATTTGGCGATGTGAAGTTAGAGAGAGAATGGATAAGGAGGAGTAAAGTGAGCAATGATGAGTACAAGAGGGATCGTTGGTGGCAAAGTAATAGAAAGAGTTGCAGAGGGTATCCAGTCTGGCTATGGAGGTGGGGGAGGGGGGTGCCATAGACCATGTCCACATAGTCAGAGAATGGGAGCACTGTTTTGATAACAAGATCTCTTTGGGCCTGCAGAGATAGACAATCTTTACTGCAGTACAAGGCACAAAGTATAGCTTGCTGTTCATGTTCATTGCTTGGTGCAATTGGACCTTCAGCGGTAATGCCCTGTGTCTGTTCTGTGTTTGGTGTGATTGACCAATCAGGGGTAAGTTTCTGTCTTTCTGTCCCCCTTCAGTACTTGGTGTGATTATCACTTCAGGGATAACTTCCTGTCCCCATTCAATGCTTTGTGCAATTGGACCTTCAAGGATAACTTCCTGTATCTATTCTGTGCTTGGTGCATTTGACCTTTCGGGGTAACTTCCTGTACCTTGCAGTGTTTGGTGCGATTGGACCTTCATGGATAACTTCCTGTATCTATTCTGTGCTTGGTGCATTTGACCTTTCGGGGTAACTTCCTGTACCTTGCAGTGTTTGGTGCGATTGGACCTTCATGGATAACTCCCTGTATCCATTCTGTGCTTGGTGCATTTGATTCTTCAGGGGTAACTTCCTGTACCCTTCAGTGTTTGGTGTGATTGGACCTTCATGGATAGCTTTCTGTACCACGCAGTGTGTGGCGTGATTGACCCCTCAGGGATAACTTTCTACACCCCTCAGTGCTTGGTGCAATTGGACCATCAGGAATAACCAGTTCTGGGTAGGTTACTTTTTCTATTACTTTTGTAAACTTGTTCCAGAAAGCTCTGTGCAGTCACTAGCAAGGATGGAGAAGTACTGGAAAATGTAATACACCTTACAGTTACAATTACTTATGTCTTTTTATACAAAAGAAATATGTTACTGTAACTGATTACATTTATTTGAAAGTAACTAGTAACTAACCTATTACTTTCAAAAAATGTAATCTTTTGTAGTTTGTTATTTTTGTATTGTTTTTGTATAAAAAGAAATAAGTAACTATAATTGTAAGGTGTATTACTTTTTCTAGTACTTATCCATCCTTGCTAGTGATTGCACAGAGCTTCCTGGAACAAGTTTCCAAATGTAATAGAAAGTAATAGAAAAAGTAACGTACCCAACGCTGGGAATAACTTCCTGTACCACTGTGTGCTTGGTGCAATTGACCCTTTAGGGATTACGTCTTGTACCTGATCAGTGCCCGGTGGAACTGGCCCTTCAGGGATTACTTGCTTTACCTATTCAGTGCTAGTTGGTGCGATTGGCCCTTCAGGGATAACTTCCTGTACCACTCAATGTTTGGCGTGATTGGCCCTTCAGGTCTCAACCCATCATGCCACTGTACCAGCTCACCCAAGCTACAAAACTGTTAACCTGGATAGCCTCTCTTTAAGCTGACTCAGCAATTACCTGGAAAATTGAAAGGAGTGTTTGAGGGTAAAGGGTGTCTGATCTTTCCTTAGAAGCATCGCATCGGGGATTCTCCAAGGTTATTTTCTTGGACCTTTGCTATTCTTTCTTTTTATAAATAATCTACCAAAATGTTGTGGTGGGGCAAAGGTACTGTATTGCTTTGTGCAGATGATACTGAACTTTAATGTAGCACTGGAAACACTCACACCATTACTGGCCTTTTCAAAATGATTCCACACAATTGCAACCGGGGTTTACATACAACAATCAGAAAAATGAAGGACATTCTATTTGTTACCAGGAAGAAAGTACAACACAACCACATCCTGTTCATGGTTGACACTTGCACAGGTTTCCCTCTAGAGAGGATTGGCAGCTTCAAATATCAAAGTCTGCACTTGGACGCTAGTCTGACATACAGAGTGCATGTTCACGCTGCTACAAAGGCCCTAAACCAAAAAATGTGGGCAGCGGGCTTCAGTACAGATTAAGTGCTTATCTAACAAAAGACTACCGCCTGGTGATTGCTAATATTGTTCGTCTCTCCTCCCCTACCTACGGGGCAACTACCCTTCTGTCATTCAGGAAAACTAAGATGACTAGTCTCAGGGTGTTACTTTAGTGGAATCAGGTGCCTGGCATGCATACAGAGACCAGCACTATCGAGTCTTGACGGAGTTAAAATGGCCCACCCTTTAAGGCCATTTGCAATATGCACCACAAAGCCCAACCTATAAGCTACTTAAAGAGCTAGCGTATTGTCTGAAATTACTAATAGCTTTAAAAGATAAGAAATATTACTTCTCATACCCGAAGTATTTTTTTCTTTTCCCTTTGACTGATATTAAGAATTAATAACATTTTCTGCCTTCTATTTTTGGTGCTGCTAACTCTTTAAGTTGACCCCCCCCAGTTTGGTTCCAACCTTGTCTAGGCAGCTCTCTCCCCAGAACCTGAGGTCTATGTCCTGTTAACCCCTCACTGTCCCCCGCATGAAACTAACAAGAGACAGAGGTCCTTTGCCTACCCAGCCCCTTCACTGTCGAATTCTCCCTCCCCACTATTAAAGAATGTCACTCTTCTTGCTCCTTCAAATCACCCCTCAAACAGCAGCTCCTATGAAAGATTAGCGCACATAAGTCAGCATGGAATTGACAAATTCTATGCATTATGGGATCCTTTTTTAAATCTACCTTTCGTAAGTTGCCACATACAGTAATTGAATAACATCCAGGGCTACGGAATTTTAGTTGTACAATATAGATGGAAATTAGACTTAGTTTATCAAAGGAGTTTATTGCTTTTAACAATAGCCCTATAGAATAATAATAATAATAATAATTATTTCAGTTAAGTGCCTTTCAAAAAGCCAAGGCGCTGTACATTAAGACTGATAAAATCACTAGCGAAAGATATCAATATAAAACAACAAAAAACAGTCTGTAGAGGTTCAAATAAATTAATTAGAATAAGCCTGGTGCCACAGAAAAGTTTTGAGGGCCTGTTTAAAGCCCCCCATGGTTGCGCACTCCTGAAGCTGACGGGGTAGAGAATTCCAGAGGGCTGGGGCCTCATACATAAATGCACGGGCCCCTGAAGATTTTAAAGATACTCTCAGAATCTCTAGTAGCCCCTCGCCAGCCAAACTGAGCTGTTGCTTGGGGCAGTAACGTACCAGAAGCTCTTTCAGGTAGTCAGGGCCAAGTCCGTATAGGGCTTTATAAGTCAGTAATCCGACTTTGAAGGTGATCCACCACCGGATCGGCAGCCAGTGCAGCTCGCGCAGCACTGGTGTAATATGAGAGGGCTGTGAAGTCCCCGTCAACAACCATGCTGCAGTGTTCTGCACTACCTGCAGGTGGCAGATATTAACCCCAGGTAGCCCTAAGTAAAGGGAGTTGCAATAATCAAGGCGCAAGGTCACAAAGGCATGAATCAGCATAGGAGGGTCACCAGACAGAACAAAATGCTTGATCCTGGCAATGTTCCTAAGGTGGTAAAAGGGTGACTTAGTGACAGCCGACATCTGAGATCGCAGTGTCAGCCCATCATCAAGCACCACCCCCAGGTCCTGCACCCGTTCAGAGGCAAGGATCTGGGAGTCCCCCAGGAAAAGTCCAGAAAGCTGACCAGCCCCCAACTCCTCTATCCGGCAACCCAGATCCACAACTATCAACTCAGTCTTTCCCGCGTTCAACTTCAGCCAGCTCGAATACATTCAATTCTGGATTTCAGTGAGGCAGTTATTAAATATCGAGAGAGCTCTATCCTGGTCAGGTGCTAAAGACAGGTAGAGCTGTGTATCATCAGCAGAGCAGTGAAACCTCAGCCCATACCATCTTACAGTGTCTCCAAGGGGCAGCATATACACTGCAAACAGCATGGGAGACAGCACTGAGCCCTGAGGGACCCCACTTGACAGAAAGAGAGGGTCAGAGGAATAAATCCCAGACACCACTCTCTGAGTTCTGCCAGTGAGGAAGGATTTAAACCACCTGAGGACTGTACTTGTCAGGCCACAGATGAACCTCAGGCACTCAAGCAGCACCTCATGGTCCATGGTGTCAAAAGCTGAAGAGAGATCAAGGAGCACCAGGATGGAGCAGCTTCTCCGATCTCTAGCAGTCAGAAGTCATGGAGCACCCAAACCAGTGCAGTCTCAGTACTGTGCCTCTTTCAAAAACAGGATTGGAGAGGTTCTCGGATGTTATGGATAGTCAAGTGGTTCTCTAATTGTACTGACACTACTTTATCAATTATCTTCCCTATATAGGGGAGGTATGAGATTGGTCTGTAGTTGGCCAGAGAGTCTGGGTCCAAAGAAACCTTCTTCAGGACGGGTGTCACCACCACCTCCATCAGGGAGCTTGGAAACTCACCTGAGTCAAGGGAGCACCAGACTGTCTGTGCCAGGACCGGGCCAGTGATGTCACAACAACCCATAATCAAGGATGTTGGGTTCAGGTCCAAAGTACAACACGTAGGTCACATACCCTGGACAATCCGCATGACATCCACGAACTCCAGCTGGTCAGAGGTACTCCAGGAAACAAGAGGGACAGTGACCAAGCACTGATCAATAGCATCCCCCCATAAAGCAAGTTGAGAGGATCTCCGCCTTGATGTCAGCCACCTTATTTGCAAAGAACCGATCGAGCTCATTGCACTCTAATTGCGGAAAGGCTCTTTGAGACTGCACACAGGCTGGGTTGCACAGCCTGTCCACAGTTCAAAAGAGCTGAGCCAGTCAATTCTGAGGGGCAGCAATCTCCCTGGACAGGAATTCTGCCTTCTTATGAGAGATCGTTGATTGATAGATTTGATAATGTTCTACCAATCTAAGGTGGTTGGCGTCCAGGGCGGATTTCCTCCAGCACCACTCTAACCTTCGTCCAAGTCACCGCAACTCCCTCAGGGTCCCATCAAACCAAGGGGCCCGAGGGGCGAAGGGAGAGAGGACGAACACGGACTGGAGCAATGGAATCCTGTGCTGAGGAGATGACCTTGTTATAGGCCAGCACCAGAGTCTCTGGATTCTAGCTAGCCACAGGAAACTCTGAGAGGACAATTTTCACCGCTAGGCATTACGCTGAGTTCATGAACCCTTTTTCTTTTCTGTCAGTTTTTTCTACTACTATGTTATGTATTCTATGACTCATATGCCCCTTACTTGTATGTTATCAACATTTTGAATACAGTTTTAATTACAAAAAAAGAGTAGCTCCTCAGTCTAGCGATATGCAACTGCAGGTTAGCCAATACTGCTGCTGCACACTGGACTTTGTGCAACAAAAGAATGTACTTAAATATCCCTCACTATTGCTACATTGTTGTGGGATTATTCCCATTTTGCAATACATATAGTGATTCACTTTTATGAGCTGTAGAATTATTGTAACAGCTTGTCTCCCGTTTCTTCTGCACAATATTCTGCTCAACTTATTTATGTACTACGTCTCTACTAAAGTTTGATTCCTGTGTGCATCTCTCTATGTACCTAATTTTGGGTCACCCCGGGAAACGGAACTTTCTGATTCCAGTGGACCTACTTTACCTGCTTAAAAAGAAACACAGATAAATAAATAAATAAATGTAGTTAATTTTGTTTGGTTTTACTCTACTGTTATTTGTATCATTTTGTTTCATTTTGTTGCATTCTGCTGTATTTGTATCATGTTTGTATTTACAGTGCTGTATCTGTATCATTTTATTTTGTTGCATTCTGCTGTACTTGTATCATTATGTTTTGTTTTACTCTGCCATAGTTGGATCATTTGTCCCCCCATTTTCTCAGCTGTATTTGTATTACTTTATTTGGTTTAACTCTGCTGTATAAGTACCACCATCTTTGTTTTATTTTGTTGCATTTGTTGTATTTTGTTTTATTTAACAATGCTGGATTTGTACAATGTTGTTTAGTTTTGCTCTGTTGCATTTGTTTAATTTTGTTGGAGTTACTCTGCTGCATTTGTATTGTTCTGTTTTGGTACACATACAGCAGAGTAAACAGAATAAAATGATACAGTTATAGCATAAAAACTAAACAAAATAATACAGATACAAAAATCATACCTCTCAACTGTCCCTGAATTTTAGGGACATCCCTGATTTTGCCTCAAAATCTATCTCTGTCCCTCCTAAAATTTGTGTTTTAATAACTGAGCAGTAGGGATTGCAAGCACAAAATAATGCCAAACATTAGAGTTACAGGCTTGTTCTTAAAACAAAAAAACAAATAAAAAATATATTTTAGATTAAGCCCCTTATTCTACTAGCTTCATGAGTGGATACCACCAATTTTAAGCTGTGTCCCTGATTTTGGTCCTTTGTTCCAGATTTCTTTGAGCCTTGTCCTTGATTTATGAGACAGGAGGCTGAGAAATAATGTGTGTACATGAAGCATGGGATCGGAACAAGTACCTGCACGTGGTAACAGTAGCTTCCACAGTAATAGGAGTAGTGCACTAAAATTACCACTAAGAGTTGGGAGAGTCTCTCATTAAAGAAGGTACATGTGCCAGTGTTTACTAAAATAGCACTTGAGTGAAATATGGCCCTAGTACTTATGCCTTACGATGTGGGGCATCGACCCTGGTTGTGCCACAACATGAATTGTGATGTGCATGATGTATGAGTTTCCTTTGAACCCTAATCTCCTAAGTAAAGAGACCACACTAGCAATCTGACATGAAGTGTGATTATTTGTGCAACATCGTAGCTGTTTTTGGCACCTGAAGTCAACAAAGGAAGTCTGTGCATGCTATCTGTCTTTGCAAGGGGACTCCTGAAAAGCTGTAACATCACTATACCTCGAGACTTGGGAGTCAACCCTGGGCTGTGCCACCCCCATCTGGGCAGAGGAGACACTCAGCAGGGCAGGCGGAAGGGGGCTTGCATGTACATATATAATCCATGCCACTACCTGGGGTTGCATGTACGTGTATAATCCACTGTGACAGGGTTGAATAAGACCCTGTCCCATTTGTTATGCAGAGAGAGTTAAAAGCAAGGATCTATTTTGTTCTCTCCTTTTCTGCCCCTTGTCTGTCTCTGCTGTCTGATTGTGCAATCAAATTTTCCTATGGAACTGCAGAAGCTGGCCACTCCTATGGACCCACAGTTCTCTCCCTTTGCTATCTCCCCACCATCACTTGCTGTTTCTTGCTATTTCTATTCTTTCTCTCTCTCTCGTTTTCTCTATGGTTATAAAAATTTGTGGGAATCCTTATGTGAAACTGGGTTCCCAGGTTTGCAAATTTATGTAGTTATTATTTTGAAATGATTGCAGGAAAGCTTTTTGAGTTTAGAAGAAAAGGTAGCATGCTGTAACACACACAGTTGACCTTGAGAAACCTTTTGACCTCCTCAAGTTTTTCAACAGAATTGCCAGCAAGAGATTGGCCTCAGACGTAATATTCTGTTTTGTTACATTTTTGTGAGAAACATGAGATCAAACCCAGATAGACTGATCTCTAGCTTAAAGGTGTACTACCAGCAGAAGTGAAGCCCCAACAACAGGCTTCACCTCTCTGATCCCCTCTGCAGGCACCATGGTAAATGGAATTCAAAAAATGGCTGCTGCATAATACAGTGTGAGGGCTGGTGCTAGGTGAAGGGTACTGTACCTACCCCACAGTACAAGAATCCACACACGTAACACCTACTGTTATAGAGGCAAAGGTCAGGAAGCACAGGCAGTCCAGGAGAAGTTACACAATTTGCAAGTAGTATTTTATTATTATTAACAATAAAATAAAAAATAAAATTTGTACAGGATGGCTTTTCAATACTGGCAGTTCAAATAAAAGTTCTTCTTTTGCGTGTATCTCCATATCTAAATCTTGAAAAACTAAACCATTGCTCTCACTGTATGATGTCTTTGCCTGACAGTTTTTTCTAACTCTGCATCTTTAAAGGAGTTCTACTGGCAGAGGTGAAGCCTAGACCACTGCACAGATTAGGACTTCACCTCTCCAATCCCCCCCGGCAGGCACCATAGTAAATAAGATGTTTATTTATCTCACTGCTCAAAAATCTGCACAAACCCCTGGTGGCCCCAGCATTTTTAAGTATGGTGCTCAGGAACCCCTGCAATCTTGCTGGAAACATCGCGAGATTATGACGCTTCACTGCCCCTCCCTTAATACTGCCCTTATGTACAGAAATTTTACAGGGTCTGTATCTTCAATGCCCGGTGCTATTTTCATAGAATTTGACTAAATCCAATGTATATGCCTGCCATACCCATGGGATTTAGGTAAAGTCTGTGAAAATAGCACCGGGCATCGAAGATACAGACCCTGTAAAGTTTCCGTACATAAGAGCAACCTGTTGAAACCTGGCTGTCCCCTAAAGTTATGGACCATGCCATCTCCCTTGACGACTATACCTTATTCAGGGAAGATGGGGAAGGAAAAAGAGGTGGAGGCTGTGCAGTATACATTAGGACATCCCTCCAGGGATATGTCGTCCCCAGAATTGTCACTGGGAGTAGCACCCAGGTGCTTGCATTAAAATTACTCCTGGGTCAACAAGGTAAGGCCCTCACAATCCTCACAGCCTACATCCCCCCATGTGACCAATCCAATGATTTCAGCTTCATTCTCAATTACATACAGTATCTAAATTACCCCGCCCCAAGGAAGTAATACTTCTTGGTGACTTCAATGTCAGTTGGCTCTCACCGATTGCTAACCCCTACAAAAAATGCTACTGCAACTATAGATTTCGCACAGGTTGTGACTACCCCAACCAGATTCAACTACAGGACCGGAAATTGCACCCTACTTGACTTGGTTTTTACAAACTGTGCAGAGCAGATAACAGGTACAGAGGCCCACCCGGACTCCCTCAATGACCACTCCCCTGCCATCTGCTACTGGTCCAACAGGACCCCCAAGCAACCCTGCAAGTGGTTGTACCAATGTGCCCTCAAACAGGGACAACTTAACGACAAGCACACCTCCAAAACTGTGACTAGGCACCCTTGGATGCTGCACCTAGCATTGATCAGGCCCTTGAATACTTTATTTCCCAATTCAGCACCACTGTGACACCTACACCCCCTACCAAAAACTGAAGATAAAAAATGCTTACAACCCCTGGATCACCTCCACACTACTAAATCAAATGTCTAATAGAGATCACCTATGGCACAAAGCCCATGCAACTGGAAAACAAGCTGACTGGCAACAGTACAAGGCAGCCATAAATGCCAGTACCCAAGCCACCTGCCTTGCCAAAGCCACATACTACAAGGACACCCTAACCAATTCCTGGGGAGACAGCAGGAAATTCTGGCAACATCTCAGAGCACACTGGCGGTCGTGAGGGCTGAAAGAGCAGTCCTCCCCCCATGCTCCTGCAGGACCGAACAGCTGGACTACCGAAACCCGCCCAGAGAACACTGGCGGTCGTGAGGGCTAAAACGAGTCCTCCCCACGCTCCCTTGGACGAACAACTGGACTACTGGAAACCCACCCAGAGTACACGGCGGTTGTGAGGGCTGAAGACAGTCCTCCCCCACGCTCCCTGCAGGACCCACAGCTGATCACATCAAACCCACCCAGAGTACACCGCGGGTCGTGGAGGGCTGAAAGAGCAGTCCTCCCCACGCCTCCCCAGGACCGAACAGCTGGACTACGAAACCCGTCCAGAGCACAGCGAGTCGTGAGGGCTGAAAGAGCAGTCCTCCCCCCACGCTCCCGCAGGACCAAACAGCTGGACTACCGAAACCCGCCCAGGTACTGACCTCAGCACGATCGTCTTCCAGTAGTCGCAAATGGATGCCTTTTTCTGGGGCTTCTTTGTTTCTACCTTCTCGCTTTCGGCTCCACACTGGCTGGCACGCTTTCAAAACTGGCACCTTTTTTAAAGGGGAACAAAAGGGTGCTTTAACGCTCGGCCAAACAATGGAGATAGTGCAGATTTAAAATCTCAAATGCATACACTGTTGTCTGTACCTTGGATTCAGCATATACCTTTGTTGTTTCGGCTTTCTTTTTTTAAAATGCATACACTGTCTTTTTGTGTGTTGTGAAAGTACTTCCCCTTTAAGTCTGATACCTAAGAAATTTACTGCCCTTACAAACTGTGGCCTAGATAGCTTTGATACCTGTTTTAATCTATACTGCCTTGAACTTGTTTTTCCATCTGCCTTGTTATTATTATTTAGAGCTCCTTTGCCATTTTATTCTGCACGGAACTCGCCCTGCATTTTGACCTTACTCGCCCCTATTTCTCTGTCGGGGTTTTAGATAAAAGTTAAAGCATAAAGTCCACCCCCCCCAACTTGAGATCACTTTCCCTAGCTCTATATAACCTGCCTGTCTCTCCCTTTCTCCTACAGAGAACACCGGCAGTCGTGAGGGCTGAAAGAGCAGTCCTCCCCCCATGTTCCCGCAGGACCGAACAGCTGGACTACCGAAACCCGCCCAGGTACTGACCTCAGCACAATCGTTTTCCAGTAGTCGCAAACGGCTGCCTTTTTCTGGGGTTCCTTTGTTTCTACCTTCTCGCTTTCGGCTCACGCTGGCTTTGCCCACTGAGACAGCATGTGTTGCTCCCCAGCCCCACCACCACCCTTGGTCGGCTTCATAATATATAGGCTGTTTTGTGATCAGGTGATCACAAATAACCCTATCAGGCCACTTTCCCATCTGCAGCTTATCCTCCTCCACCACTAGAGGTCCTTTCACCCATTTCACTCTTGTTCTCTTCTCCCACATACCTTTTCCTCTCCGTAGTTTCTCTACAACCCTGTCACATATTTTTCCCCCCGTTTTCTACCCTAGCATGCACCCACTCACCCTCATCGTTCTACTCCTGAAACTTACCCAGTCACCGCCACCCCACACTCAACTTAAAAAATGGGCAGATGTAGAAACCCTCTGTCAGCTCTCTGGCTGGCACTCCCAGCTTGCCCCCCCACTGCATATGCACCACCAGCACATACAAGACCTGACCACATAGCCATCACCAGTCCCCCTCCCCACAACATATATAAAGAATCATCCACCTGCTCCCCTGGATGTCATCTGCCATGGAAAGTCACCCACTGGAGCCCCCCTTTCTCCTACCAACCTCCCACCATATATGAAACTAAACAAACCCCACCCTTATTCTCCTTCTATCTGCCCCCCTTACGCTGAAACTACCAATACCCACCATCAGCCATACACAGCATAAAGGCCAAGGACCTACTACACGAGCAGACCGAAACCGCCTCAGGTCACTCATTCTTCTTCTTCTACTGACAGGTAATGTCCACCCAAACTCTGGCCCCCAGCTTACCACTCCAACTCACCCATTGCCTGGAAATGGCCTGCGCATTGCCTCACTAAACATTTGCAGCCTACAAAAAAAATGGGATTCCTTTCAGGGCTGGGTACTCCAAAACAACCCAGACATCATTGCCCTGAGCGAAACCTGATTCTCCCCCTCTGTTCCTGACTCAGCAGTTAACCTCCCTGGATACTGCCTTTATTGGACCGACCATTTGGGAAAGCGAGGTGGTGGCTGTGCTACCTACCTCAGAAACTCCCTCTCTGGCCACCTTCTCCCATGCCCGTGCTAACATCAAGGGCTCAGGCCCTCACCCTATAAATCACCCTAGGCAGGTCTACATCCCCCCTCCTCCTCACCACAGCCTACGTTCCCCAGAGCAGAAGCTAGCATTCCAAGCCATCATGTCCCCGCCACCTACCCCCCAAAACAAGTAAAAATTCTGCTGGGGACTTTAACATAAATTGGCTGGCTAAAACAGCAATGCCTTACATAAATGAAGGCTGCTGCCCTCGACCTCACCCAGGTCGTCAAAACACCCACCCGGCTGCATGCCGCATGGGGACATCAACCCTTCTTGACCTAGTTTTCACCAACCGTCCCCACAAAATAACAAGCACCCAAGTCCTCCCTGACACCTTAAGCGATCACTCACCAGTACTTTGCAACTGGTCCGGTACCCTCCCCAAAACTGTGCCTAAAATTATTACACAACGTAAGCTAGGGCCTGGCAAGTTACCCCTCCTCAAGGCACACCTCAGAGACTGGGACTGGACACCCATTATAAATACCCTCGACCCTGACCACGCCTCAATCTGTTTGTCCAACACCTTCGCGCCAGCCCTGTGACAGTTCACCCCCTAAGCAAAACAATTGCAAAGGGAACCATCCCCCATGGTTCTCGGACCACCTCCAAGGCCTACTACACCAGCATGATGCTCTATGGCACCTGGCCAATGAGACTCAACGGCCTCAGGACAGGCAGCGCTATCGGGAGGCCCGGAACAAACGCGCCTGGGCCGTACGCACAGCCAAGGCAAACCACTACAAAGCAATGTTAACCTCTGCCTGGGGAAATGGACGCAAGTTCTGGGAGAACATAAAGGAACTCTGTGGCAAGGGCCCCAATCTACCACCCAACCAAATACTCATTGATGGTAGCCTCTCAACTGATCCTGTCAGCATAGTAGTGGCCCTAAATACTGCGTTCTCCGATCTCTCCCAGGTTTTGCCCCCTAACTTCTTCGACCCCCCCGGCGGACCGTATCACACCTCACCATCCATATATGGTGCCCTTCTACCTGCGTGTCCTTACACCGGAGACTGCAAAACCCTACCTTAGCAAAGCCCTAAGCAAAAGCCACTACAGTCACGACTCCCTAGACCATAGACTTCTCTGCCTCACCCTCCAGGAAGTCCTTGCCCCTCTCACCCACATTCTCAATCGCTCCCTCTGCCAAGGGAAATTTCCCGGAAGTCGGCCTATATTACACCTATCCATAAAAGCGGTGACCGTACATCCACAAACAATTACCGCCCCATCTCGATCCTGCCCCCTCTGTCAAAGGCGCTAGGACGCATAATCGCCGACCAACTCACTGAACACCTGAATAAATATAACCTTCTTACCAGGCAGCAAACGTGGTTTCAAAGGGCCACAGCACCACTACTGCCCTCCTTGAATTTACCTCCATGTCCACTCAGCCCTGGACCATGGCCACCTCTCGGGTGCTGTCTTTGTGGACCTATCCAAAGCTTTTGACACAGTAAACCATGCCCTCCTACTAAACACCCTGGCCTACATGGGTCTCTCCGATGACACTCTAAAATGGTTTGCCAGTTATCTCTCTGACAGAATGCAGAGAGTCAAGATAGGCCGGGTCCTATCACCCTGCCCCCCAATCCGATCTGGTGTTCCTCAGGGCTCCATACTTGGGCCCCTACTTTTCAGCCTATACCTCAACTCCCTCCCATCCTCATGCACTGGAAATCTGCTCCTTTATGCAGATGATGCAGTCCTGTTTGCCTCCGACCCGGCTCCCCTCAAACTTCACTAAACCCTCCAGCTCTCCTTCCGTGATATTGAAGACTGGCTCACCACCACCATCTTATTATCAACTATAAAAAGACCAAAGTCATGATATTTGCCCACCCGAAAAACCCCCCAAAAAACTTATGCCCCAAAATTCTCACTGCTAACCAGACCCCCCTAGAACAAGTATACAATTTTAAATACCTAGGGATCACTTTAGACCCTGCCCTCAGCTTTAATCAACACACCATGCACCTAACTACTGCTCTTAGCTCCAGGCTAGGCATACTCTAGCGCCACAAACACTGCCTCACCCCCGAGGCACTGCAGCTTAACATAAACTCCTCTATCCTATCCCTACTCCACTACGGCATCCTAATCTACAGTGCTGAGTCCGCCTCAGCCCTAAGCAAATTCCGTCTGGTACTCAACAAAAGCCTGCCATCTCATCCTAGGTCATGATGCCTCACCACTCCTGCTCCCTTTACAGTAGCACAAACTGGCTAAACCTGGACAGCAGAATCAGGTACCATACCTGCCTTATGGCCAAAAGGTACTACTAGGCTCACACCACCCTCACTGTGCCAAATTATCCTCCCAGCACCACGAGGCAAAACAACCCCACAGCTCAAGCAAGCAGCTACTGTTGGTACCCCATAGCGGACCGCTCAATACTGCCTTTTCAATTTTAAGCCCCATCCTGGATAAACTCCCTCCCTATCAATATAGCCGAGGAAAGAAGGCTGGGCCCATATAAATCAAAGCTAAGGGAATACCTGCAGGATTCAAATAAATGTCACTGCCGATGAAACCTGATCTGCCTTGCCCTTACTAACTAGCTATCAGCTTCTCAGTGTACCTCAAATGCATTTATGTAACCTGACAAACAGCCCCCTACTGAATATCTCTGACATTACCATTGTTGTTTTTATTTTTTTTCCCTCATGGCTGTGCTAAATTTTCCTAACTTTCTCTGTTAGCCTACTTTGAAACAACTATGTAACCTGTTTTTTGTTATCTCATGTCACCGTGTAATGTACTGTTAGTATGACGTAGAACCATTGTAAATGAGTCTCTGACTCAAAGGTCTTTCTGAATATTTCAAATAAAAAAAACTGTCAGGGAAGCCCAGCAAATTCCATCCCCCCCGCCATGCTTAAATTAGATGGCGCAACCATTCTGGACCTAAATCGCATAGCAGACCCCTTCAACTCTGAGTTCACTGACCTAAGTGGTGTACTCACCCCTGACTTTTTTGACACTCATTCTAACCTGCATGACCCCAAGAACTCTAGTCCACCATCGCTTAACCCACTCTTCTGCTTCAAGAAAAGCACACTTACAGAGTCCAGAAAATACATCCTTAGGGTACTTAGCAAGGCCCACTTTAGTAGTGACTCACTGGACCTAAAGCTCCTGCACCTGACACTAGATGCTGTGCTCCTGCCTCTCACAAAAACTCTAAACCTATCACTGTGCTTTAGTCAATTCCCCATGTTATGTAAAATGGCCTTAGTAACCCCACTTCATAAGTCTGGGGACAGGGCAGTTCCCTTAAACTATTGCCCAATTTCCATTCTCCCCCCACTCCCCAAAGTCTTGGAACGTATAGTCATGGACCAGTTCACTGACTACCTTACCAAGTACAACATTCAATGTCCTGAACAGCATGGCTTCAGGAGGGGCCATAGTACCACATCTGACCTTCTTCATTACACAGATGTCATACACCAGGCAATTGATTGCGAGCACTTAGTGGGGTGAATTTACACTGACCTCACTAAGGCATTTGATAATGTTAATCACCCCCTCCTACTCAAATCCCTTTTTGGCATTGGTTTATCGACAGATGCAGCAGCCTGGTTTAAAAGCTATCTGGCTGGCAGGTCCCAGCAAGTCAAAATCAGTGTCGTCCTTTCCATCAGCAGGCCACCCCTGTCCGGTGTTCCCCAAGGCTCCATACTGGGGCCGCTGCTCTTCAGCCTCTTTCTAAACTCCTTCCCGCTTGCCTGTACCAATAATCTCCTACTATGTGCAGATGATGCCATGGTATATACCAGTCACTCAGATCCACTCCCATCAGCTGTTAGCCTACAACACGACTTCACAGCAGTGGAGACCCGGTTCTCCCAGCACAAGCTGGTTATGAACTACAAAAAAACAAAATCAATGCTTTTCGCCAGCCCTCATAATAAACAGAAACCTACCCCCTTAATCATTAATGATACGTAGGGATGTAAGTTTGTCATGGATGAGGTTTTAATGACTCATTGTTCATGAAATCATTAGTAAACAGTAGTAAATGTTGTGGCACTGTCATCATTGCTACATTCTGATGACACTAGTGATAGTCATGGAAGTCCTGAATAAAGATCTAACATCATGGAATCAATGATGTGTATGACTGCCATGACAAACTTACATCCCTAATGATACGTAACAACCAAGATGTCCCCATTGAGCAGGTTTTTACCTTTAAGTACCTAGATATAACCCTTGACAGTACCTTATCCTTTTGTGAGCACATTAGCAATGTCTCCAAGATGGTTAACTCTAGGTTAGGAATCCTCTACAGGCACAGGTAGAGCATGACCCCAGATGCCCTTTGACTCGTTGTCACTAGCTCTGTGCACGCCATAGTAGATTACGGCCTAGTCTTCTATGGCTCAGCTACCGAGTCATCCCTTAAAAGCAAATGCAGGGCCCTTTTCTATTCTTGTCGTCTAGTCTCAGGTGCACCCAGACGCATGCATACATGCGATCTCTACACCCTTATCAACTGGCTGAACCTCAGTGGTAGGACTACTTATCACACTTGCCTACTCAAAGAAAATCTCCCTGAGGCTGACCCCTCCAACCTCCCTGCAGTTTCTCACTCACATTCCCAATTGGTACAGCACCTGGAGTGCCTCCAAGCATGCATACCTGACCCCTTTCTGTCGGAACAACACAAGCCCAATGGTCCTTCAAATTCCGTGCTCCAAGCTGGTTAAATAAATTTCCCATGGACACTCTAGAAGAACCTAAACTGGGCCCTTTCAAACAGAATCTCAGACAACACCTTACTGCTATTAGCAGCTGTGACTGCCACACGTAGGCCCCCATTTCAGCCTCATACGCTGCCTACAGCGTGCACTCTCCCCCTACCTTGACCATCATCCCCTGTTCTATGCCTCACCCCCCCACACTTTTTTCCTTCCGTCTCTCCTTTCCATTCCCTACCTGATTCTACTTTCCCTTCGCTTTCCTCACTCTCCTTCCTCGCCCACTCCTAACACTGCCCACAGACCCCCTGCCAGGCCCTCTCTCCTCATCTCCCCACTGTCCTCCTTCCCACCCATCAGTCTCCCCTCTCATCTCCCTGACAATGTCAAATTTCTTGACAGCATCACTCCCTGCTCTTTCCCCAGGGCACCTCCCTAATCCTCGAAACCTACTGCACTTCTTACTGTAACCTGATTCTAAAATTTAACCTGATTGAAATTTTTTGCTGTAACCTGAATGTTATAACTTTTCACCTGACTGTAACTTTTATTTTGGATTGTAACCCCAACTCCATGTATCATGTATTCCACTTGCTGTTTATTTAGTTCTCTGTTGTGTTTGTCTTCATTCTGATGTGGAACCTCTGTAAAAGAGTCATTGACTCAAAGGTACTGTAATCCAAGATATGAATTAATAAATACATACATACATAAATACATACATATATACATAAATACATACATACATAAATAAATACATACATACATAAATAAATAAATAAATAAATAAATAAATAAATAAATGGGCAGTATTAAGGTAGGGGCAGTGAAGCATCGTAATCTCACAATGTTTCCAGCAAGATTGCACGGGTTCCTGAGCACCATACTTAAAAATGTCGGGGCCACTGGGGTTTGTGCAGATTTTATGAGCAGTGAGGTAAATAAACATCTAATTTACTATGGTGCCTGCAGGGGGGGATTGGAGAGGTGAATCCCCTATCTGTGCAGCTGTCTGTGCTTCATCTCTGCCAGTAGAACTCCTTTAATGATGCAGAGTTGAAAAAAAAACTGTCAGGCAAAGACATCATATAAAGACAGCAATGGTTTAGTTTTCCAAGATTTAGATATGGAGATACACGCAAAAGAAGAACTTTTATTTGAACTGCCCATATTGAAAAGCATCCTGTACAAATTTTATTTTATTATTATTAATAATAATAAAATACTACTTGCAAATTTTTTAACTTCTCTAGCCTGCCTATGCTTCCTGACCTATGCCTTTATAACAATTGTTTTTAGAAGTGGGATTTACACCGTGCATACTCTAAGCCAGGAATTTTGTACATGGGAGGTGGTGGAAGAAGATGGCCACCAGGCTGGGTGTCTGTCATCTGTGCTCTTGTTAGCACAAATCAGCTTGGCCTCCTGTTCCCGTTCTCAATGAAATTTTATACCTTTTGGAAGATCTAGGAGAATCCTGATTAGTTAGAAATCTTGGCAGACATCTTATTGTTTGGTGAGTGAAATGTTTTAGGTGGTAAGTACTATTAGTGTTTATGCTTAGGAAAAAAGGACTCAGGTAGGGGTTGTGAGATAGTGTAAGAGATAGTTTTATTGTTTTTGGGGTTTAGAATCTGCTAGTTTCTCTCCAGAGGACTTCATTAAACATCAAGTTTAGTGCTGCTTCGGCAGCGTCTGTGTAAAGAGGACAGACTTGGAACAGGAACTTTTGTGGAGTGTTTGAACTGATTGGCAGGGAACCTGTGGCAGAGGGGTTCGGTTGCAGGAGGAAGGAAAGGTAACCAGAAGATCACACTGCTGCGGTATCAGAGTTTGGAGCTCCTGGCAGGTAATCTTGATCGCTGATAAGAGCAGAGTGGACTTTATGCTATCTATGGGCTGGGTAGGCCCACAAGATCTAAGCCCGGTTTAAAACCTTAGGACTGGACAGTGAGCAGAGTACAACAGTGGGCAAAGAGGTGTTGGTCCCTGGGCATTTGCCCTTTTCTTCCTTTAATTTTTTTCATCTGTGGAAAAGGACAGACTGACTGTGGACTGGCTGTGTGGTCGACCTCCCCCATCCCTTTCTGTGGACCTTATGTCTGTGAGTACTGTGTATTTCCATCTCTTCCAGTGAGTGGTGGTGGGAGAACCACGCACAGGATTTCAGTGCTACAGAACTTGTTTGGTTGTATACTATCTATACAGAACTTGCCTGATCATATATTTTTACTAAAGGCAGTGGTGAGAGCGTTCTCTTTACCTGGCCCTGCACTTCTAGTCAGCAGTAGTAACAGCATCCTCTGGGACTTTGGACTTAGTTTGCTGACTAAGTTACATTTTCCAATAGATTTCTCTGGTTTGTCCTCTAGATTTAAAAAAAATAGTTGGCTTCTCCTTATGTTTAAGTACTAAATTGGTCAGGGGTTATTTTCTGGGGTGGTGTGTGGGTTTAGATAGTGTATGTTTATTTTATTTCTTTTTTATTTTATGATATTTTTGGATTAACACCTTTGAGAACAAGCTCATTCCATAGGTTCCACGTCAGAGTCAAGACTAGAACGAACATGTTACAGGAAGACAGTAGGCAGCAGTACACAATAACAGTATTTACATTTCAGCAAGACAAATTCGAATGCTACCATAGCAACAGTGAATACTAAATTGACAGCCTGCAGAACAGTGTTAACTTTAGGAATAGAACTTCAAGGAAGGTAATTCTGCCCAGTAGACTTCGTCTGAGGGTAGCGAGGAATACAACTTAAAGGAGGGTAAGTCAGCCCAGAGAGCTTCATATGTGGCTAATGAGGAGTGAGAAGAGAGGCAGAGTCAGGGTAGAGATTGGAGCCAGGAGACGAGAGTGTCCACCCAGTACAGGGGACGAGGGGTGGGAGAGGGACAGGGGAGGCAGGGGGAGAGGGCAGGAATAGAGGAGGGGCTGGAGGTAGGAAGAGAAAGACCTAACTGGGAGGGGGGATTTAAGGTGCAAGCATGAAATAATAGGAGAAGAGTTAAGGAAAGCGATCGCAGCCAGATTTCTCAATAAGATAATGTCTTAAAGAGGCCCATTTTACCTTCAGTGGAGATGTCAGGCAGTAGGGAGTCAAACCATTTTGGTGCTTTGAGTGCAAAAGACCTTTGCCCAAGCATTGTTAGGGCTCAGGGAACACTGAATGTCTAGTATTTGAAGTTACAAGTCCGGAGCTTAGACTCATAAGGAGTGAGCAGGTTCTGTACCTCAGGGGGGCATTAGGCCAAGGTTTACCTTTTTAGCCATAATACAGGATTGAAACATAGAAGTTGACAGCAGATAAGGACTGCAAGGCCCATCCAGTCTGCCCATTTCTTTTTCTACCTTATGAATGTGCCATCGGCCTTTGCTCTGTCAATGGCCTATCTATTTATACTCATCTGTATTACTCCCTTATGCCTGTCCCATGCCTGTTTGAAGCCCTGCACTGTATTCATATCCACCACTTCCTGAGGTAGGCTGTTCCATGCATCCACTACCCTTTCTGTGAAAAATAACTTCCTCACATTACCCCTTAATCGGCATCCCTCTAATCTCATGCTGTGTCTTCTTGTCCTGCTATATTTCTTATATTGAAACATGTTAGACTCTTTCACCTTGTTAATGCCCTTAAGGTGTTTGAATGTTTCGATCATATCACCTCTCTCCCTCCTTTGCTCTAGGGTATACATATTGAGCTCCGTTAATCTGTCCTCATACGTTTTCTGATGCAGTCCCTACCATTTTGGTTGCCCTTCTCTGGACTGCCTCAATTTGGTTAATGTTCTTGTGAAGGTGCGGCCTCCAGTACTGCAGAGTACTCCAGATGGGGCCTAACCAGTGTCTTGTAAAGAAGGATTATTACCTCACTCTTCTGACTTGTGATACCCCTATTAATACACCCCAACATCCCCCTAGCCTTACCTACTGCTTTAGTGGTCTACTTGGATGATTTCAGGTTATCGGTGATGATGATGCCCAAGTCTCTTTCTTCCCTTGTGACTGCCAGCAACTCTCTTCCCAGCCTATAGGTGGCTTCAGGGTTTCTCTTCCCTATGTGCATGATCTTGCATTCCTTTGCGTTAAATCCCAATTGTCACGCTTCTGACCATTTTTCTAGTTTATCCAGATCTCTTCTCATTCTGCCCACCCCATCTGGATCATCTACTCTGTTGCAGATCTTGGTGTCATCTGCAAACAGACAAACCTTACCATCCAATCCATCTGCAATGTCACTGATGAAGATATTGAAGAGGACTGGCCACAGGACCGATCCCTGAGGTACCCCATTTGTGACTTGCATCTCTTCTGACTGTATACCGTTTACCACCACTCTCGGTTTTCTGCCTGTCAACCAGTTTGCCACCCAGTTGACCAACTTCTGACCCACCCTGAGCCTACCCAGCTTATTACTCAATCTTTTATGTGGAACAGTATCAAAAGTTTTGCTGAAGTCAAGGTAGGTGACATCAACTGGTCCCCCTTGGTCCACCACTCTGGTTACCCAGTCAAAGAAATTTGTGAGATTAGTTTGATGGGACCTTCCTTTTGTAAACCCATGCTGTCTTGGATCCTGTGCTCCTATAGATTCCAGGTGTTGCACTATCCTTTCCTTTCTCTGTTAGTCAGTACTAGATCTAGGATAGCCCTGTCTCTTGTGGGTTGTTGCACCAGTTGTTTGAGTCCCTCCCCCCTGCAGGGAATCCACCATGTGTCTAGTTCTGGCAGAAGTTCCTGCTGGTATTGACCAATCTGTATGTGGCATGTTGAAGTCTTCCATTATCAGAACCTCCCCTTTAGCTGCCATGTTTTGTATATCTTCTAACAGTAATGTGTCTATGTCCTCCCCCTGGTTGGAAGTCTGTAGACAACCCCAGTTCGTATGGCTGTCCCATTTCCTGTTTCCAGTGTGACCCACAGTTCTTCTGGCTCCTTATATGTATTCTGAATTTCTGCAGCTTTGCTATTTTCATTGACATAAAGGGCCACTCTGCCCCCCTCTCCCTTTTTGCATCTCGGTCTCTTCTGAACAGTACATAGCCAGGTACTGAAGTCTCCCAAGTGTGGTTACTGATAAATCATGTCTTGCTAATGGCTACTATGCCCAGTTTAGCCTCTGTCATTATTGCCTGTGGGTCTGGGATCTTGTTTCCCAGACTGCGAGCATTTGTGTACATGATTTCCCATTGCCCAGATTTCAGTGTGTTAATTGTTGGGCGAGGTCGGCATTTCCCCTGTGCATCATATGGGGAGCCAGACCTTTTTCCTTACCTGGTGATGCAAATGAACTACAAACATGCTGAACTCCTGTTTGATCGCTAGCTGAGGAGGAGGGGTGTTCTCCCCATTCGACGTATGGGGTGCTGTACCCCTCTACCCATTTGTTAATTTAAATATTCTGCAGAGTCATCAAAATTCTGCCCCAATGCACTGACTCCCTCCTTAGTCAGATGCAGTCCATCAAATTTAAAGAACTTTCACTCCCAAAACTGTTGCCAGTTCCCTACAAATGTGTTTCCTTTTTCCTGGCACCAGCCCTTGATCCACATGTTTAGCTCCCCTATCTCCCCTTCTCTAACCTTCTGTCCATCTGCCCCCCTCTCCCAGACTGGCAGGATCTCAGAGAAGGAGATGCTGGATGAAATGGATGATAGTTTGTCACCCAGCCTGGTCAGGTGTTCCTTGGTCTCCATAACTGACCAACTGGCGAGAACATTAGTCCCTATGTGTACCAGGATGTCAATGTTTTCTCCTGCTTCCTGAATAATTTTAGCAATGCACTCAGTGTCTCTCCACACTGATGTACCTCGGAGACATCTGACCATTACTCCTGGCTGGAGATACATATCAACTCCCCAAATCATATGATCAGAAGTTTTTTGGATTTCCTTTTTGCTTTTTTTGTTTTGGTTCCTGTTTTGGGCGAGTTTTGTTGTGCTAACTCCTGTGCTGCAGTGTCCTGCTCTGTAGTGTCCTCTGTCCCTTTGTTTGATTTTGGAGATAGATGCAGATACCTGTTTGTAGTTTTTATATGGTTTGTGGAGGTGATATGTTGGAGAGCACCGAGTGATGGGGCACCCGATTTGCCCCTCCTAACCACCTGCCAACCTCCCAGACCAACTACCCTCTGCGGTCGAGGTGCTTCTGTTGGATGTTGGGGAAATGGCGGGCAGTTCTTATAATATATTTTCTCTTGAATATGCAATTTAAGGTGCGCGATCTCTGCCCATGCTGCCTGGAGCTGAGCCCTGAGCTCTCCAATGGCCCAGCATGTAGGACAGTGTCCTAAATCCTTTAAAACTGCCCTTCTGAAAAGTGTTCCGCAGTACCTGCAGTTAAAGATATCCATTCCAGATAAGTTGCTGGGCTTATACCCTGGTCAGAGTAATTAGAAGGAAGAAAATGAAAGCAAAAGTTTGATTTTGTGTTTTGTTTGTTTGTTTTTGTAGAACTTGTTATAACAAGTTAAATTGCTAGTGCCCCTGTAAATGAGATCACTGTGTGGATACCCCTCTGATCCCCCCCATCCTGCTTTGCTACAGGAAATGTCAAAACTGTGCTACCCTATAAAAGGAGTGTAGTGTGGAGTGGTTGGGGATGGGGTGGGTGGCTGGGCCCTTTCCCTGCTGAAAAAGAACGAAGGGCAAAAGAAACAAGGAGGTAAGAGCAGAAACAATCACCCAGCAACAAATGCAGTAGCCCTGAAAGCTTATTCTAATGATAGATAAAACTGTAAAACCTGTAAAGCACCACCTGTAATAATTTCACAGAAGATATACCCTGTAAGAAACACTTTGCTACAGAGAAAAATAAAGCAGTAACAGAAAATACACCTTGCAAAAGACAATTTGAATCAGAAGATTACAGCAATAATCTGTAAACACACACCTGTAGGAACACCCAGTAATAATGCAGCAGAAGGTATACCCAGCAACAATTTGAATAAGAGAAAAATAAAGCAATAAAATGTAAGCAACAAACAGTAAAAATCTCTGTGGGTGCAAAATAAAAATAACAACACACAGTAAATCTGCCTAGCCAAAAGAAGCCTTAATTCTTTTCCTTGCTGTGGTCATTTTTTGTGCTCTGTCCTTTTAAGCAAACTAGAAGAAAAGAGCTCAGGTGAAGCTATATGCCTATGTGTACAAGTGTACATATAGGTTATGCTTGGCCCTGCCTTACAAACATAGAATTTGATGGCAGATAAGGACCACTTGGCCCACCCACTCCACTCATTCTTCCCTACCTACAGTATCACCGCAGACCCTACTTGATCTCTGGCTCTTTCTCCCTCCACCCCACCTCCTTTCCTTTCTACTAAGATTCTCATTTGCCTATTCCAAGCATTGTTGAACCCCACCACTGTTTTTGCCAAACCACCTCCACAGGAAGACTATTCCAGGTATCTACCACTCTTTCTGTGAAGAAATACTTCCTCACATGTATCTCCTGAATCTACCCATTTTCAGTTTCACTGCATGTCCCCTTGTTCTTGATATCTGAGTCTTCCTGCAAACTGCAGCCAGTTGGCCTTTACATAAAGGTCACAAGTGTGTGTCAGCCTAGTGGCTTCAGTCAGAAGCCGACATGCTCTGTTTAAGGCCACTTTGAGATGGCATGTGGCTGTGTCAGCAGCGGAGCCATACATCACAAGGCCATAATCTACCAGAGAGTCCACGGAGCTTTGAATGGCTATGCTGAGGGCCTCTGCAGTTAAGCAGTTCTTATGTCTGTAAAGAAGACCAATACTCATGTTGACTGCTTTGGTTATGGAGTCAATGTGCTTGGACTAGGATAAGGTGCTGTCAGCCGTAACTCCCAGATATTTAAAGTGCTGGACTAGTTCAAGAGGTGCCTCCTCTGAGTTAAGGATAGAGAATGGGTAGGCCTTGTATTTGTTCTTGGAACTGTAGAACATCACTGTTTTGGTTTTCTGGCAGTTCATGATGAGTTTGTGTTCACTGAACCATTTTTCAACATCCATGAAATTCCTTTGGAGGCTGAGCTTCAGCTCTTTAGGGTCAGGGTGACCGGTATATAGGACTGTGTTGTTTGCATAGAGCAGTATGTTTTCTTGGCAAGTATAAGGTAAGTGGTTTAAAAATATGCTGAACAGCAGTGGGCCGAGTATGGATCCTTGTGGAACTCCAGAGCGGACAGATCTGCTGTCTGAGAGGACATTGTTAATCTTTACTTGCTGACAGCAGGCATGCAGGTAACTTTGGAACCATGTCACAGTGTCAGATGAGAGTCCTATAGATGCTAGCTGTTCGATTTGGAGGTTGTGGTTTACCATATCAAATGCTTTCGTTAGGTCAATGAAAGCTGCTCCAACTAGGGAACCTTGGTCTAGTGCATTGTGAATGAAGCTTGTGAACTCGAGGAGTGTTGTTAAGGTGCTATGGCCCTTAAGGAAGCCATGTTGTTGCGGGCAAAGGAGTTAGTATTTTTCAAGGTGCTGACCTAACTGGTCAGCCACTGTTCTTTCAAGTGCCTTAGAGAGTGGTGGGAGGATTGATATTGGTCTATAGTTTCCTGTCAAGGTTCAGTCTTCGCTCTTGAAAACAGGAGTCACTGGAGCAACTTTCCATTTATCCAGGAACTGTGAGAACCGGAGGGAGGTATTGATAATATGAGTTAGAGGAGCCAGGATGTAATCCAGAGTCTGTGCAACAATGGTAAGGTCCAAAGCGTCTCCACTTGTCCTCGATTTTCTTAAGACTTTTAATAGATATTTTTTGGCTTCACTTGCTGACACGGTTCTGAAATGGAAGGGAGGATGAGAGGGTGGCTGTTTTCCTGCACATTCGTTAAGGCTTGAGCTAGATTGGTGGAAGAAGTCATGAGGGTGGACACTACTAAGGTCTGAGAACACCTTGTTAAAAGAGTTTGCAATGGAGCTGGGATCCTGAGTGGGAACTCCATCCAGGTTTAGCAAGGTGGGGGTAGTTTTTGGATCTTTCCCCATGAGTTCTTTGAGGTTTGGCCAGAATTTATTTCCATCTCCCCAGGTACGAGACAGTGCCTCCTTGAAGTGTTGACTTTTTGCTGCTTGAATTGCCCTGGTGCAGTCATTTCTTGCTTTTTTATATGAATGAATGTCGGCTAGCCTGCCCGAAGCCCATGCAACATGACGGAGATGGTCACAAGTATTCCACCATTCACGTAGATCAGAGGAGAACCAAGGGTTGCAGTGACCTTTTATTTTCTGGGTTTTAAACAGTGCGTGCCTATCACACACAAGGTTGAAAAGATGTATAAATTGCTCCAGAGCTGTGTTCACATCACTGGAAGAGCAGACAGAAAACCAGTCCTGTTGCTGTAGATCAGCTTTCAGGAGGTCTATGTGCCCTCTTTTCAGGACTCTGCATGCAATGGTTCTAGGTGGGGGTTTGGAGAAATTGTTTGACCATAGGAATTGGATAGGCGAATGGTCACTTAGGGAGTCAGGGAGTAACACTGCACAAGATATATGTTCAGGGTGGCTGAACAGGACCCAGTCCATTAAAGTGGATGTACCAGTCTTGTAGTTTATTCTTGTGGATGATTCAACAAGCTGGGAGAGGTGAACCGCAGTGACTGCATCCCTGTAAGGACTTGCATCTGGTGCGAGCCAGTTGGTATTAAAATCTCCCAATTAGTAGTAGTATAATGTCAGAGTTAAGGTTCAAGGAACCAATGCATTCCATAAGTGAATCAAGACCAGGGGTCTTCTGCATGGGCAGGATGTAGATTGACAGAATAGTTTGGGATTTATTGTGTTCACCGAGGAGTACTTTCAGGGCAAGAGGTTGAATGTGGACACCAGTGTTGGGCAAAGGCAGAACGTGACCCTGTAGGTTATCTCTAAGGTATACAGCACAGCCCCCACCACGTTTGGACAATCTGTCTTGTCTGAAGACTGTACCTGGGTATCATGATGGCAGTGTCAGGAATTTTTGGGGAGAGCAAGGTCTTGACTATAAATATCAGGATTGTGTTTCAGAATCCAAACATTAAGATGTTCATCTTAGGTAGGAGGCTGCAAATATTTATGGAAGCAATTGAGAGTTTCCCTGTGGCACTCATGGTGGTAGTGGTTGTCGGAGGAGGGCAAGGATTAGGGTGGATATTTCCAGTGAGCAGGGTTAACAGTATGTGTGCGATATGAATGTGATTAGCTTGTTACCTTGTAAAATATTGTGTGCCTGTTGGATGTATGTTTAAGCTAGGTCATATATATTTTTTATTTTTAAATTTTAATTGAGCTGTACAGGGTATTTTTAGCAAGATGTGTTGTGAGATCCAGACCCCTCCACATCATCTACACAGTGTCCCTGCTGCATGACCTCTGCCCTTTTTTCGGCTTCCCCCTCCCAGTTATGGCAGTGAGATGCTGTGGGGAGGTGGGTATTAGTAGGAGGCAGGTGGCTTGGAAGCGGGCGCAGGGGGTATAGCAGAGGCGAGCAGTATTGGGGTGGTTAGTTTAGTTTATTCATGTAATAGAGTGCTCTATTTCATTGCGACTCTAGGCGCTGTACAGATGGCCAAGTTCTAAAAAGACTAAAACATTCAATAAAATACAGTATTAAAATTAAACATTAAATGGAGGGAAAGGCTTTATTAAATAAAAAGGTCTTTAGATCCCTTTTGGAGCATTGACCGATAGGGCCTCTCGGAGTGAATGAGGCAGTGAATTCCACAGGGTTAGCACTACAAAAGGAAAAGTCAGAGCACCAGATGACTTTAACTGGACCTTGGGAATCACCAGGAGGCCTTCACTGACTGACCGGAGGAGACAGGATGGGTGGTAGAATTGTAGGAGGTGTTGCAGGTAACCAGACCCCAGTCCACGTAGGGCTTTATAGGTCAGCAACTTGACTATGAAGGTGATCCGCCACCTAACAGGACGCCAGTGTAGAAAGTGCAGCACATGCATAATGTGACTTGACCTCGAAAGGCCAGTCAACAGCCTGGCAACTGCATTCTGCACTAGCTGTAGTTAGTGAAGATCAACCCTCGATAGCCCTTGGTAGTAGGCATTGTGGTAATCAAGCTGTGATGTCACAAAGGCGTGGACCAATGATGGCAAATCCCCCGGGGGGGTTCAGGTGTCTAATCCTGGTTATGTTTCTGAGGTGGTATAAAGCACTTTGGACTACAGCCGACACCTGAAATTCAAGTGTTAGGCTGTTATCCAGCCCAACGCCAAGATTTCTCATCTTAACAGAGGTTAGCAGCTGGGAATCTCTGAGCCTAAGCCCTGTGACTCGACCAGTCTGCACCCCAGCTCTCGAGCGACCACATTCCACCACTGGTACCTCCATCTTGTGCAGATTTAACATCAATAAGCTGGCGCTCGTGCAGTCTTGGATTTCAAAGCAAAAAAGGTGTCTTGCGATACAGCTACCAGGGCCAGTGCACACTGGAATGCGGATGGCCAGCACCATATATAAAGTACATCAAATGAAAAGCAGCACCAACAGTGTGTTTTATCCGCAAAAAGTTTACTAAGTTACTGAATGATACAGAAATAAAAAACACACAATAGCAGCACAGTCAGCCTAGGCTCCCATCACTTCGACTGTTAACGAGCCTTGATCAGGGGATGATGCTAGTGGGAAGACTCACTCATTTTATACCCCAAAAATCAATGAATTCATCAGTGCACCAATTAAGAAAAAGTGAATAAGAAACCAGAACAAAAACTGTGACAATCACCTAAATGCAAACAATCATTATAACTACAAAACTTAATTCACACAGATGTCTCTGTTACATTCTCAATATCTTGTACCAAAACAAATGCTTAATGCAGTCAAGAATACATTTCTAAATCCTAATCAACAGCAATAAAAGCACTAATATGAATTAAATCACACAGTAACAGAACAGAGTCCTGGATTTCAGCAAGGCACTAATTGAAAACTGAGACTGCATCCTGTTCTTCAGGTGCAAAATACAGGTACAGGAGCTGGAGGCAATCTGGGGCTAAACAGAGCCATGAGTAAGGCCCAACATGTTTGGTGCCCATCCCCAGGGTTCCTACTTGATTGGGTGGGCAGGCAGCTGGAGGGCCTGCAGTCTCCACTGGTCCCCTTTTGGCTGTGTTGTGCAATGCCCGGTCTATGAGGAACAAAACTGCAATTACGACGGATTTGATTTCCTTGGTTGATCTTGTTTGCATCATGGAGACTTGTCCGCAGGATGACGCAGTCCCAATTTTGGAGGTATCGGTCCCTGCCAGGTACTCTGCAGTGCACTGCCCAAGGAGGGAATGCGGGGGGGAGGGGTGGCCATCTGCTTTAGATCCAGATTGAACTTCTTCGCGCACCCAGAGAGTTCTACCTTGTTGTTTAAATGTGTGGTGGTATGTGGGGTCCAGGTGCAGGCTGCAAGATTCTCCTTGTTTACTGTCCTCTGGGATGGGGGAGAATTCCTGCAGGAGGTCATGGATTTTGTCACTGACAGGGTGCTCGAGTCACCTAGATGGTTGATTCTGGTGGACGTCAGTGCCTGAGTTGATGAAAAATCCTCACACTTTGGAAACACCTCCTCCAGCTGATGACATCATGAGGCCTAGCACAAGCTGCTGCTTCTGTGACTCACCACCACGGCCACACCTTGTACTTGCTATTCTCACTGGTGCTTGAGGTCACTGACCTCAAGATTGATTGGGTCGCTTGGTCCTATCATTGCACAGTGGAGTTCTCATTTGGGTCCCCCAACCGACAGTCCTTCCCCTGTCGAGATGGTCCACTATTGCCCTCTAAGGAGATTGTCCCCAGAGGGACCTTTGGCAGTAGCTGACTTTTCCGGTGTGATTGCTGCATGTGCGGCTGGCGTGGGTGGGGTGGTGGCAGCCTATAACAGGGCCATCTCTGAAAAATCACTACGTTGATTATCAGAGGGCAATCGACCACAAAAAGGCAGAGTTCCTGTCCAGGAAAATTGTTTCAGGGAAGAACTAGCCAGCCCAGCTCTTTTGGACTGTGGACAGACTACCTCATTCAGTCTGTCTACAGTAGAAAAGGACACTTTTGGTCATACTGTGCAAAGAGTTTGCTCTGATGTTCTCAGACAGGGTGTCCTCTATTCTGCTCAGGATCTCCCCAGCGAGGCAAGATCAGCCCAGTGGTGGAGGGCCTGGTAGGGATAGGGACACTCCTATTGTCTGGGATGAGTTTCGGCCAGTGGAGGTGGCTGAGGTCATTGAGGTAATTTTGAAGTTGCAGCCCACCTTCTGTGAACTGGATCGTGGATTGACTTATCTCCTAGTGGGGTGTGCTGGGGCTATTAGTCCAGTGTTCGCCAGGACAGTCTGGTGTTCACTCTCAGAGGGGTTCTTCCCTGATGCCTTGAAGGAGGCATTGGTGAAGCCCCTCCTGAAGAAACTATCGCTTGACCCTAATGTTCTGGTGAAGTATAGACCTGTGTTCAACCTCTCATTTTTAGGGAAGGTTGTTGAGAAAGTCATGGCACTGCAGCTTGAGGCACACCTTGTGGCCTTTGACATCTATGAGCCATTCCTATCTGGATTTAGGGAATGGCATAGCACTGAGACAGCATTAGTTCAGGTGTAAAATGACCTCCTCAGGTTGAGGGAGCGAGGAGACCAGCCAATTCTCATTCTCCTTGATCTCTCATTAGTGTTTGACACTGTGGATCACATCGTGCTTCTGGATCACCTTAGAAAGTATTGTGGACTTGCCAGAACCATCATCTGCTGGTTTGAGTCCAATCTCTTGAGCAGGATGCAATGGCTAGTGATGGGGAATTTCTCCTCCTCTCCAAAGTCCCTGTCATGAGGAGTTCCTCAAGGTTTGAGCCTATCTCTGATGTTCATGGTGTACATGCTGTCCCTGCGAGAGCTCATTAGATGCTACAGTCTGGGATTTCACTATTATGCAGAGGATACCCAGCTGTACATGTCGTTTGCCTGGGAATGAATAACGCCATTGAAGTACTGAATAGATACCTGTCCAAGATCCAGGATTAGATGTCCTCTAGCTGATTGAGGCAGAACTCCAACGAGACAGAGATACTGGTGATTAAGCCTGGTTGTGGGGATGATGGGGGTGCCTCCAAGGTGGTAATGAGGTTGGTCCTCGGATCTACTCTGTTGATGGCATCCTCTAGGGTGAGACATTTGGACGGGCATCATCCTTGACGATAGGCTGGCATTTGATGCTCAGGTGTCATCTGTTGTCCAAAGTGGTTTTTACCACTTAAGGAATGTTGCCCAGATTAAACCCCTAATTCCGCCCGAGGACCTACTTTCACTGGTGCGTGCCTTTGTTACATCTGGGCTTGACTACTGTAAAGCTCTCTACTTTGGGGTCAGTGGAGGGAACCTCTGCTGACTGCAGCTAGTCTAGAATGTGGCAGCCAGGTTGCTTACGGGCCTGTCTAGGTCTTGACACATGACCTCGGTTCTGCAAGATCTGCATTGGCTGCCTGTCATGTGGAGGATCATCTTCAAGGTGGGCTTGTCCACCTACAAGGCCCTATATGACTCGGGCCCTGGCTACTTGTCTGACCTCCTTACACCTGCCATCCCGGTATGCTCCCTCTGCTCCTCAACCAAGGGCCAGGCTGAAAACCTTGGGTGATGGTTCATTCGAGGTGGCCGGCCCGGTCCTCTGGAACTCGCTGCCCAGATCCTTGAGGGAGGCCCCATCGTTGGAGGCATTTAAGTGGGGTCTGAAAACCTATCTTTTTAAGAAAGCATATTTGGAAAACTGCTTCTGATTTTAATGTGATTGTATTTATTATTTTATTGTTAAACAATTTATTGTATAATTTATATACCCTGTATGTATGTTTGTGCTACCCTGCTTGTGATGTTTTGTAAGGCGCCATATAAATAAATATTTACTCACTTACTAGACCTGGTACCAGGGAAGCATAGCAGAAAGATATGGATCTTGCAGCAGCAAGCCCAGGAGTGATTACTGGAAGAATGGCAGCCAAACTGGAAGCAGAAACAAAAGTCCAAACTGAGACTGTACAGTTGGCACCAGTGATGAGGGAAGAACAGGCAGGGACAGATCCTGAAAACATGTCTACCTTCTTCAAATGGTGGGGCTATACCACAAAGAGTGACAGAGAAAAGGATATTCCGTGTCTAGAAGTGCAGAGATGCTTCCTGACCTTTGCCTTTACGACATCCACACACTATCTGTAACCAACTGTTACTGCAGGATAAGTAACCAAAACAGTTGATGGAACTTATAACTGGATGCTATTGGAATCTCTGTGCTACCCTTCTCCCAGGATATATTTTATTTATTTAAAAGTGCTTCACCAGGTAGACATACAGAGATAATCGAACAGTCTCACTTACAGATGCAACCTGGGGGGAGTGGGAGAGGAACATAGGTAGTGGAAAACAAAATATACCAAGAATAAACAAAATATGCAATATTACCAATTATGTGCAGGTTACAACAATCACAAAGGATGCTCCTGGAAACAAGTACTACTACTGCTGCAGCTTCAGTTTTGAAACTGTAAAATGGCTGGTAGTGTAGCCTGGAGGTTAGAGCAATGAACTATGAATGAGATTGGTACATTCATCAGACCTCGGTTTGATTCCCGCAACCTCCACTTGTGTACTATGTGACCCTGAGCAAGTCATGTAACACCTCTGTGCTCCTGGGATGTAACTTGAAAGTAGCTGCTAGTCAGTGTTTCTTTCTGGCTAAAAACTGGAAAGGAAATGGGTTGGAAATTTCTTGCTTCTCATTTGGCTAAAAAGGTTCTGAGACTTATATGCTAATCCACTGTGAATGCACAGCTGGAATTAATGCAGGCAGTGGGATTTGGGATTTGTGGGGCCTGCGTGTATTACCCCCTGGGCGGCTCCGGGCAGCTCGAGCTTGGTCACTTAGCTCTGTGCAAGGGGTGGGGCAGGGTATTATGGGACATGGCAGTCCGCGTATTGGCTGCCATGTCCCCGACAGATATGGGAATAAACTTGATGGTTTTGGAAGTTGGCATCCCTCAGCCCACCACCACCCTCAAACCCTCCAAGGCATTGCAGGGGGCTGGGGTCCATGAACTTAGGGCTCCACTGTGCCCTGTGACAGCCTGTGAGAGGGGAGTGTGCAGCCTTTATGGTAGCCCTCTGGCAGGCATAATGGTAAGCCCCCCTGACACTGGCCTGGCAGAGCATAAATAACATTGTGCATGCTGTACTCTTGTCACTCTTTATAAGATGATTGTTGTGGTAGCACTTAATTTATTGGTTAGTTCACTTCAGTTTTAAAGAGATGGTGACATGTTCAGGAGAATTTTAACAAAACATCACATTTAGGAACTGTCCAGGTTGTATTTCTCATTAGTTCTGCATTCCTCCTCGCCATTATTTAGTAGTGAGGTAATTTGCATGAAAACAGGATCTTTGCTCTTGAAAAGTTCTTCTGTTCCTGCTGCTTTCTCCCTACCTAAAGTCACAGAGCACTGCTTGTGATCTCACCGTTACTCCCATGGCAACAGACTGTAATGTCACAACTGAGGATTATGACTTGAAGTAAGCAGTAAGCTACAGAGGCAGGTGAACTGTAAGGGACAACAATCATATATTCGTACACATTTCTTTAGTAATAAATTGTGGGAAGGAGAAATATATAAAACATAAATGGAATGCAAGTAGAATTGTACCTAATTATTATGTTTTTTAAAGTTTTATTTGAGGTGTCAGTAGCTCTTTAAATATGTCACTTGTATTATGACTATTTAAGAATACACTTTTCTGTGTGACTCCACTCCCGTGATTAAGAGGGTCCTAGCCCTCGAAGTACCGGGAACCACTGTATGTGCTGTATGAGGAGCAGTCAGGGTGCTTCGAATGAAGGAGGGGGTGCAACTAGAGGGCATGGGTGGAAGCTGGAGGGGGGGAGATTCAGGGGAGAAAGGAGGAGGTGCTACTTCACTGAGAGGATGATGGAGCCATGGAATGTGCTGCCCAGGGGGCTAGTGGAGGCAGAGACAGTGGAGGGGTTCAAGAGGGGTGGGACAGGTACAGGGGAAGGGTTCTGGAAGCAAAGTCCTGTGCAGCGAGAATATCCAGGACTGGGAAGGAAGAAGCCAGAAAAGGCGAGGGGGGCAGCAAGGTCAGCTCCCAGGGTGGGAGCTGACCAAACGAGCAGACACGAAAGACCGTTAGGCCTATTCTGTTGGCATTTTGGTATGTTAGTATGTCCTAATAAATTCATATATTAACTTTATCCTTGCTTCGGGAATTTTCTCCTGTGTGCATTGCTGCTTCTTTGTGTCTGTACATGCTGCATTTCCCGGGTACACCCACTTCCTGCCCCTGCCCAGATTGCCACGTAGTTGTGTAGAATCCTCAGCATTCACTCTGGGGCAGGAGTGTGGAGTGAGTGAGCACAGTAGTATATACAAGGGCATCCATCGGATACCCGGGATGTGCATATCTCTCTGCGTATCAGGGCACAGCGGGTCAGGTTACCTATGTACATAAGGCCCATCCAAAATTTATGACTCACTTCACGCATCCCTGATACTGCTATCACAAACATGTCTGCCACATTTACTCTCTGAAAACCTTCATGCAGACCCCAAAAAAGTAAAACTCTTAGAATTTAAAAATGAATAATTAAATATTCTTTACACTAATGACCCCCTCCTTACAAACATAAACAACAAGAAAAATGAAATATTAGTCACTGTTTGAATTTCTGGTGTTTCTTTACTGACCATGAAAACTCTCCCTCTTATCCTTACCTGCTTCCCAGGAAAATTTGTGTTGCGTACCCTGCCACAGATAATGGCTCCATATGAGGTCTGTGTGTGTGTGTGTGTGTGCGTGTGTGCCGTTGGGGGGGGGTAAGAATTTTGCATAATTCTATAGCATCCATATGATACTTAGTGAATTCTTCTTATGGAATATTGGAGGAGCTATTTTCTCTGTGGCGTAACAGCCCAACTTAATAATCAGTTCCCAAGATTTGAATTATGATGGCGATGTTGGGTGATGCACATATCCACCAGAAACCCAAACTTTGTGCCATGAGAAATGCGGGCAAATATCATGATGTGAATGTGTAATCTGTAGATGACAAGCATAGCCAGTTATCAATAACTGTAATGTTTTTATTAGCTCAGCCTCAGCAGCTGGTTGTTGTTCATGTATTATATGTTGTGTTGTTTTAAATGTTTAATTCAAAACTTTAATAAAAATTGAAATTGGGGAAAAAAAGAATACATTTTAAAATTTCAATAAAAAAGTAGTACTCAACCCAGAACTTTTCTTTTTCCTACAGTTAAATAAGGACCCATTTTATAATTGCAATAAGATACTCCAGAGTGTGCATTGTGGTGGGGTAACAGCACTTCTTGGGTGGCTGAAGGTCCCCGGTGATGCCTTGTGCCTCACAAAACACCTGTGATGTGCCACGATCCACCAAAATCACACACCCTGTAGCGTCTTGTTGCTTGATTATTGTAGGCTCTTTTTATTAACTTTCAAGGTCCTGAACAGACTGGGTCCCACCTACCTACCTACCTACACACCTACCTACATACCCACCTGCCTACTACCAACCTAGCCATCTACCTATCTGCCCACCTAGATTCCCGCAAACCTACCTACCCACCAACCTACCTACTTATCAGCTAACCAACCTATCTACATATGTACCCACCCACCTATCTTCAAACCCATGTACCTATTCACCTAATCACTGCCCATCCATCTACCTACATATCTACCTTTTCACCTACATACCCAGTGGCCTACCTATCTACATACTTACCTACTGACCATCTACCTACCTACCTGCCCACTTAACCACTGCCCATCCATCCTACCTACCTCCCACCTGCATACCCAGCTACCTACCTACTTATCTACATACTTACATCCCCATCTACCTTACCACCTACCTTCAAACCCACCCACCTAACCACTGCCCATCCATCTACCTACCTTCCCATCTACATACTCAGCTGCCTGCCTACCTATCTTCCAACCTACCTGTCTACCTACTCTCCTCCTTGCTATCTACATACCTGTCCACCTACCTACCCACACACCCACTGATCCACCTACCCATCTGCCTGCCTACAAACAGTACTTTACTTTGTTTCGTGGTGTGGAATAAAACATTTTGGTTGGCATACTGCCCTTGTACAGGTCACTGGTGAGGCCACATTTAGAGTATGGAGTTCAGTACCAGTGCCCACACCTCAAAAAGGACATTAACCTGCTGGAGAAGGTCCAGAGGAGGGCTACAAAGATGATAGCGGGTCAGCAAGATAAGGCATACGAGGAGAGGTTGCAGACACTGAACATGTACTCCCTGGAGGACAGAAGATAGAGTGGGGACATGAATGGGACCTTCAAGTACTTGAAAGGGACAAATAAGGTTGATAAGGAAGGTCTCTGAGCTGAGTAGCAACCATAACATGAGGGGGCACAGTTTTAAGCTGGAGGGGTGGAGGTTTAGGAGTGAGGTCAGGAAGCACTTCTTCACAGAGAGGGTGGTGGACACTTGGAATGTGCTGCCAGAAGAGGTGATCTCATTGAAGATAATGGGCAGCTTTAAGAGAGGCTGGGACAGGTATAGGGGGAGGGTAAGGGTCATGGGTAGGGAAATGGGAGGAGGGGTGGGGGAGCCAAGGGCAGTAGCTCAAGCTATGGACCCTACAAAATGAGCAGACTAGATAGACCAGATAGCCTTCTTCTAGTTGCTTCTTTTTATGTTTGTATGTATGTTGGTACCTTCTGCTATTTCTGCGTATGTCTCTCTTTTTTTTGGTTCAGTAGAGTGCTTCTGTTTGTGTTCCGCATCCTGCTTTGTTTCCATTTCAGCACCAGTCCCCTTGAGCCAAGAGTGTGTGTATCTGTGTCTTCTTACCTATTTACCCACCCTCCCACCTACCAATCTACCTACTGTACCTACTTCTCACCTTCCTACCTAGCTGCCCACCTAACTTACCAACTATCAACCTATCCATCTACCTACCTATCATCTATTTACCTCTCTTCCAAGCAAACAACTTCTTACCTAACTACGTACCTGCCTACCTACCACCTACCTTACCTACCCACAAACCTACTTACCCTACTTACCTATCTATATACTTTTCTACCCACCTACCATCTCACATACCTACTCTACCTACCAACTGACTACCCACCCACCCACTCACCTTCCTTCTTACCTACTTTCGCACATAACGACCTATCCACTTACCTAACTACCGATCTACCTACGTAGTCCCTACCCACCCACTCCCCTTCCAGCCTACATACCAACCTGCCTACCCACCTACCTACATACCCACCCATCTACATACCAAATTACCTACCCACCTATCTACCTACTTAACTTCTCACCTGCCTTTCTACCTGAACACCTACCTTCCCAACTACCAATCTCCCCATCTGTCTACCCACCTAACAATCTACCTACATAACAACCTATCTATCATCTACCCTACCTACCTACCTGCTTACCTATCTTTATTTATTTATTTATTTGAGCGTTTTACCAGGAAGGCATACTGAGCAGGGTACCACTCGATTCCAGATGCACTCTGGGGGTGTGGGGGGAGAGGGAGAAATACAGTAGAAATACATATTGCAATACATTCATGTATACAGAGTAGTCAACAGCAGAAAAAATAATACAAACGAATCTACAGATTAGGCAACAGCAAAAAAATACAATGGAGTAAAACAAGTCCGGAGCAGTGCAGCTCAGTAAGCTGGACAGAAATTGGTAGAAACAGACGTGACTGCTTGGTCCTCAGCAGTGCAAGTTGCATGAGCATGTAGTGGAGAAGTGTGTCTTGAGTAGTGAGTTGAGGTGAGGTGTGCTGTTGGAGAGCCTAATATCAACTGACAAGGAGTTCCATAGGTTTGGCATCCAGTAGCTGAAGGCAGCTTGGCCAGAAGCGGTGGACATGTAGGGGACGTGGAGAAGCCAGGAATCAATGTTCCTGAGCAAGTATGCAGGTGGGGGTAGAACTGCTAGGGCATCCGCAAGGTAGGAGGGGAGTGATTGTGTCCAGAATTTCGCAGTGGTTCTGGCACTGTGTATCAGTCTCCGATTGTGGAGAGATGGAAGGTCTAAGGAACGGTAAAGGTCGCAGTGATGGGTTATGTGGGGGGGGGGACAGTCCAGGGCTAAACGACAGAAAGAGTGGAAGAGAGGATCAAGTCTGGCTAGGGAGGACTTAGGGGCTACACTGTAGACTATGTCCCTGTGGTCCAGGATTGGAGGATAATCTTTTGAACAATTGCCAGGCGCGTTGGCAAGGGATGCAATTTTTATTGCGGTGTGACACACCCAGCATGGGATGCAGTTTCTTATGTATCACATCAATATGCGCAGAGAAGTCAAGATGCTGATCTAGCCAGACCCCAAGGTATCTGAAGGATGTACAAGCCTCCAGGGGGGAGCCATCAAGAGTGTGGAAAATGGGGGTGGTGGGAAGATGGAAAGTTGTGCCAAATGTTAGGGAGACAGTTTTCTTGGGGTTTAGAAATAACTGATGAGAACGAAACCAGAGTTGGACATTGTCAAAATCCTGCTGTAGCCTGGCAGCTACTGAAGAGGGGGGTGGACCAGAGGCATACGGTACTGTGTCATCTGCATACATGTGAATGGAAGTATGAGGGCAGGCTAAAGGCAGATCATTGAGGAAGATGGAAAACAACATTGGGCCAAGGACAGAGCCTTGGGGGACCCAAGTAGTGACAGGGAGTGAGGTGGAAGTGGCCGAGCCAGTACGGACTGATTGGAACCCGCCTGCCAGGTATGACTGGAACCAGCTGGTGGCAGGTGCAGTTAGTCCGGTGAGGGCAAGCTTGGACAGTAACAGGGCATGAAAGACCATGTTTAAGGCCTTAGCCAGGTCGATGAAGATAGCCGCGGTGATTCCCCCTTTATCCATTCCCGTGAGGATGGTGTCGGTGAGTCAGAGGAGAGAGGTGATGGTGGAGTGCGATTTCCTAAAACCAGCCTGGTATGGAGTGAAGAAGGAGGTGGAGTCGAGGAAATGGGAGAGCTGAGAGAGCACAAGGCGCTCCTGGATTTTGGCTAAAATGGGGAGAAGTGAGATAGGTCGGTAGTTGCCCGAGGAGGAGGGGTCACCGCCTTTGTGGAAGGGGATGACTGTGGCATGTTTCCATTTAGATGGGATAGAACCATGTCTGAAGGACAGGTTAAAGAGACCAGCCAGTGGACTGGCTATGGCTGGGGCAGATAGATGGAGCATTCTGGAGTCTAGTCCCGAGGGGCATTTGCCTTTGGAGGGATTGAGTGACCAAAGTGCTTTCAATACCTTCCTACAAAACCACTCACCTCTTACCTACGTACCCAACCTACCTACCAAACTACTTACCTTCCTACCCACCTACCTACCCTTATATACCTACATATATACCTGCCAAAGTATCTACCTGTTTACCTATATATCTATCCATCTAGCTACCTAGCCACCTACTAACCTACCTACCTGTTTATCTACCAATTTACCTACTCAGTCCCTACCTACCCACTCCCTACCCTCCTACATACTAACCTGCCTACCCACCTACCTACATACCCATCCATCTACCTACAAGACTACCCACCCACCCACCTATCTACCTAATTAACTTCTTACCTGCTTTTCTACCTGAACACCTACCTTCCCAACTACCTAATCACCCATCTACCTAACAGTCTACCTACATAATAACTTACCTATCATCTGCCCTACCTACCTGCTTACCTATCTTCCTACAAAACCAGTTGCCTCTTACCTATGTACCCAAACTACCTACCAAACTACCTACCCCTACATACCTACATATATACTTGCCAAAGTATCTTCCTACTTACCTATATAGCTAGACATCTGGCTACCTAGCCACCTACTAACCTACCTACCCCACAACCTACTCACTTACATATTTACTTACCTGTCAACCTACCCACCAACTTACCTTTCTTCCTACCTAGATGCCCACCTACCAGCCTACACACCTACCTACTCACCTACTTACCAATCAACCGACCAACCACCCACCCACTCTTTTTCCCTCCTTCCTGATGACTAACCTACCCACTTACCTACCTACCCCACCTACTTACCTACATAACTACCCACTTACCAACCCCCTACCTTTCCACATACCTGTTACCCTTTCTCCCTAACTAGCTACCTACCTACTCACCTACCTAATAACTTACCTATTACCCTAACCACCCACCTACCCATCTACCTAGCCACCTTCCTGCCAACTCACCTATCTACCTAGCTACCCATCCATCCACTCACTTAGCTATCTGTACCCACTGAAACAGCAAACTACCTACCTACTACAACCACCTACCTATCACTCATCCACTGACCTACTTGCATCTATCTATCTCTCTCTGTAAATCAATTGACAGTATCTATGTATCTAGCTGTCTGTCTATCTATCTATCTATTTATCTGTCATTGCTATCCATTAAGTACAACACAGATCTTGTGATGGATCACTGGAATTGTTTACCAAGGAATGTGGTCAATGCTGGTTCCATAGTTTGGTTCAGCAGGGGACCAGTGATTACTGTATGGTATTGTTCAATTAAAGAACCATGGCTGAAGCCAACCACACAAAGGTGAGGGTCCTGGACTTCAGTAGTGCTGACTTTAGAGATGGGGGGATGCCTCAGGGTGTCATGGTGTGGGGGGGGGTTACCTAGCTGGAGTGCAAAAACTGTGGGGGGAAACTAAAAGGGATAATGAGAGCAACAAACCTCTGCATCAGGCAAGTGAGCAAAAGCAAGAAGAAAACGAGACCGCTATGGTTCTCGAAAGAGGTGGCTGAGAAGGTAAAGGCAAAGAAGTTAGCATTCAGGAGGCATAAGGGGACACAGAGGAAGAAGGATAGCAGGGACTATCAGGAGAAGCAGTGGGAGAGAGGGAAAGAAGTCGGGAGCACAAAGGTGCAAACAGAGGAGAAAACAGCACAGGCAATAAAAAATGGGGACAAACCTTTTTTCAGGTATGTAAGCAAAAGGAGAAAGACCAAAGGAGGGATCATAAGGCTAAGGATGGAAGAGGGGGAGAGTGTGGAAGGGGACCAGGAAAAAGTAGACCCCCTGATCAAATACTTTTGTTCGGTGTTCACAGAGAAAGGGGAAGGCAAAGGTTCACAGATAAGTGTCAGGGGTATCAACGGTAGGAGGTGGACACTAGTCCCTTTACAGTGGAGAGGGTCCTAAAAGAACTAAAAAATTTGAAAGTAGACATGCCAATGGGGCCAGATGGGATACATGCAAGGATACTGAGGGAGCTCAGAGAGGTGCTAGTTGTACCTCTGATAGTCCTGTTCAACTACTCCCTGGAGATGGGAGTGGTACTGGAGGACTGGAGGACGGCAGATGTAGTCCCACTTCACAAAAGTGTAGCAAAGAGGAGGCTGGCGATTACAGACCAGTCAGCCTAACTTCGCTGGTGGGGAAATTAATGGAATCATTACTGAAGAAAAGGATCGTGGAATACCTTGAATCCAGCGACTTACAAGATCCAAAGCAGCATGGATTCACAAGGAGGAGGTCATGTCAGACAAATGTGATAGATTTCTTTGACTGGGAGACCAGGGAAGTAGATCAGGGTGGAGCAGTGGATGTGGCCTACCTAGATTTCAGTAAGGCCTTTGACACCGTTTACATAGGAGACTCATAAATAAGCTGAGCAGCCTAGGAGTTGGTCCAAAGGTGGTAAACTGGGCAAGAAATTGGTTGGGGAATAGAAGAAAGAGGGAGGTGGTAAATGGAGTTGACTCCAAGGAAGGGAGGGTGACCAGTGGGGTGCTACAAGGATCAGTACAGGGATTGGGCCTCTCTAATGTCTTTATTAGCAACACTGCAAAGGGACTAGAAGGGAAGGTATGCCTTTTTGCTGATGACACTAATATCTGCAATAGGGTTGACACTTTGGTGGGAGGGTGAAGAGGGAAAGCCTGAGGAGTGCTCAAGAGTGTGGCAACTAAATTTCAATGCAAGGAAATGCAAAATCATGCACTGTGGATGCAGAAACATGAATGAGGGTGGAGATTAAAATGGGGGGAGTAGTACTGGAGACCATCAAACAGGAAAGAGGCCTGGGGTAATCATACCCAATGACCTAAAAGTGGCCAAACAGTCTGAAAAGGCAGTTGGGAGAGCCAGTGGGATGCTAGGGTGCATAGGGAGGGGTATTGCCGGCAGAAGGAGGGAGGTGGTGATACCACTGTATAAATCACTGGTAAGGCCTCACCTCGAGTACTGTGTTCAGTTCTGGAGACCACATTTCAGGAAGAACATAGAGTTGATGCGGTCCAGAGGAGAGCAACTAAAATGCTGCAGGGTCTGTATCAAAAGCCCTATGAAGAGAGACTGAAGGACCTCTATATGTATACCCTGGAGGAAAGGAGAGAGAGAGGGGATATGATAGACTTTCAAATACCTCACGGGCATAAATAAGGTTCAAGAAGGAAGCCTTTTTCAGAGTAAAAGATGCTCAAGAACAAGGAGTCATGTTATGAAGCTGGAGGGAGGTAGACTTAGGGGAGATATAAGGAAGTACTTCTTCACAGAAAGAGTGGTGGATGGCTGGAACAGCCTCCCAGCGGAGGTGGTGGGGGCAAAAACTGTAATGGGATTTAAGAAGGCATGGGATAGGCAAAAGGGAAGCTTAGTGGTAGGGAAAGGGGGGTAAAGCTGGAGCTCAAGTAGGGTTTGCTGTGTTACAGTAGGTAGGGGAAAATGGGCAGACTAGGTGGGACAAGCGAGTCCTATCTGCTGTCAAATTCTATGTTTCTGTTTACAAAATGGGCAAAGGATTTCAGACAATCTGATTGGTTGTTAGCCATGCATTACAAGTGTCTAATGCACAGATAAAACTAGAAATCCCATTTAGAATACACAGACCCATTTTATAAGCACAATAAGCCACTCTGGGGATGTGTGTTAGGCAGTTCTAATGTACAGCTAGGGGACTGAATGTACTCAGCCTGCACCTCGTGTCTCACTATGCCCCCTAGCCGTGTGTCTGAATTGTCTAACGCATATCCCTGTCATGTCTGTAAGGGGGTTATTATAATTTTTTTGAATTTTGTTGAATGGCTAGGCCCACTGAGACTAAAAGTCCCTTTTTCAGGGAGACCCAGAACTAATTACATGGAAACATAACATAACAAAGCAGCACATGAAGTCAGATGAGAAGAACAAGCCATTTTATAAAGCAACAGGTGATAGGACTTCAAAACAGACATGATTGACATATGGTCTTTCTCTGTCCTCATTCTTCTATATTTAAAGGTAACATCACCATGCATGCAATAACATTTCATATGATTAACTTTTGCTAAATTACATCTGACTCGTAAATAGTAGGGACATTTGCACAACCTGCTGCGGCTGGATAGAACCCTAAAAATAGTTTGCTTTTACAAAAGCAAGAGGCACTTTAAATTAATGCTGCCAGCTGCTTGAGTGCCCTAAGGGAATTTCCTCTTATATTCTATGCTTCTTTGGAACGGAGCGATACCTGTTGTACCACTTGACTTCTTGTGTAAAATAGGGTTTATTTAAACGATGGAACCTGTTCAATACAAGGATGTGACGCATCAGTTTTCCAGTTGCTTGACATGCTCATGGCAGAACAGTTATAAATGGAGTATGCTCCCAGCAGACAGGTGACTGTGCAGGGAACAAATGTTTCACAAGACTCCACAAGTAAGCCTACACTGTACAAACAGAAGAGCAAGAGAAATAAGTGCCTTAGCTGGGACTTGAGCCCAGCAGCCCGGAATTCAGGCGGCCTGGATAAGTCCAGCAAGCACTATTTCTTTCTGTCTTCTGTTTGGATGAGTTCCATAAATATGCACACTGCACTCATATGATTGAATATGTCTGCACCTTCTCATTGAGTATAGGTCTCTCTCTCAAAAAGCTGTAGTGTGCACAAAAGCTGTGACTCACAAGTTAAGACATACAGTAAATGTGAGCACATCACATCTGTTCTCAAATTTCTACACTGGCTCCCTGTCTGTTTCCAAATTCAGTTGATCTGTATTCTTAATTCTTGGTGGTTTGGCCCATCCTACCCATCTAATTAATCTCACCCTGCTCTCCTGCTCTCTCTCTTCTGCCTCGTTTCTCTCTTTCCATTCTCAGTCTCCCTTCCTTCTTTTGAGGATGTAACATTTAATGTCTCCACTGCATGTCTATAATAAAATCTCTACTCTTTGTCAGAATAAATCTACCCCTTCCTGGCTGTTTCAATTTTACCTAAAAACATTCATTTTCTTTTTTTTTTGTCTCCTACTGGTAAGCTTGTGCCCCCATCAGATCACCCCCCAGCCCGTCACCTGGCTTCTTGTGGACTTACCACATTTCCCCTGTCTGCCTATGGCTTGCTTCCTCATCCCCCATGGCGGGTGCAGTAGGAGTCCCAACTGCTGCTGAACAGGATCCAGTTCATGGGAAGGTGCCATGTCACTGATGTAAGGCCTGTAAGTGGTCGGTCCATCATCCAGCTCCAGGCCCATTGCTTTTCCTCTGCTTCTTCTCCCTGCCCCTAAGATGCTGCCATGGGAAGTGACACAAGCACGCTCACAAGCATAGTGCATGTCATGTGCCTGCATCTCACCTCCCACTGAGCCACTTCTGAGTGCACTGTCACCTCTGGGGCACTCATTACACATCCCCCTGGCTGGCCCCTGATGAGTCGTGCTCATTCCTGAAGTGGGTCGCTGGCGTTCTGAGTAGGAACGGTACTGCTGCACTGATGGGTCAGCTTAAAACTGTCATTTTCTCTCTCTTATCAATCATCATCATGAAACCACTCCATCTGAGCTAGCAATAGTACTAATTAGTTTATTTTACTTTTTCAGCACTTCAGTATTTACTGTATTTAAAAAAAACAACGACTAAGGGACGACCCGTTGGCGCAGCTGTCGGATTTCCCTCTGCAACACTGGAGACCCAGGTTCGGGAGTGGACCTGGACCGCTGGAGGGCCAGCCAGGGGGAGAAGATTAGAGTGTCCAATGAAAGCTCGCCTTCTTTGTGGGGAGGGTGGGGACACTGCTCGGCGTGTGCTGACTCCTGGCGGAGGCCAGGGATACAGCAGCTTGTTGGCGCCTTGGGCTTGACTGTCCTCGGATGTAGGTCGGGGGTTTGGCAAGCTCCATGGCATACGCAAGGTATCCCGTGATTTTAGCGCTGCAAAAATCATGACTCAAAAATTGCGAATACAAATCAGCAAGAGCCAAATTAACTATCATTAAACAACTGCAACTAGCACATTTAGTGATTTCTGCACCAATAACCAGGCAACAATAGTGAATTAATCAAATACCGAGTCCGTTTTGGTTACTGTACCAGTGATTTCCATGACAGGCTTGCTGCTCGCATTAATCAAATAGCGAGTCACTGCTAATTCACCTATTTCAGATGCAGAGGGGATGTTGGCAAGAAAATGATGGCAGAAATACTGTCTTGCTGCTCACATATCTGCTGTACCTTTAATTCTTTACTAAAGCGTCAAAATAGCAACATTTAAAGTGGGAAAAAAAACACAACCTGATTGACTGAGACGTCAGCCATATTGTGGGGCTGTTAAAAACTACTTCATTCACACGCTGGTGGCATCGCACACTTCAAAATTCTAGAAACATCTTTGTATCTCACATTTTAAAGTGAAAATTAACGTCAAACCTCATAAATACTCATATTTGGTCTGTGTTGAATACTGGAAAACTATCTTCTCAACACTGATATTCATATCTTTGTATTTTCTTTTCTGTGTGCATCCAACTGCCCTGACACCATTTGCTCAATTTTTAATTCAGTGAGCCACTGTTCTTCTTTTAAGCATGCGATCATTTTCCAAATGCTAGGGTGGCATGAACCGAGGCGGCAGTTAAAACCTCGATGCCACCCTTCCACAGCGTTATTCATGCATGCTATTCCTCTGCTTGTAGCCTCGTAATAATTCCTCTGATCTGGTGGGAATGTTGCTGTTATGTGCCCAGGATGACCCCTGGGTCTCCCCACCCATGTTGACTCATAATAGTCAAGCAGTGGTCTCAAAAGCTCCTCATTTTCTGCAAAAAACTCCCACTCCCTCATTTCATCAAACGATGAAACTCAGCTGTGGGAACGAAAGCCAATGAAAGGAGCATGCTTAGGTATAGCGCAAACTCTGGGTCTGTACAGTACTTTTCCTGGACTTCACTGTACTTTTGGATCCTTCTCCAAACCGACTGTGCAAAATGAAAGAAGCAGCCTCTCACCTCTGTGTTGGGAAAAGCTGCAGCGAATGATTTCCAGGCAGGCTGCTCAAAATCCATTATGGCCGAGGCTGGTGTCAAACCGGAGCAAAATTCATGCAGTTTGTCAAACACTTGAGAGTAGGAGCAGCTCTTTCTGGCATACATCAGGACATATATAGCTCTCACAACGCAACCTGATTGAAAGCAATGAATGGTATATAACTGATTCAATATCAATGGACAACTCTTGAAAGTCCCATCAAGTATCCAGTCATTGCTCTCCTGTAACAGCTTGAGATTGTTCTGGGTAGAAAAAATAAGAAACCATTTAGACTCACTGCCACTGTCATACAAAAGAAAAGGTTCCTCTGATTTTGTAATTGTGAACTCAGAAGGAATAATCATCTCCTGAACAGTGGCAAGCATTGCTGGACATCCTCTGTCCACCTGTCAAATTCATTGTACCTTACATTTTATTATGAAGGCAGCCAGCCAGCCAAACAGTCAGGGGGAGTACTTGTGCACTGAACCACCACCTGAGTCGTTGTCTCTGCACTGCAACAAGCTCGTTCTCTAATTTCTGCCATCACTTTTCTTGCCCCCACATCCCCTGCGTCTGGGACGTGTGTGTGTGTGTGTGTGTGCTCTTTTATGAGTGCAGAAACTTGGATTCCAACAGTTTGTAGTCTCGCCAAGCAATGAAATTTATGCGAGTCCACACATCTCCAGTAGACCTTATCAGTGCTTTTCTTATATTTATGGTACACATAGCCTTTGCAGAGAGCTAAAGGCCTACCTTTCTGGCTCTGAATTATATCAAACTCCATCGCTGTATCCAAATTCAACAGAACCTGATCCGAGCACACAAGCATGCAAGAGGAGGAGCTTACTCTGGAAACAGGAAGCAGGGACACAGGAGTGTTTCCGTAATGACAACAAAGTAAACAATGAGTGCAGCAACACCTAACGGGTAACCAAGAAGTGTTTGATATAAATGCTAATGATACATACTAGCCGAACTTGCATGCACCATTATGAGCGATTGCGATACTGTCAATCGCTATAAAGATGTTGCCTAATTTAACTAGCTATTAAACGCGCGCTGTTTTCACATGAAACCCATACACAGTAGGAAGGATGTTACGGATGTCAGTGCTCATGCCTGATGTCAGGGCAACCACAATGTCACCAAGAAAACCAGGAAAAAGCCCTCCAGCTCCAGGTAGACGAAGCTCTCAGAACTAGCCCTCATGTGCCTCCACCTGCCAGTCCACCACGGGACTGACGAAACATAGGTGTGTTCAGGATGTAAGGGCCCCACCTCAATCCCCATCCAGGGAGGATAGCCGCGGCTCCATGGGGGACCAATGGACAGATCAGGTAAGGCGGAGAGCAGGGGTTCAGTTGTATCCGGGGGCTCCTGAAGAGGCGGAGGATAAAGAGAAATTAAAAAAAAAAAAAAAAACTATACAGCCTTGATATTTTATTGTTGAAATTTTATTTCACTGTTTTTCAGCATCTTCATTCTCTGTTCAGATTTATTTCTGTTTGATTCTTTTATTACTTTCACTGTGAGTGACCAGCCTGTTGTAGCAGATACTCTGACGTGGATTAGATGTGTACTCGTGTTGTTCTTTGTTTGTTGGTCTATCCTTCTCATTTGCTGCTGGCTCTTAGAATCAATCACAGTAGAGCTGCGTTGGAGTCTACTAAATGTTTGTCCTCAGCAAACCCAGGAGCTGGTATATATCTCTTAACTAGTGAGCAATTTTTTCTATGGACTTATCCAGTTGACATCTGCTGTAATAACTGGCCCGTTATTACGGCAAATACACAGTGCCTCAGAGTCTGAATGCTCGAGCTCCATTCTCTTAGCCGCATAGCTGCAGTCACTTTCACTTCCTGCTGTGGCTGTGAGAACGGATGTGAGCCTGGTAGAAACTTTACAGATTTCCTTCATTCTGAACTGTTTTTTATACATTTCTGTTGCAAAATCGAAATGTTCACAGCACTGCTCCACAAGCAGTACACATTCCAAAGCTAAAATCTGAATTTAAAAAATGGCTTTATTGATGGCTTCTCTCACTGTTCTTCACCCATTTCACGGTATTCTTAATTCAGCATCATTCTCCATATATCTCTATAAAGCAATTTGATACCTATGTTTAAAACTGCATACTCCTGTCATGTACTGTGTCTACTATATCAAATTCCTCTTTTTTTTGCCTATGCACATAACAGCCAACATAAACACAGTAACGTGATGGGAAAAAATTGCTCCCCAGTAATTATAAAATATAAAGTATGAAGTGGTGTGCATACTCACACTTAATGCACACCCTCAGTGTGGGGGCATCACTTTCGGGGTGTATGTAGCATCCCACACTACAGGTGTGCATTAAATTCTCATAATGCACCCCACCCCACACATTAGTCCCTATATATTCAAAACACAAATCAAAACATCCCAAGGGTCATGCAACTACTCCTGTTCTCCTGCTTGGTGTGACTGCTGAGGGGGGAGTACATTTCAGCATACAACAAGATTATCTTAACTTTCATCCATTCTATTTAATGCTTTTCAAGCACTTAAATCCAAAAACAAAATGCTTAAAACACAGTGTATACCTAGTACAGCTACGGTACAAAATTCATACACACAGGTCCCATGGCTACTTATTCACAAGTGGTATGACACACAAAGCCCAGCCCTGTAGCTCTTTACTGTGCAAGTGGTACAGCAAACACAGCCTTCCCCATCGCTTTTTACTGTAAAAGAGGTATAGCAAACAGACTGCCCCATGGCTGTTAACTGTACAAGTGGTACAGCAAACACAGACTGCCCTGTTGCTATTTACTGTACAAGAGGTATAGCAAACAAGCCTTCCCAGTTGCTATTTACTTTACAAGAAGTATAGGAAACACTGACTGCCCTGTCGCTATTTACTGTACGAGAGGTATAGCAAACACAGCCTGCTACTTTGCTATTTAGTGTACAAGAGGTATAGCAAACTCAAACTGCCCCATTGCTATTTACTGTACAAGAGGTATAGAAAACACAGATTGCCCCGTGGCTGTTAACTATGTAAGAGGTATAACAAACACAGATTGGCCCATGGCTATTTACTGTACAGGTGGTATAACAAACACAGCCCTCCCTGTGGCTACTTACTGTACAAGAGGTATGGCAAACACAGACTGCCCTCCATTGTTATTTACTGTACAAGTGGTATAATAAACACAGACTGGTCTCGTGGCTATTTACTGTACAAGTGGTATGACAAATGCAGATTGGCCTCATGGATAATTACTGTTCAAGTGATAAAAGAAACACAGACCAACCACGTGGCTATTTTCTGTACGAGTGGTATAACAAACACAGACCAACCAAGTGGTTATTTACTGTACAAGTGGTATAACAAACACAGACTGGCCCCGTGGCTATTTACTGTACAAGTGGTATAACAAACACAGACTGGCCCCCTTGCTATTTACTGTACAAATGGTAGAACAAATACAGACTGGCCTCATGGCTATTTACTGTACAAGTGGTATAAACAGCACAGACTAGCCCTGGTCCTCTGGTTATTTACCGTACAAAAAGTATATCAAACACAGACCGCTGGCTCCCTTGGCTATTTACTGTACAAGAGGTATAACAAACACAAACTGCCCCATCACTATTTAATGTACAAGTAGTATAACAAAAACAGACTGGTCCCCTGTCCATTTACTGTACAGGTGGTATAACAAGTACAGACTATCCCTCTGACTATTTACTGTACAAGTGGTCTAACAAACACAGACTGGCACCATGGCTTTTTTACTGTACAAGTTGTATGACAAACACAGACTGGACTTGTGGCTATTTACTGTACAAGTGGTAGAACAAACCCAGACTTGTCCCCTGGCTATTTACTGTACAAGTGGTATAACAGGCACAGTCTAGCACCAGGGCTATTTAGTGTACACGTGGTATAAAAAATGCATATTGGCCCCAGTCCCGTGGCTATTTACTGTAAAAGTGGTAAAACAAACACAGGTCTGCTCTGTGGCTATTTACTGTCCAAGTGATACAACAAACACAGACTGGCCTGCTGGCTATTTAATGTACAAGTGGTGTAAAAAACACAGACTGACCCCATAGCTATTTACTCTACAAGTGGTAGAACAAACATAAACAGGCCCGCTAGCTGTTTACTATACAATAGGGTATAACAAACACTGCCCACCCAGATGGCTATTTTGTGTCTAAGTGGTATAACAAACACAGACTGGCCCCTTAGCTCTTTACTGTAAAAGTGGTATAAAAAACAGAAACTGCCCTTGTGGCTATTTGCTGTACAAGTGGTATAACAAACAGAGACTGGCCCCGTGGGTACAAGTGGAATATCAAATATCAAACACAGACCAACCACTTGGCTGTTTGCTGTACAAGTGGTATAACAAACACAGACTGCACCCCCCCCGGCTATTTACTGTACAAGTTGTAGAACAAACACTGACTGGCCCCATGGCTCCTTACTGTACAAGCGGTACAACAAAGACAGAAAGGCCCCCTGTCTATTTACTGTACAAATCGTATAACAAACATATACCAACCACATGGCTGTTTACTTTACTAGTGGTATAACAGGTGCAGACTAGCCTCATGGCTAGTTACAGTATAAGTGGTACAACAATCACAGACTGGCCTCATAGCTATTTCCTGTGCAAGTGGTATAACAAACACAGACTGGCACCCTGGCTATTTGCTGTGCAAGTGGTATAACTGAAACAGAACAACCACGTGGCTGTTTACTGTACAAGTGGTACAATAATCACAGACTGCTCCCCTGGCTATTTCCTGTTCCAGAGGTATAACAGACATAGACTGGCCCACTGGCTATTTGATGTACAAGTGGTATAACAAACACATATTGACCAACTGGCTATATACTGTACAAGTGGTACAACAAACACAGACCGATGACATGGCTATTTAGCGTAGAAGTGGTATAACAAATAGAGACCGATCATGAGACTATTTGGTGTACAAATTGTAGACGAAACACAGTCTGGCCCGGCGGTTATTTACTGTACAAGTGGTATAACAAATAGTGACTGATCATGTGACAATTTGTGTACAGATTGTAGAACAAACACAGACTGATCTTGTGGCTATTTCCTGTACAAGTGGTACAATAATCACAGACTGGCCCCCTGGCTATTTACTGTACAAGTGGTATAACAAACACAGACTAACCATGTGGCTATTTACTGTTTGGCATAACAAACCCTAGACCGGCCCACTGGGCATTTACTGTAGAAGTGGTATAACAAACACAGACTGACCTCATGGCTATTTCCTGTACAAGTGGTATAACAAACACAGACTGGTGCCCTGGCTATTTCTGTAAAAGTGGTATAAGAAACATCGACAAGCCCTGTGGCTGTTTATTGTACAAGTGTTATAACAAACACAGACCAACCATGTGGCTGTTTACTGTACAAGTGGCACAAAAAATCACAGACTGCCCCCCTGACTATTTGCTGTACAAGTGGTACAACAAACACAGAGAAGCCCTGTGGCTATTTACTGTACAAGTGTTACAACAAACACAGACCAACCACGTGGTTGTTTACTGTACAAGTGGTATAACAAACACAGACTGCAACCCCCCCGCCGGCTATTTACTGTAGCCAGTGGTATACAAAACTCAGTCTGGCCCCTTGGCTGTTTACTGTAGAAGTGGTGTAACAAACACAGACCAACCACGTGGCTATTTACTGTAGGAGTTGTATAAGAAATACAGACTAGCCCCCCGGCTATTTGTTGTACAAGTGATATAAGAATCACTGACAAGCTCTGTGGCTATTTACTGTACAAGTGTTATAACAAACACAGACCAACCATGTGACTGTTTGCTGTACAAGTGGTACAACAATCACAAACTGCCACCCCAGGCTATTTCCTGTTCAAGTGGTACAACAAACACAGACTGGCCCTGTGGCTATTTACTGTACAAGTGGTGCAAAAAACACAGACTTGCCATGTGGCTATTTACTGTACAAGTGGTAGAACAATCACAGACTGGCTCCCTGGCTATTTACTACACAAGTGGTATAACATGCATAGTGCAGCCCCAGGGCTATTTAGCATACAAGTGGTATAAGAAATGCATATTGGACCTGGTCCTATCGCTATTTACTGTAGAAGTGGTATAACAAACACAGAGTGCCCCCTGGCTATTTACTATACAAGTGTCATAAGAAACAGAGAGTGGCCTCGGGGTTGCTTACTGTACAAGTGGTATAACAAACACAGACTGCCCCCCGCGGCTATTTACTGTACATATAGTATAACAAGCACAGACTAGCCCCTTGACTATTTACTATACAAGTGGTTTAACAAATACAGTCTGCCCCACAGCTATTTACTGTAGAAGTGGTATAACAAACACAGATTGATCATGTGACTATTTACTGTTCAAATGGTATAACTGGCGCAGACCATCCCCGTGGCTATTTACTGTACAAGTTGCATAACAAACACAGACTGCCCCTCTGGCTATTTACTGTACATGTGGTATAACAAGCACAGACTGGCCCCTTGGCTATTTACTATACAAGTGGTTTAACAAATACAGTCTACCCCATAGCTATTTACTGTACAAGTTGCATAACAAACACAGACTGGCCTCCTGGCTATTAACTGTATAAATGGTTGAACAAACACAGTCTGGTCCCATGGCTATTTACTGTAGAAGTGGTATAACAGGCACAGTCCAGCCCCAGGGCTATTAAGTGTACAAGTGGTATAAGGGATGGATATTGGCACCAGCCTGGTAGCGCAGAGGGCTGAGGCGCTGGATGTCTCACCTCACGGCACGCCGGCAACCTGGGTTTGGCAGCGAGCCTGGGGCATCGGAGGTCGGCATGGGGGCGCAGGTGGAGTTGGATGGAGCGGACGTCAAGGCAGCTCTAATCTCCGGGAGGAAGTAAGGTATCCCTTGCTCAGGGCTGCCCCCTGGTGGAGGCCAGTGAGCTGCGCAAGCAAGGGTGCCGGCATTAGGCCAATGGGGCGGGCAGGAGGAGGCTGTTACTAGGGCTGTAAGCCGCATGCGTGCCACCACACACAACCGTCCTTCTCCTGGGGTCCTCGGGTAACTGGGGAGAAAAACGGAAAAACAGCTGGCGGTAGGATGGCGACCGACTCTCCGCAGGCACCGCTCCTGGATCGGGTGTAAGGTAAGGCATGGTAATTCCGGGGTATGGAGCTGGGGGAGTCAGTCAGATGGGGGCTGCACGGTGTAAGGAGAAATAAGGATGTGATAAAAAAAGGAATGGACATTGGCCCTGGTCCCATGGCTATTTATTGTAGAAGTGGTATAACAGGCACCATCCAGCCCCAGGGCTATTTACTGTACAAGTGGAATAAGGAATGGACATTGGCCCTGGTCCCATGGCTATTTACTGTACAAGTGGCATAAGAAATGCACATTGGCCTGGTCTCGTGGCTATTTACTGTTCAGGTGGTAAAACAAACACAGGTCTGCTCTGTGGCTATTTACTGTCCAAGTGATACAACAAACACAGACTGGCCTCCTGGCTATTTACTGTACAAGTGGTGTAAAAAACACAGACTGACCCCATGGCTATTTGTGGTAGAAGTGGTAAAACAAACAGAAACAGGAACCCTAGCTCTTCACTGTACAAGAGGTATAACAAACATAGCCCGTCCAAATCGCTATTTTGTGTTCAAGTGATATAACAAACACAGACTTGCCCTGTGACTATTTACCATAGAAGTGGTGAAACAAACACAGCCTGTCCTGTGGCTATTTACTGTACAGGTGGTATAACAAATATAGACCAACAACGTAGCTATTTAGTGTACAAGTGGTATAACAAATAGAGACCGATCATGTGGCTATTTACTGTACAACTGGCATAACAAACCCTAGACCGGCCCGCTGGGCATTTACTGTAGAAGTGGTATAACAAACACAGACTGACCTCATGGCTATTTACTGTACAAGTGGTATAACAAATACAGACCGACGACGAGGCTAATTCGTGTAGAAGTGGTATGACAAATAGAGACTGATCATGTGACTATTTGGTGTACAAACTGTAGAAGAAACACAGTCTGGCCCAGCGGCTATTTACTGTACAAGTGGTAAAACAAACACAGACTGACGCTGTGCTAGTTACTGTACAAGTGGTGTAAAAAACATAAACTGGCATGCTGGCTATTTACTGTACAAGTGTTATAACTAACACAGACCAACCATGAGGCTATTTACTTTACAAGTGGTATAACAATCACAGACTGTCTCCTGGCTATTTACTGACAAGTGGTATAACAAGCACAGACTGGCCCCTGGCTAGTTAATGTACAAGCGGTATAACAAACACAGACCAACTACGTCGCTATTTACTGTAGAAATTGTATAACAAACACAGCCTTTCCAGTGACTATTTACTGTACAACTGGTGTAACAAATGCAGACTAGCCCCCTGGCTATTTGTTGTACAAGTGGTATAAGAAACACTGACAATCCCTGTGGCTAGTTACTGTACAAGTATTATAAAATACACAGACCAACCATGTCGCTGTTTACTGTACAAGTAGTACAACTATCACAGACTGGCCCTCGCTGACCATTTCCTGTTCAAGTGATCTAACAAACACAGAATGGCCCCTTGGCTGTTTACTGTAGAAGTAGTTTAACAAACACAGCCCAGCCCAGTGGCTATTTACTGTTCAAGTGGTATAAAAAACACAGACCAACCACGTGGCTATTTACTGTACAAATGGCATAACAAACCCCGACTGGCCCCCTGGGCATTTAATGTACAAGTGGTATAACACAAATTTGAAAATGGGCTAAGAAATTCAAAGAATCTAATTGGCTACCAAGGGTACATTAACTAACAGTGGAGTCCTGTTAGTAAAAAGTACCAGCCTGTACTGCCCCTTTACCCACTGAAATATATTCCAGTGCCAAGCCTGCTGTCTAATTGGCTAAAAGAACCCTGTTAAAATTTGAAATTGCTGCTATTTTTCTGTCTCGCTTAGTGAGATATTAATCACCCCATCTGTCACATAACACTCGTTTTTTTTTTATTTAGGCACTTTTTTTCCTGTACTTTACACTCACGGCAGCTCGCCACCTTTCGCCCACCCTGCCAGTCTTCTTACTTTCAAATGATTTCCCTTGTAGATCCCACACAGTTCTTTTCCTCCCTCTCGCACTCTCATGGTTCAGACCCCCGCTTTTGCCAGCCCCAGTCTATTCCATTCCATTTCACTACCACTTCTGTTCAAGCACTGTCATAAGCTGCATACAAATTAATCACCCCAATAACTTTCTATGCTACCAACAAATTTATATGCTTATCATTTTCCCTTAAACCAAAGCAAAAAACAGTTTAAAAAAAAGGCAGGAGCGCTGTCATGTCATGCGCTCAGTATTTATCTCTCCTCCTCATGCTGACTCAACTGCTGCTGAAGCAGCACAATCACCTGCCTGCTTGCAGAAACCAAAACATTGGAAGATTTCATTTAAAATCACCTTACATGACAACCAGAGCCACGCGGTCATTTTCCACACATCGCATCCTCTGAGCCATCATCCTCCTGCAGACCAAATCCTTTTCCCTAACAACAGCATGCCCCTCAAAAACACACACAACACGGGGAAAGCAACAGTGGTCTCACCAGGGTGGTGGAGCAGTGGTGTATTTGATTGTTTCTAACAGTCACCAGTGGTTGTGGCCTACCCACCTGCCCTTCCCCTCACCCCGCCCACCCCAGGCGTGGCATTTCCTTTATAGCCAAGGTTCTGACATCACTTCCTCAACAGGTCTTGGAGCAGAACTGTCATATTCTTAATTACCCAGCACAGTGCATAAAGTAAGTACACACACACACAAAAAATATAAATTACTCATTGTATATTATAAGGAAGAGGGACATGTGGGGAGTGGTGCAATGCACTGGCTGTGGGGCAGCAATTTTTCAGGAGACATTCTGGAACCTGCGTTGCTGCCCTATTTGCAGGCAACTGTCAGCTCTGAGGGAGGAGGTTGCCCACCTCCAGGCTGAACTGGCAAGGACTAAGGAGCCCTCCCCCACCCAAAGAGCACCAGTTCCACAACCACTGCCTCAGAGGTTGCCATGTGTGAAGAGCAGATGGACCACAGTAGGTTCAGGGGAGGTGAGGGTGGTGGAACAGAGGCGTAGCCCCGGTTGCACCTCTACACAAATCATATGTCAGTCTGGCAAATCAAAGGTTCCTCTGTGATGGCTTTTCCTCATTGGAGACCGAGAAAAATGCTGGGGAGACATCCACAAGGAGACCCACAAAAGAGTGGCAAGGGACACCACAGGGGAAAGAAACAGCTTCTGATAGGGGACTCAACTGTTAGGATGTAGACCTGGGGAAGGGAGAGGAGAGGGAAGTAAGGTACCTGCCTGGTGCCATGGCTTGGAGAGACAGGAAGCGAATCCTCAGGAATGCAGAAGCAGCATCACAGGAGAGGAAACTAGATATCATTGTCCATGTCGGAACAAATGACCTAGCGAGGCATGAGATCAGTGCAGTGCAGAATTAATTTGTGGAGTTGAGGAGGGGCCTCAGACAGATAGCAAGCACGGTAACCTTCTTAGAGGTGCTGCCAGTCTATGGAAGGGGTGAGGCTAGGGTGCACACCATGCAGTTTAATGAATGGTTGCAAAACTGGTGCAGAGCACAGGGCTTTAGGCTAATTGGGGACTGTGGGTCCACTTGGAGATGAAGGTCTATACTGGCATGATGGTCTGCATCTGTCCAGGAAGGAAACACCTCCTAGGTGACATGTTTCAAGCTTCCTTGAAGCTTTTAAACTAGCCAGGGGGAGGTGCTGATAGGAAACAGGAAAGTTCAAGCCTCCCCACAAAACATGGCGAGTAGTAGGGTAAACACTGAAGTACAGAGCTTGACAGAGGGCAGGACAGGGGTAAATGGAAAAATGGACAAGGGCAATAAGAGCAGGGATGGGGTAAAAAAGGATAAAGCCAACATTAAATGGAGGGCAATGAGTGCCAATGCCCATAGTCTGGGAAACAAGCTTCCAGAGCTGGTAGCCCTGATGGAAGAGGAACACTTGGATATTGTGGCAGTCACAGAAACAAGGTACATGGAGAACCATGACTGGGATGTCAACATACCAGGGTACACAATCTACAGAAGAGGTCGGGAGGGTAAAGAGGAGGTGGAGTAGCTCTCTACATAAGGGAAGGATCAAAGCTACAGAACTAAAAAGTAAAGGGGAGGACAAGAGACTCTGGGTCACTTTGGAGACAGGGAATGGCATCACAGTCTGCACAGGGGGTTGTATACAGACCCCCGTCTCAAGGGGAGGAAATGGACAAAAAAATGATAGAGGGCATTCTCAAAATGGCTGAAAAAGGGGAGATACTGTTGATGGGGACCTGAATATGCCAGATGTTAACTGGGCGACCTGGACTGCAGCCACATCCAAGAGCAGGGTCATTCTCGATGCCCTACAGGGAGCATGCCTTAGACAGCTAGTGGTGGAACCCACTCGGAAGGGAGCAATATTAGACCTGGTACTCTCAAATGGAGAGAGGATCACAAACTTAGAAGTCAGTAGACATCTGGGAACAAGCGACCACTGCACAGTGTGCTTCACAATAAACACAACCATGGAGACAAGCCATACAAAGACAAGGATACTGGAATTTAGAAGGGTTGACTTTGGCAAAATGGGTGAATACCAGAGGAATGCATTAGCAAATGGCCAGAAAGGAGGGGTGGAAGAACAATGGAGAAAAATCAAAACTGCCATCATGGAGGCAACAAGCCTTTGTGTGAAACAAATAAAGACAACAAAGCGGAATAGAAAACCACTATGGTTCTCAAAAGAGGTGTCAGGGAAGGTTAAGGAGAAAAAGGCTGCATTCAAAAAGGGGAGGTGGGCAGAGGGAGACAGTGAAAAGGCAGAGATACTGAATGAATACTTTTGCTCAGTATTCACAAAAGAAGAAGAGGAGGAGTTACCTAAACTAAACAGTAGAAGCACTCTGGATAGTGGGGTTGACACCAGTCCATTTACAGAAGAAAGAGTACTGAAAGAACTCCTAAAACTCAAGGTGGACAAAGCAATGGGGCTGTGCGGGTTCACCTAGAATCCTAAAGAGCTAAGAGAGGACCTAGTGACACCACTAACCACACTTTTAACAAATCATGGGAAGATGGGGTGGTACCTGAGGACTGGAGGAGGGAAGATGTGATTCTCCTTCACAAAAGTGGGAGCAAGGCAGAAGCAGGAAACTACGTACCTGTTAGTTTGACCTCAGTGGGGTGGAAAATGATGGAATCACTTCTGAAAGAAAGAATTGTTGAGTACCTAGAGGCCAGCGGGGCACAGGACCCAAAGCAGCATGGATTCACGATGGGAAGGTCGTGTCAGACGAATCTAATAGATTTCTTTGACTGGGTGACCAAAGTAGTAGACCAGGGAGGGGCTGTGGATATGGCCTACCTAGACTTTAGCAAGGCATTTGATACAGTCCACACAAAGATTAATAATCAAGTTAGAGCCTGGGAGTTGGTCCCAGAATGGTAGCCTAGGTAGCAAACTGGCTGCACAACAGGACACAGAAGGTAATAGTGAATGGAACACATTCTGAAGAAGGGGTTACTAGTGAGTACCTCAGGGCTCAGTATTGGGTCCAGTCCTCTTAACGCCTTTTATAGGTGACATTGCAGAGGGTCTGGAAGGAAAGGTATGCCTCTTTGAGGATGACACAAAGATCTGTAACAGAGTTGATACACAAGGAGGGGTAGAAAGGATGAGAAAGGACTTGGCAAGGTTGGAGGAATGGTCAGACATATGGCAACTTAGATTCAATGCAAAGAAGTGCTAAGTAATGCACCTGGGAAATAAAAATCCAGGAGAAGAGTACACAATAGCAGGGGAGGTACTAATGACAACAATAATGGAAAGGGATCTGGGTGTAGTCATATCAGATGACCTAAAGGTGGGTAAGCAATGTGAGAAGTCAGTAAGGAGAGCCAGGGGGATACTGGGATGCATAGGGAGGGGCATCACAAGTAGAAAAAGGGAAGAGGTTATCGATCTGTACAGACAATTGGTGAGACCCCATCTGGAGTACTGCGTGCAGTTTTGGAGACCTCTTCACTGCAAGGACATAGACAGGATGGAAGCAGTCCAGAGGAGGGCAACTAAAATGGTGTAGGGTCTACATCAGAAACCATATGAAGAGAGACTGAGAGAGCTTAATATGTATACCCTTGATGAAAGGAGGGACAGGGGACATGATAGAAACTTTTAAGTACCTCAAGGGAATCAACAAAGTCCAGGAGGGTAGCATCTTTCAGAAAAAGAGATGTGTAAGAACACAGGGGCACAATTTAAAGTTAGAGGGGGATGGCTCAGGGGTAATGTGAGGAAATTCTTTTTCACGGAGAGAGTGGTGGATGCATGGAACCGCCTTCCTGGAGAGGTTGTGGGGTCTAAAACAGTGTGGGAATTCAAACATGCATGGGACAGACATAAGGCAATTATAGTGGGGGGTTGCAGGAAGTAGGCTGTTGGTTAACTAGAAGCTGCAGCTTATCCAATAGGTAAGGAAATGGACAGACTAGGTGGGCCAAGTGGTCCTTATCTGCCGTCAAAGTCTATGTTTCTATGTTTCTCATCAGTGAACCACCAGCTACCAAAATAAAGTGGGCGGATTCCAGGGAAGACAACCAGGAGGAAGAAAAGAAAAAAAAAGAAAACAAGTGCAAGGGATTTAAAAAAAGACAGAAGTAAATGGAGGGAAGGGAGACACATATAGCACAGAAAAATACCTGGCAAACATAATCTACTGGTCAATGCAGTAGATACAGGGACTACTTTACCCCCCAAATGAATAACAATTTAATTTTAGTCATTTTTACATAATTTCTTTAGATGTTTTTGTACTCCTACAAAAGATGACATATGTGGCCCATTTTCTAAGTGCAATAATACCCTCCAGGGTGGGCGGTATGGACAATACCAGACCGTCCAGTGGCTATAAGGCCCTCCACCTGCGGCGTCGGGCCTCATTATGCCCCAAGGCAGTCCGGGATTGCCCAATACCACCCACCCTGTCAGGTATTATTGCTTGCAGACTGGCCTCATGGCTATTTACTGTACATGTGGTATAACAAACATAGAATTGCTTCATGGCTATTTGCTATACAAGTGATATAACAAACACAGACTAGCCCCTGGCTATTTACTTCACAGGTGGTATAGGAAACACAGACTGGCCCAGTGGGTATTTACTGTAAATGTGGTATAACAAGTAAAGACTGGCCCGTTGGCTATTTACTGTACAAGTGATATAACAAACACAGACTGGCCTCTGGCTATTTATTGTTCAAATGGTATAACAGGCACAGACCATCCCCATGGCTATTTACTGTACAAGTTGTATAACAAACACAGACTAGCCTTGTGGCTATTTACTGTACAAATGGTAGAACAAGCACAGACTGGTCCCATGGGTATTTACTGTAGAAGTGCTTTAACAGGCACAGTCCAGCCCCAGGGCTATTTAGTGTAGAAGTGGTATAACAAATGCATATTGGCCCGGTCCCGTGGCTATTTACTGTACAAGTGGTACAACAAAGACAGACTTGCTTCCTGGCTATTTACTGTACAAGTGGTGTAAAAAACATAGATTGGCACCACGACTATTTACTGTACAAGTGGTATAACAAACAGAAACAGGCCCCCTAGCTGTTTACTGTACAAGAAGTATAACAAACATAGTCTGCCCAAATTGCTATTTTATGTACAAGTGGTATAACAAACACAGACTTGCTCCGTGGCTATTTACTGCACAAGCGGTACAACAATCACAGACTGCCCCCACCCCTCCGGCTATTCCCTGTTCAAGTGGTATAACAAACCCAAACCGGCCCCCTGGCTGTTTGCTGTACAAGTGGTACAACAAACACAGACTGTCCCCCTGTCTGTTTGCTGTACAAGTGGTATAAGAAACACAGACCAACCACATGTCTGTTTACTGTACATGTGGTACAACAATCACAGACTGGCCCCCTGACTATTTCCTGTACAAGTATTATAAGAAACATAGACTGGCCCCCTGGCTATTTGCTGTACAAGTGGTATAAGAAACACATTGACAAGCCCTGTGGCTGTTTACTGTTCAAGTGGTATATGAAACACAGACCAACTATATGGCTATTTACTGTAGAAGTGGTAGAACAATCACAGACTGGCCCCCTGGCTATTTCCCTTACTAGTGGTATAAGAAACGCTGACTGGCCCCCTGGGTTTTGCTGTACAAGTGGTATAAGAAACACCAACAAGCCCTGTGGCTATTTACTGTTCAAGTGGTATAACAAACACAGACCAACCACATGGCTATTTACTGAAGATGTGGTATAGCAAACACATTCTGCCCCCTCACTGTTTACTGTAGAAGTTGTATAACCAACACAGACTGGCCTTGTGGCTATTTACTGTACACATGGTATAACAAACATAGTCTGTCCTAGTGGCTTTTTACTGTAGAAGTGGTATAACAAGCACAGACTTGCTCATGGCTATTTGCTATACAAGTGATGTAACAAACACAGACTGGCCCCCTGGTTATTTACCATACAGGTGGTATAACAAACACAGATTGGCCCAGTAGCTATTTACTGTACAAGTTGTTTAACAAGCACAGACTGGCCCCTTGGCAATTTACTATACAAGTCAATATTATGTGCCTTCAGGAGACTTGGCATAATAAAGAGCAGGAAATTCTATTGAATGGTTACCAAATACTGTATTTCAAATACCTACTTGGTGAGAAAATTGCAAAGAAACGAAGAGTGGTAGGGGTACTAATTACTATGGTTAAAATAGACCCAACTATCACTGTGGATCTCTTATATAGTAATAAAAATATGATGATCCTCTGTACGCAACTTAAAAAAGGTAAAAACTTTTGTTTAGCGAATGTCTATTTCCCCCCACCTAATTCCAAATCTTATTCTCCTGCACTATGGGATTACTTGAAGGAGCTTGCACATAAGAGCTGGGCAGTAACCACATGTGAAGAAATACTTCTTTGCAGTGATTTTAATGCAAGGATAGGGCTCTGTGATGGTTATACTGATAGCAGCTTTCACAATGGGTGCCATTCAGAATCACCCTGGTCTCTTGGTAAATCAAAATATAGCAGGCAGAACAAGATGGGACAAAACATAATTTAGTACCTATTAATAGTAGGATTCATGGAGATGGGGAGGGATACTTTACTCACTTTTCTGTTAAAGGTCTTTCAATCATAGACTTTGTCGAACTATGCAGACAGTTGACCCTAATATTTCATTGAACAATGATGAAACCATAATTAGAGCAGTGGCTAGTTATCTGGTAAATATATCCAGTTTACGTCTTAGACAGAAAAGGATGTTAATGAATTGATGATGGCCTTTTGCAGTTGCATTCTGATTGGGATAAGTATGATTTACCTCGTTGATCTGGATCTGGTTTGCGCTGATTAAATACTGTATAAAGAATGGATATTGATATCTATGTATTCTGTAGCTATAATGTGTCTATGGATTTATTAGTATTTTTAATTCCCTATTTTGTATCTATTTATTATAGTTGATAGAATATTTGGCAAGATTGCACACTAAACTATTGTATTGAAATGTTTACATATATGTCTACTGCTAAATTATGATACGTATATTGTCATGGTCTTTGACCGTTTAATAAATTTGACTTTGACTATACAAGTGGTATAACAAACACAGACCGGCCACATGGCTACTCACCGTACAATTGGTATACCAAACACAGACTGGCCACGTGGCTATTTACTGTGCAAGTGGTATACCAAACACAGACAAACCTTGTGGCTATTTACTGTACAAATGGTAGAACAAGCACAGACTGGTCCCATGGCTATTTACTCTAGAAGTGGTGTAACAGGCACAGTCCAGCCCCAGGGTTATTTAGTGTACAAGTGGTATAAGAAATGCATATTGGCCCCAGTCCCGTGGCTATTTGTGTACAAGTGGTAAAACAAACACAGGTGTGCTTTGTGGCTATTTACTGTCCAAGTGATACAACAAACACAGACTGGCTTCTTGGCTATTTACTGTACAAGTGGTATAAAAAAGAGACTGGCCTTGTGGCTATTTACTGTACAAGTGGTATAAGAAACACACATTGACCCCCTGGTTATGTACTTTACAAGTGGTAAAACAAACACAGACTGGCCTCGTGGCCATTTACTGTACACGTGGTATAACAAACACACCCTGTCCTAGTGGCTATTTACTGTACAAGTAGTATAACAAACACAGATTGGTCCCTTGTCTATTTACTGTACAAGTGGTATAACAAACACAGACTGCCCATGTGACTCTTTACTGTAGAAGTGGTATAACTAATAGAGACTGATCATGTGACTATTTGGTGTACAAACTGTAGAAAAAACACAGACTGGCCCCGTGGCTATTTACTATATAAGTGGTATAACAAATACAGACTGGCCTCCTGGCGATTTACTGTACAAGTGGTATAAAAAAGAGACTGGCCTTGTGGCTATTTACTGTACAAGTGGTATAACAAACAAAGACCAACAACATGGCAGTGTATTGTACTAGTGGTATAACAAGCACGTTCTAGCCTTATGGCTCATTACTGTACGTAGAACAAGCACAGACTGGCCCCATGGCTATTTGCTGTACAAGTGTTATAACAATCACAGACCAAGCACGTGGCTGTTTATGGTTCAATTGGTACAACAATCATAGACTGGCCCCTGGCTATTAACTGTACAAATGGAACAACAAACACAGACAAGCCTTGTGGCTATTTACTGCACAGTTGTTATAACAAACACAGACCAACCATGTGGCTGTTTACTGTACAAGTGGTATAACAAACACAGACTGCGCCCCCAGCTATTTACTGTACAAGCAGTATAACAAACACAGACTGGCCCCCTGGCTATTCACTGTAAAAATGGTAGAACAAACACAGACTGTTCAAGTGGCTATTTACTGTACAAGTTGTAGAACAAACACAGACTGACCACATGGCTATATACTGTACAAGTGGTAGAACAAGCACAGACTGGCCCCCTGGATATTTACTGTACACGTGGTGTAAAAACACAGACTGGCCACATGACTATTTACTGTACAAGTGGTATAACCAACATAAACAGGCCCCCTAGCTGTTTACTGTACAAGAGGTATAACAAACATAGCCTGTCCTAATGGCTATTTTGTGTCCAAGTGGTATAACTAGCACAGACTGTCCCTATGGGTATTTACTGTACATATGGTTGAACAAACACAGACTGGTCCCATGGCTATTTACTGTAGAAGTGGTGTAACAGGCACAGTCCAGCCCTAGTCTATTTAGTGTATAAGTGGTATAAGAAATGCATATTGGCCCAGTCCCGTGGCTATTTACTGTACAAATGGTAAAACATACAAAGGTCTGCTCTGTGGCTATTTACTGTCCAAGTGATACAACAAACACAGACTGGCCTCCTGGCTATTTACTGTACAAGTGGTGTAAAAACACAGACTGGCCCCATGACTATTTACTGTACAAGTGGTATAACAAACAGAAACAGGCCCCCTAGCTGTTTACTGTGTAAGTCGTATAACAAACATAGCCCTTCCTAATGGCTATTTTGTGTCCAAGTGGTATAACAAATACATACTGGCCCCCTGGCTATTTACTGCACAAATGGTATAAAAAACACAGACTGAACACGTTGCTGTTTACTGTACAAGTGGTATAACAAATATAGACCGACGATGTGGTTATTTACTGTAGAAGTGGAAAAACAAACACAGGCTGACCTTGTGGCTATTTACTATACAAATGGTACAACAAAGAAAGACTGGCCCCCAGGCTGTTTGCTGTACAAGTGTTATAAGAAACACAGACCAACCATGTGGCTGTTTACTGTACAAGTGGTACAACAATCACAGACTGCCCCCTCGGCTATTTAATGTTCATGTGGTATAACAAACACAGACTGGCCCCCTGGCTATTTGCTGTACAAGTGGTAAAACAAGCACAGACTGGCCCCCAGCTATTTACTGTACAGGTGTTATAACAAACACAGGCCAACCACATGGCTGTTCATTGCACAAGTGGTACAATAATCACAGACTGGCCCCCTGGCTATTTCCTGTACAAGTGGTATAAGAAACACTGACAATCCCTGTGGCTATTTTCTGTTCAATTGTTATTACAAACATAAACCAATCATGTGGCAGTTTACTGTACAAGTGAAACAACAATCACAGACTGCACCCCGGCTATTTCCTGTTCAAGTGGTATAACAAACACAGAGAAGCCCTGTGGCTATTTACTGTACAAGTGGTACAACAAACACAGACTGGCCCCCTGGCTATTTCCTGTACAAGTGGTATAACAAACACATACTGGCCCCCTGGCCATTTGCTGTACAAGTGGTATAACAAACACAGACCAACCACATGGTTGTTTACTGTACAAGTGGTATAAGAAGCACAGACTGGCCCCTGGCTATTTACTGTACAAGTGGTATAAGAAGCACATACTGGCCCCCTGGCTATTTACTGTACAAGTGGTATAACAAACATAGACTGGCTGTGTGGCTATTTATTATACAAGTGGTATAACAAACACAGACTGACCACGTGGCTATTTACTGTACAGTGGAACAACAATCACAGACTGCACCCTTGGCTATTTCCTGTTCAAGTGGTGTAACTAACACAGACTGGCCCCCTGGCTATTTGCTGTACAAGTGGCATAACAAACACAGAGAAGCCATGTGGCTATTTACTGTACAAGTGGTACAACAATCACAGACTGGCCCCCTGGCTATTTCCTGTACAAGTGGTATAACAAACACATTCTGGCCCCCTGGCTATTTGCTGTACAAGTGGTATAACAAACAGACCAGCCACGTGGTTGCTTACTGTACAAGTGGTACAACAAACACAGACTGGCCCCCAGGCTATTTCCTGTACAAGTGGTATAACAAACACATACTGGCCCTCTGGCTATTTGCTGTACAAGTGGTATAACAAACACAGACCAACCACATGGTTGTTTACTGTACAAGTGGTATAAGAAGCACAGACTGGCCCCTGGCTATTTCCTGTACAAGTGGTATAACAATCACAGACTGGCCCCCTGGATATTTACTGTTCAAGTGGTATAAGAAGCACAGACTGGCCCCCTGGCTATTTACTGTACAAGTGGTATAACAAACATAGACTGGCTGTGTGGCTATTTATTATACAACTGGTATAACAAACACAGACTGACCACGTGGCTATTTACTGTACAGTGGAACAACAATCACAGACTGCACCATTGGCTATTTCCTGTTCAAGTGGTGTAACTAACACAGACTGGCCCCCTGGCTATTTGCTGTACAAATGGTATAACAAACACAGACCAACCACGTGGTTGTTTACTGTACAAGTGGTACAACAATCACAGACTGGCTCCCTGGCTATTTCCTGTACAAGTGGTATAACAAACACATACTGGCCCCCTGGCTAGTTGCTGTACAAGTGGTATAACAAACACATACTGGCCCCCTGGCTATTTACTGTACAAGTGGTATAACAAACATAGACTGGCTGTGTGGCTATTTATTATACAAGTGGTATAACAAACACAGACTGACCACGTGGCTATTTACTGTACAGTGGAACAACAATCACAGACTGCACCCTTGGCTATTTCCTGTTCAAGTGGTGTAACTAACACAGACTGGCCCCCTGGCTATTTGCTGTACAAGTGGCATAACAAACACAGAGAAGCCATGTGGCTATTTACTGTACAAGTGGTACAACAATCACAGACTGGCCCCCTGGCTATTTCCTGTACAAGTGGTATAACAAACACATTCTGGCCCCCTGGCTATTTGCTGTACAAGTGGTATAACAAACAGACCAGCCACGTGGTTGCTTACTGTACAAGTGGTACAACAAACACAGACTGGCCCCCAGGCTATTTCCTGTACAAGTGGTATAACAAACACAGACCAACCACATGGTTGTTTACTGTACAAGTGGTATAAGAAGCACAGACTGGCCCCTGGCTATTTCCTGTACAAGTGGTATAACAATCACAGACTGGCCCCCTGGATATTTACTGTTCAAGTGGTATAAGAAGCACAGACTGGCCCCCTGGCTATTTACTGTACAAGTGGTATAACAAACATAGACTGGCTGTGTGGCTATTTATTATACAACTGGTATAACAAACACAGACTGACCACGTGGCTATTTACTGTACAGTGGAACAACAATCACAGACTGCACCATTGGCTATTTCCTGTTCAAGTGGTGTAACTAACACAGACTGGCCCCCCTGGCTATTTGCTGTACAAATGGTATAACAAACACAGACCAACCACGTGGTTGTTTACTGTACAAGTGGTACAACAATCACAGACTGGCCCCCTGGCTATTTCCTGTACAAGTGGTATAACAAACACATTCTGGCCCCCTGGCTATTTGCTGTACAAGTGGTATAACAAACAGACCAGCCACGTGGTTGCTTACTGTACAAGTGGTATAACAAACACAGACTGCCCCCCCAGGCTATTTACTGTTCAGGTGGTATAATAAATATAGACCAACGATGTGGCTATTTACTGTAGAAGTGGTATAACAAATAGAGACAGATCTTGTGACTATTTGGTGTACACATTGTAGAAGAAACACAGACTGGCCCGTGGCTATTTACTGTACAAGTGGTAAAACAAACATAGACTGACCTTGTGGCTATTTACTATAGACATGGCACAACAAAGAAAGACTGGCCCCCTGGCTCTTTGCTGTACAAGTGGTATAACCAGCACAGATTTGCACAATGGGCATTTACTTTTGACATGGTAAAACAAGCACAGACTGGCCTATTGGCTATTTATTATACAAGTGATATAACAAACACAGACTGACCACCTGGCTACTTACTGTACAAGTTGTGTAACAAACACAGACTGACCATCTGGCTACTTACTGTACAAGTGGTATAACAAACACAGATTGGCCCAATCGCTGTTTACTATACAAGTGGTATAACAAACACAGACTGACCCATAGCTATTTACTGTAGAAGTGATATAAAAACACAGACCATCCTCCTGGCTATTTACTGTACAAGTTATACAACAAACACAGACTGGCCTCGTGGCTATTTACTATACAAGTGGTATAAAAGGCACAGTCCAGCCCCGTGGCTATTTACTATATAAGTGGTATAAAAAACACATACTGGCCCCTGCCCTGTGGCTATTTCCTGTTCAAGTGGTATAACAAACACAGACTGGCCCCATGGTTATTTATGTAAGCAACAATACCCGACAGGGTGGGCTTTATTGGGAAATACCGGACCACCCAGGGGTGTAATGAGGCCCGACGCCACAGGCAGAGGGCCTTATATCCTCTGGAAGGTCTGGTATTTTCCAATAAAGCCCACCCTGGAGGGTATTATTGCACATAGAAAATAGGCACAGTAAAAAGAAATGCTTGAGTTTTTTTTTTAATAAAAAAATGAATTAACATTACCTTTTGTAATTAAATAGTTCCTCTGCCTGTATTGGAATAGAGGACTTTTGGTCTAATTGAGGTGTTGTAGTTCAGAAAATAAAATGATAATGTTGGTTGCATGCCCCCCCCGTTGTCTTTATGGAGGAGTTCTCTTTTACGTTTGTTTGTTTTTTTCTCCCTTCATTGTTGTTTTAAATATTCCAGTTGAGCGCTGTAGCGATCCGGGAAGACAGGGGCACTGTCAGCTGTGCTCGTCTGTTTTCCGACCAACAGCCTAATCTTTCAAAAGTATGCCAAACTGGCAAAATTAACACAGTTTGTGAGGTATAAGGGCATTCCTAACTCAGTCTTTGATATGTGTGTGCCAAGAGGCACACTACTTGTAGTTGAAAAAAAAACGGATGAGCACAGCTGACAGTGCCCCTTTAAGTCTGGTCGGGGCGCCTCAGATATTTCTTTCAAGAAAAATGAAGAAATGTGCACTTTATTCTGTGGCGCTTCATTTTTCTCTTGTTTTGAATGTAATCAGTTTACGATTACATTCATTAGGGTCGGCAAATGCTTTGTTGGTGTGCCGAGAACGAGTGTTACCGCCCTGTGCAGTGCAGCAGAGGAGCGGCATTTTCTTGGTTTTCATTACCGCAGATGGACATCTATTGGCAGTATAGAAAACTTAGAAAGACTTGGTGCTCTGCTGTTTAGTAGCGTTGTCAGAGATACTGCTGAAACAGTGTGCTGTTTGGGAACCGGAATGGTTTTTAACATATGTGATGGTATTTTGTTTTGCTAACTTTCTTTCTTTTGTGGTTGCCTTTTGTGGAATGAGAAGAACTTCCCAGCCGCTATTTCTTTGGGTATCTGTTGACGAGTATCTCTTGCTATGCGACGGAAAAAGATGGCCGGTATTTTAAATTTTGTTCTGTGCGTTCAGCCAATGAAAACCATGGCTGGCCACCACTATGGAATGCTGTGCAGTGAGATGCCACTTGAACTGGCACTTATTTTTTTACAGGGCATCTATTGAAAAATAGATGCCCAGGTTGCAGGTAGTTTAAGCCAATCAGAATAGAGAATCTAGCCTGCCCATTTTCTAATGTACAAGTGGTGTAAAAAACATAGACTGGCCTCATGGTTATTTACTGTACAAGTGGTATAACAAGCACAGACTGACTTTGTGGATATTTAGTGTACAAGCAGTATAAGAAACACAGACTGGCTAGGTGGCTATTTACTGCACGAGTGGTATAACAAGCACAAACAGGTCCTCTAGCTGTTTTCTGTAGAAGTGGTATAACAAACAAAGACTGGCCTCGTGGTTATTTACTGTACAAGTGGTATAAGAAACAGACTGGCCTCGTGGCTATTTACTGTACAAGTAGTATACGAAACTCAGACTGGCTAGGTGGCTATTTACTGTACAATAGGTAGAACAAACACAGCCCACCTCAGTGACTGTTTTGTGTCTAAGTGGTACAACACACACAGACTGGCCACATAGCTGTTTACTGTACAAATGGTATAACAGGCACAGAGCAGCCCCCTTGCTATTTACTGTACAAGTGGTATGAGAAACACTGAGCAGCCTTGGTCCTGTGGCTATTTAATGCACAAGAGATATAACAGACACAGCTTGGCCACGTGGCTATTTACTCTATAAATGATATATCAGGCACAGAGCAGCCCCATTGCTATTTACTGTACGCATGGTATAAGAAACACAGACTGGCCCCAGTCCCATAGATATTCACTGTTCAAGAGAGATAGCAAACACAGACCAGCCATCATGACTATTTACTGTACAAGTGGTATAAGAAAAACAGACTGACCTTGAGGCTGTTTACTGTACATGTGGTATTGCTAAAACAGCCCGCCCTCATGTCTATTTACTGTACAAGTGGTATAACCAGCACAGTCCAGCCCCCTGGCTATTTATTGTACAAGTAGTATAAGAGAAACAGACTGACCTTGAGGCTGTTTACTGTACACGAGGTATCGCTAACACAGCCCGCCCTGATGGCTATTTACGGTACAAGTGGTACAACAAACACAGACTAGCCCTCTGGCTATTTAGTGTGCGAATGGTATAGCTAACACAGACCAGCTCCCATGGCTATCTACTGTACAAGCGGTATAACAAATACAGATCGATCTCATGACTGGTTATTGTACAAGTGGTATTACAGATACAATTGGCAAACAATGGAGGCCATTTGAGGAGAAAGTAAACTGATGTGCAGACAAGGGGTGGTCAGCTGGATCACAGCATAGAAGGAAAACAAAACCTTCTACACAGTCAGTGTGGCAAAAATGTTGTTGACGGCTGAAATGTTAAGCAGTTGGAAAAGTCTTAGCAGAGAAGGAAGCACTGGAGCTTTTGAGCCAATCTCTCTAGTGTTAATTTATTCATGTTTTTAATTACAGAACTGATGTACCTGTGTATGCTAGAAATATAGGGGATATGCAGTGGGGACCTGTGTGATACATAATTTATCAGCGCAAGAGCAATTTGACGTCATGTAACTTCACAAGTGGCGTAAATCACAAGTGATGTGCATGAGGTCAGACTGCTTGAGTGTAGATTAATAATGTGTCACACATGGTTTACATTGCATGTCCTGTTTATACAATTGGCTGGTGTATTTTTTTTTGAGGGTGGGATGATTGACAGGTAGTGCTTATCCAATGTAGGTGTGAAGAATTCCAGGTTCTAAAATGTATCCTACATATGTGGAGGTAACATTTTTTTACAGCATTGGATTTGTGCCCACACGTATTTATAAAAACAATCTTAACTGCTTGAAGTTTATGCCTTGTACAACTTGTTTGCCACATTAAGTGCACATTTTTTTGTATTACTAATTGACAAGCTCTATGACATGATGACAGCATAGCATAATGTTCAGTGGCTGACACATTAATATAACTTGGATTGGTCTACATGAGTGCTGGGGTGGGGGACACAGGGTCTGCAGGCAAAATGGAGGATGAACTGCGAAGGACAAGTTATATACGAGGCAACTAGTCATACACCAATGTGTTGACTTAAAGAGCTACCCTTGGTCATCAAAGTTTAGTTTAAAGCTTAAATGTAAGACATTCTGCAGTTGGCATTTAAAAAAGCTGCATATGTTTGTAAATCTTTCTGGGTCACGGTTCACGCTGAATGTAACTGTAGCTTTCAGAGTTCTGCCCAATCAGTAAAGCCAAAGGCATCTCTGAGGAAGATAATTTTTTTTCTCGTCATCACTGGCATGGAAGATTTCTGCTAGCTTCGCCTCTTTCTGAAGTCTGGTATGGGGGTTGGAAGGGCCACCAGTTCCTAGAACTGGGTTGAAATGTACTATGACTAAAAGTCCAGGCGCTGTGTGATTATCATTAACTGTGATATAGACAGACCTAACAATGCAAGGAGGTCAGAAAGTCAGGAGTGAAAGGGCTGCCGCTTACTGTAAGCTGATTCAAGCCTTTGACATCATGTAGCATTTTAAAACACAAACAGTTAGCAGACCAGCTGTAGAAATATGGCCAGCACTGTACAGCTATTGGCCAGCCTATGTGTAAACATCATACCTCATAACTGCACCAACGCACAAGAATGTTAAATGTGGACACAAGAAAGAATCTTCTGAGAATTAATGGCCGGACGTTGGTTTATGCAACCAGTTTATGGGTTTTTTTTTCTAAACAGTTTGTAGACACAGCCGTTAGAATGACTTGCCTGAATACATTCTGGGAGGTAGATGTGTCCTTTTTCATTTGAACTCCTATTTAAGAAATGATGAAGGATGGCTCACCTCTGAGGGATGACAGCAGGCATCAGCTGGCACAAGGAGTGCTGTCCAGATTATCAATTCTTCTGCTGGATCAGTTATGTACTGATAAACCACAGTATGTCAGGGCTTGGCCTAAGAGGAGGGCCTTATTCCTTTATTATTGAAGAAAGCTGTCAGAAGAAGCAGGAACACTGGTTAGTAATACAGTTCGGGGGCTAAGGAAGAAGCAAAGCTCAGAAGGGGTGAACAGGGGGGTAACCATGATTTCAAAACGTTAAGGCACAATCATAGGAACATGCTGCTTAGGGCACATTGGTATCCATGGCCAGCTGAGTTAAGGCATATTTGGTCAAAATGTTTGAATCCCAATGAAGGCCTAGGCCTTTAGGCTACAGTCTGGCTACTGCCCTGGTGAAGGAAAGTGACAAAGCATGTCAGGAAGAAGAAGAAAAACAAGAGGGGGAATTGAAAGGTTGAAGAAGGAGGAGGAGATATGGGTGGAGAAAGACAAAAACAAAGGGCCTGATTCCAAGATGGCTGGCATGACTCACATGCAGTTGTGAGCTACGCTGATTGCCACTACGCCATGGACCCTTCGCCGCATTCCAGAAGTGGCAGGGTCCCGGCAATTGTGACTTGCAAGATACGCCATGCATGTGGTGGTAGCCCATGCATGGCGTATCAGTGCCGCAGGTTGCATCTCACAGTGAGCGTCAGGCGGCCCCCCTGGAGCCCTCCCTGCCCTGGACCACTGCAGAACACAGCAGGGGGCATGGGGGGCAAGGATAGATGGCAGAGGCATCCGGGAGGTCGCTACTGACATGGAACCCCGGGGGTCCCTCATGGTCAGGGGTTTGGGGTGGGGGTGTGCTAGTGGGGGCCAGAGAGACAGCATGGCACCATTGCCACAGTGCTGCGAGGCTGCATCCGGCTGATGCCAGCCATCGGATGCCAGTATGACAACTCCAAAGCTGTCGGAAGTGGTTATGCCACCGTGTGTCCTGGAATCATGATTCGCGGTTGCAACAGCAGCGGGCCTTCTGGAATTGGACTAAGTTGCTGTCTCACAACCCGCGGTTGTGCAAAGCATTGCGGGCTGTGGCGTATGTGTGGTCATATCTTGCGATTGTCACAGCCTGCAGATGCAATAGCATAGGTGCCCTCCTGGAATAGCAATGGGTGTATCACATGGTGTAAGTTGTGGGATACATCATGGGGATTGGCGTACCCCACCTTATGCTGGCGTAGCCCATCTTGGAATTGGACCCAAACATCTTAAATGAGCATTTCTGCTCAGTCTTCATAAGGAATGAGGACCATTTCCATAATGTGGCATTCAAGTTGGAAGAGAGACTAAGATGGTGATGGGAACCATCCCTGAGGACAGAATGCCCAAGAGTCTCAAGGGGTTGAGAAAGGCCCCTGGACTGATGATGGGCTGCAACCTCACATGCTCAGGGTGGCGGGGGCATTCTTTGGTGTCTTCTGTGGTTCCCATGGATTGGAGGGTGATATGGGTGGAGGAAGACAGTGAACATATTAAATGAGCATTTTTGCTCAATCTTCATGGTTGAAGAAAGAGGACCACTTCCAGAATGCTGCATTCAAGCTGGAAGAGAGCCTAAGATGGTGATGGGGATGATAGCCGGCCAATAACGTGAAGCAATGTGGTAAAAAACGCGCAGGAAAAAGTGCGTAAGTGAATACAGCTACAGGGAAACTATAGCGCTGAACATTACAATGCTGTGCCTGTAGCTGTGTTTACTCAGGCTGCTGACTTGAAGTGTACGACTGTGTACAGAAACAGCATACTGCCATCGTGGTTTGGAGGATAGAGTCGCAGTCTGGAAAGGCAGGATTGATCAAGGAATCAGGGGTCCGAGTCCAACCCCTGCACTGTGTGAACCTTTTTCCCATGTCTTCCCTTTATTTTTTCCAGTCTTGCGCCCGACCCTTGCTGGCCCCCCACCCCAACACCTTTACTGTGTTGGACAAAATCCGCCCTCATCTCGATGATTTTTTCCTCCTTCCTGAGTGTGGCCCTCACCCTTGGAGTTGATTATATTTTTTACGGGAGGTGCGGGGGGCATAGTGCCCCACATTAAACATGATATGCCATATTGTGTGCTGTGTGATTTGTGGTTTTGGGGAGCATGAGGAACTGCCTGCTGGATCGAGTGGTTGTTTGCCTCACTGTTTTTGTCCACTGCGGTCTTTTCCCACACGGTTTTGTTTACGCTCTTTTCAACCGCGCTGTTAATACTTAGTGGTTTTCAACCTGAACCGATGGGGATCATCTCTGAGGATAGAGTGCTCAAGAGTCTGAAGGGGTTGAAGTAGGGAAAAGCACCAAGACTGGTGATAGGCTGCAAACTCTGGTGCTCAGGTGGGGGGGGGGGCATTTTCTGGCAGCACCCTTGGCAGACCTGCTCAACTGCTTGCTATTGACTGGTGTGTTCCCCATGGATTGGAGGGTGGCTGATGTTGTGCCTCTGTATAAGAGTAGGGACAGTGGAAATCTGGGCAACTACAGACCAGTCAGCCAGGCTTCCATTGTAGGGTAGTGGCTCAGGTAGTGGACAGGGGACAGGTGGTGGATGTTCTGTGTCTGGACTTCAGCAAGGCGGTTGACTCAGTATTCCATAGACAACTTGTAAAGATGGGTGTCATGGGGTCAGGGGAAAATGTAACAAAGTAGACAGAAAATAAGTTAGGAGGAAGCCGCCAAAGGGTGATGTTAAATGAAAGGTAATCTGAGGTTGGGGGAGTGACCAGTAGTGTTGCACGGAGAGTATCTGACAGAGTGCGATATCATCGGATACCACTGATTTTCTTGGATAATAGATGGCCACTAGTATTCGACTGAATATCATCTATGGTCCAGTTGGATGCCAACTATCCAATGTGACTTTCCAAGATCTGAGGCAGACCTTTGACCTTGAATCACACTATAAATCTCTGATCCCACTATCTGACCTTGCAGCTTCTGAATGAGGTTGAATAGGATCTTGCAATCCAAGACGGATAGATGAATAATCCATCAGATCACATTTGGATAGTCAAAAGCACTACTTGAACATCACTAATGATCAGTGGGGTGCCCCAGGGGCCAATCATGGGTCCTGTGCTCTTCAGTATGTTGATATGTGACATTGGAGAAGGGTTTTGGGGCCATGTGTCTATTTTCAGATGATGCTAACATGTGTGGCAGGGTGCACAGTGACATGGGGTAAGGGAAATGAACAAGGACCTAAAAAGGGCTAGGTTATGCACATGGGGAAGAGGAGCTTGAAAACACAGTATTGATAGGGGTTGAGTTTGCTCAGACATCAGAAGAAAGGTACCTGGGGGAGCCATAAGTGCAACTGCAAGAACACTGCCCAGTGCAATGAGGCAGATGGGAAAGTTGGCTGGATGCCAGGGTTCATAGGCAGGGCCTTTTCTAGCAGAAGAAAGGAAGGGCTCTTGTCCCTCTATAGGCCCTTGGTGAGGCCGCACCTAGAGTACTGAGTGCATTTCTGGAACCCTCAAATCAGAAAGGACAATGGTCACTTAGAATTAGTCCAGAACAGGAAAACCAAAATGATTCAAGGGCAGCAGGGGAAAACCAACAAGTAAAGACTGGCTGACCTGAATATGAACTCCCCGGAGACCAAAAAGTATAGGGCCCAGTGGAAGGGGGGGAGGGATATGATTGAAACACTTACATTTCTGAAGGGAATAAACAGGGTACACAACCAGCAATTGTTCAGGCAATGTGAGGGGTCTGCAAAAAGAGAACATAATTATAAACTGGGGAATGATGTGAGGAAATATTTTTTCCAGGAGAATGGAACCGCCTCCAAGGGGAGGCGATTAACTGTAAGTCGGTTACAGGTTTCAAGAGAGGGTGGGATTGACACATGGTATAGGGAAAATATGGGCAGGAAAAGTGTGTGGGTCGTGTAGTGGTTCTTGGGTTCACTATTAAGGCTGGGCAACAAGCAGCACACACACACACACACACACACACACAACATACAAAACACACACACACACACACACACACACACACACACGTCCCATGAAGGGATGTCCCATGTCAGGGACCTGGGCTTATACTCAGTGCTGACACTGTAGTGCCACACTAGAGGGTGTCTGACAACAGGACTTGGGCTTATACCCTATGCTGACACTGCAGTTCTGTAGCAGAGGGTGTCTCATACCAGGACTTAGGTCATACCCAATGCTGACACTACAGTGCAGTACTGGGTGTGTCCCACACTAGGAAGATGAGCTCATACCCAGTGTTGACACTAATGCAGTACTAGGGAGAGTCCCATAACAAGATCTGGGCTCATACCCAACGCTGACACTGCAGTGCTGTACTAGGGGGTTTCCCACACCAGGGCTTGGGTTCATACCCAATGTTGACACTGCAGTGCAGCACTGGGTGTGTCCCACACCAGGAAGATGAGCTCATACCAATGCTTTTTTTTTATTTTAAACTTCAGTTTATTGTGGCAAAAGGTGGCATTTACATTGCAGACATATACTTTATCTAATTAGTCGTGCAATACGGTATTAGATCACCATCACATCTTTCTCTCAGTTATAGATGTGGTAAGTTGTAGATATACCACCCCTTACATGTTTTCACATTTTTAGTTTAAAATTACTACTAGTTATATTAAAAAGTTCAACATCAACATTAGAACTAGTATATATAACATAACTTAAAGCTGCGGTCCTCTTAATGTACCAGTTAATCAACAAGATTTCATATAACATCTAATGTTTGATTTAATTCCTTCACCTTCTCCACCCCTTCCCCAAAGCTATGTTTATTTGTTTTCAATGTGTTATTATTACAGGATGACCTCTACCCCAGCATTTCCTTGGGTTTTGTTTTGTATTATTTAACCCTTGAACCCGTGTTCCTTCTGTATATTCTCCTCAGTTAAGCCCAGTTCCCTCTGTCGCCTCCCTTTCCTATTGCTTAGGTCCCACTTTGCTTCCGTCTTATTTGAACTTTACTAGGTGTCCAGTTGTGCTTGCAGGGCTGAGTTGTTCTGTTCCACCTGAACACCCGTGATATGCATTCCCCATCTAGTCCATCGATTTGTATATTGGGCCTGCCTATGCTGGATTGCAAAGGTGATTCGCTCCATTTCTTGTATGGAGGTGACAATGTTAACCCATTCGCCCACACTCGGTATGTCTGCCTGCAGCCAGCGCCTCAGGAAGGCCTTCAGCATGGCAGCTATCAACAATCACCAGAGGTATTTGGCCTCCTTTCCCCTTAGGAGCCTCAGCTTCACCCCCAATTTCAAATGCTCAGGGCCCAGTTCACCTGCTCCTTCAAAAATAGTCAGTATATGGTTTGAGACTTCCCTCCAGTATGGTTGTACATTCAGGCACTGCCAGAAGATGTGAGCATGACCCACAGATCTTTCCCCACATTTCCTCCAGCACAAGGCCATCCCATCTGATCTGAATTTGGCTTGGGTTTTGGGGACCAAAAAGTACCTAATCCTGATTCTCCAGGCAAATTCTCGCCACGTTGGTGAGGAGATAGTGCCCCACACCATTTTTCATATTTTGTCCCAAACGTCTGTCTCAATCCCTGTTACAAGTTCACCTTCCCACCTAGCCTTAACCTGGTGTATGCTATGCCCTTGGTCTGCAATGTAATTAATATAGAGGTAGGGTATTGCCCCTTTTCCAGATGGTGAGGACCATATTTTTTCAAAGGGTGGGGGAGGGGGGAATCCTGGACCCTCACGACAGATGGGTTATTTAATGTAGCATTTACCATATTCCTGATTTGGTAGTATCTAAGTCTGTCACTTGGGCCCAGACCAAAAGAGAGAGATACAGCTGCCTCAAATGAAATAGGTGAACCCCCGTGTATAATCTGCCAGGGAGAATGAAAGCCCCTGCCCACCTGCTGCCTAAACCAAAGGTCCAGTGATGCAGGACAGAAGTGTTCATTCCAAGACCACCAACCATATCTCCACATATTTTGTCATGTCACTCCCTTATTTGTTTCATGCCACCATCCCTCCAGAGCTGCTCTAACCCCCAGGGGTAGCGAATTTCCAACTATTGTTTGTAATTGACGGTTAAAAGGCAAGGCCTGCAGTACGGGTTCTTGGACCAGGTGTAGTTCTATTGCTTTCCAATGGGGTGAGTTGTGTGCGTGTTGCCACATCAATACGGTTTTCATCTGTGAGGCTATCCAGTAGCCGGGCAGATAACAGAACATCCAAACCCCCCCCCCCTTGGACAAGTACAAGACTTGCCTGGCTACCCGTGATCTGCCTGCCCCCCATACAAAGGCCATTAATTGTTTTTGCCAACTCATCAAGGCCCATTGTGGGACTTCACATAGGACACTTTTAAAAAGGTATAGCATTCAGGGAAGTATGTTAATTTTAGTGGCCTGAACCCTGGAATGGAGGGTCAAGGAGAGACATGCCCATCATTTGTAATCCAAGGATAATTCTTTTATTAAGGTTGCATAATTATCCTTAAAGAGGGAGGCTAGGTTGACTCCTAGGTATACCCCTAGGTATTTTAATTTATCCATGCCCCAACGCATCGGGTAGCTTCTCTATATTTCAGGGGGGAACTTGGTATGAGCAAGTCAGAACTGCTGTTTTGGCCTTGTTTAATGAGTATCCAGATAGATCTGTGAACTGTTGTATCTGTTTAAATACCTCTGGGAGAGACGTGCAAGGATCTCCCAAGAAAAGTAAGATATTGTCTGCATACAGGCCTAATTTATGTTCATATCCCCTCAGCTGTATACCCCAAATCTCCAGGTTCCGCAAAAAGGGCAAACAGCATAGGTGATAAGGGACAACCCTGTCTCATTCCCCATTCCAGCTGAAAAAACTTCCCGACATGGCCGTTCACCCTAACACAGCCACCCAACGCAGCATACAACTGGGATACCAGATGAAATAACACCTCTGGGAAGCCAAAGCCCACCTGGGATGCCTGAAGAAAGGGCCAAAGCACTTTGTTGAATACCTTTTAAGCATCCAAACTCATCACCAGGGCTGGCCGCCCACTCTTCCCCAGGTGCTCTATTATGTGCACAGCCTGACGGATGTTATCCTGCACCTGCTGGCCCAGGATAAAGCCCATCTGGTCCTTGTGTATAAACTGGGGGATTATATTTTCAAGACGCCTGGTGATGATTCCAGCCAAGATCTTATAGTCTGTATTTAGGATGGAAATCGGCCTGTAGGAGGCAGAAAGCAAGGGGTCGCTGGCAGGCTTGGGCAATACCGCAGTCACCGCATGAATCCATGAGGGGGCAGCAGTCCCTCCCTCAGACAGGAGGAAATCATATGCTGTACTCAGAATAGGGCCGGAAGAGCTTATAAAACTCCACCAGGAAGCCGTCCATACCAAGGTACTTCCCTGTTTTAATTCGGGATAGCTCAGAGAGCATCTTGGACTCCTTAATTGGAGAAATCAACTGGCTCGCCTTCTTCCTCTGGACCTGTGGGAGGTGAAGGGCCTCCAAAAAATGTTTCCTCTTGTCTGTGTCTGGGGGGGCTCTGGGACTGTATAGGTCTTGATAGTAGTCTGTGAATTCCTCTGCAATATCTTTTGTAGTAGATAGCTGTTGTTTGGTGTATGGGTGTAATAGACTTTGATGGCAGATAAGGACCGCTAGGCCCATCTAGTCTGCCCATTTTAAGTAATAACTTACTTATTGTAGCGCTAGCCTTTCTTTGCCTTAGCCTGCTGGCTAATAATCGTGAGGCCTGAGGACCCCCCCTTCAAAGTACTTTTGTTTCAAACACAGCATGTTCTGCTCTATCCGATAATCCAAAACTGAGTTAAGCGCCTTCCTAAGTGCCTGAGCCTCCTTTCCTTAGATGCCTCATATTTGTCTTTTAAGGAAGCTTCTGGTTCTCTAATCTGTGCCCGAAGTGTAGACCTTTTGGTTTCCCTTTCCCGTTTATGGTGGGTGGCTAACGCAATTAGTTTCCCCCTAACCACTGCTTTTATTGTATCCCAAAGTATCGTGGGTGAGACCTCTGCGGTATCATTCATTTTCAGGGCCTCCTTAATCATCTCCTGCACTAGCTTCTGCACCCCTTTTCCCTGTAAGAGAGACACATTGAGACACCAGAGGGTTCTTTCTGATTTGTCCCATGTATACTTGCATTAAAAGAGGGGCATGGTCAGAAAGGTAGGTTTTCCCGATTTCTGCCTTCCCCAACTGTGAGACGTTTTCTTTAGGGACAAAAAAATAATCTATTCTCGAGTGTACCTTGTGTACAGGTGAGAAATATGTATAGCCTCTTTTTTTACCATTTATGACTCTCCAAGCATCACCATAACACATTTTGGCCAATAGCTTGCCCACCTTCAGAGCCACCCTCCTATCTGACCTTGGGGCTGCAGAAAAGGAGTCCAGGTAATCGTTTAGGGCCAAATTCAGGTCCCCTCCTATGATCAGTGTGCTCTCTGACCACTCCGCCACTCTCCTAAGTATCTTTCTGCAACCTAAGAGAGCATACACAGAGGCCACGGTGATCATTTGTCCACTGTAGGTCCCCTTCAAAACTTCTAAGCACCTCTCTGCATCCACCAATGTGTCTTTAGGTTCAAAAGCTACTCAACTTAGCACCAGAACCTCCATGCCTCTATGGCGACCCCCTTTATACGAGGATGCAACAACTCAAGAGAAGCCAAATCTTCTCAGTTTTTCATGCTTTGCCTGAAAAGTGGGTCTCCTGAAGCACACAGAAGTCTGCTCCAGATTTCTTAATATAGGAGATAACTTTATTATGCTTAACTGGGCTTGTAAGGCCATTAACATTGAAAAAGAGCAAGGAGGTGCCTACCTTATCCATAAATACTGATTTTTAATTTTCTCCCTTTCATTTCTCCCGCCTTCATCTACCCTTGGTGTTTTGGAGGGTGGCTCTGGCAAAGGAAAGGAACTGGCAACAGGACACGCAGCTAACAATTGTAAACTCATATTAACTTTATAAAAATATCTATATGACATCTAACTTTATGTATATAAGAAAATTAGGAAACAATAAGAGAAAAAGATAAAGGGAGAAAATACCCCCCCCCCCCAATAATAACCTTTAGAAGCTTAACTAGTTACTCCCAAGGTAGAAGGCCAAATACGCTAAGGCCTTTTATCCCTTCCCTTTGCTTCCCAAATAGGGAGTCATATTTTAAGGTCAGGGCAGAAGAGGTATTACACCCCAGCTAGTGGAGCCCGCTTCCTGAGTCCACACTTATACAGTGGGGCTCAGAGTATATTATAGTTGCCTACAGGCCAGTGAGTCAAGGAGATTAGCTAAGAAAAAAGACTAAATTATACGTATCTCCCCGTCTGACCCACTCTGATTGCAGGTGGGTCAGCCACAGGGACAGGGCAAGGGAGAGAAGGGAACCCCCCAAAGCCCCCATCACCCCCCGCAGCCTGACCTCTGTATAAATAAGCTCTCTAGGCCCCTAAGTCACCGCTACCCCACCCCGCCCAGCCAGGAGGGAATAAAAAGAAGGGGGAACGCAATGCCCCACACCAGCCCCTCCATGTCAGACCACCAGCATGCTCTATTTATTCTGCAGCCCCATCAGCCACGTGTTTAAAATTGCAATACTCTTTATTATCTGATGCTTTAATTCCCCTTTTTTAAAGAGAGAGTAAAAGTAAAAAGCAGGTGCCCTCTCCCAACTTGCCTATGTAGCTGATTCAAGCCGTGCACCCCCCCCCACAAAAGACCCCTTTCCCTTTTCTCCCCACACCATGCTTACTCATGACTAAATCATTGCTGGGTTACATATCGCAAAGTATTTTGTTAGTCCCTCTGCAAGTCGACTGTTCAGATCTCCACTCCAGTTAAGGGGTCTTAGTTCCATGATACCATATTTATTAGGCCCTGCAGGGTAGACTTGCTGTCGATCTGAAGTTCTATATGTGCCAGCAGTATATGGGAGTGTGGGGTTGAGGAAAGCACTGGGAGAAACAGTCCCCAAATATCAGATTTTCTGAGGCTTAAGATAGCCATCAGTGGGGGGAAGGAATCCCTCATGCACCTATAGGGGGATGCGGGATACTGCCCGCTCGTCAAGCAGGGCACTCCATTCTGTTCTGGTGCTGTCTTAATGGTCAGACAATCAATGGGGCAATTAAACCTTAGAATAGATTAACTGCAGCAGTCTGTGTGCTTGCTGGTAAGAGGTACTCACATGATGGCTGAGCTGGCCATGTTGTTAAAGTCCAAAAGGATTTCTTCCATCTCGTCAGTCGTCTTCCATTGCAGTAAGATCACTTTCAGAAACTCCTGGTAATTTCTTAATAAGGTCCTGGAATAATAAAGCTGTTCATGAGGCATATTCAGTCACTGGTAGCTTAGCACGTCGTGGTGTCACTGTTTGCCATTCATTGGTCGTCTCCTTCCTTTTCTGCTGCACCTGTCTTGATGGTTTTGGGAGTGTAAGGCCTCATTTCAGCAGGGCCTCTCTTGCCTCCTGTGGTGTCTCGTATATCACGGGACCATCCTCCCAGTGAACTCTTAATCGGGCAGGGTATGGCGTTTGGATTCGTATCTATTTCTTCTTCAGCACCTTAATAAGCGAATCATATTCCAGCCTTTGGTGTTGTATTGCAGTGGGATAATCTTGGTCGAAAAACAGGCGGGAGTCAAGGTACTTAACTTCTTGTTTTTTGCCAGGCACGGCACAGGAAGTCCTTTTTGGTTCTGTAGCTGATGAACTTAATTATCACCGATCTTGGTCGGGCTGTGGCCTTACTGGCTCATGGCATCAGGGTTCTGTGAGCTTGTTCAGTGTGCAATTCGTACATTGGGGGATGCTCCAATTCATCATGAAGCAAGTCAGTAATGAAGTTGGTCATTCAGCCAGTTTCAACTCCTTCTTTTAAACCATATACCCGCAAGTTATCCTGATGGGAGCGGCTTTCTAAATCCTGTGCATTTTTGTTCCATCTCCACTGCGTGATAGCAGAGGGCCTGAACAGTCCAACCCAGGTGAAGCATGCTATCCTCAGTCTGGTCCTCGGCCTCTTGCACAAGCCGCTCAACATGGCTCAGCTTTTGATCTAGCTGACCAAATTCAGTTTTATTTTCAGCATGCATTTCCTTTAATTCTTTTAAAATGATGTCAAATCTCTGCTGTGATAGCCTGTCAGTCTCCTCGTCTGTGTCATGCGTGGCTGCTGGTTCTACCACTCGGGCTGGGCTCACCAGTTGGGAGGGAGAGCCACCTCTGTATCCCACACCATCCTTGTCTCCCGTGGGCTGATGCGACCTGGACCTGGAGCCCTTTTCCTTCTACGAACCCCATCCTGACATTTTTTAGCCGTTTTATTGATCACTTTACAAAATTGGAGGTTTTTTTCCATGAGTCAGGAATGGAGCGCTCTCTCTCTGTAGTGGCCTCTCTGATCCGTGGCGGAACCGAAAGTGAGCTCATACTCAATGCTGACACTAATGCAGTATTAGGGAGTGTCCTATAACAAGACCTGGGTTCATACCCAGTGCAGTACTGTGGAGTGTCCTACAACAGGACCTGGGCTCATACCCAGTGCTGACACTGCAGTGTAGTACTAGGGGATGTCCCAAAACAACACCTGGGTTCATACCCAGTGATGACACTGCAGTGCAGTACTGGGGATATCCCACACCAGGAACTTGGGTCATACCCAATGCTGACACTGTAGTGCAGTACTGGGTATATCACATAATAATACCTGGGCTCATACCCAACACTGACACTGTAGTGCAGTACTAGGGGGCTTCTGACACAAAGACCTGGCTCATACCCAGTGCTGATACTGCACTGCAGTACTAGAGGGTTTCCCACACAAGGACCTGGCTCATACCCAACACTGACACTGCAGTGCAGTACTAGGGGGTATCCCATACCAGGACATGAGCTCATACCCAATAATGATACTGCAGTGCTATACTAGGGGGTATCCCACACCATGACTTGGGCTCATACCCAGTGGTGACACTCCAGTGCAGTACTAGGGGGTAAATGTTTTATTTTCATGTCTGTCAGGCCTAAAGTAGAAATCAACCATTTATTTCAGTGTTAGATGGGTCATCAACATTTGTTTCCACTTCAGGTTGGTCACAGAGGAGCTCTCAACCAATAGGAGAACAGCTTGCACCATGCCTTATGACATCACTATTCCATCTGCTGCAATTAAAAGCAGAGTAGTGAAATCAAACAGAACACTTAAAATCTTCATGATCATCATCAATGAACTAATCTTGCCAAAGACGCACTACTATTGTATAAGTGACATATGCCATGGGCTGGCTGTCAGCATCACATTTATTTTTATCTGCAGAGTTTGACCTCTACTGACCACACTTGTGGCTCTACCACTTGAGAGGTCATAGAAGTCAAAATCTGCTTTCTAGTCCATGGCATATCCTATATTTATTTATTTTTTGTTAACCAGTTGGGTACCCTGGTCCCAGGGACCGTTTTCAGGCACAACACTGTATGCAATATACAGTACTTCATTTAAGAAGAAAATAACCCTATGTATTCCTACACACTTAGCAATATCCCACCAAGGGCGGTAAATAATGAATGTGATTTAGGTATCATCATTAATGACAACCTGTCTAGTGCAAACAACTGTAGGAAAATTACTTTTACAGCAAATAGGCTGATGGGAGCTATAGGACTCTCTTCCAACCAGCACTCGCTCCTCTTCCTCGCCCAGAGCTTTAAAGCCTCCCTTTGCTCTTAAAACTAAAGGTGGACAAAGCAATGGGGCCTGATGGGATTCATCCCAGAATTCTAAAAGAATGAAGGGTAGAACTAGTGACACCACTGACTACCCTCTTTAACAAATCATGGGAGGATGGGGTGGTACCTGAGGACTGGAGGAGGGCAGATATGATTCCCCTTCACAAAAGTGGGAGCAGGGCAGAAGCAGGAAACTACAGACCTGTTTGTTTAACCTCAGTGATAGGGAAAGTGATGGAATCACTTCTGAAGGAAATAATTGTCGAGTTCCTAGAGGCCAGAGGTGCACAGGACCCAAGGCAGCATGGATTCACAGCAGGAAGGTCATGCCAGACGAATCTAATAGATTTCTTTGACTGGGTGACCAAAGTAGTAGATCAGGGAGGGGCTGTGGACATGGCCTACCTAGGTTTTAGCAAGGCATTTGACTCAGTCCCACACAAAAGATTAATATACAAGTTAACCAGCCTGGGAGTGGGTCCCAAGATGATAGCCTGGGTAAAGAATTGGCTGGAGAACAGGACACAGAGAGTAATAGTAAATGGAGTCCACTCTGAAGAAGGAGGTTACTAGTGGGTGCCAGAGGGTTCAGTATTAGGACCGGTCCTCTTCAATGTCTTTGTAGTTACATTGCAGAAGGACTGGAAGGAAAAGTATGTCTCTTTGCAGATGACACAAAGATCTGCAACAGAGTTGATGCACAAGGTGGGGTGGAAAGGATGAGAAGAGACTTGGCAAGGTTAGAGGAATGGTCAAATGTATGGCAGCTTAGATTTAATGCTAAGAAGTGAGGGTAATGCACCTGGGAAACAAAACCCAGGGAAGAGTACACAAATGGGGGTGAGATACTAACAACAACAAAAATGGAAAGGGACCTGGGGGTAGTCATATCAGATGACTTAAAGGTGGGCAAGGAATGTGAGAGGGCAGTAAGGAGGGTTGGGGGATACTGGGATGCATCGGGAGAGGCATCACCAGTAGAAAACAGGAAGTTGTTATCCCTCTGTACAGACAGCTGGTGAGACCCCATCTTGAGTACTGTGTGCAGTTCTGGAGACCCAATCTCCAAGGACATAGACAAGATGGAAGCTGTCCAGAGGAGGGCAACTAAAATGGTGCAGGGTCTGCACCAGAAGACATATGAAGAGAGACTAAAGGAGCTTAATATGTATAGCCTCGAGGAAAGGAGGGAGAGGGGGGACATGATAGAAACTTTCAAGTACCTCAAGGGAATCAACAAAGTCCAAGAGGGTAGCATCTTTCAAAAAAGAGGTGTGCAAGAACAAGGGGGCATAATTTGAAGATGGAGGGGCCTCAGAGGTAATGTAAGGAAGTATTTTTCATTTAGAGGGTTGTGGATGCATGGAGCGGCCTTCCGGAGGAAGTTGTGGAGTCAAAAACAGTGGTTGAATTCAAGTATGCATGGGACAGCCATAAGGCAATTCTAGGGGGTGGGGGTAGAAAGAAGTAGGCAGCTGGTTAACTAGAATCTGCAGCTTATCCATTAGATAGGGAAATGGGCAGACTGGGTGGGCCAAGCGGTCTTTATCTGCTGTCAAATTCTATGTTTCTATGTTTCTCTGGGGTTTTCTCAAAACGGCTGCCACCTGTCTCTGCACTAGACAAACCCTCTCAGCCTGAGATGCCCCAACTAACTGAGATGCTACCTAAACATTATGACTTGGGCAGAGCACAACTGTGCTCATACTCTTCCTGTTCTCACAGCATATATAACAAACATTTGTCAATGCTGAATGTTTGTTTGCTGGCATTGGCAGTGGTAGTGTAGAAGTTACAGAGCTGCGTAATAGGAATGGCAGTGAAGTATTGAACTGAAGCCAACCCCACCACCACCCTGCAGAGGGTGACAGGCACTGGGGTGTGCCTTTGGGTCGTCAGGCATAACAGCCACGCCATTTCACCACCCCACCCTGCAGACACTGACAAGTGTCACGGTGTTCCATAGGGTCTTTGGCCCTATATGCACTCCCATTCCACTAGGAAATCGGTGAGATGAGTGCGATATAGGAGAATGGGGTGAACTTTGGGGCGAAGGTCCAAGGCATACCTCGATACCTCTCACTGGCTGCAGGGTGTGGAATGGTATGAGCATTACAGGCAAGAATCCCAAGTCACACCCCTGATGCCTGTCATTCTCTACAGGGTTGGGCGTTATGGTTGGAAACCCTAATACCTTAGGCATTCGTTGGTATTTTCACTCCAAATGTTCAACATGTTTTTTTTGTGACCTCACCTCATAAACAGGGGGAATATCAGTTTGTTAGCCGAAAGCTGCTTAAGCACAGTGACTATGGCATTTAGCACCACAGGTGAAAAAACATTCCGAACAGGATGTAAAAAATGACAGCTGTACTGTTCATGGGGAGGTGTAAAAAATGGCAATGTTGCAAATCTGCAGTAAAAATATTTAAAAAAATGGTGAAGTCACACGCGTACATATAAACTGTGCAACGCACACCCGTAATATAATTAGGTTGGGGATTTTTTTACAGCAGATTGTCAACTCAGGCATTTTGGTGCCTCCAATCATGAACAGTGTCACTGTGATTTTCTTTATCTGTACCGAACAATGATTTCCCACAGCGACCACGCATCTCTGCGCTGAAAGTGTGAAACACACTTCGGCCATGTTGTGAAAAATGACAGCTGTACTGTAAAGAAGGAAGTGTAGAAAAATGCCACTGGTAAAAATCTGGACTTAAAATATTACAAAGTCATGAACTTACGAGGGTGTGTGGAAACTGCGCAATGCTCACTCGTAACACAGACATTTTATGGACTTTTGTCACCAAATTTTCAACATAGCCATTTTAAGACCTCTACTCATGAACAGTGTTAACTGTGATTTTCTTAATCTGTCCCAAACATTGCTTTCGCACACCAACAGCACCATTGTGCGCTACATGTGCGAGAACACATTCTGGGTGGCATATGAAAAATGGCAGCTGTACTGTTCATAAGGAAGTGTAATAAAATGGCAATGTTGAAAATCTGGAGTGAAAATATAAATTCACAAACTATGAGCATGCATAGGAACTGCATAGCATGCGTTCGTACAACAGTCATTTTTGAATTTTTCACCAAATTTTCCAACATAGCCATTTAAGACCTCTGCTCATGAACAGTGTCACTGTGATTTTCTTAATGTGTCCCATACATTGATTTCGCGACATCGACCGCGCCATTGTGCGCTACATGGTGGAAACACATTTGGGCAAGATATGAAAAATTACAGCTGTACTACTCATAAGGAGGTGTGGTAAAATGGCAATGTTGAAAATCTGGAATGAAAATATTGAAAATTCGTGAACTTCTGTGCGTAGGAACTACGCAACTTACCATCTCGTAAAAACAGTCATTTTTAGGAATTTTTCACAAATTTTCCAACATAGCCATTTAAGACCTCTGCTCATGAACAGTGTCACTGTGATTTTCTTAATTGTCCTGTACATTGATTTGCACACTGACTGCGCCATTATGCGCTACATAAGCGAAACTACGTTTTGGGTGAGATGTGAAAAATGACAGCTGTACTACTCATAAGAAGGTGTGGTAAAATGGCAATGTTGAAAATCTGGATGAATATTGAAAATTCGCGAACTTCTGAGCGTGGGAGAACCTGCGCACTGCGCTCATAAAACAGTCATTTTTAGGAATTTTTCACCAAATTTTCAACATAGCCATTTTAAGACCTCTGCTCATGAACAGTGTCACTGTGATTTTCTTAATTTGTCCTGTACATTGATTTTGCACACCGACTGCGCCATTGTGCGCTATATGGCCAGAAACACGTTTTGGGTGAGATGTGAAAAGTGACAGCTGTACTGCTCATAAGAAGGTGTGGTAAAATGGCAATGTTGAAAATCTGGAGTGAAAATATTGAAAATTCGCGAACTTACGAGTGTGCGTAGGAACTGTACAACGCACGCTCATAAAACAGTCATTTTTAGGAATTTTTTCACCAAATTTTCAACATAGCCATTTTAAGACCTCTGCTCATGAACAGTGTCACTGTGATTTCCTTAATTTGTCCTGTACATTTGTTTCACACACCGACTGTGCCATTGTGCGCTACATGGGCGGAAACACATTTTGGGTGAGATGTGAAAAATGACAGCTGTACTACTCATAAGAAGGTGTGGTAAAATGGCAATGTTGAAAATCTGGAGTGAAAATATTGAAAACTCACGAACTTACGAGCGTGCGTAGGAACTGCGCAACGCACGCTCATGAAACAGTCGTTTTTTGGAATTTTTCCATCAAATTTTCAAAATAGGCTTCTTGAGAGCCCACCTTATGACCATTGGCAGTGTCGTTTCATTAATTGGCCCCGAAAGGTGATTTCACGCAGTGACTGCGAAATCACCCTTCGGGCCTGAATAACGCCATGACAGTGAAAGCACTCATGAGAAGGGGTCCCAAAAACCCCATGTTGAAAATTTGGTACAAAAATTCCCAAAATGCCTGAGATATGCAACAAAGTTGAAAAACCCTATCTATCCCATTATACAGCTTACGGCATTTCCTCAGTTCACAGTCGGCTTTGAAGAGTGCAGATGTTCCCGGTCCACCGAAGATCGTCTGGCTGAGCTCCGGAGGTAAGTATGGGGTGAGGGGTGTGGGAGGCAGGGTGCGCAGTGGGTGGGTGCGGGTTGTGGGAGGGGGCAGGAAGACTGCATGGGACCGTTTTCTTTACAGGTATTTAAAAAATAAAAGGCAGCGTGGGACGTTTTGCCATGCTGGGGTGGGCTCCCAGCGTGGCAGAAGGACGGCTGGGGGCGGAGCCGACGGGGATTGGGCACCCTCGTCAGCCATGGCATCTGTTGCCACGCTGGGGTGGGCTCCCCGTGGCACCCTGTACTTGGGGAGGACAGTGAAGCCGAAGGGGGATTGGGCAGCCCGTCTGGCTATACCATTGAGTCTGCCATGCTGGGGTGGGCACCCAGCGTGGCATTTGGAAGCTTTGGGGAGTCAGCACAGCCGACGGGGGATTGGGCACCCCTGTCGGCTATAGAGTATGTGCGTGGGGGGAGAGCACACGCAGTATGCGTGTGTGTGTGTGTGTGTGTGTGTGTGTGTGTGTGTAGGAGGAGCTGCGCATGAGCAGGCGATATCTTATCGCTGCTCACTGAATGTAGCTCCCCCTTTCAACTGTATGCCACTGCATTTTGGAGCTTGTCATAGACAGCTCCAGCATGCATTGGCGGACAGGGGCTGCGCCTGCCAACACACTGTCTGAATTGGAAGAGGGGGTGACACACCTCAGAAAACTCCGATGATGGCACTATGTTTCTTGCACATGCGTGCAAGCAAACATAAACATGGACCATTTAGGCCCACCAGCAAAACAGGGTGAGCACTATAACTGTGCACTCCTTTCTCTCACACTGGGCCCACTCTATCCCAACTGTGACTCCTCCTTATTCTAACTGCTAGCCTTATAACTTGCTGCCTGGAGCGAAGAATTCACACTGCGCTTCTTCCTACTGACTGCAATGTTTAATACCATATTGTAATACCTGTTTTTGGTATTGTTGTCTTACAATGTCCCTGTGTTCTGGTCACTTTATATTAACTCTTCACTACTATTTGCCTGATGAAATCTGATGCTTGTAAAGTCCCTGTTGTGCTAATTCTATGTAATGTAATCCTCCACTTGTGTTTGCCTGATGTTCATGTATGTACCTTGTAATCTCCTGGGTTGCACCTGAACATAGGCACTTAGCTGTCTAGTGTGCTTACCCGGTTAACAAAAGCAAATAAATAAATAAATCTTGTATTTCTAGGAATTTCCGCCATACAGGACATACATGAGACCCTACTTGGACAATGGGTCCCCCTTTTGGTCCCCATATTTGAAGGGGGACATACATCTGATAGAGGGCAGCCAGAGGAGGGTTAGCAAGCTGATACCGAGGTTGAGAAACAAGATACACATGGAGAAACTAATTGAACTAGGTCTGTTTAGTTTGGGGGCAAGAAGGTTAAGGGGTGGTAACTTACTACTATTTAAATACTGAATAACCCAGATTTGATGACTCAGTGTAGTATTTCATTCAGGTACAGAAAGACATACCTCACGTCACATACCAAACAGCTTACAATACTGAGGGCAAATACTGATAAACAAGATAACTTCTTCACCATTCAGACAGCAAAAGTGTGGAATGTGCTACCACAAGAATTGGTGGAAATCACTTCCATTAACATTTTAAAAACAGAACTACAGTAAACAAGCACTTGGTGTCATTAGCACACAAGACAAGATACACGCACTAGCAGTGGGAGACAGTCCCAATGGGCTTCAACCACCAGCTTCTAACAAAACCAGATAAACTGAGTAAACCAAACAGGGCCATCAAGATGGCACATAACAGGTAACAGTAAAATGCACATACAGGTCAAGAGGCCATTAGAATGATACAATACAATCAATTAACTCAGCCCATGAATACGAAAGTTGTAAATACCTACTAGTTCAATACTGAAAGCTGACTGCATTAGTTTAATCATACTAAGTGATTCCTGGGGTTAGAAGAAAACTTTGTTTATTATTAATGTTCCAGATCCTGTTAGGATCCGTAACGTTATTTAGTTTTGTATATATTTTTCTTTAACAGCGGTTCCTTTTTCCTGTCTGGATTCTTCGAGACACAAGACGCAATTAATGTACCATGGTTGTGAGAGTGAAATCTCGCACTGCTCAAGGCCAGCTGTCTTTTGCAGGTAGAGCCCCTAAGATGTTTAACTCCCTGGGCAGCGAACTCATCAACTTAGGCACCCTCTGCTCGTTCAAACACAAACTACGTCAAACGCTTGTGTCCAGAGCCACCTGTGACTGTTTCTCCTAACCTCTCTGGTATTCGCTTCTGTTCTTTGCACCTCACTACTATCACCACCTCTGCCTGCCACTGCCCCCCCCTCCCCATATCTACCCCTGCCTCTCTCCCTAGCCCTGGTCCACCACCTTCCTCTCTTACCCTCCTTCAACTCCTTTCCTCGCTCCCTTTTCTAATCCGCTCACCCCACCCACTGTTGCACTTGTTCCCCGATCCTTGCCTCCCACCCACCTCTCCTTCTACCTCCCTCCCAGTTACCCCATCTACACCCACTCTCTCTTCCACTTTCCTACGCTACCTGGCACAATTGGCAGCAACTCAGTTTTTCCACTCTGCCTTTCCCTTTGGCAATGCCCTTCTGGCAGCTTTAATTCATGTAAATATTGTTTCTTGTGACTCATCATTCTTAAATGTATGCCTGATTGTATTGTTCTAACTGTTATTTATATTACCTGTAGCTTTTAGACCATGTATACCCTGTACTGAATTTTGTATTCAAACTGCTTGCCTGCTAATCTCACACAAACTGTACTTATATTCTTTGTATACTGATATGGAACCTTTGTAAAAGAGCCATTGGCTCAAAGGTATTTATCCAAAATTCTAATAAATAAGCAAGAAGTAAATATAGGAAGCATCGAAATGCCACAGAAATGGGAAGGAAGGAAGGAAAAAGCAACATGACTGGTTAAAACCAAACTACAAGAACCTTTTTATTTTTATTTTAGTTGTTTAACCAGGAGTAGCACACTAAGCTGAAAGCTTTTTTACAGGAGCAACCTGGGAGCACAGGGAGGTTAAGTGACTTGCTCAGGGTCACACAGTATGCAAGTGGAAGCTGTGGGATTCAAACCCAGGTCTGGTTTGCTGGATGTCACCAGATTTGCAGCTCAGAGCCTTAAACCACTTCACTATACTGATCTCAGTATCGGGGGGGGGGGGAGTATTTCTAGGCAGAAACAGCTACAAGAGCAGCCATATAGTACAATTTCATATAGAACAGTGTATGGAAGCCCATAGACAACAAGGAGGGTCTTCCACTGAGTGGTTACCATGATGACGAGGACCTTGAGAGCAAAGTTTGAGACGTCCCTCAGTCATCATGGTAACCACTCAGTGGAAGAACAGCTTTGTTGTGTATGGGGGCTCCCATACACTATTTTATATAGTATATGAGACAAAAAAAAAACCAAAGATGACAGGCTTTCTTAGTTGTCCAAGTCACTATCCCTCAACAGAGAAAAAACATGCAGAGAGGGCATTTACTTACTGTGCCTTTCCTAATGAACCCTCTCCAGTGCACTTCTCCCTCAGTAGTCATGTGTCATGGAGCTGATGAGTCATTGCTAGCCCCCCCACTCCCAAACGTTATACACCATCACCTATGCCCTCTCCCCCGCCCACACTAGCTAGACATAGAACTTTTTTTTTTAAATTGAAAACAGGCTGGCAGTTGGTCATGTGCCTCTGATTGATGCTTACTGTGGGAGTGTTCAGCTCGCAAACGGCTCTGTTGTGTGACGTCCCTAGTGCAACAGAACTAAAAGTCATTCTGCTGCAGTGCGGACTTCACTACTACAGCAGAATGACTTTTTATAGCAGATTGATATTTATCTTTAAGGCTCTTTCATCATACACTATAATAGGGAGTTTGTACCAAGAGAGTGCAGGGAAATCAAAGGCTATTCCAGTTACTTGAAGCAGCAATGGAGAAGGCCTTTTGTCCCGTGCAGGTAACCTGGAGGTGGGTTGCAGTGCACACAGCAAATCCTGATGCCTTCTCTGGTAGACTGTTCAACTGAAGAAGGAAACTGGCAGGTTAAGAAGCACTCATGGACCAAGCTGGAGTTAGTTCAATTTTATCGCAGCATCTTACTCAGCATGCACAACGATGCATGACTGTAGAGGATGAGTAGAAACCCCAGTGGTTCAAAGCTCAACAAGCCCCTTCATCGGGGGAGGTTTTGTCCCATGCAGGTGGCAACCTGGGGATACTCCAAGAGAGGACATGAAGAAAACTTAAAGTTGCAGGGGCATGGCTGGGGCTTGAAGAGAAATGACAATGGGGAAGACTGTTTATCCTGAAGGGATTTGTTAACTAGGCAGTCTAGTAAGTATTCATGGTGGGCGTGTGGGGAGCAGCAATTAAGGGCATGGTAGAGGGAGCAGTGGTTAGTAGAATACAGGGCCATGAAAGCAAACCTACAGATTGTTATTATAAGTTTTGCTTAGTCTGGACAGGTGTGAGGACAACATTTGTCTACATAGGGGAGCAGTAGTCCAGATGGGAGATCAATGTACCCTGAGCAATGTCCAACCTTACTTCTGAGGTCATAAGGTCCTTCGGCTGGAAGTCAACACCCAGTTTATGATTTGCAGGTCTAATTGTGAGCCCAATGTGGTCTGAAAAGATCAGGAAGGGGTCAAGTGTAATCCCAGATATTTGAAGGCAGTCACTTGTTCAAGGAGGAGTCACATTGAAGGTCAGGATGTTCATGAGGTTCAGGGTCGGACTGGAGTACAGGGGGCCTACCTGAAAGTGAATACAGAGGCCCACCTGAAAAATCAAACTTCAAACTTCAAACGTTATTGGATGTCAAATTGAGATAAAAGTATCTCTTTTGCAATTGAATCCAACATGTAACATCACAAAAAAGACAAACATACATACACAATTTCAGTTTCAATACAATCTAATTTAAGTTATAATATGGACATAAGTGTAAATAATTTATCCATAACAATTACAGTGTTTACTGTATAAAGTCATTAAAAAAGACTTAAAATGTTTAAATGGTAGCAATACTGTACTTTTTAACTGTTTAGACACTCGTTCCCATGTTTTGGGCACTAAATTTGATATAGTTTATCACCAAATTGTGTCCTAGATCTAGACATATAAAAACTTATTCGAGCAGAAGATCTTAAGAAATGCTGTTTTTGTAACCTTAGTTGTAATAAATTTAACAAGAAAACAGGCAGTGATTGTTGTACAGACTTATACACCAATAAGTTCCAATGGTAATCTCTCCTATCAAACAATGAAAAGAGGCCTGAGTTTTGATATAGTACACAGCAATGAGTTCCAAATGGAAGGTTTGTTGCAAATCTTAATGCACTATTAAATAGGATGTCCAAAGTTAAAAATGATTTTTTTGCATTTTTGTAAATTATATCACCATAATCCAATATAGGTAAGAACAAAGTAGAAACCAATAATTTCCTAATCTTAAAACTAAAGAGAGTTCTATTCCTATAAAAAAAGCTCAGAAGTCTCTTTAGTCTCATAGATATAGATGTTATATGCATTTCAAAAGTCAAGTTTTTATCTAGTATAACCCCTAAATATTTATAGGAGTCTACTTGTTCTATGTTGATTGCTGATAAAAATCTAAGTTCTTTGTTGGTTGAATCTTTAAGTTCTTTTTTTCCAAATAACATCCACTGTGTATTTTGCTCATTCAAAAGCAATCTCAAATTAAAAAGTTCCCTTTGTATTTTATTAAAGTCTTGATGCAAAATAATCATTGCTGTGTCCACATCATCACATATGGTGTACAAAATAGTATCATCTGCATAAAGTTGTATATACGTTTTAGATGAACAATAGTTTGGTAAATCATTTATATATAACAAAAAAAGAAGAGGGCCAAGCACAGACCCTTGAGGTACCACATTTAATAGGGTGGTTGGTGTAGAGCAAACACCTCCTACCCTAACAGATTGTAATCTCCCATTTAGATTAGTGTAAAACCAGCCTAATGCTGGAATACCTAAGCCAACCTTTTTTAATTGATTTAGTAATATAATATGATGTACAGTGTCGAATGCCTTTGACAAATCCAGAAATAATGATGGAACTTCCTGTTCTTTGTCAAAGGCATTCAACATGTCATCAACTACTTTTAAAATTGTGTAGGTAGTATTATGCCCTTTTCTGAAACCTGACTGCAAATGTGTTATTATATTACATTTAATAAGATAATTTGTTAACTGAGTACACACACGTTTTTCAAGTATATTTGCACATACTGGTAATACTGAAATGGGTCTATAAGAACCTGGATTTGATAGGTCACCCCCTTTAAATTTAGGAGTGACAAAAGCTGTTTTCAAATCAATTGGTAATTCACAACTATCCAAAGAGAAATTGAAAATATATGTCAAATGAGGTGCCAATAATTCAGCTGCCAATTTCAGAAAAAAAGTGGCAATCTCATCACATCCAGGACCTTTTCGAATATTTAAGTTCTGTAACTGTTTTTTTAACATCATATATTTCAATTGGACTGAAAGAAAACACAGGTCTTTTAAGTTTATTACTGAAATCAGTATCCAAAATAGGAAGTGGCAATTCAGGATGCATTTTGTTAAATACATCACCAACAGAGACAAAAAAAGAATTCAACATGTTAACCTTATCAATATCTGTGGTAAGAACATTCCCTTCAAATGCCAAAAGTGTTGGTAAATTAACTGAGCATTGCTTCCCTTTCATCAAGTTAATACCTTTCCATAATGCTCTTGAATTTTTTTCTGCTGAGGAAAAGTAGTTTTCATAGTATTTCCTTTTTATTTTCCTAATATTTTTAGTACAATTATTTCGACCAGCCTCAAAGGCTAGGATATCCTTTACTTCTTTGGTCTTTTTTGCTAAATGCCATAGTTTTGATTTTTTATTTATTAAATCCTTCAATTCTTGTGTTATCCAGGGCACTCTTTTTCTTTTATTTACATTTTTTAATTTAAATGGGGCATGTTTATTTATAACACTCAAGAGAGACCATTTAAAGAAAAGTCATGCTGTATGCACATCTGGACATGTACACATTAATTTCCATTGAATTTCTGCCACATCTTTCAGATATGCCTGTTCATTAAATTGATTAAACACCCTTGTATGAATAAATTGTGACTGAGATTTTTCCACCTGAGTGTCTTTAATACATGAAGTGTAACAATGATCACTCACATCATTGTCATGAACTGCAGATATATATCAATAGGGGAGGGCCCAGGGTGACACACTTATTTCAGTATATCACTTCAACTTGATACACTAGCGCTGTGTTTGCATCTTACATTTCACTACAGTGCCCTAGATACCCCATTTAATTAGTAAAAAAGATGACAGATACAAATATTTTCAGAGTTTAGAAGGTGGCCATTTAGCCAGCTGAGGTGGCCCCACCTAGAAATTTCCAGATATTCTGGTGGGCCAGTCCGACTCTGAGGAGATTAGTGCCACCTGCCCATTTGATGAGCCTAGGCTTGAACCCAAACAGCATAGACTTAATCATCTTGGTGCTGAGTTTAAGTCTATTAGCTGGGAGCTACCTCTGGGTGGCAATGAACTCCTCTTTGAGACTAGAGGATATTTCAGCCCGGGTTTTAGCACTGTGAAAAAGAATGAGGTTGTATGGCAGGTTAAGAAGCACTCAAGGATCAAGCTGGAGTTAGTTCAATTTTATCGCAGCATCTTACTCAGCACACACACACAACGAGGCATAGTTGTACAAAATGAGGAGCAGAAACCCCAGCATTGAACTAGCGTCTTTGCCAGAGGGGGATTTTGTCTTACTCAGGTGAGAACCTGGGGATGTTCCAAAAGAGGACATCTGAAAAACCTAAGGCTACAGGGGCTTGGCTGGGGCTTGGGGAGGAATGATAATAGGGAAGACTCTATCCCAAAGGAATCTATCAACTAGTCAGCCTAGTTGGTATTCGTGGAGGGCTTGTGGGGAGCAGCAGCTGAGGGCCCGGTCAAGGGAGCAATGGTTAGTTGAATAAAGGACCATCAAAGCAAAGCTACAGATGTTGTTATAAGTTGCATTTAGTCTGGACAGTTGTGAGGACAAGGATTTTGTCTAAATAGGGGAGCAGTAGTACAGAAGGGGAAAGTAATGTAGCCTGAGCAATGACCAACCTTACTTCCGGGGTCATAAGGTCCTTAGCCAGAAGCTGACACCTAGTTTCTGATCCGCAGGTCTAACAGTGAGCTCAAAGTTGCCTGAAATGATCAGGGCGGGGTCAAGTGTGACCCCCCCCAGGCAGTCACTTAGTCACTTGTTAAAGGGGGGCCCATCAAGGGTCAGGATGTTCAGGAAGCTAGTGCCACCTGCCCATTTGATGAGCCTAGGCATGGACTCAAACAGCATAACCTTAGTTTTCTTAGTGCTGACTAGATGTCTATTCGCTAGGAAGCACATCTGGGTAGTAATGAACTCCCCTGTGAGGGTAGAGAATATTTCTTCCCAGATCTTGGCACTGTGAAAAAGAATCTGGTTGTCGGCATATAGAAGCTTGAGGCATCCTGTACACTCATTTGGGAAGGAGTCTATAAATTAAGGAGAACAGAACTAACCCAAGAATGGCTCTATGAAGTACCCCACTCGAGACATCCAGTGTATTGGAGGTAGCACCCCTCTGTGCAGACCACCTGAGTTCTACCTGAGAGGTAACTGCAAAACCAGGATGTGATTGTGGTGGAGAACCCAATGAGATGCAATTTGTCTAGTAGGAAAGTGTGGTCCACTAGATCACAGGCCTTAGTCAAACCCTTTATCTATGCCCCTGATAACTTGGTCAGTAAAGCAGGCCAGTGCAGTAGTGGTGCTGTGGTCCTTTCTGAAACCATGTTGTAAGGGAGAGAGAAGAGTATACTTGAACACACGGTCTGAAATTGTTGGAAGACAATGTTTTCAAGGATCTTGCTCAGTTGAAAAAGAATGGAAACAGGTCAGTAGCTGCTAAGAAGGGCAGTGTCATTGAGTTAAATATAGGGACCACCTTGGCCTGTTTCAAGATTTTTGGTAAAGGCAAGGAGGTCAAGGATACATTAAAGATGGTAGAAAGAGGTTTAGCTGTAATATTGGTCATTAGTTTAAGAAACCTTGGGCAAAGGCCATCGCTGCCAGCACCACCATGGTTGGGGAGGGCCTTTAAGAGATATGGATCTCATGGTGGTAGGTGGCCTTAAAATGGAAGGGTAGAATGCTGGGGCCACCAGGTACCTGGCTGTAGTGTACATAGGAAGGGTCCTTGGGTAGGAGCTTGCCCAAATAGTCAGACGGGCCCATAAATTTGGTGTAAGTGGCAATAGCAACTTGAAGAGTGGTTCTTTAGAGAATGACCCCTGAGGAAGCCTTTGTGGCAGAGCACTGTTTTTTTGGTGGCTGGCTAGCTGGACTTGGGTAGGTCTGTCTATGCATCTTTTTATTATATGTGAGATTTTGTGTGCAATTAAGCTATTTTCTATGAGGAATTTTCTGAAGCCTTGATTTTTCAATTTGCTTGGCAATGTCTTTTTGCTTCTAGGCCTTACCCTGTTGCTTATCTTTCACATGTGTATGCACAAGATGTCGGTAGCTGTTTTTTTAGATCCTAACCTGGATCTATATAAATGTAGCACCCCCTCTGATTTTCACAGAGCACAAACCCTTTTTACCTTTTAGAAGCCTGGTCTTCTAGAGATTCTGCCTCAGTTCTCAGTTTGATGAAGTTTTGTTTGTTCCCAGGCTTGAAAAAGGTATTAACTGCCATCCAGAACTTTTTGGGATTGCCCAGGATCCTGGACTGTAGGTTTTTAAGATATTCAGCCTCTTTTTTTTTACTTTCTATTTTTATCTCCCAATTTTCACCACCAGCTGCTAGGCCCTCCTTCAACCTACACAAGCCCTTATACCCACTGCAGATGTCCTCTGGTGGTCCTACCCACTGCCAGACTTTGCTCAACAACCTTTTCCCGATATCCTGACTGTAACTCATGGCTTATCCCTCATGGGCGGGACCCCCTGGTTCCCCCAGGCCAGAAGGTGATACTTCACTCAATGGTCGAGGCCCATGAGGAGGAGCTGGCGAGTTGTGGGAGGAGTCTAAATGACCCTGCTGTTGCATGGGGGGCGGGGTGACTTCATCTGCCTGGTGCTGCTGGGGGTATTTTATTCCCTGTTAAGGCCTCCCCTTATTCCACTCCAGGGCGTGGTCTTGAGGGGTGACCCTGCATTTGCCTATTATGGCTCTCAGAAGGATGGATAATCCTCTCCCTACCTTTGGAACACCCCTGCTGGCCCCACCTGGTCAGGTGACACCTCCACATCACTTGTCAGGCCAGTGGTATGTGCCAATGTGAGTTCACCCCAGAAGGACCACTTATTCCTTCCTCCACAGATGCCCCCTCCACCTGGATCACCAGGGAATGGTTGTGCAACTGAAGGAGTACCCTCCTTCCCCGAGGTAGGAGGCATTCAAAGGATGCCCGACCCTGCCACACTGGCCGGCACCAGACGTCCCGGCTCAGGGTACAAACTCATATCATTTGGATGGCAAGTAGCAACTCTATTGCTGCACTGGCCAGAAAATATTCAGCCTTAAGGATGCTTACCCCTTGCTGTAAATGTTGCGCTGCCTTCGGTATTTATTCCTGGAAGAGGGCAAGGGAGTGGATTTGCATGCCACCCACATGACATCCCTCTCTTTCATGTTCCTGAGGAGCTCTTCAGACAGCCATGTAGCGTTCCCACTCCACACTCTGCTGGTGGTTAATGGGAAGTGCTTGTCCTGGATGGTGGACAGGGCAGCAGTGAAGAAGCCCAGGGCTGAATTTACATCAGCAAGAAAATATGGGTGAAGGTAATCTAAGGACCACTAGGACAAGAAGAAGAACAGAGAGATAAGGAGCCCGGGAAAGTGCTGGCAAGGGGCATGAAAATGGGTAAATGGTGGTGGATGATCTGAACCTCCCTGATATTGACTGGGACATTCTAACAGACAGGTGCACCAGAAGTCAGGCCCTGTTGGATACATTGCAGGACTGCCTGCTGGTGCAGATAGTTAAGGAACCCACTAGACTGGAGGCCATTATCAATTTGGTGCTCACCAACTTGAGTGGGGGTAGAGGAGCCACTGGGGTACAGCGACCATAACTCCATTTGGTTCAGGCTGGCCTTCAGGATCAGAATGCCCCTATAAAAAACTGAAGACCTAGGTCTCAGAAAAGCAGACTTCGACCAGATGAGAGAGCTGGTCTGAGACAAGCTGACCAAGGTGGACAAAATCTGAGGTGTAGAGGAAAAATGAGGGCAACTAAGGGGAACATTGTTAAAGTAACAAAGTCATGCATGAGAATTGTCACAAAATGAAACAGGTACAAGAGACTAATATGGTTCTCAGAGAGGATCACAGAAACAGTGACGGCCAAGAAAAAGTCTTTCACCAAGTACAAGGAAAAGCAGGGGAGAAGGAATGAGGACAGTATCAAATGAAAACAAGGGAAGCAAAGAGGATGATCAGGGATGCACAGGCAGACATGGAGCTGTGTATTGCACAAGGGGCCAAGGCTGGGAAAAAACAATTGTTCAGATCTACAGTATTAAGGAAAAGGGAAGCAGGGAGTGGGTATTGTTAGGCTACAAGTGGGGGGAGGGTCTACAGGAAGATGAACAAAAAGCAGCTGTCTGTAACACTTACTTCTGCTCTGCCTTCACAAGGGAAGACATAGGTCCCTGCCTGAAAGTGGCATCAAAGCGGATGAGGCAGCCAGTATTTACCAGAGAAAGGGTCCAGAAGGGACTTGAAGCCCTAAAGTTAGATAGAGCCCCAGGGCCAGAAAGGATGCCCCAAAGAATGCTCAAGGAATTTCTGCGGAACTGGCTGAACCCATAGTAGGGCTGTTCAATAGCTCAAGTCAGACAGAGGTAGTTCCAAAAGAATGGAGGGTAGCAGACATAGTTCCACTACACAAGTGAGTGGGACAAGGAGCAACTGGGAATTACAGACCTGTCAGCCTTACCTCTGTAGTGGATAAACTGATGGAGTCAGTGGTCAAAGAGGACCCTGTGGACTACCTACAGAGCAATGGTCTACAGGACAGTAAACCGCATGGATTTGTGACAGTGAGGTCTTGTTAGACCACCTGATAGTTTTCTTTGACTGGATAACAAAGGTAATAGAAAAGGACCACACTGTGGATTTACTCTACTCAGCAAGGCTTTCCACTTGATGCCACACAGAAGATTGTTAAAGAAGCTGGAGGACCTGGGTGCAGCTTAGGACATAGTTAGACTGGTAGGAGTTTGACTTAAGGAGAGACAGCAGAGGGTTGTGGCAAATGGAGTCAAATCAGAAGAGAGGGAGGTTACGAGTGGAGTACCACAGGGATCTGTCCTGGGCCCTGTTCTCTTCACTATGTTCATCAGCGACATTGGAGAGAGCATCCGAGGCAAGTTGTGTGTCTGCATATGTAACCTCCCCCCTCCTCGGGTAGGGCTTACCTGGATGCCCCGGGAGTCTTACTTCAGCTTCTCCCACTGCCCAAGCCACCCTGTCCTGGTCCTGCTTGCTTTCTTAGTCTCTATTTGGCTCCCTGCAGCTGTTTCTAAGGTTTTTGGGGCTGGTGGAGCAAATTGCAGAGCTGCTGTGCTGTTCTGTGCACCTCAGTGCATGCTGGCGGTCCGTGCATACGCAGTAGCGTATGTTGATTTTTAGACCGCTATAGTGGTCACACAATCACCTCTCCAGTGTTCTCGACCCCCAAAATAAGTTAGTCAGGGATTGGACACATGGAGGAGGCATTAAAAGTTGTCTCAGTGTTTAAATGAAGAGTGCCAATAAGCGCTTAAGTCGAGAGGCATATTCGAATATTCATGAGCCTGCTGTGTACGTTGCTGAGCTGGAACGCTGCTCCGGGGGGAAGGGGAGACACGCCGTATGTATCAAAGCCAGCGGCAGGCCAACAGAGAACTTTTAATATATAATTGTGCAGTCGCTTGATGAGGGAGACAAGAGCAGCTGCTGGACAGTGGGGCCAATATATGAATAAACTGAATACTTTGGCTGCAGCAAAGTTGTAAAGTTGGGACTGCCATGTAAGACTGTGTTAGACTGTGTATAGGCAGCCATCTTTGCTATTTTGACCCCTTGTAGCAGCCAATCAATAGCCTAGGTGCCCAAAAGGCAGTGAAATGGCTTATGGGGGAGGTGTGAGTTAATTCTAGCCAAAGACCCTTTGCCAATCAGTAATTGAAGGAGGTTAATGACGATTAATATTTTGATGGACAACAGGAATCAACCAATTAGAAGCCGGGATTTTCATGTGAAACCCCAGGAACTTTGGGCAGTTTAAGCAGTCTGGTCTGGGCTCTGTGCAAATCAAGAAGGGCGCAGGCTGTGTGTTGGAAAGAATAAGCAGCCTTTTACAGGACTTAATTGGTCAATCAGTAAGTGGTCTAAGAGTTGGAAAAGAGTATTTTCTCTGGCTAAAAGAACTGCGGTGTTGCAGCTGAACATCCAAAGAAATTTGGTGAAAGCTCCTAGTGGTGTTGGAAATCCAGTGTTGCAGTGAGCCTGCATCAGTGTGGAAGTACCCTGAGCCAGTGAAGGGGGGGCGGTTGGAACTGTGAGTGCCAGAGCTAAAAGTTGGTACTGTGCCTGAATCTAAGGACATTGGAGAAAAAAGGTTGCAGGAATCCAGAGTTCGTGAACCTGTTGTTCTCACAGAAAACCAGCTGCAGAAAGGTGGAGGTTAAATCCAGAGACTGCAAGTCACTAGCCAAAAAGCCACTGGAAAGGTGGAACGTCAGAGAACTTGTTGCTGCACACCGGAGCCATTGTTCTTGCCCAGGAGAAAGGGTGAAACAGAAAATCTTCACAGCTGCAACTTGGAGCCAGGTAGGGAAGCTGCTAACCCCTATCGAGTGAGGCAGACTTGGCTGCAGGGGGCCACAGGTACGTACCTGGGTGCTAAGGCACTAGGGACCCATTAGGGGAGCCAGATCGTGGGGTCATTCCTGGGTCTGGGTTCCTTGTGGCCTAGTTGGCCTTGCACCTGGGCTTCGTAATCTGGCCTGCTTGGTGGACTGAAAGTGACAAGCTGCAAGAGTCTTCAAGCAAGTCAGAAGGTGACAAGCTGCAAGAATCTTCAAACAAGTCCAAAGTTGACCAGCTGTTAACCATTGATTCATCTTCTGGACCGACAATCCCTTCTCTTTTGCTTGCTGCCCTTTGAAGCGGTTGATCTTGAATTGCCTGAACCTACTGTGCCAGTAGCTGAGCTCCAGTCTGCAGGACTGTGAGTAATCCAGGGCCTGCCCTGCTAAAGGGGAGTAGAATTTAAAATTGCCAGCATCCTTGAGAGCTACTTCAAGGGCCCCAACGCCGGCCAACCTGTGGCATCTAGCAGGCCTGTGTTAAACCTGGCTACCCAGTCAGGACAGTCAGGACATAGGGGGTGTGCACTGGTACCACTGGGGGTGGGCATTGTTAGTGTTCTGGCCTACGGGCCCTGTTAATCTCAATCAAACTTTCTTTTTTCTTCCTCACAGCAATCCTGTGTCCCAGTACCCCCTTCCCTAGACCTCCCCCTAAAATAAAGCTTTTGTTTGTTCTTTGCAATTCCTGTGTTGTGCACATATTATTAATGATAGCTGTTAAGTATATGTGTTTTACAGTATTGGTAAGCAATGGGACATTCAGTGTGTGGAGTGACTGAAAGGGGAGGTGGGTAGGTACATCATTCTAGGGGGTTGTACCAAACAGACACCTGGCCCACTGTTATTTTACTCTGGGTGGAGGAACTGTGCTATTTTACTTTTATGCTGGGCTAGAACCTCCAATCACCATCGCAACAGAACTCAGGCCCCTTAACCTGTGTGGTAGTCAACAGGCAGAGGTAGCAGCCCACTGACACATGGTGCCTGTGCTGCACGTACATGACATGAAACTTTGTGGTTGGGTAGATAGCAACAAAGGGATCAGAGAAATGCAGAAGGTTCTAAAAAGGCTAGAGAGGAGGTCTACAGTTTGTCAGTTGAAATTCAGTGCTAAAAAATGCAAGGTTATGCACCTAAAGGAACAAAAAAAACAGGACAGAGTACTGGATGGGAGGGGTTAAACTGAGCACTACAGCAGAAGAAAGGGACCTGGGTGTCATCATTAGTGACTCCCTTAAACAATCAAGCCAGTGTAACAAGGCCCATAGTAAGGGAATAGGATGTTGGGGTGTACTGGGAGGGTAATGACTGCAGGAAAAGGAGGTACTACTACCTCTGTAGAGGTAACTGGTGAAGCTGCATCTGGTATACCGTGCTCATTTCTGGGTTCCTCACTTAAAGGAAAACTACGACCTCATATCATTTAAATGTTATTTCTTTTCATGTCAACAGACAACTACTTTCCTGCAGCTGTTAGGGCTATATGTGTTAGCTCTAGTTTGTTTTCATTGTTCATGGTAGCCCCAGCAACTGCCCTGGGGGTCTCCATTTCATGGTTGTTGAAATCTCATTGTCCCTGAGAACTGCATTAGCATATGGGAACATGATGTCAGATCAACCATTTATATCATGTATCTCTATGCTGAATGAACAAACACCCTGCAAAACCTCTCTGGAAACTCATAAATTGAATGGAGTTTAAAGGGGAAAAAACTGCATTACAACTCAGATAGTTTCACTGACAGTAAATGTGGCATTTCACACCGTTTTGCAGCTTGTTCCTTTGAAGACTAATTAAGCAGACAGATATACCGGGGAGTTTAAAGATTGATTATGCATCATGTTCTCTATGCTAATGCAGCTCTCAGGGACAATGAGATTTCAACAACCACGAAATGGAGCCACCCAGGACAGTTACAGGGTCTAGTATGAACTGTTAAAACAGACTATAGCAGTTGCATACATCCTTAACAACTACATGAAAAGAGTTGTCTACTGACATACTAACATACTAACTTGCCAGCAGAATAGGCCTAATGGTCTTTCGTATCTGCTCATTTGGTCAGCCCCCAACCTGGGAGCTGACCTTGCTACCCCTCTCGCCCTCTCTGGCTTCTCTCTTCCCAGTCCCAGATATTCTTGCTGCACTGGATTTTGCTTCCAGAACCCTTCCCCTGTACTTGCCCCACCCCCTCTTGAACCCCTTCACCATCTCTGCCTCCACCAGCTTCCTAGGCAGCGCATTCCATGGCTCCACCACCCTCTCAGTGAAATAGCACCTCCTTCTTTCTCCCCTAAATCTCCCTCCCTCCCTCCAGCTTCCACCCATGCCCTCTAGTTGCCCCCTCCTTCCTTTGAAGCACCCTTACTGCTCCTCCCCTATTTACCCCCTTCATGTACTGTACCTGAAGACCTCTATCATGTCCCCCCCGGTCCCTTCTCTCTTCCAATGTGTACATATTTAGCTCTTCGAGCCTCTCCCCATAGGTCCTGTCCCCCAGCCCCAAATCATTTTGGTTGCCATCCTCTGGACCCTCTCCAGGAGTTCGATGTCCCTCTTTAAGAGTGGCCTCCAAAGCTGCACACAGTACTCGAGGTGCGGCCTCACCAAGCAGTTATACAGAAGGAGTATCACTTCCCTCCTTCTGGAGGTGATCCCCCTAGCAATGCATCCCAGCATCCTGTTGACCTTGGCCACTGCCCTCCTACAAGTCTCAGAGTTGTTCATCTTGACATCCACCACCACCACCCTCAGGTCCCTGTCAGTCATCGAGACTTGTAGCATTCCCCCCCCCAGGGTGTACACTTGGCCTGGGTTCTGGCTCCCAGGTGCAGTACCTAGTATTTCCCTGCATTGAACCTCAGCTTCCACTTTCTAGACCACCTTTCCAGAGCCTCCAGGTCCCCCTGTAGGTCCACCAGGTTCCCCTTCCCTCCTCCCCGTCCACCACCGCCCCCAGTTTTTGAGTCATCCTCAAAGAGACTCATCTCACTCCTGATACCTATCCTTATGTCAGAGACGTAGGCGTTGAACAGGAGGGGCCCAAGGACCGATCCTTGTGGGACCCCACTAATGACCCTTGTTGGGGATGAGACTATCCTGCCAACCACGACCCTCTGGGTCCAGTCCTGGAGCCAATTGCCTATCCATCTGATCATCTGGTTCCCCACCCCCATTTCTTCCAGCTTATCCAACAGGCCTCCATGAGGAACAGAGTCAAACGCCTTGCTGAAGTCAAGAAAGAGGATGTCCACCAGTCTACCCAGGTCCAAGGCACTCATCACCCAGTCATAGAACTCCACAAGGTTTGTCTGACACGATTTCCCCTGGACAAATCCATGCTGTCTATCGTCCAGGCACCCCGACTTTTCCAGGTCCCCCCCAGCCTCTCCTTGACAATGCCCTCCATCACCTTGCCCACCACCGATATCAGGCTGACGGGCCTGTAGTTCCCTGCCACCTCCCTTTATCCCCCCTTGTGGATGGGCACTATATGCGCCACCTTCCAGTGCTGGGGCACCCATCCTGTCCTCAGAGAGATGCTGAAAAGCTCCATCAGGTGTTTCGCCAGGACATCCGCCAGTTCCTTCAGCACTCTGGGATGTAATTTATCTGGTCCCTGTGCTTTCTCCATCTTAAGGGACCTGAGGGCTTCTCTCACTCTCTCTGCCATGATTTCCACCTCCGCTACCTTGTCCCCCTGCTTAGCCTTCCCCACTCCTGCCAGTGATGCCCCCCTCCCCAGACCCACCGAACGGTAAGGTCCACCTCTCCTCAGTTTCACCATCTCTTCCCATGTATGATGCAGCCCCCCCATTTTCCTTGGTGAAAATTGAGGTGAAGTACTCATTTAGTACCTCAGACTGCTGCCCCAGGTCTTGTCCCCATCCCTCCCCCTTTTTAATCCTGCTAATCTGCCCCATTCACCCTTCGTTTTTCCCCAATGTATCTAAAGAACCCCTTGTTCCCTCTCTTAATTTCCCTGGCCAGGTTCTGCTCCTTCCTTGCCTTAGCTGCCCTCACCACCCTAGTGACCCTTCTGGCCATCAGCTCATACTCCCCTCAATCCCTTTCACTCCTTGAGCACTTAAATTGCCTATAGGCTGTTTACTTTCACCTCACCACCTCCTGAACCTCCCTGGTCCACCAGCAGGGTTTTCGGACCCTACTGCATTTTCGTCTTACTCTTGCACAGGTACTGGTAGCCTCCTGCACCCCCCTCCTGATGATTTCTCAACTACTGTCAGCGTCCATGTCTGGCCAAATCCCATCCAAATGATCCATAAGGATCCTTTCCATTTCCTTGAAATCTGCCCCCCTGAAGTCAGTTACCTCCGTCTTTGTGCAGCCTTCTACACCTCCTAGGTCCAGGCAAAACCAGACCGTGGCATGGTTGCTCCCCACCAATGGGTCCTTTATCTCCAGGCCCCCAATCTGGTCACTGTCTGCCAGGACCACGTCCAGTACCCATGCCTCCCTGGTCAGTTTCCCCACCTGCTGAGTTAGGAACGTGTCCTGAAAGACATCCAACAACCTCTGTTCCCTGGCCACCAAGGATTTCATAGTCTCCCAGTCTGTTCCTGGCATGTTTAAGTCCCCCCAAAACCACTACCCTTCCACTGCCAAATCTGCAGTATCTCCCAACATCTGCCACCAGACTCTCCTCCGCCAGTGCAGGGGGTCTATACACCACTCCTATTTTTAATCTCTTGCCCCCCCCTTGTTATCAAGGTGACCCAAATCGCCTCCACAGTTTCCTCCACCTCCTCTACTACTCCTATGTCAATACAGTTTTTGACTATTATTGCTACCCCTCCTCCCCTTCCCTCCCCCCTGTCCTTCCTGAACATGGTGTAACCCTCCAGGTTCAGGTCCCAGTCATGCCCTGCAGTGGCCCAGGTCTCAGTGACCGCTGCCACATCCACCTCTCCCTCAGTTAGCATCACCTGGAGCTCAGGCATTTTATTGCCCAAGCTCCTGGCATTTAGCAGGACTACCTTCCACCCTTTCCCTATACTTCCATTTCCCCTGCTCGCGTTCCCATGGGGATTCCATCTTCCCCTGGTCTGCACCTTACCAGTTGGCCTTTTCCTGCATTCCTCCAGCTCCCCAGGGAGGGTGGAGACAGAGTCCCTCCTTTATCGACCCCCCTTGACAGCCTTTTCTCCCATCCCTGCCCCTTCACAAGTTTAAACCCCACCTTTCACCAATGAACCCCTCTATTTTCAACTTAAGGATTTCCTCCCCAAATTGAGATAGAGCCTATCTCTAGCATACAGCCCCTTATCCTCCCAGGTTCCCCCCCAATCCCCCATCAACCCATACCCTCTGGCCCCACACCACTCCCTGAGCCACTGGTTTATCTCCCTAATCTTCCTTTTGTGTTCCCCACTAGCCCTTGGCACCAGCAGGATTTCCGAGAAGGAAATTGTGCATCCTATGGAAACAAATAACTTTTAGAACATATGAAGGTGTAGTTTCTCCTTCAAGAAATTAGAGGGACAGGCTAGAGACAGTGCAATGCAGGGCGATCAAGATGATTCAGGGCCAACAGGGCAGACCTTATGAAGACTGTCTGAAAGCACTGAACATGTACTCACTGGAGACCAGGCGAGAGAGGGGGATATGATACAGACCTTCAACTTTCTGAAGGGAATAAACAAGGTAAACTAGGGGGAACTATTTAGCAGGAGTACAGAGTCAAGAATCCAAGGGCATGAGTGGAAACTGATGGGGGGGGTGCTTTAATAGGAATGTGAGGAAGTTCTATTTTATGGAAAGGGTGGTAGTGCCATGGAACAGTCTGCCAGCGGAAGTGGTGAGTGCCAACATCATAAATGATTCCAATCATGGCTGGAACAGAGTGAAGGGTTTGGTGGTTGCTCAGGTTGGTAGCAGTAGGGAGAGGAGCAGAGGGTGGACAGGAGGGACAAAGCCCCTTATGGAAAATAGGTCCTGGGGCAGATATGGAACTCTGGGCAGAACAGATGATTCTTTGGTCTTTTTCTTGCCATCATTGTCTATGTTGCTGTGTTTCATTGAAGGAATGACCAGTTGACTGCACTATGATCTGAGAATAAGTGGGATGTGTCACATTTAGAGAAGCCTTTAAAGAACAGTATCTTGGGGGGAAAGTAAGGGTGCTTGTAGGACTAGATGCAAAAAGTTGGAAAGTGGTCACTGATGTGGTTGGTCAGGACTCCTGCCTGGAGGATCCTATCCTTGCAATTAGTGAGGATCCAGTCCAGAAAGGAGTCGTTTGAGGACTTATGGTTTAAACAGGTGGGGTGGTATAAATTGGGAGAGACTGAGTTGCTTCAGTAGCTCATTACACTCGAGCTGGGTGTCATGCAGCCAGTTTAAGTTGAAGTCCCCTAACATAATGATCTCCCTCATGGAGGAGCAACAACCAGTGTCCTGAATCATTTGGGTGAGGCTAGCCAAACCACCTTTGGGAGGATTGTAGGACCAGTCAATATAATTTTTTGTTAGATCCTAGTGAGAGTTCAGTGATGAGTCATTCACAAGAAGTGTTGTCGGTGGTACTGCTAGAAATTAGGGAAGTATTTAGTGTATCTCCAAAGCATATTAGGACCCTGCCTTCTTTTTTGGAGCCGTATCTGTCCTGCCTGATCAGACTAAAGCCACTAATGTGCCAGTTAGACTCCAGGGTGGAGGGCTTTAACCATGTCTCAGTGATACCAATGACATCTGAACCACTCTTCTAATTTTCCCAGGTCTCTTTTCATGTCTCTAACTCCTTCCTCAGTGTCCACTCTGCCGCAGATCTCCATGTCATCAGCAATAGGATTCATCTTATTCTGGATTCCCTCTCCTATCTCATAGATGATGATTTTGAAAAGCACTGGTCCCAGAACTGACCCCTGTGATACCCCACTTATCACTCCCCTGGGCATTGAGTGTGCCCTGTTGATGGCTACCGTTGGTGCCCTACTGCCCAGCCAGTTCCCTATCCATGTGATACATTTTTTTCCTACCTCCAGGTTGCTCAGCTTCTTTTTAGGATTCTTTGTGCAATAGAACTGAAGGCCATGCTAATGTCCAGGTAAAACACATCAACTGCTTGGCCCCTGTCCACTACCTTTGTGAACCAATCAATGAAGATAATCAGATTAGTTTGGCAAGATGGTTCCAGAGTGGTTTCCTAATGTAGAGTGTCATGGAGCCCAGTAGGAAAAAGGCCATCCTGGACCTGGTTCTGTCCAGCTGTACACATGTTCAGGATGTGAATGTGGAAGTGCCGCTTGCAGGTAGTGACTACCACATGCTGTGGTTCCACCTGGACATGGGCAAAGGGAAAGTTAGGACCAAGATGAGGGTCATGGACTTTAGGAGAGTTGACTTTGGTAGAATAGGACAAGTTCTGATAGGACACCTGGTTGGTATCAGAATGGGGATGGTTGTGGAAATGAAATGGGCGTTAATAAAGATGGAATATATGAAGGCCACTAGTGAGTGTGCCAAAATCAAAAATAAGAAAGCTAAGGCCAAAAAGCCCAGCTGGTTTGGCAAGGAGGTGGCAAAAGTGGAAGGGTACAAGAGGCAGCCTGCTGAAAGTACAAACTTACTCAGAAAAAGGAGGATAGGGAGGATTACTCTACTAAATCAAGGGTGCTGAGCAGAGCAGTTACGCAACGGCTACAAAGGAGGTACAGTTAGCACAGGGGGTTAAAGCAGGTGAGAAAGCCTTTTCCAGTATATAAGGGAGAAAAGGAACGTAAATGATGAGACTGTCAGATTAAAAAGAAGGGGTGTGGGAAGAGGGTAGTGAGGAAAAGGTGGAGGTACTTAACTAGTACTTCTGCAAAGTCTTCACTGGGGAGAAAGATGGTCCGGTGCTACAAGGGAGAGGAGGGGTGGGGACTGGGAGTGAAGATGTCATGGATGATGTAAAACAAACTAACAGGATACTTAAAGGCATAAGGAACTGGTAATCTAAAAGGGATGGGGTGGGGGCAGCTGCAGTATAGGGGTGCTAGCTGTGCATTCGAGCAGACTTGATAGACCTTGAGGCCTGTTTCTGCTGGCAAGTTTTGTATGTTCATATGTGTAACACAGCCCCACCAGCCTCCATTGTTCAACTAGCAGGGCTACTCCTCTCACCACATGGCGCCCAAGAGAAGGATGGGGTTGTCACTACAGTCCCGTTTACTAGTACATCTACCTCTGAGCCTGCCATACACAGACAGGCAAGCCAAGTGTGGCCACTACCTGGCGCACACCAGGTGGGACGGGTTCTATGTGATAATGGTGAAAGCCTAAAGGCGATCACCATTATTGCACAGTCAGAGTGCCGAAAACATTTTCGCCACACTAACACCCTCTGCACACAGGACAATGGTACCGGGACATATATTTTAATGCTTTCTGTAGGGGCTGTGCCTCACCACCTCCCCACACAGGGGCTTTTCCCCACCCCCTACTAAAGTTATCAACTCCAGGGGGTGCATGTCGAGTGTGAAAGCATGGAAAAATAAAGGTTGGGGGTGGGCACAATAAAATTGCACCAGCGCCCAGACCTGAACCTGGTACCTCACCCACCCCAACCACAAGGCAACCCCCGATGCCATGACACAGCTCGGCAATCCACCACAGCGCCACCCCCTACAGCTCCTCCGCCCCCTTCCAGCCCATGCTCACCATGCTCGCTCCCCCCCACGTGTGCATACATATAGCGACATCCTGTCACCCAGTTCACCCACCCCCTCATCCAGTCACCCTACCCTCCCATCGCCATGATAAATTTCACTGGGAAGGAGTTGCCAATATGGACGGCGCCCTTCCCCATGCGCCCACCTCACAGGATACCGGTGGGACCATTTACCATGGCTATCAACCTGGGTCCCTGAGAGAAAACGTTTGCTCACAATTATGCTAGGTTTGCACTTCTGGCCAAGGGCACCCAAGTAAATCCAGACACAGTGGAAGCAATAACAGTACTGTCCAAACCAGGCTGGGATTCTAGAGTGTGACTTTTATTTACACACACAGAGAATAATCACAAAGTGAAGAGGGACCCCCACAGGGCTACTCCTACTGGTAATGCAGATTACTGAGGTACAGAGAACACACACACAGTGAACCCTCAGGTGCTGACTTGAACAGCGAACACTCTGGTTCTGAATGAGGAGATTGGCACACGCGGCCAGTGCTAGGTACACTTCCCTTGACTAGACACACACGGCCAGTACTAGGAGACTTTCCCATATTTCATGAGGAACTGATGGTGGCACCCTCTACCACCAAAGAGCACATACAGGCTCACAGAGAATCCAACCCACAACTGGGTAAACTATTTTCTTCAGGCACTGGCCAAATGCTCTGAGAAAACACTGGTGCCCAGACTGAACCTGGAGAGGTAAACATGGTTACTTAAGATGGGGGGGGAGGTCTCCAACCTTTTGCTTCCAAATTTATACTCGGTCATTCATCTGGTTAATAACACCCTCACAGAAAACTTATGGATGCTATCTTGAAATGTCTTTCACATTTAACATACTACATTACACACCTCTGAGGTGTCAGAAAGTTAAAAATTCTGTAATTGGCAAAGTCTCTTCACTAGAACCCAACTTTAGCAGACACTTTTAAATGGAAAACAGTCTAGGTGACAGGATTCCTTTGTCAGAAAAAATTCACCGCAAGGAATGCAGGTGTCCCAGGGCTTTTCCAAACAAAAGTCACAGGTACTCACTGAGCAGTTGAATCTCAGACAGCTTCAACACAGTTCAGACTGGACCAGGGGATTGCCCCTGAATCCTGGAATCCACCCCATCCCTCCTGGGATGGGGCACTGTGAAAATCACTTGGCTTGGTTTCCACCACTTCACCACTAGGCTGTACTGGCTCACAATAGGGTGAGAAACAAACAAAACCACTACTGGTAGCTCTCTGAAAGAGCTAAAGAGAGAGGCTGCACTACCTGCAACCTCCTCCACTGACTCCAGCTGCAGACTAACTACACTCTAACTCAACATTCTAAAGCTAACTCCCTGCAGCCAGCTTCCAATGTGGCTTATGCTGCTGCGACAGTTCTAAAGTGACATCATCACTCCAGCTCAGCTGAAACGGAAAAACAGAGTGTGACACTGTGAAATCCATTTAACTGGCATTTCACTAGTTGTCTGTCCCTGCCTGCCACTGATTCTAATGGGATTCTAGTAACCCCTGGGAACAAGGGGGTTACATATGTAACTTGAGCCTATCTGGTGGGGGGAAGGGGGGATAGGCTCAAGTTGCGTTTTAGATTACCATTAAGGGGTTCTTCAGGATGTGACATTTCCAGGGTTCATCTGTGCATTTGTTTTTGTATAAAAATATAACAAGTGTTTAGTCTTCTGATTCTGACCTTGCGCTATATTTCTATTTTTTAATCTTTACAGATATGATCCCTTCACGTCTTGCCTTGTTTTATAGGAGTGTGTGCCTGTTGGTGCATATTACAGTGGCAGATCATCAGGAATATGTTCAATGCTCCATTGTTCAGCCCTCTAATGTTCTTCATGGGTAAAAAAAAAATGTTTGTAGACACCTGAAGTGCCCAGCTTTAAACTGGAGCACCAGAATTTGAATCTTAAGATTTGGACATTTGGCTTAGTCTCTTACCTTGAAAATTATTAGTTTTGCCCTTTTAGTCATGTTGTGCCCATTCTTTACCGGCAGCTTAAGGATCGTGTATTTAGACACTTAGATCCACCTCAAGCCTTAAAGTCTAAGAAGACTAGCCAAAAACATTGGATTTTAAAAATTATTACTGTTTTTTGTGTTGTTTTTAATGTTATTTGTTTATTGATGTTGGTGATAGGGTTTGCTAGTACAGCACTTTTACACCATATAATGCTTTTAATTGTTGTATTTAAATGTATTTGTCTTTAAAAGGGGACAGTATATAAAGGCAGTATTGTATTAGCCACATCATCCTTTGATAAAGCACAACTGTGTGAAATGTGTCAGGTGACGTGGTGAGATCCAGAGGGATTTAGTGAGTGAGGAGGGGGAACATCAACGGGCAACTGTTTACCTGTGATTTTACTGCTGATTTTATCAAGTAAGAAGCAGGTTGTTCTAAGTGCTGAATACAGCAGACTCACAAACTGCTTTATTAACCTCAGGTATGCTTATTTTTATGGTCATGGGTGGAGCCTACAGTGATCTTGCTTTAGCTAGGACAAACTGGCATACCGTGGAACACATTTTTTAGTACTTTTCAGTGTATCCTTCCATAACAGTAACTCACTATGAGAGTTAAATAATCCCTTCTTTCTGTTTAGAATGTTATAGACAGAACTCCAAGCTGCTTATCAGATGGCCATTAGGAAACTGAAACAGCTAGTTGGACTAGCATAACATTCTGTGGTGATTTGCATATGCAGCCCATGATGCTTTGCATTGTGGGGGCATGTGTGATTTTGTATTTTGTTAAATATTGGTTGCCTATTGAACTGGAGATTTGTTTACCCCATTTCGAAATGCAACAACTGCAAGTGCCAGAGGAGTTAATTGCTCAAAGGACAGTGGATAGCTTTAAGCGGGGTTGGCATAGAGTCAAGGGAAGGGTTAGTACAGACAAAAACACAAAGGGGGAAGGACCAGGAAAGAGGAGGAAGGGAGGAATTTGGGTGGGGGTGGGGCAGCTGTAGCGATATGAAACTAAGAGCTGCACAATCAGGCAGACTTGATAGCCCTGTGGGCCTTTTTCTGCCGGCAATGTCGTTTTGTTCGTATGTAACTTGCACATTTAAATACTTAGCATTTAAACATTTTCTTGCTACTAGCTTCAGTTGGGCAAGTAAGAAAGATTCATACCTCATAAATGTCACCCTTTTGACAGTTTAATACTCCCTTCTTTCTGTTTAGAATGTTGTAGACAGAACTCCAACCTGCTTATCAGATGGCCATTAGGAAACTGAAACAGCTTGTTAAGTATTGGTTGCCTATTAAACTGGAGATTTGTTTACCCTGTTCAAAATGCAACAACTTGCACATTTAAATACTTAGCATTTAAACATTTTCTTTCTACTAGCTTCAGTTGGGCAGGTATTCTCTTTCAAGAAAGATTCATACCTCATAAATGTCACCCTTTTTCAGCAAGGAATCTCCAAAAAAGATGTATACTGTTTTTTCTAACCTCTTAAGACACTATCTGATAAGCACTGTCTCAGACGTAGTTTATTATATAAAGCAAACACACACCCGCGTGCACACACACACACACACTGTACACACCATCCTCATGGCCACAACTTTCACAATAAATATTGCAATCTAAATATGTTATAAAACAATAAAGAAACTGTTTATTTATGTCAGTCTTGGTTATGTGGAACACAGTAAAGTTCAGTTTACAGTAGATTTCCATTAAATTGTGACCTCATGCTTGGACTATTGCAACTCCCTTTACCTAGGGCTATTTGGGGTAGAAATCTGCCGCTTGCAGCTAGTCCAGAATGCTGCGGCATGGCTGTTGACGGGTACATCGCGGTCCTGCCATATTTCGCCGGTGCTGAGCGGACTGCACTGACTGCCTGTTCAGTGGTGGATCACCTTTAAGGTCAGTCTTTTGACTTTTAAAGCCCTACATGGACTTGGCCCTGACTACCTGAAAGAGCTCCTGGTCCCTTACTGCCCTGGGTGATCACTCCGCTCAGCCAATGAGGGGTTGCTAGAGATTCCGAGGGTATGTTTGAAATCTTCTGGGGTTAGGGCATTTAGGTATGCTGCCCCCACCCTCTGGAATTCTCTACCCCGTTGGTTACATCAGCACACAACTGTGGAGGGTTTTAAACAAGCACTTAAAACCTGGCTATGGAGTCAAGCATATGGTACTTGATGGAAATAGTATTTAACTGTGGGAAAGTTTTAAGATGTTGTGATTATTTGTTTTAAAATGTCTGTTGACCATGATGTGGTGAAATTTTATGATTATGTGATTGTACTTTTGTTAGGTGCCTTGGTTTTGACAGGCGCCATAAAAATAAAGATTATTATTATTAATATTTCTTTTCCTATATTTTGTATCTTGGATAGCACAGGGAAGATGCTACATCTCATTCTCATATAGATCTTCATTTTACACATTGCTGCACTGTATTTACTCAGGATTTCCCAGATTAGATCCATTATCTTGTTTTCAGTGGGGTCATGATTTTACCATGTTTAAAATGTATTTATTCAGGGTAGCCTAGTCCAGATGTAAAATATTGCTTTTAGCATGTTCTGATTTTACACAATGCAGCATAATATTGTGTAGGTGTAGAGCCCCACTGAAAATAAGATGCCACATTCTCTGTGAACTATCCAGGCTAAATACAGTATATAGCAACCAGCAGGCATATTCTAGGAAAACACATTGTAAAATGTATAACAGGAAGACCGCATTGAAACTGCCTCTCAGTAGATCTGCATTGTGCAAAATTATTAGAAATAATGGGTAAAAAGCATGATCACACTGTAAGTGATATTTTACAGGATATACCAGTTGAGATTCGCTATATCATACATTGAATCTTAACTGGCATAGCTTGTAAAAATTCAATATTTAAAATGGTTTAAATGCCCTACCCAAGTGAAATAAATATTTTAAATATCGATGTGGCTAGTCTTTCCTCATAGGTCTCATTCCATATGCCCTGCACCATTGTAGTTGCCCTCTACTGCACCGCCTCCACCTTGTCTATGTTTTTTTCTCAGATGGAGCCTCTACATATGGATGCAATATTCCAGGTGTGATCTCATGAGTGTCTTATACAGACATCAGTCACATCCCCACCTTCTCTTGCTGTAACTGCTTCAGCTATGCTACAACCCATCCTTCAGTAGGTGGCAGGCTGACTCCCATGCGGTGAGAGCACCGCATATTCTTTTCTCAACGCTTTTGCCACTCCTAAAAGCTCTCCACAGCCATATCAAATTTGACCAGAACTTGTTATTGATGCTATAAAAAAGTGTTTATTATTAAAATGCCAAGTTTGGACAGAGTGCAGGTGTCAGCTACCTTTTACTCTCATTTTCAAAAGGCTTAGATTGCTGCAGGCCCTAGATGCACTGATGGTACGGTGCACTTGGCTTACGGCAAGCTAATTAGATTTTTTGACCAACTTAGACCAACTTCTGTGGTCTAGCTTGCAAGAATCCTGGGAGATGTTTGTAAGGAGTTTGCATCATATATTTGGCACAAGCCACCATAAAACATGAAGACTGTCACAACTGTGCCCAAGATTGTAAAATCAGGTGCAGTTGCAGTAAAGGGGTTAAGCCCTGTGGCACGCTTTGAAAATCCAGCCCCTTGTCTTAACCCATTGAACATTTTAAAATTAGCTGTCAAGGTCCAATTAACTGACAACTTAACTGACAGTGCAGTGTATAAGTGAGAAATTAGTTTACATCAGAAATGCCCCATTCGTCATCCATCAGTTCCTGTATCATATGGGAAAACCACAAAATGAACTCCTCTTGTAACATGCAAAAAAATTTCCACCATGAATCCATCTAATCCAGGTGATTTCCTCTGAGAGAGTTCTGTAAGGGGGACAGTCAGCACAAAGTACCCCCACACTCAAGTGTGGGGCTGGTCCCAGTGTGCACTTTGTGGGCAGAAACATTTTGGTTTACTTGCTGTTTACTGTAGTGTAGTAGATTATATCAGACTAATTTTGCTTAGTTGTAGGCTGAAATGTTCTTTTACTACAAATCCCAGAATCCCCTGCAACTTACATCACAGCAGTAGGCAACATTGGGAGATGCAATAGCCTGCAGTGCATTTTAGGATTTTTGTAATCTCTGATCAAATGTTTTCCAAGACTGCTTTTCTCCAGGGGCTAAATACAGTCCTCTGTGACTGTACATAGTCCATGGAGGATAGCGGGACCAACAAACAAAAGATCAAGCTATTGAATCTTCTCACTGCTGCTTACTGCTCTGATGTTATCTGGAGGGAATTCTGGGATTTGTAGTAACAGAAGATACCAGCTGAGATATTTCTACCCTTGCTGCCACCAGCTGAGCCTGGAGCTCTGCCATGGTCCTGCAGATAGAGCAGTGTCCCATATTCCAGAGCACAGCCCTAGAGAGGAGCACCCCGGAGCTGTCACAGCTGACTACCTCCCCTCTGAGCCCCATCTGTATACAGGCCTCTGAATGGGTAGCTTATAGCGATTTCATCAACAAATTCACAGTTTACAAGGTGTGGTAGTCACTCAGCAAGCTCAGCAGCTAAAGTACTAAACATATGACTAAACTGACTAGTGCTCACCCAGATAGGGTATAGATGTAAGGCTCAGCTATAGCACAGTAAACAGGAATAAAAACGACCTTGTAGTGCTCACCCAGATAGAGCGTAGCTGTGAGATTTAACTATAGCACAAAGGCAGCCTTACAAATGAAACCTACACCAGCGTAGCACAGTAATCAGGTCCACAGTGCTCCCAGATTGCTTTGGCATTTTTCCCTGTAGCTCCATGGCACAGTTCCCATGTTTTCCTGTAGCGTAAGGCCAACCGAAACCTAAATTGTATTCTACGTCACATCAAAAGCAGGAATAAGAAAGTCATAATCCCTCTGTATCAGGCACTGGTAAGACCCCATCTTGAGTATGGGGTGCAGGTATGGGCACCGTATAAGAGGGGAGATATCTTAAAGTTGGAAAAATCCCAGAGAAGAGCTACAAGAGCAATAACTGGGTACAAAGATGATCCATACACTGAAAGACTTAGGAGACTGGACATGTTCACCTTTCAGTATAGGAGAGCAAGGGGGGGGGGGCATGTGTATGATTTATGGAGCATTACATGACAACATACTGTGGACCAATTATGGCCTGAAGCTCAAAGATTCTAAGTACAAAACTAGGGAGCACCACCTTCAACTAGTATCAGGGAAATGGAAACTACTTAAAAGAGGAAACATTGGTTTAGCCAAAGGGAGGTTAACTTGTGGAACAATCTACCTATAGACGTAGTAACAAGTAGTTCAAAGGAACTGTTCAAAAATAGATTTGATAAATTTTCTGCGAACAAATATGAGATGGTCTGAGATCTGGCAAGCCTATAATGACAAAGGTCTACTCAGCTTGTATCTCCTATGTTTGTATGTAAATTATGGCCTATGGAAGCCAGATTGCCCTCTTTACCTGTATAACTACTGCAAGTCTATGGGAGCCATTTTCCTCTAACTGGCTAAATTTCCCTATAAAATACAGGAATCCCTGTAGATATGGGAGCCCTGCAGGTGTGAAATCTGTCTTGTAGTGTTCACGAAGATAGCAGGCAAGCAAGCAAATTTTATTTATAAAGTGTCCATCCCCAAAGACTCTAGGCACCAAACAGTAAAATACATCACTTATAAAACATATTTATTTATTTTTATTTATTGAATCTTGAAATGAAGACCTTTGAGCCAAGGGCTCATTTACAAAGGCTCCACATCCAAAAAGAAATTATACAGAGGAAAAAACAAACATAGGTACAATGTAGGAGTGACAACATGAGGATAGATTGAACAACAAACTATAGTACTAAACATAACAAAACAGACTAAGAGCTAGTCATATGGATAACTGAACAACAAAACTAAAGAACTAGGCTTAACAAAATATAATTAAGAGCTGCAGATTGAGAAGAAGGCCAGAGGTTAACAGGAGGGTCTGAGGGCAGGGAGACTTGAAGGTAGGAGGTGGTTAGTGGGGAAAATGGGGGGGCAGGGAAAGGGCACCTGGTACAAGTTACAGGACTGGTAAGACAAGGAAGAGGGTAACCAGAAGCCCAGTGGCAACAAAGAGTGGCAGCCAGGGGGGCCTTGTCAAGTGTGGGGGAGGGGGGGTTACATAAGTAACACATAATAAATAAGTATAACAGAATTTCATTAATTAAACTAAAATAAAATATTCCAAACATGTCTCCTTGGAAAAAAGGTGCTAGTGGGTAAAAAAAACCCATGCATTTCTAGCATCCTAACACCAAGTGCTACCAGCTATACCACCAGAGGCAGGATGAGGGGGGCCCTATCAACACCTTTCCGTAGAACTGTGCAGGGACAGTGTGCTTTCAGCTATAGGACCCCCAATGGCTCAATGAAATCCCAGTGCACATTCTAAACTCCCAATGCATTACGGAAGTCAAAAATGGCCTAAGGCGACACCTTCTTACTAGGACAGTTTGTGACTGCCACTAGGACTGTAACACCCATAATGTCCACTCACCCACACTCTCCTTCCCCTTCCTTTTAACCCCACTCTTCCCCTTGCCCTATCCCTCTGTCTTCCTCTCCCCCCAGTGCCTTTTCCCCCACTGGATCGACCTTATAACCAACCTACTACCACTACCTCCCAACCTCCTAGACAAAGCCATTTCTTTTGGTAGCCCAATCTCCCTTCCCCTGTCTCCCCTTCCCCTCACCTTGACTCCTCCTTGGACTCTCACACTAGGTATCACACCTCTTTATCTCCTTCGCTACATACAAACACTGTCTTTTACCCTAGTTGAATGCTCTTGATGCTGTACTATCACCATAGGTACTATGAATGACATTGTAACCTTATTGTATACTAGCTACCTACTATTCGAGTATTGTATATAAACTGTTTGTTATTGTTGTCATTGTCACTGTTTGACGTGGAACCTTTGTAAAAGAGCTCTGAGCTCAAAGGTATGATCCGAATCCCTAAATAAATAAAATAAATAAACTCAATAACTTAGGGCATAGCTATAAGACGGTAAGGTGATAGAGTGTAGCTGTAAGAGTTAACTGTAGCACAGAAACAACCTAGCAAATTAGACCTACACTATTGCACAGAAAACAGGTATGTCATTTAAACCTTTCTAATCAATGAGTATCAACTGTAACAGGAGCAGACTGCTCTGTTAACCTGCAGTGTACACACATTACTCAAGATAGATTACGGCTTACACAATTTCACATATTACACAATATATATTATACCCCATAAAAACTATATAAATATAGTATGGGCTTATTGGCTCACCCACCTGTTCCCGTTGTCTGCAGGCAGAGGGCTCTGTGTTTCATATATTTTGGACTTGTCCTAAGGCCTCTACTCTCTGGAAAGATATCCAGCAGAATACAGATTCCTTGTTAGGACTCTTGGATATTTTTAACCCTGAGGTATGCCTCTTAGGTGATTATACCATGATTTCAGTAGCTACCAGGCAATATCATTTAGCTCTGATATCCCTATCTGTAAAAAAGGTAATTCTTCGTCATTGGAAAGATAATGCTGATATTTCTTATTCGGAATGGCTTAAAGAATTATTAGCCAATCTCAGGACGGAAAAAATGGTGGCAAGTCTCAATAATAAAATGGACAGATATAGAAAGATATGGGAACCTCTTCACACGTTGTTCACCATTTAAAATACCGTGTATTGACGTCTGGTTTAGAATTTGATGATTAATCTGATAAGTTTAGACTGTGCTGAATAGGGAGGGAAGGTTTTAGTATGGGGTGGGGGTTTAGGCTTGGGGGGTTGGGAACACTTCCAGTGCACGCAGTGTTGTACTGTTTCTGGTTTCATGTATAATTCAGATTGTTATTACTGGACCTTTTCTCTTTATTCTAAAAACAATAAACTTTAATTTGAAAAAAAAAAAAAACTGCAGTGTACACACAGATAGGTTGCAGCTAGGACTTAGCAGTATGCTAACACAACAGTACAGTTAACTGTACGTATACAGTGTTACCTGGGATGAAATGGGTAGAGTTCCTGGCTGCCTCGCGGCTGACTCCAGGTAGACTCCACTTCTTCGTTGTCCTTTGTACTGCAGTCTATAAAGGTTTAATGTAGCTCTTTACAGTTTCAGATCCGATTAATGACATTGACTCCCTTATAGTGAGTCCTCATCATCATCATCATCAAATCTTTATTTATTCAGGCGAACATCAGGCAAGTCCTCATAGCCCTTTACAGTTTCTATAGTCCTTCTTCTGCAGCTTTGCATGTAATCCCACATGGCACAGTCCAGTTGCCTTTCCTTCTCCTTTTGGGACACTTAGTCCTCCTGGATGGCTGCCTGTGGTTCCCCCGGGTGGCAGTTGTGGGGTAGAGACAGTTGCCCTTCCCTCAGGGACCCTCAGTCTATCTCCTGTGCTGCTGCCTGTGATCCCTTAGGTGCAAGTCGCATGGCAGAGGGAGTTTCCCTCCCTCCTCTCTGGGACCCAAAGTCCTACGTCTCCAGCAATGCTGGCTATGGTCCCCAAGTGGAAGCCATGAGGCAGAGACAGTCTACCTTCCTCACCTCTAGGCCCCTTAATCTCCCCATGCATTCTGGCCAGTGGTCCCTCAGCTGACAGTCATGTGGCAGGGACAGTTTCCCACCCCCTTCCATCACATTGCTACTCCTGCATTGCACTGCCTGTGATCTATTAGGTGGTAGTCACATAGCAAGAGGGAGTAGCCCTTCTGCTCCTTTGGGATCCTTAGTCCTCAGCCTGCGCTGCTGCCTGTTTTTCCCTAGGCAGTAGCCATGTGGCAGAGACAGTTCCCCCCCTTCCCGTCTGGGACCCTTATTTCTCTTCCTGCACCCCAGACTGTAATCCTTCAAGTGGATATCATGTGGCAGAGGCAGTTGCCCTTTTCCCTCTGGGACCCACATTCCTCCTTCTCCTGCACCGCAGCCTGTGATCCTGCAGATGGCTATTGCATGGCAGAGGCAGTTGCCGTTTCCCTTCTGGAACCCTCAGTTATCATCCTGCACTGCAGCCTGTGATCCCTGTTTATATTGACTCCTCCCCTGTTGCCTGTGGTTCCACAGGTGGCAATCCTGCAGCAAAGACAGTCACCATTTCTCACCTCAGGGACTCTTCAGCCCTCCTCCTGTGCTGTCACTTGTGGTTCAACAGGTGGCTGTTGCATGGCTGAGACCATTGCCCTTTCTCCCCTCAAGGACTCCACAGGCAGAGCTGCCTGAGGTACCACAGGTGGCAGTTGCATGGCAGAGACAATCACCCTCCACCTTCCTCCCTCTTTCGTGCTGCTACTCCTGCACTGCTGCCAGTCATTCCACATGTGGCAATCACATGGGAGAGGCAGCTGCCCACCCTCCCCTCTAGGACCCTTAGTCCTCCTGATGCAGTGCTACGTGTGATCTGTCCCATAGTATTGAAATGACAGCAGAAACTGAGGCTAATTCTGCAATAAATCAAGACTAATAAAGGGTCAATTTAAAAAAGAAATCAGTGACTTGAAACTTAAATCACTAATACAGGCATTTGCACAAATACATACTCGACGCTTAATGGCTTAATAGGTGGATTGAAACTTTGGAAAATACTATGAGGTTTAAAAATCTCAGACCAGTGGATCTGCCTATTAAACTGAACACTCATTTTCAAAATTTGAGAGGGCTAGTAATTAATGATAATCAGTAATTAACTAATTTGGGACTGGCAGTATACCCTAGAGGTTAGAATAATGAGCTATGAATGAGCTTGGTACATCCAGCAGACCTGGGTTGGATTCTCGTACCCTCCACTTGCATACTGTGTGACCCTGAGTAAATCACTTAACCTCCCCACTGCTCTCGGGTCATCTTTGAAAACAGGCCTTGTGCCTAGTGGGCCTTACCCAGTTACCAAAGAATAATATTAATACTGATGTATTCAAAGAATGATTGGGCCTAGCAGAAAAAAACTTCCTTTTTGTTTCAAGAGTGCACAAGCAACCTGATAAAAAAACGTACCTATATAGCACAATCGAAGGGAACAATGACTCAGGCTACCACCATTCCACAAACAGAAAGAGATGAGATGAAAAGAACCATAATGATGATGGCATTTTTCTTTCGAAACAGATGGAGAAATGATGATAAGGGCAGCCAGAAGTGAAGTAGCTTTAAAATTCAGAGACTATTGAACTCTACCTGTTCCCTGACATTTCCTCTCTGACACAGGAGCATAGGAAACATTTTTTTATAATTCAGCAAAGAACTTATTAAATTAGATGCAATTTAAACCTTCCCTTATCATGCACAATGTACCATTACTTATAATTCAATAAAATATATTTTCTCTGAACCAGAGCAAATTGCAGGATTTTTGAAACTACGATAAAAAAAGGCAAAAGCAAAATGAAACTAGCCAGCAGAGGGCAGGATCAACCTCGGACTCAGATGATGATGAACCGAAAGATATAGCAGTACAGATTTTGAATAACCAATAAACTGGAAAACTCATAAGAATAAATGAACAACTAAGGAAAAGGGGGCATTTAATTTAAAATTAATGATATGAAAATATGTTTCTTTTTATCTTCTTGTTGAAATAGGTTTCTAAAATAATAATAAATGTTTGGGTAAAGTTTATTTTGTTTAAAAGCATTTATGCAGGGGTATTATAAGGTCCAATTTAAGATATATTAACAGTTATCAAAACTTGAACTTTGCTTGTGGCACTACATAACATATACTCAGTGATTAAAAGAAAAACTTAAAGCAGCAGTGTATGATAGTAGTGACAATTTTGATCTACACATTTTTATTCTGTTTTAGATTATTCACATCTACATTGTTTTATCACTTTATTTTACAGTTGAAATAATAAAATATACTCTGACCATCATCATCATCAGTCATCAGTATTCTCTGTCGATTTTGAACACCCTCTGTTTGACATCACTTTTCTTGAGATTATAATGAACTAGCATGCAGCAGGCACTGGTCCTTGACCTTATGGGACAACAAATGTACAAAACAGCTGAGAATACTAATGATAACCTGGTCTGAGCCATACTAAAAGGAGTGCTCTTTTATTATTTCAAATGTGAAACAAAGCACTAAAGCAGGCACACAATGGGCAAAGAACTGTATAAAACAAGAAAGAGATCAAACAGAATGAAAAAGTAGGGATAGAAATTTTCACCACAATCATGCAGTGATTCTTTAAATGTAGAGATGTTGGATCTCACCATTATGTTAAGGCATGTCTATTCCGCAAAATTAATAATTTCTCATTTGCTTATTATACAATAAATATATTATTATGTAACCCCTAGGTGGCACTATCCCAAAGGCTACTTCCTCTGCCTGTGTGACCAAGTGCAGGTTGAGGGGCCTGGGTACTGAAACGTGTGCCTCCATCCAGAGGACAGGGTTAGTGGTATCATAGCTGTCCTGGGTACAGCCCTCTGGGACACTGTTACCCCCCTCTTTTTCCTCTAGTGGCCTACATAACTCACAGATTACACAATTGCAATTTGCCCCTGACAACAGTTTTAACTCCACTCAGGTTACACTTACCACCAGGGTGGGTTCAGCTGACTCAGCCCTGGAGAACCCCTGTAAAAAAAGGCCTGTAACAGTAAACAGCAATACCACAGTATTTACAATACAGAGGTACACCACAACCAGTTTGAATGCAAAAAGATTTAGATATGATTTAGTCAAGGGGGCAGTAACAAGGAAGGGGGCAGAATCTGGTGGATGATTCAAGATCTGAAAGATTCAGGTTAATTGACATGCACTTTAGAGTCCCACAACACAGTCACACACACTCTGGGTACCCAGTTGTTGGTAGAGGCTAGCCTGAGGCATTGCCCGGGGTAGGCCGGCATTGCAGCTGGTCGGGACCCTAATGATGGAAAGAAATAGTCATGCACAGTAACCCACAATTTGTAATCCAGAGCCGGATGGCTCAGTCCCAGATGATTAGCAACAGTTAAATCAGTTAACACACTTTGATTTGAGCTTTGTTGCAGGGAAATACCCTGGTGTTTACTCACGTTACCTAGTACAGGATGCAGGATGGATGAAATGGAGACCTCTGGATGAAGAGCTGGATAGCCAGGAGAAGCAGGGCCCACACGATTCACCGTGGTGTTTTTCCTGTTCATGATGTTGAGCAGGGGGCTGATCCCCAGGCAGGTCTCTCGTCGATGGTTTTCTATGTGGCACGAGCAGCTGTCTGGGCCAAGGTGGCAGGGCCCAGACCGGGTGAACACTTCAGATAACAGTCCGGTAGTTGCTAGATGCAGCTTCCAGCAAGCGTGACACAATCAGGCAGTGGGGAACCAAATTGCGACCCACTATCAGCATTCAGCACTTATAGCAAATGCAAGGCAAATACCACAGTTCAGATGACAGTCCGGTTGCAGTTCACAATGTCACTGAGCAAACTGAATGCTCTGTGGCAATCTCAAGTCCTGACTGGCCAATCGCATTGAGGTAAATCTTCGGTCCACTTCAGGAGGATTCAATTTGTCACAGATCAGGATCTGATCACAAAAACTGCAAACTCGGAAGAAGTCTGTTATTAGGCTCAAGATCCCTTCACTTATGAAGATAGTAGCAGGCAGGCCAAACACAGCCTTCCCAACGATTTCCCCTGCGCACCACGCAGGAGCAGCTACTCAAATCACTTGAGCTGTTCATTCTCTCAACTCCAGCTTCAGACTGACTCTCTGCTGCAGGCAGCACTGGGACTTCCTTCTGATCCAAAAGGGATCAGTTGGTTGATCTATCTGTCTGTGAAAACAAGGGCTCCCCCTCCAGGTCCATTTAGGTGCCAAAATGCAAAAACTACAATTCCTACAGACATTGACTCCCACAAGACCCCTGGGGACAGTCTCCATTTTAGGATCCCCAAAGGTACAAACTGGCAGTCCAGGATCAAGATGGTGGTGATTAACAGAAAATCTATACTGCAAAGAAGGCAGGTTAGACAAACTACGCTATTATTATTACTACAGCAGATAATCAGCAAACAATCACAGTTTCTGATAAAGCTCCCTCTGCACAATTAGCGATGGCAGAACGAAGCAAAAGCACTGCAGCCCGGGCAGGACTCAAGCCTGAAACACTCGGCCCTTACCCAGATCAATTATACACCACAAAATAGGCAGCTCTTAAAGAGATAGGCACGAAGGCTAACAGGGCACTCACATGTAAACACTTTTTACTTGCCAGGACACATAGCGCCAGCCTGGCAGTGCGCAATTAGGCAAGCCCAAGGAAGGTTTTTAGGAACCCCCATTTGTAGGGAGGGGTTACAGTTATATGCTCAAACAATAGTGTATGTAATGAAAAACTAATAAACTATAATTATGAAAAAAAAATGGAATGGTAGGGGCAGTCACTCTTTAGCCTCTGTAGAACACTTAGTCCTACTGCACGGCTGTGTGTGGTTTCCCAGGTGGTGTTCGCATAGTAGAGAAAGTTGCTCTTCCTCCCCTCTGGGGTCCTTAATCCTCTTCATGCATTCTGGATAGTGGTTCCTCAGTTGGCAGTCATGTAGGGGGGACAGTTGCCTCCCCCCTTCCATCACGTTGCTACTCCTGCATCAGTGCTTGTGATTCTCTGTGTGGTGGTCGTATGGCAGAGGGAGTTGCCTTTATCCTTTATGCTGCTACCCTTGGGGTGCTGCCTTTAATCTCCCTGGGGGAAGCTGCATGACAGGGGCACTCCCTCTTCCTTCCTCTCTGGGATCCTCAGTTCTCCTACTGCATCGCCACTTGTGGGCCCTCAGGTGGCAGTTGCATGGTGGAAGCAGTAGCTCTCCTTCCCTCCCTTCTCCGCACATTGCTACCGCTACACTGCGATGTGTGATCCCCAGGTGGCAGTTGGGAGGAAGGGCAACTGTCTCTACTACACATCTGGGATCCTCAGCCCTTCTCCTGCACTGCTGCACATGATTCCCCCCCCCCCCGTAACACTGGGATGGCAGGGGCAGTCACCTTTCATCCCCTCTGGGACACTCAGTGTTCCTGCACTGCTGCCTGTGGTCCCCCAGGTAGCAGTTGTGTGGTAGCAATTGTCTTTCCCCATCTGGGACCCCAGGTCTTCCTCCTATATGGCTGCATGTGATCGTGCCCTTGACATTGGCATGGCAGGGGCAGTCACCTTTCCTCCTCTTCAGCATACCCAGTCCTCATGCACTGCTGCTTGTAGTCCTCCAGGTGGCAGTCACGTAGTAGAGACAGTCACCTTTCCTCCCTCTTAGACCCTCAGCCCTTCTCCTGCACTTCAGTCTTTGATCCCTCAGGTGGGTAGAGACACATACAAAAAACCCAGCTTCCTGAGGAAGGGCAAAACACACGAAACAAGCAGCACTCTAAGAACACAAACGAAAGAAACCAAATCGGTAAAGTTCAACAGCCGGAGCCTGCGGCTACTACCCAGCGACTTGGTTTCTTTCGTTTGTGTTCTGAGAGTGCCGCTTGTTTTGTGTGTTTTGCTTATATCTTTTTAGCAGCACCGACCCTTCCAGTGACGCTCTCCACGTGCCTATGTTTTTCCTGAAGAAACTGGAGCCTTGTGCTAAGTATCGTATGTCTATGCTGGTTATAGCTTTTAGCACACTAATAAAGTGAAGTTTTCTACGACAGACCCAGTGCACAGTTTTTTGCTTGCTTTCTGGGCAGAGATACATGTTGTATTCCTTCTCATATGTCGCTGATGAACATATTAAAATGGACTGGTCTCTGAACTAATCTAAACCACACATCACTCGTGACCTCCCTTTCCCCAATTTTACCCATTTACCAACACCCTCTGCTGTGTCCCCCTAACCAACTTCCCACCCTTCTAACTAGGTCCTCTGCCACTCCCAGGTCCTCTAACTTTCTAAGCAACCTTGTGTGTGGCACTGAGTCAAATGTCTTGCCGAAGTCAAAGTAAAGTAAATCTACTGCTTGTACATCTCTTTGTTTCAGTTGTTCCTCTCTCTTTCTTGCTTTCTCTACATCTTTCTGTTCCATTTATCTCTCTTTACATCTGTTCCATTTATCTGTCTCCCTTTAAATCTTTTGGTTCCATTTCTCTCTGTATCTCTTTCTCCATCTGCCTGTTCTCATTCTTGCTCAGTCTCTATTCTGCTGTCCCATCTTTTGCTCACATTCTCTTCAGTTCCTTTCTATGTTTGCTTGCATGCACAGTGCACAAGAAGTAGAGCATTGAGGTAGTAGAGCATTGCAGTGGTGTGACAGTGTTGAGGCCAATGCAGCGGATGCTGTAATGGGTGTGTCCCTCGGCCACCAATTAATGCTGAAGCTGCTGATGACGGCAGTTTCAGAGTGAGCACCGCACTTGAAAGAAATCTGCTGCTGCAGTCAGGGGCAGTTTCATCATTGCAGCGGCAGTCCCCCCTCCCTCCCAACCAGGCACACAGCAGGACAACAAATTTAAATATTAGCTCCCTCCCACTGCTGCTGCCCACCCTGCACCCTCCATTCTCCGTCCCCTGCCAACATCGAGGTGCTTAATCCCTGAGTCAGCATGTATCCCCCCTCCCCCCATTAATGTGACACACTGGGAGCCCACCCCAGTGTGCCAAAAAATACTTTTTGTTGTTTCCAACACGGGATGCCCACTCGGTGTCGGAGGTCCCACCCCATGCTCCCTATGTTCTCAGCCTACCTCCGAGTGCCCAATCCCGGGTTGACATTAACCCCCCCCCAGTACTCTGGCACACTGGGAGCCCACCCCAGTGTGCTGAAATCTGTTTTGTTAAAATTTCAACTGTAAAAGAGAAAACAGTCTCATAACGTGTTTTGTTTTTAAACCTGAAAAAAAAAGAAAACAGTCACTCGTCATTCCCGCTGGCTCCTGTCCCCCAACCCGCACCTTCCCTCTGCGCACCCTACCTCCCCACACCCCCTCACATATACTTACCTCCAGAGGTTAGGGGCAGCGTTCTTCTGTGGCTTGGGAACACATCTGCACTCTTCAAAGACCAACCGGGAACTGAAGAAATGACGGTAAGCCCTATAATGGCAGTCAATGGTTTTTTTTTAACTTAGGTTGCTACTGTATCTCAGCCAATTTTGGGAGTTTTGGTCCCAAATTTTCAACGTGGGGTTCTTAGGACCCCACCTCAGGAACACCGGCACTGTCATTTTGTTTCTTGGTCCCGAAAGGTGATTTTGCGGTTGCTGTGCGGAATCATCTTTTGGGACCAATTAACAAAATGACAGTGCCACTGTTCATAAGGTGGGATCTCAAAAAGCCCTTGTTGCAAATTTGGTGAAAACTCAAAAAAATTACTGTGCTACGAGTCCGTTGCACAGTTTTTACGCACGCTCGTAACTTCATCAATTTCTAATATTTTCACTACAAATTTCCAACATTGCCATTTATTCTCACCCCCTTATGAACAGTACAGCTGTCATTTTTTGCATCCTTCCCAAAATGTGTTTTTTCACCTGTGGCACAGAATAGTGTGGTCTCTATGCGAAATCAACTTTGGGACAGGTTAATAAAATCACAGTGCAACTGTTCATGGGAAGGTGCCAAAAGGCCATGTTGAAAATTTCGTGAAAACATTCGAAAATGAATCAATTATGAAGGCATGCCACAGTTTCTATGCACACTGTGAATTTTCATTTTTCATATTTTCACTACAGATTTTTAACATTGCTACTTTCTTTTCACCTCCTCATGAACAGTACATCTGTCATTTTCACATCCTGGCCAAATGTGTTTGCACCTGTGGTGCCGAATGGCACACTCGCTGTGTGAAATCACCTTTTGGGACTGAGTAACAAAATGGTACTGCCACTGTTCATGAGGTGGGGGTCCCAAAAAGCCCATGTTGAAAATTTGGAGCAAAAATACCAAAAAACGCCTGGGGCGTTAGGGTTTCCAACTGTAATGCCCACCCTGTACAGACTGACAGGCATCAGGGGAGTGACTTGGGGTCGTTGACTGTAATGCTCACGCCATTCCACCCCCACCCCCACCATGCAGCCACTGACAGGCATCGAGGTGTGCCCTGGGGTCTTCAGCCCTAACGTTCACCCCATTCTCCTATTCTGCACTCATTTCAGCTTATTTCCTTATAGAATGGGGTGAGCATAAGGGCTGAAGACTTCAAGGCACACTGTGACACCTGTTGGTGTCTACAGGGTGGGGTGAGGTGGAATGGCGTGAGTGTTATAGCCGACGACCCAAAGGCACACCCCAATGCTTGTCAGTCTCTGCAGGGTGGCAGGGGGTTGGCATTACTTCAATACTTCACTGCCATTCCTATTATTCATCTCTCTAACTCCTGCACTACCAATGCCATTACCAGCAAGCAAACATTAGCATTGACAAATGCTTGTTCTCATCTCTCTTTGTGTCTCTGTTCAGTAACTTTCCATGCATCTGCTACAACTCTCTCTCTCTTTTTCTCAGTGTCCCTCCCAAATCTCCCTATTTCTATACCCCTATGCACCTCCCTCTCTTTTACATTCTGTCTTCAAAGTGCTTTCAGCAGAAATGGCTGGTGACTTCATTCAGCTGGAACGCAATGTGCCCGAATATCTGTCATGACAGGACATGGGTCACTTACTCTTTACATGCTCTGTCAGAGTAGCCTAGACAAACAAACACAGGGGCTGCCTTCCACTTGGATCACACAGGAGCACAGCTGCACATCTGCACAGTTACATTACTCCACCAAAGTGCAGAGGAGTTCCCAAGCCAAACTCCAGAACAAACCTTCCATGACAGTCATTCTTGAGCAGTACATGTTGGTTAATGTCTGACAAATAATGGAATCGTTTGGATACACCTACTGCTCTGAAGACACCAAAACATTGTCTGTGTATTGGGTCGAGCTTGTATAAAAACACATTTGAAGTTAATCAAAACTAACAATGTGCTTTGTACTATTTTCACTACTGAGATGTGTGTTTATGTAACAGCACACCCCTGCCACTGGTGGGCATGGTGTTGGTTACTAGAATGCCAAGCCAGGAGCATACCAACTGGCAGTGCCTCAGACTAGGGAGTCCAGTAGGAGGAACTTTGAATGCAGTGTGAGTAAGTGTGTAAGTTGTGACTTTGAGTTGCCTTGCCTCTGGTCACTTGCCAGACTGCCTGAGATGGCAAGGGCCTCACATGCAGAAGCTGCAGTCAATTAATCCAGTTTTTGAGACTAAATCTCCTCAGTGCCCAGTGTCCTGGCAGCCTCCAGGGACAGACCTGTGACAGCAGTGAATATTCCAGGGCTGTGGAATCCCACAGCATTTAGTGTAGTTCTTTTTTAACTCCTGGGAGTATGTGAGGTAGATACTGGGAGGGTGTGGAAACCTGAGGAGCTTCTTCTCAAGGGGAGTCCCTGGCAGCCTTGTGGCACAGGAAGGGTCCCAGTGAACATGGAGTGTTCACCTTTCAGGGGGTGTTTTCAGTACTATGTCCAAGAGAAGCTGTCAACTGAGCTGTTGATGGAGAGAGGTGGGGTATGAGAGATGGAGTTGTGGATTAAGGTAGGAGATGTGCCTCTATTACAGGAGACTCTGAGTTGGGATGGATAAGAAAGTCACTGCCTCTGGCAGAGGGTTTTGGACAATTGCCAACCACTGCCAGAGGGCAGGCAGGAGTGTGTGCAGCCACACTGCACCAAGCATAGCTGCCAGTAAGTGGTGTTAAGCCAATGCAAGGTACCAAGAGCATGTGTGGCCTCAATGCTGCAGCATGGGAGACTGGCCTGGACAGAGCTACAGCCCTCGGGACCAGGGGACCCCCTGAATGCCACCAGTGAACCGGGAGTAAAGTCCCTACAGTGGTGATGCCTCCTGTACTTCTGCTGAGCAGACACTGTGGTGTCACTGTGTGTGTGTGTAGAATATGTAAACCTGAAGTACTGTCTAAAGCCTAGTGGAAGAAACTCACCTGGTAAAGTTGTACAGGGTAGAATAGGCTCTGACCCGAGATATAACCTCACACTGGTGTTGAAAAGAGGAATAAGAGGGGTCACATAGCTCCTGATGATTGTGGACAGTACAACCATTACAAAGGGATCCATAGGCCCTGACTAGTGTCCAGGGTGAGGACTGAACCTGTCTGTACAATGCTAACCAGGACCGTTTTCGGGGACTTGGTCCCCATGTTTGTAATTGTAAATTAGTTCAGTAAAAGAGTGACTGTTTTTTTTTTCATCCTTTTTAGTCTCCTGTGGTGAGCACAGACTGTGCTCCCCTCAGCTCCACCCAGCTGCTCACACCACCTGGCATCTACTCGGAGGCTTACCTGAGCTTTCTGTCTCCCCACAGATCCCCCTCCCCCCGTGGTGGGGTCAAGAGGGGAGGGCCGTCAACCCCCAAACACAGTCCAGTCCAGGGTCCCAGCAATGCAGCATGCGAGAGCTGGTGTTCAGGTGTCATTCATACTTGTCCTGCCACTTTTCCATTGTTATGTTCCCCTTCCCCACGCTGAGGTTTTGCTCATCAGTATGCGCATGTGGAGGTTCGCACATGCCACGGACTCCCACAGAATCTCCCTTCTTTCTGCCCTCCTTGACCTGCACTGCCACCAGGCCTCCACCAGGTGGCAGTCATTCAGTGGACTATGCAGTCCACCCCCCCCCCAGAAAAAGACAGCAGCCTATCAGGTGCTCAAGCCTTTCTCTCCCCGGCTGACTCTTGGCAACCCGTGCTTGTTGCTGAACACAGGTTGTCGGCATGGTGAGTGGTAAGACGCTCAAGCATCTCAGCCCTCTACTCCATCAGGCTGGCCCTTTCTCTACTTCTTAAAGTATATGTTCAGTGTAATAATTTCTGTCAGACGAGAGGTCAAAGTCAAACTCAGCCCACAGCCAGGGGACAGAGTACAGATGTGTGATTGATGTGTGGGGAACCCTCTTGTGAGCCTATCATGCCCTGGTGAGTCAGGTCATGAAGAGGGAATTAAATCTTCCTCATGGACAGGAGTGCCACCTCAAGCAGGTGTTGTGGTGAGGTGACACTGTGGTTTCCTAGGTGGCTGGATGGAGACATTTGGCAAGGAGAGCCAAGAGTCGTACTCAGAGGTCCAGTCAAGTAAGGACTTTATTCTGCAGGATGGATGGCAATGGTCACTGAGGCAGGTGTCAACAACAACAAAGATACACCAAGTAATAAATATCTACACAATAAATACATGAATAAAAATAAAGCTACAAGGCGTACCTTTGCCTAATTATGTACTGTTACTCTACTGAAGCTGCATGTTTCTATGGTACTGTTACTACCTGGTTGACCACTAGTAGCCTAGTGTTTTTTACAAGAACAATTATTACTTTCAATGCATTGGTTCAGAAAAGGAATCTAGTCACTTTAAAGTCCCGATCCAGACGTGGGGGGTGGGGGGGATTTTGCACGGACCCGGGATGTGAGTGGGCACCTGTACCAAGAAGGGACACTGGCTGCAACACTGAACTGATACTTCAGTGAGGGGCCATGGTTAGGCCACTGGAACGTAGAGGTTTTGTAAACAGGCCATTGATTCATCAGCAAAAGCCCCACTCTTGGACTGCCAGGACAAGGGAGACAAGGTTGCAATTGAAACTGAGGAAAATCCCTCGGCACAAACTCACCCTTGGGCTGCCAAAACAAGAAGAACTGAAGATGGAGGCTTGAAACAGATACTTCAGAACAAACCCTCCCCTGGACTGCCAGAACAAGAAGAACTGAAGATTTTCAGCACAAACCCCACTGTGGGCTGCCAGGACAAAAGGAACAGAAGGTGTGATACTTGAAGCAATCCTTCGGCACAAACCCTCTCTTGGGCTGCTTGGGCAAGAAGAATTGAAGATGCGCAAGAGGGGGGAGCTGGTCCAGAATGCAGGTCTTCTGATGATGATACCAGCATGTTGTTCCTGAAAGAAAGGAAAAAAAAAAAACAAGTAAGAAACCTTACCTTACTGAGCAACAGAGGCCCCCTCTAGTGAGCCGGAGTGGCTCCTGCTCTTACTTAACCTCTTATCAGAGTAGTGACATAGCTTTAGCAGAGTAGTGTGGGGTCTGTCCTGACTATCACCCTAATATTAGTTGGATCAGCCACCTGTGTTGTTGTCCAATGGATGGTTGTCACCTGTAGGGTGTAGAAACAGTCTCTGGTAGAAGAAACACCTACAGTAGGCAAGTTGTAGACAAATGCAGAGGGTATTGTGTGGCGTTACTGCTGGGGGGCAAGATTGCCAGTGGTGAGGTGGTTCAGTACAAGGTAGCAAGGAGGGCTAAGCAGTTTCTCTGAATAGCTACCATAGGCTTGATGCACTTCATTAGGTAGGCAGGGCAATACACCAGTTCAGGAAGCAGTTCATTAAGTAAATGGGCAATACCCCAGTTCAAGAGGCAGGTCGTTAGGAAAAGTAGCAATATACCAGTTCAGGAGGCAGTTTGTTAGCAAATGGGGCAATATACCAGTTCAGGAGGCAGTTTGTTAGCAAATGGGGCAATATACCACTTCAGAAAGCAGTTCTATAGCAAATGGGGCAATATATCAGTTCAGGAGGCAGTTTGTTAGCAAATAGGGCAAAATACTAGTTCAAGAAGCAGTTCATTAAGCACTTTGTCACTTTGAATAAGGCTTGTGAGGCAACCCACCAACTTCAGTGCTGTCACAATGGTTTGGTCCCTAGCCCCACTGTATCTGCACTGTAGAGCTATGCTGGCTTATGCACTGGGAGGGTTCCGGGGTGACTGAACTCCTATCAGACTCCTGTGGATCTTTATTGCTGTGCCCAGTGGGCAGCTCCATTTTACTGGGCTTGGCTGGTCCACTCCAGCTCTCAGCCGCCTCTGTGGGCAGTCCTGAGGGGGGAAATACCCTCCCACCCTCGCAGCCTTGGCCACCTTGCTGAGCGCCCTGGGCACGAGTGATCTGAATATAATAAAGAAACTGGGGGTCTACTTTAGGTATGGGGATGCCTGACCCCTCACTTCACCCCTCAGGAGCTCTTTTAGCAACAGTGAAGTGCTTTACATCCACAGCTCTGCCCTCTGGGCAGTTCTTCTGCCTAGGTCCTGCCCCTTCCCTTCACGGCCCTTGGCTAATGCCCCCATGCCATCCAGCACTCTAAATCTTTTTTTTTAAATAGATTTTTATCCCAAGTTTTTAACCCCATATTCACCCGTCCCCATGCCTTGGGCGTGTGCGTGCATGTGGAGGCACGTGCACGCCACACCTCAAGGCGCCTTCCCGCTACTTGCCTCCCCCTCCTGCCTAAGCTGCCCATCGGACCTCCACCCGATGGGAGCAGAACTATGGGAGGTCAACGACTTCCCAGGAGAGGGAAAACTGCCTTTAAGCTGCCTTGTCCTGCTCCCCCCCCGCCTGCCCTACGATGACTCGAGGTTGTGGTCACTGGTGTGAATGTTTTTTTTATTAAAGTCCACTGGCAGTCAACATCTGCCCTGCTGTGTACCTTAATAGTATAACGATGCGCTCAGTTCTGGAGTCCTGATCTCAGAAAGAATAAGTGCAGTGCAGAGTAACACAAATGATTCATTGCCAGTAGGGCAAATCCTATGAGGAGTGCCTCAAGGCACTAAAAATGTACTCACTGGAGACCAGAAGGGAGAGTGGAGATATGATAGAGACCTTCAAGTTCCTTAAAGGAATTAACAAAGTGAACTGCAGGAAAGTATTTAGCCTGAATACCAGTTTGCGGTCAAATGGACATGAATGGAAATTAACAGGCGGTAGGTTCAGGAGAGATGTAAGGATGTACTACTTTACGGAAAGGGTGCTGGAACCTTGGAACAGTCTGTCGGCTGAGGTGGTGGGAGTGAAAACAGTCAGGGGATTCAAGCAGGGCTGAGACATAATGAAGGGAATAGTGGTTACCAGGGGCAACAGGACCAAGGAGGAGGAGAACAGAGAGAGGACGGGGAGGGTTAGTACCCTGGAGGAACAGTAGGTTCCGGGGATTATAGGGAACTTGAACAGACTGGATGGACCTCTGGTCTTTTTCTGCCATCATTGTCTATGTTTCAAATAAAATTCTTTGTGAACATGTGCTTTTGACAGTATAAATTGTGAGCAACTGCAACCCACTAAAACCCCCTGTCGAAGCCTCACATTTCGAGGCAAAACATTGGGGTGGGTTTTGTTGGCCATCTCTGTGGTCTCCAGCTTGTGAAATACCAGTGAGGTGTAAGTGTTATTTTTTTCTCTGTACTTAATTTTTGCACATTTCACTTCTAATACATTTATTTGTGGACTTCTTATTCTTGACTGTGTGGTCTGGTGTGTTTGGTTTTGTATGATTAAGGGTCAGCCTCCCTTGGTACACTGCACCTCAGATCTTATGTAGCGGGAACATTTTCTTTGTTTACTGAATGGAGGACACCCTGTCCGAGAAGAATTGAGCAAACAGCTTGCATTTAGTGGATGAAAAAACTCACAAAGGCTCCAGACAGGTAGGGTAAAATAACCTGTCCACAGCCTGAACAAGCTGAGCTGGTCGATTCTTCCCAGCCACGATCTCCCTAGACAGAAAACCTGCCTTCTTATGTATGATTGCCCTTTGGCATTCACCATAGTGAACAATCAAAGCCAATCTGTTCTCCAGGACTCTGGAGCTCCTCTAACAATGCTCCAACCTCCATCCTCTTACCTTCATCTCCCTTAGCTCACTGTTATACTATGGCGTACCACGAGTGAAACAAGAGATCGTACACCGGTAGGTGCCATGCAATCAAAAGGCCCTTTCAACAGCCTTTTAGAGGTCACCACAGCCTCTTCCGATCCCATGGCACAAGCTGCCACCACATCCGAGATACCCAGCACTGCCAAGAGTCCTTCTGGATGCCATCTTAATGGGTGCTATTGGGCAATTTCCAAAGGGGGTGGGCTACAAGGGGGGGGTCCCTGAATGAGGGCGTGATGGTACAATGATCCAAACAATTGCCAGATCAATCTTGAGATCCTCTACCTCGAGCCCCAGGGAAAATACCAAGTCCAAAGCTTGGCCACGTTGATAGGTTGCAAAAGTAAGCACTTGTGTGAGGCCCAAGGACTCCATCACCCAGAGGAAATTTCATCCAAAATGTGACTGTTCATCACTGACCCAGGCATGCATATATCACCCAGAATAAGCTATCCTGGTGACTCCAGCACCCTGTTCATAGCAAAGTCTGTAATTTCTTGCAGAAAGTCCCACTCATGCCCCAGAAGCCAGTACACGAGGAGGACCTGCAACCTGTAGCTGGATCCCCATGCATGGCCGCTCATACAAATGACGAGGTATCTCCCACTGGGTGCACCACCATGTTCAGCTCAGACCTAAATCAGATGACCACCCCCTTCAATCCTTTGGGAAGTGAACCGCGGAGAAGCAGGCTTGGACTGCTGACTGTAATACAGGGCCAGTGTGAGCTGGTGTGGGATAGAATGAGGCATCAGACAATATAGGCAGGCATAAATTAATGTTTATTTCGAAAAACAGCGGACTGGGAGGCGGGAAAACAAAGATAAAGAAAACAAAGTAAAATGAACTTCTTTACAGCGTTAGAATTCAGTTAACTCTACTGGGGTGTCATCAGCTGCACAGACCCCCTATACTCTATTTGGAGTCAATTCAGCCCACAACACAGCCCGGTTAGCTTCAGTTCCCCCGTGGGTGATACATTAAACAAATAAAAGGTTTAGAAGCGTTGCAAATGCCTGGATAGTTCTTCGCGATAGTGCGAGCATTCGCAAGGTAAACGAAAACCGCGGCTCCACACTATCGCTATCTCAAACTCACTCGATACCTGGTTTTCATGTGGCTTCTGACCGAAAGCGAGTTTGTTACTTTAAACTCCTATTACACACAAAAAGAGTGTTTTTCCATACCATTAGGATGCATACATATTGGCTTTTGCTAAAATATACCATAGCGTGGTGTAATCTTGTTTATAAGCCTCAATACTGATCCGACAATGTAGCGGTCACCTATTCTTAAGTCCAGGGAATAAAGGGTTTCCTTTTGAGCTCGGGGGGGAGGTTTAGGCTTATGTTATTACCAAATATACACCCTGCTTTGAGGAACTGGAGTGCACAACAGAGAAAGGGGGGGGGGACATAAGACGCAGACAGACATCAAGGTACAAAACAAGATGGGTGGCCAGCCCAACAAACAACATATTATCATTTTGCATGAATACAACGGAAAACATAACACATGTGCATTCCCGCTGTTTATCAAAGCAGCGGTAGATGAATAAAAAGACGAAAAGGGGAGGGGGAATTAGTAACCATCATATTCCTCCCCCTTAAGACCAAACCTCCCTTGTTTGGTTTTGATAATCAAAGGGAAATCACACTAACTGATAACAGATCCTAAAGGAGAAAGGATGGAGCCATAGCCCGCCCTCTCCAGGGCTCCAGCTCGGGGTCCCACATAAAGCAACGTACACATAATTCACATGATACATGGTATTTATCTTTCTTTCTTTACCCCGAGGTCTGTTATCAATTCAGGGTAATTCCCATGCCATATCTTGATAAGAAATCAGCATTACTATGTGTTGTCCCTTTTCTATATTTTATAGTAAATTTATATGGTTGCATCGCGAGATACCATCGCATTATACAAGGGATTTTCTCCTTCATTACATGTAGCCAGCAAAGGGGATTATGATCAATCCATAGCTCGAATTCTCTACCCCAAAGATAGAAACATAGGGCTTCTATTGCCCATTTAATGGCTAAACACTCTTTCTCAATAACCGAGTAGTGCCTTTCTCTCTCATGTAACTTTCTGCTTATATACAGGATAGGATGTTCCTCATCATTGACTATCTGTGTAAGGACGGCTCCAATACCATAGTTAGAGGCGTCTGTTTGTAGTATGAAGGGTAAAGTAAAGTCAGGCATATGTAAAACGGGTGAGGAGCAAATCTTGGCTTTTAAATACTGAAAGACCTCCTCACAGTCGGGAGTCCAAGATATTGTATCTGGTTTGGATTTTTTTGTCAGGTCAGTCAAAGGCCCAGCTATAGTAGAGCAATTAGGAATAAATCATCTATAATACCCGATGAGTCCTAGAAATGACCTAACGTCCTTCTTTGTTATAGGACAGCGGCTACTGGCTACTGCCTCTACTTTAGAGATTTCTGGTTGTACTAGCCCCTTTCCAATTTGAAACCCTAGATATTTCATTTCCTGCATGGCCAGGGAACATTTAGAGGGATTTACAGTTAACCCAGCCTTTGATAAAGTTGACAATATTGCCTTGAGATGTTTTATATGGTCCTCCCAGGAGTGACTAAATATCACCACATCATCCAGGTATGCTGCGCTATACGTGACATGTGGTTGAAGTATGTTATCCATGACACGTTGAAAGGTAGCTGGGGCACCGTGAAGTCCAAAAGGCATCGCGGTGAAATGGTATAAACCTATGGGTGTACTGAATGCAGTTTTCTCCTTATCTTTTATATCTAGGGGAATTTGCCAATAGCCTTTAGTTAAATCTAAGGTGCTGATGTATTGGGCTTTGCCTAACTGGTCTATAATATCATCTATCCGAGGCATTGGATAACAATCAAACTTGGACACTGCATTCAAACGTCTAAAGTCAAGGCATATTCTAATCCCTCTTTCCTTTTTATTCACTATGACCATGGGGAAGTTCCACTCGCTGTGTGAGGGTTCAATTATTCCCAACTCATGCATCTTTCTAATTTCTAGTATAACATCATTCCGTATTCGTTCAGGAATCCTATATGTTTTCTGATGTATAGGCAGGGCATCTGGGATGACAATATGATGGACAGCATCCTTAACCCTCCCTGGTGTTCCAGTAAATGAGGTCTTAAAGGACTGTAATAACCTCTGTAGGGAGGTACTTTGTTCTGTTGTTAAGTCAGGGTTAATGTGTATTTCTGATAGATCCCCTGTATTTTCTAATCTCTGATATGCTATATCTAGCTCGGACTCTGAGGTTTTAGGGTGTATATAACTACAGACAGGGGGGTTCCTGTCTATCCATTGTTTTAACAAATTTACATGATATACCCGCCGTTTTAATTTCTTGTCTGGGAGTTCAACTGCATAGGTTACTGGACCCATACGTTGCACTATCTTATAGGGACCTTGCCATTTCATAAGTAACTTATTTTCAGAGGAGGGTAACAAAAGTAATACTTTATCCCCCACCATAAACTCTTTATGTTTTGTCCCTTTATCATACTGGTCTTTTTGTTTTCCTTGTTGGTAAAGGTTAACCCGGTGGGCTTTTTTGACATAAGTTATCAATTTTTTGCCATAATGTTTGCCAATACTCCAATGGTTCTACCATTTGTTGGTCAGTACTGTTTTCCCACTCTTCTTTTATAATGTCCAAAGGACCCCTTGGATTATGTCCATATAAAAATTCAAATGGGGAAAACCCTGTAGATGATTGTGGGACCTCTCTGAAGGTGAACATGAGATAGGGGAGGTATATGTCCCATTTGTTACCTTCCTCCGAGACAAACTTACGTAACATTTTTTTTAAAGTTTGGTTAAACCGTTCGACTAACCCAACAGTCTGTGGATGATAGAGTGTAGTAAAGATAGCTTGAATACCAAGAGCCTGATACAGGTGTTGTAATAGTTTTGAACAAAAATTAGTACCTCTGTCTGTCAGAATAGTTCTAGGGATACCCATATGGCTAAACATCTTTATTAACTCTTCTGCTATTTTGGTAGCAGTGATGGTACGGAGGGGAATTGCCTCTGGATATTTCGTAGCATAATCCACCATCACGAGAATAAAACGATTCCACTTTTCAGTTTTAGGAAGTGGTCCTACCACATCCATGGCTATCCTCTCAAACACATTAGACACTAACGGCGTGGATACCAGAGGCACTTTGTCTTTACGCCCTATAGCTGCTACACGTTGACAATCAGGGCAGCTTTTACAATATTCTGTCACCTGCTCATGTATTCCAGGCCAATAAAACTGGTACAAAAGGCATTTTAGGGTGCGATCCCTACCCAAATGGCCTGCTAAAGGGATATCATGGGCAAGTGTCAGCAATTGCTGATGGTATTGTACAGGTACCATCAACGGCTCAACTACTTCCCCATTTTGTGGATTAGTACATACCCTATATAGTAAGTCATTTTCAATCTTATAATGGGGTTGGTGTGATTCACCTGATTTCTCTATAGGCAATACCTGTGGAAAAAAAGGCATTAGGGTTACATCATGCTTTTGGATATCTCTAAATTCTTTGTTGGACAAGTCACATTTCTTAGCTAATATTTCAAGTCCAGTATCTTTTTTAGTCCACATATATTTGTCCTGTTTTTTATTTTGTTTACTTTTCTTGTCTTTACCAACAGTTCTGAAAATATTATCTTCAAACGGGAATAACTCCCCCAGTTCCTTTTCTTGCTTTTGTTCTTGTGCCTGAGTGGTGACAGCTCCAATATTTGTGGTTAATAATGAGTCAAAATACGGATAATCATGTCCAATGATTACAGGGACTGGCAAAGAAGGTACGATGCCCACTTTCATATTTAATAATGTCCTATTTATTTGGATCTCTAAGTCTCGTAAGGGATACCAATGAACGTCCCCATGTATGCACTTGACCCCTGTAGTTGGTTCTCCCTGGTTTAATTCTTCCACTAGAGAGGCATGGACCAGGGTCTGTTTACTGCCAGAGTCAACTAGTCTGGGCACCACTGAATCCCCTATTTGTACAGTTGTTACATAATGACCCCAGTTGGCAAGCACTAAGTGAATTGAGTCTACCTTCTTCTTTGGGCAGAACCTAGCAATATGTCCCTTTGCTTTGCATTCATGACAGATAATATCATGGCTGTACCCCTTACTTATTTTACTGTGTTCCTTGCCCCCAGAAGATCCACTGGACTGACTTGCGGGTATTATATTAGTAGGAGGAGCCTTTGCTATGACTGAGGAATTCCTCGGATTTATGAATGACCTAGGTCGTAGGGGTCTAGCAGTTATATAATCCTCAGCCAGCCGTATAGCTGCCTCAGAGGTTTCGGGGCGTTGTTCTTTCACCCACAACTGTACGTCTTGTGGCAGCACCCGAACAAACTGTTCCAAAATAATGCTTTCCATAATCTGGACCGCTGTCCTGGTATTGGGTTGTAGCCATTTATGGCATAAGTCTTTTAATTGAATATATACATCTTGAGGGGTGTCAGTGGTTTGGTACTTATATGCTCTGAATCGTTGTCAATAAGTTTCAGTACATATATCATATCTCTTAAGGATGGCTTGTTTGATATGATCATAATCGTTAATATAAGCAATTTCTGTATGACTATAGGCTAATTGAGCCTTCCCAGTCAAATAGGGGGCCAATCTGACAACCCATTGGTCTCTAGGCCACGCACATGCAGTAGCCACCCTTTCAAGAGTTAGTAGATATGCTTCAATTTCATCAGATTCAGCCATCTTAACCAATTTAATATCTTTTTGTCCTACCACAGGTGTTGGTGGTGGTCTTATCGTGCCCAAAGCCTGAATAGCTCGAAGCGTGTTGGTCCAACGGGCAGCATTCTCGACCCGCTCTCTCTGTCTCTCTCTCCAATTCTACTTGTCGCAAGCACAGTCAGCGTAGTAGCTCATGGGGGTTTTCTGGAGGGTCCTCCATCTCAATTCCTGCAGCTTGAGCACCCTTTTCAATGGGCTTAATATCCTCCATTGGCCCAGTGTCACCTTCAACGTCAACCTTAGCCGCCTTCCTTCGCACCACTGGCTCCAGACCAGCTAACAATGGCAGGCCCAACTTCTGTACTACAGCCCTTGTGGCCAAGAAAGTCCGCTCTCCTGCTTTGTCAGGATGCATACGAGTAGGATCTGGGCACAGATCCAGCAGAGAGCCTCTCCGCTAAGCATCCCACTACTGACACCAAATGTGAGCTGGTGTGGGATAGAATGAGGCATCAGACAATATAGGCAGGCATAAATTAATGTTTATTTCGAAAAACAGCGGACTGGGAGGCGGCAAAACAAAGATAAAGAAAACAAAGTAAAATGAACTTCTTTACAGCGTTAGAATTCAGCTAACTCTACTGGGGTGTCATCAGCTGCACAGACCCCCTATACTCTATTTGGAGTCGATTCAGCCCACAACACAGCCCGGTAAGCTTCAGTTCCCCCGTGGGTGATACATTAAACAAATAAAAGGTTTAGAAGTGTTGCAAATGCCTGGATAGTTCTTCACGATAGCGCGAGCATTCGCGAGGTAAACAAAAACTGCGGCTCCACACTATCGCTATCTCAAACTCACTCGATACCTGGTTTTCATGTGGTTTCTGACCGAAGGCGAGTTTGTTACTTTAAACTCCTATTACACACAAAAAGAGTGTTTTTCCATACCATTAGGATGCATACATATTGACTTTTGCTAAAATATACCATAGCGTGGTGTAATCTTGTTTATAAGCCTCAATACTGATCCGATAATGTAGTGGTCACCTATTCTTAAGTCCAAGGAATAAAGGGTTTCCTTTTGAGCTCGGGGGGTTTAGGCTTATGTTATTACCACACATACACCCTGCTTTGAGGAACTGGAGTGCACAACAGAGAAGGGGGGGGACATAAGATGCAGACAGACATCAAGGTACAAAACAAGATGGGTGGCCAGCCCAACAAACAACATATTATCATTTTGCATGAATACAACGGAAAACATAACACATGTGCATTCCAGCTGTTTATCAAAGCAGCGGTAGATGAATAAAAAGACGAAGGGGGGGGATTAGTAACCATCACAGCCAGAATCATCGCCAAGGCAGGTCTCCATGATGGAAGTCAGATCAACTGAGGAACCCAAAATAAAATCCTCTATAACAGTGGTCTTTTCCCTCTTCGATCTGGCATTGCATAACGCTGACTGAAGAGGACGAGTAGAGGTGGCAGGCCTCTCCGCTACCTGCACACTTGGTCCAATGGGATTGCTGGCTATGTGAACTAAGCATGTCTGGCCTCTCTCAAACATCCATTTCACCCCAGGGCATCACCTGGTCCTTACTGTCCTAACAGCACCCCCTCCGTCAGCTATCCCTCAACCCACTATACCATCTCCAAGCCCCCTTACGATCCCCATTTTTCTGCACTATTGAAATGCAAATCTGGCGGGGGGGCCACAGAAAGCATGCAAATCACAGAGAAGGGTCAGGGAGTAGCTGAACCTAGGGTTCTGCTGCCCTAAACACATCCCAATGACCATAAAACCACAATACCCAATAAATAAACACCCTCACATCCCACTCCTCATGAACCTCACCAACTACAACCCACCACAACTCACCCCACTAACACACACTAATCACTTTGTGTACAAATTTAATTCACCTATCAATTTCATACATGCCTATACATACATAGTATCTACACAAACACTCGCATCCCTACAACTAATCATGCTTATCTCACAATCACTCCAGTAATAACATTCAATACATTTATTTATTTATTTATAATTTGGGAAACACCTTTGAGCACATAATTTGGAAAACACCTTAGTGCACAACTGCTCTTTAGCAAAGGTTCCACGTCTGACAAGTACAAGGAATGAGAAAACACTTCTAATGAAGCGCACGCAGCATGTACAGAAATCAAATGCATTGCCTACTACCACATGTGTCTATCAGCATTACACCTTGCACTTGTAATGCTGATAGACAGTAACTGACCAAAATAATATTTAATTTTCCCCATTTTTCAGTCGCTAGGGTCTTGCAATGTAATGCTGCTTACTTTCTCCGTTGCGTCGTTCCGAAGTACACCCCATGTGGGAGTGCTGCCGTGTTGTCGTCCTCCGTGTTCTCCTCATACTGAGGATGTTGAGTGTGCGCGCTCATGCTGCCTCACATGCACATGCTGCCAGTGCCTTTGTTTGAGGGCATGTGCATCACGGTTACAGGTATAACTGATCAGGAAACGTTTCACACACCTGCTAAATCTTTGTGCCACTACCAGCATCCATTATCGTAGATAGAATTGTACAGCAGAAACCGTTGAAAAAGTGTTTTTGTGCTGTACTGAGAATACCACATAATTATTTATGGTGATATTGTCTAGCTCAATTAGTTGAATTTCTTGCCACTGTAATTCACAGTATTTGTGAATTAAAATAACATTATTGTGCTTTCCTGTTACTGAGAGACTCGTGCTGTAGTGATGGCTACTTGCAGTCATTATCTGGATGATAATACAGATAGCAGCAGTAGTAATGGTGATACTGCTGAGCTTATGCACAGCCTAATGTTGATACCTGACTCTGGCACTGATCCAATTAGACCATACATGTTTGAGCACAGACATCAGATTGTTCCGACAGTGAAAGCTCTGGTGAAGATGATGATGGAAGCACTCTGTTTCTTTACCAGACCGACTGGAAGACATGGCATGGTGCACGTGTGGCAAATGTGCCCTTATGCCAATCATTTGTGAATGTTTATGCTGCAGGAGGTCTCCCATATTCTGGTGAACAAGATAGAAGGACACTGTGTGTTTCTGAAAACAATCACTTTTCCACTTTGTGCCTGGATCCAATTGTGGTGCGTGCCACACTTATTACCATTTGTTCATACTACTGCCATCCTCTGCCAGCAGATCCAGCACCAAATCAGTATAGAAATTAATGTTTTGTTGAGCAGATTAATATTGTACTTGATATTTTTCAGCTGTAGCTTTGAAGTCCTGTACTTTGATCATGGGCATAGTTACAAGTGTGCAGGGGGTGCAGTGGTACCAGGGTCCAAGAAGTTTGAGGGGGCCCAAATTATAATTTAGATATTTAACCAGAAAACTGGAGAGGGGCCCTGTGACACCGCCTTGCACCCAGGCCCTCTGGTAATTTGCTACGCTACTGAGTTTGATGTTTGGTTAATGTTGATGTCACAGTTTGCCATCAATTGTCTTGTGTTCCACCAGCTTGTATTTCTGTGTGCAACAAGGGTCTGGTGTAGCAGCTGTACTTGCATCCATCCCTCCACGTATGGTGCACAGTCGTCATTCTTGGTATTTGGATTCTGTCTATACTTGTCTCACCATGCAAGTTTCCCCACTTCCCATTGCTTTGCAACCATCTGTGTTTGTCCCTGGCTTTTGGGAAACCCTGCACTGTACTGTGCCTCACCACCTCCTCCGGAAGTCCATTACAGGCGTTTCACTCTGTCCATGAAGTAATGATTCATAATGTTTCCTATATCTTCCCCATCCACCTTCGATACATTCCCCTACTCCTGTTTGTCCCAACCCTTCTTCAAATCATCCACTGTACTGTGCTGCACCACCTCCTCCAGCAATCCATTGCAGGTCTCTACCACTCTCTATGGGAAGTAATACTTCATAATGTTTCCCCTAAACCTCCCTCCCTTCAATCAATGCCCCTAGTTCAGGTATCTACCTTAACTTTGCATAAGGTCTTCAACAATTTATTGATCCCCTTCACTGACTTTCAAATTCTGATCATGTCCCCTCTCTACCTTCTTGTCTCCACATGATACAAATCCAGCTCCTTCAACAGATCCTTTTATGTCTTCCCACTTACCCCCTGCACCATTTTCGTCACCCTGCTATGCACTATTTTCCATGACATGTATGTGTTATCATACATGTCAACTCCAGAACTGTACCCCATACTCATGGTGTGGCATCACCATTGAACTGTATAGTGACATCAACCCCAACGACCTCCCTCCTTCTGCTGGTTATCTGTCTCCCTATGCATGCAATCATCATGTTAACTTTGCCCACAGTCTCTCAGCAGTGTGTCCCCACCCTAAGGTCATCGGTGATTGTAACACTGTGATCCTTCTCATGCATGGTTGTAGCCATTATCTCACCCCCGTCACCACTATGTGTGTGTTATTTTTATTCATTCTCCACAAGTGCATCACTGATCAGTTGCTGCCATAGAATTTTACCTGCCATGTTTTCACCCACTCTTCTAGCAACCTTACTTGATTCTTCATTTACTCCCCAGCTCCCCAATCCTGGGTGTCCACCCTTTTGCCGAGTTTTGTTTTGCCTTCAAAAAGGCATACCTGTACCTTATGACCCTGTGCTATGATTCAGTTGTACATGTTAAACAGAATGTGCCACCGTAACGACCATGTGTGAAACACACTTGTCACCCCTGCCTCTGCAGAGTGCACCCCATTGACCACAACCATTGTGCTTGTACCTGTCTGTTAGCTGTCCACACATCTTATTATTTTCTGCCCCACCCCTAGCAAATTCTTCGCCGGTCTTCTGTGGAGCTAAGAATCTTGTGCATACCCTGCACCATTTTGCTTGCCTGCATCTGTATGGCCTCAATCATGTCTATGTCTTTTCTTTTGGTCGATGTGGTCTCCTGGACTGCACACAGTACTCCAGAGGTGTTCTCAACAACTGTCATTACAGAGGGGTACCATGCCATGCCTTTCAAACCACATAGAAATGTAGAAACATGATGACCAAAAAGGACAGCCTGCCACAGCAAGTCTGCCCAAGGCACATAGAAGAATGCTAGGACTTCCTCCCACAACCTACTTCTCCCTGTGGCCTCCTCTTCCCGTCACCCCTCCCACTCCCGATACCAGACCCATGTGGCCATCCCATGCTCTCTAAAAACACCTTACGGTGACCTCCCCTATCACCTCCTCTGCAAGCTCATTCCATGTTTCCACCACCCTTTCATTGAAAAATTATTCCTGATGTTTTTCCTAAACCTTCCACCCTCTATGTGTAGCATATGCCCCCTGTTCCTCTTGTGCCCCTTTAGTTTAGAAGTTTGTCTTCTTATTCTCTGTTATCCTTCATATATTTAAAGGTCTCAGTCATCTCCCCATCTCTTCTGTGGTCCAGGAGTACATTCCCAGTTAGCTCAATCTATCTTGGTATGTCAGGTGACTAAGCCCAGCCACCATCTTAGTCACTCTTCTCACCCTCTCCAGCCTTTTCTTGTCTCTTTTGATGAGCGGTCTCCATAATTGCACCCCATATTCCAAATGTGTTCTGACTAGCTGTTGAAATAAGGGGATAATAACCTCCTCTCTTCCTGCTAGTGAATCCCCTCCCAATGCATCCCAACATCCTGCTAGCCTTTGGTATGGCCTTCCCACATTCTTCAGCTACCCTTGAGTCCTTGGAAACAATAATTCCCTGGTTCCTCTCCTCCTCAGTCTCTTCCAGTGCCATACCCCCCAGGTAGTAATTCTCTTTCTTGTTTCTCCGCTCCAAGTGCATGATTTTGCACTTTTTTATGTTAAAGGCCAATTTCCATCTTTTGGACCAAGCCTACAGTAATCCTAGGTCCCTGTGCGAATTCTTTCTCCCCTCCTGCTTCTCCACCCCATTACAGATTCCTCCCTGTCTTATGAATCCTCCTAACATAGAGATTTGGTGCCCCAATTATGGTCTCTTTAGTACCCTCCCACATACCATCTACCCCTGCCCGCAGATCTCACCCCTGACGCCTTCTGCACATACTCCCTCATGCTGGTAAAGTCAACCCTTCTAAAGTTGAGCACTTTTGACTTTGTTATAGTACCCACTGCAGCTGTCGCACAGTGAACCAGACAATACTGTGGTCACTTGAACCAATGAGTTCTTCCACATCAGCTTCACCCACCCTGTCGCCATTTGTCAGGACTAAGTCCAGCAAGGCACCTTCCCTGGTGGATTCTCTGACCAGCTGCCTCAGTAGGGCTGCCTGCACACAATCCACTACAGGCCTGCTCCTCCTTGATTTATCCGATGAAGTGTACCAACGCACGTCAGCTAGATCTACAGCCTCCCATTAACAGCACCTCGCCTTTATTAGCCATTCTCTTTATTTTCTCCAACATCTCCTCATCTTCAGAGTCAGTTTGTGAGGGCGGCCTGTAACCACCCTAACACGTACCACCTCCACTTCCCTATAGGCAATGCTATCCAAATGGACTGTACTCCTCCCATTCTATTCTGTAATTCTACTGCCCTGATGCTGTCCCTCACATAGTGCTACCCCGCTTCCTCTTCTGTTCTCCCTGTCATTCCTGAACAATGTGTACCCAGGTATTTCCATGTCCCAGTCCTGGTCCCCATGACCCCAAGTTTCCATTATCCCCACCAGATCAAGGCCTGTGTCATCCATGACTGCTGTCACATCTGGCACTTTGTTGCCCAGGCTCCATGCATTTGTGAACATTCCTCTCCACTTTCCTAGTTCTCTGTGTCCTTGATCCCCCTCTATCATACCCGGCCCTTCTCCCTCCAGTATATATATTTTTTTCCTGTACCTATTCTTGTTTTGACCTATGCTTTTGGGGTGGGGGCTGTCTGCCCCCTCGAACCTCCATTAGACACTTCTACAGTCCTGACTTCCCCCGTCCTAGTTTAAATTCACCATACCCTCCAGAAATTCCTCCAACCTGCATCAAATCACTAATACTCCCTCCCTATTTAGGTGAAGCCTATCTTCAGCAAATAGACTTTCATCCCGCCATGTACTGCCACAGTCACTCAGGAATCCAAACTCTCTCTCTGCACATCAGCCTTTTAGCCAACCATTTAATCCCTCTATTCTTTGCTTCCTGTCAGAGCTTGCTCTCGAAATCAGCAGCACCTCTGAGAGCGTAAGTGACTTAAACCATACTCCACTGCAGAAACTGGCCAGTGCCCCTAACCTAGCCTGCTCCTCCATTACACTACTTCCTGCTACATCATTTGTCCCTAGATGGAATCATAGGTGCCTGTTTTGTCTTTGGCTTTCCCCTAGGATGGAATGTAATGAATAACTAATTTGCCGTCATCCACGGTAAGCATTCAGTCTATATACCACAACACTTTTTTACCTTCCCTCCCTCAACCTCACATGTCCTTTATTATTGAGTTCCCCCCTATCAGTACTTTCTCCTCCTCAGTCTTCTGCTGTGCTGGCTGTCCCCCTTGCCTGCTGGCCTCAGTCCTCCTGGATGAACCTCCATCATCAGTTTTTTTTCCCTAATTTTGCCACTCTCTCCACCCCCCATACCTCCCCCTCCAGGGCCCTCCCCTTGTAGGATCCACTGAACTCTGCCATCTTTCCTGTTCCTATAACCCTCATTTCCTTGCCTTTTTCTTCCTCCACCACCCTTCCCCCTCATCCCTGTCCAGTGTTGGACCTGTAACAGACTTCATTTCCACCTCCTGCACAGTCCCCCTTCACCTTGACCTCCTTCTCTCTGTCTGAGATGTGATCCCTCCCCATTGTCAAACTTTCGATTTCAGAATTTTGTGTGCATTGTGGACCACAGAAATTCTCTCCCTCCGCCCCTAGCTCTGTTTGCAGAGGTCCCCTCTGCACCTCCCAGTGCTTTTCCCATAGTATTCTCTACCCTAGTTCCTGGCCGTGGCTCATTTATGTCCATCGAGGCCCCATCCCTATCCACTTTCTACTCTCTTGCCTTAGCCTCTACAACCATAGACTCCTCTCTGCTTCCTCCCCTATGCTCAGGCTCCTCTAATGACTTACCCAGGTGTGTCCCCAAAGGCCCCTCCAAGATGACCACTTTGGGTGAATGGCCTGCCACACTTACTGAGTGTACTTATCTGACTTTATAGTATCCATCCTGGCTGTGTGTTGTGTGGAGCTGTTGGAGGGATGTTCAAACATAGGTGATGTGGGCTATGACCCTGGGGCCATGATCACCTCCCCAATCCTCCATGGATATTTTTCATAGCTGTTTCCCTGGTGAACCAGGGACATGCAATGACGTCCTGTCACTGAAGTGCTGACGTGTGCCACCACTCCATCACCTGATCGTAGCTCCATATGTACCTTGTGCTCTACCCATTTCCACCAGGGCTGCTTTGTAGCTGTGTTAATCCCAAATCACTCTCTGTGAAGGGACATCTGTCCTTCGTATGCTTGATCCCTTCCCCACTCTGCCTATACCATGTGTCCATAGCACATTCTCGATCCTGAGTCAGTTGCGTTGTGCTTGGTATGACGTCCAGCATGTTAACCATAATCGACACCGTAACTGCTAGGCACACATTGTCTTGTGTGATTGCCTTGTGTAATTGATGACATTTTCTTGAAAGCAAGCACAGTACCTTATGTTACATTGTTTCCTTCTTTTTAGAGTGATGTGTTTGTCTGCAAACATGCAGCATCGCACTGGGTGCATGACATACTAGGACGCCAAAGGTGCATGAGTGATACCATCCTGTGTGTGACAGTAATCAGAACAAAACGGCCAGAGGCAAACGGAGTGTACTGTGGTTTCATGGAGGCTGATGAGACTTATGATGATGATTTATTGACACAGTCATTTCTTGCTGAGTTCAGTCAAAATTTATTGCAGTGAATGGCGCACAATATACAGTGTCCTGTGTATTCTTACATTATAAGTAGTCTACACAGTTATGAGTCGACAAAAAGTTGGTCTGCTATACTACCTATTATTGTTCTCATTGCATTCTCAGGTTCAAGTTCTATTAACGACTAGTAAACATTTGTTTCCAGTGTGCATTCAGAAACATAACTTAAGTTGACACGTTATACTGTATGTCGCATTGCCAAAAATAATAGTAATGCAGTAATGATGTAGTATTGCAGCATGGAAAGTGAGGAATCTACTGCTGCGGCACCAGTTTAAATTGCTGCTCAATGTGTTTTTTAAATAAAAAAGAAACACATTACATTTAGTGTGTTTTATTAACATGAACTTTCTGTCACATTTGTCATATTATCCTTTTTGGCTGTTATTACGTGGGTCTGGGTTTGCTGTGTATTCTTGGATGACATTGATGAATAACTGAACAGGACAGACTCCATTTGCAGCACATTATGCCTGTTGCTGTATCGAGAGTGCTACAGTATAAGCCATTGGAGTGCATCCTCTGCAGGTGCCAGTCCTCCCCCAATGTGATCTCCTGCCTCCACATTATTATGCCACTTTCCCACAGGCATGTTCAGATCCCACAGTAACAGTGTCCTACTCCGTCCAAAGCCTCGGTGCTATTTCATGTTTACTGTCAACTACTGGTCTACATTTTCAAACTTCTTGTTCGGCATAGACAGTACTGCAAGCATGACCCTACCATCTTTTGGATCTTGCAGGGTAACCCATATGGCATCAATGGACCCTCTGTGGAAGATATATTGTTAAGGTTAAGTTGTTAAGTAACTACCGTACTTTATAGACTGTGCCACGGTGCATTAAGACAACACACCACCCAGCAGTGGTCAGTCACCTATTAGCACAGAGTTATTCATGAACTAAATATTTCATGTAGTCTGTGAATACTGTACTGTGCATACTGTGTATAACAGTACAGTGTCATACATGATTAGACAGTGAGACCATCTAAGAATGAAACACGTAGGTAAGAAAGTCAGTAAGTATAAGAAAATTAAAACTGATCAAAGAAACACAACACATTTAATGTCATAATATATTTGGAATAACATACCATCACAGTAAGTAATAGAATTCCATGTGTGGGATTGGTCGCAGTCATGAATCTCGCAACAACACTGTGCGGTGAGCACTGAGATGCTTGGCCAGCTGGTTATGATTGTTCTATGATATTTGTAATATAAAAATGTAGTATGTGATTTTCTCACGTATGACAGTATGGATGATGGGTGCTCCCCCCCCCAAGGTTTCAGAGAAGCTACAGGATATATAAACCTGAAACCAGGAGGTAATTAAAAGTCTAGAGAGACTTAATTAAGGGTCTCCTGTTTTTCTATCTTAATTAGAACTGACCCAGCTGCCAGGATATAGGGCCCGTAAACTTTTACAACATCTTAGAGGAAAAACATTTTATACCAACATGGTGTGAAAAGTCATAAAATCCTTTGATGTGCCCTGGGAATAGGAACTGCTTGAGATCAAAGAGGGATGTTAATTAAGAGAGTCATATTGGAAATTCGTTTTTGCTGATATCACCTTATTTAATATACCTCCTGATAGGACATCCTGTTTGTATGTTTTTTATATTCTAAAAGGAGGAGCTAGATAACATCATAGAAGGGGTGTGGAAACACAGAGTTTTAAAAAGTATACTGTATTTGAACTTGTGACATTTCTTTTTGGGCTCTTAAGAAACAAGATCTAACTTAAACACTGTAAAGAGGTAACACATTAGATAGAAAAAGTCTAATTGAATTGTGGTAGGAGTTTATGTTTTGTACTTTAACCTTGTTCTTTTAAGTGATTGTATGTTTTGATATAGTGTTCTGTGTTTACATTATATATTTTTATCCATTTTAGTAAAATATTATTTTGAAAGCCTGCCTGGGTGTGTCTTAAGTTCTTTTGCATGACGTGATAGCGGTTAAGACTGACAAAACTGTTCAAAGCTTTCTGGTGTTACTAAACTGGGAAAAGGTAAGAATATACCTAAGGTTTTTTATAGAGTTTTAAGGGTTCTTTTTAGGATACCTGGTTAGGTGCCCTTAGGCGAAAGATATCAGGCATCCCCCCGAAGAGCATATTATCTGAGCCTGTACATTTGGGTACGCTAGCATAAGGTTCACAGTTTGAATCCCCCCAGAACTTGAGACCAAAGCTGATTCGGACTCACAAGAAGACAGGAGGGTTACCCTGTCTGTTACCTGTTCACAATACTGTGCTCTGAGGCTGGCACTGTGGGAGCAGAGGGCCTGACCTGCTGAGTGCATTTGTGACAAGCATTACCCACCACTGGTTCCTCCACAAGAACATCAACATTTTCCCCATCTTCCAGCAACAGCCAAAGAATGTTATCCTCTCTTGTTGGCAGTGTTACCTTTTGTGTCAGGAAGACACCAGGAGTGGTTGCAGGAGGATCGGCTCCCTGGCACATCTGGTAGCTGGAATGCTCCAATACACCACTGGTAGATTAAAGTCATACAGTACCACAGTGCTCACTTTGACACTGAGCCTCCTTAGCTACTCCTCCACTTCCCAATCTCTGTCCTCTTTTGGGGTTGGGGACTATAAATAACCCACACTCAAACCTTAGCATCATTTGGTGAGTGAAGCTGCATCCAAATGACTTCAGACTTAAGTTTTTAACTTAACCTTTTAACCTTAACTTTTTCTCTATCCATAATGAATAATGTCAATGCTGTGATGGCTTAATACCAGTCGTGGTTTTCGGTTGCACATATCTTTGTAATGCCAGCTATGTCTACCTCCCCCTCTGCCATCACTGCCTGCAACTCTGCCATCTTTTTCCCCATGATCATAGCATTTCATGATATCACTCTCCACCCAGAGCCTCTCCTTGATGCCTCCTTACCCTCCCCCCAAACCCCTTTCCAATTCAAATTTGGCAGTATCCTTGCTGTGGTGGGAGGTCCCCTAGACCCACTCTCCTGGCTCAATCAACTTCTGCTGCACACTACACAGACAGTTAAAATTATAAATTTTGATGATAAATTCCAACAGTCTCCACTTTAACACCTGTGAAACTTATTTACTGAGATGTATCCTAACCCCTGCATACAGATTTGTGTTCTCAAAAGTGCTATCCGGCTGTACCACCAATCCATACCCCATGTATTCACAGCATTCCCTCAGACACTTGACGAAGTCCATGATTCGGTGCTATAGCACACGCCTGGGAACAAGGAAACCTACGTTCAAATCCTAACACAGAAACTTCATCATTATGTGACTATGAGCTACTCACTTCTGCACTTCATCGCTGTACTCAGTCAAGGCACTGTCAGGAGTTATAAGAATGCTAATGTCCTTACCCACTCACTGCGAAGAATACACACTTCCATAAAGCTATCATGAACTGCCTCTATCCTTCTCCATTACAGATCATTTGTTCACAGGTGCCCAACGATGTGCGGTCTTCCAACCACCTACCTTACACATCTATCAATATTCTGACCCACCCTTCCTGCTGTCATGCCAGGCATGCACTACACCCAGATGTTCCTTTTATGGCAACCTTCCACCAACCAAAACACCTTTAACTATAGAGTATACCACAATTAGGACCCCTCTGTTATAATGTGATCTCACTCTTGTTGATTGAGATTACTCTACCACCCGACCTGATCCCTCCTCCTATCTCACCATTTACACCACCCTTTGAGTCCCCAATTCTGTCCCTATATTCCACCCATGGACAAAGCATGGCCTGTGTATCCACTCCGACTGAGAGCCATTACCCTGGTGCTGAGGAAAAGAGATGTGGAACAACTAGGGGTCACATTTTGAAGATAGAGGTGGGAGGCGTAGAGGAAACGTGAAGATATTTTTTCAGAGAGGGTTGTGGATGCATGGAATGGCCTTCCTGATGAGGTCATGGTGATGAAAACAGTGATGGAATTCAAGAATGCATGGGACAGACATAAGGCAATTTGACAGTGGTGTGGAAAGGGAACACTAAATCAATGGATGAAGGGTTTCACATTGCCACAATGGTTGAATAGAAGTGCACTGTCAACATCTGGGGTACCAGTTTGCAGGGTTAACCTTTTGGAACAGTCTCAGTAACAAACTCTGGATTGTGGTCCTGACATGAGACATCTCAGGACAAAGGTCACACAAAGCTGAGCATGTGCCACCATGCCCATTGCAGCAGAAGGCGGTCATGAGGATTCTCCACAAACACTCTAGAACATTTTTCCTTTATCCTTACCTAGTGAGGATACAGTGATGACTGTATGTTACATTACAGCCCATATTTCAGGCAGTGGGCCACTTGATCACTCCAGTGAGGTCACCATCAGGGGAAGCAAACCATCATGCTACACTGCCCTTTGCTGAAATCAAACTTTTGAACAGCCGTCAGTGTATCCCCTTAAGATGCAACACACTTCTGTCAATGAGTAATGCTCATTATCAAATCTACAACTCACAACTGACAGATGAAACACACAACTTTAAAGTATGCTGCTTCACCAAGCCACACCTTCTGACAGTGGCACCAGCAACAGCTATCGGGGTAACAATGCAGGTGAGAGTTGGATAAATGACTGCACTGCAGTGACAGGCAAAGAATGTAGGATATGGCACCAGAGGATTGCTAACAACAATTTAAACATGCGGGGGCCATTGCAATCACCTCTGTGGATCCACAGTGGAGGAAGAAAATGAGAGGCTTGGTGTTTGCTGGGATATATGGTGTGACAGGTGAATGAAGTGAAAGATGGAAGTAGGAGGAAATATTTACATGATGTAGAACAAATAAAAATGGTGGACGCAAAATCATTTGCTGCATCTTTTCTTAGTGGCCCACAAACATACACTGTCATGACATCATGAAATTGCACTGCATAAGCACAGCCAATGCAGTTCTGATTTAGTCCAGGCACAGAGCCATTGCCATGGAAACTGCATTTCATGTATCTAAAGTTACTAAACAGTACCAACAGCTATGTAAATGGAATTCATATTTTGGATCTCTGACTTCTACTTTGTAAATGTGTACACACATAAATATAGAAGTACTTGAAATATAAATGTACTGTTCAAAACATGTCCTAGGGGAATGTGGAAGTCAATAGATATAAAATACTGGCTGCAGATGACATGATGCCGTTTTGGAATGAAATTATGGAAATCCACATCTGGTCTTTCAAGGAATGACAACCACCTGTACCTCAAAGCCTCATCAGATGGCATTTTATGAAATGTGACCTTCTCTTCACCATGCAGTCGTCCGGTTGTATTTGAGCAGTTGAGTACCATACATGTGAACATGGTATTTGATATAATAATGCACAAACACAGAATAAGTACCTGAGCATAAAATGCACACTAAGGGATTCACAATGTGCAAGAGAGGTTAGAACAATGTGTACTAATAACCCTCTAACTGATAAAACTATGTACTTTGAAATAAACACACATAGCACACCATATGAAGTTTGCCATCAACTGAGACAGAGACTATATGCTCAACTTCATTTATTCATTTTTCCCACCACAACACCCCATACATCCAATCATGCTTACCAGTAAAACATACTTAATTCACTGTGTGCATGCAGATCGCGCTTGTGCCTTTAAATGAGCGAACGCATGATGCACGCGCCTGCATCACTGTGCAATGACTGAGAAACGCTGCAAGAGGGCTAGCAAGAAGAACCTGCACATGGACATGTGTCATGCATGAATATGGATACAAACTGGGGGTACTGTGAAATGGCGACCAAGACAAACTGCAAACAGGAGGATGGGGTACGAAAAACAGACATAATTATGCTGGCAGATGAAGAATACTGAGGAAGTAAACACAGTGACTGCAGACTGATTGGAGCACTGCACTAATATTAAGGTACAAAAATGTTATCCACAGTTTTCCTTTAACAGCATACAAGGAGCAGCTGTGTGTGAGCCTGTCCACCCCACTGGCAAAACAATAGGCTTTGTTGAGGACCATCCTTACTCTAGAGGGGGTAGTGCCACAGGCAGCTCCATAGATTGGGAGACCATAGTTGAAAAGAGGTATGATCGTACCAGAAACTACTAGGTGTCTGACCTCCTGGGTGATGTTAAGGCATTGCCTGTAGAGCCCTCCTAACATTCTATTGGCCAGATTTGTGATGTTGTCAACATGTATAGAGAATGAAAGGGTGTCATCAGGGTGACACCCGGTACTGGAAGGACTCAACATGGTTCAGGATAGTCCGTATTCATTATGGATAGTAAGGGAGGGTCTTTCTCTTCAGATGTGGACCAGCAAACAACATGATCTTTTCTTTTTTTATCTGGACTCACCTTCCTCCTGTTCAGCTCTCCCCATCCCCTGGGACCATTGTCACTCCCACTGGTGTTCACTCCAGATTGACACCCCGGGGCAAGGCCACTGGGAGAGGCCACCCCCGAGTATCCTTCCGAATGGTGCCACATTGTATAGTCCAGTGGTATGAGTCTCTAGGCTCGGCTTTGTGCAGCTGGGCTACTGGATTCTGTTGTCCATTTTGTCCCCGTAGTGATGGAAGGTGTGGCTTGCAATGATGTAAGGTTGCACGTGTCCATGTCCGGCACACTTCACGGAACTACTAAACTTCCCCTGCACTGGTTCCCACCCTCTGCTAGGGGTCAGTCGCAGACCGAGTGCTTTCCCACACTCCCCCTGGAGGAGAGCAGTACAACAGACACTAGATCCTCCTCCCCAGCTGGCCCTCCAACTCCTGATCTCTGCATCAACACGGGTCATCAGCCACAAGCAGAAATCCAACCGCTTATAGCTCGATCAGTAGATCTCTGAGAGTTCTCATGCTATGTACTGCTGTTGAATACCACCACATCATCAGCATATATGAGCACCTTCAGAGAGGGCAGGGTTCAGGAGACTGTTTATAAACAGGCTAAAGAGAAGAAGGCCAAGTATTGATCCTGAGGGTCACCAACTGAGACTTCATTGGCACTTGAGAGAATTCCATCAGTCTTTACCCTCTGAGTACATCCTGTGAGTAGCAATGGAACCAGGCTGAGGTTTCAGAGGAGATGCCCAGGGAGGAGAGCTTGTCAAGCAGTAATGAGTGGTTTACTAAGTTGAAAGCTTTGGTCAAATCTATGTAGGTGGCTCCTACTAGATGACCTTTGTCAAGGACTTCATGCAGGTGCTTCATGTATTCTGTTAGTGCAGTACCAATGTTGTGTAACTTCCTGAATCCATACTGCTGTTTGCACATTAATTCATACTTATTTAGGCAGAGGACGAGTTGATCTGAGACTATTTTTTCCAGAGCCTTGGAGAGAGGAGAGAGGATTGAGACAGGCCAATAGTTGGCTATGTTGGTGCAGTCCCCACTTTTGTGTACAGGGGTTACTGTTGCTGCTTTCCAGAGATCTGGGAACAGAGTATTGCAGTGAGAGGTCAACTGTCTTAGTCAATGGAAATGCAAGTTCTTTGAGCACCCGGGCCAGCAACTTACATCCATTGAATCCCCTCCCCACTCCTTGTTTTTCCCACTATCCATTTTACATATTTATGAATTTTCTTGATAGTGACATGTTTGAAATAGAATTTGGGAAGCTCAATGTTGGGACCGGAGGGTTACATTGACCCGGGCAATCACCAGTGGTGCGCACAGGCTCATTGTTGGAAGGGAAAGGGATGACTGAGCTCAGGTCCAAGAAGGCTGTGTTGAAAGCATTTTCAATTTCAGCTGGATCAGTGGTGACACCCCATTAGTGTTCAGCATTGTTGGAGAAGATTTTTCATTATTTTGAAGGAGGTCTTTTAGGTTATTCCAGAATTTCTTTCCATTGTTCCAGTAGTTCTTTTGCTGGCCTTTGTAAAATGCCACTTTAGCCTGTCTTATCTCCCTCGTGAACTTATTACGAGCTTCTTTAGATTTCTGCAGGTCACTCAGAGAGCCAGTGTCCCTTGCATGACACCAAAGATTATCCCTACCTTGCATGAGGGCAAGGAGTGCCGGGAGATCCAACCGCTGAGATACCTTGCATTGTGCGCTTCTTTAGGGGTGCAAATTTTGTTGCAGGCATCTGTGAATTGGTTTACAAAGTACTTGAGTCCAGTGCAAAAAGTAGTATAGTTCTGTAGCTGGGAATGTATATCCAGTCCCAAAACAAACAGATGTCTAAATAGTGGTCACAGATAACTAGTGACCCATCTGGAAAGAAGCTGCCATCCAGCTTTTATCAGGCAGGCACACACTGAAAAGAACAGGAAATAATGGTGACAGGTTATAACCAAAATGCCAAATGTCACATCCCTCTCCGGTACTGCCACTACTAATAGGGAAGGAAAGGTTGTAGTAGGATGAATACAAATATACTGAGCCTGGGGCTTTCACTGCCACCAACCTCAGGGGCCTGTCTTCCTACACAGGCACAGACTTCACTCTGTGGTCTCCCCAGGAAGTCTTTGCCAGATACTAGTGGATCAGCTGATCCTCCGAGCAATGCCACACTCCCATCTCGCAGCTTGCAGGTCTCTCACACCTGCCACCTCCCTGAACACCAGCTCTTCCAGCTCCTCTCGCTGGTGGCCTGCTTTGTTGGCTGCTCAAAGCTGTGATCGCAGCCCGGCCACACAGTGCACTGGGTGCCTGAGACAGCTAGCTCAGTCTGACTGCAAATGAATGCAGCACAGTTCAGAGCAACTCAAATTCGGCACAAACACACTGTTTTCCAGCACACAAAAAGTCTGGGGGACTTGGATCAGTCACCCTTCCGCTCCTCACTTCCTAGTATAACACTACTCCAACTCAACAACTACTACTGGAGCCAACAGAACCGATAAATAAAACAAAAACAAAACCTGCTACTTTACTATGTACACTGGTATCTACTAAATAAAACTCTTAAGCTCCTACAACTTGCTGACTTTACTTTCCACTAATTAACTATATGAATGTCCTATTATTACACTTTGATTAACTAACATTACAAAAAAAAAAAGCACCAAGTCCATCACTGCCCTGCCCCTAGTAGGTTCTTTGAGTAGCAGTCTGAGAAAAGCCCCTTCTAGGGAGTCAAGGACGGCCCTGCTCCTTGCAAGAAGCAAAAATGGGTGTGTGTTGGGGGGGGTGGACACTAGTGCATTTTCAGGGGAAGATGTCCTGAAAGAATGATTTGACCTGAAGGTGGATAAAGCTATGGGACCAGGTGGGATACACCCCAGGGTACTGAAAGAGCTCAGGGAAGTGTTGGCTTTCCTGCTGACAGCCTTGTTCAGCAGCTCACTGGGAACAGGTGTGGCACTGGAGGATTGGAGAAGGGCTGAAGTGGTCCCGCTACAGAACAGTGGCAGCAGGTAGGAGGCTAGCAGTTACAGATCAGTCAGTCTAGTTTTGGCGGTGGGAAATTGAATGGAAACCCTACCGAAAGAGAGGCTGGTTGAGCAGCATCTAGAATCCCTCTGGCTGCAAGACCACAGGCAGCATGGATTCATGAGGGGATAAGGTCATGTCAAACAAATCTAATAGGTAAGTGAAGCTTGTGTTAAAACAGCTTTTTACCTGTACACCTCTGCCATTTTTCTTTCTTTTCACCAGTGTTCTAGCAGCTGCATTTGAGAAGCAGGAGGCAGAGTGCAGGTGGGATGAAAGGCGGGACCATTTTCAGCAACTGATCACTCAGGAAGGGTAAAGCTGAGGGATTTAAATCAGTGGGGACTGGGGAGCTAAGCTTTGGTGTGCATTTGAGCTTCATAAGCACCAACAAGAGAGGGGAGATCAAAAGGAAGCCTGTAGTTAAACAGTGAAGCTGTGTTAAAATAGTTTTTAACCTATGCTGTTTTTCCTCCTTTCTTTTCCCCAGCACTCCAACCACTGCACTCAAGAGGCAGGAGGCAGGGGGCAGAGTGCAGGCGGGAAGGAAGGTGGGACCAGGCTCAGCAACTGACCAATTGAGACCAAACAGAAACTGTTCCAGTGTATTTAATTCCATCCTCTCTAACATGCCCCACTCATGTTTGTGTCCCAAAATGTGAGTGGAACAGAAAAGAAGTGGCTTCTTAGGTATCAGCAGATGTTCGCAGTTGACAATAGGCACGCAGGGAGCTCTGCCGGTCCAGTGATGTAAGGCACACTACCTGTTCATTTGTTGCTGCCTGTTTAAAGGGAGTATTGTAAGTAGGTTAGGGGGAAACAACTATTGTAGGGAGCGGAGGTAAAGTCCTACAAAGTTTGAGTAAAGGGTAAACAAATAAATCAACAAAAGTGTGGCAACAGTGGTAACACCCTATCTAGGTTAGGAGGTTAAAGTGAGTAAAAGAGGCCAAATATCCTAACACCCTGTTTAGGGTCAACTTACTAAGGGCAAGAAAAAGGGATTGTAGAAGAATCCTATCTAGGGTAAGGGTTCAGACACACCAAAGGGGCAGGTTAAATACAGGAAGGGAAAAGTGCAGTGAAGCCAAGAAGGGATTGAAACAGAACAGGAATAAAAAAAAGGGGAAGGGTGGGGAAGCAAGTAGTTATGAGGATAAACAGTAATTCAGCATAGACGTGGTGCAGTGTAATGGCTGTGGAGCTGCAATCTTCAGAGACACATTTTGAAGACTGAGGTGTTTACCTATATGAAGGCACCTCTCTGGGCTAAGAGCAGAGGTCACTGGACTCTGGGCCAAACTGGCACAAGTACAGTGTACTGTCTGCCTCACTCAGGGGCCACTAAGATTGCCACTGCTCCCTCAAAGGATGCCAATAAAAGGCAGAGTGGCTGGACCTTGGTGTGCTCTGGGAGGGTAGGGGAGAAGGAAGGTGAGACACCCTCAGACTGTACCGCTGCACAATTTCTTCACTGTTCTGGTGGGGCAGGGAAGCCAGGAGGAGGCACCTGAGGCAGTAGTAAGACAGGAGGTGGGGGGTCCTCAAGTGAGGAGGCCCCATGGGGGAGGGAGAGGCATCCAGCCAAGGAGGAGGCAGTTGCTGGTGGGAGACTCCATAGTCAGGGGGATAGAGCTGGGAGGGCAGAGGAAGGGAGGGACAGGGTAGTAAAGTGCCTACCAGGTGCTTCGGCAGGGAGGACTGGAGGGTGGATAGTAGAGGTTGCCAAGGTAGAGGGAGTAGGTAGAGAGCTGGATTGTCCATCTGAGGATGAATGACCTAGCAAGGGATGATGCAGGGGTGGTGCAGGATAGGTTTAGGGAGCTGGGGAGGGGCCTGAAGCAGATATCTCATATGATGACCTTCACTGAGGTGCTTCCTGTGTACGGCTGGTGGAAGGCTAGGGAACTCTACACCAGGACCCTTAACAAGTGGTCAAGGCATGGTGCAGAGAGGGCTTTGGCTACAAGGGGACTGCAGTCCCACCTAGGGAGAGAGGGCCTGTATAAAACAGATGGCCTCCATCCATCCAGGAGGAAACAGCAGTCCTAGCTGGAAGATTTAGATGCTACTTGATAGGCATTTGAAATAGTCAAGGGGCAGAAAGGCTGGGGAGGCAGAGGTTAACTCTCCAGAGACTAGAGAAGCCCAGGGAGAAGAAATGCCCCAGGGAAGAGGGAAACAAGGACAGGGAGGAGGAAGGGTGGGCAGGACAGAAAAGGAACTAAAGTAGGGAGAGAGGGTAAGGAGGGTAGGCAGAGAGATATAGAAAAAGGTTGACAAGACCAGGGAACAGGAGGAACTAGGGATGGAAGCAGGAAGCGGACAGATTAGGAGAATAGGGATGCCGGCCCACTGGCACAAGGGCAGGGTGCCTACCTGTGACAGCAGTGACCGGGTTCAGGAACGGACCCAGGACGCTGGAGGAGTCGACTGGGGAGAAGGATTGAGTGTCTGAAGACTGTTCTCCTTCTCCAGGGGAGGGGGGTAAGGTGTTCGCCATAACACAGACACCTAGCGGAGGCCGGGTGTGCAGAGCAAGCCGACACCAGTAGCTCAGGGGGGCAGGGTGGTGGCTGACATCATTCCACACACGGGAAAAATGCTGCTGGATGCCCCAAATGAAGCCCACCCTTGGCTTCAATGAGCTCCCAGGCCAGCCCATCAACCTATCCTGTCGTTGTGGTACTCTAGGGGCCGGTGCCATGACCCAGCCCTAGGGGGTAAGCCGGGGGAGCCAGGGGGTATCGATGAGGCACGGCCAATATGGGAGTGGAAGCAGGGGTCCATGACCGGGCTGAGGCAGCGGGTAGCTGACGGCAGGAAAAGTATACTAAATAAAAAAAAAAAAAAGAGAGGGATGAAGACAATGGAGAGTCATGTGTGCCAACATAAGGAGCCTAGGAAACAAAATTCCTGATCTTGAGGTGATCATTTCAGAGGCAGGCCTGGATCTGGTGGTCATAACGGAGTCATGGTGCACCCACAAACACAGCTGGAAAGTGGCCATCCCAGGCTACACCGTGTTCTGGAAGGACAGGTCAGGGAGGAAAGGTGGGTGGGGGGGTTGTTTTGTATATGAGGGAAGGTATAAAGGCCACTGAGAAACAGGGGCACCGGGGATAAGGAAGGGCTGGAGGTACAATGGGTCAACCTAGAGACAGAGTCAGGGCCTTTATTAGCATGGGGGAGTGTACAAATCACCAACACAGGCGGAGGAATTAGACAGAGTTTGGGGCAGCCATTAGCAAAATGGCAAGCAAGGGGGAAGTATTGATTTGGGGGGACTTTAATCTGCTGGATGTAAACTAGGGCATTCTGGACACAGCCACAAGAAGAAGCTGGGCCATCCTTGACTCTCTATGAGGGACATTTGTCAGGCAGCTGGTTATGGAACCCACTATTCGATATTGTGCAGTGTTTATTTATTTATTTCTAGGAAGTACCTTTGAACCAAAGGCTCTTTTACAGAGGTTCCACATCGTAGTAATACATGGGCATAACATCATTTACAATGGTTACAAGTACACAATCAGATACAAGGAGGTTTCATGCCTAGAAAGACATGAGTACAGTACATCAGGTTACAGAGGTTACATAATTACAATGACAGGTATTACATAAGTAAAAATATACAGACACATAATTTAAAGCAGACTAGGTTGACAGGTTGTTAAGTGAACAATTTGAGAATCTACAGGATATAGAGCGAATCAGGTAGGGAACAGAGGATGATATAGTCTGTAAAATAATTAACTAATACTAAACACAAGAAGGCGAGAACTTGCTGGGCAGCAGTTCTTTTGTCTTAAGTGCTAAAGAGTGTAGTCATAAAGGAGGGCTAGACTCACTGGGGGGGAAGTGCTGAGGCTGGGACCTGGAGCCTACTAGGGCACTGTTAGCAAGAAGAGAGGAGAAGGCAAGAGTGCAGGTTAGAATGAGGGCAGCAGGAAAGAGGAGGGAAGAGTGTGGGGGAGTTCAGGTCTCAAAGTCACAGTTCCTGTTTGTGGCGAGGGCCACTTGGATTTTATCTTTAAAGGGGCCTATTTTGTCCTCTTTTGTGATGCCTAGGTCAAGCGCATTAAGCCAAAGTGGTGCCCGGTATTCGTAAGACCGTTGGCCTTGTGTGGTTCTACGGAAAGGGATGCAGAGGGCTGAGTTGTTTGTACCCCTAGTGGATCTGATGGAATTAAGTTGGCTAAGGAGGCTTTGCAGGCCTGGGGTGGTAAGTCCTAGCATAGCCTTCTTGGCGAGCATGCATACTTGATACTGGAGGCGACTGTCAAGGTTGAGCCATTTTGTTTGAGTGTACAACTCACAGGTGTGAGTGAGATAGAGTACACCTAGGACTAAATGATGCTTTGTTTAGTGTTGTTTTGATATGTTTCAAAGCAGTTTGGGAGGCAGCCCCATATACTGCTAGACCATAGTCTATCACTGATAGGACTAAGCTATTTACAGCAGTTCTGAGTGCCTCAAAAGTCAGGCCTTTTTGGTGTCTGCACAGTAATCCTAGTGTAACCCCCCTACAAATGGGGTTCCCAAAAAGTCTTCCTTGAGCTTGCCTAAATGCTCACTGCCAGGCTGGTGTCCTGCGTTTTAGCAGTTTAAATGTGATTACCAGAGCCTGTATAGCCTCTGTGTACTGTCTCTTTAAGAGCTGCCTGATTGCAGCCTAAGTAATCTGAGAGGGAGTTCTGTTGAAAGATGTAACTATTTGCTGAAAATCATTTAGAGTGATAATGATAATGTAGTTTGTCTAACCTGCTTCTTTGTAGCAAGGACTGTTTTGTTTTGTCTCCACTGTCTTGGGCCTAGACTGCAAATTGGACCAATCAGTTCCTGGTGGGACCTAAAATGTAGCTGGACTACAGGAGCTGTCTGAAGTGAAAATTTGTAGGAATTGTAGTTTTGAACTTGTTGCACCTTTTTGCAACTGAATGGGTAGTTTTGCTTTGACTGACAGCCAAATCAGCCAACCAAACCTTTTGATCTCAGGGATGTCCCTGGCTGCTTGCAATTTTCAGTTAGTTCTGAGCTGGAAAGTGAAATGAGAAGAGTCAAGGTATTTTGAGCAGCAATCCTGAGTGGATTTGCATGGGAAAACTGTGAAAGGGCTGAGTTTTTGGCTTGCATGTCTGCTGCTGCTCCTGAGAGGGAGAGAAGAGAATTATTTTGGACTAAATCCAAGTTTGTGTGACTAAAATAAGCTGCTGAAGTGGGCCAGGCTCAACCTGAAGAAGACCAAAGATTTTGCTGAATGTGATTGGCCTGTCAGGAGTTCCAGCTACCTCTAAGCTCCCAGTGTGTGCAGAGACTTTACGATTGTGACCGGTGAGTGCTTTGCCAGGTACAGTAGAATTCCCGTACATGTAAATGTGCTATGAGCTGCTAGTGGGTTGTGAGTTAGTTCCCACTGTGTGAACTGTGTTCTGCTTGCTGAAACTGTATCCAGACCAAACGGACTGCATCCGATTTGTCTCCATGCGGTCTGGGCCTTGCCAGACTGGCCCAGCCAGACTACCCACTGCACAGAGAAGCCATCAACGAGACCTGCCTGGGGATCAGCCCCCTGCTCCACGCTTGAACAGGAATGACGCCTCTGCGACTCATATGGGCCCTGCTTCTCCTGGCACAGATCAACCACCTGCAGTCTCGATTTTTGTCCAGCCTGTGTCCAGTCTTGGGTATCGTGAGTAAATACCAGGGTAGATCCCTGCAACAACAGCTTAATCTGAGTGTGTCATCTGATTGTCTTGTTGTTTCGTTTCCTTTATGAACTGAGCCCTCTGGCTCCGGATTACAAATATTGTGTACTGTGCATGTTGTGTTTTCCATCACAGGGCCCCAACCAGCTGCAACCCCGGACAACAGTCCTGGCTAGCCCATCTCTTCTCCACCTGGGTACCCAGAGGTGTGACTCTGTGGGGGGACTCAAAGCACATGCATAACTGCTTGATTGATATAACCGTTAAGCTAGTGAACCTAATTTTGCCCCTTCCTTGTTCAAGTCCCCTGAATAAATCCGATCTAACTTTTTTTGCATGTAATCTGACTGTGGTTCCAGTTTGAGCTCAAAGTACTGTATTGTTGCTATTTGCTGTGCGTAACCTTGTTTTATAGGGGTCCCCAGGGTCGAGCCAGAGGAACCAGCCCTGGTGGTAAGTGCAAATAGTGTGGGTACTTGTGTGGTGTACCAGCGGTATTGTGAAAGTGATTATTGTACAGTGTTCAGGCCACTAGAGGGGAAAGAGGGGGGTTACAGTGTCCCGGAGGGCTGTGCCCAGGTTAGCTTGACCACTATCAACCCTGACCTCCGGGTGGAGGCACCTGTTTCAGAACTCAGTCCCCTTAACCTGCTACTAGCCAAGCAGGTGGGGTAGTAGCCCTTGGGACAGCGCTGCCTAGGGGTTACACTAGTTTTGTATTTGATGACTTTGCAACTGCGACTATGTGTTGGTTAAATGAGAGGGTGCGGTCCAGTGTCAATCCTAGGTATTTAAACGTTTGAACCATCTCCAGGGAAGTGTTCTGATTGTTATGAATGCAAAGTTGGTGAGTGTGGTGTTTGTTATGTGATGATGCGAATAACATAGTCTTAGTTTTTTATACTTGAGGAGCAGTTTTGATTGAAGGAACCAGTGCTTAGCGTGTGAAATTAGCCTGCATTGCTTTTCCAATATGTAGGGGTTAGAATTACATGAATATAGGACCGCATCATCTGCATACAGTAGTAGCTGGTCATTTACCGATTGAGGGAGGTTGTTTAAGAACAGGCTGAACAGTAGAGGGCCAAGGATAGAGCCTTGAGGAATGCCTGTGTTAACACTAAGGTTGTCGGAGAAGGTGTCCAGGATTTTCACTTTTGGACCCTCCCAGAGAGCTAGCTTCTGAACCATGCTACTGTTGCAGGAGAGGCCGGTACTGGAGAGCTGATCCAGGAGCAGATTGTGATTGATTTGTATGGAAGGCCTTGGTGAGATCAATATGTTGCCCCCACCAAGAGCCCTCTGTCTAGAGCATTACGGATAAAGCGTAAACTCCACTAGAGCGGTTGTGGTACTGTGTTGTTTTCGAATCCATGTTGTTGCTGACATTGTAAATGATACTTGTCTAGATATTTTGTCAGTTGGTCACTTACTTCACTCCACTGCCTTGGAGAGTGGAGGAAGAATAGATATTGGGCGATAATTTGTAGAGTTGGCCCTGTCACCACTTTTGTAAACAGGGGTAACCACCGCCACCTTCCAGATCCGTGGGAGTTCCCCTGATACCAAGGAGAGATTTAAGATTTTGGTGAGGGGTTTAAGAGATATGTCTAGGGTGAGCCTAACTAGTTTTAGGTCAAGTTGATCAGAGCTAGTTCTGGAATTACCTAGTGCTTTTAGGATGTACTTTTTTGCTTCCATAAAGGTGATAGCTCTGAAGTAGAAAGGTGGATGGGAGTTTGATTGGGTCCCCGGGTTTTGTTAGGTGCAAGTATCCGATTGGTGTTGAAGGAAGCTAGGGGACAACACTCCACTGAGGTCAGTAAAAGCTTTGTTGAAGACATTTGCTATACGACTGTGAACCTGCGTAGGTTGGCCTTCAATGTTCAGGAAGGTGGGGGGAGTTTTATTAGGTTTACCGGTTAGGGACTTGATGTTCTCCCAGAACTGTCTACTGTCACCCCATGAGTTTGTCAGCTCATTTTTAAAGTGAGTGTTTTTGGCCTTGCGAATAGCCCAGATGCATTTATTCTGTGCAGCTCTATAGTTCTGGTAGTCTGTCTGGTTACCAGAATTTCTTGCTTTGTACCACAAGTCATCTCTATTTTTCATGAGGGCTAGTAGCTTTGCCGTGATCCAGGGGCTGTCATAGTCACGGATCCTTCTTTTGGTGTAGGGGGAGTAGACATTGCACACTTCATTGAATTTGCTTATAAAGCATTCAAGGGCAGTGTTGAAATCTGTTTTGTGGTCAATAGAGCTCCAATCTTGGAGGCTGAGGTGTGCTCTTAGAGCTCCCAACTTGCTTTTCTTCAGAAGTCTAGTAGTAATAGTCCTGGCTGGTGCTTTTGGGGCCTTATTTGACTATTTACATATTACTGGGGAGTGGTCACTGAGGGACTCAGGGAGAACCGTGATGGAGGATATTCTTTCTGGCCAATTTGTGACCACCCAGTCGATTACTGACCCTGTGCCTGTTCTGCTGTTATATCAAGTGGGGGAGTCTACCAATTGCACAAAGTTGAGAGTGGCTAATGACTCCTTGTAGTGTACAGCTTCAGCAGAGGACCAGTTGATATTAAAGTCTCCAACCATTATCAGCTCTGTGTTTGGTCCCCCTTCAGAGAGGTAGTTGATGACAGAATTGAAACCATTCGCTTGTTCCTTGGGAGGGATATAGGCCGAAACTATTGTTAGGGTATTCCCGTTCTTGCCAAGTATTACTTTTATGGCCATCAGTTGAGCCCCACATTTGGTGTCATATGGGTTAAGAATTTGGCCCTGAATGTGGTCTTTAACATATATAATACAACCACCTCCTCTTTTACTGAGTCTGTCTAGTCTGAATGCAGCATACCCAGTGAGTTGTATAGCAGGGTCTGGCACCCTAGGTGATAGCCAGGTCTCTACTATTGCAAGAATGTCGGGCCGGTGCTGCTGGACCCAGACTTGGAGAGTGTCAACATTTTTGCTAGCAGGCTGCAGATAGTTATTGATGCTATTGTTAGTCCATTCTGTTTCTTATGAACTGTTGCAGTGTATGTCATTGGGCCTGGGTTGGGATGAATATTACCGGAGATCAGTAGCAGCAGCCATGTGATCCTTATAGCTTGCCATTTTAGATATGTTAGGGCCTGTGATTGTGTAATGCAACGTGATTTTTTTTGGCATGCTACATGGGTAGGTTAGGGGTACATCACTAGCAGGTGGAGGGAGGGGATAGCCAGCCTCTCTACTGCTCATATAGACCCATGTAGTGGGGGTATGATGTGCCGCATTACTGACAGCTGCACATTTGTGGTTTTTGTGTTATCCAGGTGGTGATATTGTGGCACTACAGTCTGGAGGTGGAGAATTAATGTCCTCCTCCTCATATTCTGCAATGCGTCCTTGATGAAGTCATATTCGTATATTGGCAAGTGTTTTGTGTGGTCCTGTCCTGTAGAGGGGGCCAGTATCAGAACTGATAGAAATAGAAAGAGGGTTCTAAGGAGGAACATATTGTGGACTACAGCAGGGAAAGAATTCCACCGGTGTGTTTACAGATGGTGGGAGAGGGTCTGCGTTTAACCCCTGTAGGTAGATTGGTGCTAGAAGCACGAGTGGTTAGAGGTGAGAGTGGATGGCAGGCTTATCTAGTTTTTAAGGAGGGTGAGAGAGAGGAAAAGGAGAGCCCACTGAGGAAGGACCATTGTGATGATAAAATCTGGGGAACAGAGTGTGTTGGTCCTGGTATTTACAAACAGGGGCAGCATTGCAGATGTCGCAGTGGGTAATCCCCTGGGTACAAGTGATCACCATACTGTATGGTTTGGCATACAGTTTGGGCAGGAGAAAAGTCACACTAGTGTAACCCCCCTAGAAATGGGGGTTTCTTATAATGTCTCCCTGGGCTCTTAAAATGCTCACTGTCAGGATGGTGTCCTGTCTGTAGTAGTTCTGATTGTTTGCATGGGAGTGCCCTAGTAAGCCTCTGTGCCTGTCTCTTTAAGAGAGCATCTATGCTGTGTTAGAAAATCAGTCTGGGCTGGGTCCGAGTGATTTAAGGCTTGGGACCAGTCAGACAGTCCATTATTCAGCTCCATTCTGCAATTGATGTTTGTGCAGAGGGAACCCTATTAGGAACTGTGATTGTGTACTGTTTATCTGTCATAATAACAATAGAGGAGTTTGTCTAGCCTGCCTTCATTGCAGCTTGAACTTTTGAATGAGAGCCACCATTTTGATTCTGGACTGCCAGTGTTGGACCAATTGAACCTCAGGGGACCTAAAATGGAGACTGTCCCCAGAGGTCTTTTGGAAAGGAAAGTCTGTAGTAATTGTAGTTTTAAGGGTTTGGCACCTAAACAGACCTGGAGGGGGCTTTTCTGTGACACAGTTCCTCAGCCAACTGAACTTTTGGAATACTGGGAAATCCCCAGAACTGCTGAAGCAGAGAGTCAGTTGAGTGTTGGAGTTTAGAGAGTGAACAGCTCGAGCCATCGAGCAGCTGCTCCTGAAAGGAGTGTAGGAGAATCGGTGAGAGGCTCTGCTGGCTTGCCTGTCACATCTCCAGTTCAGAGTATCACTTTGTGTGTGGACATTGGACTCTCCGATTGCTGGTCTAGACCTGCATCAGAACAGAGAAAAGTGTGTTATTGCTGATAATGAATGGACCGAAGACTTGCTCCAGAATCGATCGGCCTGCCAGATGTCAAAAGTGAACCTCAGATCAAAAGGTTTGCGCAGTGAAGCTGTGATTGGCAAACAGACTTTATCCGAACTGTGGCTAAATAAGCTAAGGTTATAGATGTGCTGAATGTGTTTCATGGGTCGCGATTTGGTTCCCCACAATGAGTTCTGTTATGCCCGCTGGAGGCTTTTCGAGCTCTTCACCATGAACTGTATCCAAACTGTCTGTTCTGCCTGGGCCCTGCCATCTCAGCCTAGCCCACTGCTCCTGATTCTGAGACATTCTCGGAGGAAGACCCGCTCGGGGATTCAGCCCCTGTTCAACAACACCAAACAGGTAGCAACCACCAGGAGGTGAGTTTTGTAAGCTCTACTTCCCCTGTCAATCCAGTACAACAACACAAGGTCTTCATCTTGCCTGTCCTACATCCTGGTCTGGGTAGCTTGAGTACAAAACAGGGTAGCTCCCTGCAACATCAGCTATAATCATTGTATGTCATCTGATTTTCTTGTTTTGGGTTTATTGCAATTGACTGAGTCATCCGGCTCCGGGTTACAAATATTTGGGTTGAGTGCATGTTAATTGTTTCCTTTCTAAGGGCCCCAACAACAGCTGCAACACTGGCATACTCCAGGCAATGCGTCTTCAGGCTAGCCTGTTCAACCCACTGGGTACGTGGGACTGTGTCAAAGGGACTTTCAGCGCATGCTGAAATCAATCTGAATGAAATTAGAGATACCAATCACTTGCTAGATTTATGCCCTGCCCTTGTTCACTTCCCCTGAATAAACCAAATTATGGGTTTCACATTTAACCTGGCTAGTGTGTACCTTATTGGTTGGGTTATTGCTGTATTATGGTAATGTTGCATTACTGGTCTTATTTACCAGGGGATCTCCAGGGCAGTACCAGAAGATCGAGCTCTGGTCGTAAGTGCAAGGAGCGTGAGCATATCATTGCTGTCATATGGTAAATGTGAATGTTCTGCTGCTAAATTAGGCCACTAGAAGGGTTGGTGGGTGGTGATAGCATCCCGGAGGGCTATAACAACAGCAGCTACGCTACCCCAATACCATTCCTACAGGTGGAGGCACCCGTTCACCGAACTCAGGCCCCTCAACCTGTGCATAGTCACTCAGGCAGTGGGAGTAGCCCATAGGGTAGCACCACCTAGGGGTTACACTAGGATGAGGGTCCTAGACTTCAGGTGGGCAGATGTGAAAGAAATGGGAAACTGCATTTGTAAATACCTTAAAGAAGGGGATGACTGGAGCAGAGCAGAGGCTCAGTGGAAAAGGATTAAGGAGTGAATAACCAAGGCAATGACATGCTGTTTGAAGGAAGTGAGTAAGGGAAGGAGGAGGAAGGGGCTGCTATAGTACTCTATGGAGATGGTAAAGGCAGTGAAGAAGAAGAAAACAGCATTCAGGAAGTATAAAACAACCCAGACAGAAGAAGACAAGGAGGTGTATATGGTAAAGCAAAAGGAGGCAGGAAGGAGGGTGAGAGCTGTTAAAGCACAAACAGAGGAGAGGATAACCAAAGATGTCAAAAAGGGGACAAGACCTTCTTCTGGTACATGAGTGACAAGAAGAAGACAAAGGGAGGTGGTGAGAATCAGGAGGGTGGGGGGGGGCTGCAGAGTAAGATCAAGTGAAAGCTAAAATTTGAATGATTACTTCTGCTCGGCCTCACAGTGGGGGGGTGGGGGTGGGGTGGGGATAGGCCAGTATGCAGCAGCATGTAGCAGCTAGCACCAGGGGAGGGTGGAGTGGATGCAAGCCCATTCTTGGTAGAGAGAGTCCAGAAGGAATTGGAAGCCCTAAAGGAGAATAAGACAATTGGGCTGGACAGGATTCACTCAAGGGTCCTAACAGAACTGAGCACAGTGCTAGCCACCCCTCTGACAATTCTGTTCAGCACCTCATTGGAGACGGGGTAGCTCCAGAGGACTGGAGGAAGGCCGATGTGGTTCCTGTGCACAAAAGTGGTAGGAGGGAGAGGCCAGCAATTGCAGGCCAGTCAGCCTTACATCAGTTGTGGGGAAGTTAATGCAGACACTACTGAAGCAGAAGCTCATCGAGTGCCTGAAGGCTAATGACCTGCAGGACCACTGGCAGCACAATTTCACCGGGGGGAGGTCATGTAAAACAAACTGCAGATTTCTTTATTTGGGTTACTAGGGAGGTGGATCAAGGGAGCGCAGTGGATGTGGCCTATCTGGACTTCAGTAAGGCTTTTGACACTGTGCTGCACTGGAGTCTAGTTAAGAAACTAAGCAGCCTGCGAATGGGGAGAAAGTGGTAAGCTGGGTATCTAACTAGTTGAAAGATAGGAAGCAAAGGGTGGTGGCTAATGGTAGACACTCAGGGGATGAGAGAGTGACTAGTGGGGTGTCATTGGTGCTGGGACTGGTCCTCTTCAATATCTACATAAGTGACATTGCTGAGGAACTGGAGGTGAAGGTGCGTCTCTTTGGAAATGATGCAAAAATCTGCAATAGAGCGGACACTCAGGAAGGGGTGGAGAGAATGTAAAGGGATCTGGAGAATCTAGAGGAGTGGTCTAGGGTGTGGCTGCTGGGTTTCAGTGCCACAAAGTGCAAGGTTATGCACTTGGGTGGAAAACCCAGGAATTGTGTGTATAAGATGGGGAGAGGTACTTATAGTCACCAAACAAGAAAGAGACCGCTGGGCATCATATCTGATTACCTCAAGGTAGCAAGACAGTGTGACAAGGCAGTGGGAAAGGCTAGTAGGATGCTGGGGTGCATTGGGAGGGGGATTTCTAGCAAGAGGAAGGGTGGTGGTGTTGCCATTGTATTGCTCAGTGGTGAAGCCACACCTGGTGTACTATGTATAGTCCTCGAGGTTACACCTCTGCAAGGCCATTGACAGGGTGGAGGTGATACAGAGGAGGGCAACCAAAATGGTGCAAGGGCTGACAAGAAGCCATATGATAATTCTGCAGGAACTCAACATGTACTCCCTGGAGGAGAGGAGAGTGAGATGAGAAATGACTGAGATTTACAAGTACTTCACAGATGTGAACAAGGTGTAGGTGGAGTGTCTGCTTCAGAGAAAAGAAGGCAGTAGAACATGGGGCATGCAATGAGGGGGAGTTTAGGAGATGTGAGGAAATACTTCTTCATGGGAAGGGTGGTGGATGACTGTAACAGCCTGCTAGAGGAGGTAGTGGGGGCAAAGACTGGCAAGTTTCAAGCACCCGTGGGATTGGCACTGGAGCAAATTGGGTAGAGGAAGAGGGGAGGAGTCTGATTTGATTTGTTTATTTATTCTGGTAAGTCCATGAGCTATACGACCAGTTTTCATGGTCGACCAGAGTGCGAATAACAAAATGCAAAATTACATTGCAGTATCAAATTGCAGACTGACAATACAAAAATATAAAAGCAGCACATATAGAATAGCACATATAAAATATCACAGAGAATAGTTAAAACAACAATGCATTGTCTAACTATAATAGTCTAGTGACCAAATAAGGTCAGACATGTCAGAATAGGCAGGGGAAAGGGGAAGACTAGCTGGGCCTACCAGTTCTTTTCTGCTGACAAAGTCTATGTCTCTGTGTTTCTATAATAACTTTGACTACATGACTGGGGAAACAGACTAGGGATACGGTAGTAGATGTTGCCTATCTGGACTTCATCAAGGCCTTTGAAACTGTGCTGCACAAAAGGCTGATTAGGAAATTGACCAGCACAGGGGTGGGGATCAAGCTGGTAAACTGGGTTTGAAACTGATTAACGGATAGGTGACAGAGGGTTGTGGCTAATGACATGCACTCTAGGGACAGGAGAGTGACCAGTGGTGTACCACATGGTTCAGCACTGGGACCAGTCCTTTTTAATGTCTTCATAGGGGGCACTGCAGAAGAACCAAAGGGAAATGTATGCCTTTTTGCAGATGATACCAAACTCTGCAATAGGGTGCACACTCAGGAGGGGGGGTAGAGAAAATGTGTAGGGATCTAGTAATTTTGAGGAGTGATCAAAGACATGTCAGTTGGAGTTTAACATCAATAAGTGCAAATTCATGCACCTAGGGCATAGGAACCCTGGTGCTTAGTACAGGATGAGGGGTACTGACAGTCACTAGACAGGAAAGGGACCTGGGGTTATTATCAGAGGACCACAGGGTGAAAACACAGTGTGACAAGGCTGTGGGCGGGGTTAGTGGGATGCTGGGATGCATAGGGAGGGGTATCTCCAGAAGGATGAGGGAGGTGGTGCTGCCACTGTATTACTCCCTGGTATGCCCTCTACTGAAGTACTGTGTCCCGTTTTGGAGACTGTGCCTCTGAAATGACATAGACAGGTGGAGGCAGTCCAGAGGAAGGCAACCAAAATGGTTCAGGGTTTACATGGGAATCTCTAGGAGGAGAGACTGAGGGATCTCAACATTTATACCATGAAGGAGAGGCGAACAAGAGGTGACATGGTCAAAACCTTTAAGTACCTCACAGGGGTGAGCAGAGTGCAGGAGTGGAGCCTCTTCCAAATAAAGATGAGCACCAGGACTAGGGAGCACACGATGATGCTGGAGGGGGAAATTCAGAAGAGAAGTGAGGAAATATTTCTTTATTGAAAAGGCGGTAGACAGCTGGAACAGACTGCCAGCTGAGTGGTGGAGGCTACAATGGGGGGATTGCTTCAAGCACGCATGAGATAGGCACTGGGACAGAGACAGGGAGAGCAGAGGGCAGCTGGAGGCCAGATAGGGTCTGCAGATGTAGACTAGGCAGGGAACACTTGAGCAGATTGGGGAGGGGTAAAGTGATTCTTAGCTGCAGAAAAATGCTATGTTTTTATTTGAATTACTTAATCCCAGTACTTCAGTATGGTTTTAACTTAACTTCCCCATTAAGTGACTATGTGCCAAAGAACTTTACTATTGAGGAAAGGATGAGAGAAAGCTCTTGCCATTTTGGCACAAAGTTATATTATGTAACTTGCCAAACCATCATTTTTTCACCTTTTTCAGGAAAATTCCTTGCATCCCCAACAAAATGAAAAATAGATCTGTGATGCAAAAGGTACCTGAAAAAGCCTCAGAATGCATCAAAGCATCAACATCTCAAATGGCCTTGGTAGCCGGCATACCTCTGAACAACTGGTTCAGGATTTTGAGGGCAAGTTCAAGCCCTTAATGTATTTGCATGCTAGAAACACTCCCAAGTTACAGTGTGGGACATGGCCTTGTACTGCAGTACAGTTTCAGCACTGGTTATATGTGCAAAGCCATGGTGTACTACACACCATTGTACTGGACTGCAGTTTCAGCATTGGTTATGCATGCAAAGTCAAGGTGTGCTACACACCCTAGTACTGCAGTGCAGTGTCAGCACTGGTTATGCATGCAAAGTCAAGGTGTGCTATACACTCCAGTACTGCACTGCAGTGTCAGCATTGATTATGCATGCAAAGCCAAGGTGTGCTACACACCCTAGTACTGCAGTGCAATGTCAGCACTGAGTTCAGCCCTGTGTCCCAGAGTGGGACTCTTCTAGCAGTGTACTGTAGCCTCAGATACATGTATTAGACAAAGTTCTGGTGTAGGATAGAACCAGGTACTGTACTGTATTTTCAGAAGTGTGTATGAGCCCGGTGTCTGCTGTGGGACATCACCTAGTATTGTACTGTAGCATCAGAGGTGTGTAGGAGCCAAAGGCCTGGCATGGGACATCTCCTAGTACTGTACTGTAGTGTAAGAGGTGTGTAGGAGCCCAATGCCTGCTGTGGGACATCTAGTATTGTACTGTAGTCTAAGAGGTGTTCATGAGCCCATATCCTGCCATGGGACATCTCCTAGTGCAGCACAGTAGTCTTAGAGGTGTGTATGATCCCTAGATCTAGTCCAGACTTGGATCTCCCACACAGACACGGATATCTTAGTAGTAACTGAAACACGGTTAAAAGCTTCAACGCCTGACTCCGCATTATCCCTCCCGTCCAGTCCTACAACATTTTCAGAAGTGACAGACCCACCAGGGGTGGGGGTGTAGCTATTTACATCAAGAACAGATTCACAGTTTCAGAGGTCATCCCCACTAGCTCATCCAAAGAATTTGAATCTCTGTTGTTAAGCATATCCCTTTCTTCAGTAGAAACTCTCATAGTGATAGGTTGCTGTAGACCTCCTTCCGGAGGTATGTAACTTCCAAATCACTTGCGAGGCTACACTGACACAAGGCAGAATGAGGTCATTATAATTGGCGACTTGAACATCAATTGGCTAAAATCCTGCCCCAAAAGCCAGCAAATCAAAGAGTTCTGTGATGAAGCCGGGTTCACCCAGCTCGTGATGGAGATCACACGTCCTAACCCCAAGATTCCCGCAAACGGGTCCTTGATTGATCTTATCTTCACAAATAGACCTCACAAGATCACTCACTCTGTGGTATTTCACAATGACATTAGTGTTCACTGTGCTGTGGCCTTTGTTAGATGACAGACTCCCAGCAAAACAGCGAGCAGATTCTTGTGGAAAAGAAGCTTCCATAAATTCAAAGTAGCTTCCTACCTAACGGACCTTAGTAATATCAATTGGGCCGACTTTTACCTCTCCAAAAATATCCATGACACTGCCTCCATCTTCAACAGCACACTGAGTGACATTATAAACAGGCATACCCCAGTAAGAAAATGCAGAATCTGGAAACACTCATGCCCTTGGTTTACCGCTGAACTCAAAGCTTTGCTAAAGGCGTGGGACAGCCTCTGGTCCACAGACAGACCCAACTCCCATCAGACTGGGCAGCCTTTAGAGCTTGCCGGAACAATTACACTAAAATGACTAGGGCCGCGAAAGCAAACTTCTTTTTATTAGCTTTTGGCTCTGCACAGGGAAACACCAGTAAATTTTGGCAGATTATTAAACAAGCAGAAGGCTACAAACCGTTTTCCTCTCTACCTGGCAAGGTCTCCTTTAATGGAAGACCTTATACAATAAGTCCAAAATTCTGCATAGCTTCAATAACCACTTTGCTACTGCAGGCCTGGCATTTGATTCATCTAAAGTAGCAACCGTCGCATACAGCCTCCCTAATAATTCCCCGCCACCAACAAGCAACCAATTCTCCTTTACCCCATTTCAGTTTAAAGAAGTAGAAGACCTCCTCTTACACTTCAATGTCAAGAAAGGTGCTGGTACAAATGGCATAGGACTATATTTTCTGAAAATCGATGCCAGTTACCTGACCTCTCTCTGACTCCACCTAGTCAGCCTTTCAATCAGCTCCAGCGCGGTACCCGACGTCTGAAAAGTTGCACAAGTATCCCCACTTTTCAAACTGGCGATCCCATGTACCTAAATAACTACCGCCTATTTCAATTTTACCCCTGCTCTCAAATCTTTTAGAGAAATCAATGAATGTCCAGATAAGGGACTCTCTCACCAGATCCAATCTAATAAATTCAGTCCAATCAGGTGTTAGACCTGCCCACAGTATTACCACCACTCTTGCCTCTGTCACAAATGACTGGTTCCTTGCAATGGATAAGAAATATGTTAAAGGAGCTGTCTTCCTGGATCTAAGCAAAGCCTTCAACACAGTCGACCATACTTTGCTCTTTGATACCCTGAAGTGGCATGGTATCTCCGGTCCAGCACTATCATGGTTTAACAGCTACCTCACTAACAGATTGCAACATGTGAAAGCAGACGGTTCCTTTCCCTCTCCACTGACATGAAGGGGTTCCTAGGTTCTATCCTTGGTCCCCTACTTTTTATGATTTATATAAATACTATTGGATGCAACACTGATAAGGCAAAATTACACCTACTCGCAGATGATAAGGTGCTATACCTATCCAGACCCTCAATAGCCGAAGTCAGGGGGGAATTATAATCTGAATTTGATGTGTTGCAACACAGCCTTATCCAATTGAAATTACTTCTTAACGCAAAGAAAACCAAGGTAATGTACTTTTACTCAAATCACCTGACATAAGTCACAAAAGCTATAGGAACTCTGCCTCCTATCAAAACCCTCCTAGGCGACGAGCTTGAGGTAGTCATTCAGATACCTAGGTTGTGTTCTAGACCAGCATCTTACCTTTTCTGACCATATCACATCCCTTGCAAAGAAACTGTGACAAAGGATAGGATTTTTTTACAGAAATAAATCCCTTTTTACCTCTGAGGCTAGGTTCCAGTTGGTTCAGACAACCTTCGTCCCACCCCTAGACTACGCAGATATCTTGTATGGCTGTTGCTCAGGCTACCTGTTACCAGTTAGACAAGCTCTCTACCACCAAGCATTACACTTATCTCTAATGCCCATCGCCGGACACATCATTGTAATCTTTATATTTCTTGGGCTGGTCCTCCCACATACAAGAAGGTTCATCCACCCTTATTTGACTCTACAAAGCACTTCTGTTGAAACTCCTTCTTATATAGCAAACCTCTTTCAGCGAATGGCGTGTGCTTACCCTGTATGCAGGAGCTCCTATATTATGCTAAACATTCCAAACACCCGCCTCCCATTTCGTGATATGGCTATAATCTGTGCCTTCCGGCTACCTGGAATGAAGCCCAAACCGGCTTAAAATTCAGACGCTGATCCCTCCAAACAGCTTCAGGAACCTGGTTTCCAGCAGACTCAATGAAGTCTGTACCTGTTGATAAGTATCAATCTCTTAACAGACTCCTTTACTACATCCCACCTCTTATTATTGTTCGTTCTCCCTACAATTTCCTCTGCTGTACCCCGATCCCTCCTCCTCCTTCTCTTTGTGCCCTTTCTGACTCCACATCCTTTTCCCCCCTCCTGCAGTTCTCTTCCACCCACCCATTTGTACTTGTTTATCCCTTATACACCACATCCATACAACCTCTCCCACCCTCCTACATCTTTACCTTCTACTTCCTTACCTTGCTTTACCTCAGTAGATCAGATTTTACACAATGCCAGTCATTCGTTGTGTCAGTAACTTGTTCTGCATACAATAACTGCTTTAATTTTGCTCCACCATTGTATTGTTCATCCCTGAACATTTTCTGCATTACCTGTATATTGCTTACACTGTACTTCTCCTTTACCTTACCTGATCTATGATTCTGTATATCTGTAAATATTTGGTCTATACATTTTTTCTTATATAGCTGTAAATATTTTTGAGATTATAATTCTCTTTGATGTTACTGTTTACATGTTCTGTGTTAAGACTGTTTTTGTACCAGGACCTCCTTGCAAATGCGCTTGCTCAACAGAGTTTTATCCTGTCAATAAACTGAACAGGTCCTGGTGTGGGAAGCTCCTAGTACAGCAGTGTAGTCTCAGAGGTTGTATGAGTCCATATTCTGGTGTGGGAAGCTCCTAGTACAGCAGTGTAGTCTCAGAGGTTGTATGAGTCCATATTCTGTTGTGGGGCATCTCCTAGTGCAGTAGTGTAGTCTCAGAGGTTGTATGAGCCCATATTCTGGTGTGGGACATCTCCTAGTGCAGCAGTGTGGTCTCAGAGGTTGTATGAGGCCATATTCTGGTGTGGGACATCTCCTAGTGCACCAATGTGGTCTCAGAGGTTGTATGAGCCCATATTCTGGTATGGGAGGCTCCTAGTGCAGTAGTGTAGTCTCAGAGGTTGTATGAGCCCATATTCTGGTGTGGAGCATCTCCTAGTGCAGCAGTGTGGTCTCAGAGGTTGTATGAGCCCATATTCAGGTGTGGGACATCTCCTAGTGCAGCAGTGTGGCCTCAGAGGTTGTATGAGTCCATATTCTGGTATGGGACATCTCCTAGTGCAGCAGTGCGGTCTCAGAGGTTGTATGAGCCCATATTCTGGTGTGGGGCATCTCCTAGTGCAGCAATGTGGTCTCAGAGGTTGTATGAGGCCATATTCTGGTGTGGGACATCTCCTAGTACAGCAGTGTGGTCTCAGAGGTTGTATAAGCCCATATTCTGGTGTGGGGCATCTCCTAGTGCAGCAATGTGGTCTCAGAGGTTGTATGAGGCCATATTCTGGTGTGGGGCATCTCCTAGTGCAGTAGTGTAGTCTCAGAGGTTGTATGAGCCCATATTCTGGTGTGGGGCATCTCCTAGTGCTGTAGTGTGGTCTCAGAGGTTGTATGAGGCTATAGTCTGGTTAGGGAAGCTCCTAGTGTAGTAGTGTAGTCTCAGAGGTTGTATGAGCCCATATTCTGGTGTGGGGCATCTCCTAGTGCACCAATGTGGTCTCGGAGGTTGTATGAGGCCATATTCTGGTGTGGGACATCTCCTAGTACAGCAATGTGGTCTCAGAGGTTGTATGAGCCCATATTCTGGTGTGGAGCATCTCCTAGTGCAGCAGTGTGGTCTCAGAGGTTGTATGAGCCCATATTCTGGTGTGGGACATCTCCTAGTGCAGTAGTGTGATCTCAGAGGTTGTATGAGCCCATATTCTGGTGTGGGGCATCTCCTAGTGCAGTAGTGTAGTAACTTCACTGCTCTATGTACAGATTGAACCTTAGTTTTGTTTTGCATTCTGAGTGAGTTAGAGGAGGCGATCAGAGCTGCTACTTTCAGAGGCTGAAAAAAAAACATAAAACAGCTTTCATACCCTTTTTCTTTTTCTTCCTTTTTTTTTACTTTTCTTGTCATCTTCTGTTTACCAAGCAGTTTGTGTAGCTTTATTTAGTTATTGTTTAGGTGTGTTTTTCTTTATAATCTCCACTTTTATTTGTTGTATTTTTCTTGCTTTTGCTCTTTTGTCTTCTCTCTGTTTTTTTCAATTTAAAATGAGTGGGACTGGCCAAGAGGAGACTGGGACTGGGAACCAGTCACAGCAAGGAGTAGGGGGATGCAGTCTATGGATGAGACACACCGTCCCATACATTTGAAGAAGCCAGTTTTGATACCAGGAGCATTTGGAAGTGGAACAGTCAGGACCCACACCCCGCAGTGCAGCATCAACAGCAGCATGTAGTGGCACCACCACCAGCTGACTTGTGCTCCACTATGTCCCGTACCTGCTGCAACACCAACCCCTGTGCCCCCCTCCTGTGGTTGTGCCATTACCTGAGCCCCATGAGGAGGAGCAGTCCCACCTGAAACCATCTGGCTCCTTCACTTGACAGCAGCAAAAGTCCCTTGTTGGGATTTTTTTTGTGATTGACCCTACCAACAGTGTGGTGACATGCACCTTGTGTTACACTGTTGTTTGGCATGGGAAACTGGGCAGCCATTTGGACACAGATGGTCAGCACACCCACCTTAAGGTGAAGCACTGCCAGGAGTGGAAGGAGCATGTAAGGAGGAGACAGACTGAGACAGATGACAGGGGGTGGAGGCGGTGACACTCCTAGTGCTGCTTTCATGTTGCAGAGTGGGCAGCACAAGAAGAGGAGACATGCTGGGTCATCACATGTATACAGGTCCTAGAAGGGGACACGGAGGGAGCATAGAGTATTAGGACAGAGAGCTGCAGCCAGACATGGGTGCTGCAGGGGGTCACCTGAGAGACTGGCCTGAGATCCTCCTTTTACATCCATCTGTACCAAAGTGGCATAGCTGCACAGGGAGATAGGGGAGCTCTCCTCTCCCAAATTATGGCATTGAAACAAACTTTGAAGGTGTTGCTCCAAAACCAATGGAGCATTCTTGAGGGTCCAGCAGAACTGTGTGGTGGCAGTGCATCCCCTGTCCCCAGGCCATAGTCCTAGTCTCCCTACATTCTTTGATTCAAGATATCATCATCGTCATATGCAATCTGTTGTGTTGTCTCCTTTATTCTTCACCTGTTGTAAAAACAAATATAAAGTTAAAAAAGTTAAAAAATGAAACAAACTAAAAAATGCTGCTCATGTTCAGTTCTCTCTGTCCTGATTTTTGATACTACTTCATTCTGTCTAAATACTGCTGTCAGCTATCGTCCCTTCAGCTTAACAAAGAAAAGAAATCTGATTTCCTTGTTATATTATTAGCTTTCTTGTGCAACTGCACAGTCCTTACACTATCACTGTCTTCTTCTTGCACTATTTTTCTCTACCAGAATATGTCATGCTGCTACATGGTGCTGCGCCCTGTGTCAGTCCCCTGCCACGGTTCTTGTAACACACTTTAGGAGAAATTGTGAGAAAAGTGAAACACACATAAATTCTGTACTCCCAGAATTTTTCTCAACTACCATAATAAATATTTCAGGCTGGTACAAGGTGCTGTGCTGTGTGTCAGTTCCTCCGCGACAGTTCATGTAATGCACTTTGGGGAAATTGGGAGGAAAGCATAATATCCATAAATCCTTTGCTTCCAGAATTGTTCATAGCTACCAGAAAAAAATATGTCAGGCTGCATGCTACTACCTGAGTACCATGCTGTGTATCAGTCCCACCAACACAGTTCTGGTAATGCACTTTGGGGTAAATGGTGCAAAAAAAAAACACTATACATAAGTTTTTTGTTTCCAAAATATTTCTTAACTGCTAGGAAAAATACATCAGGTTATTGCATGTTGCTGCACAGTGCCACACTGTGTGTCAGTCCTACTAACACAGTTCTTGTAATGCACTTTAGGGGATGAACATTAGTGCCCAGAATGTCTCAGTCTATTAAATTCTCCTGTCCGAAAACATTCAGACGAGGAACAAAATGAGATGGGCACCCTGAATTAATATGCTTCTGCACTGTGTAAGTTGCCCACCACAGCACCTGTCCTGATGAACTGTAGTGACCAGGAATTCTGGATATTTTCTCATGAAATGATGATGCCTGTTTGGGGTGCAGATCTGGATGATGATCTTCGAGTATTGCTGTGTGTCCTACCAGCAAAGGTAAGTATTTATTTTTACTTTTCGTCTGTGGGTTGGGCGGTGGGGAGCAGAAACAGTGACTTACTAACCATCTTTTATTCCTGTTTCGCTTTTCAGGTATCTATCACTAGGATGATGAAACCTTATTGCAGCAAGGGTCCAGTCCAAATCTGGTAATTTAATTTAGCAGTGTTTTCTACCAGAAAAGGTAACTATTCTTTGTTTTAATTTTGTTTTTAAATTCTTAAATGTTAGTTGTATGTCACTCTTTAACTGTTTTCTGCTCCTGTTTCTCTCGTTTATGATATTTTTCAGCTGTCTCACAACATGGAAGCAGGCATCAGTATCAGGTCGATGACTGGCAGTCACACTGGTTACAGAGGGCAGACTGACTTTAATAAGACCACACATAGTGATGGAGAAGTTGGAGAAGGATGAAGAGGATGAGAAGTTCTGATCATGAGGCTGCAACTTTGACCACATCAATGACCTGATGAAGAAGATGGTGCTGGCTTTCTTGCTGGAGGAGGAGGAGGCATTTATGACAGAATGAAAAGAGACGTGAATACAAGATAGACATTATTTAGACTCTGGTACACTTCCTACTGTATTGTGCCTGTGAAAGGAAACAAAAACTAAACAAATTCTAAGAAAAAAATCACTTTTGGAAAGGATACTTACCATCGCATTGGGTTTTGGCATGCCTTGAAATGGCACGAAGGTGCCCAAGACAGAGGAGGTGGAGGAGGAGATGTCTTGTTTGCTGGATGATAAGGAAGAAGTACTGTACAAGAGACCTGGGAAGACAAGAGAAAATGATTTAGATTCTACTGACTTGGCCACTGTGGGTGCCTGCACAGATGATATATCCATTGTCCACTCCCAGTCTTACAAAACCTGTCACCTGTGAAGACAAAAAGAGAATTATTCAGCCTCACTTGGCCACCGTGTTACTGTGTAACTCTGAAAGGAAAACTTAAAAATTGAAAAATAAAAAATTATAATACTTACCGTTAAATTAGTGAGGGCTATACTGACAAGACGGTACCACAGAGAGGGTAGTGGAGGAAGAGGCAACATAAGTCTGTGCCTTGCCGGGTTGTCTGGCTATATGATTGGCTTGCCAGTCATCCCTGTGAATGGTCAAACCTGCAGTGATAGGGAGACAAAAGAAATGTCTTGCAAGCAAGGTGGAAGCTCCCTCCTAGCGAGGACGGAGTCACCACCAAAAGTGAGAATAATGTGTGTGAACAACAGTGAAAATAACTTACCATCTCAGCAGACAAAGTTGGGCCTTGCTGGACTTCAGGTCATGCTGCTTTGATGGGCTAGCTGACTGAGGCTTGGCTTGAGGGCTAGGTGGCTGGCTGGAGGTCTGCCTGGCAACTGCATTTATTCTGACTTAAAGAGTCTGGATATCTCAATCTGGATGCATGCAGTGGAGGCAGTGGTGGACCATGTTATTGGTGGATATGGAGGACACAAGCAGGCCAGAAGAGGAAGCAGCATCTTGATTGCTGGAAGATGCATGGTCTACATGACTGGCAATGGTATTTATGTGATGTAAGAGCCCAGGGCCAGGATTCACTAAAAAATGCAAAGTGCTGCACCAAAGTTCGTGCAGCACCTCGCGGTTGTGCTGAAGGGCAATCATGTGATTCACAGTCAGCGAGCACAGTGTGCTATCCGACTGTGACTAGGGGCTGGTGGGGGCAGCACTAACCCAGGAAAGGCAGTGGGATACCCAGTAGCACTGTCCCCACAGACGGCCAGGAAAATGCCCCCGCAGCCAATAGCACTCTCGTGCTAAAGTTCTATTAACAAAAGTAGCCATACAAATAAGCCCATTGGGCATGCAAGGGGCTAGTGGCCATTAGCATGCCCATTATGGGCTCATTTGCATGGCATTAGTGTGGAATTGCACAGCTGCCCCCCCCCAACAGCCCAATCCCCATGCAGCTTCATTCTCTGGTAGTCTAGTGGTGCCTTCCCTGTCCTTGATCGCCCATGTGTTATTGTAACATAATGTTCCATAGCGTAGTGGTCCCTACCCTCCCGATTGCCAATCCAGATGTAAAATAAAGTTTTCCATAGTGTAGTGGTCCCACCACCCTCCCTGCTCACCAGTCCCCATAAAAACACTTTTCCATAGTGTAGTGTCCCCACCCTCCCTGATCGCCAACCGAGATGTAAAATACAGTTTTCCATAGTGTAGTGGTCACTTCCCACACCCTGATTGGGTACCTAGTCAGATTAGCACTACAGGAATAGCGCCAGGCAAGAGAGCGCTAGTTCCTGTAGCGCTATCACTGACAGTGAGCAGGGATGTAGAGCACTTCATATATACACTCCCTAGTCTCTGTCCGTGGTGCTGCCACAGGACAAGGGCAGCAAATACCAGAGGCTAGCTGAGCTGCTCCGTGGTATGGATGGCTGGAGCATGGAGCAGTTTGGCCAGAAGGCAGTGGATGCCAGGGTTCTAAACCTGGTCTCTGAACATTTTGTTGGATTCAGGACTTTATTTTACAAGGGGCCATGGAATCAGTATTCCATAGCCCCACAAATTTTAACTTTCTTGTGATCTGCTCCCCGAGGGAGAATCTTTAGTTGGGGGTGCAAAATAAATCTGAAAGCATTTTTGCTGTGCTGTCCTTGCCGATGGCATTGTGGTCAGCTATGTTCTGACCCAGTGCCCCCAGATCGCCCACCTGATATGTAGAAATACATTTTTCATAGTGTAGTGTTCCTACCCAATCACCCACCCAATGTGTGATTACTAGTTTCCATAGCAGTGCTCCTCCCCCCTCCTGGTCACTGATCACCATCGCCAAAATAGAACACAACCCATTCCCTGGTGGTCTTGTGGTCCCTCCACCCTTTAACTCTCAGGTAATTACCACCACCTGCTCCCCCAGCATCACTCTTGGTCAGCAGGCAGCATAGCCCTCCCTCTCACCTCCACGGCTGACCACTGACTTAACTATGAAGGCGTACATGCTCATTCATAGCTCAGTTAACGAGCAGGTTGGAGGGGTGGGAGTGGTGGTGATTACCTGAGAAGGTGGGGGGGCACTGAACTACCAGAGCATGGGTAGTGTTCTCATTTGGGATGGCAATCAGTGACTGGGGAGGGGAGGACCACTACACTATGGAAACTAGTAGTGACACATTGGGTGGGTGATTGGGGATTGGGGAGGGTCACTACACTATGGAAAATATCTTTCTACATATCAGGTGGGTGATCAGGTGAAGGAGAGACACTGCACTAGGGAAAATGTGTTTGTACAGATTGGGTGGATGATCAGGGTAGGGTGAGGGATAGGATACTATACTATGGAAAATTAGTTTATACAGAATGGGTGGGCAATCGGGGTAGGGGAGGGACCACTACACTAAGGAAAACCTTTTTTTACATTTGGGTTGGCGATCGAGGGGGTGGATCTTCACACTATGGAAAAGTGTTTTTATACAGGGATCCATGATTCAGGAGGGTGGAACACTACACTATGGAAAGGGGTTTGTTATACAGGAATCGATGATCGGGAAGGGGAGCATACCTCTCAACTGTACCACATTACGAGGACGTTCGCATTTTACTTCACAAGCTCCCTGTTCCACATTGTGAGGACTTGTTACACATTCAAAGTTAACATTTTAAAGCAAAAATCCATAGTAAATGATGCAAAAGATATTATTCAATTAATAACAGACTTTCTGAACATAAATGCAACATTTAACAGTGTTTTAGCTTCTTAGGTAAAGATTTGATTAAGTGTTCATCAATTTGCCCATTTGTTCCACATTTTGACAGGCAATGTTCCACATCTGGGGGACAAAGGTTGAGAGGTATGAGGGTGAGGACCGCTACACTATGGAAAGGGTTTTTTTCTTATGGGGTCAGCAAGCGGGAGGAGGCACAGTACCTCTGCCAACCACTAGGGTTGCACTAATTACCACCAGGTTTTGGTCGATGGTAATTTCCTATGTAAGGGCCTTCGCAAAGGCCCTTGCATGGAAACAAAACTTTGTGAATTACATTGCAGGGATATACAGGTCCCCTCCCTTATTTGCATTGCAACCCCCTCCCAACTTTGCCTGGGTGCAAACCAGGTTTTGCCTGGAGCAAACTGAGCTTGTAATTACTAACTCTAGGCAAACCCAGTTTTCCTGGGCAAACTGGGTTTGCGCAAGCAAAGTTTTGTGAATCTGGCCCCAGATTCTCAGTCTGGATGCATGCAGTGGAGACGGTGGTGGCCCATGTTATTGTAGATGTTAAGGACACAAGCAGGCCAGAGGAGGTGGTGTCTTGATTGTTGAAGGATGAATGGTCTGCATGGCTGGTGATGGCATTTGAGCTGGCTTAAGAGTCTGTGTTTCTCAGTCTTGATGCATGCTGTGGAGGTGGCAGTGGCCCATGTTGTTGGTAGATGAGGAGGACAGTAGCAGGCTGGTGGAGAAGGAGGAGGAGGAGGCAGTGTCTTGATTGCAGGAGGATGAATGGTCTGCATGGCTGACTATGGCATTTAGTCTGTCTTAAGAATCCAGGTTTTCAGTCTGGATGCATGTGGTGGAGCCATGGTTGCCCAATGTTATTGTTGGCAGACTTGGCCTTTAATGATGCAGTGTTCACTGATTTTCTAGTTTGTCTGTAAGCATAACACAAGACAGGATGTAGGCAGGCAATCAAGTGGATGTAGGGAACAGCAGCATGTCAGAGAAAACAAAACTGAATCCTACAGAAAATAATTCAACTTATGTGGAGGAAAGGATGGACAGAACACATTTTTTCTGCTTCAATCATCCTCATCAGGAAGCAGTCCTCACATTCTTCTATACTGGAGTTGTCCCACATGGGAATTCTTTCTCCATCTGTGCTTCATCTACTTCAGTAGAAGGCAATTTGCCAATGCTGAAAACCTCAGGCTGTTCAGGTTTATCTTCACCACCACCACCGCCACCTTCATGTGGTAGGAATGCAGACATGATTGTGCTGCCAATAATGTGACCTGCATTGATTTTAACAAATGTTAGCATGTCTCCATTCACCATCCGTGTTGCATGTTTGGCCTTAGAATCATGATCAGGCCATCCATTAGTTGCCACTGATCTTCTGTCAGAACATGGATTCTCTGGCACTATCACAGTTTGTATGCAGCAGCAGATATTCAGAGATGGCTTTGTACTGCTCATACAAATGCTCGATCATGTAGAGTGTCATATTCCATCTGGTTATGATTTCTGGCACCACACAGTGCTGAGGCAGTTTGCTCAGGATCTGCAGGTGCCTGAGATGGTCATGGGTCTTTCTGGAATGGCAAGTAGGCACAGATAAGACAGGCCACAATCAACATGAACCTGATATCAGGATATGCGAGACACTCCTGCACAATGAGATTGAGACAGTGTGCCAGGCATGGCACCCTGAAAGCCCTCCCATCACTGATGCATTTTACTATATTCAAGCCATTATCACTTGCATTGAAACCCATCTTTAGTGAATGGGGGTGCAGCCATTCATCAGTCTCAGTCAGGAGCAAGGCTACCATTTTCTGACCCATGAGTGACCCAGTTACACTTTGTTGCCAGTGTGGCATGCTGGTGAATACTCGGAATGTGGCTACCACTGCAATTGGGCTTAGTACAATTTTTCCCCAGCCAGAGTCAAATACTACCCCAGGTATCTGGGACCAGTGTGCTGTAATGCACAGTTAGGAGCTACCAGCTGTTTGGCCACTGGTCCCTACATCCATGCTGAGATGGATGTATGGTGATGCTAAATGCAGCACGGCATGGATTAACATGTGACACCGTCCCATAAAATTCAGGAATGGCACATGTGGAGAAGTAAGTTCTTGAGAGAATCTAACATTTGGGACAGGCATGCACCATCAATCTTCTAAATCCCACATTCTCCACCAAAGAGAATGGCAATAAATCAGTTGCCAGCAATTCAGCTGTTGCTGCATTCACTTCACATTCAATAGCATGATTGGGTGGATATTTGGCATGACACCAAAACATGCTATGCAACATAGGCTGGAGCTTTCTGGGTGTTGGGCTACCAAACTCCCACTCACTCCTCCTGGATAAGTGGAGCTCTGCCAGTCTTTCAGCCCTTGCTGTCAATTGGTTCCATTCCAGCCTTTTGGACCATCAGCAGTCAGTACAATTAGGAGGTGCCATTTCCCCAACCCTCCCTATATAGGCCGGGGTCCCACAGGGATCCATTCTGGGTCCAGTCCTCTTCTCCATCTTCCTAAATGACCTCTCCTCCAGCTGTGTTAACTCGCATATTCACATGTATGCAGATGACACAGTTCTCTACACCTCCGGTCCCTTGACTGCATCTTGCTTCAGCAAGACTTTCACAATCTTCTGTGCTGGTTCCAGTCCAACCAACTATGAGTCAACACACACAAATTAAAAAAAACAAAATTGTGTCTATGACCTTTGTTACCAGTCAGAAGCTTGCCCCCTCTCTCCATCTTCTCCATGCTGGATAGCACACCACTTGAAATAGCCCCAACTTTTAAGTACCTCAGTGTGTGGTTTGATAGCAGGCTTGAGATGTGATTTATGGCACTGCCCCCTCCACCTTCCTTGCCAGACTGGATACCCTCTGCAGTCCCTTCTGCCACTTTGCTACCACCTCACCCTCTCATACTCACCCCTGCTTCCTTACTTCCTTCCTATCCATCCCCCATCCACTCATGTCACCAGTCCCACTGTGCTTCTCTCATCTCTTAATACTATTTAGGTCCCTCCTCATACCTATCCCATCTTATCTCCCCATCCCTCCCCTCCTACTCTCTGCACTCAAAACACCCAAGCACATTCTCCCTTCCCACTCACACTCCTCAACCAGGCACTCTGCTTTCTCATACTGCTTCCTCTCCTCTGGAACAAGCTACTGTCCTCCATCCATCCCTTCCCCCTCCCTTCCCTCCATTAGATGCCAGCTAAAACTCCTCCTCTCCCCTCTCCCTGCTCCTACCAACTAATTTCCTCAACCCTTCCTTATCCTTGCCTGGCTTTTGACCACCCCTTACCTGTCCCTCCCCCTAACTGCATAGTTCTGGCAACCTCATTGAAGTTTATCAACCTGGTTTGACTCCTACTTTCAGCAAAAGCTCAGTCTCCCTTCACTCTGGCATGGTGCACCTTGTATTTGCCCAGTTTGCACACATGATTTGTATGGCAATTCAGTCATCCTCCATATGAAGTGTTTTGCCATTTTGTCTGTACTGCACTCAACTTGTGCTCTTTATGTCATCCTCACTGTAACCACATCACTTGATTGGCTGATGTATTTAGAAACATAGAATTTGATGGCTGATAAGGACCCGCTTGGCCCAACTAGTCTGCCCATTTCCCTACCTAGTGGCTAAGCTGCAGATCTTAGTTAACTAACAACCTATTTCTTCCTACCCCCACACTAGAATTGCTTTATGTCTATCCCATGTATTCTTGAATTCCTCTACTGTTTTTGACTCCACTACCTCCTCAGGAAGGCTGTTCCATTTATCCACAACCCACTCTGTGAAAAAATACTTCCTCACATTACCTCTGAGTTGTACCCCCTCTATCTTCAAATTGTGCCCCCATGTTCTTGCACATCACCAGTAGAAAACAGGAAGTTGTTATCCCTCTGTACAGACAGTTGGTGAGACCCCATCTGGAGTTCTGTATCCAGTTCTGGAGACCTTATCTCTGCAAGGACATCGACAGGATGGAGGCTGTCTGGAGGAGGGCAACTAAAATGGTGCAGGGTCTGCACCTGAAGACATACAAAGAGAGATTAAAGAAGCTTAATATGTATACACTTGAGGAGAGAAGAGAAAGGGGGACATGATAGAAACTTTCAAGTACATCAGGGAATCAACAGAGTCCAAGATGGTAGCATCTTTCAGAAAAAGAGATGTGCAAGAACAAGAGGGCACAATTTGAAGATAAAGGGGGGATGGCTCAGAGGTAATGTGAGGAAGTATCTTTTCATGGAGAGGGTTGTGGATGCATGGAACAGCCTTTCTGAGGAGGTAGAGGAGTCAAAAACAGTGAGGGAATTCAAGAATGCATGGGACAGACAACAAGTCTAGTGGGGGTAGGAGGAAGTAGGCTGTTGGTTAACTAGGATCTGCAGCCTATGCATTAGGTAGTGAAGTGGGCAGACTAGGTGGGCCAAGCAGTCCTTATCTGCCATCAAATTCTATGTTTCTATGTCTATGAAAGATGCTACCCTCTTGGGTAGCATCTTTGTAATTGTGCGTCTCCCATTCCCCTTTCCCCGGGTCTCACCTGGATACGAGCCTCGGCTCACTGTGCATCTCCTGGTTACCAATTTTAAGTAAACAAATAGCTGGACTCGGTGTGGCAGTGTGGTTGGTGGGATAGTATTTGACTCCTGGGGATTCTAATAAAAGCAGTGATTTGGGGTGTTTTTTTGTACAGGGGTTGTTGTGGTTTAGTGCTTCTTGGTGCTAGTATGCAACCCACCACTGCTGCTATGACCACTACTAGGCAGTCCCCCAGATTCAACCTCATCTCTGTAATAGTCCTCCTCCATCAAGCTTCCCTCCCTTCCTCCACCTGGGCTGTTTCCCCTACTACTTCTGCATGCCTTGGCAAATGTAGATGATAAGGGACAGGGACCCCCTGCACTGGCTTTCTTTTGGTGCTGAGTCCAGAGTAACAGGGGCCAGGACTTTGGGTGTGTGTTGGCCACCAGTGCATAGGTGACTGCCCTTTTTTCCTTGACTGACTCACACTTGACACAGCTGACAGATAGCAACAGTTTTATCAGCTGGGTCCAGTTGATTAAAATCCCATACTAGGGATTTTGTACCCCTTGATTTTACATAGTGGTGGGGAGTGGGGCGGTACCACGTCAGTTGAGCTAGTCTGGTAAGCACTCACATGGACAGTGACTGGGATTTACAGCACATACTGTGAGCTCCCCTGGTCACTGTCCATGGTCCTGTATACAGGACAAGAGTGCCAGGAGGTTGGCCAAGCTGCTCCTGTGGTGTGGAGGGCGGGGCATCGAGCAGCTTGGCCAGCAGCGTGGAGACAAGGGTTCTATTTCTGGTCTCTGATTTTTAGCATACCTTGGGACATGTCATTTTTTTTACACGGGCCGAATGGCCCTGCAAATTTTAACATTCCCGGATCCGCTCCTTCGGCATGAGAATCTCTAAAGATGGTGGGTGCAGGGAGCAGATCCTCACATGGGGGATGCGGGGAAGGACTGGCGCCATTGTTATGGCATGCAACGTGCAACGCTTATTGTTGTCGGCGCTGTTTGGACCCAGTGCAGAGTGGTACAGGTAGAGGTGTAAATTGTTGTTTTCTGGGATGATTTATGCACTTTGACACTGGGTAACTCATGCGTTGTAATGGGCTCAACACTGATAAGAGGACAACTGCTGTAGTGTCGTGGGGACTTTGGTAGTTGCATGACATACTGGTGTACAAAGCCCCACATGTTCAGCAACATCACCTGTGGTGACAGGTGGCACTGTAGCTAAGCCAGACTATTCAGTTTCCTGTATGACCTCTGTGGTGAACTACTCAGAGGAACTTCTTGTAAATAAATTAGCTGTCATCTTACCTTCAACCTGTGTGCAGCATGGAACCACACACGTGGCATGTTGTCAGAATTGAATAGAATCAGCCCCCATCTATAAACCAGAGCCCTCCATCAAACCATTTGTTGTTAGGGAGTTAGTAGGTGCAAGTACTGCAGCGTGCTTTATTATTTTTTTTAAAGAAAAAAAGCCAGAGTCTGTTTGTGCAGGTAGAGCGTGATCCAGAGTGAAAGCTGACAATCGACAGAGAGGCCAGACAACAGCCAGGGAACCAGCCTGCCACCGGCACCAAAAGCAGTGCAGCAGCAGAAACAGCACACAGCAGGAGTAGAACTGAAGTCCCGCCAGCTGGTAAAGCCAGAAAAATTGATTGAAAATAAAAATTAGTCCGGGAGCCACAGGCAGTGGCAAAATTTAAACCATCCTGTCCCCAGCCCTGAACCCAATACCTGCTGTGCCGGAGCCAGTCTCCCTCACCACCACACACACAGCTGGCTTGGTGGCAGCAGGCACACTTCATCCACAAAATCCTCTTCCCTATCTCTCCCCTTCTCCTCACCATTCTCCCTTTCCAGTCGCCTTCCCCTACCCTCGCGGTAGCAGTAGTCGCTACCCTTGTGGGTCACCTATGACAATAGTGCTGAATATGAGTCGCCGTTTTGTTGGTCACCCATTTTCGGTTGCTGTTATCATGGGATACTGCTCATGAGTTACCATACTGACATAATACTGCTCAGTTTTATGGAAAAGGGTGAAGCCGATTTGTCATGTGAAATGAACAGCGCCTACCACAAAGGGCTGGGTGACAGATTCTGTTTCAGTATCAGTAAAGACACAGAATTCATTTCAGAGAAGAAATGCTACCACAGATGTGTTTGAGAGATGGAAAGTATTTTATTTTAATAACCATAACACAAACAACTGAAATACAGATCTGCTCTTTAAAGTATAAGGTTTGGCCATTTAAGTGGCTATTTGTTAAAATCAGAGCCATGGTTCAACTAACAAGAGTCATTTTAGTTAACCCTGGCTCCAGTTTTACTAAATGGCCACTTAAATGGCCAAGAACTGTATTCAAAATCATGCTTTTACACTTCAATGAAGAGCACCCCACGCCTCCCTACTGCGGCATCATAAAATATCAGAGTGTGCTGCATGAGGGGCAGCAACAGAGAAGTGGAAAGGGATCATGCTGCTACCCTTGAGGCACCCACAGTCCCTTCCCTTCCCTGGGGGCATAATTTCAAAAGCTGTTGTGCAGAGGAGCTCCTGCAGAGGTAAGGGATCTTCCTCTGATTTCAGTGCAGCACTGAGAAAGGTACTCTTTCATTACAGCATTGTATATCCCAGCTGAACACTGTAACTTCGGAGATCAACGAGAGGAACTAATCTGCAACCAGTTTGTCGTGGTGGCTGAGACAGCAGATTGGCTGAAAGGATACAACTTGACTATAACTTCACTTTAGAGAAGGCTGTCGCAATGGCCTGGCAGAGTGGGGCTGTATGAAACAACAGTCAGACCTCCAGCCAGGAGCAGGCTGAGGCACAGAACAAACCACCCTACACATGGACACCACACAGAGCAGGCATTTATCCATTGGGAGGAGTCTGAAGAAATCCAGTGCAGCTCCAAAAGTGATGCAGGATCAGCAGAGCAGACTGACACTCCAAAGGAGAAATGAAATGCAGAAGCCATGTGTGAGGTGCGGGAATATGCCGCATCCAAGAGTTCAGTGTCCAGCAAATGATGCCACCTGCCATGTGTGCCGCAAGAGAGGCCATTACAAGAGTGTATGTCAGTCAAACGCAACAGTGCACAAAGTCCAAGAAGTGCCAGAGTACGACACAGAGTACCCTTTTTTGGGATCAGTTCAGGCTGAAGGAACTAGCTGGAAAACAACAGTTCTCATAAATAACATGCCAACAGAGTTGAAGATATACACAGGTGCAGACGTCACAGCCATGCCAGAAAAAGTTTACAAGGAACTGTGAAGCAAACACCACATACTGTACCTTTGTGGGCCACAAGTAAAGTCCTGATGGGGCCAGGAAAATGCATGCTGGATTTGTGTGGAGTGTTCACTACTACTGTAACTAAAGGCAAAAATGCAAGTCAAGAGGATATTTACATTGTGAATAACCTCCATACCCCATTGCTAGGCAGACAAGCAATTGAAAAACTTCATCTTCTTGCCAGAATCTATAGTGCGGAATAAAGCAGGTGGAGTAAGGAGTTCCTAACATTATCCAGTGGCCTAGGAGAACTCAGAAAAGATTACTGTTTTCAGCTTACACCAGGAGCTGTACAATTTTCACTGACAGCACCCAGAAAGATCCCAGTTCCGTTGATGTCAGAGAGGAACTTTGAAGAATGGAGAATCTGGGTGTGATCACCAAGATAAAGGGACCGACAGACTGGTGTGCGGAATGGCAGTGGTCTCACCAGATGGCACCGTAAGGAACTGTGTTGACTTAACCAAGCTGAATGAGTCGGTGAGATGGGAGAAATTCATCCTTGCCTCAGTGGAGCAGATGCTGTGGGTGCTGGGAGAAGCAATTCTTTTCATCAGCTTGATGCCAGTGCGGGACTTTGGCAGATACGTCTGTCAAAAGCATCAGAGAAGTAGACCACCTTCTTTACACCCTTTGGACATTTTTGCTTTCTAAAATTGCCCTTTGGCATCTCGTCCACCCTGAGCACTTCCAATGCAGAATGTGTTGAGTCCTGGAAGGCTTGGAGGGGCTTGTGTGCCACATGGATGATATCTTTGTCTTCGGTCACAGAACAGAGAAGCACAACCAGAGAGTCTACACAGCCCCAAGAAAGGTCCAGAGTGCAGAGCTCACACTGAATACCTAGAATTCAGCAAGAGAAAGAAACATCAGATGACTACCAGATGGGTAGCATTCCCTCCCACAACCCCTCATCAACGCTTCACATCTAAATTCAACACAACCTTGATAAAACATCGAGTTTATACGTGAAACATTGACAAGTGTTGTGGGGGGTGGGCTACCACATCTGGTACTCATACAAGTGTTGTCTTTTTACTTTGTGCTTTTAGCAATAAACACACATATTAATCATGTCCTAGTGGTGGACTACAGTTTTCTATGTCTGTATGAGCCGGCTCTTCTCCTTGCACATGTATCAATTTTGTGCTTGACTCTGGTCAGTATTTTAATGAGCCGCCCATCCCTCTGCATACACAGTAACTCACCTGGCTGTAAACACCCTTTCAGCTTATTATCATTGTTGGAAGCCATTTGTGACATATGTTAAACCCAGAACAGGAATAGGGCAACTTTACCCTACTGAATTATCCTTATTCTCTCCATGTTATGGGGGTCAATTTTTGCACCTCTGATGAATTAGACTATTTCTTCATCATATCTCTGTGATGTATATACTTGGATTGAGTGTTTTTGTTTTCTTTCCTTCTTTGTGGTTGTTTATTGTTTCTTTTTAGGAGAGGATGTTTCTCCTACTTCTAACATAGCTAGTTAACTATTCCATGAGGTGTCCAAATGTTTATGGAAGTTTGTATTTACAGTAAAAAGTTTAACTGCAAAAAACAAAAAAATAAATAATAAATTAGCAAAACCAGATTCAGACAATACTAATCTAGCTATACAATGCCCTCTAAATCTTTTTGTGAGCAAAAGGTTTCAAAATACTCCATTATTGGATTGATTGTAAAGTTTTTTTGCTCAGACAAGCAGGGACAGACATCTCTCAAACTTTCTCTTCAGAAGACTGCACCCAACACAGCCTCCACATGGCAAACAGCTCATTTCAGTACCATGTGACCTCCAACCCCATAGTACATGATCAACTTCACCTTTGGGCACCACTTCCCTGGTGAAGTTATCAAATTTTCAATTCACAAAGTTATTCCTATACTGCGAATTGGCACTTTACAAGGTTGACTAACTTTACGAATTGTAACAAATTCGCAAATTAAATTGTAAAACAAATTTTTCCAGCCTTGCACACCACTAGCCACATGTCTAATCCTGGCCACCTGAGAAGAGCTAAACTGGTTGGTTTTCAATTGACTGGCGGAAGGTTGCAGAGATCCAGAAGTGGGCCAGATGTTTGTGCCAAATTTAAGGTAAAAGTGCCAAATTTGGGCACATTCACCTAATGCTAATTTGGCATTGGCTCAGCCTTACTCCCAGTACTGCACTGCAGTGTCAGCATTGGGTGTGAGCCCAAGTCCTGGTGTAGGACATCTAGTGCTGTACTGTATTGTCGGATGTGTGTGCAAGAGAAGACCCTGTTATGCGACTGAAGCAGAATACGTTGTGGTGTAGAAGACAGAGTTCTGGCAGTTGTGCCCCCTCTCTGTAGCATTCATGAGTGTGCATTTCCTGATGGAATTCCCAATATTGATAAAACAATTTTCAGTGCTGCTTGCTATGAGGACTTGATGCCATTTCTGCACCTGTTTAGTGGTTCCAGTTAAGTATGCCACCCAACACATTTTACATGTAACAACAGTGGCTGGTTTTGATAAGCAGGAACCTTGTCTGTTAGCTGCTTGTTAATTACTTATTGAATGGGCTAATATGTTTGTCCTCTCATAAGTCAACAATTCAATATTTCATTGCAACATGCTTGTTGTCCCTCCCACTCCTCTCGAAAGCAATACAGCCACTTTTAGTTGCTATGAATCATGAACAAAGGTTGATTTTAACACACTGTTTTACTTGCCCAGGCTATAGTGCAAACTGATGTAGCTAACCCTAATCTTGTCCGTGTTGACTAGTGCATGTTTCACATGGCTGGCATTAAAGTTTAAAAAGTCCCTACTTTATCAGGCTCTAATCCTCATGCTAATATCCCTCAGTATTCCAGGTGGCCTGGTGTAATTAACAGCTCTTTAAGAGCTGTAATTACTATGTCTGGCAGTTCACTCCAATATTAGTGCTTTCAACTAATGTCCAGGATGTGATCACAGGTAGCGTGCTGTTTGTTGGATGATTTGTCCCACATTATTGGACAAATGCCCCTCATGTTTTTACATTTTGAGTGTCTGTATCCAACATTTCAGTGGCAAAAAGATAGGAGGTATACAGGGTCTGCCCTCCAAGTGGTGAGTTCCGTCCCAGCTTCCCTCAAGTTGCTCTCTTTCCCTTCCTAGCCTCCCAATTCTTTACTTGGACACCACTGAAGGCCAGACTCTGAAATGACCATCCAAACACCCATAGCTGCAGTTACTGGCAGGTGCAGGAGTCCCCAAATCATCTCAATGGACTACACCAGTCAATGCCATCCATACACTTCCACCTTATCCCACTCAGCATGTCTAGTCATCCAAAAACAATGCTTTGCAGCATGGATGGTACAAAATAGCCCTTAATAAAATATATAATTTGAATGGTTAAAACAGGCATTCCTGGTGTATGTAGATCCTCTTAAATTGAAATAGAAGTGGCAGAACATCTTGCCCATGTACTGTTTCTCCTAGGCTGATCAAAGGCAGTGTGTAAACAATGCTGTCATTGTTGGGGCAGAGCATGTTACAGGCAATACTTTTGTGCCTGGTATATATAAATACAAATTTCTCAAAGTTTTCTATTCCCCAAGCCCCCTCGGTTTGTCTGGCTGAACCCCCAACAAAGTCCTAGCACTGCCTTGGCTCACTTGACGCTGCTTGAACACTTCCAGATATGCAGGACTCCAGTAAGTCACAGGGTGGGGCCTTAGTGTGTCTTCCTCTGTCTTTCTTTGCCTGACTCTGTTCATTGCCCTGTCGGTGGATATGAAAGTGTGATGAGGTGCATGATGATGTCCGCTTTTGTGTGTGTAGGGCTAAGGTTGCTAGTTGAATACCTGCTGCTGTGAGATCATCTGGTTTTGGGGGTTAGAAAGAGGAAGAGAGAGGGTCATGGTACAAAACAGTGGGTGATGCAGATAGTGTGTGACTGCATGGCGTGTCATGTAATTTTTGCGTTGTCATGTGCATGCACAAGAAACATATTGCCGTAACTTGGAATAGCAGATTTTGGAAGTGTAGTCCTGTAGTGGCCAGGGGTGCCCCTGCTTTTTTGGGCTGGGTTCTGTGGCTCAAATTAGATTGCATGCTGTCTGACAGCAGTGCAAAAGCATGCCACCACCTTGAAAGGATTTAGCCGCTGCAATGAGGGAGTGCCCCCTCATTGCAGGGCATGCCTTCTCTGGTGTAACATTTCAATAAACATGGCAGAGCTGTCCGCTTCTCACTGTCCCCAAAACTGCAGACATTGGAGGTGCCCTATCCCCCTGTCAGCATTTGCCCTCACAAGTTAATTTGCCAACGGGTAGCCCAATCCCCATCTGCATAATGTCCCCCCCCCAAAAAAAAATTGTTGTGAGCCGAGTGGGTGCCCAATCCCCCTCAGTTCATGCTGCCCCCCCCAAAAAAGCACACTGTGTGGCTGATGGGGTGCCCAGTCCCCACTGGCTCCAACTTCCCCCAAGCAAAAAGCCAGATGGCACGCTGGAGCCCACCCCAGCATGCTCAAGCTCCTCTCCCCAACACACTGTATGGCTGATGGGTGCCTAAACCCGTGGGTTCCAGCCCCCAAAGAAACACCTAGGTATGCTTGCACACTGGGAGCCCACCCCAGCATGCCCAAAGTGTCCCACATTGCCTTTTTCCCCTGTAAAAACAGAAAACAGACCCTTGTGGTCTCTTGTGCCCCAACCTGCCACCCTCGTGCACCCACCTCCCACACACCTCCACCCCATACTTACCTCCAGAGGCTGGTGTGATGATCTTTGGTGGATCAGGAACATGTCTGCACTCTTCAAAGCTGACCGTAAACTGAAGAAATGCCAGTAAGCTGTATAATGGCATGAATAGGGGGTTATCAACCTTGGTGGATATCTCGGCCATTTTTGGGAATTATTTCACCAAAACATGGGGTTCTTGGGACCCCACCTCATGAACTCAGTCACTGTTGTTTTGTTATTCAGTTCTGAAAGGTGATTGTTTGTTTGTTTATTGTTCTAGGAATTACTACCTTTGAGCCAGAGGCTCTTTTACAAAGGTTCCACGTCAATTAGGTACAGAACAAAAGGTTACATAGATAACACAACAATTTGTGTTGTGTCAAACAGAAAACATATACAAATACATATCAGATCATTTGTGCAGAGGACATGAGATACCAATAATCACATTATCATTACAAAAAGAGATCATGCCAGATTAGGAAAAATCAAATAGGAAAAAGCCCAGACAGAGAGGGTAAGAGAAAGGTGTGGGGAGCAGACAATCGTAGGATAAATGGTTTCTCAAACATGTCTTTGTCAAATATAGGACAAGGGTGGGTAGTGAGAGATAAGAGGTTTAATCAGGGCAGTCACAGGGGCTGGAGGTGGCAAGGTGAGAGTACAATCTTGATTTGAAAGCACCTAGAGAGGTGGAGGCAGTAATAGGAGTGCTAAGGGCATTTAGCCAGCTGGGGGCACGATAGGCAAATGATCTTTGACCCTGAGAAGTCCGGCATCGGCGGACTTGGAGAGGCTGATGTTCTGATCTTCTGGTAAAATGGGTGCTAGCGCTCGGGCATAACAGGTCTTGGATACAAGGTGGAGTGAGGCCCAAGGTGTATTCTTTCGCCATCAGGCAGGTAAGGTACTTTATCCGGTTTGAGAGTTGCAACCAACCTGAATCAGCGTAGAGTTCACAATTGTGAGTACGTCGATGCGCCCCAGTGAGCAGACGACAGGCCTTATTTAGGGATGTTGTAATGCGACTAAGTGCTGTAGTAGTGGCAGATCCGTAGATAACTAAGCCATAGTCAACGATTAAGATGATAGAGGATTGAATGCCAATCCTCAGTGCAGAATGGGTAAGGAGCTGTCGGTTCCAATACAGGATCCCAATTCGCTGATTAATAGTTTTTGCTGTACTATCAATATGAGTTGCAAAGGTTAGGCCTTGATCAAGATGATTCCAAGATATTTGAAAATTGGCACTTGTTCAAGGGTATTTCCCAGGTACGTATTAATGGTGAGTGGTACTTGCATTTCTTGTTTTGCGGATTAGAGAAGGGCATGGATTTAGTTTTTTTGTGGTTTAGAACCAGCTTATGTTCAAGGAACCACATCTCAACCTTGGAAAAAGCATGCTGAAGGTTGAGGCGCAAGGGGTTCGGATCTTTATGAGTGGCAAGAATCACGGCATCATCGGCATAGAGGATTATTAGTTCAGGGCAGGATTTGGGGAGGGAGTTTAGGAAAAGGCTGAAAAGGAGAGGGCCCAGGATGGATCCCTGGGGAACTCCTGAACGAACCGGTTTTGAGTCTGAGAGAACTCCAGCTATTTTTACAGATTGAGAGCGCTGAGCAACGTAATTTTTTACCCAGTCACCAGGACCCTGTGAGACCCCTAAAGATAGTAGTTGTTTAATGAGTAGGCCATGGTGTACTGTATCAAACGCCTTGGTTAAATCAATGTAGACTGCGCCAGTTAGGTTTCCTTTGTCCATGGCATTGTGGATTGCTCCTGAGAATTCAAGTAGGGCTGTCGATGTGCTGTGCCCTTTCCTGAATCCATGCTGCTGAGTGCAGAGGAAGTTGTGCTTTTCCAGATAGTCTGAAAGTTGGTCCACCACCATGCGTTCAGGGCCTTTGAGAGAGTGGTAGTATTGATATCGGTCGATAGTTACCAGGCAGTGACTTATCACCACTTTGTGCACAGGAGTGACAATTGCAGTTTTCCATTTCCTAGAGAATTGGCTGTAGCAGAGGAGAGATTGAAAATTTTGGTGAGGGGAGCAGCACTTCCTCCAGAGTGAGGACAAGTTTAAGGTCAATAGTGTCGCTGCTTGCTCGGACTTAGAAATGGCCTTCTTTACATATTTATAGACTTCATGTGCCTTAACTAATTTGAAATGGAAGGGTGGTTTGGTTGGAGAGGCAGTAGTAAATGTAGAAATTGGAGGGTCAGCATCAATGAAGAAATCAGATGAGAGGACACCACTAAGGTCTGTGAAGGTATTATTTAGGGTGTTTGCAATGACCACGGAGTCTAATGTAGTGGTTCCATCCACATTCATTATTGTAGGAGAGGACTTGGACTGCTAACCCATGATATTTCTTATGTTGTCCCAGAAGGATTTCTCTTCACCCCAGGAGTTGGAGAGGCATTCTTGAAGTAGCAGCTCTTCATCAAACGGATCTGTTTTATGCGGTGGTTGCGAGCCTGTTTATATTTTTGAATGTCCAACATAGAACCAGTAGCTCTTGCAGTGGCCCAGAGGTGGTCCCTACTTTTGAGTTGTGCCAATAGCTTCACCGTGAGCCAGGGATTTGAGAGTGCTTTGATTTTGCGCTTTTTTACTGGTGCATAGGTGTCACAGGCAGCGTTGAAAGTAGTAATAAAGTACTCAAGGGCTAGGTCAACATCTTGAGTTTTGTAAATCAAGGACCAGTCTGTCTGCCTAAGACAGGTCTTGAGATGAGTAAGGTTGCCATAAGGTAGAACTCTGCTATAGATGGTTTTTGGAGGTGGCTTACGAAACTTATTTGTCCAAGTACATATTATAGGAGAGTGATCACTGAGAGAGTCAGGGAAAACAACTACATTGATTATACGGGCAGGGTGGCTGGTAAGGATCCAGTCTATGAGGGTGCTAGTCCCTGATTTGTAGTTTTTCCTGGTAGGGGAGTTTACCACCTGCGTTAATTTTGCTGCTAGGATAGCATCTTTGTTTGACCCTGCATCAGGAGCAAGCCAATTGATATTAAAGTCACCAAGGAGAAGGAGCTCGATGTCAGAAGGTTGTGAACTTATGAACTCGAGGACAGCCTGTAGGCCGGACTCAGGATCTTTTGGTGAGATATAGACAGCAGCAATCGTGAGGACTTTGTTTTGGGCACCAAGTAGTATCTTGATAGGGAGGAGTTGCACTGAGGTTTCTGTGGTGGGGTAAGTACCAGGAGACAGGTGAGGTAGTCCTTATGTAGACTGCACACCACCACCCCTTTCGATGTCCTATCCAGCCTGAATATCTTGTAGCCTTGTATAAAGATGGCATGATCAGGAGTATTAGGTGTCAGCCAAGTTTCAACAATGGCAAGGATATCGGGGTTGTGTTGGCTGGCAAAGATTTGAAGGGAGGCCAGTTTTGGGAGGAGACTGCAGATATTTAGGGTAGCAATTCTGAGACCACCCTCCATTTTGGCAGGCTTTGTTGTACTGTAGGAGACAGGGCCAGGATTTGGGTGGACACTTCCTGATATCAAGAGGAGGAGGAGTAGGAGTTTAAGAGACAATTGCCGTACTTCGTAGTCAATAGAATTGCACCTCTGAGGCTTGTGCGGCTTGGACCAGTGCAGGTGTCTAGGGTCCCAGAGCAAGGTAGTTGTTAGAAACAGAGGACAATATCCCATTTATCCTCGTCGTAACTCATCAGTTGCACCCAGTCGCTTGCCGATAGGTACCCTTGGTGAGGGTAGCAGGAGAATGCTATTGTACCAGATTGGAGATAGCTGGCATGGATGTCCAGAGTAAAGGGTGGAGAGGGGTAGGTGGAGATTGGAAGATAGCATAGGGTAGGAAAGAGGAGAGGGTTAAAAGAGATAGAAGAGAGGTGGCTGTGGAGGCATTACAGAGGAACCAGGATGTGAGACTGAAGAAGTAAAGGAGTGCAGAAAGATGAGATAAAAAAGAAAAAGAAAATCAGAGAATACTGGAGAACAGGGATCTGTGAAGCCAGCAATTACAACCCAAGAAGCTGGCAGGGAAAAAAAAAGAAAGAACAGGAGGAGGGGCAGTGGCTTAGCTGGGGACAGGATAGGAGGCAAGAAACAGGGCGGGTAATAGGAGCAGGGGGCAGAGACGTAGAGACTATTTAATAAAGGTCGGGGGGGGAGGGCGTAAAATTTCGGCACAGAGCAGTGCAAGTCAATGGGCTCCGAGCCCAGTAAAGCACCGAAATCAGACACACCAATCAGGAGGCAGGGTCGGAACCAGAGGCCAATCAGTGATTCTGCTCAAGCACGGTCGGCCAATAGCAGCCGATCACAGCTTCCCCAGCCAGAGGCTATCCTTACCTGGCTTTCAGGTGGTCAAGAAGCAGCTGCAGGAGGCGTCGGGGGTGGCGAGGAGATTCCAGAGCACCCACTGCGCTTCCAGAGGCATTAATGCTGGCCCACTCGGCTCTGAGTCTGGAGTAAGGAAAGAGAGAAAGGGATGGTGAGTAAATCAAAAATTACACTGGAAGACAAAAGGCAGTGACGTGGAGCAGTAATTCAGCGGGTGGGGAAGAGGCCGGAGACTGCAGCGAGGGGGATGAAGAGACAATGTTTAGTCGAAGGGTGAGATTAAGAAAGAGGGGGTCAGGTGACAGCCAGAAGCGATCAGTTTCTCCAGTTGCACTGGCGCCAGTTAGAGGGACGGTAATGTGAGGGAAATAAAGAGTAAAGGAAAATTTGAGCAGTGAAGATGAGCAGGGAGGCGATGGGAGAGCAGATGAAGAAGGATGAGAAATAGACGTTAGTGAAGGTAGCTTTGTGGGGGATAGGCCAACCAGAATGCAGAGCAACGAAGCGAGCGGGAAACAGAGAGGTAAAAGGCACGGAAGAGAATGCAAAGTCGAGACTGTAGCAGGGGTCAAACTGCCCAGAGTTTGAAGAGCAGGGAAAGCCAGGCAACAGTTACAGGAGGAGAGGCAGTGGTAACAGGCTTAAGCTGAAAGCAATAGCAGAAGGAGGGATACAGAGCAGGCTGTCGGTTAGCAGATCGGAGAACAGCAGGCTTAAAACATGGCAAATCAGCAAAATCAGTTAACACGACTAGCTAGGAACTAAAGCAGAGACAATATCATACAACAGCAGAGGTTCTTTGTAGATACAAAAAAAACAGAAGAATATCTTATACAGCTGCAAGATTATTTGTAAGCAGTACACTTATGATAACAGTAAATGACAACTATTGAATAGGAGATTACCAATGCAGATTATATCAGATTGCAGCTTGCTCGAGAGTAATGCAGAAAATATGAGAGGTATATTCTGAGTTTCAGGCAGAAGCAACAATCAGGGCATAGGTTTAAACAGTAATGATTCAGGCTGCAATGTCCAGGAAAGTAAAATTTCGGCAAAGAGCAGTGCAAGTCAATGGGCTCTGAGCCCAGTAAAGCACCGAAATCAGACACACCAATCAGGAGGCAGGGTCTGAACCGGAGGCCAATCAGTGATTCTGCTCAAGTGCGGTCGGCCAATAGCAGCTGATCACAGCTTCCCCAGCCAGAGGCTATCCTTACCCGGCTTTCAGGTGGTCAAGAAGCGGCTGCAGGAGGCGTCGGGGGTGGCAAGGAGATTCCAGGGCACCAATCGACCGTGCCTACGAGGCACACGGCTGGCCCACTCGGGCTCTGAGTCACTGTGTGGAACTACTGTTTGGGACTGATAAACAAAATAACAGTGTCACAGTTCATGAGGTAGGCTTCCAAAAAGCCTATGTTGTAAGATGGTGGAAAAATTCTCAAAAATGACTGTGTTATGAGTCTGTGTTGCGCAGTTCCTACTCACGCTTGTAACTTTGAGAATTTTTAATATTTTCACTCCAGATTTTCAACACTGCCGTTTTACCACACCTCTTTATGAACAGTACAGCTGTCATTTTTCACATCTCGCCCAAAATGTGTTTTCGCACATGTGGCACACAATGGTGTAGTCGGTGTGCAAAATCAATCTTCTGGACAAATTTCACAAAATGCCTATTTTATAAGCGTATGTTGCACAGTTTCCATGCACACTCATAAGATCGAGAATTGTTAATATTTTCACTCCAGATTTTCAACATTGCCATTTTTGCACACCTTCTCATAAACAGTACAGTTGTTATTTTTCACATGCTGCACAAAATGTGGTTTTGCACATCGCACAATGGCATGGTTGCTGTAAGAAATCAATGTTCAGGACAGATTAAGAAAATCACTGTGACAGTCTTCATGAGTGGAGATCCCAAAATGCCTATGTTGAAAATGTGGTGAGAAAATTCCACAGAATGACTGTGTTACGAGCATGCATTGTGCATTTTCCATGCACACTCATAACTTGGAGAATTTTTAATAATTTCACTCCAGATTTTCCACATTGCCATTTTTGCACACCTCCTTAAGAACAGTACAGTTGTCATTTCTCACATCCTGCCCAAAATGTGGTTTCGAGCTCCTGGCACAGAATGGTGCAATCACTGTGGGACATCAACGTTCAGGAAAGATTAACAAAATCACAGTGCCACTGTTCATGAGCAGAGGTACCAAATGCTTTCATAAGGTGGGGTGAGAAATGCCCATGTTGAAAATTTGGGTGCAAATACCAACAAATGCCGGGTGTTAGGGTTTCTAATCATAACGTACCACCCTGTAGAGACTAACCAGCATCAGGGGTGTGAATTTAGATTGTCGGTTCTAATGCTCACGCCATTCCACCCCCACCCCCATCCCCACCCTGCAGCCACTGACAGGCATCGAACTGTGCCTTGCACTCTTTGGCTCAAAGTTCATCCCATTCTCCTATACTGCACCCATATCAATGTATTTCCATATGGAATGGGGTGAGTGTAAAGCCTGAGGACCCCAAGGCAGAACGCAATACTTGTCAGACTCTGCAGGGTAGGGTGAGGTGAAAGTGCATGGCGTTATGAGTCGACACCCAAAGGCACACCTCAGTGCCTGTCAGTCTCTTCAGGGTGGTGTGGGGTTGCCGTTACTTCCGTACTTCACTGCCATTCCTTTTATGCATCTATCTAACTCATGCACTACCAATGCCAATGTCAGCAAGACAACATTTGGCATTGACAAATGCTTGTCTCTGCTGGTTAAGGAAGCAATGTTGGAGCAGTATAAACATGCAATATTCAGAATATTTCTTAGCTCATATTTGTTTCCTGTTTAAGTGCACAAAATTCTCCTTTATAATTGTGGACTAGTACAACCGTCTACGGGCTAGTGCAATTTTGAATCAACTAGTCCTGTTGGATAGTGGAAAAAAATGTCAAGGCTGATCCCCCATCATAAGAATTACGAACTAGGAAAACACATGACATTATATGGTTTAATTAACCCTCTTCAGATATCTTTCTATAATTAACCTCTTCTAGTGACAGAATTTGGAAGGGTTTGGCTTCTTCAGGTATTATTTCAGAAACTGCAGCTGCGGAGGATTCAGCTGAAAGATTAATCTGTCATCTCCTTGTGGATCCCTCCCTGTAATCCATTGCAATTATTTATAACCTTGTCTGGCAACAGCTGGTTAACTGGCAATTACAAGTGTGGCTATGGCTCTTGTTACAGCGCAACTATTTCAGAGCCACTGTCAGTTAAAGGATAACAGCCAAAAGTGTTGAATCAGTGAAGTAACCAACAGTAGAACAAGGGAGGAAACACAGGCGTTTAGTGAGATGAAGGGCGGGCCGTCATGCTTGTCTTATAGAAACACTTTAAATAATGCAAAATGCAGTGTCAGGACTTTAAACCTCTCTTAGAGCTTTGTAAATGTAATCCCAGAGGGGGGTTTGGTGATGGAGCCTGTAATAGTGTAGAGTAACATGGGGCATAGCTGATCGATCAATGGAGTCTGAACAAATAAACAACTCTGTCTACCGCTTCAGACTTCATTAGCTCAACCATCTGTTAATCACCTTTCATATGTATCTTCTAACCTGATTAGTGAAAAAGTAATTCACTCAGTGACTGGTAACTGAGGGGCCTGTGTGAGTCAGTGTTAGGATCTCGTATATATCAATCCAGGGTAACCATTTGCAGATTAGAAACTGCTACTGAAGCAAGTCAGTGGGGTCATCACACATACCAACACTATCTTGGCACGTGGGCCTGCTGTCATTTGGTGTTGTACTCACTCTGTTTAATGTAGTTTGGGTCCAGATGCAGTTAAAAGATAATAATCAGTGTACAGATACCATTCCAGACTATGGGTGGTTATTTTCAAAAGTCATAAAATGGTTGTAACTTCTAGTTATGTTGGGTGGGACTTTCAAAAATTCTATAAAATGGATGCAATTTCTAGATACATCAATGCCAGAAACTGTCCTGGTGTATCTAGACCAGGGTTCTCAAATGGTGAGGCCAGCCTCCTGGGGAGGCCCCAACCTGTTCCAGTGGAGGCTCAAGCAAGTCTCAAAGTACAGTACTTAAATTTTGAGTTTTATGTATTTTGTGTGAAGAAATGAAGCAAACTGAAAGAGGATAATAGTAGGTGAATTTTATGTATTTATTTACTAATAGGTGACAAGGAAGGTGAATGAGCCAAGGCTCATTTCAGGCATACCAGGGAAGGGTTGGTAGTGAATACATTTCAAAAGGTAACTGCAAAACAATCAAGAAATACACAGTGAATACACAGTGAACAATAGCGTAAACAAATGTAAACGATAAACTGATAATGAGTGGTGGTAATTGTTCAATTTGTAGACTGATGGCAGAACAGTCCAAATACAGTGATTGAGCATAGAAGTTCTAAGAGCAATAGCAGGAAGGGGCAAAGTAATCCCTGAGAAGTTGCTTAGGAGCAGGGAAAGAGGAGGAGAGGCAAAGTATGCAGGAAGGTTATTTCATATAGAGAGGAAACAGAGAAAGTAGTCTGACCCATGAAGGTACTGCAACAAGGGGTAACAATGGTTCAAGAATGAAAACAGCAGAGCAAGAGGCTGGCCGGGGTGGGGGTTGGGGGTTATAATAAACTGAATAATAGTATTTGTTTATTTTGTTATTCAGATAACAACTTTGAGCACAAGTGCTCTTTTTCAAGGGTTCCACATCAGTATAAGACAAAGAACTGAATGTGAGCCAAGTACTCAAAGGGGTTTTAATTTATTTATGGTGTACTGCAAAGTACAGCATGTTATTTTTCTTTGGGAGGCCCAAGATTATTTCAGTTTTGAAGGGATGCTCAAAATCTTTTCCATGGACTTGGGGAGGCTCACTGTGACAAAGTCTAAGAACCACTGATCTAGACCATCTTCTACCTTACTGGAGTTTTTTCAAGAGTTGCACTTATCTGCAGAATTTCTAGATGTTTTATGGTACAGTATCTGACATTGAATTTTGGGGAACAAAATGCTGGACACATTTGTAAATGATTGACCAGATAACACTCCGTCTGAAAATTTTTTCCACGCATATTTACATCTGAACTTTGTAAACTGGAAATAACTAAGTCCGAGTTTTGAAAATTGGGTATAAGGGCAGTTTGGTCGTATATCTGAAGTTATACAATAGAAAACTGCATCTAGACATAGGCTTTGAAACCCCATGTCTCATGAGTAAAGTAGTGACCTGTGATGCTTATCTACATGTGAACCCCTTTTTGGGTCTTACTGGCAAACAGCATCACACATGCTGGAGAATTTACCCAATAAACAAAAACAAACAAACAAAATAAATGTATAAAAAATTAAATAAAGAATTCAGAACCACATTAATATAAGGCCTTTGCAGGGTGGACTCCCCTCCCAGTTTCCTTAGTGGTAAGACACAGGTACCTTACACTGCCACTGGGCTGTCATAGATGGTTGTGGTGGCTCCTGTGCACTTTTTACACTCAGCAGTGTGTGTGTGTGGGGGGGGGGGGCAACAACAAAGAAATGCACAGTGCCTCCATCCTGAGAGATACCGAAGTGGTCTAGTTGTTGTAACAGTATAAGCCCCTGGGATGTTGTATCTGCTCACCTCTCCACTATGGTCACACCACCTGCAGGCTCCACACAAACAGTTTCCTCTAATTAGCATGGATAGTATAACTGCTGCACACCATGAGAACAGATGTAAACAGCAAAACATAGCTTTATTTAACGCTGCTGCACCTGCAATGGAAGGTTAGAGCAGACCAAAGTGGCATCTGGACCCCTGCCAAATGCTTTTCTAGGCAGCGACTCTCTCAACTACCGCCCACACCTAGTTGATGGGGTTCTATGAGGGCGAGGCACTACTGCTGGTACCTTGGCTGCCAATAACTAGGCATTATGACGCACAGCCATGCTTCTCCCGCCCTCACACTGTAATATAACACAAATGTTGCATTGGCTGTCCTCTACTGGAGACTGCTTCTCTTTCTCAGATAATACCAGTATTTCCAGTTAAACACAGTGCGAGCTCCCTTACATCAGTCCCCGGGTACCCAGTGTTGAAGGATTGCAGGCTTGTAGATGTTGCCACAGGTTTGCAGACACTAGTGAATTTTAAGATGAAAAAAACAACCTTTAATTTCCCCCAACCCCACAGGCCATGCAATTGCTTAATTGGCTTTTTAAACCTCTAAAGGTGAGGTATTTGTAATCTGGCCCACTGGCTAACTTACAAACAAGTTCGGTATTTTCCTGTGGTAGGGCAAGCTCTGAAGTTACTCATGGTTTCCTAACGGATGGCTTACCCTGTCTCTGCCGGCAGCTGGTGTTCCCATCTCCCATGGCATCTCTGCTCAGACTGGCACTCTAAGACTTGCTCTACTTCTCTTTGTGCTGTCATCTTGGTTTCTGATAAGACAGGCTATCGGCTCTTCCATCCTCTCTCTTGTTTTGTCTCACTCCTGACTGCTAAGACCATGGACTGGCACACTCATCTTGTGGCTTCCAAACCCTTGGGTTGATAGCAACCTGACACTTGGCTGTTCTGCCTGCTATGAGGCTTGGAATCAGCAGCCTTGGATCTCAGTTTTTAGCTACATGTTGACTCATCGGCATCCCACATATGCTGGCTTGCTCGCACTTGCTGCTCTCTCCCTTCTCTAATACATGGCATCTACAGTGGCTCTTCCATCCGTTCTTTGTCTCTCTCTGGCTCTTTCAACTGTTGAGGCCCTGGACTAACCCACCTGTGTCTAGGGCTTCCAAAGCCTTGGGTTGATGGCAGCTCAGCACCTGGCTGTAGTGCCTGCTATGGGGCGTGGATCAGCAGCCTTAGATCTCAGGCTGTTGCTCCGCATTGATTCATCAGTATCCTACATGTGTGGGCTTGCATGCAGTTGCTGCCTTCTTACCTCTCGAACTCAGCAGCTGCTTTTGGTCTTTCTTATTACTTGGCCCAATGCCCAGTGTCAGATGCTTGACCACTGCTTCCAGTAGGAGGTCCAGTCTTCTCAAGATCTCTTGCTGATCTTCCAGCCTTTAGCACAGTCCCCCCCTTTATCAGAATTTCCACAGGTCAGTTGGTTCATATGCCTGCCAGTCCAAATCTACCACACCCCGTAGGTCCAAGAAAGGGCACCAGAAATCATAGTCCATTCCTCTCCCAGAATCTGCCAGGAACCTGCTGTGAACCCTGTCACCTGATTGGCAGTCTTGGGGATCAGCAGTCACAAAGATGGTACTGTCCATGCCATTCAGGTACTTTGGACAAAGGCAGAGGACAAGGTGGGTATAAATCAAGACTGCAAGAAGACAGGTCTAAAAGAAACAGGAAATGGAGAGGATAAAAAAGTAGGGGGGTTTGTAGGAGTTTCAGGGAACAGCATGGCAGGAGGAGGGAGAAAGCATGTAGGCAGGCAGGAAGGGATTAAGGTATGGAGAGCCATGTGTGCTAGTGCTAGGAGTCTGAAAAATAAAATTCTGGACCTGGAGGCCATCATGGATGAGGCTAGCCTGGATTTGGTTGCCATACTGGAATCAGGGTGAACTGACTGTCTTGACTGGGTTGTGGCCATGCCAGCCTACTCACTGTTCACGAGAGACAGGGAAAAAAGGAGGAGGTTGTACGTTATGTGAGGGAGGGAAACAAGGCTACGGTAATAGAGGGGCACTCAGAGGAAAACATTCAAAAAAACAAATTGTTGGCAGGAAAGGATCACTTAGTCCACCCAGTCTTCCCAGATTTTCCATGCCTAGTCTGTCTCTGCAACCCTTACCTGGTCTCTGTCGACCCTCCCCTCTCCCTGCCTATTTACCAATATTCCCTTATGCTCATCCCATGCATGTTTGAAGCCCCACACTTTTTCATTCCCATCACCTCTGCTGGCAGACTGTTCCAGGTGTCCACCACTCTTTTAGTGAAGTAGTGCTTCCTCACATCCATTTCAAACTTCCCCTCTTCCAGCTTCATTGCATGCCCTCTCATCCTGATGCACTGCCTCATTTGAAATAGACTCCCTAAGTGTACCCTGTTCACCCCCATTAGGTGCCTGTAGGTCACTATCTTGTCTCACCCCCTCTCCCTCCTCTCTTCTAGGGTGTACATGTTGACATCCCTTAGTCTCTTCTTGTAAAGCTTTTGATGGAGCCCTTGCACCATCTTAGTTGCCCTCCTCTGGACTGCCTCCACTCTGTGTATGTCCTTTCTGAGGTGTGGCCTCCAGAACTGGACACAGTACTCAAGGTGGGGTCTCATCAGTGACCAATACACTGGTAACACCACCACCTTCCTCCTCCTGCTGGTGATACCTCCTGCTATGCACTCCATCATTGCACCGGCCCTGTCCACTTCCTTGTCACACTGCCCCCACCATTTTGAGGTGACCAGATATGATAACTTCAGTGTCTCCTTCCTGCTCAGTGACCACAATACCCCCCCATTTCTGTTATACTCAGCTCCTGGGTTTCTATGCCCTAAATGCATGAAGTCACAGTTTTGGCATTGAACTCCAGCTTCCATGCCCTTGACGACTCCTTGAGTTTTCTAAGGTCCCTACTCATTCTCTTGGCCCCATTTCTGTGTATCCACCCTATTACAAACTCTGGTGTCATCTACAAAAAGGCATACCTTCCCTTCCAGTTCTGCTGCAGTGTCACTTATGAAGAGATTAAAGAGGACCAGTCCCATTACTGAGCCCAGCAGAGCCCCAGGCCACAAGTCAATCTCCCCTCATTAGAGTGAGTGCCATTCACCACTATCCTCTGTCACCTATCCATTAATTACCAGCAGTTCTTTATCCAGTTTACCACATTGAATCCCACCCTAAGACTGCCCAGTTTGTTTATCAGTCTCCTATGTGACACACTGTTGAAGGCCTTGCTGAAGTTCAAACAAGTCACGTCCACCGCCCTTCCTTGACCTATTTACCTGGTCACCCAGTTGAAGAAATCAATCAAATTTGTCTACCCCTATGAATCCATGCTGCCTTTGATCATGTAACCACCTGAATTCAAGATACTCCATTAGCCTTTCCTTTAACAGGGTTTTCATTAATTTCACTACCACTGATGTGAGACTCACCAGCCAATAGTTTCTACCCTCCTCCCTTGCTGCTGCTGTTATGGAACGGGACTACATCTGCTATTCTCCTGTTCCCTGGAACCACTCCTATTTCCAGTGAGTTGTTGAATAAGGCCATCATTCCTCCCAAAGTGCATGAACAACTCAAAACCCCACTTAGAACCCTCTCATGTTGACCACACACATCTGATTAAGTTTCTGTTTTGTATTTAAAAAAAAAAGGTCTCCCGTGAAAGCCATTAGTGTGATCGGCTTCACAGCAGTACCTGAGCTGCCCTCACAGACTCCTCTTACAAACATTACATTTTGGTTTGTTATTTAAAAAAAAAAAAAGAAAATGTGTAAGTCAAAGTCCCCCCCCCCATCACTGCAGTGAACCTCCAAATGAATTAGGCAACAGCTGCCAATGCACTGAACTTTTTACATTTGGAGCAACTGTTCTCCCATGAAAGTTGTTAGTCCAATCAGCTTCACAGCAGTCCCCAAGCTTCCCTTGCAGTCACCACTCACAAACGTGACCAAGGTCACTTCATCTTTTCTGTTTGCAAACATGAGTGAGATCTCTTTTGGTTGTATATTTACAAATAAGAAAATGCAAGTCAAAGCCATTGTGTTGGCTTCACGACAACTGCCCCACACAGTATCCGCTCACAAAGTGAGTGCCATAAACATCTAAATGGATTGTGTAACCACTGCCAGTGCACTGAACTTTACATTCGGAACAACTGTGTCTGAGATAGAGCAGGAGGGAACCAACGTCCCATACATGTGAGAAACTGTGGGGGAAGCAGCATAACAGGGAAGCAGAGAGACAGAGAGCGTTTCAGAAAGGGGAAGTGACTGGAAGAGAGTGATGGAGAGTGGGATGCAGCACTATCAACTGGCCAAAAGGGAAACTCAGAACTTTTTTAAACGTATACTTACCCATACAAAAAGGAAAAAGCAGAAAATATATTTTCAAAAATGTATTTTTAATTTATTTATTTTTTTAAGCATAAGTGAGCCATTGTATCATCACAATAATGTACAACATGGTGTGTGTCATGCTGTGGATAACGTCACTTCTGCCCGAACCAAGGGCCGAACAACCAAGGCGTGATGTTATCTCAGCATGACACACACCCTGTGATACATTATTGCTTAAGTAACAAAAAGGCAGACAACAGAGTCCATGCAATTGTAAGCCCCACATCCTGCTGTCTAGGGGTATCTAGGGGTATCCAGCTGGTGAAACTGGGAGGAGGGTCACAACAGCAGAAGCACGCACAATCCTCATTAAAATTCAGTTCCCATCAGTCTAATGGCTTTGTTTGCAACAGATTCTTCCTTACCAGGGGGTGCCATGGAGGGTGCTGGGCTGCAGGCATAAAGGGGGATTAATAACAGCAACATTTAACAAATGGAATATCCACAGAGTAAAACTGCAGGAATGGGGGATCCTTTTAATAACCATGCTGGCCAGTCTTAACATATTCACACATTAATGTCCAGGATCAGGGCCCACTACAAAGTTACATTAATTCACACTGGTGGTTCTTGTGGTCGTGCAGAACCTCCACCTCTAACATGTATCCCTGGACTTGGGCCACATAAAGGGTTTAGCAGCAGCAACACGAGGCCAGGACCTCACATTTTCTTTCCGGCAGCAGCTCCTTCTTCAGTAGCTCAACGACACAGTTCTTGGATCCCATTACCTCTCTCATGTTCGAGTGGGAGGGCAGAGGGAACCCTTGCACACAGGCTCCAACTCGTTTTCACCTCCCATGCTGAACCTCCATGGGCGACTCCACCCTACGGCCATTGAGGCAGATGTCCCCACCAACCAGCTCCTCCAGGCTCACCATCTCTCCTAGTTCTTGCTCCCTCCTCACAACTGTCTGCACAGTTTCCATAGGCATGGTTGGCAGATCTGGATCGGGGGGTAGTGTGACAAAACCTACCTGACTCCCTTGGCTCCAGACACTGGTCTCTGTCTCTCTGATGTATTCCACTGAACCAGCGGACCGGCTCTTTATTCTCAATGAATGGCACTACTGGGGCTTCAGATTCAATTCCCACCCACCAGAGCATACAAACCATGAACACCATTGCCACTATACCACCACCGCACTTTCAAGCCCAGATCTTACCCGGGTACACAGGCAGGAACAGGCAATTGCCCCTGCTCCTGCAACCACCTGCAGAAACCTCCGGGTGGGAACTAACAGATCCAAATGACACCAAAGGTCCCAATTTATACCCAGCCACCCCAGACAGTGATATCTGACCTGCAGAGACCTCACCTGAGGGCAGAAGCCATAAATATTGAAATTAATAATGCCACAACTGATCCAGAACAGGAAAAATGGTACCCCTGACCCACGGGTGGGTTACACTTCCCCCCTCATAAACACTCGCCGTCCGGGTGAGCACCCACCTCAGCTACTGAGCCCTGCAATGCCATGGGGTATGTGCACTCCATCACAGAGCCAGACACGGGCCAACTGGGACACCACCAAAACAGTGTTTCGAGCTTTACTAGCCAACACTTCAAACTAGAGGCATCCTCTCCCAAAGCACCTAAGGGACCTAAACCAGAGTGTCCCCAACCCATCTCACTGGCAATCTACCAACTGAGGAGCACAGGGCATATTGCCTGTTGCCAGAGTGGCAGCATCCCAGTCCTACTCATAACTAAACTACCTCACCAAACACATGCTGCCATATTGCTGCCAAAAGCTGTGATGCCCTTCTTCATACACCTCCCATTGAAACAACCAGCAACACATTTCAAAGCATGCAGATTTTAACCAACCATATTCATATCGCTCAGACAGTGACTACATAAGGTAGCACAGTCCAAATGTTTGAACATTTTAACTACATAAATAGCAACATAGTGCAATGTCCTGGACTGCTGTAACTGGAGAAATTTAAACAGTCTTTTGCTCAAGTCCCAAATCTGGCATATTGAACCATTCAATTCCCCAAAGGCAAACAGCATGGAAATGCTCAGTCCCAAACTGTGTAACTAAATGAAATTCGAAACAGAGATCACGTACTACATAATGGATACAGGTTATTTACATCAGCATAGCATCGTAGTAATAAGGAAGGTAGCAAAAAGGGTTGATTTCACCCAAATGCATTGTAGTCAGTCTCAGTTGAAAATGTCTGTGGCAGGCATCTTTGGGTGGAAGACTGTTCATCGCAAGTCATTGAAGCCTTCATCTCCGAGCAAAACAGTAGCAGGGTGGCGGCTTGGCCGCAGCCTGACTGAAAGAGTCCACGGTGTGCACACAGGCCTTATACCTTCCACCCATCAGGTCCTGGATCAATACACAGGTCTCAAACAAAATCAGGCCCTCCCAGGCATAGCTGGCACACTTTGACTTTGCAATGTTCTGAATCCATTGGAAGCCATAGCTGGTACTATGGGGTCCTGCATGGTGCTTTTTGTAAAATTTATCTAGGACCCCCCAGTAGACCCAGTCTTGTCTGTTCTCCTTTATAATGTTCCAGAGTCTTTCATGGACATAGGGTACAGGAACTGTGGGTAGTTATTTGGCTTTTCTTTCTGATAATTCATGCCACCTGACTCCAATCTGGCAGCTGTCTCACACTCAGCCGAGGAGCTTGTCCATCAGATAACTATACTCCTTCACGTTAGTGCCTGACATTTGGGTCACCATTTGTAATGCCCTCATACAGCTCCCTTCCACGCCGGCACCCATCAGCCAATCTAGGCCAGTCCTTCGATGGCATGACATACAAGGTCTCTTTCTCAGGAGGTATATCCCTTTCCAAACCACCATCACCGACATGGCTAGCACCCTCAAACAACAACAAGCCACCCGGCACCTTTGGGGTGGACGAGGGAGTAGATCGAATGTCCGGCTCTTCACCCAACCACTCCACGGGTGCTACAGCTGTACCAGATGACTCAACAGGTCCCAGCTGAGCTGGCTCCCCAAAATCCTTAGGGGTCAGAAGTCTCATTTGGGCACCTTGCCCACAACCACATCCTAGGCCAGAAGGTTTTCCAAAGAGGCTCTAGTCTTTGCCATAACCACCCTATCAGGTCTCTCAGGTTCACTGGAAGGTTTCGCTGCTCCAGGCTTTGCGGCTGACTCAGATTTCCCAACTTCACTAGAAGGCTTTGCTGCAACAGGCTTCACAGCCAAATCCAGCCTCTTAGCCCCACTTGAAGGCTTTGCTTTTCCAGGCTTCGCGGCTGACTCAGGATGGGCTTCAGTGGCAGGAATGGTAGTAGCAGAAGTCATCAGCTCACCCCAACCATCAAAGGCAGACTCTGTAGAAGTGACAGACCCTTCCAGTCAGGGAAAACACCAGGGAATATACAGGCCAGTGGATTTCTGGTGACACAGCATGCAGATAGGCTGCAGAATCACCCCCGGGCCTTCAGACTGGCAGAAGATATATTTTGCACCTGTGGAACACTGAACCACACTCCACAACGATTTCAGCACTGCCGCTGGCACTGTGATGTCTGGGGCTACTGGAGCAGTTCCCATGTCTCTGATTCTGATAGTAAACTGGAAACTTTTCTGGTTTTTAAGCTGCAGACAATCAACAACACTTCAGCTCTCAACAAATCTCTGCTGGAAGTCCCTACTTACACACAGCTCCAAGGACCCTAACTTGCCAGCCAGCCAGCCAGTCACTGTTTAATAAGGTTTCATCCTTAGGGCAATTAACATACCACTCACATGCCTGGGTCATGCAGCCAACTGAACTCCCAGACTGCCAGGCACCATGGTGCACCCAAAATATGTGAAATTATGCACTTCACCATCTTGTTACTCTACAGTCCAGAGCCAACAAAACTGTCCACCGGCCCTCAGACTTCACCCAGCACCTACAATTAGCAATCTTCAGCCAGGCGCCAACAAATGGGATCCTGGATGAGTCCCCATGTTTAAGCCCCATCCTGCTGCCTAGGGGTATCAGATGGTAAAACTGGGAGGGGTCACCATAGTTAAAACACTCACAGTCCCCATTAAAATTCAGTTCTTACCAGTCTAATGGCTTCATTTGCAGCAGGTTCTTCCTTACCTGGGCGTGCCACAGAAGGTGCTGGGCTGCAGGCTTAAAGGGGGATTCATAACAGCAACATTTAATGAATGGAATGGAATGGAATGTCTACACAGTAAAATTGCAGGGACGGGCGATCCCTTTTAATAACCATGCTCTAGTCTTAACATATTTACACAGTTAATCTCCAGACTTGGGAGCCCACTACGGAGCTGCATTAATTCATACTGGTGGTTCTTGTGGTCGTGCAGACCCTCCACCTCTAACATTTATCCTCAGGCTGGGGCCACATAATGGGTTTAGCAGCAGATTCTTATGAGGCCGGGACCAAACATTTTTTATTTTGGGCAGCAGCTCCTTCTCCAGTAGCTCACTGACACAGTGGTCAGATCCCATTACCTCTCGCATGTTCGGGGGGGGAGCAGAGGGAACTCTCACACATAGTGGGTTCTGACTTGTCTTTCCCTCCCATGCTGGACCTCCGCGGGTGACTTCCCCCATGACCATTTGGGCAGACGTCCCCACTAGCCAGCTCCTCCAGGCTCACCATCTCTCCTAGTTCTTGCTCCTTCCTCATGACTGTCTGCAAAGTTCCCATAGGCACAGGCAGCAGGTCTGGACTGGGGGGGGGTGTAGTCTGACAAAATCCACCCGACTCCACTGGCTCTGGACACTGGTCTCTCTCTCTCTCTTTCTCTGATGGAGGCCACTGAAACAGCAGACCGGCTCTTTACTCTCATCCAATGGCACTATTGGGGCCGCAGGTTTGAATCCCACCCACCAGAGCTCACAAACCACTAAGACTGTTGCCATTATATCACCGCCACACTCTCAGTCCCAGATCTTACCCTGGGCACATGAGCAGGAGCAGGCAGCCACCACTGATACTGCGGACCACCGCGACGAAACCTCAGAACAGGAACCAACTGACCCAAATTACAATTTATAGTCAGCCACCCCAGGCAACGACCTCTAACCCATGGAGACCCACCCGAGTGTGGAGGCCATAAATATTGAAATTAATAATGCCAAGTGATCCAGAGGAGGAAATATGGTACCTTCAATCCATGGGTGGTTTACACAATAATGAAACATACTTCCTTAGTTACACATATGTATAAATGTATGGTGTGAGACACCTACATGCAAAGACTGAAATAGTGAACAGGTCACCGCACTAAAGCAGTGCCACTGTAAGTAAACAACACAATTTGCCGACAATTTTTGAAGTTTGTCGCCAGGTGGCAAATGGCAGAATCCAACATGATGCAGGCCTTGGTTATACAAAATACAAATGTTTCCTTCTGACACTAGGATGGTCTCCTAGTGTCAGCTTAAAATTCACTATAGACACCAGTGGCCATTGGAGATAGGGTTCCGATGGCCATATTGTGATTTTCTTCAGAAAGAAAAAAATGTTCATAAACTGTGTTTGTACATTCATGAACATATTTTTACTTAAGTTTAAGTGTGGAATGCTTTTAGCCAACACTGGAAATGTTCTAGTGGCCATATTTTTATTTTTATTAAAACTCAGTAAGCAAAATATGTTCACAGCTTGTATCTCCACATATTAAAACATAATTTTGCTTTAATGTGCAAAATATTTTCTTTAGTATGCTTATGCGAATGGAAAATAACTATTGAAAAATTACAGCAAATCCATTCTGTGCATGCACAGCACTGTAACTTTAAAGTAATTGACTTTTGTTCTCAAACACCAAAAGCATCCCTTTTGGTACAGGATCTAATGAACCAGAAATATTTAGTTTCAACTGAAAGTCATTTTGAGTTGTGTAAGAAAACAAAAGCAGCTTAATTTTCAGAGTTGTATGTAATTTGCACACCCTACACCTCAAAAAAGTCCCACCCTCAGCAGCCTGACAGTGTGACGGTAGCACAACTGCTTGCTTCGCTAGTGATCCAAGTTTGGAAGTGAGCTCATGTTTTGGGGAGCTGGCTGGGGGAAGGAGAACTGAGCGGCCTAAGTACAATTCTCTTCCTTCAAGGAGGGTGGTGGAATGTACAGGCCATCATCTGACTTCCACCTACCTTACAAGCGTAGGAGTGGCCTTGTCACCCATATTAACATACAATGGGGATTTCCTGTGATACACTGTGATGTACAGTGTCTGCATATTCTGCACCGCGTCACTGGCTACCACTGTAGTCACACACACACACACACACACACACACACACACACACACACACACACAGCTGGCAGTTCTTTAATCAGGAAGTGGGGCTTAATTGAGCAGTGGCTGTAGTATTCCAGAAGCAGACTGATAAAGGATGAATTTCAGAATGGCTCTAATAATAGACCAGTGTCTGTGCTGGAGTATGAGCTGTCACTAAGGTTCTACTAGCACACAATCATTGCTTATAGTGCCCGCCCCCCATCTCTCTTCCTCCCCTTGTTGTTTATCAGCACCACTGACGGACAGGCCCTGCAGACAGTTGTCAGCCAACGCTGGACCTGGAGAGTCTCCATGTCAGAAAAAGTCCTTGGCTGAAGAAGACAGCTCAGATAGAGCCCAGAGGTGTTTTAAAAAATACCCAGCCACTACAAGAAGAAAGAGATGCCTTCATTTGAAAGGGCCACTTCAAAATTCTAGGTCAGGTCGACATTCCTGTGAAAAGGAGCATAGGTGACCCTCATCCTTGCTGGTACTGTTTATATGGTAATGTTTTCATCTTAGTCTGTGGGCTCTAATTTAGGAAACAATTCCCTTGGTGGTGCTTTAAATGAAAACCTTATCAAAGAGAATGTTATCAAGAAGACCCCTACACTACTGTGCTATTTGTACATTTCTGTTCGCAATTAGAAGCTTACTGGGTGCTGAACAGCTGAACATTGGATTTGGGGACAACTCAACAACATCGTGTCCAGTACTGTAGCATCCTGAGGCCAACAATTTTATTTTAATTTTTAATTTATTTTTATTCAGTTTCAAATACACAGAAGTACATGAAAATGTCACGGTTCCAAGTGTAAGACACATTAGGCAGGATTTTCAAAGAGTGGCGAAGGGCTTACATCCAGCCCCGCAACCAGCCCATTTTTTGGCGCAGCTGTGTTGAACACCTTTGCCACAACTGAGCATGATTTTAGTGCCTTGGGCACAGTTGCAACAGTTTCCTCACTTTACAGCAGCTGGTGCCAAATACGTGGTGCAAGCCCTATCAAAATGGTCCCCTGAATGATGCAAGCTAGACCAGACGGGAGTTGGTCTAACTTTCTACACTTGGTGCATGGGAGTGAAAATCCCAGTTGCTGGCCAGGAGAATACCACAAGCCTCGTTCGTCATGTGATCAGCACACCAGTGACTTGTGGCATTCTCAGCAGCTTTGAAAATCTGGCCCATTATATTTAAGAACAATTCATACTTAGGATCTCAAGGACTTCCCTTCCTGTATTGCTACATCTAAGGCCCTGACTGATATTCAATGAGATGTCTGAGAAGTTCATTATGTGACTTTTTTATATTTAACGTCACCTGTATATGATGGTGAGTCCATGAAAATTCTGAAATTCAAATGGAGCACTTCTTGATAGATTCACTCAAAAACAGTAGCACCCCAAAATAAATGCAAAACAAATGCTGGATAGGTAACTACATTCTTCACCTTGCAATTTTTTACTCTTCTGATTTCACCATGTCGGTAGCGGCTGCTGTTGTGACCTCTCCATGCTGGAGAAGTCGGGACAGTACATGCATTTAGCATGCTAGCAACAAGCCACAAAGCATCAGCCACTTTGTTGTACTTGACTTCACACTCCTCACACACCTGTCTGGCCACCATGTGATGCACATTAAAAGAAGATGTTTTCCTCTCATTTGGCACCGACTCTCCTACATCTCATCACAACCTCTAGCCTCATCACAATGAATATTAGTTATTTAAACATATATTCAATATTAAGATTATAAACCTGGCTGAAAGGAAACAGAACTTTTGCTAGTATGGTGATATTTAATGCATTTAGGGTGCATTACATTCTCATTCAGTCCCTGCCCCTTCTCCTTCAGAAATCACTTCCTGAGCTTGCTGGGCAAAGTCTAACTTAATAGCCACAACTCTCCACTTCCGAGGGATCAGTATATAAGTATGTTCTTGCTGCGTAGGTAATTCACAAATGGTCTGGAAACTGAAGAGCATGGCTGACTCCTAAGGTTTCAAGCCCTGCTCTCACCAATTCAAAACTTTTCTGGTGCTGCCGCATGGCATAGCCAACAACCAGAAACATATATTGCTGCCATTGGGCATTTATAGCTGTCCCTTGTTTGGAGCTTCATTGACGGTAAGGTCCATGATGTGCTGGCCTGCTGATATTATCAGGATAGTCCTTGGTTGATTAGGGTCAGCCGGCCGCGCCGTTATGGTATGCATTAAGCAGATGTCCCGCCATTGCCATGCCCAGATATTGTTCAAGTAAAGTGGCGGAAGCAAGTAAATCCTCTCCCTCAGCTCCCTCTTGTACTTCCCAAGGCAGAAAGTTAGCAATTCTTGCTCCACTTTCCAGATGTTCTACTCTGAGGCGAAGTAGTTTATTTTCTGCAACTATTCCTGTCACTGCAGTCCTTGAGTTAGTTGCCGTCTCCATGACCTTCTTTGCCCCCTCTAATACTTGTACTAATTTAGTGTCCAAATTTGAGAACTTATTCTAGAGACCCTCAACTTTCTTGTTCGGGTCTCTTATTGCTTGCAGCAGTATGGTGTTCGATGGCTCTCCCCTGCCCATCACCTCATGGCTCAAGCCACCTGTCCCTGCTTGCTCTGGTGGCTTCCTCTGTCTGCCTTTACCTTTCTCATTCTGTGCAGCTTGCTGAGGTTTTACCATCATGAAAGTTGTACAACTTTGGTGTTGTTCAATTTGGTAGCACTGCTCTTTTCAATGCAGCAATTTTCAGTTGACACAGATGTTGATTATGACTTTAATTGTGTTTACTCATGGTTGGATCTAGATCTCTCACTGAGAGCATCCTATCTCATTGGCTACTTGCCACGCATGCCCGGGCCACCAAGTTTAAATAGAAGTATGACAATGGCATGCTAGTATGGGAGTCAGGAGTCTATCTCAGAGCTTGGTTTTGTTTAAATGAAAAACAAAAAAACTATATTTTCTCCTATGGACAGCAAGGCCATATGCCCAGATGATCTATACTTAAGCAATAAGGTCGACAGGGTGTGTGAGTATCATGGACATCACACGCTGGGTGGTTGGGGCAACAGGTCGCAGGCCAAGTGCATCCAATGACCCAAGAAGTGACGTATATCCCATGATATCTACACCCTGGAGTGACTTATTGCTATTATGAACTGAGTTCGAATTTTCATAAATAAAAAAAATAAAACAAACAGGTTTTAAATGTTTTATGAACAAGTTTTTGGGTGATGTAGGAGTACATTTTGAAAAATAGTTCTCAGACAGAACAAAGCAAGGAGGCTAGTGGCGCTGGAACTTTTTTGAAGCTGTGATGATGTAGCCCGATATCATCATGGCTTCAAAGATCTCTCTGTCAATCAGATTCCTCTATTTACACTCCTCAGTTCATAATGGGAGTTATACTAGGATATCAGAGATGGAAGAGAGCTCAGAAGCCAATCAAAACCATCTCCCCACTAAGTCAGTAAAGTGCTCAAAACAGCCTTCTGAAATATCACATTTTTTTTAAAACCATGAAAGTTTGCACAGTAGAAAATGTTATTCAGTAAGATGCTCTTTAATCTCACAATCCTCTGTGTGTAAAAATGTTTTCTTATCTAGCAGAAATCAAAAGCCTAGCACCTGTGACAAGAAGCAGATGGAAGTCATAAACAATAAGGCATGATTTTTACCTTTATCGTGTCCAGTGCGCTGCAAGCTGTGCACGTGCAATGCGGTGTGCTTTTACGAGACAGGGTTACAACCAAAGATGCCAAACTGACACCACCAGACCTAACCTTTTGCACAGCTCTTGTAGGGCTTCATCAGAAGTAAGGGCGACCTCATTAACCTAATGTTTTTAAAGGTCTAAATTAAAGATATAGATACCCATAATCAAAGGGAGACTGGCATTTCTTTATAGGTCAATCATACCCCTGAAAAGTAAACCCCCATTTATGTAGAGCAAAGATGATGAGGTAAATCTGTATAAACTGTGTGAAAAATGTAAAACGTAAGAAATTTAAAACTTTGCACATAGGTTTTAGCCATAATGATGCATTACTAAGTGGATTATATTGTTTTCAGCTGTGCAAAATTATCAATTCAGAATATTGTATAATACATATGCACCACTGACATCTATCAGATACCAGTGAATTCTACTATTACTATTAAATGCATCTAAAAATTCTGGGTACAGTTAAAAAAATTATAATCTTAGATTCAAAATATGTTTTTATATACACAAGTAGCGATTGCTGAAGAAAAATGGTGACCGTATCTTTTTTTTTACTATAAATAATGCCTGGTATCTTCCGGTTTTCATCAAGATTTGTGTATTTTATAAGTGTTTTCATTTAACTTTTTTCTCAAGAAAAAAAAAAAGATGGCCACTATATTTGGCTTACAATTAGCATTGTACACCTGGCAAGAGTTAGGATTGAGAAATAAAATCATGGTGGGGAGTGGAAAGAGGTGAAATATTTTTATTTTTATTTTAGAATTTTAATTTTTACAAAGGTACACTGAGCTGAAGCTCATTTGCAGGTGCATCTCAGGAATGCAGGGAGGTTAAATCACTTGCTCAGGGTCAAGCAATATGCAAGTGGAGGTTGTGGGACTCCAACTTGGGTCTGCTGGATGTGCCAAGCCTGTTCACAGCTCCTTGCTCCAACCTCTTGGCTTCACTGCCATCCCTTTACATTTTTATAAAAGAAGAACAGTATGTAGTCTGTATAACTGATACAGGAAGGCAGATACATTCAAACTACTTGACTCCGTGAACACACATACAATCAAAAGACTCAAACCCAGCACAAAGTATCAGAATAATTGAAATCCACATGTGTGTGTGTGTGTGTGTGTCGGGGGGTTAACTCTGTAGGAAATGTCTCAACTGCTACTACATCCTGCCTATCATGTCACTACTCAGACTTCATCATAATCAACTCACACTCCTACATGTAACAATAATCTTTAAATCCTACACAAAAGAGTATGAATGACTGCACGCTATTGCCTGCTGCATAAAAGTGACAAATAAAAGTGTCATATTGAAAAAGTGACAAGTGCAATGTACACAGAATATTACATGGCACAGGTGCAACATTTACAAAGCTGCAAGAATTTACAATGGCAAAAGTGACAAGTGTGGTGTAATAACACAGAATATTAATGCAAGGTATGGAAATTTGCAAGTATTCAAACATTTACTGTGTTAATAGTAGTCAATAATTACATTACTTAAGTAGTGGACACATTAAAGAAGTGTCAAAATTTGCAAATATTTTTAGTGTGAATGATAACAAATTGCTAAAAGCAGTGGAACAGTATGAGAGTTGTAAGGTGGGCCAGGGAAGGTAATGTGCCAGCCAAAAGTGGTGTGAGTGGCTAGCTGCAGGAGCAGGGCAGGGACAGTTGTACACCCTCACTGGCTGACATTACTTATTTTACAAACTGTTATTTCTGTATTCTTGTGTGACTGTACCAGTGTAATATGTTTTATGTATTGTTCGTCCCATGTCTCTGCCCCCAGACTCACCTCTGGAAATGAGTGTAGGGTCAGTGTGCTCTTCCTGGCCAAGATTACGATCAATCAATCAATCAATCAATTTAATGAAATGACATTGTAACCCAGTAATTGACTGGCACTGCCCCAAACAGAAACAGGACTAAACCCAAAGATACAATGCCACAGTACCCCATAACTGATTGATTCAGTCCTAACCTGAAAAAGGACTATACTCCATGAAATAATTACTTAAAGAGCTGCTGACACCTGAAACAAAACTTTAAAAACATAATAATTAGGTATAATTTAGCTTGCATTCTATATATTCTATAGATTTCTACTCCATATTATTTATTACTGAGAACATTTGCATTAATACATTATCTTCATCCCTTAGCATTCATCTGCCTGTATAGCTGACTCCCTACTTTAAGTCATAACCCTCTGTTTATTCATCACAATCTGTTGCCATGGGAGTAAGTGTGATGTCACAAGCAGTGCATTATGACCTCAGGTAGGGAGAAAGCAACAGGAATAGATGAACTCTTCAGAAACAAAGATGCTGTTTTCATGCAAATGACCTCAGTAATGAATAATAGGGATGAGAACTATAGAACTAATTTGAAATACAAACTGGAGTGCATCTAAATATTATGTTTTGTTAAAGTTCCTGAAGGTGTCAGTTGCTCTTTAATACTCCAATAACTGACTGGTGTGGTCCTAACTTGAAACAGGACTGTACCCAATGATGTAACAACTTAGTACCCCAATAACTGATTGGGACTATCCCTAACCTGAAACCAGACTGTACCCCCATAATAAAATGAACAGTACCCCAATGACTGATTGGTGCTGTTCCTAACTTGAAACAATACAGTACCCCCACAATATAATGACTTAATACCCAATAACAGACTGCTTCTATCCCCTAACTAGAAACAGGACTGTACCCACATGATATAATGACTTACTGCCACAGTAAGTGACTTGAGAAATCCCTAACGAGAAACGGGGCTGCACTCTTTGAGACAGTGACAAACTACCTCAATAACTAACTGATCCAGTCTACAACCAGAAACAGGATTGTACCCAATGATACAATGATATAGTACCTTCATAACTAACTGCACCCAGCCACAACCAGAAGCAGGGCTGTGCCCATGACATAATGGCATTGTACCTTCATAACAGACTATAGTGATCTCCAAAAGAAACAGGGCTGTACCCCATGATAAAATGACATAGTACACCAATAACAGACATGTGGTATCCTGAACAACAACAATCTGTACACCATGATAAAATGACACAGAATCCCAGTAACTGATTTTGCTATTCCCACCAGAAATAGGGTTGTATCCAGTGATACAATGACATAGAACACCAATTACAGACATGTGCTATCCCAAACAAAAACAGTTGCACACCATGATAAAATGCCATTGAATCCCAATAACTGATTAATGCCATCCATGGCAGAAACAGAGCTGCATCCCATGATATAATGACACAGTACCTCTATAACAGACTGGTGCTATCCCCAACAAGACACAGGGCAGTACTCCATGATACAATGCCACAGTACCTAAAAACAAGATTCAAGCAAGAATCAATATGGCTACAAAATAATGGCATTGTGGGCAGTGACTGTGGGCAGTGACAAAATGTGTAAACTAGCAATTTTTGCACTAACCACTGAGGCACCTAACTGCATTTTCTAATTGTTGTGATACACACACACACTGACTAATACATATACACATATATGCATATATATTCCAGTGTAACATAGCAGTGCACTGTCTGCACACATTTTTACAGATTTAAAAAAAAAGACATTGAGGGACTGTTTTATTCTTTTCAGGCTCCAAGGGACATCAGAGGATGGGGGCGTTGCAACTAGACAATGCATTTAAATCAGCAATGACATGCATAAGACTGAAACTGATCTAGATAGCGGGGAATGTAGACTAGCAATTTTTGCACATATATGCATATATATTCCCGTATATCATAGAAGTGCACTGTCTACACACACTGAACATTCCCCCCACACACACACACTAACACACATACACTGCCTTATATGGCATTTATTTATTTATACATCTAACCATAACATTTACTGTATTTAGGATAAGCACTGTGTTTTGCATTAACCCATTGTACTAATGTATGGTATGACTGGGTAACAAAGTTAGTGGACCTGTGAGGTGCGGTGGATGTGGCCTATCTGGCCTTCAGAAAGGTCTTTGACACTGTCCCCCCATAGAAGGCTGATTAACAAACTACACAGCCTATGGGTGGATCCTAAAATAGTTCTGTGGGTGGAGAACTGGCTGAATGGAAGAAGTCAGAGGGTTGTGGTAAACAGGAAGTACTCTGGAGAGGGAGAGATGATAAGCAGGGTGCTGCAGGGATTGGTCCTCTTCAGTGTCTTTAGTGAGGGCACTGCAGAGGGACTGCAGGGAAGGTATGCCTCTTGCAGATGACACAAAGATATGCAATAGTGGACACTCCAGGGGTGTTGAAAAATGAGGGAAGACCTTATAAAACTGGACAAATGGTCTGAAGAATGGCAGCTGGATTCAATGCAAAGAAGTGCAGGATCATGCATAGGGTACAAAAACCCAGGGAAAAGTACGAACTAGGTGGGAAGGGTACTGACAGTCACAAAACAGGAAAGGAGTCTGGGAGTTATCATCTTGGAGGACCTAAGAGAAAGTAACCAGTGTGATAAGGTGGCTGGAAAGGTTAGCCAGATGCTTGGATGCATAGGAAGGGGTATCGGGAGTAGAAAGAGGGAGATCAGCTTGCCCCTGTATAAGACATTCGTGAGACCACACCTCAGATACTGTGTCCAGTTCTGGAGGCCCCATCTAAGAAAGAACATAGATGGGGGGGCAGTGCAGTGGAGGGCAAATAAAATGGTGCAGGGCCTGTGGGATATGACCCATGAGAAAAGACTAAAGTAGTTAATTATGTGTTCCCTGGAGGAAAGGGGGGGGCATGACTTGATATCTACAAATACATCACCAGTATAAACAGAGTACAGGAAGGAAGCCTCTTCCAAAGTAAGAGATGCTCCCGTCAAGGGGGCACAAAATGAAGTTGGGGGGAAGGCTCATGGGAAATGTGATAAAATATTTCTTCACAGAGAGGGTGGTGGATGCCTGGAATAGCCTACCAGAGGGGGTGGTAGAGGCTAAAACAGTCACAGAATTTAAGAAGGAGTGGGATTGACACAGGGGTGTCTTAGAGGCAAGGGGGGGGGTGTCCAGAATTCAGTTTGGGCATGGGGCCTTACTCTATATAGGGATTAATAGGGCAGACTGGGTTGTGACGCAAATCCCACCTACCCCCAACCCGACCTCCCACTGAGCACCCACCACTCTGCACCCCAGACTCTTTCATACACCCTCACTCACCTGAACAGGTCCCAGTGTGAAGATACACTCTCCCATCAAAGACAAGTCTTGCTGCTGGAAATGAGGACTACTATATGAGAAATAAGGTGAGTGCGGTTCAGTGTATTTCAGTGGGTTTTCAACTGCACTTGCCTTATTTCTCATAGCAGTCGCTGGTTCCAACAGCAAGATGTCTCTTCCAAGGGACAGTGGATCTTCACACTGGGATCTATTCAGGTGACTGAGGGTGTGTGAGAGCATCTGGGTGTGTGGGGTGGCAGGTACTCAGTGGGAGGTCGGGTTGGGGGTGCAGGGTTGCATCAGTGATGGACCTTTTTTTACAGATTAAAAAGAAGACATCGAGGGACTGTGTCCTTCTTTTCAGGCTCCGAGGGACATGGAGGTTGCCACTAGACACCTCGGCCCGGATATTCAGAAGGGTTGCGCATGTTGCAACAGTGTTGTGACATCGCAACCCACTGATGGGCCCTGGCGCGATATTCAAACGGGATTGTGCCTGGCACAATCCCGGCGCGCCTGGAGTGCACCAGTAATGTATGCGGGCGAGAGGTGGAAGGGCTGTCGATGCATACTCGACATCCTGATATTCAGTCTGGGATGTGCTGAGTCCATGCATGCGAACCCCTACTTGCACTGCACACAGGTGAGCCAAAAAGGAAACAGCTGGCCACCCACAGATGAGCTGCCATATTGCAAGGCGCAACATGGCAGCTGCCACCTGTGGGTGGCCACCTGAGCTCCGGCTGCACCTTCGTGACAGCGCCCCCCCATGCCCGATCGTGGGCATCTGTGTAAAAATATAAGTCCAATATCCCTGGTGGTCCAGTGTACCGCTGTCAGCCCGATCGTGGGCTTCAGTGTAAAAATATATGTCCAATATCCCTGGTGGTCCAGTGGACCGCTGGCAGCCTGATCGCGGGCATATGTAATAATAAGGAGAGCTCCACGGTACCCCCTCGCCACCGCCCACTGGGCCCTGCCCGCTCCCCTCGGTCCAGCGGCAGGCGGCAGCACCTACCTGCCTGCGCCCCACCGCCCGCTGACTGACAGTGTCAAGGTAGGGCTGTATGCCCCATTGGTCCACAGTGTGAGCCAATGGGCATGCAGCCCGTGCCGTTACTCACAATCAGATATGAATGAATCCATTCACATATCTGGACTAATAATAATCTGCTCCAGGGCTACTGCACAGTAGCTCACGCTGAACAATAGTGTCAAACACCCTCATGATGGAAACGGGCGTCGGTGACGGGCGGTGGAAAGCGCCACCACCGCTGACTGGGGGAGGAAGTGTGGGGCTTAGTGGGCAGGTGGGGAGGGGGGTACCGTGGAGCTCTCCTTATTATTACATATGCCCCACAATCGGGCTGCGAGCAGTCCACTGGACCACCAGGGATATTGGATGATTATTTGAATCTACATATGCCTGCGATCGGGCAGAGGGACGCATTGCCGTGCTGTGCAGGGGGCATTTGTCCCTGATGGCTGCTGCCTGGCAGGCAAATCGCCAGGGATTGGCACACCTGCATGCAAATTGGGCCATAATGACATGCAAATGGCCCCATTTGCACCTTGCATACATTATGGCCCCATTTGCATGTGCACTTTTGAATATCGTGGTTGTTGTGCATAGTGCAACGGAACTTGCGTTAGCGCATCCCCCTGCTCCACTCTGGCCACTTGCGCTGGCGCAGTGCCACTGTGCTATGTGCACTGCGGGTGGCCAGGGTGTGATATTCAATGATGCTGTGCCATGGCGCAGCTCTGTTGAATATCTCCCAGTCAATGCCCCTGCGCAGCCAAGTTGCGCTGCGCCCAGGCTTGCGCCACAGCCTGGTGCTGTCTGAATATCCAGGCCCTCATGTAAATCAGCAATAACATGCTTAAGCTTGAAACTGATCTAGGTAGTGGAGGAATGTAGACTAGCAATTTTACACACTAACCACTAAGACACCTAATTGCACTTTCTTTTTTTATTTATATTTTATTGAATTTTGTAATCATTATATACACATTATAAGGTACTACAGTACACAAAGAATCAATCTCTGTGTATAAACAAGAAAAAAGGAAAAAGACAAAGTAAGTCCAAGTCATCTGGGGGTGGGCTATGATACTCAAATGTAAAGTAATAAATTACAGGTCTTAGCTGCTAAATAACATAAAGTTCAAGACTTTTAATTTTTTGTATCTCATAATTTTTAAAGTACACTGCCTCTAGCCCATACTTCATTTACCCTATTTTTAGTCTGAAAAGTAAGAATCAGAAAAAATCTAAATTATCGAATTATCTAAGGGGAAGATAGACTAGTCTGTTAGCCATTTATGTTGCCTTCATCAGTTATGTTGTCATCATCAACATCTTCTCTTCCGAAAGTGTTGAGGAGTCTGTTTCCCCTTCTCTCTCTGATTTCTGTTCATATTGGGTTCTAAGAAAGTCTGTCAGTTGGTCCACATAGAAAAAAATATGTTAAAATCCTTTGTATTTTATTCTAAGCTTGGCAGGGCAAGCAGATAAAATTTTAACTTCCATCACCAGCAATTCCTGCCTAAACGCCAAGACTTTTCTTCTTCTCTGCTGCATCTGATATGTGTAATCCAGATATACAGAGAATCTCTATGACTTGTAAGTTAGTGGATTTTTTATTTCAGATAAACAAACAATCAAATCTCTGTCGATTCAAATGCAAACGTCAGCTTTATAGTTGACTGCTGGGGCAGATCTGTAGCATTGTTTGATTTATTAAAAATCCTGTAGCACGAATGATAAATGGGAATTCTCTTCAGGTAACTCATAAACTGTAACAAAAATATCTTTCATCATATATCTTATATTTTGGAATTTCAAATCAAAAGAAGTAGACAGTCCCAAGACCCTTAAGTTTCTATAACGTTGTTGGTTTTCTAAAGGTCTGTCTTCGTCACATAGCGTAATTATCTTTAATGAGATTTGTGATTGTAGCTTCTACTCCTGCTACTTTATTAACCTGCTTCTCCAGTTATTTTTATTCTCATTCACCTCTTGGGAAACTGATTCAATCTTTTCCTGATTTGATTTTGTGGCATGCTGCAGAAACTCAACTTTCTCCAATAGGGCTTGAAAGTTTCTATCAAAAGTTTCAGTCTAACGTACAGTAGCAAGTTCTCCATTGCTTCTCCCAAGGAATCAATCTAGTGTTTACCTGAGGGTTCATTAGAGGCCATAGTCATTCTGTCAGGTACTAATGTTGTAGCAAGCTCAACATTAGCTGAGACCTTATTTAGAACAGTAGCAGAACTACCGGAATGCTTCAAGTTAACTTGCTCTGAAGAAAGGATCTCCTTATCATCCAGAATAAATGAGGTATTTACCGGTGATGGTATTTTTTTCCCTCACTTCCGGAACAGAATGCTGAATGACAGCCGTTTTCGATTGCTTTCCCTGCTCAGCTGTAACACCTCCCTGATGTACTTCATCTGAGGGCTTGTGCGGGATGGCAGTCAGCCTTTTAATAGCAGAGCCTGGGGCTACTTCTCCTGCTCTCAAAACACCCGCTTTGCTGGTTTCCAGTCTGAAAGCTTTTTCCAGTGGCTTGATACACGGATAGATGTATTCATCACAAGAAACTGATGACACAGATGATTGTGCTTTTTCTTATCAGCCATTTAGATTATGTAGTAAATAAAAGAAGAGGAGCTTTAATAACAGGAAGTTGTTAAGGATTTAATGCAAGAGCAGCTGCCTGCTATGTTGGATCCACCCCACCTAACTGCACTTTCTAATTGTTGTGATACATACAAACTAATACATATACATATATATATATATATATATATATATATTCTAGTATAAAATATCACTGCACTGTTTACATTTTACAGATTAAAAAAGACATTGAGGGCCATTTTCTTCTTTTCAGGTTCTGAGGAACATCGGAGGGTGGGGAGGGGCTGCCACTAGACAACTCATGTAAATCAGCAATGACATGCATAAGGGTAAAACTGATCTAGATAGCAGGGGAATGTAGACTAGCAATTTTTGCACTAAACACTGAGCCACCTAACTGCACTTTCTAGTTGTTGTGATATATATGCACACCGACTAATACATATACACATATACATAAATATATTTTCCAGTATAACATAGCAGTGCACTGTCTACACACATTTTTACAGATTAAAAAAAAAGACATTGAGGGGCCATTTTTTTCATTTGAAGCTCCAAGGGGCATCGGAGAGTGGGGGGGGGGGCTAGGGCTGCTGCTAGACACCTCATTTAAATCATAAGGCTGAAACTGATCTAGATAGTGGGGGGATGTAGACTAGCAATTTTTGCACTAACCACTGAGCCACCTAACTGCACTTTCTAATTGTTGTGATACACACACACACACACACCCACACACACACACACACATATTTATATATATATATATTCCAGTATAACATACAGTACAAGTCACATTAAACTGTCCCTCCAACTCACTGGTTTAGCATTTTTCAGTGAGTTGCTTAATGTGTGCACTGCTCACTACAATGAATTAATAAAAAGCTCCTAGTGGTTTGGTTCTAGCTGCTATTTAGTTTCAGCTTACTGTACTTTTCAGCTCTCTGGAAACTTATCAATGCAGTGCATGAGCAGTGCGCACATTAAAGGGACGCTGTCAGCTTTCAGCAGTTATACTGAATTTGTGTGACCAGTGTGCCTGTAATAACATCTATGGCAAAATAAATTATCCATGTGCCCCGGTATGAGTAACAGTAAGATCTGTTACTTAAATTTAAAAAAATATATACTTTAGCTTGGACCAAGCACATTACCTACCACTCTACAAAGCTTTTATTTGCCCCCATACCGACTATGCTGTCTCTTACTAGGCCCCGTACCTTAATAAAGACAAAAAAACCATTGGAAGCATGCAAAGAAAAATTACAACGCTAATCACCAGAGTCAGCAATTTCCCATATGATTCTACATTGACCCCTCTCTGTCTCTATGACTTACAATTGAGAAGGGACCGGGGTGACATACTTCTGTTGTTTAAGATATTGAGTGACAATTCCCTTACTAAAGAATGCAATGTAGTAATGGCTGACAAGCCTGAGAATTTAGGGTGCCACAATAAACAGATATGTATCCCTAGGGCACTGACTAACAAACGTCAACATTACTTTACAGTCAGAGCAGCTACATTATGGAACATGTTGCCCTATGAAATAATGAATGCAGCTAACTTTAATACATTCAAAGCCAAACTAGATAAACATCTCTTGGGATAGCATTTCAAAATATTCACCACTTGTGTGGGGAGGGTGGTCTCAATGGGCCTAATGCCTCCTTCCACCTTTACACTGAGTAATACCGAGTAATTCTGTGACATTTGACACTATAGTCCCAGGGTTGTCTGCTTTTCTCCCTTTATTTATTTTATTTATTTATTGAATAATCAGATTTACAACCTTTGAGACAGCGGCTCGTTTATAAAGGTACCTCTTCACTGAGAGGACACACATGGTTAACACAATTTACAGAGTACAGTCAAGACAGATAACATATTTTTTTTTACATATTTACAGAATACAGACATACAGAATCACATAGTTTTACATAGGTTGCATGAACAGAAATACATAGTATTACATACAATTGCTTGAACACGTGTAATTAATAAACATTTCAATTAGTACCAGCAGGTACTGGCAGAGGAGAGAGGGCCTGGGGGAGTGGGGTAGGGTGGGAGTGGGTGGGTGTTCAGCCCAGTGGGCCATTTCAATAGTACCAGATGAGCAGCAGAGTATCTTTTAGTGACAGGTGCAGCAGCGGGTGTTGAACAGCAGGTCTCGTAAGGCAGCTTTGAAGGGGGCAGTTTTGGCGGTGTTGCAAATGGCTGTGGGGAGTGAGTTGAACCAGGTAGTGGCTCTGTAGCTGAAAGACCTTTGAGCTTAGCATAAAATAGAGCTTTGAAGCACTGCTTAGCTGAATGAAAGTGGAATAATACCACAAAACCTCTAATTTTATCTAGTCCATTAGGAATCGGAATAGCTCCCTTTTGCTGTGTAATAGCAAAACGACTGCAGGGCAATGCCCACTGCAGCCGTAAACACTGACTGACATTATCAAAAAACAGAAACAGGGCTGCACTCCATAATATAATAACAGAGTAACCCAATTACTAACTGGAGTTATCCCCAACTTAAAACAGGGATACATTACATGATATAATGGTACACCGTAGTAACCCATCAACTGACTGACGATATCTCCAACCAGAAACCAGACACTACCACATGATATAGAAACATAGAAACAAAGAAACTGTTGGCAGAAAAGGACCACTTGGCCCACACAGTCTGCCCAGATTTTCCATGCCTACTTCTGTCTCCACAGATCCTACCTGGTCCCTATCAACCTCCCTCTCCTATCTATTTTCCAATATTCCCTTATGTCTATCCCATGCATGTTTGAAGCCCCACCACCTCTGCTGGCATTCCAAGCATCCACCACTCTTTCAGCGAAGTAGTACGTCCTCACATCCCTCTTAAACTTCCCCTTCCAGCTTCATTGCATAATTACATAATACAACAATAACTTACTGTATCAATCCCCAGTCATGATATAATGACATAATACAATAATAACTACCTGGATTAATCCCTACCAGAAACAAGGCTGCATCCCATGGTATAATGACATTATAGTTCAACAACTAGCTAAAACCATACTCAACCAGAAACAGGGCTGTACCCCCTCTATATAACATCATAGCACTTCAAGAACAGGCTAGGTCTATCTCCAACCTGAAACAGCGCTGCTCTCCTTAATGTGATGACATTGTACCCCAATAAATGCTTGAAGACATCCTCCACTAGAAGTAGGACTGCAGCTCATTATATAATTATGTAGTGTCCCAATAACTGACTGGAATGTTCCCCAACCATATGCAGGGCTTTACCCACATAATATAGTGACATAGTACCCCAGTAACCTACTGGAGCCACCCCCAACCAAACAGGGGGCTGCACCATTATTATAATGACATTGTACACCAATACCTGACTGGAGCCATCATCAATTAGATACCATGCTGCACCTCATGATATAATGATATGGTATGTCAATAGCAGACTGGAGCTATCCCAAACCTGAATCAAGGCTGCAGCCCATGATATAATGGTGTAGTACTTTAATTACTGACAGGAGCTATCCAAAATGTAAAACAATGCTGCTCTCCATCATATAATGACGTTGTAGCCCACCAATGGACTAGCTCCATCCTTAACTGGATGGGCTGACAGTATAGCCTACAGTTAGAGCAGTGAGCTTTGAATTAGTCTGGTACATCCAGCAGAGAGTTTGGTTCCCTTCCCACCACCTCCAGTTACATACTGTGTGACCCTGAGCAAGTCACTTAACCTTCCTATGCTCCCTGGACACATCTGGAAACAAGCTTTGGCTCAGTGTGCCTTTCCCAACCAAAACTTGTAAAATAAAAAGTAAAATATTGGATTGCTAGAGCAGCAACAGTGTTATCATTGCAATGCCAATGATTTGGGTTCAAGTGAATCTGGGCTGTCAGAAGCCCGGTTGGGGGGGGTCGAGCATCCATAGTACTGCTCTTCTCCTCCAAGAGGAAGGCTGGGCAGAGCCCAAAGCTTGCCTGGCCCCTGGTGGAAGCTGGGGAAAGGCAGCATGGGCCAAGAAGGTGGGGAGGTGTTGCAGATGTTGGTGCACATCGCACGGCAGCACACAGCTGCATCACGACACCACTGAATGCCATGTCTTCCTGGGGCCGGAACTGGAGGAAAAGAGTCTGGTAGCAGGATGATGACAAGTACTTGCAGGCCCTGCACCCAACCAGCTGAATGCACTGCCCTGAACTGGATCTATTCTACGGCAGAGCATGGGGAGCCCCACCAACCCCACTGGGGATTGGGGGGCAAGCCCTGGGGGAAGACAGCAACAGGTAAGTCCCGGTGGATGTCGGGTTGATGGGGCTGCAGCATTCATCAGAAGGAGGGCAGACTGGGAGGGGACAAAAAACTAGAAGCAGTGCTGCACCTCATGATATCATGACATAAAACCTCAATAACAGGCTGGAGCTGTTCCTAACCTTAAACAAGGCTGCAGCCCATGATATAATGACATTGAACTCAATACCTGACTAGAGCCATCCCAAACCAAAACAAGGACTGCACCTAACATTTTAACGATGTAGTACCTCAATAACAGGCTGAAGCTTTTGCCAGCCTGAAACAATGGTAGGCTTGATATAATGACATGATACCCCAATAATGGACTAACACTGTCCTCAACTAGAAACAGTGCTGCACCCCAGATATAATCACATAGTATCACAATAACTGATTGGAGCCATCTTCAGCCAGAAACCAGAAAAGGGACTGCACCCCATAATAACATTGTACCCCAGTTATGGTCTAGTGCTATCCCCAACCTGAAATACGATTGCTATTCATGACATGATGAGTCATGACATAGTACCCCAGTAACAAACAATCCCTATCAACAACCTGAAACAGTGCCATACCCACAGGATATGTTGATACAGTGTCCCAGTAACAGACTGTCCTATATGCAAACAGAACCAGGGCTGCACCCACATGAGATTACAACATAGTACTCCAGTAAATGTCTGAACTATCCCCAACCAGAAACAAGGCTGCTCTCCATGGTATAATGACATACTACCCCAATAAATGATTGAAGGTATCCACAAGCAGAAATAGGGCCATACATGCAGGTTATGATGACATGGTACCCCAATAACAGACTGCCCCTATCTATAACTAGAACCACAGCTGTACCCACAGGATATAACAACATAGAAGCCCAATAACTGACTTGAGCTATATCCAACCAGAAACAAAACTCTGCCTAATCATATAATGACACAGAACCCCAATAAATGACTGGATGTAACACAAACAAGAAACAGGGTTGCTCCTGTGGTATAATGACATAGTACCCCAATAAATAATTGGTGGTATTCCCAACCAGAAACAGGGCTGCTCCCATGGTATAATGAACATAGTACCTGGGATTCAATTAACTCCATTTTGGGTGTATTTGACTTCCAAAATAAGGCAAACACTTCCAAGATAAAGGTAGAAAAGTCATTGACTTCCAAATACAAAACAAAAAATTAGATGACTTCCAAAATTGCAGGCACAGATTCAGGAAATGATGTATTTTCTGAAAGAAATTATATTTTACCATTAATATTTATATTAACATCCATAAATTGACCCTTAAGAGAATATTGCTTTCAAAATGTGGGATCAAGTATTTTGACTCACAAAAATTAGTAAGTAATTCTTTATTTGTAGAGCACCCTGTCCGAGCCTCAGAGCACTTTACAGTACAATACACAGACAGTGAAATGGTGGTTTACATACATATTACAAAGAAACACAATAAATAATAGCAACATTATTAAAATAAAATAGCAGCAATTTAACACATAAAACAAATGTGAATTAGAATGACTTCCAGATTCTGACTCATGGAAGTTTTAGACTTGCACTAAAAACTAAAAATAACTTAGCTGAACCCCTGCATAGTACCCCAATGAATGACTGGAGGTATTCCGAACCAGAAACAGGACTGTTCCCTGTAACATAATGACATACTGTAGTTCTTCAACAACTGACTGGTGTTATCCCCAACCGAAACTGTGCTCTACCTCATGATAGTGATAGCAAAACGACTGCAGACATAGAAAATAAATAAACATGGCATATTATTTATTACTTTCCTGGCTAGTTTTGCACTTAGCCCCCTTTTAGGGGGCTAAGCATTTTTCTGATGAATAGTCCGTATCTTGAAGTGTTTTCGAGATACGGACCCCGAAAGGAACAGCGGACGCCGTAATGTTAGCCTGTTGGAAAAATAGTCAACTTTGGAGTGCCGTAACTTTGCAGCCCTCTAATATTTTGTCACCAAACCACCAAAAGGCACATCTGTGGGATGTTGGCTTTCTTCTCTCCAAATCTCAGCCCAAAAGACCAAACCGTTGTTTTGCAGAAGGGTGGCAAAGCCTTCCTGTTATTTTGGGCATGGCTTCTCAAAGTAGTGTCGTGATTTGTGACACTTTCACAAAAAAAATCTCAAAAGCGTCAATGCGACACTACTTTGTGACACTACAGTTTACAAAATGTTAAAAACATATTTCTGGGGTGTTTAACCCCCAAAAAAAAAAAACATAGCTAGATCCTCAGGGCTGGACTAGGTAAACACAAAAAGAATTGTGTCCCTAGAGGGTCCCAAATTTAAATGCCAAGCATTTCTGTGACCAGTAACTGAAAACATAATGGCAGATTTGCGACACTACGGGGGTCATTTGAGACACTGTCGAACTTTGAAAACTTTTTCCCATTGACTATAATGGAAACTTGTATTACTGAATAACTTTTGAACCATTTAATATTTTTCACAAAACCTTTGAAAGGCACAGTGGGGACCTTGGCTGCATGTTCCCTGAAGTTTTTGGACCAGTCACACAAACCATGTGACCTGTAGGTACGAGCAAAAAATGTGCAAAAAAGCGTAAATGTAACTTTCTACGGGGCTATATAGCTCCGCAACCATATATCCAAACATTACATAACTTGGTAGATCCAGAGATCTATGGTACTGCTCTATGCATGCCAAATTTCAAGTAAATCCATCATACGGTGCTAAAGTTATTAAGCTGCCAAATTTCACACTTTAACCTTAACTGGGGTACTAACTCAACTATGGTGGCACTACCATGCCACTATGATATATACATATACTGTATATATAAATATATATATATATATATATATATATATATATATATATACTCAGTGCTCAGATAATTTTGGCAGACAAGAATAATTTGCACCCCATTTTTAAATTAGATGAATAAAATAAAATGTTGGTGAGTAAAAGTTCTTCACGTCTTGAAGAAAAATGCTCTTTTTGAAGCAACAATAGTATTTAAAGTGCTCTGTTGCTGATTAGGAAGTATTGTTGGGTGTGGAGATGAGTATTTGTACTCATTAAAATAAATTTTGAAGAGTATTTCCTTAAAAATGGTGATCAAATAGGCTTGTATTCTTCATATCTGGAGCACTGTATGTACTTCACTGATACAGTCCTCTGCTGTTCAGGCATTTGCACGTGCCCTGATTACTCTGAGTATTAGACGTGCTGTTGTCATTCCAGTTGTAAGACATTGTTATCTCATTTCCATATCTGTTTTTTATGCGTGTTGGTATTCTTTCTCTGAATAAATAAAAATAATTAACTACAAAAAAGCATTGTTTTCATGAGAGGCAAGCAGTGGAGAGAGAGAGAGAGAGAGAGAGAGAGAGAGAGAGAGAGATGGCAACCTTCCTGACAGCCAGGAGTGAGATTGAAGAGTGATGCTGCCAACAGAGTGAGAGAGAGAAAAGTGGCTGGAGAGAGGCGAGAGAGAGACCCTGAGGCTGTCATGGAAGTGCTCGGCAGCTGGAAGTAGCTCGCAGTGACATCTGGTGAGGGGTTAGTTTATTTTCGGTACTGATATGGCTGGCTGAAGAGTGAAGTGTCTTCCAACTGCTGTGGCCCTGGCTACAGATCTAGAAAACAAACTGTGAGTGAGCTGAGAGGGCAGGCTGAGGGGGGCGGCTTACCCAATGGCAGTTGGTTAGAAGTCCAAGACAGGGCAAAGAGGCATGTACTAGGAAAGTAAACAAAGTCAAAAACAACAAGCAGCACTATTTGTTAGTTGGCAAAAAACCTTTGTCATGTAGTTTTTGGGCAAAAATGTGTTTCTGGCATCCTTAGATTCATGCTCAGTGTACTTTTAATTTTCTCAGATATTGCTAAAACAGCTTTCATAGTTAATTCTGTAATTAACAACTCACGTCATTAAAGATGGCTGCCACTTGCATTTGTAAAAATTTCTTCCATGGCTGCCACTAACAATTTTTAAAAATCTCCTACTCTGAAGCTAACTGTTGGACTTATAAGTTATATTCCTAACATGTCTATACTGTATTAGGATGGTATTATCAAATGTTTCTGATAGTAAATAACACAGCACTTTGCCAAGATATTACAATTTGTTTATGGCTGGAAGGGCACGAGAGTGGGAACTTCAAAAAACTTCAAAATCTTGTATCTTGGTTCAGGAATAAAAGAAAACAAAAAGAAAAATGGCTATTCTGATATTTTTGCCAGACAAATACTGTCGCTGAGAAAATTTATATGGTGACTGTCACAACCCCACTCCACAGGTCAGGCCCTCTGTTCCACAGTGCCAACCTCCGAGTGCAGTATTGTGAATTGGAACAGAAACATCGTGTGTCACTAAGGGGGTTAGTCTCTTGGTGCTAAACAATGGGGCAAAGTCTGCTAAAACCTCCCTTACTTCCTGGATCTTGTCCGGGGTCAGCTGGGGAGACAATTTGACTGCCTCCACAGAGGACTCCTGCTTACTTTCTTCTAGCAAGTCCAGAAGGGGGTCTCCTTCGTCCGTCCCCTCCCCAGGACTACACACTGCAAACACCATGTCAGCCCTATTTGCATATGGCTTCATCATGTTGACATGGTATATCCTTTCTGTCTGTCTTCTGTCTGGTAACTCTATAACATAATTCACATCATTTACCTTCCTAACTACTTTGTACAGTCCTGCCCAGTCAACCTGCAGCTTGTCTTTCCAGACCGGATTAAGGACCATGACTTCCTGACCCACCATGTACGAGCGAGCTCTGGCTCTGTGGTCGTACCACACTTTTTGTTTCTGTTGGGCAGCTGCCAGGTTGCTCTGGGCTGTCCCCATAAACTCCTTCAGCCTTTCCCTAAACCTAAGGACATAATCCACTATGGGAGTTCCCTGGGTGGCATGCTTGCCTTCCCAGTCCTCCTGGATCAAGTCTGAGGGCCCATACCTGGCGCCCATATAAGAGTTCGAAGGAGGACTCTTGGGGCACCTCTCTGTATGCAAACAACAGGTGGGGAAGGTATTTCTCCCAGTCCTTCCCATGCTGTTCAGCAAAACACCCGGAACATTGACTTCAGGGTACCATAGAATCTTTCCACAAGCCCATTGGCTTGTGGGTGATACAGTGTTGTGCATCTCTGCACCACCCCACACTTCTCCCATAAACATTTCATCAGGTCCGACATGAAAGAACCCCACCTCTATCGGTGATAACCTCCTGTGGAACCCCAACATGGGAGAAAATCCCAAGTAAGGCATCTGCCACTTTGTCTGTCCTCAGTGAGGATGGGGCAACTGCCTCTGGGTACTGGGTGGCGTAATCCACCACAGTCAGGACGAATCTCTTTCCTAAGGAGCTGGGGGTATTTAAAGTCCCCACAATATCCATTCCCACCCTCTGGAATGGCTCCTGCACTATAGGCAATGGAATCAGGGTGGCTTGGATTTTCTTGCCCGCCTTCCCTATTTCTTGGCACCGATGACAAGACCTGCAATACTTTCACCTGCTGGGTGAAGTTCGGCCAGTAGAAATTCTGGGCCAACCACTGCATAGTGCATGTGATTCCCAGATGACCAGACAAGGGAATATCATGTGCAATCTTGAGCAACTGCTCACGATACCCCTGGGGAATGACAAGCTGCCTGCCCAACACCCCTCCCTCTGTCTGCACAGCCTGAGTATACATCAGTCCATCTTCCCAATAAACCTTATGTCTGCTGTCACCTCCCTGTGCCAAGTCAGAGTCTGCCCAAGCCCTCAGGTTCTCTAGACTAGGGTCACTTCTCTGAGCAGCTGCAAACTCCTCACACATTCCCAAGGCATGGGACAGGTCCCCTCCATTTGCTAAACTAGGGTCCCTAACACTAGTGTCAGGGCACTCAGGATCACTGTGAATCCCAACCCTCTGACAATGGGTCACCCCTCCCTCTTTGGAGTAACCCTCCATAGCTGTGTGGCTACTTGCTACTGGGGAACTTCCTACCCTCTTTTCATTAGTCTCCATATCAGGAAACACAGGCTGGGAACCAGCCTCCTAGTGGTTTCCACAATGGCTTCTGTGGGGTTCATGAAACTACAATTTTCCCTTGCCATTTGGCTATGGGTAAATGCACACACCATCCCCTGTTTGAGATTGTTGCACAGGATCACATCCACTGCTAAGGTTTTGGCTACAGCCACCTGTTGCACAGTTCCCCCATTTCACCCAGTCTAGGAGAACACTGCGAGGAGCAATGTTTTGACTCACCAGTAAAGTCCTGTACAGTGACGTATTTATTGGGTATAAGCTGACCAGGCTGTACTAGATCCCCCTTTACCAAGGTCAGGGAGGCCCTGTGTCCCTTAACCCTTGCGTCTGTACACCATTCACCATGACTGGGTGCATGTGCTCCCTCATGTTCACAGGCATGCTTCCAGGGACACACAAACAACCCACTTCTTTCCTAGCCCCCTGTTGTGTATTGCTTGCCTTTTTGGGACACTGTCTGGCAATATGCCCAGTTTCTTTACACAACCAACATTCATTTCTTTTCTCAGAGAAATCTTTTCTCTGAAACCTGGGGCTAACTGGTTTCAATTGGAGGCAGTAAGGGTTTTAGCTGCCCTGAAGGTGTCTTTTCCTTTCTGTGCTGCCACACCACCCCATACGCTCTCAGGGCAGGTCTGCTCTTGGCATAGCAGTCCGAGTTCAGCAGCCTCTTGCACTGTTTGAGTTTGGACCTTCAGCCAGGTTTTCAGCTCTGCTGGGCATGCCCAGAAAAACTGTTCTAACAAAATCACATTTTCAATTTTATCAAGAGTTGCTTCAGTTCCTTCCCACCAACGTTTTAAAAACTGACGTTGTTTCATGGCTAGCTCATCGTAGCTCATATCAGGGCTTCTCCTGAGCTTATGGAATTTAGCTCTGTATGATTCAGCAGTTAATTCAAGTTTTTTTAACAGTGCAGCTTTAAGTTTGCTGTAATCATTACTGTCCTCATTGTCCATTTGACCCAATGCATCCTGAGCTTTTCCAGTAAGTAGTGGGGATAGCTGGAAGCTCCAGGACTCCTTAGAAATTTTAGCCTGAATACAAACTTTTTCAAAAGAATTTAAAAAAGGCATCCATATCCTCCCCCTCTTTAAATTCGGCTATCAATTTGGAATTCTGTTTGTAACCCAGTCCTGTAGTCCCAGTTAAACCCAAGCCACTTACCTGCTCTGGTGTTGGTGGTTGGATTTGTAGCTTCTCCAGTTCATGTCGCCTCTGGCGCTCACGCTCCTCATGGTCTGCCTCCCACTGTTCCTGCTCTGCCTGTCACCGTTCTTGCTCCCTTTTCTCCTCTGCAGCTCGCTGTTCTCACTCTGCCTCTTGGCGTTCTTGCTCCCTCTTCTCCTCTGTACCTCGCTGTTCTCGCTTCTCTTCTCTCTGGGAACTCCAGCTCCATTCTGTGCAACTCAATCTGCAGCCTGAGTACTTCTGGCTCCAGAATGCTGGTGACCTTCCCCTGCTGCTGTGACATTTCGCTGGCACTGGCCCTGCTGCCCTCCTCATCGGGTCTGGAGACTGCACTGGCCGCTAGCCCTTCCCCACTCAAGGTCTGGTCCCTTACAGTCACTGTTTGTGACTCGATGCTCTGGGTATCTGCTACCATCAGGGCATCCATGAGGTTCTGTTTCTTGGCTTTCACCTCATACGGACTCCTCTGTCCCTGCACAACTGCTTTAAGTAGTCTACAGTGTGCCCACTGTAGTTGGAAGCCATCTTCTTCCCTAACTAAGGCTACTCTGACTTGAACTTTAGAAAAAAAAAAAACAGGTAGGAACTTGACTGTAAGCCAAGTGATATAGTTCTGTTTCCTTTTTAAAAATAAATCACTGCCTTTTTCCTTTTTTTTTTTGCAAGTGAGCTGACAGTATCAAGCTGACACTGAACAATAAAAGCTTGTAATACCAAACTATGCACACCGCTGCCAACAAATCTGTCACAAGTCCACTCCACAGATCAGGCCCTCTGCTTCCACAGTGCCAACCTCCGAGCGCAGTATTGTGAACAGGAACAGAAACAGGGTAAACCTCCTGTCTGTTTTCTGGGTTTGAATCAACCTTTGGTCTCAAGCTCTGAAGGGATTCAAACTGTGAACCTCTTGCTAGCGTACCCAATGTACAGGCTCAGATAATTCTGCTCTTTGGGAGGGCCAGATATCTTTTGCCTGTGGGCACTTAACCAGGTGTACAAAATGAACCCTTAGAAACTCTATGAAAGACCTCAGAATAAACTCTTACCTTTTCCCAGTTTGGTAAACCAATAAGCTATGCACAGTGTCAGCTTTAACCATATATGCTTCACTTGTCAAAGAAAGCATTTCAAAGGCACACCAAATAGTCTCTTAAAATAAGAGGTTTTACTTAAAAATTGATAAAAAAATATGAAAATGTAAATACTGAACAATATATCACAAAAAACATACAATCACTTAAAATAATAAGGTTTAAAAGTGCAAATTCCTACCAACCATACACTTAGACTTGTCTATCTAATGTATTCTTATCTTCTTATAGTGCGAATAGATGTTGTAGCTTCAGAGACCAAACATGAATGTATGTAAAGGTCAGTCACAGCATAATTAAAAACTGTCTTGAACCTGCCTTCTCCATGATGTCATCTTCTAGCTCCTCCTTTTCAGGATATATAAAATATATATATATGTATACATACATATATACACAAAACAGGAAGTCCCATCAAGAGGTATTAAATTCTGTGACTTCAGCAAAACCAATTTTCCAAATGATGACACTCTTAATTAAGAATGTGATTTCTCAGTCCCTTTGATCCATGAGCAGTTTCCTTTCTCAAACACATCAAGGGACTTTTTATGACTAACTGCCAGATCTCACTGAGGTGTAATGTGCTTTGTGACACCAGGTGCAATTTAACTGGGCTTCCTGAGGATGTCATAAAATGGATATTCCACTTCCTAGCTTTCAAAGTAAACTGGGAAGTTAATTGTATTACAGAGATCTGCTGTTTAACATATCCTGTCTTTTGAAGTGAAACCTGGGGGGTCATCCAGGAGCACAGCATTTCTCAGCATGTCTCATGAGAGACACTCAATAACACATTTTATATTACAAAATCATAGAGTAATCAGAACCAACTGTCCAAGCATCACAATCCTCCCTACCAAGACTGAATTTGGGGCTTTATCCATGCATGGGATAAGCTTCCCAAATCAGTTCACTCCTCATAGATTGAGATAACCCATCTGAGTTCTGATTTTTGCTCCAGCCCTATGTAATATTGTCATATCATACCCATGCAAAGCAAGACTCCATCTTAACAATCTGCCATTATTCTTCCCCATTTGTGTCAGCCAAACCAGGGGGTTGCAGTCAGTTTGTACCACAAAATGCTGCCCATACAAGTATGGCTCCAACTTCTTTAGGGCCCACACTATGGCAAGACATTCCTTTTCCACAGTAGAGTATACATGCTCCCTGGGAAGTAACTTTTTACTCAGGTACACTACCAGGTGATATTTCCCTTGGTTGGATGTCTGACTCAGTACTGCCCCAATACCCATGTCTGAGGTGTCAGTCTGAACTATAAAGGGTCTACTACAGTCAGGACTTGTAAAAACTGGAGCACTGCACAGTGCCTCCTTCAATCTGGTAAAGGCTTCTTCACAGGCTGGTCCCCAGGTAATTTTCTTTGGCATCCTTTTCTTTACCAGGTCAGATGGGGAGCAGCCAGGGCACTGTAATTGGGTACAAATTTTCTATAGTACCCTGCTGTCCCAAGAAAACTCCTGACCTGCTTCTGCATTTCTGGTCTGGGCCATGCCTGGATCACCTCTATTTTTATTTTGTTAGGACAGAGCTGTCCCCAGCCTACCACATGCCCGAGGTATGCCACTTCTCCCATGGCCACCTGGCACTTCTCAGCTTTGACAGTGAGCTCAGCCCTCTGTATCCTGCCCAGCACTTCCCTAAGGTGGGACAGGTGTTCCTCTCAGCTGGCACTAAAGATGGCAATGTCATCCAGGTACGCCACGGCGTACTCCTCAACACCATTTAACACCTGGTTCACCAACCTTTGGAAAGTGGCCGGGGCATTCTTCATTCCAAAAGGCATTACTTTAAATTCAAATAAGCCTATTGGAGTGATGAAGGCCGACCCCTCCCTAGCTCTGTCCATCAACTCTACTTGCCAATACCCCTTGGTCAGGTCAATGGTCGTAAGGTAGATCGCCCCCCCAACTTGTCAAGGAGTTCATCTGTCCGGGGCATCGGGTGGGCTTCTGACTTCGTGACTGCATTCAGTCCATGATAGTCCACACAGAAATGATTACAGCCATCTGGCTTGGGCACAGGGACTACGGGTGAGGCCCAGGGGCTGTGGGATCTCTGGATTACCCCTAAATCCAGCATCTCCTCCACTTCCCTGCTAATGTCCTTTTGTACAGCCTCTGACACCCGATATGCTGTCCACTGTATGGGTGTCTGTGTCCCTGTCTCCACATCGTGAGTCGATAAGGGGGTTAGTCCAGGCTTGGTGCTAAACAATGGGGCAAAGTCTGCTAAAACCTCCCTTACTTCCTGGATCTTGTCCGGGATCAGCTGGGGAGACAATTTAACTGCCTCCACAGAGGACTCCCGCTTACTTTCTTCTAGCAAGTCCAAAAGGGGGTCTCCTTTGTCCGTCCCCTCCCCAGGACTACACACTGCAAACACCATGTCAGCCCTATTTACATATGGCTTCATCATGCTGACATGGTATATCCTTTCTGTCTGTCTTCTGTCTGGTAACTCTATAATATAGTTCACATCATTTACCTTCCTAACTACTTTGTATGGTCCTGCCCACTCAGCCTGCAGCTTGTCTTTCCAGACCGGAATAAGGACCATGATTTCCTGACCCACCATGTATGAGCGAGCTCTGGCTCTGTGGTCATACCACACTTTTTGTTTCTGTTGGGCAGCTGCCAGGTTGCTCTGGGCTGTCCCCATAAACTCCTTCAGCCTTTCCTAAACCTAAGGACATAATCCACTATGGGAGTTCCCTGGGTGGCATGCTTGCCTTCCCAGTCCTCCTGGATCAAGTCTAGGGGCCAGCGTACCCGGCGCCCATATAAAGTTCAAAGAGGAAAATCCAGTCAACTCTTGGGACGTCCTGTATGCAAACAACAGGTGGGGAAGGTATTTCTCCAGTCCCTCCCATGCTGTTGAGGAACCCAGACATTGACTTCAGGGTACCATTGAATCTTTCCACAAGTCCATTGGCTTGTGGGTGATACTGATGTCATGCATCTCTGCACCACCCCACACTTCTCCCATAAACATTTCATCAGGTCTGACATGAAGGAACCCCCTCGATTGGTGATAACCTCCTGCGGAAACCCAACATGGGAGAAAATCCCAAGTAAGGCATCTGCCACTTTGTCTGTCCTCGGTGAGGATGGGGCGACTGCCTCTGGGTACTGGGTGGCATAATCCACCACAGACAGGATGAATCTCTTTCCTGAGGAGCGGGGGGTATTTTAAGGGCCCACAATATCCATTCCCACCCTCTGGAATGGCTTCTTCACTATGGGCAATGGAATCAGGGTGGCTTGGATTTTCTTGCCCGCCTTCCCTATTTCTTGGCACCGATGACAAGACCTGCAGTACTCCTTCACCTGCTGGGTGAAGTTAGGCCAATAGAAATTCTGGGCCAACCGCTCCATAGTGCGCGTGATTCCCAGATGACCAGACAAGGGAATATCATGTGCAATCTTGAGCAACTGCTCACGATACCCCTGGGGAATGACAAGCTGCCTGCCCAGCACCCCTCCCTCTGCCTGCACAGCCTGAGTATACATCAGTCCATCTTCCCAATAAACCTTATGTCTGCCGTCACCTCCCTGTGCCCGTCAAAGTCTGCCCAAGCCCTCAGGTTCTCTAGACTAGGGTCACTTCTCTGAGCAGCTGCAAACTCTTCACACATTCCCAAGGCATGGGACAGGTCCCCTTCAGTCGCTAAACTAGGGTCCCTAACAATAGCGTCAGGGCACTCAGGATCACTGTGAATCCCAACCCTCTGACAATGGGTCACCCCTCCCTCTTCAAAGTAACCCTCCATAGCTGTGTGGCTACTTGCTACTGGGGAACTTTCTACTCCCTTTTCATTAGTCTCCATATCAGGAGACACAGGCTGGGGAACCAGCCTCCCAGTGGTTTCCACAATGGCTTCTCTGGGGTTCATGGAACTACAATTTTCCCTTTCCGCTTGGCTATGGGTAAATGCACACACCATCCACTGTTTGAGATTGTTGCCCAGGATCACATCTACTGCTAAGGTTTTGGCTACAGCCACCTGCTGCACAGTTCCCCCTGTTTCACTCCAGTCTAGGAGAACACTAGCGAGGGGCAATGTTTTTGCCTCATCAGTAAAGTTCTGTACAGTGACGTATTTATTGGGTATAAGCTGACCAGACTGTACTAGATCCCCCTTTACCAAAGTCAGGGAGGCCCCTGTGTCCCTCAACCCTTGCATCTGTACACCATTCACCATGACTGGGTGCATGTGCTCCCTCATGTTCACAGGCATGCTTCCAAGGACACACAAACAACCCACTTCTTTCCTAGCCCCCTGTTGTGTATTGCTCACCTTTTTGAGACACTGTCTGGCAATATGCCCAGTTTCTTTACACAACCAACATTCATTTCTTTTCTCAGAGAAATCTTTTCTCTGAAACCTGGGGCTAACTGGTTTCAGTTGAGGCAGTGAGGGTTTTAGCTGCCCTGAAGGTGTGCTTTTCCCTTTCTGTGCTGCCACGCCCACCCCATTCGCTCTCAGGGCAGGTCTGCTCTTGGCATAGCAGTCCGAGAGTTCAGCAGCCTCTTGCACTGTTTCGGGATCCTGGGCCTCCAGCCAGGTTTTCAGCTCTGCTGGGCATGTCCAGAAAAACTGTTCTAACAAAATCACATTTTCAATTTTATCAAGAGTTTGCTTCAGTTCCTTCCCACCAACATTTTAAAAACTGACATTGTTTTATGGCTAGCTCCTTGTAGCTCATGTCAGGGCTTCTCCTGAGCTTATGGAATTTAGCTCTGTATGATTCAGCAGTTAATTCAAATTTTTTTAACAGTGCAGCTCTAAGTTTGCTGTAATCATTACTGTCCTCATTGTCCATTTGACCCAATGCATCCTGAGCTTTCCCAGTAAGTAGCGGGGATAGCTGGAAGCTCCAGGACTCCTTAGGAATTTTAGCCTGAATACAAACTTTTTCAAAAGAATTTAAAAAGGCATCCATATCATCCCCCTCTTTAAATTTGGCTTTCAATTTGGAATTCAGTTTGTAACCCAGTCCTGTATTCCCAGTTAATCCCAAGTGACTTACCTGCTCTGGTGCTGGTGGCTGGAGTCGTAGCTTCTCCAGTTCATGTCGCCTCTGGCACTCATGCTCCTCACGGTCCTGCCTCCCACTGTTCCCACTCTGCCTCTTGCCATTCTTGCTCCCTCTACTCCTTTGTAGCTCGCTGTTCTCACTCTGCCTTCATGCTTCTCAGCTCTGCCTCTCGGCAGTCTCGACAGCCTTCTCCCTCTGCATCTAGCTGTTCTTTCCCTCTTCCTCTCTGGAACTCTAGCTCCATTCTGTGCAACTCAATCTGCAGCCTGAGTTCTTCTGGCTCCAGAATGCTGGTGACCTTCCCCTGCTGCTGTGACCCTTCGCTGGCACTGGCCCCACTACCCTCCTCATCAGATCTGGAGACTGCACTGGCCACCAGCCCTTCCCCACTCAAGGTTCGGTCCCTTACAGTCACTATCTGTGACTCGATGCTCTGGTTATCTGCTACCATCAGGGTATCCATGAGAGTCTGTTTCTTGGCTTTCACCTCATACAGGACTCCTCTGTCCCTGCACAACTGCTTTAAGTAGTCTACAGTGTGCCCACTGTAGTTGGAAGCCATCTTCTTCCCTAACTAAGGCTACTCTGACTTGCACTTTAGAAAAAAAAAACAGGTAGGAACTTGACTGTAAGCCAAGTGATATAGTTCTGTTTCCTTTTTAAAAATAAATCACTGCCTTTTTCTTTTTTTTTTTTGCAAGTGAGCTGACAGTATCAAGCTGACACTGAACAATAAAAGCTTGTAATACCAAACTATGCACACCACTGCTAACCAATCTGTCACAGTTCCACTCCGCAGATCAGGCCCTCTGCTCCCACAGTGCCAACCTCCGAGTGCAGTATTGTGAACAGGAACAGGAACAGGGTAAACCTCCTGTCTGTTTTCTGGGTTTGAATCAACCTTTGGTCTCAAGATCTGGAAGGATTCAAACTGAGAACCTCTTGCTAGTGTACCCAATGTACAGGCTCAGATAATTCTGCTCTTCGGGGGGGGGCAGATATCTTTCGCCTACGGGCACCTAACCAGGTGTACAAAATGAACCCTTAAAAACTCTATGAAAGACCTCAGAATAAAGTCTTACCTTTTCCCAGTTTGGTAAACCAGTAAGCTATGCACAATGTCAGCTTTAACCATATATGCTTCACTTGTCAAAGAAAGAATTTCAAAGGCACACCAAGTAGTCTCTTAAAATAAGAGGGTTTACTTAAAATTGATAAAAAAATGTAAAATGTAAATGCAGAACAATATTTCACAAAACCATACAATCAGTGAAAATAATAAGGTTTAAAAGTGCAAATTCCTACCAATCATACACTTAGACTTGTCTATCTAATGTATTCTTATCTTCTTATAGTGCGAATAGATGTTGTAGCTTCAGAGTCCAAACATGAATGTATCTAAGGTCAGTCACAGCATAATTAAAACACTGTCTTGAACCTGCCTTCTCCATGATGTCATCATCTAGCTCCTCCTTTTCAGGATATATATAAAAAAATATATATTATATATATATATATACATACACACACAAAACAGGAAGTCCCATCAAGAGGTATTAAATTCTGTGACTTCAGCAAAACTCATTTTCCAAATGGTGACACTCTTAATTAAGAATGTGATTTCTCAGTCCCTTTGATCCATGAGCAGTTTCCTTTCTCAAACACATCAAAGGACTTTCTATGACTAACTGCCAGATCTCACTGAGGTGTAATGTGCTTTGTGACACCAGGTGCAATTTAACTGGGCTTCCTGAGGACGTCATAAAATGGATATTCCACTTCCTAGCTTTCAAAGCAAACTGAAAAGTTAATTGTATTACAGAGATCTGCTGTTTAACATATCCTGTCTTTTGAAGTGAAACCTGGGGGGTCATCCAGGAGCACAGCATTTCTCAGCATGTCTCATGAGAGACACTCAATAACACATTTTTATATTACAAAAATCATAGCGTAATCAGAACCAGCTGTCCAAGTGTCACAGTGACTAACACATACTGCTGCTTTTTAAAGGAAGTACTTGTTGCTTGTTTTTAAAATGTGACTATGTGTATTGTGGGTATGGCATGGTGGTGTTACAGAGGTATGTTTTTGGTGATATTGTAGAAGTGAGTTTTATTTATTTATTTATTTAGTTCTTTTTTTTTTTGTTGACTGGGAAAGGAGGACTAGGCAATTTGTTGGGGGAGGGATTCAGATGGAAGCCAGCTGAAATTGAACCAGAATAAGCTGTGATGGTAAATTGGTGAGGAGTTTGTGCTCTATCAGCATGGTTGCCAGAAATATTTTTTCAGAAATTTTGGCAGTCATGGATATCTTGGTGTTCTGCATTCTGTTTGTTGGAAGGGTTCCTGATACGGTGGTTGTCTACCAATATAGCAATGGGTTCCAAAACCTGTTGGCATATTAGGGCAGGAAATATCTAACCCTTTATCAGTAAGCAATAAGACATGACAGGATGGTGGTTGTAATGGGTTAAGGCACACCCCAGGGGTGTTGTGATGCATGAGACACTTGCACCAAGCACCTTCTGCTCCTGGGCATACATTAAGCCATGATAACCACCTCCACAGAATGTCTTATTGTGCTTATAAACTGGGTCCCTTTAAAAAAAAAAAAAAAAAAAAATTTAAATGAAGAAAGATATAAAAGTATACATTAAAACAAAATATTGATCTTTTTTTCTTAAACGCAAAAAATTGTCCACGCTACAGTTTCTGTCACAGCTTAGCTTCTGTTACAGCTTTCCCCTTTTCAGCATTGTGCCACTATGTGGTAATGTTTTATAGTATTTTGCTTCAGGTTCCCACTGCTTTTTACATTACATAGTCATTTTTTAAGTGTCATTTTGTGATTTTTGAGATCAGTTTGCCATTTCTCATCTTCAAGAGAGCAGAGGAGAGAGAGAGAGAGAGAGAGAGAGAGAGAGAGAGCGACTGACAGGGCGAGAGAGACAGACAAGCAGTCTGTGGCTGTCCATTCAAGTGTTAACCAAGACAGGGAGAGAGACAGACAGACTGCAGTTGTTCATTTAAAAGTCTGGCAAGTGGAGTATCTAAAATGATTGGCTGGTAGGGGTTTCAGTTTTATTTTGGGTGTCAGTGTGTCCAGTGAGTTAAGTAACTCCCAACTGCTGTGGCCCCCAAGTAAGTGTGTTAGCAAAGAGAATGCAGCTGAGCTGTGAGGGAGATGATCAGGTGTGGCCGCAAGTGGGGATGGGTGGAGTGGCCATGCAACTGACTTCTATTGGCGAAGATCACAAGTATTATTTTTTTTAAAAAAAGATCTATAATTTCTTTTGCAGGGGATGAAATTGGTTTCTGCTTTCTCAATGTGAGTATTGGCCATCAGCCGGATGGGTGGGTGAGATGCAGAGATCTAATGAAAGCACTGGGTGGGGGGGGGGACGTGGCACAGATGAGAAAATCGAGACCACGGATTTCAGGCCTACATAAGAAATGTGCAGAAAAGAAAGGGTTAATAGATTAGTGTTAATGCTTTATTTAGTGGTGTTAGGTATGTGTTGCATGGTTCCGGTCAGTAACATCACGGAACAAAATAAAGTGGACAAAAATAAAGCAGCAAAAACAGTGTCACCATCAACATTGGCAGCACAAAATGTAGAGTTCCAGAACAATGCCGGCCACATGACACACAGGGAGCAAACAACGTCCACCGCATGGAGGCACTGCACTGGAATACACAGCAGTAGGCACCTGTGCACAGGAACAGCACAGGGGTGCAAGGAAATGGTACAGGGCAGGGTGCAACCACCACTGGGGGATGCAGACCACTGGACACCTACTATGGTAATCTAATGGCACAGGCACCCACATGGTGGGGTACCCCCACCCAAAATGCTGAGTGATGGAGAACATGCACCGGGGTAATCACTGGAGGACAGGTGGACCATGGCCAACATGTGGATGGCCGTGTATAATGCAAGGGGCCAAGAGCACAAGCCAGTACGTCCCCAGCAACACACACAACACACAGGACAGGGGAGCTGGCATGCTGGCTTGTGCTCCTGGCCCCTGTGGTTCCAGTGCAGCACCTCCGTGCGGTGGATGTTGTTTGCCACCTGCGTATCACATGGTCTGCATTGTTTTGGCATGCTACATTTTGTGCTGCCAATATTTATGGTAACACTGTTTTTTCTGCTTAATTTTTGTCCACTTTATTTTGTTCCGCAATGTTACTGACTGGAACCATGTTGCATGATTGCTGGACAGGGACTATTTAAAATGCTCCCAAAAATACTTTTACGGAGGTATGGCATAGCATGCTGTTTACACTACTTTATCTTACAAACATGGCTGTTACAAATAGAAACATAGAATTTGTCAGTAGAAAAGGATTGGTTGGCCCACCTAGTCTGCCCAGATGTTTCCTGCCTATTTTATCTCCACAGACTCTACCTTTTTCCAACAGCCCATCCTCCCCCAGTATTCCCCTATGCTTTCAAAAACATTTCAATGGGATTACACAACTTAGTGAGGAGTTGTGCTTGTGCAGCTTTGTTGTTAGTCTGAAGGTATGTGAATGAAGGTGTTGTTGATCATTGATTGTAATAGGACTACTTTGGCTGTTCACACTGTCTGTTCCATTGGCCAGCTCCGGTAGTGCAGTGGTAGTGCAGTCGCCTTAAGACCAGAGGGTATAGGGTTCAAATCCCATCGTGGGTAGGGAGTGTGGAAGTGGGAGGAAAAAGAACAATACAGAAATGCAACAAAGAGACTATGTGTGTGTTGTGTGTGGTGACTACTCAGACTAGAGGCTATGCAATCAATGTGCACACAAGTGCACAGTACTGCCTTACAGTGCTCAACAGCAGTAAAAGAAACATTTGAACAGGTGGTGGACAAGTGGAACACCCTGCCTGAGAAAGTGGTGGGGGCTGAAACAATCACTGGATTTAAGAATGCATGGGATAGACAAAGGAATTCTGGAGGTCAGGGGTAAGGGGCAACAGGCTTCTAGGAAAACGTAAACTGAAGTTACAAACTCAAATGGGCAGACTAGGTGGGCCACAGGCCCTTATCTGCCAACACTGTCTATGTATCTATGTAACTACCACCCTGTCAGAATACCGTGAAGGCAAAGGAACCCCCTTGAGGAGGGTTCCACACTTAGAGGTGCTTCAGGAACAAATTCCTTTAGGAAGGAGTGCCAAGGAGAGAGAGTTGTGCCACTGGAGGAGGAGGGAGGATTGTTGGGCAAAGAAACAGTACTTTTGAGGGAGACTGGAGGGAGCTGGCTTAAATAGCTCAGGCTGGGGACGTGGCTGGTTGTTCCCACCCACTGAACTGCAGGCATAGCCTTTGATTTCTACCAGGAATGGAAATGTGGTTGTGCTACATCCTGGTTGCTGAAAGGGTTCCCGATGAGTGTCACCTCTTAAGGCACTGGGTTCTGAACCCTCTCGGCCAATTATAACACAGTAAATTCCCTACCCATTTTATAATTCCCAAATAATTTACAAGATACCATATGAAATACCTAATTTACAGGATGGCATGCCACTCTGTACCCAAAACATTCCAGCATCCACACCCCATTGGAAAAATGTCCTCACTCACTATTACCTTTATTATAAAGCGTTAATCACACGCACACATCCTTCCCACCACTGACTGTTTGCTACAACTATAGATAAACGGGATCATAAATCCATAAATTAATGCAAAAAATGATTTAAACAAACTATATACTAAACATTTTAAAACAATATATATACTGGTAAACTCCCTTCACTTCATCATATGCCACACCTTATTAATCATATGTAACCCCCCTCTCAAGTCGGGAGTTTACCTGAGGGGCCCCCCAGTCCTCCAGCCTCCTGATGCCTCCTGCAGTCAGCACCCACTTCTTGCTCCTCCAGCCTGCTCCTGGACATCTGACAGGGCCAGGGAGCAGACTGACTTTGTTGTGGTGCCTCCATGCACCTATTCCATGCGTCCAGTGAATCCTTTTTCATCCTCGCATCCCCGGCCTGATCCTGGACTGCTGCCAGGGCCAGGGAGTGCAAATGATTGTTTTTCAGTGTCTCCTGCACCAGATAGAAGAAGCGGCCAGTGGGCAGCACACTTATGTGTGCTCCCTGCCCTGAACTGCCGTTGATGGGCGGGAGCAATGACAGGCCGCAAAGTTGTTTCTGGCACCTCAGGCGCCCACCAGATAATGCGGCAGAAGCACCGCTCTATCGATTCTCTCCCCAGCCCCACTGGACAGCAAAGGGGGCTGGGGGAACAAAATAAATAAAAATAAATAATTTTGAAGAGGCTCCTGACCCAATCCTTGCCTCCAGAGGGTTGGGAGTAAGGGGACAACACGGCGCTCCCTGGGACTACAAGTCCCATGATGCATTGTGACCAGAACTGCCGTTTGCCTCACAGCTCCTTCTGGAGAACCCTCAAAGTGTCCAGATGCTGCCAACACTGTTTTCTTTTATTTAAAATGGACTTTGATGAGCAAGTACTGTCTAGGGGCAGCCATCTTTGCAGATTTTGCTTGACGACAGTGTGGAATCCTATTGGTAACTGCAGTACCTCCAGTCAGGATGTGGAGCTCGAGAATAGTGTGGACCAATGAGGTGTTGAGATTCAAACTGAACATTCTAGGGTTGACAGTTTGACTCTGGTTCTTTTCTATGAGACTTTTGAAGAAGAAACAACCAATTTTGACAGCTCCTGCTGCTGTCACAGAACAAAACGGAAGTAGTTTGTGTCAAAACAAACCAAGGACATTATGAACTTGTTCCTAATTGTCTGGTAAATCCCAGAGACAAGGGGATTTACCTCAGCCAGGACTAGACTGCTGACATTTGGCAATCCAGATATCAGTGACTGCTGAAAGAAGTCTTTTATTTGAGTTTGTGTGAGGTGACAAATCCCCTGTCTAACTGTCCTGACACAAGAGACTGAAATTCCTGCAAGGGGACCTACGCTCTGAGGTCCTGCCTGCCTGTTCTACTGCTGGCCTACCTGTGAGTTGGGTGAAGATAAGTCCCGCTGTAGGGTGAAGAGGATCATCTCCTGCATTCCACACCAGTTTGCTTGTTCTTCCAAAATTGCCTGCAAGGGGAGATGTGCCCCAACTCCTGCATCTCCTAGTCACCAAAAGGTCGTGAGTACTGGGTTTTACCCAACCAAATACTTCTCTAATTGTTCAGCTAGCTAGCTAGTTAACTTCCCATCTAAGCTTCCTGCATGACCTTAGCTAAGCCCACAGCAACAGTTACAGCCAGGATAAACTGCAGTCCTACACCCCCAGGGTGTAGTTTGGTACTTTGCATCTGCAGCATCCAACCATTGAAATGGTGCTGTACCCAGTGTCCACTAGCCACAGGCCTGCAACTCCTCAGTGTGCACACAAGGTACTTGGGAGCTCCCACAGGGACTGTGGGGTTAACTGGTGCACCAGTGGGGGGAGAGAGGGCTGGGACAGGGAATGCTGGTTTGTAATATACTGTGGTACATGTTTATTCTGTCTGCATATAGTATTTATTATAAGGTTTTTGTTGAATGTTTTATTGCCCATTGCTTCCCTTGTCCTTTACCTCATTATCCAGCCTCAGAATAAATCCCCTTGTTTATTTTACTGCAGTCGCTGAAGTATTTGCATTACTGTATAGTGTAATATTTGCATGCTTAGAGTGATTAGTGGTGAGAGGACTGTATATTGTTCTACCTGTTACCAAGGGAGGGGGCTGTATTTCATTTCCTGTGGGGAAGCACCCTGGCAGTATGCTGCTATAAGGATCCCCATTGGTGGAGGCACCACGCCACTTGCCAAGCCAATTATAACCACGAACCCAGGCACCAACCTATATCCCTTAGGCAGCACCACTTGAGGGTGGGTGTGCAGATAGAAGGGAAGGGGTAGTTACACATATTAAATGCGCATTCAGTCATTGTATGATTCTATACTCGTGAATATTGTCAGAAAGACTTCATTCAACTAAATTTGTCATTCCCACAATTACCAGATTCTTTGAACCACACCTAAATAACATCTCCATGTCTTGTAGCTAAATTTATTCTGACAGGTCCCTTGAGAAAGACATGAAAGTCTATATGTTGTTATTATTCATTTATTTCTTCCACGCTTCTGACTACATAACACCGAGGGTACCAAATACAATTACTTTCATTGTAAGTGTTCCACTGAAGAAGTTCACTCATATGAAAATAAAATTGATCTGACCTACTTTTAATAATCGTTACTCCCGACTTTTTCTCTGTCAGTTCCCTTACAGTACAAAACCTCACAATGATTAACAGTATATGTAATAGGAATATTATTATGTGGTACATGATGAGATTTAGGTAGTTCACCAGGATATATCATGTTTCTTTAAACTCTTTATTTATACAGAGAATAATATATGGGTAGGGGTGTGTAATGGTTTTGTACACACAGCCTTGGTGTGTGATGCCTCAAACCCCTGGAGCAAATCTCAAGGGGGTTATCAAGGCATCACACACCAAGGGTGTGTAAAAAAACATATATATTCCTCTTCCCATACTTTATTTTTTATAACTGCTAACTTTTCTGACCTTCATGTTTCCTGCGATTGTCTGGCAAGCCTGGCGGTGAGCGCTGAGCACTGTATTTCCTGTTTTGCAACCCTGCTGCCTGTTATGGGGCTGGGAAAAAGGCATTTTAAATGAATGCCTCCTGCCTTGGTCTCAAAGTCTGGTCCTGGCTCCACTTTCTGCCCTGAAGTCCTGGATCTAGTAGTACCTTGTGGCAGCATTTTCAGCAGTGGACAGTTTTCACAGAGGGCACATGCACTACTGTGCTGATTGACTGCTCTCATCTGTCTCATACCTGCCATTATAACTAGCATAACATAAGAGGCTACCGGCTGACTGCCCACTGCTACTCCAAGAGAAGACATTCACGAGCAACAGCTTTGCAAAAGGTTACCATTCATATCATCCCAGAGTCTCCCAGCAGAATCTACTCGGCTGCTTGTGTCTAGTGTACAGACACAGAAATAAAATCTGGCTGTTATAAATCTGGTCGTGCATGTTCCAGTCTCTGACAGCAGGTATTATTCTCTGCCAGTGGAGTCTATCTAGAGTCTATCAACATGTTACTCGCACAGAACTAAAAACTGGCAGGCATTATTTCAGTTCAGTCAGTCCCAGATTCGCCCACTAGATGTCTCTGTGTGGCTATGATGGGCCTGAGTACAAGCTGCTGACTGGAGATCTTGTGGGGAACTTATTTATTTGTAATGTTTGACCAGGAAAGGCACCCTAAACTCTGATAGCTTGTTTCCAGGTGCATCCTGGTTGGTGGGTTACATGGACTCCCTTTTTTATTGATACAGGAATGTTGACCATGAGACACTGAGGAAACTCCCCTAAAATAACAGTAACAGGAGCATGGGGAGTTCTGGTAATGGCAGAAGATGGAACCATCTGCACTAATTCGTGCCTTCTGTTACTTTAGGCCCTGTATCTATTTATTCACTGTAGTTAGAACTAGGCTAATATCGATGTTCTCCAATGATCAAATTCACGAAACACATCTCCAACTTATGGTGGATTTGCATCCAAGCGGAGAGGGCTGCTTTTCACTTCTGTTTTTGCTACAAGCGTGTTGCTACAGGTGATCTGGAGGACAGAGTCTGTGTTCAGACCTGCTTCTTCAGTGCTGTGATACAGTTATGTCGAAGAGCTGGGCCTGGTGACAGTCCAAAGCTGTGTTGAAACAGAGAGATTAAACTCCATGGCAACTGATGCCAACTTTCCTGAAAGCATTCCCAAATGACGCTGAAGAAAAAAAATGACTGTGTTGGGTTTTTGCATCTATCGGCGGCAGATAGCTTCTGATATCGGTAATTATTTAAAGCCAGATTTACAATAACTCAGGCCTCTAGTGCAATAACATTATAAATTGGATTGAAAATGTCCTGCTTCCTGATTGGCTAAATAAGTTCAGAGACACATGTGTTAATTCTCCAGAAATGCACAAGTTGGAACAAGTTCAGGCAGTGGGCTTTGGAATTTTGTCCAATCACATACAAACTTCATGAGCCACGTCAATTATCCCCAAATGCCATTACAAGCATGGCTGACACCTTTGCTCACTGAAAACCTTCAACACTGCCCACAGAAAGTGAAACTATAAACATTTTCTCATCTCATGATACTCTGATTAAACACATAAATTACTGTTCACAGGTTTAATTCCTGATGTTTCTTTTATGACCAGGAGAAATCCTCATCCTTATCTTACTAACTTCCTAGGGCTATCTCCACTCTTTACCCTGCCACAGATAGAAATGAGACCTTAGTTCATTCCATATAAGGCATTCTGTTTTGTATGATGGGGTGCACATTCTACTAGAATAATTTGGCAGAAATTTGAATTCTTGTATTCCATGATAAACAAACATTCTATCTCTTGAATGTGTGGAAAGACAGATTATGAACAGATGGGCAGGGAATACTTATGTACTAGTTACTTTTAACAAAAGTACATACCAGTTTTTAATTACAAAATTTGCATTTGTTTCCACATTGCATTTTGTCCACCTCCTTGCCCCCTGGCTGCCTCCTTCCATCCGGTCCCCCTAGTCCCACTACTTGACTTCTCCAGGACTTACGTTCCTGATGGCATCTTCTGCTTATAGGACTGTGGTGGGGTGCCCGTCGTCAGTGTGGGGCCTGCAAATGATTGGACTTCATTCTGCAGCCAGAGGGTTTTTTCCACTTGTTGTTACTCTGGATTCATGCAGGTGCAATGGGTGCAATATGTGAACTCCACAACTGCGAAGGCACCCCTGGCATTCTGTGCGTGGTCCTTCCCCCTCTATTTGTGTGTTCAGACAGTACTGCCACCTGGGCACCTCCAGGTGGCAGACACACAGTGAGGTATGCTCACCCCCCCCCCCGAGGGAGGAGAGCAGTCCTAGGGCCACTCAATCCTCCCTTCCCTGGCCAGCCCCCATGTGACCAGTGTCTGTTCATGTTTTTTATTGTTTTTTTAGTTTACCCATTTTATAAGCACAAAAAGAAAATCCTGGCCACTTCCTGTTTTGGGTTAATGCAATTCCAGGCGCTGAGAGAAATTGGCACAAGTGCCTCGTACTTCATTACACACCTAAACGTGCATTAACCTCAGTTTGGTTTGTATATCTGTTGGCAGCAGAAAGTCTCTGATGTCAGTAATTATTGGAAGCCAGAGTTAACTCAGGCTTCTACCATAAAAATAACCAGGATTAGCGATAACTTTACTGGCGGGGTAATAGGAATTTGAGGGCAGATATTACAAAGCAGCCCATGCATGTTCCTATTGCCCTACTCATTCATTGATTATATATCATGATTATTATAAATATAGTAATGAGGCCGGCCCATCGGCGCAGCGGTTAGATTTCCATCTGCGATGCCGGCAACCCGATTCAGGAACGACTCGGTCGCGGAGGGGCCTGCCGGGGAGAAGGAGAGCATCCGGGAACAGCTCTCCTTCTCCAGGGGAGGGCAGGGGATGTACACCGGCATAGGCTGACTCCTGGCGGAGGCTGGGAGTACAGCAGTACAGCCGGGCTCGGTGTTCAAGGGGGAGTGACAGACGTCGGCGTATGCCTTGACGTCAGGACATCACTCCCCACAGAAAAGCGGAAAGAAGCTGCCTGGTCTACTGGATGATGGCTGCCGACTCCCTGCCGCCTCAGATGCCCCGATGCCCTAGAATCTACCTCAGCAGCGCCTGGGGACTGATCATAGAGCATGCTGGTATCCTCTTCTGGCGCCTTCCCCCTCGGAAGAGAGGGACCCATCTGGCGAATGGTTACGCCAGGCCACCCCTTGGTCAACTGCGATCTGAGGTGAGTAGGAAGGGGGTTGGGGTGAGGAGGTCGGGGGGGGTCATGTGCAGCCAGAAGGAGAGGCAGGCCTGGGGTAAGTAAGGCAGCAATAAATAAATAAATAAATAAATATAGTAATGAACACCCACCCACCCTCACACAGTTTTAAGGTTCTATTACCTATAAACCGGCACATGTTTGTACACCCTGCTTATTTAATCACTGCTTATGAAGGGGGGACTACGTGATGGACCTAGAGCCCCTTTCTAATCTTAAATTACTGTTGCTATCTAATTCATTAAACGTTCTACATTGTATTATTGAATAGCAAATGGTACATGTTTTCTAATATATAGAATGTATTTCATATTTAAATAAATCCGCATAATGTGTGAATGCACCAGAACAGTTTGAAATGTATATCTGCATTTTCAATAGTAGTGGCACATTTTTGAAATATCAGAAAAAAGGTCTGAATGTATTGAGAAGTGTCAAATTTGTTGTTTTAAATGTATCAATATGAGGATACCCCAGTGGCGCAGAGGACTGGGGTACTTGTGTCCCACATGCCCCCACGCTGATGAACCAGATTTGCTACAACCTCAGGCTGCTCTCCTCTCTTGGGAGGGGTGGCCAAGCTGCTGCAGCCTTTGACTGCCACTGGGTGTAGGCCTAGTGGTAGTACCAGCTCCGAGAGGCTTCAAAGGGTGGGGGCTGCAGTTCCACAGTGTGTGCACCTCCAAACGCACACACTGGCATGCCGCCATGGTGGGGGGTGGGGGACTTGTGAGAAAAATTGAAAAATTGCAGTCAGGTGGGCTTAATGAAACCCTGCCCACTTTCCCTTGGCCTGCACTACCACTGGGTCTCTGGGGCACATCTGAGTTGTGTTCTGGAAGGTAGAACAGGTGTCCCTCCGGTAGCCCCACCATGAAGGGAAGTCCATGACGGAGTCAAGCCCCCTGGGACCATGCGAAGAAGTAGCTGGTCACAGGAAGCGGGGGCAGGGCTGAGCAGCCTCTTGGCTGAGCTGAGGAGGATAAAAACCTTTATGGCAAAACAAAAGTATCGGTATGTTGCTCGGGTACTGCCACGCAGCTTGAAATGTTTGCATACCTGTCAGTGTGGGTTTAATGTACTGCTGTACTACACGCTATGCAAAAACAGAATATATATTAGAACTAGACAAAGTCTTTGCACTTTGCTTCATGCTGTTGTTGTAAATATTCAATAATATTTGCAAAATGTCCAAACTTTGGGAAGATTTAATACAATTAAAAAAAGATTCCACTTTGAAAGTGTGACTTTGCATGACTGTAAAGGGAGCATTTTGGAAATTGTGAGGGATATGAATGTTGTGCATCTTCTCAAGTCTGTAGAATTAGTATTGCTTACACCAGTTTCACTCTCACTGCTCCATTTGTAATAATGCCTGTTGTATTGCATAACTGTACATTTTCCTTTGGATGTCTCTGTATCTTTCCTAATGTAAAGAGCGTTGGTGGAGGCAAATCTCTTCATGATACGCAGATGTCGGCTTGAGTCTTCGGGGGAGCGAAAGTTTGGTGTAGCTGCTTTGTTTTTTTTTTTTTTTTTTTTTTTTGCTCCTCTCTGCTTGGCTGAACCCTGTTAGCAGCATCCTTCCCAGCCCTGTCACCAGCATTCTCTGGCACTTGCTCTTACCAAGCTGTTACCGTGCCTAACAGAACACCCACTGTGGCTGAGCTCCCCAAGCCTTGTGGAGAGTTTAGCTCAGATATGTTCAGCAGGGAAGCCCAGTGGGCAATACACAGCCTCTGGGAGGATGCCACTTCATGCTGCTTCAGCTGGCAGTCTTTTCCAGTGTTCTGTCTCCATACCCCGGTCACTTCGGTGACATGGGCTGTAGTGACATGAGCATGCAGACATGCTCAAACTGCAGCCAGTAAGTGCCCACCCACTCTTTGTGGCTCCACTTGCACTGCCACCTGTGGTCACCCAGATGGCAGCATTGTAGTGGACTGCATGCCTTCCCCTCCCCAGAGAAGGAAAGCATCTTCTGGGCCGCTCAGTCCTCTACTCCTCCCCCCAGCCAGCCCTCGGCAACCCAAGGTCATTCCCGATCAGGCCGGATCTAGTCACTCCAATGTTATGGAATGCCCATTCCCTGGATGTTCGAGGAGCCCTTTCACATGACCTTTTCAAATCTTGCCTTAAAACTCATCTGTTGCTCTTGAGTTTTTGATCTGCTGCTGTATTTAAAGAGCTTTCTGCTGTATTTTATATATTCCAAACGTTGCTGTTTTTACATTTCTTTTTATAACTGTGCTGACTGTAAGGTGCCCAGAGCCCTTGGGATTGAGTACCAAAGAAACAAAGTTGCCTTGCCTTGTGAATGTAATCTCATTCTAACTTGGCAGAAGTTTTTTTCTGCAGCTAAAGAAAGCAGAAAGACACCGGGAAAATAATGATTATTCATTATGTTCAAGTTTTTCTGATGTTGCCCCTCCCCAGCTTTCTGCTCCTGATGAAGCCATTTTGATTTTGTGGGATTAGAGTATGCATAGCCTTTTTTCATTTTGGAGTCTACAATTTTTGGAAATATTTTTTTTTAAGTCTGAATTAAGCAAGGTAATGTGGTCTCTGTGACGAGCAGAGAAGCAGATCATTATTGTTTTTATGAAATATTATTGTGGCTTTGTACCAAAACTGTAGGAGTGTATTTGATTTTAGGAATGAATTATTTAAAGTGGTAAGATGGGGTAACATTTTTTGAGCCTAATGTTTATACAAGTCCTATGGGAGGACGTCAGAGCCAGGAGCTTTACCTCTGGGAATTTTTTTAATTACACAGAGGAATACTTCTCAACTGTGCCTAATTTTTAGGCATGTCTCTGATTTTGACTCAAAACTTTTCTTTGTCCCTCCTAAAAATGTTTTTATCCCCGATAAGAGTAAGGGCTTGAAGCATGACATACTGCCAGCCATTAATGTTACAGTTCACTTATTTATCTGAAAATGTTTTTCATATTAAGTGACACACTCTTCTAGGTAGCTCCATGAGCCGATGTTACCATTTTTTAGGATTTGCCCCTGATAATTTTACGTCCGGTCCCAGGGTTAAATTGGGCAGGAGCCCCCGAGAACCTGGTTCCACCACCTCTTAAAAAACTGTATGACGGTTCCACGATCTCTGTCATCTTTCTTCATCGACTTCCATAGGACAGTTCTACAACCTAGAAATGTAGATGTGAGAGTTCCCCTACCTAATCATTTTTAATTTAACCACTGCCGGTCCCTGATTTGCAAGGTTGAAGGGTATGCCTGGAGGATTTGTTAGAGGCAACAGGACCAAGCAGAGAGACCTTTTCTGAACTGCAGTGTGGGAAGGACATGTTTTGGAGGAAATCTTTCACATTGCTAGGAGACTGAACTCTGTACGAAGTGTACGGAGTGTGATAGTATAGGTGAAAAGTTTTATTGATTTGTAAAAGATAGTTTACTATCTATATGGTACTTAACCCCATTTCCTCCCAGCTTATCCCCTGTGGGGGAACCCATTGCGAACAACATCAGGGGGAGGCTAGTTGGCTGCAACAGAGTCTGGGGTGCCACTTTGCCATTCTGTGTGCTCCAGAGACTTTCCTGCATATTTTTCTTTTGTTTGCCCTCTCCCTGAGAAGCTGGTCTCAGGCATGTGTCAGCACTGCCAATGGCCCCTGCTACCTCAGTAGGCCATGCTGCACCACCACTGGTTGCCACCCAGGTTTTGGTACTGGTGGGGCTCAGGCAGTCACCCTCCACTGAGGGGGAACGCAGCTGATGGGACACTCCTTCCTCCTCCACAAAACCAGCCCTCTGATGCACTGAGCACAGGATCCTATCCTGGACTGTCAGCGCTACTAATAGCAGCACTGCGTCTTGGCCCTTGCATTCTTCCCTCACCTCTCTCCTTCCCTTTTTCCTTGCTAGGCTCCCTCCTCCCTCCCTCCATCCCCCTCCCTATCAAATTAGATTTTAAGCAGTTGTTCAAAATTGGAAAAAATGTTACGAAACCACAATATTTTTGTTATCAGGATCTTACATCCCAGTTGCAAAACATGGACCCCTTTGCAGAGCAAGGCACAGAGGATTACTCGGAGCAACTTAGGACACCAAACTCTGGATATTGGATCATGCCACTATAAGGTAACAAGACCCTGTCACTGAAAGAAGAACTGCAGGCTGAAACACAGGGGTCCAAACAAGAATTTTATGTTTTTAAAGGCCGTCAAGATAAGGTAAAGCACAGGCATATGCCTTTCCTTGAATCAGATAGTGGCATGGCCTATAATACTAAAGAGGATATTTTTGCATCATGTGGGAGACTATGTTACGGGTATTTTTGGGACAGCATCTGATGCCCATTTGGGTGACAATTTTTTGTTTCAATTGGAAATTTTGGACAGGATTCACAAAGCTCAGAAAAGTCTCGCAGCTGAGGGAAAACCTCAGTGCAAGAGGGTTGCCACTTGCAAATCCGCAGGTTACCCACAGCAGCAGGTATTCACAAAGGTGGAGCTGGATTATGACTGGCTCCACGAATTATGGCAGCATTCAGGCAGTGTTGCCAGGGACAGGACCACAGCTGCAGAAGGCTGCCATGGACAGTGGGACCCGCCGTAACACCCTCCGCAACTGCTGTGGCTGTGAATCGGGCACGCCGCAGCTGCAGCGATTTTGGAGCGTCACTGGGGTTGTGGAGTGGGACTTAGTCCCAAAACGTGTTGTGAATCCTGCCCAAAACAGAGACAGTGCTAAGTCTGCCCTAGTAGCTCCTGTTATTAAGGATGGGGTGTATGCAGCCATGCAGAAACTGAATAAAAACAAGGTGTTTGGTACAGATGGCTTAATACCTGAATTTTGTAAGATTTGTGTACAATATATAGAGTAAGTCTGATCCTGGTCTCTGTAACCATTTATCAAATGGGGCTCCCTTTCTGATCAGTCAAAATTAAGCTTGTTCTGTCACTGAAAGGAAAATTCAGGACAACTTTTTTGTACTATGGGAAATTATGGAAAGAGGGGGAAGGTCCTGTCAAAGGTTTTCTGCTTATGGTGGCTCAGGATAAAGCTTTTGACAAAGTCTTTTATGAAGGATTTATGTGATTCCAGACAGTTTCAACTACTGGATCTCCCTTCTTTATTGTTTTGTTAACGTACAAAGTCCTGCCTACCTAAAAGACCTCTTGACCTGGTATGCTTTCAGCCATTCTCTCCACTCCACCAAGGATTTATTGCTAGCTGCCCCAAGATCTCACTTGATACAATCTGGAGATAGGGCTTTCTCCGTGGCAGCACCAGCAATTTGGAACTCTTTGCCATACCATTCTAGGAGCTCCCTCTCGGTGGAGCATTTAAATGGGGCCTGAAAAAACATCTGTATGAAATGGCATATGGACCTGCTGATTAGCATATATTGAACTTTTACCTCCGTATTTTTAAATATTTTTCTTGCATTGTATGATGCTTATTTTGTTACATGCCTTGAGCTGTTAGGAACAGATGCTATATAAAGAAATATACCTTGCTGTTCCTTTATAAAAATGTTGTCCTTCCACCATTAGTTAATGGGTAGGACGGTGGTGTCATTACAGAAGGAGTGGGTATGTCAGGGGTGCCCCCTATGTCACCTTTATATGCCCGTTTTCTTTAAGTCTGGTCCTTGGCATTTACAATCACATCCTCACTTTAATGGTATAGAATTACAACCCTCAGCTCCACCGTGCATGGTTTTACCCAATGTGGATAATGTCTGTTTAATTTTAGACTGTGCAAATTCTAGAGAAGTGGCCACAAAAGTTCTGGATAGACTTTCATATCCCTCAGGAACTGTGATAAATTATCAAAAAAAGTAGAGGTATTTTGTTTGGACCGTATCAACAGAGCACTGAGAAAGCAGGCATGAAGACTGTGGATGAACCTGTTACCATGCTGGGAGTGTCCTTTGGCAGGCAGGCAGTCCTTTGGGAGGCAGTATAGTGCAGAGGTATAGGGCTCTGGCCTTCAAACCTAGAAATCAGGGTTTGAATCCCACAGTCCCCACTTGCAGACTGTGTGACCCTGAGCAAGTCATTTCATTTCTTTGTGCTCCCAGGTCACACCTGTAAACAAGCTTTGGCTTAGTGTGCCTTTCCAGGTTAAACAAGTTCCCCTTTCCCTTTTCCTTTGGCAAGAGCAATTTGCCCCTTGAAAACCAGAATAAATGTTTGGATCTTTCTTTACGTAAACTAACTTACTGGAAGAATTGACAAATTTCAAAATGAAAGCAGGTTCTTCTGATAAAAACTTTACTGTTGCGTAGTTTCTTATATCTAAGTTATTTCCCCCCCAAATGAGACTAGAATTGATACCATTTTTTCATGCCTTGCAGAGTATTCACCTAAGCCACATCAGGAGGGAAGTTACTTATAAAAGACTGAAGATGGTAGCTTAGGGATGGTGCATTCCATTTCTTTTTAGTTAGTATTTTCCTTGTGAGTCATGTTAACCCTTTCTTTACTGAGTCAACAAATCCTGGGTCCTGTTGTTATGCGAATGGCTGTCACCCTTTCTCTTGAAGTGGCAGCAGCAGAAAGTATGCCTTACAAACCCACCGAAGTATACAGTAACCCCTGGATATATCAGGTCTTCTTTAAGTAAAGTTAGACTCTGGAAAATTTCTATCAGTCTGGTACATATGTTAGCTAGGAAGCAGTTCTAAAACTCTGTCCTAGTACAAACCTTTTCAGTGGATGTCAGCATTAAATTTTGTTCAGATGGCAAACAGCAGGACGTCAAAACAGCTAATAGATAAATGGATTCCAGTACACTTATAAGTACACATGTAGGACATTTTGTGGCTTAGCAGTTATGGAAAACCATAGTGTTAGACTCCCTAAGCCACAAAGCTACAGAGTAAAATTTATTTCCCAGACAAACATGAGTGCAAATCCTTGAGACCCGGAGCCTAATTTTTGATTGCCCAAGATTGCTGCACACCCCAGGTGTGCCAAGATATGGCGCACTGAGCTTGCAACAATCTAAAGGGATTTTCTTTCCCTTGCAGCACTTGATGCAAGTTAGACTATCTCTTTGTGGTCTAGGTTGTGTCAGTACTGGGGACTGTTTTCACAAAGCTTGCACCCAAGATTTGGTGCACGCTGCCATAAAGTGGGTAAACTATCGGAACTGCACCTGAGATTGGAAACCCAGGTGCAGTTGTGGCAAGTGGATATGGTGCGCGAAAAGGGTCTGACACAGGGCTTGTTGCAAACCTTGCACCACCCTTTGAAAATCTGACCCCCCCGATCTCACCTTTTCATGTTTGTGCTTACACAAAGCGAACATACTGCTATTTATTTATTTATTTAGTCAATCATAGGAATTACAACCCTTTGAGTCATAGACTCATTTACAAAGGCTCTGCGTCAGCATAGTCATACATTCAGAGATAGTACATTAGTGAGACATCACAATTCAAGTAATTACGTATAATAGCCAAGGTGGCCGAAAGTCTATACATGTAGTAGCTAGGGTATTGATACTATTACAGTGGAACAATTATAATACAAGTGCAGCCTCTGGGGCATTGTCGTATAGTAGTAACAGTGATCTAATGTTGGTGGAGTTGAGAGGTGTGTCACTGTTAGGCCAATGCACGGCAGTCTGCCGGGGTTTCAACAGTGTCAGACCAATCATCAGCCAGGCTGATGATGATGTTCTTCACTGCTTGCTGGGCAGAAACTTAGTGAAGTTCAAAGAAAAGAGCCACCCGAATCACAGAGCGGCTCTTTGCTTTGATCTGCAGGATGCCTCCCAGCAAGCAGCTAATTGGCATCCTGATCAGCCTGTGCCTCATCCTCCCCCCGCAACGCAAGTGACAATCCCACCCTCTGCCAAGTATCCCTTCCATCTCCCCATTGCTTCCCGTGCCTGTGGAATGTTCTGCCCTCTGTCGAGTATCCCTCCCACCTCCCTGTTTGCTTGCCATGCTTGTGGAAGATCCCACCCTCTTCTGAGTATCTTCCCACCTCCCAATCACTTCCTGTGCTCTGTAAATATTAAACTGATACTGGGGTGCCCAATTCCCAATGTCAGTATCTGAAATAAAGAAAACTATCTCTCGTAGTCTTTTTTATTTTTATTTTTTACACCCTGCAAAAGAGAAAACAGTTCATTGATATATGTTGCAGTTGCTGCCCCTGCCGCCATTACCCTCCTCACTGTTACCCCCCACTCAGCATCCCCCACCTCACACCCCTTAGTACCCTTAACTTTCCTACCAGGGTTCCAGTGCCATAATCCCCTCTGGACCAGAGACATGTCTTGATCCTTCAATGCCGTACTGGGAACTGAGGAAATCAGGTAAGTGGTGGTCAGCGTATTTCAATGTGTTTTGAACTTGTACACATAATGTGGTCATTTTTAAATATGTCTCCCCCAAATTTTCAACATAGTCTTTTTGGGTCACCACCTCATGTACAAGGTAGGTGAAGTTTATCAAATCTGGCCAGAAAGGTGATTTCATAGTCGCTCCATGAAATCACCTTTTGAGCAGGATTTGAACATTTTCTCCTACTTTGTTCATGAGGTGGGGTCATTAGAAGACTATGATGAAAAGTTGGAGTTCAAATATTAACAAACAATAAAGTTATGAATGTACATTGAAATTTTGCAAAGCTTATGCATAACTTTGGTAATTTTCAATATTCTGACCACAAATTTTCAACATAACCATTTTTTCACACCATCTCATGAACTTGACAGGTGCCATTTTACTAATCCCGGCCAAAATGTGTTTTTGCACGTAGCACAAAATGACGTTTCCACCAGTATTTTATAAATAACACTTGCATATTCAGAAGGAAGGGTCATAAAAAGACTAGGTGCCAGATTCACAAAACATTGCCCAGGCACAGACCCAGTTTGCCCGGCACAAACTGGGTTTTGCCCAGAGTTGGTATTCACAAAGCCCATTTTACCCATGCAAACTGGTTTTGCACCGAGGTAAAGTTGTGAGGGGGGCCACAATGCAAATGGGGGGGACCTGCATATCCCCGCAGTCCAATTCACAAAGTTTGAGCTCCATGCAAGGGCTGTTTGTAAAGAACCTTGCATGGAGAAATTACTACCAACCAAAACCTGGTGGTAATCCATGCAACCCTGGTGGTCAGCAGAGGTACTGTGGCCTCTCCACCCCTTTCCCATTCTTTAGTCGCCATTCCCATAGTACTGTAATAAATGTACCCCGGTAGTCTAGGGTCCCTTCTCCCTACCTGATCTCTGACCCCATAAGAAAACATACTTTACTGTTGTGTAGCAGTCCCTCCCCCCTCCCTAGTCACCAATTGCTGTCCCCATATGCCAAATCACTTTTCCGTAGGATAGTGGTGCCCTGCCCCACCCTGATTGCTGACCCCATATGCAAAATCACTTTTCTGTAGTGTAGTGGTGCCCTCCCACACCCCAATCACCTATACCATATTTCATAGCATTTTCCATAGTGTAGTGGTGCCCTCCCCCACTCTGATCACCCACCCCATCAGAAAAACCTGGTTTCAGTAATATAGTGGTCCCTCCCCAGTCACCAGTCAACATCAGCTTGGATGAGCCTATTGCCTGCTTTTAGCTGTAACCCTGTCTTAATGAACTGAATTGCTTGACTACAGTCTGTGGATTAGTTTAGTTTGATAGTATTTTTCACCTTCAGACGACCCCTCCCCCCGGCCTAATGAACTGAATTGCTCAACTACAGTCTGTGGATTAGTATAGTCCCCCTCCGGCCCAGCCTGCACCCGTCAGAACAGTCTGTGTCTTAGCAGACCCTCCCCCCCCAGCTCCCCTTGGTATATAGATGAGCTCACCCCTGATCTGTTCTTCTCTCCACAGGGCCCAGGAGGAACCGCGAGGTCGAGAGGGTAGCCGCTGCTGCTCTCCCTCACCCCCCGAGGTGATCCCTCAGTGTCGCAGCAGGTAATTACTACAGAAGCGAGGCCTGCCTGCAAACTGCTGTTTTTGAACTGCTTTCTGTATTTCTGCCATTATTAAGCATGAGAGTGGCTCTGCTTACCAGTGTCTGTGGATGTTTTGCCTGCCGTTTGGTCCGTTGCTGCTGGGAATGCCACACTGCCTGTACCTGTGTGCTGAGAGGTCCTAGCCCACACAGGCTTCACGGCTGCCCACAGCCCCACCACCATCCATGGTCGTCGCTGGGATATATAGCCATCATCACGTGGGCGGATTTATCCTATCAGCCCACTTTACCATCTGCAGGCTATAGCAGCTCGCCACTAGAGGGCTGCTCTCTCTTTCTCCAAGTGTGTACCTCCTTGACTTCCTTCTGAGTGACACCTAATCACATTTTCTCACATTTTTTATGTTGTTATGAGAATTTGGCTCTCTGTGTGCTCATATAAGGATCCTCACTCCTGGACCTAAGCTGTCCCCTGACAACTCGCCCAGCCCAAACCCTGCCCCAGTTCTTAGCCCACCCTAGATTCCCTTTACTCCTGGAGTTCCCCCTGGGACCCTGTCTGGATCACTCTTCCTATGCTCCGGTTCACTGGTCACTGCACCTAAACCAAGGCATTGGTTCACTGGACACTGCGCCTAAACCAAGGGGCTCTGTCAGGCTCTCTCACTTATTGTCACTGGTTCTCTGGACACTGCTCTCAAGCCCAGGGTTACCTCGCAGCCTAGTTAGTCTAGACCATGGCTCCTCTTGTGCTGCCGGTCTCCACACCCTCCTATCCTGGTCACCCAGCCACCCCCCCCCAAACTGCCCCCTGCCTGGCTGTCAAAAAAGGCCTAAAAATAGCCCATCTAAACATCCGCAGTATTCTACATAACGTGGTGGAACTGATTGGATGGGCGACCCTGTATGAGCCTGACATCATGGGTATCTTGGAAACTTGGTTGAAGCCTGGTATTCCTGACACCGCATGTGCCGTCCCGGGTTACAGCCTCATCAGGCAGGATAGGACTGGTAATAAATGTAGCGGGGAGTACTCCTATACTTTAAGGGGCACCTAAACGTATCCATGGTATCTCTATCTCCGCCCAACCCCACAGGTTGTGAATTCATTCACTACCTCTTGCTACTCGGCAACTCAAAAAAGGGGCACATGGTCTGTGCCTACAATCCCCCTAAGGGAGGCTTACCTGGACTCTCCTTTCTACTTGACCACCTTAAAGGCAAGGTTGAGTCTAATGAGGTCCTAATTCTGGGGGATTTCAACCTCAGCTGGTTGGGGCCAAATACCAAACTATTTGAGCCACTTCTGTCTGGCCTCGCCCTTCATCAGACCATCTCAGGACCCACTCGGACCTCCTCCCGGGGGGACAAGGGGTTGCTTATTGACTGGTTACTGAGCAACCGTCCGGATAAAATCATCCAATCTGGCAGTCTCTCGGACGCGATATCTGATCACTCGCCCATCTACTGCATATGGGGGTCCATTGCCCCTAAAATTCCCAGTGGAGTGATTCAGATTAGGGATTATTCCAAGCTTATCCTAATTGACTACTTGGATGACCTACATCATACCGACTGGACTAGGGTGCTTAGCACAAATAACCCTACCATAGCACTGGACCACTTCCTATCGATTCTCATCCCTCTGCAGAACAGGCACGCTTCCCTCACTAAAAGGAGGGTGAGGGGTACTGTCACCAAGTGGCTGCATGGTGGACTACTTGCTCTCATGAAGCAGAGAGACAAGTGCTGGACCAACCACAAAATTTCCGGTGACACACAAGATCTCCTTGAATACTGACGACTCAGAAACTCTTGCAAGGCGCTTATCGTGCCACCAAGAGTGAGTTCTGTAAATCAGCTTTGCTCAAATCTGCCTACAACCCCCAGTGTTTCTGGCAAAACATCAAAAGTATGGTCGGTGTGTCCATGGCTTTTCAGGTTGTTGACATGAGCGTGAGGGGCCAACTGCAATAACCCCAGACCATTGCCTCAGCGTTCAACTGTTTGTTCTCCGAACTGCGGCCCCCTCACTTCCATCCCCCACCACCAACCTCAGGGCCACTCCCCCGCCTCCTCCCGGCCTCCTTTTACCTGAAACAAATCTCTACCAGAGACTCAAACTCTCTAGCTGGGCTCTCACACCACTCAGGGGCGGGTCATGATCACCTAGAGCCTAAGCTTCTTAGTCTAGGGGTGCCCTACCTCACCTGGCTGATTACCCACATATTTAACTCTTCCCTTACCTTTAGAATCGTACCTGACGTATGGAAGGTGGCCAAGGTTGTCCCAGTGTTAAAGCGCGGCGACCCCAAGGAGATAATTAACTACCGCCCCATTGCCATACTCCCTGCTACAAGCAAGCTACTTGAAAAAGCTATAGCCAGACAAATCTCCCATTACCTGCAGGAGTATGCAGTTCTCTCCCCTGCTCAGCACGGCTTCAGGAAGGGGCATAGCATGTCCACTGCTCTCGCCATGGTCACCTCCGAGGTCAGAGCCGCCATAGATGCTGGCAAATTGACTGGGGCCATCTTTGTCGACCTCTCTAAGGCCTTTGATTGGGTTGCCACAATCTCCTTCTCTCCGCTCTACTTGGGCAAGGCTTCTCCCCCTGAGCTCTTGATTGGTTCACCAGCTACCTTGGGGGGAGACAATAATTCATTTGTTTTAACCATGCCCTTTTGGGCCTTTCCCCAGTCAGATGCGGAGTACCCCAAGGGTCCGTTCTTGGCCCCATTCTGTTCTCCCTCTATTTAAACAAACTCCCTTCAGTTACTACCTTCGAGTCTATTACACTATATGCAGATGGCCTGGTACTATTATCTAGCTCCCAGGACTCTGTTACCTTCAACTCCCAACTCAACTCTGACTTTGGGCGTATCCTAAACTGGCTCGTGGGACGCAAGCTCCCCGTTAATCTTAACTAAACACACGCCATGTTATTCGGGTCGGCGACCAAAACCGCATCTTGCCCCTCCCCCCTAGCCATTAATGGGGGGAACGGCTCCCTCCTGCCTGTCCTGAATTCCGCTAGGTACCTAGGGGTGACCCTAGATCCTCAGCTTGATTTCACTGAGCATCTCCGGAACATTTGCAAAGCGTCAAACAGTAAGCTCGGCTTAGCCTACAGGGCCAAGGACTGCCTCACCCTGGCCGCTCAGCTTGCCATAGCCAGGGGGATCCTCCTACCTACACTCTGCTATGGGCTTGTTGCCTTCGTGCCGGTCCCGAATGCCTCCCTAGCAAAATGGGACATGGTATAAAACAACGTTTGTTGTTTTGCCCTCTCCGCTCATCGCCTTATGCATCATGTGCCCTCTATGCCCGTCTGGAGTGGCTTCCCCCTGATAAACACCGAGCCTTTGTCCTTGGTAACATGATTGATAACATAGTCCAAACTGCTTGCCCCCCAGCTCTTGCCCTTCCCTTCAAACACTGCACCCCAGCCTATCAGCTTAGGTCCAGCTCGACTCTGGCTTACAAGGTGCCTAGGACCCGCTCCCTCACTGGGGATTGGGCCCTCTCCGCCTACGCTCTGAGATTCTGGAACTCCCTCCCTGCCCCAGTCCGAGCCACTCCTTCCCACTCCGGCTTCAACACGTCCCTCTGGAAATTTCTCAAAGTGGCCTCCACCTGTCTCTGTGCCAACTAGGAGCTGGCACTAGCGGCTGCCCGACACCTCTCCTACTAGTAGGTTTCAGCCTCAGCCACCTCTCCTCTTTAGCACTTATTGCTCTTGTGGCCTCCCGTCACCACACCCACAAGCTGTTCCTGGCCTCCACCTCTCCCCATGGTAGCATTTCCCTCTCTCCGCTGTCAGGCGTCCCCTACCCTTCTAGCTCCCTCCCATGGGGCACCTGAAGTCCCCTAGCTATCTCTTGACCTGCCCACTGGGGCCTGCTACTGGATTGGACAGTACTCCCCTTGTAGTTCGTGCCTGCCTCCACCGTGGTGGTCCGCCCTGGTTGGGTTCCTCACCCACTAGCTCTATGCTGTCCACTGCAACGTTCACTCTACCCCTTGCCTGTTTTCCCAACAGCCACCTGGGTTGTTCGCAGATTCAGGCCCCCCCACTTAGCTTACTTGTACCTGTTGTTCTCCTTACCCCTTGCTACAATATGGGCTTATTGTATGTGAGTTTGTAGTCGTACTCATGTTTGTTAGCTCTGACTCTGTACTATGTCTATATGCTGTACTCCGGCCCCACCTGTGTGTGGGTGATTGTTCTCTGTCTATGCACTATGTTTCAATGTACTGTATTCTCTCTGGCCCACCTGTATTGCGGGCCTGTATGCTACCCTGAATATGTACCATGTTTTTCTTTCTGTATTGTAACCTCCCGGGTCGCACCTGAAAATAGGCACTTGTTGTATAGTGTGCTTACCTGGGTAACAAAAACAAATAAATAAATAAATTCCCAAATGCGGAAAACCTATTCCCTGGTAGTATAGGGTCCCTCCCCCCGGCCCGTCCAGTGTGATCCATCACCCCACTTCCCCATCCCAATCCATGGCCAGCTTCCAGCACATCCCTCCTTCCACCACCATGACTGGCTGCTGACTGAGCCCTCATGGAGTGTGTACTGTATACAGAATGGCCCCGTACTGAATAGAGTACATGCTGCATGAGGGCTCAGTCAGAGAACAGCCATGGTGATGGGAGGAGGGCTGTGTGGGTCACTGACCATGGATTGGGATTGGGAGAGGAGTGGGGTGGTGGGTCACACTGGATGGGGTGAGGGGAGGGACCCTAGACTACCAGGGAATAGGTTTTCTGCATTTGGGGACGTTGATCAATGATGGGGGGGGGGGACCACTACACTATGGAAACTGGGTTTTTCTGATGGGGTTGGTGATAGGAACAGGGGAGGACACCACTACACTATGGAAAAACCTATGGAATGTGAGGTTGGCGATCAGGGCAGGGGAGGGCACCACTACACTATGGAAAAGTGATTTGGCACATGGGGTTGGCGATCGGGGTGGGGAGGGCACCACTACACTACAGAAAAGTGATTTAGCATACAGGGATAGCGATTGGTGACCAGGGAGGAGGAAGGGACCACTACACTATGGAAACTTATGTATCATCTGGGGTCAGTGACTGGGGAGAGGGGAGGGACACTAGACTACCACAGTATAAAATTATCTCTTTGGGGACTGCGATCATTGGATGGGGAGGCCACTCCACTACCAGAGAATGTGGCTACATGAGGCATGGGGTGGTGGTGGGACTGTGTTAGGCCAAACAAAGGTCATGCAAGTTGGCTTATAATGGGCATGCTAATGGCCAACTGCACCTTGCATACCCAATGAGCTAATTTGCATGCCCACTTTCGTGAATAGGGACTTAGCCCATGTGCGCTATTGTTGACAGCTCATTCTCCTTGCTGTCTGTGGGGGCACTGCTACTGGGGTTCCTACTGCTTTTCCTGCGTTAGCGCTGCCCCTGCTTGCCCCATTCACAGTTAGATGGCGCACAATGCTATCCGACTGTAAATAGCCCAATTGCCAACCAGCGCAACTGCGGGGTGCAATGCAACTTTTTGCATGGCACTTTGCATTTTTTGTGAATCCTGGCCCATGTTGAAAACTTGGAGTCAAAATGTCACAAAACAACAAGGTTATGAAGAAACATTGAATTTTTTCAATGTTTGCTCACAACATTGCGATGCATGCAGAATTTGGCCCCAAATTTTCAACATAGCCCCCCGCTACCCCGCCGCATGAACAACGATAGGTGTCATTTATCAGCACTATGCTGAAACATGTTTTTGTGTTTGCTCTGCAATGTCACCTTTTTTTTTTTTTTTTTTTCTTTCTTTATCCTCCTCCCTACCTCCGGAGCCCCCTCCTTCTGTCCGCTCATGTCCCCCTTGCCTACCTTAGGGATCTGCCCCTAGAGTGCCCATCCTCCTCTCCTCGCACAGTGGGGTCTGTCCTGTAGGTGGTCTGGGTGGACTTAGGCGCCTTCATCTAGGGCTGCCAGAGGGATTTTCCGCTTTTCTCCCTTACATCCCTTACCCTCTGGGAGCGCCGAACGCTGGGACGACGTCCCGAGTGTGGTGGCATGCTGACGCACGCCAGAGCACCATGCATCGGCGATGTCCTCCCCGACCTCGCTTGATGGAGCGGCCCATCCCCTCTATTGTCGGTGCTTCCACCGCTATGAGGGTGATGTAGAACGTGGAAGCGTTCTAGGTTCCCACCCCTGAGGGAAGATAGCATCCGTTGGGACGCTCGATCCTCTCTCCCCCCTGCTGGCCCCCGGCCACCCAAGTCCGTTCCCGAACACAGGTCGCCGGTGCAGCGCGAGGTGTGGCGTCTAGCGCCTCAGCCCTCAGTGCCACCGGGCCAGCCGCAATGTCACCTTTTGAATGAAATTTAAAATAATCCACCTGCCATGATCATACAGTGGAGTCATAAAAAAAACAGTGTTGAGAATCTGAGGTCAAAAGAACAACAAAGTTAGGAGGACACATTGAATTTTTTCAATGCTTACTTATAACTTTGTGAATTTTGTAGGTTTTAGCCCCCAAATGAGCACATAGCCCTTTGTTACCTCATCTGATGAACAGGGTTTAAATGAAGTCCACAGGGTCGAAAACAGCTTGGGTAAAAAGTGCGCAGCATGGTCAGCATAAAACAGTCTGTTCCAAACCGTGCACACATTTATGCTGGCACGGTTTCTGACTGCATGTAAATGGTTTTGCTATCTGGACTGGATACTTGATGAACTTGACAGCTGTCATTATTCAAATCCCCTTTGAAACATGTTTTTGCAATCCCTCTCTGAAAGAACCGTTTGGACAGTATTAAAAAAAAAAATTCCACGGCCTCGATCATCAGATGGGGTCATAAAAAGACTATGTTGAAAATGTGGAGTCAAAATGTAAAAACCAAAAAAAATAATAATTGTTCCAATGTTTACTCATAACTTTATTTTTGCAGATTTTGGCCCCCTGATGTCCAATATATCCCTTGTGTTACCCCACCTCATGAACATGACAGGTGTCATTTTACAAATCCCTTCCAAAACATGTTTTCGCAGTTGCACTGCAAAATCACCTTTCAGATGGGATTTAAAAAATTCCACTTGTCTTGATCACAACGTCAGGTCATAAAAATACTATGTTGGAAATTCAGGGTCTAAATGTGGGAGCCCACAGAATACTGACTATTGCCTCTCAGCTGGCTTATCCTGGATAAATACAATCTAAAAATGTGTAAACATAGGACATCACTGAACGAGATATTGCATCTCATCTGGTCTAGTCTGGGTAAATATATAGTAATAATGTGTAAAAGCAGAACCCCAGTACAGCAGAACTTCCATTAAACTATGCAGTTATGCTGCTCTGTCCTGGGGAAAATTCACTGTAAAAACTGTACCCAACTGAAAATATAACTTGCCTTTCAGCTGGGCTATCCTAGGTAAATACATTACAAAAATGGGTAAAAGCAGGGCCCCATCAAAAATGAGATCTTGCATCTTGACTGTGCTATCCTGGGACAATACAGCGTAGAAACCGGGAAAAGCAGGATTCCACTGAAAATAAGATAGCATCTGAGCTGTGCTGTCCTGGGTAATTACAGTACAGTGTCAAAGCAGGACCACACTAAGAATGAGCTATTGCATCTCAACTGGGCTATCCTGGGTAATATATTGCACAACTGTGTAAGAACCAGACCCTACAGTGGAACCCCACTGAGAAGAAAATGTTGGGCTGGATTTCCAAAAGGGTTGGACATGGACGCAAATGCACGCTGCGTCTGTGTCCAAAATGCAGGACCACGCTAAAAATGAGATATCACATCTCACCTCTACTATCCTGGGTAAATGCAGTATGAAACTGTATAAAATCAGGACCCCATTATAAATGACATATTACATCTCATCTAGTCTATCTTGGGTAAATATACAGTAAAAATGTTTACAAGCAGCGCCCAGTACAACAGCAGTGCAAGTGGCAAACATTCAGCATTGGCAAATGTCTGTTTTCAAATGTCCTTATGTGGTAGGTTTTTGGGACCATCTGGCTAATGCAAGGAGAGAGCTCTTATTTCTCGTACGACATAACCAAATTCTAGCACTAAGATTATTCTTGGATGCTTGGCAGTATTATGACAGGAGCACCCTTGTGCTTTTTTTCGCTGTCTGCAGATATTGTGTTTGGCAGCTCAGGTGTGATTTTTCCCTATAACAGAAAACAATCACCTATCAGGAACTCAAAATTATGATTTGGTGTGCTGAGAATGATTTAATATCTCTCGGAAAGTAAAATCATGACATCTAGTCATCTGAAAACATTATGCCAGAACTGTGCATTATTGAAATCTATCTATCTATTGCAAAAAACTTCATTAATGCATCAGTTAGGGTTGTTACCAAAGTGATAAAAGTAGGGAAATGTGGCGTTAGAGTTTCCAACCCTAACTCCACACCCCCACCCTGCAGACACTAACAGGCATCAGTGGGTGCCTTGGGGTTGTCAGCCCTAATGCGCAACTCATTCCATAAGTAAATAAGCTGAGATGGATACAGCATAGAAGAATGGGTTGAGTGTTAGGGTTGACATCCCAAAGGCACACCCCCCCAATGCCTGTCAGTGTCTGCAGGATGGGGGTAGGGTTTTAGCATTGGAAACCCTAACACCACATTTTCCTACTTTTGTTGCTTTAGTAACAACCCTAACTGATGCATTAAGGAAGTTTTTTGCAATGACTGTATATATATATATATATATATATATATATATGTAGATAGATATGTATGTGTAGTATATTAATTTAATAGTGTGATTCTATCTATTTATAATATGGGTAGGAAAAATTATCTCTGCTGGTTGGTGGTTGGTTGAAACACATCACATGACTGAGCATATATCAGAGTGCGACCGCACACCTTAGAGTGGGTTATCTATTATATATATTGCAACAAACTTTGTTAATGCATCAATTAGGGTTCATAGTAAAGCAAAAAAAATATGGAAATGTGGTGTAATGGTTCCTAACCATAACACCCCACCTCACCCCCACACCAAACCCTACCACCCCACCCACACCCTCCACAGACCAACAGGTGTCAGGGTGTGCTTTGGGGTCATTGGCCCTAATGCTCACTCCATTCCATGTGTAAGGAAGCTGAGATGGTACAGTACAGGAGAATGGGGTGAGTTTTAGGGCCAGTGACCCCAAGGCACACTGTGGCACCTGTTGGTGTATGGAGGGTGGGGTGGGATGGTAGGGTTGGGTGAAGAGGTGAGGTGGGGGGGTTAAGACTGGGAACCCTAGCACCACATTTCCATTCTTTGTTGCTTTAATATAAACCCTAACTGATGCATTAATGAAGGTTTTTTGCATGAATTTCCTTACTTTTTGAGATAGTATAATAGTATCCTTATTTTACTGTGGGAGCGCAGGGTCCAAATCTCCGTAGATACACATATGTATGTAGGTGTGGAAGTGCAGGGCCCTCTGGGCCCTGGGTTTCCATGTGTCAAACAGCAGTGACCAAATTGTCAGCATAGCCATCCATTATAGGGCCTACCGTGTGTGCCCTCAAACTGATCCAGGTCCAACAGGATTACATATCCAACAGTTCACTCGATTAGCCTGTTTCAGTCTATTTACCACATGCTATAGCCTGCATGACCCTCTAGGACCCCCAATGACTTACTGTTATGTGCTCTTTGCAAACTGCCTATGTTTATTTGCTCTTTGAAAATTCTGTTATGTATGCTGCATGTATCTCACCTGTACTGTTCCCCACTGTCTTGTCTCACAAGTTGATTGTTCCCCCTCCCTGCGATGAGGTGCCTTTGTAAATGAGTCTTTGACTCCAAGGTTGTAAATCCGATATATGAATTAAAATAAAAAAAAAAAAAAAATTATCCCACCTCATGTACCGGTACAGAGAAATTGTGAAATGCAAGGCAAAACGTAATTATACGCAACTGCAATGCCATTCTGCATGATAGGTGCAAAAACACATTTTGGGCAGGATGTGACAAATTACATCTGTTGTGTGAAAAAATGGCTATGCTGAAAATTTTGCTGCAAAATGTTGAAAAGTACCAAAGTTATGCACGTCTGTAGAAGAAATTCAATGGACGCACATAACTTGGGAATTTTTAGGACTTTTTTCACCAGAGTTTCAACGTGGCCTTTTTTGGACCCCACCTCATGAACGCTGACACTGTATTTTCATTAATCAGTCCCAAAAGGTGATTTCAGGCAGCGAACATGCCATTCCACACCACCGGTGCAAAAACATGTTTTGGGCAGGATGTGAAAAATGACAGCTGTACTGTTCATGAGATGGTGTGAAAAAATGGCAACGTTGAAAATTCAGTGGCAAAATATTGAAAAGTACCAATGTTTTGTGCGTGTGTAGGTAAAATTCATTGGATGCACATAACGCAGGCATTTTTAGGAATTTTTTCACCAACTTTTCAACATGGTCTTTTTGGGACCTCACCTCGTAAACACTGGCACTCTCATTTCATTAACTGGTCCTGACAGGTGATTTCATGCAGCAACTGTGAAATCACCTTACAAGTTCAATTAACGAAACGAAAGAGACTGTATTCATGAGGTGGGTCCCAAAAAACCCATGTTGAAAATTTGGTGTAAAAATACCAAAAAATGACTGAGATATCAACACAAGTTCAAAATGCCATTGGCAGCCATTATAAGGCACTTACCTTGATTCTTCAGCTTACGGTTTAGCTTTGAAGAGTGCAGATGCATCCTGGTCCACAGAAGATGACAGCCAACATTCTCTGGTTGTAAGTTTAGGGCAAGGGGATGTGTGTGGTGATGGGCTACTCATTGGGAGGGTCAGGATGGGGGAGGGGGACATGGGAGATGATGAGGGACCATTTTCTTTTTTTCAGGAAAAAAAAATATGTCAGGGGCCTGTTTTCTCTTTTTACAGGGAAACATAAATCATAATTTTGGGACACTGGGGGTAGGCTCCCCAGTGTTTCACAGTACTGGGGGATGGAATGACATAACTGGGGACACTGGGAGTGGGTTCTCAGTGTTCACCTTGGGGGATGGTTTCTAGTGCCGACATGCGGATTGAGCACCCCGATGTCAGCAAAAAAATCAAGTACTGGTGGGGGGGTAGTGCATAACTGGGGAAACTGGGAGTGGGCTCCCCAGTGTCCCACAATGGTGGTGGTGGGGGATTCTAGTGCCGACACAGGGACTGGGCACCCTGATGTTGGCAAAAAAAAGTTTCAGGACACTGGAAGTGGGCTCCCCATTGTCCCACACTAGCGGGGGGCACCTCTACCACCACTGACACAGGTATTTGGCACCCCGATACTGGCAGAAACTTTTTTTTATTAAAACATGCCTCTGCCCCCTTGGAGGCAGTAAAAGGATGAAAGATCCTTTTATTAGGTAAGCACCAACAGGTGTTTACCTAAACGAGGGCTGAGGAATCCAGTTCTGGCCTTATTGTTTGTAAAAAATGGCCAGGAAAGATTAAGATTGTTTACAGGAGCTGATTTTCTTAATTAAAGTAGTCCCGAAAATTGCGGCCATTTTCATAAAACAGTGCTGCAATTTGTGGTAGTTTGCATGCAACAGTGCTGTTAGTTGTGGGAAAACTGGCACAATTTGCGGTAATTTCACAAAAATAGTGCAGCAAAAACACTACCAATGGCCGAGTAAAAAAAAAAACATATTTTTGGCCACTATTTTTTAAAACTAAGGCCAGAATTGTGTTCCTCAGCCCTGATTATGTAAACACAACTGTTAATGTTTACCAAGGGACAGTATTTTTGGAATTACAGTGTTTTTTCCCCCATCACGAACTGAAAACAAGATGGCAGCAGCACGACATTACTGATACCATTTGAGGCAGCAAAAAGTGCTTTCGCACGGGTCGGTTCGGGTGAGAGCTGAACTTATTTCGCATTTCCTGTTAAGCATTTACAGTTGGGATTTTTGGATCTGGGAACTGATTGACTCTGTGAACTATTGGAAATATACTGGCAGTGAGAGTGCCTTACAATTTTATTTTCCTCCATCAAATATTTGGCAAGGTCGGTCAGGTTCAAAGTGAGAGCTGAATCTGGCTGACCTTACCTGGTCACGTCTTAAAGAGGTAGGAGCTCTTTAGACCATAATTGCTTAAAAACTGTGAGACATATTTTGACTGTGACTGTTTCCTGATTTGGACTTACATACTGTGCTGCTAATATTGTATTTGTTTAGTTTTGGGAAGTATTTGAGTATTGTATGTTTCGGTGTAGGCTAATTTGTTTTTGGGATTGTTTAGTTGCTGGTATTTGCTTACTGTGGTGAAAATGTGTTGGGAAGGCATAGGGACGGTCAGGTATTATTCCCCCTTCAGGCTCAGGGACCTCCATCCTTTTTTTTGTCCTCCACTGTCACCAGAGGTATTTAGACGGTGTAGGGCTTTGGGGATTGTGAGGAGGAGGAGGAGGAGGAGGATGGTGGCTGGGCCTGGAGAGGGAATGGAAAGGAGTGGGCAGATAGAGATAGTGGGGACAAGGAGACACCCTGGGATGAAATGGGTCTAGGAAAGGGGTTCTCACTGCCTGGTTCCCATACCCAAGGGTTCTGCTTGCAGCAGGCAGGTAACATGGTCATCCTCGGATTCTCATCCTACTTGGGCGGTGTTATGTAATGCCAGCTCTATTAAGAACAAAACTACTATAATAGCGGATTTTGTTGGATCATCTGACCTGGCGTGCATCACCGAGACCTGGCTGGATGAGAATGCTGGCCCAGTTTTGGCATCAGCAATTCCGGCAGGGTACTCAGTGATACACCGCCCTAGGATGGATCGTAGGAGCGAGGGTGTTGCCATCTGTTTTAGATCCGAACTGGGCCTAATGGATGTACAAGTGGGAACTACCAACTCCTTTGAATGTATTATGGGTGAGGGTGTGGGGTGCAGGATACTTCTCATCTACCGTCCACCAGGTGACAGGAATGTTTTCCTGCGGGAAGTCACAGACTTCATTGTCAACCTGACATTGGGATCCCCAGATGGTTGGTTCTGGGGGATTTCAATGCGTGGGTTGACGATGAACTCTCGCATTTTGGTCAGGACTTCCTCCAGTTAATGATTTCACTGGACTTCACACAGGTTATTTCCTCCTCGATCCATGTTGGTGGTCATTAATTGGACTTCGTGTTCCTACTGGGGATGGAGATATCAGATTTGGTGGTGGAACCATTCGGGTGGTCTGACCATCATACCATTGGGTTCAGTTTCGAGGCCACCCCCAGTAGGCCAGCCCCTATGGAGATGGTCCGGTACCGCCCTTTGAGGGGTGTTTCTCCAGATGGCTTGATGGCGGTACTGGACCTATCGGGTTTACCGAGTGAATGCATGGATCCAGGGGATCTGGTACTTGCCTAATAATAAGGCGGTGATAGGGTCCCTGGATTCCATTGCTCCTGTTCATGTTCGTCCCCTCACTCTTTGCCCCAGGTCTCTTTGGTTTGATGAGACTTTGAGGGAGTTGTGGAGAGTTGGACGAAGGCTAGAGAGGTGGTGGCGGAAGTTGGGCATTGATTGTAACAAACTTAGTTTGACGGACCATTATGTGGTCTATCAGTCAGTAATCACCTGTAAGAAGGCAGTATTCCTGTCCAGAGAGATTGCTGCTGCACAGAATCGACCAGCTCAGCTTTTCCTGACTGTGGACAGATTGTGCAATCTAATCTGTCTTCAGCCTGGAAGTGCTTTTTCTCAAGAACGGTGTGAGGAGTTTGCTCAATTCTTTGCAGATAAGGTTGCCACAATCGGGTCTAGTATCCGCTTGTCCCTCCCTAATGGGAGTTGTGGCGATCGGCAGGAGATGTTGGACACCCAATTTGTGTGGTTTGACTTCAGCCTTCCCACAGTCAGTGACATTGTGATGATCATCCAGTCATTGCGTCCGACCAACTGTAGTTTGGACCCGGGCCCCACACGTCTGCTAGTGGGCTGTGTGGATAAAATTGGACCAGTCCTTGCTGAGATAGACTGGAGGTCTTTGGAGAGGGGAATCTTTCCTGATCCTCTGAAGGAGGCTGTGGTTCAGCCTCTTCTTAAGAAGTCCTCCTTGGACGCAGATTGTCTGGCTAACTACAGACCTGTCTCTAACCTGCCGTTTGTGGGTAAGGTTATTGAGAAGGTGGTTGCGTCGCAGCTGGATGATCATTTGACCACCCACAATGTCTATGACTCTCTCTCCAGTCCGGATTTAGGAAGAGATATAGTACCGAGACAGCTCTTGTCTGGGTACTAAATGACCTCCTAATAGCGAGAGATTGAAGGACCCATTCCATCTTGGTCCTTCTTGATCTCTCTGCAGCATTTGACACTGTGGATCATGGTGTGCTATTGGAGTGCCTGCAGTTTATTTGTGGGCTGTCTGGTACAGTCTTCAATTGGTTTCGATCTTTTCTCAAGGGTAGGACTCAGAGAGTGGTGTCTGGGATTTTTTCTCGGCATCACTCTCCCTATCCTGTGGGGTGCTGCAGGGCTCCATTTTGGCGCCCATGTTGTTCACGGTGTATATGCTGCCATTGGGAGTGATTATTAGGCAGTACAGCTTGAGTTTTCACTGCTATGCAGAAGATACTCAGCTGTACATGTCCTTTGTCCCCGGCCAAGATGTTGCCATTTTGGTCTTTAACAACTGTCTTGCCGAAATCCAGGATTGGATTAATGTGAGTTGGCTGTAGTTGAACCCAGAAAAAACTGAGGTGTTAGTTATGGACCCAGGTTGCCGAGAGGTGGGTTTGTTGGCTGGATTACCTTCAGATTTATGGCTTGGGGGTGTTCAGCTAACTACCTCAGACCAGGTGCGGAACCTGGGCGTTGTGTTTGATGACTGTTTGACACTGAAATCTCAGGTGTCGGCAGTTGTCAAAGCCTCTTTTTACCACCTGAGGAATATCACCAGGGTGAAGCACCTGTTCCTTCCGACTATCTTCCAACTTTGGCCCATGCCTTCGTTACTGCCCGCCTTGACTATTGCAACGCACTTTACCTGGGGTTACCAGGGGTTGACATCCACTGCTTGCAGCTAGTGCAGAATGCAGCAGCCAGGCTATTGACTGGTTCATCTAGGACCGGTCATATAATGCCTGTACTCCGCCGACTGCACTGGCTATCAATATGCTGGTGGATCACCTTCAAGGTCGGTTTGCTGACCTATAAGGCCCTACACGATCAGGGATCTGGTTATCTGAAAGATCTCCTTCATCCCTACTCTCCCTCCCGCCCTCTCCGATCCACTGACGAGGGATTGCTAGAGATTCCCAGGGTTCGTTTAAAGACATCTGGGGCCAGGGCCTTTAGTTTTATGGCCCCAACTCAGTGGAATTCTCTACCTCATCAGGTCTGAGATTGCCTGACCATCTAAAGCTTTAAAGTAGCATTAAAAACATTTCCTTTTAGCCTAGCATATAATGATTTTTAAATGTCGCTGTTGTGAATTTTAATTGATACATGGTTTTTAATTATTTATTTATTGATTTATTTTATTATGTTATATACAGGCGCCTTGGTTTTAGAAAGGCGCCTTTTATAAATAAAGGTTGATTTGATTTGATTCGCTATAATTTTTTCCCATATTCTATAATGGAAAACTTAAAATTTTAATAACTTTTGAACGGATTAATATTTTTCACCAGACTTTCAAAAGGCATGTCTGTGACCCAGACCCCATATACCCTAACAATTTCAGACCACACCACCAATCCATTTTGGAGATGCAGCATGGCAAAGAATTTGCACCTAAACGGTCATTTTCACATTTTTTGACACTATGCATCTCCACAACTGCATATCCGACCACGATCAGTCCAGAACTTGCCACATCAAGAGATCTGTGGTACCTAATAATGCATGAAAACTTTTGTATGCATTGGGTCATATGGTTGCAAAGTTATTAAAGGGGCAAAACTTTGAGCTTAACATAGAAGTGACCATTGAACCCTAACCATACTGGCACTACCGTGCCAGTATAATAGATATATATATATTTTTTCTTTGCAAAAAACTGCATTAATGCATCAGTTAGGGTTGATATCAAACCATAAAAGGGAGAGAAATATGATGTTAGGGTTTCCAACCCTAACACTCCACCCACACTCTGCACACACCAACAGGCATCAAGGGTGTGCCTTGGGGTCGTCAGGCCTACACTCACCCCATTGCATAACTAAATAAGCTGAGATGGGTCAGTATAGGAGAATGGGGTGAGCATTAGGGCTAACGACCCCAAGGCACACCCATGACGCTTGTTGGTGTGTGCAGGGTGGGGATGGGGTATTAGGGTTGGAAACCCTAACGTCATAGTTCCCTCCTTTTTATGGTTTGATATCAACCCTAACCAATGCATTAACATAGTTTTTTCAAATGATTTCCTTACTTTTTGAGATAGTGTAATCATAGCCTTTTTTGTCTGTGCTCTCATTCCTCCATAGATGCGTATATATGTAGGTTGCTGTTGAAGGGCCCTGCACTTCTATTTATAGGACAACAGTGACCAAATTGCCAGTGTAGCCATCTTATTACCCTTCCTTATGTTCCTGGTACAGAAAAATTCCAAATCCCTGCCAAAACATAATTCTACACAACTGTAACACCATTCTGTGCCACAGGTGTGAAAACACATTTTGGCTAGGGTTTGAAACATGACAGGTTCAATATACATGAGGTGGAGTAATCAGAAGTCTGTTGAAAATTTGGGGTCTTTTAAATTTCCAAAGTTATAAGCATGTATAGCGAAATTGCAGCTATTGGTCAAAACATTGCCATTGTTGCATATTTTGACCCCACCTTAGGAACAATATGACTGTTTTTGAACAAATTCCGCCCAAAGGGGGAATTCATCATGTGACCCGAAATCACCTTTCAGGTGGGTGTTGTGTAACGACACCTCCATTATTCATTAGGAGGGGTCTCAAAAAGGGTATGCTGAAAATTTGGTGTCAAAATATGCTAAAATGGCAAAGTTATGCACCAAAGTTGAAAATCACATTGAGATACATTGATATCCCATATGAAAAAGATCCTTTTTTCGAGAGTCATCATACGAAACAAGATCTTTTTTCGCATGACGCTGATACGAAAAAAATTATTTCAGTGTTTAAAAAAACACATTTTAAGGGCACTTCTCAAGCAGTAAAGTGCAGAATGCAGCTAAGCGGGTCCTGATAAGCAAGTTACATGTGTTGGTTTCTCCCAAGAATATCATTTTTGGGGGTTTCCAAATTTGAATTTCTCAGGCAAAACTGAAAACAAGATGGCAGCCATACAATAAAGGATTTTCCTCAAATTAAAAAGGATGATGTCATACAAAGAAGAATTCTGTTTTTGTTTCCTACAGCTTTTAGTGCTTACTGAGCATGCTGAGAAATGATTTTTTTCACATTTTTAAAATGCAGTAATTTAAAAATTGCTTATTATTTTTTCACCAGACTAGTAAAAGGCACATCTGAGGGCTAGTCCTTTCTGCTCTGAACATTTCAGATGAAGATTCCAAACTGTCTGGGCTGTAGGCAAGTTCAAAGAAAAATCCCAGCAAAGTCAATGAGCAAATTAATGCTTTTTTCACCTTTCCGGAACTTGGAAACTGCACGTCCAACCGGAACATAACTTGAGTTAAGTGTTTTATTGACAAAATGTAATTTGATTTTCATTTTTTTTTCTTTGATATGGTCTGATAATTAAGTTCATGCTTGCGTGTTTCTCACAATAAAAAATGCGCCTTCTCTTGCTAAGAGTGCCTGGGGTTCTTGTTAGGGCCGTGCAGGATATTAAAATTCCAACAGAACAGAATTCCATTGATTTTGTGAAATTCTGACAGAATTCTGTAGGTAGCAGAATTCTGACATTTCGCATGCAAAATGTTTTTCACTGATTAATAATCCATAGTTTACATAAACTGCGGATTCTTTTTTCACAATCCACTAAATAATATTCTGTGGCTTACATGACCCACAGAAAATGGTTCTGTGGTTTAACACAGATGTGTTTTTCAGGTTTCTGCAGAATTTAAAAAGAAATTCCAAAAAGCATTTTAGAAGCATAATTGCTATTCTGCACCAAGTCTGACGGTAGAATTCCACATCTCGTGCAGCCCTAGTTCTTTGACTTCCACTTGCACTCCCTCCAGGACAAAACCAGAGATGGGCAAAATGGGACCTCAGTGTCTCATCTAAAACGGGACCTCAGTGTCTCATCCAAAATGGGACCTCAGTGTCTTATCCAAAGTGGGACATCAGTGTCTCATCTAAAATGGGACCTCAGTGTCTCATCCAAAATGGGACCCCAGTGTCTCGTCCAAAATGGAACCTCAGTGTCTCATCCAAAATGGGACCTCAGTGTCTCATCTAAAATAGGACCTCAGTGTCTTATCCAAAGTGGGACCTCAGTGTCTCATCCAAAATGGGATCTCAGTGTCTCATCTAAAATGGGACCTCAGTGTCTCATCCAAAATGGGACCTCAGTTTCTCATCTAAAATGGGACCTCAGTGTCTCATCCAAAATGGGACTTCAGTGTCTCATCCAAAGGATAGCACTAGAGCACTCCCCTAGTATTGTGCTGGAGTACCAGCATTTGGGCTATGAACCCAAGTCCTGGTGCATGACTAGAACCCATGACCTTCTGGTTTAGAAGCAGATGTTCTACAAATAAAGCCATGCTGAGTCTTTCCCACTGCACTTCTTGTAAACTGCCTCTCCTCTATGTATGCATGCATGGGGCTGGATTTTCTAAACTCATAACACAAGTGCAAGTCCCAATTTTGGGTGCAACTGGCAAAGAAACATAGAAAACATAGACTCTGATGGCAGACAAGGACTGCTTTGCCTTCCTAGTCTGCCCAGCTGTTCCCCACCTATTCTGTCTCTGTAGACCCTATCTGGTCTCTGTTGACCTTCCCACCTCCCTGCATCCTATGTAATATATCCCTGTGTCTATCTCTTGCATACTTGAAATCCCCCACTGTTCTAGTCTCCACCTCTTCCACTTGCAATCTGTTCTAGGCATTCGCTACCCTTTCAGTGAAAAAAATATTTCCTCACATCACTTTCAAATTTCCCACCCCCGCCTGCACATCTGACAGATCTATTGAACAGATCACAGGAGACCAGTGTGGTTCTGGGGGACTGGAGAAGGGCAGAGGTAGCCCCACTCCACGAAAGTGGTAGCAGGGAGGAGGTGGGCAAGTATAGGCCTGTCAGCCTGACATCGGTGGTGGGTAAGGTAATGGAAACACTGCTAAAGGAAAGGATTGTGGAATATCTGGTATCCAACAGATTATATGATTCAAGGCAGCATGGTTTTGTGGGGGGAAGATCATGTCAAACAAATCAGATAGATTTCTTTGACTGGGTGACCAAGGGAGGAGCAGTGGGCATGGCCTACCTGGACTTCAGCAAGGCTTTTGTCACTGTTCCTCATAGAAGACTGGTAAACAAATTGGGGAACTTGGGGATGGCTATTAAGGTGGTAACTGGGGTAAAAAAACTGGTTAGGAGACAGGACACAGACAGTAGTGGTAAATGGAGTTCACTCTGAGGAAAGGAGGGTGACCAGCGGAGTACTTCAAGGATCAGTGCTGGAACCAGTCCTCTTCAATGTCATTATAAGTGACATAGGAAAGGTCAGTCTCTTTGCTGATGACACCAAGCTCTGCAACAGAGTGGACACTCCAGGGGGTGGAAAGGATAGGTAGGGATCTGAAAAAAAAGACTGGAGGAGTGATCATGGGTATGGCAGTTGGGTTTTAATGCAAAAAAGTGCAAAATAATGCACTTGAGCCATAGAAACCCAGGAGCAGAGTACAAAATGGGGGGTGTGATACTGACAAAGACCAATCAGGAAAGAGACCTAGGAGTAATCATTTCAGATGACTTAAATGTGGCTAGGCAGTGTGACAAGGCAGTCTGTATGGCTAGTGGGATGCTGGGGTGCATAGGAAGGGGCATCGCCAGCAGGAAGAGGGAGGTGGTGCTACCCATACAGATCATTGGTAAGACATCACCTTGAGTACTGTGTACAGTTCTGGAAACCACATCTCAGGAAGAACATAGACAGAGTGGAGGTGGTCCAGACAAATGGTTTCAAAATGGTGCAGGGTCTACATCAAAAGCCCTATGAAGAGATGCTAAAGGAGCTAAATATGTACACAATGGAGGAGAGGAGGGAGAGGGGGGATATGATAGAGACTTTTAAATACCTCACAGGAGTTAACAAGGTACAGGGGGTATTTTTCCGAGAAAAAGGTGCTCTGGAACAAGGGGGCATGCCATGAAGCTGGAGGGGGGGGGTAAATTCAGGAGGGATGTGAGGAAATATTTCTTCATAGAAAGGGTGGTTGATGCTTAGAACAGCCTTCCAGTGGAGGTAGTGGGAGCACAAATAGTAGTGGGGTTCAAAAATGCCTGGGATAGGCACAAGAGAACAGTAGGGGAAAGGAAAGGAGCGGAAGAAATGGCACCGTAAATCAAGTAAAGGTCTGCAGCAAACAATAAAGGTAAAAAAAGAATATGTGCAGACTAGGTGGGCCCAGTGGTCCTTATCTGTTGTCACATTTTATGTTTTAATGTTTCTGTGTTTCCCAGCTTTATTGCATGCCCCCTTGTCCTGGTGTTTGTTCTCATTTGAAAGAGACTCCCTGCCTGCCCTATTCACCCTTCTGAGGTACTGGAAGGTCTCTATCTTATCCCTCCTCTCAGTCTCTCTCTCCCTTCCTCCCTCCTCCCCTCTCCTCTCTCTCGCCTCTCTCTCTCTCTCTCTCCTCCCTCCCTCCCTCTCTCCTCCCTCTCTCTCTCTCTCCCTCCCTCCTCTCTTTCTCCCTCCTCTCTCCCTCTCTCTCCCCTCCTCCTTCCTCTCCTCTCTCTCTCCTCTCTCTCTGTCTCTTCCTCTCTCTCTCTCTCCTTTTTCCAGGGTGTACATGTTGATATCCTGCATTCTCTCTTTGTAGGGCTTCTCATGCAAACCATGCACAATTTTAGTTGCCCTCCTTTGAACTGCTTCTACTCTGTCAATGTCCTTTCTGAGGTGCAGTTTCTAAAATTGAACACAGTACTCTAGGTGTGGCTGCACCAGCGAACTATATAATGGCAACACCATCTACCTCCTCCTGCTGGAGATACCCAATCCTATGCTACACAGCATTCCACCAGCCTTACCAACTGCCTTGTCACACCGCCCTGCCACCTTGAGGTCCCCAGATATGATGACCCAAGGGTCCCTTTCCTGCCTAGTGACTGTCAGCATCCCCCCTTCATATACTCAGTGCCAAGTTTTCTAAGTACTAGGTGCATTATTTTGCATGTTTTGGCATTGAATCCCAACTACCATGTTTCTGAACATTGCTTGAGTTTCCCAAGATCCCTGTGCATTCTTTCCACACACCCCTGAGTGACCACCCTATTGCATATCTTGGTATTATCTGCAAAAAGGCATACCTTCCCTTCTAGCTCTTCTGCAATGTCCCCTATAAAGATATTGAAGAGGACTGGTCCCAGCACCGAGCCCTGTGGAACCCCACTTGTCACATTTCTCTCTTTAGAATGAGTGCCCTTAACCACCACCCTCCGTCTCCTATCCTTTAACCAGTTTTTAACCCAGTTTACCACTATGGATCCCACTCTTAAATTAGTCAACTTCCTAATCGACCTTCTTATCTGCTGTATGTGGCATTGAGTTAATGGCCTTACAGAAGCTTAATAGGCCATGTCCTCTACTCTCCCAATGTCGATTTCCTTGGTCACCAGTCAAATAATCTATTAGACTTGATTGGCATTACCTTCCCCCATGAATCCATGTTATCTGTGGTCTTGCAGCCCATTGGAATCAAGATACTCTACCATACTTTCTTTCAGTAATGTCTCCATCAATTTCCCCACCACTGGGATGAGACTGACTGGTCTACAGCTGCCAGCCTTCACTGCCCGTGAGGGATATCAGCCTTCAGTCCTCTGAACGGCCCTGTTTCAGTGAGTTGTTAAAGAACTGCAAGAACTCCCTATTTTTAGTATCTGTAATCCATCCGTCTGTAGGCCTTGTCTACTTTCAAGGATGCAAGTCTTTTCAGCATTCTTTCTTCTGAAAAAGAACTTGTGGCCATCCCCCTCCCAGCCGTATCCTTGCTTCTTCCTGGTGGTCCATCCCATCCACCCTCCACTGTGAAGACTGACCAGAAGTACCTATTTAAAATGTCAGTTTTTTCTTGGTCTCCTTCTGCACAGTCTCCCCCTTCTGCTCTTCTAATTCTTACTATCCTTCCCCTTGTTTTCCTCTTCTCATTTATGTACTGTACCTGAAGAAAGTCTTATCCCCTGCAGCAACCTCTTTGGTAATCCTTTCATCTGTCGGCACCTTTGCTCCCCTCACAACCTTGCCTGTTTTCTTCCGCTTTTCTAGGTATACACCTCTGTCCCCTTTCCCTGCATTTCCTTATACCTCTTGAATGCAACCCTTTTTTTCTTTTAACACCCTTTCCACTTCCTTGGAGAACTATAATGGTCTGCTTTTCCTTCTGCTTTTGCTTACTTCCTTCACACATAGGTTGGTTGCTTTACTTATGCTCTTCCTTATCCCCCCTATGTTTCTACCCCTCCCTGACAGTCATCCACCTCTCTTAGGCAGTTCCAGAGTAGGGCTGAAAATTTGGTTCAACCTTAATACAAAAAAGGTCAAGCCCCAGTTGTTCGCAGGGTCAAGAACACCCACAAACTCTTTTTTTCTGAACTTTGGATCCCTCGTCCCCCCTCCGCCATTAGCTGGTTGCAGGCCTAGTGTATAATTAAATTCCTTGGTATCTAGTGGTTCCCTCCTCCTACTGATCACCACCTGATGTATAGTTATTAATTCCCTGGCATCTAGTGGTCCCCTCCCACCCACCATAGCCAATTGCCAGTCCGATGTATAATTAAATTCCCTGGTGTCTAGTGGTCCCCCACTCGATAGCCAATCATCAGCCTATTTTACAATTATATATGTTACCTGGTGTCTAGTGGTCCACTCCCCGCCGATCACCGGCGCGATGTACAGTTAATTAAATCCTTGGTGTCTAGTGGTCCCCCCACCCTCCACCCCAGCAGGTAATGCCCCCCCATCCTGCCCCCCACCCGAGTGGACAACCGGCACAGCCCTCCCTCTCCACCATGCCAGCCACCCGACTGAGCTGTCAATGAATGAATGAGTGCGTGCCCAGTACAAGCACATGCTCATTCATTGCCAGTTCTCCACCATTCATTGAGCTCCTTGAGCTCTGTTGGGGGCACAGACAAGATTGGAGGGTTGCTCTGGTTGCCGGCGGGAGGGGGGGCTGGATGAGGGTGGAAGGGCATTGTGGACCAGGGGTCCGCAATGCCCTTCCCTCCCTTCCTCCTTCCCCCCACTGGCAACCAGAAGAACCCTTCACTCCTGTCTGCTCCCCGACAGGGCTCAAGGAGCTCAGTGAATGGGCGTGAGCTGGTGGCCTGTCAGTGAATGAGTGCATGCTTTTATAACTGAGAGCTCAGTCAAGTGGCTGGCTTGGTGGAGAGGGAGGGCTATGCTGGTTGTCCGTTCTCGGGTGGGGATGGGGGGAGCAGGGCAGGGGTGGCACTACCTGCCGGGGTTGGGGGTGGGGACCACTAGACACCAGGAATATATGTAATTGTACAATGGGCTGGCAATTGGCTGTCAGGAGGACCACTAGAGACCAGGGAATGTAATTATACATTGGCTGACAATCGTCTATGGGTGGGGGGACCACTAGACATCAGGGAATTTAATTGTACGTTGACTGGGGATTGGCTGCCGGTGGAGGTTGGCGGCACTTGTGTGCCCTGAAAAAGGTAGAACCTACAACTTGGGAGAACTTTTTGGGGTTTGAATGGTGAAGTTCACAAGGTACAACTTTTAGAAGTTTGCATAGCCCTATTCCAGAGGCAGTCACCCATTTCCTTAAAATCTGCCCTCTTAAAGTCCAGAACCCTTGTTCTTGTATGGTTCACCTGTGCTCCTCTCTTAGTATTGAACGACACTGTACAGTGATCACTGGTACACACTATGACATATTCAGTGTTGTCCCTGGTTCAAAGCACCTGGTCCAGCACTAACTCGTCCCTAGTGGATTCCTTGACTAACTGTCTGAGAAAAGCCCCTTGCAGGGACTCAGGGATGGCCTTGCTACTTACCGAAGGCGTAGTTGGAAAGCTCCACTCCACATCTGGCAGACTGAAGTCACCAACTAGCAGTACCTCCCCCTTACTTGCAATTCTGATTATGGCTTGCCCAAGTGCCTTATCCATCTCCTTGCCCTGAGCTGAGGATCTGTACACCACTCCAGTACAGATAGTGTACCCAGAGTCTGCCTCCAGGATGTCCCATAGTAATTCCAGCCCCTTGTTTTCCTCTTCGGGCTCTGTACTTCCATGACCTTGATATCCTCCCTCACATATAATAGAACCCCTCCTCCTTTTCTCCCCCTCTGTCTCTTCTGAATGGAGTGTAGCCCCATATGTTCATTTCTCAGTTGTGATGCTCAGCATGCCACAACTCGGTTAAAGCTGCTTAATTTAGATTAACCTTCGCCATGATGACTTCCAGGTCTGGAATTTTGTTAACAAGACTCCTTCCATTAGTGCACATCACTTTCCAAATCTTTCTTCTCAGTCTACTACCCTGCTTCTCCCTCACGCTTCTGCCTATTTTGTTCCCTTGCTTACACCTTAACTCACTGCTTCCCCTTTTTGCTTTCACCCTATCTGGACCCCTTTAATCCTAAATCCTCCCCTAACTGTGTTATAATCCCATTTTCTTCTTTCTCATCCATGTCCCATTCTGTTTGTGCATCTGCTCCAGGTGAGTTTTCTCCACTATGGTCTTCCCTCCCTAACACTATACTATTGGTGTTACCATCTGGGGAGGCAGTGGTTGCTTCCTTTGGTTTCACCGCCTGCCCCCATCTGGTTTAAATGCTCACCCATGTAGCATTTTAACCTTCCATCAAGGACTGCAGACCCCCTACTGGAAAGATGCAGGTCATTCCTCCCATAGAGGCCCGTCTCCTTCCAGGTTGATCCCCAGTCTTGATACATCCAAAACCTTCCTCCATCAACTCTGGTGTGAAGTTTCCTTGCCTGCCCCAGCCATACACAGGTAGCACCTTGGAAGAATTTACCATTTGTGCTACATTCTTGAGACCCCTCTCCAGCTCCTTGGAACTTCCCTTCACCACTTCTACCTTCTCCTGCACTATATCATTTGACCCAAGATAGACAATGATATTTGGCTCCCTGTCAGCTCCAGTTTGCATCACGGCAAATGGGCCGAAACATTTGCAGCCTATTTCCAAATGTGTTCACTCATCTGTGACAATTTGCACACTTTCTGGCAGAAAAATGAGACGTGTCATTTTTTTGTTACATGCCTCATTTCTGTTGCTCTTGCCACATAATGTTAGGCCACCTTTTTTGTGCTCTAACAGTCACATCACACGTAGCACAATTGTGCTAAAAACATGCTGAAAATTTCTGAAAATCCAGCCCATAGTACTTATTTATTTAAAGAATTTTGTGAGAAGCCGGCTCAGTGGTGCTGTGGTAGCACTACCTCCCAGAGTAGTGGTGATCTGAGGTCAATGGTGGTCTGAGGCTGCTAGAACAAAACCAGGGAGAGGAGTGAGTGTCCACTGGACTGCTCTCCTCTCCTCTACTAGGAAGGAAGGTTGCTGGCCCCACTGTATGACTGCCACCTGTCGGAGGCCTGGTGGTAGGACAGCATGGGAGCAGCACATTAGGGAGAGAGCTTCAGGACTTCTGCAGTGTGTACATGCCTTCACATGCAGGTGTCGACATGTGCAACCCTGCTATGGAAATGGACCAGAGGAATGGAAAAAGGAGTTGGGAGGGGGCTTCATAAAGCCATAACCGATCTCCTCTGGCCCACATAGTCACTCGGCCACCAGCATCTGCAGGGAACTGGCGAGGGAGTATGGCCCTCCCCCTCCTGGGCCTACCATAGGCAGCAATCCATGGGAGACTCTCCGGTGGCTGGAGGAGGCAAGTGCTGGTCAGAAGGGTGAGCACATGGCTGATAGCCACCCACCTGCAACCCATGGAGAAACACTTTGTGGCAAAAAAAAGTTTTGTGAGAAAAGGCCTACTGAGCTGTAAACAGCACATTTCCAGAGGCACCCTGGGGAGCGGTACATAGGGAAGCACATTCATTAAACTAATAACAAACTGAAAATTCACATACACAGAATAGCAGCAGTTTTTTAATACCGACTGTAGGGTCAGTGCCACAATTAACATAAATACTACAATAGGTGATGTAACCCCCCAAACAGACAATTCATTTGCAACAGGTACAGCTGTTGATGATACATGCCATAGCAGCAGTGCAACAGTTCAAAGAAATACTACAATAGGCGATGTAACCCCAAACAAACAAACAAACCATGTGCAAGGTACAGAGCACTTGATGATACAGGCCATAGTGGGCAGCACAACAGTTAAAAGAAATGTTACAGTAGGCGATGTAACCCCAAATAGACAAAGCATATGCAATGAAACAACAGTTTATAATACCGGTGACGACCTCAGAGGCTATGCCAGAGCAAAAATAAATAGTACTATAAGCAATTAACCCTCAAATCACATGCAGTGAATACAGCAAGCAGTAGGAACCGAGTAAAGTGTCAAATACTTCAGATAGAAGAGATGAGGGCAGTTACATACAGGAGCAAACATGAGATGCATGGGTTTGAAGTAGGCCATTCAAGGAGGATGGGTGGGAGCTGAAGGGTAAGGGAGGGAGGGAGGGAGAGATTGTGTGAAAGGCTTTTTGCTTATCTTTAAGGCTTCCTCTTGTATAATTATTTTTGCTTTTCTGCCCTTATGCCCTTTTAGACATTTTTGGAATGAATTTGAACTGCAACCTTTAAAACTGATGTTTAAATATTCTTTACCTTGCCAATGAATTTAAATCAACATTCTTAAGTGCAGTTTGCATTCACTCACAGGCAGGTTCCTTTCGCTGTAATGCTTTTCTGATGCTTGTGTGAGGGGATAGACATGCTGGAGTGTACAGAACTAGTGGGCATGTACTCCAGCTGAGGTCGTTGGCATAGGATAAGGGGAAGCATTAGCAAGCATTGCTTTACAAAGTGGGCACTTAACATGTGCCATGGCCTACCCGAGAAAGTTGTGGAAATTAGCACTTCTCCGGCTTTCAAAGCAGGCCTAGAAAGGTTCCTGAGGGGAAAATATATTTAGTTTTTGTTGGATGGGAAAGGAGGGCTAGACAATACTGCCTATTTTCAGCCTTGATGTGGATGGGTGGGGGAGGGGGGAGATACAAATGCAAACCAACTGAAATTAAGCTAGATTAAGCTGTTATCTCAGAGAATGGGGAATATGTGGCCAGGACACCAGGGAAGTTCCCCTTCTCATTACAAAAGACATTTGGGCATTCTTAGCCCACCACTGGATGGTACCGTGGATTGAGAGAATGATTTATGAACTGTTGGTTTAAGGAGAACCCCCCCCCCCCAAATGCAAACAGTATGATCATGGCACACTGACTGTAATTTCCTATTCCCTTTCTATTCTGTCTGGGAAATCTGCTGCAGGTCATGCTGCCTTCCCTTTTTGCTTCCCAAAACTCTGGTCCCCCCTTCCTCGTCAATCCGCTCTGCCTTTTCTGCACTCTCCCTTAAGTTTCTTCTTCGTGACTTTCCTACTCCCACCTGCAACTGTCCATGACCCCCCTACCTCCAGACCTCCTTCCTCCCTCCAACTCATTTTGCCTTGCCCAGTTTATTTGTTTTTTATTATTGTACTTAGTTTTTGTTGACTGGGTAAGTGCACTAGGCAAATTCTGCCTATTTTCAGGCATGACCCGGGGGAGGGGGATACAGATGAAAGCCAACTCACCTTGAACCAGATTAAGCTGTTGGTGGTATTTTTATTGAATGAGTTTGCTTTTCATCTTTTTTTTTTAACCAGGAGAGACACACTAAGCTGAAACTTGTTTCCAGGTGCGACCTGGGAGCACAAGGGGTTGGATATTCAAAGGGGTTGCACATGGTGCAACAGTGGTGCACCATAGGTAACCCACTGATGCGCCCCAACACAATATTCAAAGGGATAGGTTACTCCTTGCAATCCCTGATGCACCGGGGTGCACCAGTGATGTATGCGGTGCAAGTGCGGGGAGTGTGCCCATGCATATGCGGCACATCCCGATATTCAGCCCGGGATGTGCAGTGCATATGCAGGCATAAACCCACCTTACACCACACAGAGGGTGCAAAGATGTGCCTGTAAAAAGCAGGAGCATGTCAGGGGACACCCATAGGCAGGCTGCCATATTGCCGGGTGCAACATGGCAGCTGCCTGCTGTGGGTGGCCACCTGACCACCAGAGACACAGTACAGCCATCGTGCCCTCCCCCTTGCCCGATCGCAGGCATAGTAGAAATATATCCCTGGTGGTCCAGTGGATCCTGCCCCATCACCCGATCGCGGGCATAATAAAAACATATCCCTGGTGGTCCAGTGGACCTGCCCCCTGCCCGATCGCAGGCATAAGTGTTAATATCTATCCCTGGTGGTCCAGTGGACCCATTTTCCCACCTGATCATGGGCATAAGTGTTCATAATATCCCTGGTGGTCCAGTGGACCTGATCCCCTGCCCGATCATGGGCATATGTGTTAAAACAGTAACCCTAGTGGTCCAGTGGTACCCCCTCCTCACAAGCCCACTGTGACCCACCACCCTGCACCTCCCCCGGCAGCGGCGGGTGGCAGCTCCCCACCTGCAAGCCGCCTGGCCACCCGCTGACTGACAGTGTACAGTATGGCTGTATGCCTATTGGTCAACTGCGTGGGCCAATGGGCATGCAGACTGTACTGTACTACACAGTCCCGAAATGTGAATGGTTCATTCACATTTCGGGACTGTGTAGTACAGTACGGTCTGCATGCCCACTGGCTCATGCAATCAATAGGCATACAGCCGTACTGTAGGTGGGCGGCTGGGCAGCTTGTGGGTGGGGAGCTGCCGCCCGCTGCTGACCAGGGGTTGCAGGGTGGTGGGTCACAGTGGGTGGGTAGGGAGAGGGGTACCGCTGGACCACAAGGGTTACTATTTAACACACATGGCTGCGATCGGGCAGGGGATCAGGTCCACTGGACCACCAGGGATAATATAGTCATTATGCCCACGATTTGACAGGGAAGCAGGTCCACTGGACCACCAGGGATATTTATCTGTTATGCCCATGATCGGGCGTTGGGGCACATTGCCTGCCGAGGGTCAGGGGGTGTAGGTCCCTGACGGCTGCAGCCTGGCAAGGTGCCAGGCGCAAGTCATTGGGGATCGGAGCACTGAATGCAAATGGGGCCATAATGACATGCAAATGGCTCCATTTGCACCTTGCATACATAATGGCCTCATTTGCATGTTCAAATCTGAATATCGCTCTTGCTGCACTTAGCGCAACTGCACTTATGCTGGTGCAGCCCCATGCTCCTCACCTGCCACTTGCACTGGCACAGTGCCACTGTGCCGTGCACAGTGCGGGTGCCCCCAGTGCCATATTCAATGGTGCTGAGCCATGGTGCAGCACCGTTGAATATCACCGTTGAATATCATCTGGACTATGCCCTGGCTCAACCTAGTTGCGCTGCACCCAGGTTTGCGCCCCTGCCTGGCGTAGTCTGAATATCCCACCCACGGAAGTTAAGTGACTTGCTCAGGGTCACACAGTATGCAAGTGGGGACTGTGGGATTCAAACCCAGGTCTCCAGATTTGCAGCTCAGAGCCTTAAAGCACTGCACGATACTGCCTCCTTTTCATCTCCCCCTGCTATGCCTGCATGGTTAATTTTCCTTTGCCTATCAAAGCTTAATTTTATCTATAGCAAATACCTGTAGTACTGATTTACCTTACATTGTTTATAATTATGCTCCTTTGATTTCCTGCATTGCTGTCTATGACTGCTATTTTTGTAATGCTATGAATTACTGTTTATTTTTTCTGCTCTTGTGCTATCTTCCATACCCCTCACCACACCTGGAAACAAGCTGTTACCAGCTCAGTATATCTTCCCTGGTTAAACTTCTGAAATAAATAAAATAAATATTTTTGCCCGCTTAAAATATTCTTTGTGGCAGGCAAAATGCCAATACCTGCTACAACAGGTTCAAGGGAAGGCAGCTTTGCCAGCTGCCTTCCTCTGAACAGGTGTGAAACTTGGGGATGATTCTTGATGATGGGCTGATTTTGCATTCGCAGGTGTTGGCAGTAGTCAAGTCCTCTTTTTATCATCTGAGGAACATTACCCGGGTTAAGCATGTCATTTCATCTAGTGACCTTCCAACGCTGATCCATGCCTTTGTGACCTTGCACCTGGACTACTGTAACTCCCTTTACCTAGGGCTTCTGGGGGTTGATATCTGCCGCTTGCAGCTAGTGCAGAATGCAGCAGCACGGTTGTTGATGGGGGTTCCTTGTTTGAGCCACATCTCTCCTGTGCTGCATGAACTGTACTGGCTGCCTGTACAGTGGCAGATAACCTTCAAGGTTGGTTTTCTGACCTACAAGACCCTACACAGACAGGGTCCGGGCTACCTGCAAGAGTTCTTGAATCCTTACTGCCCCGGCTGACCTCTCTGCTCAGCTGATGAGGGGGTTGCTAGAGGTTCCCAGGGTATGGCTCAAAACTTCTGGGTCGCGAGCTTTTATGTATGTGGCCCCCACCCTGTGGAACTCTCTACCTCATCAGATTCGAGAGTGCCAGACCTTGGAGAGCTGTAAGATGGCCTTAAAGACCCATCTGTTCCATCTTGCTTTTGGGGATACTATATAATAATCTGTTTCAAAGTATATTGGCATGAAGTCAGGAATTGTATTATTTTTATTATTTTATTGGTTTTAATGTGTTTTTTATTGATAAATTTGTACAAAGCTCTGATTTTTTGCAATGCGCTATAGAAATAAAGATTATTATTATGAGTAGTAATCTATTTTTCTGACAATAGCTCAAATGGCAGAGTCTGCATTACAAGAACTGTACTTTAAAAGAAAACACTCTCTTGCTCAAAGTAGGGTATATTCCTTACGGAAAGTCGTCCATTGGATTCTGTGAGTTTATGTTTTTTTGTTTTGCACATTTTCCCACTTCCCAGGATGCAACTTTTTTTTCATTTTTTATTCTCCTGTTACACTGCATAGAAAATATTATCTTTCATTTTGTTTAATGTTTTTATTATCTTTCAGTGCTTTCTCTGGTCTGTTTTGTAAACAAGTTTTGGATCGTCTCACTGCTTTTGCAAAAAAATTTCCCTTCTCTTTTTGAGAAGTGTCATGGAATCTTTAATGTCTGCCTTAACACCAGCAAAGGCAATCAGGACATCAGTGTAACATCTTATCCAAAGTAAAGCATACCCAGACAGGATAGCATCTCCATAGTAATGCACTCAGGGACCAGTGTTTATGGTACGGGTCCAACCCCAGTGCAGGACTAGAACCCATGACCTTCTGGCCCAGAGGCAAATTTATTAATGTTATATACTTATTTGCTAACCAGGTGAGTGTACTGGCACCAGGTCTTTTCTCAGGCATGACCCAGGTACGGGAAAGTACAACCCCTAGTACAGTAACTTGATGCAATGATGCGCAATGTACATATTACAAAGTATCGTATACACAGTACCAAGGTATGGAGTAGAATATAGGAAGGTGAACTAACAACAGTTTTGAATGATAAGATGAGTATGAGCACACTGACTAGCTAAAGTTTTGCACAGAACACAATGGCCACACAAAACACAAGCAGATATTAAGCTTTTGCAGGCGGTCTTTTATTTAAAGAGAGAAAACGTTTTGTGAAGAAGACAGTGACAGAAGATGGAAAGATGTTCCAGAGAAAAACAGCTCAGTGGCTGAATGATTTGTTTCATGCATGTATGCATGAATGGGATTTTTAGTAAGGTGGTTGCTGTAGTGTGAGAGGATGAATTTTTCACAAACGTGTGCAATTCAGAGGGACACTGAGGCAGAGTTCCATGCATGATCCTGAAAACAAAGTTAGCCAACATTAACTGGGCTCTGTATGCTGGTTGCAGCCAGATGAGATGTTCAAAGTTAGTACAATGGTAGGACCGGGAGTCTTGAGAGGAAGCAAATTTGGCCGTTTGTAAGTTTGTGCTATAGGGCTCTTTTTTTCACCCAGACTGTGTTTGGGGTGGCATCCGTCACAATAGATCCATAATCAGTTGGTGGGAGTAAATTGCTTTGCACAATTCTCACTCTAGTGTCAGCTGCTAAATACATTTGAATGTGGTATAGTAACCCAATTTTTGACGTATAGACTTAGTTGTACTTTTCATATGGCTGTCAAAAGTAAGGTAAAGAGCAATAATTGCAGCCTGATATCTGAATTCATTGACCACTTTGAGTTAGGTCCCCTCCACCTGCACCCAAGGGTGAGATACTAAAATCCTGTGAAAAGTGTTTGATTTTTGGGGCTGATCCAAGCAACATGGCTTTCATTTTAGGGACATTTCTGTACCAATTTTTCTTTTAAGAACCACCTTTGTAAAGAGCGGAAGCTGTATCCAACAGATTTTTTTTTTGGCCATATCCGTCCCTTGAATGTACATAACTGTGTGATCTACTTAAAGCAGATATTTAGCAGTTTTGCAAGCTCTTGGTAAGTTATTAATGAAAATCATGAATAAGCGAGGTCCTAGGTTGGATCCTTGTGGGACACAGTGGGTGATGGTATTAGCCCTGGAAGTAACTTTGCCTGATTTGACTATTTGGTATCTGTTTTGCAGGTAGTTCGAGAGCCACTGAATTACTGAAGAGCCCAGGCCCAGTTTGGCAAGATTTTGTAGCAATATGATCTATCAGATTGAATGCCTTGGTTTGGTCCATGAACACAGCACCAGTCATTAAACCATTGTCCATGGCTTGGTGCACAGTGTGGGTGAAACGGTATCCAGTAAACAAGGCAACCACAATTGAGTGCTTACAAAAACAGCGACTCAATTATGGCGCCTGTGTTCAGGGCTACCTGGCAGGGTAGCGACCGGATACCTAGGTGGGCGAGGTAGGACGACGGAAAGCATACACGTGTATATGCACGCCCACACATGCAGGGGGAGAGAAAGGGGAGGAGGGAAGGTGTGTGGGAGGGGGTGTGGTGGGCAGCTGCCAAGCTGGTCCACTAGCATGGTGGGGAGGGTAGTTGGGAGGTGCAGGGTTCGGGTCTGGTGCAGTGTGGTTCTTTTTTTGCTGGCAGGTGGCTTATATTTTTTTAAGTATTTCACCCCCCTGACATGCACCCCCCTTGAGTTGAGAATCCTTTGGTAGGGGGGTGCGGTGGTGAAGCCCCCCATGGGGGAGGTGCAGGGGGCACAGTCCCCCACTTTAAAAAGAAACCGACAGATCTCAGGCAGCCTCTTGCAGTTTGCCACAAGTGTGCATCGCCGAAATTCATTTTTGGTGCTGTACACTCACCCTAATGGTGATTGCTATTCCATGATTGCCATTATCACATAGAGCCATGTGAAATTGACCAGTGTTATAGAAGTTCTGTGGTCTTTCCTGAAGCCATATCATTCCTCAAAGAGCAACGTGTGCTGTTCTAGGTAGGAAGTGACTTGACTGTGGATGATCCTCAAAGGCTGAAGAGGATGGATAGGGGTCTGTAGTTGTCCAGGACTGTGCATTAGCCTTTTTTGAATAGGGGTACCACTGAAGCTAGTTTCCAGACAGCAGGAATTATTTTAGTCTCAAATGATAAGTTAACTATTTGGCAATAGGTAGGGAAATCTGTGGTACAACTATTTTAATGAATTTGAGGATTAGACTGTCACTAAACAGCAGGCTAATTGGACATATCAAGTCCCCACAGTGCGTTAGTACAGAAAGAGATACATGAATTATATAGGCAACAAGAGGTAGGAACTAGGAAGGACAATCTAAGCTTAGCACAAAGGACAGCCCTTAATAACTTACAAAAATATGAGAAACATAAAATCAAACCAGCTGATAAAGGTGGAGGTATAGTCCTAAGAACCAGGGAACAATTTAAAAAGATGTGTATGTGACTTTTAGAAAATAGATCTTGTTGTAACTTTTCATAGTTTTGTCTAACAGGTACTGCAATAGCTCATATTACAAACACTAACAGAGTTTGAAAATAACAGCTGGATGCACAATGCATGTAATAATAATGAACAAATACCCAAGGATACCCACGTTTTATGCCATCCCCAAAATGCATAAAGGTCAGAGTAACCCCCCCAGGAAGACCAATAGTTTCTGAGGTTGAATCATTACTTGAACCTATATCATAACATATAAATTTTTGTCTACAACCCTTAATAGAACAAACTACTACATATGTAAAAGATACAGCGGATGTGTTACACAAGTTAGGACAAAAGACATTGGAAGGTATAGAAACAACAGACATGTTGGTAACAGTGGATGTGGTGGATTTATACACATCCATACCACATGGGGGGGGATACAAACAATGAGTAAATTATTGAACACAAGAGGGGTGACGCACATCCAAAGACAGAGGTACTGCAAGAGCTAGCACAGATTATTCTTAGTAATAACTACTTTGAATTTCACACAGAATACTATAGGCAAGTGAGTGACACTGCCATGAGTAGTACCATGGCACCAGCCTACGCTAACGCCTTCATGTATGATATGGAAAAACAGTACATTTTGAATGTTAATGTGAACCCATTTATTGCAGACATCAGGTCATGGAATAGATACATTGACGATGGATTTTTTATTTGGAAAAGTACAACAGATAGGTTACAACAATTTTTACAGTTCCTTAATAATATAAACCCAAATATCCAGTTTGTTATGACATATGATCAATCAGTGATAGTATGTTTAGATTTGAAAATATATAAAGAGGGAAATAAGTTACTTACAAATCTATACAAAAAAGAAACTGATAGGAATACACTCCTACATGGAACTAATTTCCAAACCCAGACTGATACAAAGTATTCCATACTCGCAGTTAGTCAGGGTACGTAAGAACTGTACAAAGGATCAAGATTTCCAGAAAGATGAGAAAGCAATGATTAACAGATTTCAACAAAGGGGATATAAGAAGTCCACACTCAGATAAGGATACAGACTGTAACTAGGAGGGACACTTTAAAAAAGACAAAGCAACAACAAAAAGCACAAAGCATAGTATTCACTACAAAGTATAATGATCGTTTTCCAGAAATGAAATGGATAATAAATAAGCACTGGCACCTAATGTCCATTGGGGAGCGGGTTCCAGCAGAATTCAAAGAAAGACCAATCATAGCGGCAAGAAAAGTCAAAACCATAAGGGAGAAATTAGTTAGATCCCAGTTCAAAATTCCAACAAGAAAACATAGAAACATAGACTTTGACGGCAGATAAGGACCGCTTGACCCATCTAGTCTGCCCATTTCCCTACCTACAGGATAGGCCGCAGATCCTAGTTAACCAACAGCCTATTTCTTCCTACCCCCCACAAGAATTGCCTTATGTCTGTCCCATGCATTCTTGAATTCTCCCACAGTTTTAGACCCCACGACCTCCTCAGGAAGGCTGTTCCATGCATCCACTACCTCTCTGTGAAATAATACTTCTCACATTGCCCCTGAACCGCCTCCTTCTATCTTTTAAATTGTGTCCCCTTGTTCTTGCAAGTCTCTTTTTCTGAAAGATGCTACCCTCTTGGACTTTGTTGATTCCACTGAGGTACTTAAAAGTTTCTATCATGTCCCCTCTCCCTTCTTTCCTCAAGGGTATACATATTAAGCTCCTTTAGTCTCTCCTCATATGGCTTCTCTTGCAGACCCTGCACCATTTTAGTTGCCCTCCTCTGACTACCTCTATTCTGTCTATGTCCTGTGGAGATGGGGTCTCCAGAACTGGACACAGTACTCTAGATGGGGTCTCACCAACTGTCTGTACAGAGAGATAACAACTTCCTGTTTTCTGCTGCTGATGCCTCCCTATACATCCCAGTATACCCCAGCCCTCCCTACTGCCTTCTCACATTGCTTGCAAACCTTAAGGTCATCTGATATGATTACCCCGAGGTCCCTTCTTTTTGTTGTTGTTACTACTTCCCACCCATTGTGTATTCTGCCCCTGTTCTTGTTTCCCAGGTGCATTATTTTGCACTTCTTTGCATTGAATCCTAGCTGCCATACTTCTGACCATTCCTCCAACCTTGCCAAGTCCCTTTTCATCCTTTCCACGCCTCTTGTGTATCAACCCTGTTGCAGATCTTGTGTCATCTGCAAAAGGCATATTTTCCTTCCAGTCCTCTGCAATGTCACTGATGAAGACATTAAAAGGACTGACCCGATACTGAACTCCTGCGGCACCCCACTAGTAACCCCTCTTTCTTCAGAGTGGACTCCTTTACAATTACCTTCTGTGTCCTGTTGTGCAGCCAATGTTTTACCCAGGGCTACCACCCTGGGACCCACTCCCAGGCTAGTTAATTTGACTATTAATCTTTGTGTGGGACTGTGTCAAATGTCTTGCTAAAGTCTAGGTAGGCCATGTCCACAGCCCCTCCCTGGTCTACTACTTGGTCACCCAGTCAAAGAAATCTATTAGATTCGCCTGACATGACCTACCGCTATGAACCCATGCTGCCTTGGGTCCTGTGCTCCACTGGCCTCTAGGTACTCAACTATTCTTTCCTTCAGAAGTGACTCCATCACTTTCCCTACCACAGAGGTCAGACTGACAGGTCTGTAGTTTCCTGCCTCTGTCTTGTCCCACTTTTGTGAAGGGGAATCACATCCACCTTCCTCCAGTCCTTGGGTACCACTCCATCCTCCCATGATTTATTAAAAGAGTAGCCAGTGGTTTCACTAGTTCCTCCCTTAATTCTTTTAGAATTCTGGGGTGAATTCCATCAGGACCCATTGCTTTGTCCACCTTTCAGTTTTAGGAGTTCTTGCAGAGCCCTTTCTTCTGTGAAAGGACTGGGAACCATCCTCCTATCAAGAGTGTTTCTGTTAATTGGATTAGGCACTTCCCTCCTCTTTGTGAATACCGAGCAGAAATATTCGCTCAGTATCCCTGCTTTTCACTGTCCCCTCTGCCCACCCAATCGCTCATTCTATTCAGCCTCACTATCCTCCCTTGTCTTTCTCACCGCTGATGTACTTATAAAAGGTTTTATCCCCCTTCTTAACTGAGTTGGCTATCTTTTCCTCAGTTTGGGCCTTTGCTATTCTGACTTCCCTCCCTGCTTCCTTCTGCCTTAACTGGTACAGCTCTCTGTCCTGCTCCTTCTGTGTTTCCTTATACTTCTGGAATGCTATCTTTTTCTTCCTGACTTTCATAGCCACCTCTTTTGAGAACCATAGAGGCTTTTTCTTTTGTTTTGATTTGTTTATTTGCTTCACACAAAGGCTTGTTGCCTCTGTGATGGCAGTTTTGATGATTCTCCATTGTTGCTCCACACCTCCTTCTAGCCTGTTTGCTAGTGCTTTTCTGAGGCACTCTCCCATCTTGCCAAAGTCAGCCCTCCTAAAGTCCAGTACCCTCACTTTTGTATGGCTTGACTCTGTAGCTGAGTTTAACGTGAACCACACTGTTTGATGGTCACTTGTCCCCAGATGGCAACCCACTTCTAGATCTGAGATCCTCTTACTGCCCTGGTTTGAGAGTACGAGATCTAAGATTGCTCCCTCACGAGTGGGTTCCAAAACTAGTTGTCTAATGCCTGCCACCTGTAGGGCATCAAGAATGGCCCTGCTCTTGGATGTGGCTGCAGCAAATGTGCTCCAGTTAACATCTGGCATATTCAGGTCTCCCATCAACAGCATCTCCCCTTTCTCTGCCATTCTAAGAATGCTTTCTATCATATCCTTGTCCATTCCCTCCCCCTGACATGGAGGTCTGTACACAACCCCTGTGCGGATTGTGGTGCCCTTCCAGTCTCCAAGGTAACCCACAGTGCCTCCTCTCCTCCCTGTTTACTCTTTTGTTCAGTTGCTTTTATCCCTTCCTTTATATAGAGAGCTACTTCTCCCCTGCCTGTCTCTCCTGTAGGTTATGTACCCTGGTATGTTAACATCCCAGTCATGGTTCTCTGTGTACCATGTTTCTGTGACTGCTATCCCTCTTCCCTCTTCCATCAAGGCCACCAGCTCAGGGAGCTTGTTGCCCAGACTACGGGCATTGGTACTCATTACCCTCCATTTCCTGATGGCCTTACTCCCTTTTGCCCCATCCCTGTCCTTCTTGCCTTTGTCACTTTCTCCATTTACCTCTGCCCTTCTCCCTATCGACACCTCTATGTTGGTGCTTGCCGCACTTACTACCATGATTATTTGGGGGCTAGATTTCCTGCTCCTTTCTAGTGCCTCCCCTTTGGCTAGTTTAAAAGCCAATAATGAAGCATTTAAACCTATCAGCTAGGATTCTGGTTCCACTCGGACAGATGCAGCCCGTCATGCCAGTATAGGCTTGCATCACCCAGGTGGACCCCAGTTCCCAATGAAGCCAAACTTGAGCTCCACACCAGTTTTTCAACCACTGATTGAATCCCATGATGCGGAACACCCTAGCCCTCCTATGCCATAGATGGGCAGCACCTCCGAGAAGGTTACCGTGCATGCTACTTGACTAAGACCCTCCCCAATTCCACAAACTGTTCCTGCACTTCTAATCCCTTTCTTAGCCAGGTCATTTGTCCCTAGGTGGACAATGACATCCAGCTCCCTCCCTGTGCAGCTGCTCTGGCAATCCTGAGGATTCGCCTCCTGTCCCTCCAAGCCATGGCGCCAGGCAGGCACCTACCCCTTTCCCTCTCCCTAGTTCTACCTTCCTAACAATGGAGTCCCCACCAGGAGTTGTTTCCTTCCCTGCAGGGTCCCCTGCCACCCTCTTGTGGGTCTCCTTTGTGAGGTTCCCAGCATCCTCCTTGGTCTCCACTGCAGGCGCCTCCATAGAGGAACCACACTTTGCTAGAATGGCATAGGAATTGTGGAGAGGACAACTGGAGGGATGCACCTCTGTTCCACCACCTCACCTCTCTGAGCCCACTGTGGTCCAACTGCTCTTCTTCTTGGCAACCTCTGAGGCAACGGCAGTGGCACTGGTGGTCCCTGGATGGAAGAGGAGGTCCCGCAAATCCTGGCCAACTCAGCCTGGAGATGAGCAACCTCCTCCCTCAGCCCAGAGAGGTGCCTGCAGATGGGACAACACCGCATCCTCCAGAACGTCTACCGGAAGACTGCTGCACAGCCACTGCACTGCACCACTCCAATCATGTCTTATTTCTGGCCCCTTAACTGTTTGCAATCCTTACTCTTTCCTCTGTTTTTTTTTTGTCTAACATACTAACATACTAAAATGCCAGCAGAATAGGCCTAACGGTCTCTCATGTCTGCTCGTTTGGTCAGCCTCCACCCTGGGTGCTGACCTTGCTGCCCCCCTCGCCTCCTCTGGCTTCTCCCTTCCCAGTTCCGGATATTCTTGCTGCATTGGATTTTGCTTCCAGAACCCTTCCCCTGTACCTGTCCCACCCTCTCTTGAACCCCTCCACTGTCTCTGCCTCCACTAGCCCCCTAGGCAGTGCATCCCATGGCTCCACCACCCTCTCAGTGAAGTAGCACCTCCTCCTTTCTCCTCTGAATCTTCCCCCTTCCAGCTTCCACCCATGCCTCTAGTGGCCCCCTCCTCCTTCCTTCGAAGCACCCTGACTGTTCCTCCCTATTTACCCTCTTCATGTACCTGAAGACCCTATCATGTCCCCCGGTCCCTTCTCTCTTCCAATGTGTACATATTTAGCTCTTCAAGCCTCTCCTCATAGGTCCTGTCCCCAAGCCCCAAATCATTTTGGTTGTCCTCCTCTGACCCTCTCCAGGAGGGTAATGTCCCTCTTAAGTGTGGCTCCAAAACTGCACGCAGTACTCAAGGTGCGGCCTCACCAAGCAGTTATACATAGGGAGTATCACTTCCCTTCATCTGGAGGTGATCCTCCTAGCGATGCATCCCAGCATCCTGTTGGCCTTGGCTGCTGCCCTCTTACGTGTCTCTGAGTTGTTCATCTTGACATCCACCACCACCCCCAGGTCCTTCTCAGCCATCGAGACTTATAACATTCCCCCCCCCGGGTGTAGACTTGGCCTGGGTTTCTGGCCCCCAGGTGGAGTACCTTGCATTTCCTCAATTTGGACCTCAGCTTCCACTTTCTAGACCATCTTTCCAGAGCCTCCAGGTCCCCCTAGGGCCACCCCCCTCCTCCCCATCCACCACCACCCCCAGTTTTGAGTCATCCGTAAAGAGACTCATCTCACTCCTGATTCCAGTCCTTATGTCAGAGACATAGGCGTTGAAGAGGAGGGGCCCAAGGACTGATCACTGTAGGATCCCACTAATGACCCTCCTTGGGGATGAGACTATCCCGACAACTACGACCCTCTGGGTCCTGTCCTGGAGCCAATTGCCTATCCATCTGATTATCTGGTTCCTCACCCCCATTTCTCCCAGCTTATCCAACAGGCCCACATGAGGAACAGAGTCAAATGCCTTGCTGAAGTCTAGAAAGAGGACGTCCACTGGTCTACCCAGGTCCAAGGCACTCATCACCCAGTCATAGAACTCCACAAGGTTTGTCTGACACGATTTCCGGATGAATCTCTCTCCTTACTTTCTGCCTGTGTGCCCTTTAAGCTCCTGATTGTCCTGTTCTGAGACAAGAATATCCTATATTTCTCAGTAGACCGCTTATTTGCTCAGAGGCAGACCTCCAGCAGCAAGAGGGGACTGGAGAGCTACTCTTGCCCTTCTAGGATGGTGGGTCTTTGGTGGTTCTGTGATCACTCACTTCCTGCTCCCAAACAGGAAGTTCCTGTTGTCAGTCAAATCCTGTGCCTATAAAAATAGAACTAGCTTTGGGTGGGGGGGGAGGGAAGGATGGCAATATAGTCCCAGTAGAGAAGTTCAGTCACACAGCAGTCCTTTCTCCTGGTGTCTTCTGCCAAGCTATTAGCAGAATCTTTCTAAGGCAGTCTTTAAATGTAGCTTCCTTCTAGCTAAGCCACTCCTCCTACTTACTAGATCTTTCTACAAGTAATTTAAACCTCACAGCAGTTAAGTCCTTTCAATCACCTGAGATTTACACATAGATAACTGTTCAGATACCCATTCAGTTTAGTTAACCCAGACAAACACACACTTTTTTTTTGTTTAGTATGTTAGTTTTTTTTTACTCTAAATTAAAGGTCCAAGTACAAAAGTTCTTCTACTTTAGTCCCAGTAGAGAAGTTCAGTCACACAGCAGTCCTTTCTCCTGGTGTCTTCTGCCAAGCTTCACAACTCTTACTAGGACCCCTCAAATGAGGGATGATGCCCTGTGGATGGTATTCTGTCTGTAACCATACTAGTAAGAAAGACATTTTTCGACATCCACACACAGGACAACAATATTCTATTAAGCAACATATAAATTGTACAATGTAGGGTGTAATATATGTATTACAGTGCCCCTGCGACCACTTATATGTGGGGCAGACTACATGAGCACTCAAACACATATACAAGAGCATAAAGGAGATATCAGATGGCAGGAAGAAAAATCACAGGTGGCAAACCACTTTACGGAGCAGGAACACACAGGAGCCTCACTCAAGTTTTGGGGACTTGAACAAATACACAAACCCTCTAGGGGAGGGGACTATCAGAAACTGCTGGATCGAGAAGAAATAAAATGGATCTTTCAATTACAAACACTAGAAAGAAACATTGGACTGAATAATGACACAAATTGGAATGCCTGTTGGTGATCAGATGAACTAAAAAGACAAAACAAAGTTTTTTCTAGGGAATAATGTGCACACTAACTAATATAGGAAAGTAATAGTTTACATAACCCTTGAGCTACAGTGCATCAAATATGCCAAACATATGCCAGAATACACATCTTAGTATATATAGTACACAAAATAAGTAATATAAATAAATAAGACAAAAGACAGACTGAGTACTCTGAGAAAGCATCCGATACAAGTACGGCTGCTCACTTTAGTACACAAAGTATATAAAAGACACAAAGAAATAAGCAATCTAGCATGTCAACCACATTCAGTTCACACAAGTAAAAGAAGCTTCGCAAGAGCAAATTACCCTCAAAAACAAAAGAAGAAATAGTAGAGTAATGGATAAGCAGTTCCCAGAAGGATCTTAAAAGAATATGGACAACCCCTTCCCTTCCTTCCCTTCCCCCAAACCCTAGTAATCCCAAGAAAATAATATTCACAAAAATATAATAAAGAAAAGTAAAACAGTAAACATGGTATAATGTAGAATATTGCAAATTTTATACCAACACCCTACGGCTCAAAAGTTTAAAGAATGTAAGGAGAAATGCTAATAATCAGCATAGTTTTAAGGATCTGCAGTCTCAGCATGGCCTGATCGTATAAAGGGTTGCTAAGCAACCCGGAGCAAAGTTCTTCAGGCCTTAACACTCGCGGGAAAGATCACGCGATACAATTGGGCCAAGAGGTTCAAGAGCAAGAGAGGCAACCCCTTGCACACAAGCAGGTGTAACTGCAGAAACAAACTGCCAGGAAGCTTGAGCGAGACACCATCACGCAGTAGGAGAAAAGGAAAAGTTTTTTGAATACCTAAAGAGAGCTAGAGAGATGCTACATGAGTATTAAATCACAAGGCACTAAAAAGAATTCACTTTGCACACAGGTATCAAGAAAAATACCGAGTAGGAACAAAGAATCAAGAAACCAAAAGTTCCAAGAGGACATAGGAACTGCTGAGGTAAAAACTGTCAAGACTATCATTTCAGAAACAGGGGAAACAAGTAAAAACAAGTAATGAGGGGTATGCAGCATATATGATTAAGCACCTGAAACAATGCATGATTTGAATACAGGTGGATAAACGGAAGAAACAAGCAAACAAGTCAGTTCAGGAGGAAAACTTGTAAACTAAGTTTAAATCAAGATATGAACGTCTGTATGAAACATAAACAGCCATAATAATGTAAGAAGGGGCATAATAATCAGACTGAGGGGGTAAAGTAAGAAGAAACCAAATGGCACACTAACTTTAATTAATCAGAAATTGAAATAACATAAAACTTTGGTGCCAGGGTTTCCTAAGGTCAGTAAAAAAAGTGGAACAGGCTTATTAGCAGCAATAATTTGAGTCTGGGTAAGCAGAATAACAGCACTACTGAAGCGTGCGGATTTTCTAACTGCTATGAATGATTTTTCAGAAAAAGTAAAAGATTTAGCATACAGCATGCTCATCAGTAGTGCGAGAAGATGACACAGTGGCAAGAGTGTATATTACTAAACAAGTTTATGTGTATAATAATTAATTGAATGTAAACAAATGAGATAAATACTTAAACAAATGTGTTATATATTTTTTGCAGAAAATAAAAGAGAAGAAGCCCTTTGAAAAAGCACATACGTGCGAAATGTCAGGGCAACAAAAAAGGATTTTAATAAAGTGTTTGGAAAACTGAACAACAGCCCTAGTGGCGTTTTGTTCCCCAACATACATGTCTAAACACATCAAGTCCCACCTAAAGTGGTACAGACTGCAGATACTCTGAACTCCTTCACATATCACCTTAAAACATTAAAATAATCAGGCTTACCTCACAATGTGTGGACGGTAAAGTCGATTTATTGCACATCTCAACGCAAAGTAAAATTCATTGCTAAAAAGCAGGTCGAGGTATCCAGAGTGCAGTGACAGTTGAAAATGACAGATAAATAAAATAATTTTCCATCGGCACTATAAAAGTGCTCCTGAATTTAAATCGGATCAAGCAGCCCAAAGTGCAACATGTGTACCAAAGGTCCTGAGGAAGGCTTATGCCCAAACGTCAGTGTACGTGCATACACCCTTTGGTACGCATGCTGTACTTTGGGCTGCCTGATTTGCTTTGAATTCATTGTTTTAAACTGTCACTGCACTCTGGATACCTCAACCTGCTTTTTAGCAATGAATTTTACTTTGAGTTGTGATGTGCAATAAATTGACTTTACACTCCACACATTGTGAGGTATGCCTGGTTATTTTAATGTTTTAAGGTGATATTTGGAGGAGTCCAGAGTATTTGCAATGTGTGCCACTTTAGGTGGGACTAGCTATGTCCCATTAGCTTACTGTTTGATGTCTGTTCTCTGTTAGTGTGCCGCAGCCCAAGCTAGCAGCACTAGTGTGAGCCCCTTACCACCACCCTGATTCTGTACATATTAAACCATCACTGCCAGCAGATTTGTCTGTTTTTTAAGTGTTTCAGTAGTTTATGAACTTCCTTGATGGTGACTTCTTTTAAATAGAAAAGGGAATTATTTGACTCTGAGTTTGACTTGGGTAAGTCTGTAGGGTGCTCCCCTTTGGTAGCAGCATACCTAAATGTTTCTAGCTTGCAAAAATGGTCACTGAACAAGTCTGGTACTGTCTTTGGATCTTCATGCTTAGTACCACTGACTTCAACCTACCATCTGAGTCATGCTGACACTTTAATATTCAATGACATAGAGAGTTATATAGTATGAGTAGTGGCAATATTTTGACTGCCTGTACATAGTTTAATTTGGTATAGTCACGAGGGCGTGGCCTGGAACCGACGGTAATGGCTTCTTAGAGCTTTAGCTCCGTCCTAGCCTGGCACATAATCATTTACAATCCACCGTTATGTCGGACTGAACCTATTTTACAGCAACTGAAAACCCTTCCCTACCTCTGCCACTCTGATCCTGATGGTTTTCAGTGTCGGAGTCATGGTACATCGGTAATATCCTTGCAAGATAAGCTGGGAGCCACGCAGTCCAGTTAGGCCACAACAGCCTGAGTGTAGGGTTAGTCAGTTCATCCGTGACTTCACTCTCCATACTTTTGGCACCCGACTATAGTGCAACGGGTCGCGAATCCTAGATAGCGGTGGACACTGGACAATGGAGGGTGAAATACATCAACACCTCCTTCTCCCTGAATATATATCCACACCATCAGGAGGAATGGATGCGCCAGAAGCCAACGCGCAGGGGGCCTGCGGGCAGCAAGCGCCTGTAACCTATGAACAGGCCTAGCTGGGAGACATTCTTTCTAACATTACAAAAATGTTAGAAGCCCAACTGACAAGGGTGGACAGCATTGGGACATCCCAGGCAGGAAATGTAGCCGACATTCGGTGGCTGGAGGACAAACAAAATGTCCTGGAACAGAGAACAGAGGAACTTGAGAGGCAGCATATTACAGTACTACAGCGCCTGAGGGACCATGTAGTTAAACTCTCCCATCTTTGGTACAGGGCTGAAGATCAGGAGAATGGGGATGCAGGAATAACATAAGAATCCTAGGGGTTTTGAAAGGAGCTGAAGGGCCAAACATGGAGCACTTTGTTAATGAATAGATACCCCTGCTGCTGGGGGATAGATGGGGTAAACCGATTGGAGTGGAGAGAGCGCATAGGATTACTGGCAGACCAGACTCTAATGCTCCAAGAACCATAATTGCATATCTGTTGAGGTACTTGGTTAAAGAGAGGCTGCTCCGAGCTACCAGGGACATAGGAGAGATCACTTGGAGAGGAGCTACCGTATCTTTCTATCGGGACTTTTCTCAAGTGGTAGCTGCCAGAAGGAGACAGTATGGTCCCATTAAAAAATGTTTGCAAGATAACTCTTTCCAATACAGATTTAAAAAACTTACAGCACTGCATCTGTATAAGGAGGGGAAGGCCTTCCTAGCAGAGTCACAGAAGAAAGCTGAAAAGTAGATTAATCAACACTGGCCAGGCCTTACTCCTAGAACTACATCTTCCAGATGTCTCTGGGCTTCAGGGGACTGTATGGGCAGGGGAACAGCTAGTAAGGAGAAACAGTTTCTGGGGGAAGACAAACACAACTGGCCTGGTACTGCAGCATCAATGTCCTCCACTCTCACTATGCAGAACCAGTCAAGAGGCCTAGGGTTTCAACCAGTTAACAACCTACAGACTGTTGACAGGCCCTCCCTCCCTCGCAGAGCTAGAAATTGCAGATAAGCGAGAATGGATCAAACAGCCCACTACCACTTGAAACCGCCAACGCTCCAGAAGCCCAATGCAATCAAATGCCAGTAACCTGTCTACTTCTCCTCCTGCCAAGCTTTCTCGGGCAGAAGCAGTATCACCATCAGGAATGGCCAAGCAAGACTTTTCAGACCTTGAGCCCAATGAGCCCATGGAGGCTGCCACCCCGCTGGACTGGGCTGCAACTGTGGAGGAAGATGAAGCAGAGCAGGCACTGGTGGCTGGCCTGCTGAAGCCTGGAAATAAATCATTCGCAGAAGCACTGGCTGCCCCTCCCCGGCCTAACAGAACTGAAAAGATTCGGATGGAAGATCAGGGCACTCCTGGCACAGATGGCTGACTTGCAGGACATTTAAACATTGGCTAAGTCCCTCTTGATATGACTCTTTTACTGTTTGTGTCCAAGGTCTCTCTCCCCTGTATGGAGCAATTAAGGCACACAATGGGTAGCACGTGGATCACAAAACTTCCGCTGTTGCGCCCCCCCCCCCTTAAGTCTATAGTAAATTCCTGATGCCTTAATGTAAGCCCACCTAGCTAGGGATTAGTGCTTAATTCTCAAGTCAGAAGAACCCTCACCTATAACACAGGCTTCTTTAGCGGAAGTGGATATACACCGCTAGTGGCTTCCCTTTCCTCTCTGTGCAGGTGCAAACCTGGAGATATTTGGAGGCCACTTAATCATTAACTTAAACTAATAATCACCTAGAATCTAAATATATTGGCCCCCTTATCCCTTCTCCAAGGCTCTCAGCCATGAAACCCAGAATTCTCAGGCAGTACATAGAAGTTTCCTCCCGCCCTGTGTCTGCCTAACATGGGGAGGATATCCCACCCACCCTCTTCTCCCCTATCGTTACCCTCTCCAGTTACTTAATGTTTTTGGATATTTCCTATTGGCATGTTGTCGTTAGGGTTTACCTGGACCTGTGGATCTAATTACAAATGGGTCTGCAAGGCCAGGTAGGGACGGATCACTCACTTTGGCTGTGACCTCTCCCCTTTTCTTGGTGCTTGAAGCAGTGTGGCTCAGAGCATAGAGGTGCTCTCTCGCATGTTCACTTCAGCATCATTAGCTGGTTTATACAAATTATTTGGTGTGTTTACTGTTTCACAGTTATTTTATTGCGTGCACTGCTTATTGCGACTCTAAACCAGATTAACACGTATTCCTTATTATTTTCTTATCATATAGCCTGATTTCTCCTACTTAACTAACACTGCAGCAGTCCATCTCCTAGCTTACTCTATGCACCTGCTCACTTTTCTATATATTAGGCCAGATGCCCTACTGACTGAACCAACAAACAAGTGACTCTTCTCCTTCTACCTGTTATTAATTTCTGTTTCTCCTAGTGGGTGAGCACTCCTTTTGCTGGTGTCCCCTTTTGGTGGATAATGATGGCTAGTAGCTCCTCGCCTATCCAATGCTGGAAATGTGTCTCCTGGAATGTCAAGGGGCTTAATCATCCGGCTAAATGCACAAAAGTACTCCAGTTCTTAGAATCTATGGGTGCAGACATAGCTCTGCTTCAGGAGACACACCTAATGAGTAGAACTGTTCAGTGACTTCAAAAGCTTCAAAAGGGTAGGCTTATTGGTTGCTAGCTGTGCCACTACCAAGTCTAGAGGAGTTGTTATTTTACTCTGCAAAGCCTCGCCATGGGTGATAGAGGACAAGTGTACTGACTCTCAGGGAAGGTGGGTTGTGGTCCGACTCTCCTGTCCAGGGGGCAGGGTAGTGATAGCAAATGTATATGGTCATAACACTGACCCAGGAGACCTTTACCCTGATATTAGCCACACCTATACCGAATTAACGACTGGGTTTTCTGATATACTGATCTTGCTAGGCGGGGACCACAATCTAGTTTGACATCTTTCTTGATAAGTCTCTCCCAACCCCACAAACCCACCCTAAAGATCTAGCCGGTCTGACTGAGCTGATGGGGGAATGGAGATTGTCCGACCCCTGGAGGAGGAACAACCACAAAGGGCGTGATTATTCCTTTTATTCGGCAGTTCACCTTCCCCATAGCAGGCTAGACTTCTGGCTAGCCAACTACATAGCAACGCCTGGGATCACAGACACCACGATTTGTAGCATAATAATTTCTGATCATGCCCCTTTGTCCATTATGTTCTCCCCACCAGGCCAAGGAGCGCTGGCTACCAGATGAAGATGCAACCCATTATTGCTCCAGGACAAAGCCTTCTAATCTTTTATAAGAGAAGAGACTCACGCATACTTCTCGCTTAATACTTTGGATGACATCTCAGCCTCCATGATTTGGAAAGTTTTTAAAGCTGTCATCCAGGGGACAGTCATCTTATACACAGCTGCCAAAAATAAGGCAGAGATGGAAACACTGCCTCGATTGCAGGAGGAACTCATAAATCTGGAGAGGCAGTTCAAACTTTCATCACAACACCCTCTCAAATCCTCCCTGCTGCCCAAGATCACAGGCCTGAAATACCAAATTAACTCATTGCTACATAAGAAGGCAGAATGGCAGCTTCTCCGTGCTAAACATAAGTCCTGGAAGGGGGGAGACAAAGAGGAAAAACTGCTAGCCTATTGCTTATGCAAGCAGCAAGCCTCATCCAGAATACTTGTGCTTAAAAACAAAGAGGGCAAGGTGGTTTCCTCGCCTTGTGAGATTAAGGAGATGATGCGATCATATTATCAGACGCTGTATCAGACCCAATCCAGGTTATCACCAGAGGAACTCTCTGTGCATATGTTGGTGTTTTGTAAAGGGGTCTCTCTTCCTAAACTCTCGCAAGCGAATTGCAGTGCTCTAGATGCCCCTATCTCTTCCGAGGAGCTTCACACTGCTCTTTCCCAGATGGCGAAAGGCAAATCCCCAGGACTGGATGGTATGACAGTAGAGCTCTACCAACTCCTTGAGAATGATATCATCACCCCACTGCTATGAGCTCTTCAAGAGGCTCAAGGCGCAGTCCTACTCCCGCCCACTATGCGAGAGGCCCTTGTGACGTTAATTCCCAAAAAGTCCTCTGATGCCCTGCATTGTGCCAATTTTTGGCACATTTCACTGCTGTCAGTAGACACCAGATTGCTAGCTAAAGTGCTTGTGAACAGGATGACCCAGGTGCTCCATAGGTTAATACACCCCTCACAATCTGGTTTCTCAAAGGGTAAGTTGGGGGGGAGAAAATCTACATCTAGTTCTCAACCTGAAATGGCTAGCGCTCCACTCCCAGACACCAATGGCTGCATTTGCAATCGATTTTTTCAAAGCGTTTGACTCCCTACAGAGGAACTACCTCCATGAGGTCCTCAACCTGTATGGATTTGGCACCCACTTCCACTCATGGGTCTCTACTCTATACCACCTGCCCACAGCCAGAATTGTCACTAACCGGGATATCTCTTCCCCTTTCCCCTACAAAGGGGGACTAGGCAAGGATGTCCCCATTCTCCTCTTGTATTTCTCATAGCCCTCAACCCTCTGGTCAGGAAGCTCATTGATACTCCTGATATCATAGGCATTCCTGTTAAAAATAGGACCTTCCTAGTCAACGCATATGCTGGTGATATGTTACTTACACTGTCCAACCCAGAGATCTCTCTTCTCCCCAGTTTTAAAGGTATTACAGGACTATGCCTATATCTCCAGCTTAGTAATAAATCAAAAAAAGACAATTCTTTCCCCGCTGAACTCTAGGTGTGGTAGAGACTGCCTAGCAGGCAAGGACATTCCTGGGTCCCTCAAGGTTTCTTCTGCCTGGGGATCTTTATCTCCTCAGCATGGAGCGACATTGAAAAGGCGAATTTCTCTCCACTCCTAATGACCCTGACAGCTAAGGTTCACCATTGGTGCAGGCTTCAATTATCTTTAAAGGGCAAAGTAGAAGCAACATGCATGTTCATACTACCAAGAATATCATACCTGCTGAATAACCTCCCAATCACTCTGTCCCACAAGTTGTTCTCATCCCTAGACAAACTTATCTCCTCCCTCCTATGGGAAGGCAAAGCGGCTCACTAGGGACGAGCAAAACTAAGGGCTCACTGGACTAGGGGTGGGCTGGGACTCCTTTGGTTCTTAGGCTACTATCTAACATTTTGAATGGCTCAAGCTACCACCTGTTTTTTCTCTCTGGTTTCTCATCCTCCGCAATGGGTTCTTCTAGAAGCTACCCTTGCATCGGACAGCTCTTTGTTCACCCTACTCGTAAGCAAGAAACTCTGGAAACCAGCTTACTCCAATTATGATGAAAACTTGCAACACATGGCATTGAGCAGTGACCATCACTGGTATCCCAGGTATGGCAAGATGCCCTCCGATCCTATATGTCCCTCTTTGGAACAACAGGCTTATCATGGTAAATCGCAAATCACTGTACTGGCCACATTGGGACAGAAAAGGGATCCATACTATGCGTGATCTCCTCCTCCCATATAGCAGAACCCTGATGTCATTTGAGCAATTAAAGGGCTGTTTTGATTTACCAAACCAGGACTTTTGGTGCTATCTCCAGATGAGAAGCACACTTCAATCTCTCCTGCTCAAACACACAGATGAGACCACTTGGGGTTGTCTAACCACACTACACAAGCCGAGACACAGCCAGGGTCTGGTGGGAACCCTTTAGAGAGTGATAAGAGATGCACAGCCAGACACAACCTCAACATGCCGTATAGCATGGGAGAGTGAGCTCCAACACCCGATTTCTCAGCAGAGATGGTCTGCATGTTTAAAGGGAGCACACACAATGTACGAAGATGCCAGGAGCCAGCTGATACAGCTGAAAATTCTTCTTAGATGGTATAGAACACCTGCCTTGCTTGCTAAATTAAAGGTACTGAACCATGACAAATGCTGGAGGTGTCAATCCTCTCCGGCTCACTTACTCCATATCCTTTGTACATGCCCTGCACTTCACAAATTTTGGTCCATAGTCTTGAAGAACTGTTCCAAACTTGTGGGCAAAACAATTCTTCTCTCTCATGGCTCCCTTTTGTTAGGAGATGACTCTATATTAGACCCACTATCAGGTCCACTCAAAGCGTGGACTCTGACTGCCATTCTGGAAGTGAAAAGGGCTATCCTGATGAGATGGAAACAACCCACTGCCCCCTCAGTTCCTGTCTGGTGAGCAGCTCTGGCCAGACTAGTGATCTTTGAGAGACTCACAGCGGTAGGAAAAGGGTGTCTCCCAAAATACTACAAGAAATGGGATGCATATCTGCACTCACATATCTGTACGGTTCCCCCACACCCCCAGTCAATCCTCCAATGAGGTAATCTCCCCTTTTCTATTACCCATTTTATCTTGGTGCAAATTAGAGTTCTCACCTCATTGATAGCTATATTCGTACTCTACCTATCATTCTTATTCCTCACTCACTACTACACGACTGCTGTAAGCACTAGTGTATCTATAAATTGGCACAGAGAAGATTATTACTACTTGTATAGAAAGGTTTTATTCTAGTTAATGGTTGTTACCTGTACAGTAACCTATATTCTGGGAATTGTCTGTTGACATATAATGATAATTAGCTTTAAGTTACACAGGTTTTCTAAGATCTGCTGTTTATTAGTCTGTGGAGAGATATATCACTTATTTGTTCTCCTTTTACAATCAATGTACCAATGGTTGGATCTACATGTATGTCTGAAGCTATGATTTTTTCTTGTCCCTGACTGTGCTGTATGAAAAAAGAAAATCAATAAACTCTTATATGATAAAAAAAAAAAAAAATTTGGTATAGTCACTCCCATGCTATAAAGGGTGGACATGATGCATCATATGACCCTTCCGTCACCATAACGTTATGTTACTGCATGCAACCATTTATCACTGCATGTGCGTGCCTGTGTGTCTTACAGAGTGATCATTCTGTAAAGGGCACTTCATCTGTCTGATTAACATCCTGATTCTCAGAAATAAGCACAATGTCCGGAATCACAGCCACACCAATGCGCTGAGTTTCTCAGTCTCAAGTTAGCAGGCGGAGGAGACCGCTTTCCAGAACAGCTGGTCATCGGACAGGTCAGAGGGAACCAGAGAGCGGGAATAGTAAACAACACCCAGGATGTAGTTAACAAGCATATCCTCACTACTGGTAAAAAGGTCAGACTCCCCTTCTTCAGACCTTCCCCAAAGTTGCATGATGAGCTTAGAATGTGAAAATGTCTTCTCATGCAAGAGCAGGACAGGAGCCAAAGGGAAATAGCTTAGCGTGTCAGCGTCCTGAGAACTGGCTTCAGTTGTGCTATTATATGACATCATGGCTGAGCAGCTGGAGCTGTCTGTGGTGACATACTGCTCTGAGTCTTGGCTCACACAGCAGGCATGTGCAGGGAGGGCTTCATGACTTTTGCCTACTAAACAACAGCAAAGGGCTTTGGCTGGAATAGAGTCCATTAACGCACCCGACCTGCCCAGGTTCGTGACCCTTCCCCCAACAATCTGAACAATGGTTGGAAGGGAAGTTGTCTCCACTCTTGAATTTAGGACTCTGTGTTCATTTTAAAAATACATTTTTCTTAAAGAAACAGTACCGGAGAGCTTTAAGCTGCTGTTGCCCCATCTGACTCAACTATGTTGTGGTTCAGAGCCACACCTATAAATCACTTACTGTTCAGTTACAGCTGTGCACACTGCTGCTGTTGTTGAATCACATCTGCTGGAGACGCTTAGAAACAATCAGCCAGAAACTGGGATGGTTCTCCAGCCTTTTTTTTATTTTATTTATTCATTTATTGAGCTCTTGGATTAAATCTTTTGAGTACAAGCTCATTACATAGGTTATATGTCAAGAGTATTACAACAGGTGATACAATGGGTTGATATGGAAAGCAGAATACACTAATACATGAAGGAGTACACCACAGGCACTAACACAAGTTAGATTACAAAAATAACGGAGGTGTTGGTACCTAAAGGTTTGTCTACTCCCTGGTCAAATGCCCTGCTGACCATTTTACAATTATTGTCTGGTCATCTTAAATAATAAATCTAAATGAATAAAGGACAGTGTCTGATGCTCTAGGGAACCCTCTACCAGGATCTCTGAGTGGCCAGTTCCAAACGTATAGTGCGTTAAAGGCACAGGCACTGCCAAACAGAAATAGTTAATAAACACTCTGTGCTGGGCAGCAGGACCCTTTGCAGTTTAAATGTAAATTAAATGCCATTGTTTATTGTGTCTTTCCTGGTTAAACATTACAATTTAGTGTCTCACTAGCTAGCTAACTAACTAACCAACTAACTAAGCCAATAACTAACACCAGTCCCTTGGGGACACACCTAGAAATGAGCTGTCACAGTTGAGTGTGCTTTTGTGGGTCAACATTACAAGTAACTAACTAACTAACTGACTAACCAACTCAGGTCACTTGTAATGTATCCCCCAGAGGCACACATCTGTTGCAGCTTATTGTGCCTTTTAAACAAACAAGGAAACAAACAAGTAAACATACAAAAACAGGGCCCATGTAGCCCCTGGGAAACAAGTGGAAATGAGTTGTCACAGTGTACTGTGCCTACCATGGTCAAACATTACAACTAATCAATTGGTCAATCACTTAGTCAATCACTCAATCAATAACACAGGTTCCATCTAAACCCTCCTCGTGGGACATACCTGGAAACAAGCTGTCACAGCTCATTCTGCCTTTCCTGGTGAAACATCACAAACCAATCAGTAAATGTATAAAATGATCAAATCGATAAAACAGGCCCCATGCACCCCCCCCGACATACCTGGAAACAAGCTGTCGAGCTCATTGTGCCTTTCCCGGTGAAACATTACAAATAAATAATGAAATAAAACAGATCCCATGTACCCCCTCCTGCAGAACATACCTGGAAACAAGCTGTTACAGCTCAGCGTGTCTTTCCTGGTCAAACATTACACTGAGAATAATGTATAGGAATTGGTGTATGAGTTTTTTTTTCATGCAGCCAAGGTATATGCAATCTTTAAACCTCAAGAGAGAAGCTCAAGAGGTTTATAAAGACAGTGCACACTAAGGGTACATAAAAAAGGAATTCACACCAGTTCTCATATTTTATTTATTTTTTTTTGCTCACGCCTTCTTCCTCTCCATGGTTCACCTGAACCTCTGACTCACAGCAGGAGTTGGCCCGAACCCGGGCCCAGTCCTCAGCCCCCACCCCACCTCGGATCACCCCCCCCCGTGCGGGGAAGCGGAGAGGGGGAGGGACTGCCTCCCCTACTTATGCCATGTGTCAGGCCTCTGACTGACCCAGACCATACCACACCCCTACCAGCCCGTCATCCAGCAAACTGTAGGGACAGTTTCCGTTTTTTCTTCCTGAAGCTCCTGAGGATGCCGGCTCCCACGGGGGTCTGTGGAGACATGTGCATGTCGAGATGTGATGCCGCTCCAGACCCTAGCTGACGTCCTCCCCACCCACATGGTGCTCCCAACTGCACTGCCACCTGTGTTCACCCAGGTGGCGCTGTGCAGCAGAAATGGCACAGTTCTCATATTTTATTTTATATATTAATATGTCCCCCAGAGACACTCATTGTGGGATAAGAGTGGTTTCACATGCATTCTGCTCAAGAGAGAGAACAGCGTAGCTGATATAGCTGAATAGCTATAGCCCCATACATGTAGAACTGTCAGCAAAGATAATGTTAGTACAGTGAGATAGCCCCCCTCCCCTGATCCTATTCCCATCCTATTACTCCCTACATAGAGTGCCTGCAGACCCATTCCATACCTCAGGTCATCAAAAAGCTGTTTTTCAGGATGGTGCTGAGTGCTGGGATGGCTGCTCGACTCATACATGGAAAGTTGAAGCCAGGCATTACAAGTTCAAATTTAAGTATTTAACTTTGGAAAAAAGTTTTAAATATAGTTCATTTAGCTAATCGGGCAGGCAACTTTCCGGAATGAGTTGCCTGCCAGACATGTAAAATGGTGTCAGCAGCTCTTTAAGGCAATTGAAAGTAAAAGTGTCTGAGGCCGGAGTGGTAGCCTAGTGCTATTAGTAATTTGGAGGGCTGGTAGGTAGAGGTATGGCCTATAGTCTCCAGGGTAGCTGGTACAGACCTATAGGAAATGGAGGTAATACAATATAACTTTGAATGCATAGTCTTTATGTGCATAGTCATTTAAGAGGATTATTACAAAAGTTACTGTTGTTATTTTAGTTATTTGGTGCTGTGTTGGTCATGCTAGTGTAACAGCTAACTAAAGTGTTTACCTTTATTTCTCTTGAAAACTGTGTCTGAGAGGCTGCACAGTGGTCCAGTGGGTAGCAATCTGTGCTCCCACACTGGTGACATGGACTTAGGAGTGGACTTGGGAGCTGGGTAGGGCAGGCCAGAAGGGTGGGTAGGTGCTGACGCATGGCAGCGCTTCTAACTCGGGGAGGGAAGGCATCAGGGTCTGATGCTGTGACTACCCCTGCGGTGGGCCAGGGAGCTTGCTCCTCTGTGGGGGCACGTCAGCACCGTGGAAGGTCAGCTGTGGGCTATACTTGATGTCAGGGAGGTGTGGGAGCAAAAAGCAGAAAAATATTGGAACCAGCGGATGAAGCCTGTCTCGTTCCCTGACCTGTACTGCCACCCAGACCTGTCGACTCTTGATATAGGATTCTGGGTGGGGGAGGATGGACATACTTCCATTGGCCCCTCCACGGGGGGAAATCCATGAGAGATTCAAGCTGGTAAGTCCTGGGGGAGGCAAGTGCTGGTCGAGGGGCTGGGCTGGGCTGGGGCTGAAGGCAGGACCAACTCCACAGGATAAAAATACTTACATGGATAAAAAAAAACTGTGTCTTAGTTATACATCAAGGCTGTCCATGTCTCACAATTCCTGCTGTCTTCAGAGTCAATCCAGTACAGTGCCTTCTCTCCACACAGGCTTCCACAACTAGCTGATTGGGGAGTTAGCCAAGCATACCATCCCAGTGCACCCAATTCAGAGCTTATGGCTAGAAAGGGAAGTAAAATAAATTAAGGTAGGTCCTGTTTTTAGTTGATTGTGCTTGCTGTTACTGTGGTATCACAAGGGGTGTCTGGGTTGTTACACCTGAGACCACCATGAAAATGACATGCTGCTTTTCATAGGTTTACCCTGGTTGGAGCAATTTTGAATTAAATGAATCAATAAATTGAGGTCAGACATGAAAAACTGAGCTGTGGGGTGACAATCAGATTTGGGGGGAATAATGGTTAGACATGGGCTTGTTCAATGGCTAGATTAGTGTGCTTTCTCTTCAATATAAACCTCAAAATGCACCACAGAGCATCAAAAAACTGAGAACTTCTGGGGAACCTTGGCAGCCAGCAGATACCCAGCCATTTGTTCAGCACTCCCTGGCAAAAATAAAAGTTGTCTCCTATGATTGTATTTATGAAACATGTAGCTCTGAGAGAAAGGCAATGCCATAAAAAGGGTGGGAACGAACACATTCCCGTTACAGCACAGACAGCTTGCCAGATAAGAGTGTGTGGGCCCAAGATTTTAAATTCTCATAGTTGGAATGTTTCCTTCTTTAGTGGTTACAAATCATTTCTCATCTTTTCCTGTCTCAGTGTTTCGCTTTCCCTCTCCGGTTCTCTTCTTCGCTCCCCCCCCCCCCACACTCTCTTTCTGTCTTGCTGTCCCTCCCTTATTCTTTCTGTCTCTCTCCCCCCACTCTCCTCATTCTCTTCCTTCACCCCCCAATTTGTTTCAGAGAGGGAGCCAGGGAGGCTATTCTTCACTGTTCCAGACACACAGTCACAAAGAGGTCAGTTGTCGTAAGGGGACAGAGTCAGCTGTTCCTGTGTAGCTGATAAGGGTTTAGGTGGAGCAGGGAGCCCTGCTTAGTCGGGAAACCCTACAAAATCTTAATGATAAACACAGCTCTCAGAGAAGAATAGTGCTGCATAAAGCCTGACCTCCCCTCCACCAATGTCTCTGTGTTCCCAGGTTGGATTGCACGGATTCTGGCACTAAATAAGAATGGTTCTGAACTTTGTTCACTGAGGCTTAATGCACAGAATCTGATGTGACACAACAACACATCTGCTGAAATAAACAACGTGTGTCTTTTTTTTGTGAAGGTTCCCATTTTAACTCTACCAGGACATCTCATTCTGAAGTGGGGCTTAACAAGATGCAGGAAAGAAGGGGCCAAAGGAGGGGTGCATATTAGAGAGAGGAAGGAGGCAAAAACAGAAGAGGCACACATTACAGACATGCATTTCTCAATGCCGAATTTTGCTATCATGCTGCTGTACTGGGTCCTGCTTGTACACATGTTTACTATATATTTACGCAAGATAGGCCAGATGAGATGTTATATGTCATTTGCAATGGGGTCCTGGTTTTACACAGTTTTATATTGCATTTACCCAGGATAGTAGAGGTGAGATGTGATATCTCATTTTTATGTTTGCTTGCACGCATGTGCAAGAAACATAGTGCCATCATACGAGTTTTCTAGAGGTGTGTCAGCCTCTTCCAATTCAGTCAGTGTGTTTGCAGGCACAATCGCAGTGCGCCAATCACTGCTGCAGCTGTCTATGACAGCAGGAAAATGCAGTGGCATACAGTTGGAAGGGAGAGCTCTGCTTCAGTGAGCAGAGCTCCCCCCACACACACGCAAGCATGCATATTGCATGTTGATGCGCCCCCCATCGCCAAGACACCCTGTGTGGCCGACGGGTGCTCAATCCTCGCCGCTCCACGCCCCCAACAACAGCTGTCTAGGTGCCACGCTGGGAGCCCACCGGGCGTGGCAGCATGTTATGGCCGACGGGGTTCCCAATCCCCTGTCGGCTCCAGCTCCCAAACAGCTCTTTTCCAACTGCCACACTGGGAGCCCACCCCAGCATGGCAAACATCCCGCTGCTGCCTAAAACCTGTAAAGAAGAAAACCTTCCTCGCAGTCCCCCTGCCCCCACAACCCCACCCACCCACTGCGCACTCTGCCTCCCCACCCCCACCCCATACTTACCTCCGGAGCTCGGCGCGATAATCATCGGTGGACCGGGAACACGTCTGCACTCTTCAAAGCCGACCGCGAACTGAGGAAATGCCGGTAAGCTGTATAATGGAATAAATAGGGTTTTTTCAACTTTGTTGCATATCTCAGGCATTTTTGGGAATTTTGGGCCCACATTTTCAACATGGGTTTTGGGATCCCTCCTCATGAGTTCTTGCACTGTCATGGCGTTAATCGGGCCCGAAGGGTGATTTCTCAGTCACTGCATGAAATCACCTTTCAGGACCCATTAACAAAAATGACACTGCCAGTGTTCATAAGGTGGGATCTCAAAAAGCCTATGTTGAAAATTTGGTGAAAAAATTCCTAAAAATGACTGTTTTATGAGCGTGCGTTGCGCAGTTCCTACACATGCTCGTAAGTTTATGAATTTTCAATATTTTCATTCCAGATTTTCAGCATTGCCATTTTACCACACCTCCTTATGAGCAGTACAGCTGTCATTTTTCACATCTTACCCAAAACGTGTTTCCACCCATGTAGCCCACAATGGGGCAATCGGTGTGCTAAATCAATGTACGGGACACATTAAGAAAATCACAGTGACACTGTTCATGAGTAGGGGTCTTAAAATGGTTATGTTGAAAATTTGGTGAAAAAATTCCTAAAAATGACTGTTTTACGAGCGTGCGTTGCGCAGTTCCTACGCATGCCCGTAAGTTCGCAAATTTTCAATATTTTCACTCCAGATTTTCAACATTGCCATTTTACCACACCTCCTTATGAGCAGTACAGCTGTCATTTTTCACACCTTGCCCACAATGTGTTTCCGCCCATGTAGCGCACAATGGCGCAGTCAGTGTGCGAAATCAATGTATGGGACACATTAAGAAAATCACAGTGATACTGCTCATGAGAAGAGGTGTTAAAATGGCTATGTTGAAAATTTGGTGAAAAAATTCCCAAAAATGACTGTTTTAGGAGCGCACGTTGCACAGTTCCTACGCACGCTGGCAAGTTTGTGAATTTGTAATATTTGCACACCATATTTTCAACAGTACTATTTTACTGCACTTCCTTATGAGCAGTACAGCTACCATTTTTCACATCCCCCCAAAATGTGTTTCCGCACATGTAGCACACAATGGTACAGTCTGTGTGCGAAAACAATGTTTGAGACAGATTAAGAAAATCACAGTGACACTGGTCATGAGCAGAGGTCTTAAAATGGCTTTGTTGAAAATTTGGTGACAAAACTCCATAAAATGCCTGTGTCACGAGTGAGCATTGCGCAGTTTCCACGCACCCTCGTAAGTTCATGAATTTGTAATATTTTCAGTCCAGATTTTCATCAGTGGCATTTTTCCACACCTCCTTATGAACAGTACAGCTGTCATTTTCCACAACATGGCCGAAATGTGTTTTCACGCTTTCAGTGCAGAAATGCGTGGACGCTGTGGGAAATCATTGTTCGGGACAGATAAAGAAAATCACACTGACACTGTTCATGATTGGAGGTCCCAAAATGCCTGTGTTAACAATCTGCTGTAAAAAAAATCCCCAAACTAGTTACATTACTGGTGTGCGCTGTACAGTTTCTATGCACGCCATGACTTCACCAGTTTTTAAGATTATTGCACAGATTTTCAACATTGCTATTTTTACACCTCCCAATGAACAGTACCACTGTCATTTTTCACATCCTGTTCGAATGTGTTTTTGCACCTGTGGTGCCAAATGTCAGAGGTCGCTGTGCAAAAGCAGTTTTCGGCTAACAAACTGATATTGCCACTGTTCATGAGGTGGGGGGGGTCACAAAAAAAACATGTTGAAAATTTGGAGTGAAAATATCAATGAATGCCTGAGGCATTAGGGTTTCTGACCATAACACCCCACCCTGTAGAGAATCACAGGCATCAGGGGTGTGACTTGCGATTCTTGCCTGTGATGCTCATACCATTCCACCCCCACCCACACCCTGCAGCCAGTTAGACACATCAAGGTGTGTCTCGGACACTTCGGGCCCAAACTTCACCCCATTCTCCTATACCGCACTCATCTCACCATATTTCCTGATGGAACGGGGTGCGCATAAGGGCCAAAGACCCCAAGGCACAGTGACACTTGTCAGTATCTGCAGGGTAGGGTGTGGTGAAATGGCGTGGTCATTATGCCTGATGACCTAAAGGCACACCCCAATGCCTGTCACTCTCTGCAGGGTGGTGATGGGGTTGGCTTCAGTTCAATACTTCACTGCCATTCCTATTACGCAGCTCTGTAACTTCTACACTACCACTGCCAATGCCAGCAAGCAAACATTCGGCATTGACAAATGCTTGTTAATATTGTCCTGCTGTCATAATGAATTTTCCAGGACAGAGCATCTTAGTTAGATGCAACATTTCCTTTCCAATGGAGTTCTGCTGTAGGGTCCTGTTTTTATACAGTTTTGTAATATATTTACCCAAGATAAGCAGCTAAGACACAAATATCTATTTTCAATTGGGTCCTGCTTTGACACATTTTTGTACTACATTTACAGAAGACAGCACAGCTAAAATGCTATCTTGTTTTCCGTGGGATTCTGCTTTTCCCAATTTTACTCTGCATTTACTCAGGATAGCACTGCCAAGATGTTGTTTTCGATGTGGCCCTGCCTTTACCCATTTTTAAAATGTGTTTACCTAGGATAGCCCAGCCGAAGGGCAAGTTACATTTTCAGTGGCTCCAGCTCTTACAACGTATTTTTTTGAGAATGAAGCAGCAGAGATGCACAGTTCAGTGGGGGCTCTACTATACTGGGGTCCTGCTTTTACACATTATTTATTTATTTATTTATTGGAATCTCGGATAACACCTTTGAGCTAAAAGCTCATTTACAAAGGTTCCACGTCATAAGCAAATAGACAAGGTACGTAAACTTTACAAAGCAGATAGGGGTATATACAGCAGGCAAGTACATTATGGTACATACAGATACAGATTCAAGCAAGTACAGTTAAAATACATCAGGTAGGAGAGGTCAAGTTTATTGCAACAGTACTAAGAGCATGCCTACGGTGGACAAGCAATTTCTAGTGGTAGCTGAGCTTTAGAGCATGCAGGTAGAGTTATGGAGGGTCATAAGTGGTGGTGACCAATGGAGGGGGATGACAGAATAGATGAGAGCAGGGGGAGGGTGGAGACAGAGACAAGGGGTGACAGAATAAGGGGTTGAGTATTCAGAGGGTGGGATTGGATAGGAATCTACCCAGGGTTACTGTAAGTAGATGATAGGGCAGGGCTGGGTGATGTGGGGAGAGAGGATAAGGAAAAGGTTTTAAAGTGGGGGTAAGGTGAGGGGGAAACCAGGGGGGGAAGGGGTGAAAATTGTGGGGGGTTAGTATTTGTGAAGAGAAAGCAGGAAGGTGGTGGGGATAAAGAGGGGACATGGGGTAAGTGCTCAGTGGGGTCATACCAGGCAGGGGAGGAAGTGTGGGTGAATGGGTGGTTTTTAGATTGCATTTACCCAGGATAGGCCAGCTGAAAGGCAATATTTAATTTTCAGCAGGCTTCCAAATTTTGACTGCAAATTTCCAACACAGTCCTTTTTGTGACATGACTTTATGATCAAGACAGGTGGAATTTTTTTAAATCCCATCTGAAAGGTGATTTCGCAGTGCGACTGTGAAAAAATATTTTGAAAGGAATTTGAAAAATGACATCTATCACATTCATGAGGTGGGGTAACACAAGAAATATACTGAACGTTTGGGGCCAAAATCTGAAAAAATAAAGTTATTCAAAACACAGTTGTTTCTTTCACATTTTGATCCCAAAGTTTCAATAGTCTTTTTATGATCCCATGTTATGATCAAGACAGGTGAACTTTTTTAAATCCTGTCCAAAAGGTGGTTTCACAGAGGGACCCTGAGAACATGTTTCAAAGACGATTTGAAAAATGACACCCGTCATGTTCATCAGGTGGGGTAACAAAAGGGCTGTATGCACATTTGGGGCCCAAATCTGCAAAAATCAGTCATGAGAAAATGGTGAAAATATTCACTGTTTTCTCAAAACTGTTTTCTTTTGATATTTTAACCCCCAGTTTTTCTAAACACTGTCTTTTTATGACCCAGTCTTCCACAATCCTGTCTAGAACAAATCCTACTCTATGCTGATGGTGCTGTCATTCATGCCACCCAACAGGACCCCCACCTACTTCAAAACAAGCTTCAGAAGGGATTCACATCCATTGAAACATGGTTTAGTAGTCAAAAGCTGGTTCTCAACTATAAGAAAACCAAGTCAATGCTTTTCTGTGGCTCCCACAACAAACATAGGCTTCACCCCCTTAATATTACAAACTGCCTTGGTGTTGTCCTCGAACAGGTTCACTCCTTTAAATATCTGGGGATAACCATAGACAGCAACCTATCTTACAGCATCCACATAGATAGCATCACCAATGCTGCAAACACATGCGTTGGTCTCCTCTACAGGCACAGGCAATGCCTTACCTCGGATGCCTTAAGGATAGCAGTACAGAGCTCGGCGGTCTCTCTCATCAACTATGGTCTGATTATTTATGGCTGTGCAAATTACACAGCCCTCAGGCGTTTATCCTTGGCCCTAATCAAAGCCTGCCAACTCATCACAGGATCCCACCCTCTCACCCATACATGTGACCTCTATGCCCAAACAGGGTGGCTCCAGTTATCAAACCGTATCAAGTACCAAGCTTGTCTAATGGCTAAGAAAATTATGCTACGTCTTGCTCCCCCCCGGAGGCCAAAATCTTCTCCATACAGCATGCAACCCCCACCTCACCGGGGCTTCAGAAAATCAAATGCAGCACATTCCCTGGTGCCGCACCACACAGGGCCAAAGATCCTTTGCATACCAAGCTCCCAGCTAGATTAAAGGTCTCAACAAAGACATCTCCTCTCTGCAAAAGCTAGGCCCGTTCAAAGCCAACCTTCATCTCCACCTATCTGCCTCTAGCTCCTGCGACTGTCCCTCATAATCTGATCTTCCTTCTAGTACTTCTACTCCTACCCCTTCTATTCCTCTTCCTACAGCCTCCACTCCCCTTCCTCCTGTCTTTGCCCCTACCCCCCAAGCACTTTTTGAGGCCTGACAAATGCCCACAGCTGTACCGCTCTTTTTGTGCCCATTCCAAGCCTCAGCTACCTCTGGCTACCTTGCCCCCTGGTATTCACTTTCCTTCAGTGTAATGTATTTCAGCTGCTTAAAAATGTCTATGCACCATTTCTGCATTGTTACTCAACTCTATGTAATGTTTGTATTGTACCTCAATTGATGTGGAACCTTTGTAAAAGAGCCTTGGCTCAAAGGTACTTGTAATCCTAGACTCTAAATAAATAAAATAAATAAATAAATAAAATGATCCCACCTTATGAACACAGCAAGTGGAAGTTTTAAAATCTCATTCAAAAGATGACGTTGAGGGGCAAATACAAAAATATGTTTCGGAGGAGATTTGAAAAATGACACCTGTCATGCTCATGAGATGGGACAACAAGAGAGCTATGTTGTGAAGTGGGACCCTTAATCCACACACATCACCATGTTATGAGCAAATACTGAAAAAATTCAATGTTTCTTCATAACTTTGTTGTTTTGTCACGTTTTAATCCCATGTTTTCAACAGAGTCTTATTATGACACCCAAACATGACAGTTGTCATTTATGAAATACTGGTTGAAAAATCATTTTGGGCAACAAGTGCGAAAACACATTTTGGCCAGGATTTGAAAAATGACACCTATCAGGTTCATGAGGTGGTGTGAAAAAATGGCTATGTTGAAAATATGGGATCAAAATATTGAAAATTACCAAAGTTATGAGCAAGCATTGAAAAATTTCAACATACCTTCATAACTTTATTGTTTTTTAGTATTTAGACTTCTTATGACCTCCCTCCCCAAGAAGCCGGTATGTGAAAACGTTAAGATCCTGCCCAAAAAGTGATTTTTGCAGAGCAACTACAAAATCAGTTTTCCGGCTTGATTTGAAAAATGTCACCTACCTTGTTCATGAGGTAGGGTCCCAAAATGGCTAAAAACAGCTTAGAGCAACTGCACTCAGGAGCAAGTGTGTAGTAGAGACCCTCATAATAAAGATATACTGCGACACTTATGTTGTGTCTCAGTCAGTTTATTTAGCATGTATCAACAGACCAAATCACCACAAAAACAGAAAGGCTGTAACACTCTTACCCAGTATATCTTTATTACAATGGTCACCACTACATGCTTGTTCCTGAGTGCGGTTGCTCTAAATTGTTCTTTGTTTGGGTTAACAAAACCCGCAACATGCACCAAGCCCAGCACTGGTGAGCATTGCTCTACCCATGGATCCAGGGTCCCAAAATGGACAAATACTGAAAATGACCACGTTATAAGTTCAAAACGCATTGACATACATTGACTGCACAATACCTGATTTCTTCAATTCCTGGTCCAGCATTGAAGAGTGAAGACATGTCTACGGTCCAGAGAAGATTAAGGCATTGGACCCCCAGTAGGTAGATAAGTAAGGGTGGGTGGTTTGTGGGTTGTTGGGTGCAGAGTGGGGTGGTCAATTGAGGTGAGGGTAACAGCCGCAGTGGGGTGGCAGCAACAAACATTGATGGGCCATTTTCTTTTTTAAAGGGTGTAAAAAAAAGACTAGGAGGGGTGGTTTTCTTTATTGCACGTGTTCAAAGGCCATGGGAAGTGATGGGGAGGTGGGCAGATTACTTGGCAGTGGGAGGGAGTTAATTTACATGAATATGACAATTAACTAAGGAAATCTTTGCAGAGTTTGGTATTGGTATTGCGCTCCTATGTAACTCAAACACCATGGGGCTGGAACTGAGAGTGGGGCTGGGAGAGACAGAAGATGTGAACTGTGACCTGGAGCTAGCGGGGAACTGATCAGGAGCTGGGGCGTAGGCGGCAAAGGGTAGGGGATCTGAATTGTGATCAAGGACCAGTGGGGAAGCGAGTGAGTGGGTGAGCAACTGAGCAGACTTGGCAGGGGGGTTGTTCTCTGCTTGCTGCGCGGCAGTAGGAGTGGCTTACTTTTTTTGAACTGCAAGACGTTTCTGCCCAACAAGCAGAGAACACTGACACAATCAGCATGGCCTATGCTTGGCCTGCCACTGTCAAGCACACCACAGTTTGATCTGCACCGAACCCAACAGTGACACACCTCTGAAATTTATTGTAACAAGATGTTCGCTTTGTGCTGCTTGTGCAAGCAAACATCAAAATGAGGCAGACCAATGATGACCCATTAGAGAGAGGGAGCAGAAACAGATTTACATAATAAAGAGAGAGTGAGAGAGGGTGGCTAGAAGGAGAGAGGCACATGAGACGGGGTGAGAGAGAGAGAGAATGAAACCATTGGAACACAGTAGAGAGGGGGACAGAAAAGTTGCATAAAAAAGAAACTGAGAGAAGGTATAGAAAGAGAGGGCATATAAAGAGAAAGAGTTGGCGGACAGAACAACTGGAACTTAGTAGAGAGGGGAGCATAAAGAGAGGGGCAAATTAGAAACAGGGGGCTGGGATGCCAGTGCAGTGGTAGTGCTACTGTTTGTGATGTCGATGTCCCAGGTTCGGGACTGAACCTGGAGCATTGGAGGGTTGGCTGGGAGGAGATGGAGAGTAGAACATCCATTGGCGAGCTCTCTCTTTGTGTTTGGGGAAGGGGGTGATGACTCTCAGCAATATTCTGATGCCTGGCAGTGGCTGGAAGTTTGTGCACCAGACAGTCTCAGCAGTGCTGCGATTGGCGGTTGTGGTGGACATCAGCACGCATTGTGTGGGAACGTTCACTGCTTGCCACTGATGTCATTGCACTTCCACAATGCCAGTAGTATTGCCACAGAAAGGACAAAAATCCCCCTTAGCCGAGCACTGTGAAATCCAGCTCCTGGCTCCACTAGCTCTCCTACGGGGACCTCCCATTGTCATACTCTGTACTTCCTCCCTTCTCAGCCTTTGGGGGGGCCCACCGTGTGGGTTACTGGTGTCTACCACTAGCTACTGGGTGGGGGTGTTGTGGGACTGGGGCCTATACCAATCGAACATCGACACCTCTACCACGAACGACAGTACTGCGACACAGCAACGGGTCGCTGTACACTGCGGGAGCCCCACACTGCTTTCTTGGGGTCTTGCACCCCTTGCCTGAATCAACTCTGAATCAGAGTTGATTATCTTAAGTATGGGAGGTGCGGGGGCAGAGCCCCCCCCTGCATGGGGTGTTCAGGGGGCAAAGCCCCCCGAAGAAAACACAGTGTTCTCAGACAGATTTATGCCAACCACAACTGCAGTTGACATTAATCCATCGCTGTAACATCAGTCGACAAAACATTTATTGAACTGGTGTCATAGAGCCGGACTGGGGGACAGCAATGGTCAATAGGGGGTACTTCCCTGCAGGCTCAAGGGAGCCAAAAATATAGTTAAAAAGTTAGAAAGAGGGAGGCAGAACTATTGGGGCACATTAGAGAGGAGAAAATTAGTGAAAGGGGCAGAATGAGAGGGGTAAATTAGAGAGAGACATATGTTACAGAGGAGGTGGAAAGAAAGGGGTACATTAGAGCTGAAAAAAAGAAAGTGGCACATTAGAAACAGGTCAGAAAGAGAGGGGCACATTAGTAAGGATCAGAAGGAGAAGGGTGCATTAGAGAGAAGGATTAGAAGGACACTGGCACATTTGAAATGGGCTTGGGGTGTATTAAAACAGAGGGGCAGAAGGAAATGGGCACATCAGAGAGAGGAGGAAGAAAGAGGGGCCCATTAGACAGGGGTAAGAGAGTGGCACATTAAAGTGAGAGGACAGAAAGAGAGGGGGAGGACACATTACAAATGGGGGGGCATAAGAGAGATGGGAACAATAGAGAGGGTACAGAAGAGAAGGGGAACATTAGAAAGAGGGTACAGAAAAAGATGGTTTCATTAGAAAGAGGGGGGATCATAAAAGTGAGGGGCACATTACAGTGAGAAAACAGGAAGATAGGGGAAGAACACATTAGAAATGGGGACAGAAAGACAGGCACATTAGAGAGAGGATAAAGTAGAGGGGCATGTTATAAAAACAGAAACAGTAAGACGGGTCACATTAGACAGGGGGGAACAGAAGGAAAGAGCAAATTTGAGGCAGAGGAAGAAGAGAGGAGCCGAATGGAACCAGAACTGAACAAGAATGAGACATTAGAAGAGAATGGTTATTTTACCTTGACATAAAATGGCCTTTGATAACTGCCATGATGTAGTCTGTCACACAGTGTTACAAAACAGTCATGAGACTTGTGCACTGACATTGTAAGCGGCTTGCACCTTAGCAGTTTCGGCTGGTGCTAACCCTGTTGTTATTATCTGGCATTGATCCCTGTACTGTATAGCACGTGTATCTAAATTTGCATTATATGGTATCATTATTTTTGTAGCTCTGAATACTCTGTCTGCAAATTGTGACTGCGCACTGTTACTTATTTTTGCTTTATTTTATTGTACACATTTTACTATACTTATCTGTATTACTACTACTGCACCTTACATTATGTTGTTATTCTATTTCATTGTACGTGTTTTACTGTACTTATTTGTATTTTTTACTGTACCTTACATTATGCTATTGTTACTCTGTGTTATTGTACACATCTTACTGTACTTATTTGTATTACTACTGCACCTTACATTATGTAATTGTTACTCTTTTTTATTGCAGGCATTTTACTGTCCTTTTTTTAGTAGAGCCTATTTATTCACTGGAAGATCAAGGCATTTTGCAGGAGAGCCCACTCAACTGCGGCCTCTACTCCCCACCTGAAACCACCTTTCTCCGGGGAGTACAGTTGCTGAGCACCCTCTCCTCGAACCCAAGGAATCTTGCAGCCCCCAGATCACCCCCCCCCCCAGGGGAGGGCCCGCCTCACCTACCTGGTGGCCTTTCTGAAATTAAAGGGTCAGTCCTGGGTCAGGTCGAGGGGCTCGGGAGAGCCTGGTGGAAGGATGGTCCAGCCTCAGGATGTGGGCTTTGGTTCCTGGGGCCTCTGTTGCCTTCCCATCTCCTCCAGGGTTTTCTGCATGTGTTTCCCCCTGGAGCACGGATGTGCAATGACGTCTGCGCACTAGCATGCTGATGTCTACCACTGCTCCACCCCGCATTGCGGCACCGCTCCTTGCAGGGCCCCACAATTTCCATCGGGGTCACTGAAGAGTGATGCAGCCCCACCACCCACCCCAGGGAAGGGAGAGCAGTCCTCCGGATGCTCAATCTCCTCCCTCTCCTGCTGACCCCAGATGCCCAAGTCCGCTCCCAAACCCGGGTCGCTGGCATGGCGCAAGGTGTGCCATCTAGTGCCTCAACCCTCAGCATCATTCGGCTGGCCCAATCTTACTGTACTTATTTGTATTTCTACTGCACTTGCATTATGTTATTGTTACTCTGTTTTATTGCACACATTTTACTGTACTTATTTGTATGTCTACTGCACTTGCATTGTGTAATTATTACTCTGTTTTATTGCACACATTTTACTGTACTTATTTGTATTTATACTGCACTTGCATTATGTAATTATTACTCTGTTTTTTTGTACACATTTTACTGTACTTATTTGTATTTCTACTGCACTTGCATTATGTAATTGTTACTCTGTTTTATTGTACGTATCTTACTGTACTTACTGGCGCCATGGTGGCAGACAGGGAGAGCCACATCAGGGTGGTTAGGACCAGGAGATGACCTGGGGTGAAATGTGGGCCAGGGAGAAGTGGCTCTTACCTGAACCCCATACTCAGGATTTCTGCAGAATCATGTGGACAGGTTGCTGCTGGGCTGGCAGCCACCTCGAGTCTCCATCAAGCAGTGCTTTGCAATGTGAGGTCGATTACAAACAAGATTGCAATTATTGCAGACTTGATTTCCTCAGTTGAACTTGCTTGCATTAGGGAGACTTGGCTGGGTGATGATGCTGGCCCAATTTTGGAGGTGGCTGTCGCGCCCGGTTTCTCCATAGCACAATGTCTGAGAGGGGATCGCTGAAGTGGGTGTGTAGGTATCTATTTTAGAACTGACTTGAACTTCTCTGTGCACCCAATGGGAACTACTTCATCATTTGAATGCATAGCTGTATGGGGGTTGTAGGATCCTTCTTGTGTACCGACCTCCAGGGTGTGAGAGGGAATTTCTACAGGAAGTCACGGACTTTATTGGTGATAGGGTATTGGAGTCACCCAGATGGCTAATTCTGGGTGACTTCAATGCTTGGAATGATGATCAACTCTCGCAGTTTGGACAAGGCTTCCTCCAGACAATGAAGTCACTGGGCCTTGCACAAGAATTTGCTTCTTTGACTCACTGCTGTGGCCATGCCTTGGATCTAGTATTCTCACTGGGGCTTCAGATCGATGATCTCAGGATTGATCTGGTCATTTGGTCAGATCATTGCATGTTGAGATTTTCATTCAGGGCTCCCTCTAGTGATACCTCCTCTGTGGAGATGGTCCGTTATTGCTCTTTAAGGGGAATGACCCCAGAGGGATTATAATAATGGACCTCTCAGAGGTGAATGCTACTTGTGCATCAGGAGTGGGTGAAGCGGTTGCAGCCTATAATAGGGCTGTGACCTCGGAGCTGGACTCCATTGCACTGGTCCATGTATGACCCAAGTCTTCTCGCTTGAGACCTCCATGGTTTAATAGGGCTGTCAAGAAGATGAAGACTAGAGGTCAGAGGTTGGAGCATTGTTGGCTGAAGTCCAAATCAGAGGAGGACAGACTGGCTTTGAAAGCTCATTACAGTGAGTATCAAAGGTCTGTCTCCCATAAGAAGGCAGAGTTCCTATCCAGGGAGATAGCTGCGGGGAAGAGCAGACCAGCCCAGCTCTTTAGGACTGTTGACAGGCTGCTTCATCCAGCCTGTTTGCAGCCTTCGGTTGCTGCTACAACGGCAAAGTGTGAAGACTTGGATCTGTTTTCATAGTGTACTTCTTCAGGTCCAGTATTCGTCCAACAGGGCCTGTGCTTTCCCATAGTGGTCCATCAGATGTTCCAAGTTGCATCCTGGCTGTCTGGAGTGAGTTTAGGCCAATGGAGATGGAAGAAGTTTGCAAGGTGATTTCATCACTGAGGCCCACATTCTGTTAACTGGACCTGGGCCTGATGCATCTTCTAGTGAGATGTGTGAAGTCTATTGGCTCAGTGTTTGCTGAGACTGTCTGGTATTCACTTTTGGAGGGTTGTTTTCCCAGTGCTTTAAAAGAGGTGCTGCTGAGGACCCTCTTGAAAAAAGCATCTCTCAACCCTGACATCTTGGTGAACTACAGACCTATCTCTAACCTGCCTTTCTCGGGCAAGATTATAGAGAACATTCTGGTGCTGCAGTTAGAATCTCATCTCGCTGCAATTGACATTTTTGAGCCCCTTCAGCCTGGTTTTAGGTCAAGACACAGCACTGAAATGGTGCAAGTACAGGTACACAATGATCTACTCGACGAGATAGAGGAGAGCAGTCTATTCTCATTCTCGGTCTCTCTTCAGCATTTGACACTGTGGACCATGGTGTGTTGCTTGATTACCTTAGGGGGCTCTGTGGTCTCACCACTACTGTCATCAGCTGGTTTAATGTCCTTTCTTACTGGCAAGATGCATAGGATTGTGTTGGGAAGGTTCTCCTCTCGCCCGAGGCCTCTGCCATGTGGAGTCCTCCAGGGTTCGATTCTCTCACCCATATTGTTTGTAGTGTACATGCTGCCCCTGGGTGAGATCAGTCGATGTTACAATGTGGGTTTCAACAGCTATGCAGACTATATGCAGCTGTGTATGTCTTTTGCACCCAATACTGATGGCGCCATAGAGGTACTGTACTAAATATGTGCTTGGCCGAGATCCAAGACTGGATGTCCTCTAGTTGGTTAAGATTGAACCCGAACAAAATGGAGATACTGGTGATTGAGCCTGGTTGCCAGCAAGAGGCGGAGACCACTGGAGTTAGTCCTGCCTTGGTGCTGGACTCGATCCTGTTGATGGTCGCCACAAAGAAAACCTCAGCGTTATTTTTGATGATGGATTGACATTCGAGGCTCAAGTGTTATCTATCGTCTGGAGTGGTTTCCATCAGCTGATGAATATCACTAGGATTAAAACCCTTATCCCAGCTGACCCGGTGGTGCTAAGGGTTGGCGCTGGGCGACACACCTCGCGCCACGCCCGGCACCTGGGTTCGGAAGTGAGCCCGAGCCACTGGGGGTTGGTGGGGGGGAAGAGATCGAGTATCTGGAGGACTGCTTTCACTTCCTGGGGAGGGGAAGGGAGAAGCGATCGCCTCTGGAGCAGCCTATGGTGGCAATCGGGGCACCCAGCATGGCAACGCAGTGGATGCAGGGGCCGAGTTGCGGGATACCGTCACTGTGCCACGCTGCACTCCGAGGGGGAATGAACTACACAATAAAGGAAAATAAAACACTCCTGGGGATAGATGAAGGCACCTCAACCTCCTCAGCCCACACTCCCCAATCCCGGACTGACATCAATCTCCATGGGTCCGCTCGTGTGCCCGGCACTTTGCCCTTAGATAGAGTGCCCTGGGTAGATAGGGTGGCACTACCACTGGAGGGTTCAGACCCGGAGGTGGTGCTGTGGCGAATGAGAGGTGGGGTGTAGATGTCACAGGGGAGGTAGAGGCTGAGAAGTCCCCAAGAATGCTGGAAGGAGTTCTCCAGGTTAGTGGAGATTAACAAAGTTAAAAAACAAAAAACAAAAAACAAAACCTTTATCCCGCTGGATGACCTACCCTCACTAGTGCATGCATTTGTGATGTCTTGACTTGACTCCTGCAATGCTCTCTATCTCGGGGTTAGTGGAGGAGTCTTGTGTCACCTGCAGCTAGTGCAGAATGCAGTGGTCAGGTTACTGACTGGCCTTTTAAGTAGGGATGGAAGAACCTCAAAAGGTTCTGAGGTTCTAAATGGTTCTGATAAGGAAAAAAAGGTTTGGATCCTTATCCAAACCTTTTGTATCCTTTATTGTTTTATTTATTTTATTTTTTTTTATTTATTTGGAAACAATCAGAATTACAACCCTTTGAGTCACAGACTCTTTTGCAAAGGCTCCACGTCGGTTACAAGGGTGGAGGGTAGACAAATACAGTTGAGAACATACATGTAACAGGCAGAATATACATAAAAAAAAATCAAAGGAGCAGTCCAGTCAAACTTAGTGACTGTTGAGGAAGTTAGGCAGCAATCTTGGGATACCCAGGCGGGGATTATTGGTGAGATACGTGGGGCCTTGTGTGTGGCCCTGTATGGTAACTGTATGTTAAAAAATCATTTTAAACTGCTTTTAATCAACATACAGTATCTGTAGAAAAAACAATTAAACCCGTTTAGTGGTAGAGAGTGCTTTCTAATCACTATTCTGTTTCTGACATTTAAGAAAGTAATACTAATACTGTGTATAAGTTAATAACAGTAGTGATTTCTACTTCTCAACAGATACAGGCAGGCACCAGAGGGAATGTGACTTAGACAGTTAAGTCACTGAAGTAGAAGCCAGGAACACAGAAACAGCACCAGGCCAGAGCAGAGGGCAGCCAGTCAGAGAGAGACAGTCAGCTACCACTTCAAGACTGCTACTACCCCAGCCTACTACAATCAGGGGGAAACCAGAAGTAGTTTATCAGCACTGAAATCAATATGGTTAAGGCTCATTTACCAAAAATGACTGCTTAGAAAAGAATGAGAAAGTGACTGTGATGACAAGAAAGTCCCACACCAGATCTCTAGTTTGTAAATAAATGGTCTCCTCCTGAGTCTGATTTCTTAGGGGATAGTGTGTTTAATAATTGTACTTTGTACTACCACTACTACCAGGGGAAAAAAAAAAGGAGCTAGCAGCATTTATCAATGTGGTTATTTAATTATGTGCATGTAGGTAAATGATCTCCTTAGAATGAGAAAGCAACTGTGTGCAAGATCAGGGACTTGTCTGCCACAGTTGCAACTGTACAATGATGACATGATGTACTCTGGCTGCACCTCCCACCCACCCCCAGAATGGCGATGATTCGGTCTAAAAGGCAGGCAAGTCAGACTGGATGGGCCTTGCGGTCCTTATCTGCCATCAACTTCTATTCCGTCAACTTCTGTGTTTCTATGATTCTAAGTCCCAGATCTCTATTTTTTCTGAGTCTGACTTTTTGTAGAAGTGGTCAGTGTGTTTTTTGTATGTCACCAATTATGTATAGCATAGCAATGGGTCTCGGTATGGAACACAATGCGAAGCAATGTGAAAACAGAGCACCAGGCAGTCAAAAGTGACCACTTCGCCACTGCTACTACTACCACTACTATCGGGGGAAAAAACAGAGCTAGCAGCATGTATGTCAATATCAATATGGTTATATAAGAAATAATTATTCCTAGGTACATGTAGGTAAATGATCTCATCAGAATGAGAAAGTGACTGTGTGTGAGATCAGGGACTTGTCTGCCATAGTTGCTACCAGTATGTGATGAGATGTACTGGCTGCACCTCCCACCCAACCCCAGGATGATGTTGATGAAGCGGTTAAAAGGCAAGCAAGTCCCATATCTCTACTTTTAAGCAGTCCAGCCTCAAAATTGAAAGTTGATGTGTCACTCCAAAGCTACAGCACAGGTACTGCTGTCAGTATCATCTTCTTCAAGATTAGCATCACATATATACATATATATATATACATATATATACACACACACACATATATATATATATATATATATATATATATATATATATAAAGGGGAGCTACTGTTGATGTGGGACCTGAATATGCCAGATGTTAACTGGATAACATGTACTGCAACCACATCCAAAAGCAGGGTCATTCTTGATGCCCTACAGGGGGCATGCCTTAGACAGCTAGTGTTAGAACCCACTCGGGAGGGAGCAATATTAGACCTGGTAGTCTCAAATGGAGAGAGGATCACAGATTTAGAAGTCAGTAGTCATCTGGGAGCAAGTGATCACCACACAGTGTGGTTCACAATAAGCACAACCATGGAGACAAGCCATACAAAAACAAGGATATTGGACTTTAGAAGGGCTGACTTTGGCAAAATGGGTGAGTGCCTAAGGAATGCATTAACAAATGGGCAGGAAGGAGGGGTGGAAGAACAATGGAAAAAAATCAGAACTGCCATCATGGAGGCAACAAGCTTTTGTGTGAAACAAATAGAGAAAACAAAATGGAGTAAAAAACCACTATGGTTCTCAAAAGAGGTGGCAGGGAAGGTTAAGGAGAAAAAGGCTGCATTCAAAAAGTATAAGGAATCACAGAAGGAGCACGATAGGGAACTGTATCAGTTAAAGCAGAAAGAAGTGGGGAAGGCAGTCAGAATAGTAAAGGCCCAAACCGAGGAAAAGATAGCCAACTCAGTTAAGAAGGGGATAAAACCTTTATAGGTACATTAGGGAGCATAGAAAGGTTAAGGGAGGGATAGTGAAGATTAATAAAGGAGACGGGAGGTGGGCAGAGGGAGACAGTGAAAAGACAGAGATACTGAAAGAATACTTCTGCTCAGTATTCACAAAAGAAGAAGAGGAGGAGTTACTTAAACCAAACAGTAGAAGCACTCTGGGTAGGGGGGTTGACACCAGTCCTTTTACAGAAGAAAGTGTCCTGAAAGAACTCCTAAAATGCAAGGTGGACAAAGCAATGGAGCCTCATGGGATTCATCCCAGAATCCTAAAAAAACTAAGGGGGGACCTAGTGACACCACTGACCACACTTTTTAACAAATCATGGGAGGATGGGGTGGTACCTGAGGACTGGAGGAGGGCAGATGTGATTTCCCTTCACAAAAGTGGGAGCAAGGCAGAAGCAGGAAACTACAGACTTGTTAGTTTGAACTCAGTGGTAGGGAAAATGATGGAATCACTTCTGAAAGAAAGAATTATTGAGTACCTAGAGGCCAGCGGGGCACAGGACCCAAAGCAGCATGGATTCACAGTGGGAAGGTCATGTCAGACAAATCTAATTGATTTCTTTGACTGGGTGACCAAAGTAGTAGACCTGGGAGGGGCTGTGGATATGGCCTACCTAGACTTTAGCAAGGCATTTGACACAGTACTGCACAAAAGATTAATAAACAAGTTAGCCAGCCTGGGAGTGGGTCCCAGGATGGTAGCGTGGGTAGCAAACTGGCTGCACAACAGGACACAGAAGGTAATAGTGAATGGAACTCATTCCGAAGAAAGAGGAGTTACTAGTGGAGTACCTCAGGGCTCAGTACTGGGTCCAGTCCTCTTTAACGTCTTTATAGGTGACATTGCAGAGGGTCTGGAAGGAAAGGAGTGCCTCTTTGCAGATGACACAGAGATCTGTAACAGAGTTGATACACGGGGGGGGTAGAAAGGATGTGAAGGGACTTGGCAAAGTTGGAGGAATGGTCAGATGTATGGCAACTTAGATTCGATGCAAAGAAGTGCAAAGTAATGCACCTGGGAAACAAGAACCCAGGAGAAGAGTACACAATGGCAGGGGAGGTACTAACAACAACAGTAATGGAAAGGGACCCAGGAGTAATCATATCAGATGACCTAAAGGTGGGTAAGCAATGTGAAAAAAGTCAGTAAGGAGAGCTGGGGGGATACTGGGATGCATAGCGAGGGGCATCACAAGTAGAAAAAGGGAAGAGGTTATCCCTCTGTACAGACAGTTGGTGAGACCCCATCTGGAGTACTACGTGCAGTTTTGGAGACCCCATCTACGCAAGGACATAGATAGGATGGAAGCAGTCCAGAGGGAGGGCAACTAAAATGGTGCAGGGTCCGCATCAGAAATCATATGAAGAGAGACTGAGAGAGCTTAATATGTATACCCTTGATGAAAGGAGGGACGGGGGGACATGATAGAAACTTTCAAGTACCTCAAGGGAATCAACAAAGTCCAGGAGGGTAGCATCTTTCAGAAAAAGAGATGCGCAAGAACAAGGGGACACAATTTAAAGATAGATGGGGGATGACTCAGGAGTAATGAGAGGAAATTATTTTTCACAGAGAGAGTGGTGGACTCATGGAACCGCCTTCCTGGGGAGGTTGTGGGGTCTAAAACAGTGGGAGAATTCAAGCATGCATGGGACAGACATAAGGCGATTATAGTGGGGGGGCTGCAGGAAGTAGGCTGTTGATTAACTAGAACCCGCAGCTTATCCAATAGGTAGGGAAATGGGTAGACTAGGTGGGCCAAGTGGTCCTTATCTGCCGTCAAAGTCTATGTTTCTATATGTAGCCAAAGTTTGGCAAGTTAACATATGAAATGCCAGTAGAAACAGGCCTCACGGTCTATCGAGTCTGCTCAATTGTACAGCTAGCCCACATTGTCTGGTGTTAATCTTGTTCGGTTATCAGTCACAACGTCCCCAGCAGAGCTAAATAAATGCTCAGAACAGACACTGGAGGGTGGACATCCAAGATACTTACAAGCTAGGGCAGCCAGCTTTGGCCAGCATGATTTTTTTCTCTTGCCAGTAAGCTAAAGGGTCATCCTTAATACTAATGTTGGGCTCAGACATATATGCATTTACCATGTTTACTACTGAGCATGTATTTTCTCCTTGTGGAATTTCAATGTCCTGCGGCGGGCACAAAATGTCATCCTCCTCATTGTCTGCTTCTGTACTGGTTTTTGGAGCAGTCTTTTGAATTTGAGGTGGTGTCATTGCAGTACTGCTTCCTAGTCCTTGTAATGAAACCTCATCTACTGCATCAATCAAAAGTTGCCTGTAGTTCAACTCCTCCATATCCTCAGAAACCACAGCAGGAAGGTGTTTGTTCTGGAAACGTGACTCTAGCAATGTTGCTAAGAGATACTCCTTGCTCCGTGCCATGGCTGATAATTTCTCATCATTGCTAAGTCTGGTAAGCATGTTACTGACTAGAGATTGGTTAATATCTAAGTTACTCCTCATTTTCTCCAACCTTCTTTTGAGAAGTAGAATGAGTGGAATAACTTGGCTAAGGGATGCCTTTTCTGCACTGACCTCTTTTATAGCACTCATAAATGGCTTCAGAATGTGACACTATTGTTCCAGCAGAGACCATTGAGCAGAATGGAGTACAATGCCCTCCCCGATATCATTGTGCATGATATACTCAATGATAGCTACCTTTTGTTCAAGGATGAGTTCAATCATAAAGTAAGCTGAATTCCACCTTGTTGCTACATCCTGAACAAGCTGGAGACAAGGAAGACCTTTGTCCTTCTGGATATCAACAAGGATGTCACAGGCTTTTACCGAATGGTTGAAGTGGCCACACACTTTGCGCACTGTACCTACAGTGGTTGATACTTGCCGGTCATTAAACAGGAAGCTTCAAATGATTAGATTCAGACAATGGGCAAAACAATGTATACTGTATGTACATAGTTGTCATTGGAGAGGAAGATAAAGTGCTTTTTTAATATTTGAACCTTTGTCGGCAACAAAAAACAACTTTCAAACCCTGTGAAGTGACCCAAGCAGTAAGTAATCTCTCCAGTTCTTGCTGAGTGTGCTGTGCTGTGTGGGTGTCTTGAAAGTGCCATACATGTGGAACTGCCATTTTCTGAAACGTGTCGTTTTTTTTTTTTAGCTCTGAGAGATAGTAGTGGTAGTAGTACTGGTTGAAGTGGTAGCAGACAAACTAGTACATGAGGATGATGATGAGTTGCCCGCAAACATGACCCAGTGTGCAGTAAGAGAAAGACAGGCAATGGTTTGGCTGCTGGTCCATATATCAGTAGTGAAGTGAACTACGTTGTCCTCAGCCTCTCGGAGAGCATGCCTTACTTGAACTACTAAGCTGTCATACATCCTAGGCACAGCAGTTACTGACAAGTATATTCTACTTGGTATTAAATATTGTGGCTCTAAGTATTCCATAAGCCTTCCGAAACCCACATCTTCCACAATAGAGTATGGCTACAAATCAAGTACAATCATTTCTGCTATTTTACAATTTATTGCCAGTGCTATGGGATGGTTTTGTGAATATAGTAACATAGTAGTTGATGGCAGAGAAGGGCACTAGGTCCACCTAGTCTGCCCATTTTCCCTGCCTGCATCAGCGGCCACTGACCCTACCCGGTCATTAGCTTTCGTCTCTCCTTTTCTCCTCTAGGATTCCCTTATGCCTATCCCATGCATGTTTGAATCCCCCTACTGTGCTGGCTCCCACTACTTCTTGGGGTAGGCTATTCCAGACATCCACCACCCTTTCTATGAAGAAAAATGTCCTCATGCTCCTCTTTATCCTCCCCCTCCAATCTCATATTGTACCCCCTCATTCTTGTACAACTCCTGTACCGGAAGATGGTATCCACTTGCACTTTTGTCATGCCCTTAAGATAATTGAAGTTTTTTTTTATCTTTTGACTTTCTTTCAAAAACTTCTTTTAACTGCATTTGTTCTCTTATTGGGGGGGTAAAGTTACATTTGGCTGGGGGGGTGGGGTTGTATGACTACATGCTGTGCCTGGTAAAATAGAGGACCTTACAGAATTATCATGACCATGAGGCGAAAGAGGACTTTTGGATCTTGCCTGGTGCTTGTCTCCCACTGTTTCAGCGGAATGTTCTTGTTCACCGAGAGCCCTGCTAGATTTTCAGCTGCCAATGTTAGACTGTTTATTTGAACCATATACATTGATAGGGTGAATTTGTGTAAGATGTCGCATCATTGATGTGTTTCCAAGATGCCCTTTATTTTTTCCCCCACTAACACATGTGTTGCAAGGCATACATATACCTTGGCAAGCATCCTTGAGGTTTACGTAAAAATTATTCCAAACAGTAGAAGTGGACTGTCTATGTCTAGTAACAAGCTCAGCAGGACTAGTAGTCAAGTGGATGGATTTACGTGGGGAAGCTATATCAGCGGAGGATTCAGGTTCACCAGATGAGACAATTATAGACTCCTCTGCAGTACCATTGCCATCATCATCATCACTACTGTCAGACTTTGTTTCACTTTGTGTGGCTTGTGCCTTTGACTTTTTCTTTTTCCCTTTTGACACTCTACTACTGTCATTACCTTTATTCACATTGTCACTGTCAGAACCAGAATGAGACATAGCTACAGGTAAAGTCACAAACTCATCATCATCGTCAATCTCACCATGATCATAGTCATCACCGTCATCATCATCAGACTCAGTAGAGCTAACATTTGCAGTCACAGATTGAGTTATTTGATATGCAAGTGTTGCAAATTGAGCAAATCCACTGTGAGTTGTACCTGTAAGTGCTTTAACTTTATGTACAATTGGAATTGGAACACTCTTTGGTTTTGCACTTTTTTTCTCAGACGACTTGCTATTGCCACTGTCTTTTGAAACTTTGTTAGCTGTGCTACTGAGCCCTTCTGACATAGACAGTCCACCAACCCTTGCTGGGTTTTTAGTAGTTTGAGAGTTAGCCTGCACATCGATAGTAGTAGCATTTCATTCAGCCCCTTCAACAGACTGTGGTCCTTGCTGTTGTTGTAGTACTTTACTTTTTGGGCCACTTCTTTCTGGGCTCTTGAATAAACTTTTTTTTTATGTTTACTCCCTTTGCCACCTGCTATTGCTTTACTACTTTCTGGAGTACTCATCTGCCAGTCTGTTGCTTGTTCAGGGTCAAAAAATGGTTATTTTTTTTTTATTTATTCCATGTGATGTGACAAAATGCCCTGCCCGCTGAGCCAAAGCTTATACCCCACTGACTGAGCACAGGGAGGAAGATGACAGATGACTGACTTTGGGGGCCGGGTCACACAGACAGAATGCAAAAAGTGGCACTGGTGACTGGCTGGCAGATTTTATTACATGCACACACACAATTTATTTCACACACCACCTACACTAAGGGCGATGCTTCAGGCTCTGCTGCTACCCACAGAGATTCAGGGATTCTGGCTGACCTAACCCTCTCTGACACAGTACTTTCCCTTCAAGGATTTTATTTTATTTTGTTATTTATTCTACATGATATGACAGAATGCCCTGCCCACTGAGCCAAAGCTTATACCCCACAGAGGGAGCACAGGAAGATGACAGATGACTGACTTCTGGGGAGGGGATGTCACAAGACAGTACACAAGGAGTGGCACTGGTGACTAGCTGGCAGATTTTATTTCACATACATATAATTAATTTCACACACCACCTACGCTAAGGGCAATGCTGCAGGCACTGCTGCTACTCATATAGATTCAGGGACCCTGCCTAGCCTAACCCTCTCTGACACAGTACTTTCCCTTCAAGAATTACATTTTTTTTTAATTTATTTATTCCACATGATGTGACGGAATGCCCACTGAGCCAAAGATTGTATAATATTTTATAAAAAATAAAATAAGAAATCCCCACTGAAGTGACTGAGCATGGACAGGAGAACTGAGAGAGCTGACTTGTTGGGGGGCAATTGGACAAACAGCAAGAAGAAGAAGAAGAAGGCTAACTGGGAGTGGTGTGGTATGGTAGCACAGTTCAACTTCACCCCTTCTGCTACCCAACAAAACAACAGGCAGTCTGGCTGTGGCACTTAAGTTCAGTTTCTTCTCCAAACTCTTGTTCTCTTCTTGTTTTTTTCTTGTCTTTCTGACTCTGACTTGACTCGCATGCAAAGTTGCCCATAGTCTCCAAGTTCCTCCTCCCCTCCCCGAGTCTCCTCTCCTCTCATGAGTCACAAGTTATGTGCACTCCCCAATCCCTGACTCCCACACCCACACTCAGTTCTTGGATCAATCCCCTCCCAAGTCCCTGACTCCCAGTCCCCGACTCCCCACCCCCAATTTCCCAAAGTTTTCTAATTCACCGCTGTTTTTAAATAATAAAAAAAAAATACATAAAAAAGTTTAATTCTTCTCTAGGCATTTTTAAGAGTCCATGAGTTGACTTCTTGTTCTTTCTCTTGCCCAAGCTGAAAACACAAGCAGCACAAGCACAGAATCATGGAGCAGCCTGCAGAAGCTGCTGCTGCTTCTCCGTCCTGTATTCCTCTGCATAGCTCCTAAGGTGGACCTCATGGGTTGCTAGAGCAAACCCAGTTAGGTGCCACCTTAGGAAGATGGACAGCTCGGCCATCCAATGAGGAACCAGAGTCTTGTATCTGGTCCCTCCTGTGGGTTCCTCCTGTTCTGGCGCTTCTCGCACCACAGTTCCGGCGATACAGTAGCTGCCCGAACCAATCCGAACAGCCAAAAGTGTTTGGAACTCGTTCGGTTATGAACATTTTGGCATGTTTGGGTCGGTTCATTTTTTTGACAAACCAGTTAGCCCATCCCTACTTTCAAGGTCATGTCATGTGACCCTGGTACTTGTTGACCTGCACTGACTGCCGCTGAAGTGGAGAAGCTCCTTCAAGGTGGATCTTCTCACCTGTAAAGCCCTATACAGTCTGAGTCCAAGTTACCTGACTGATCTCCTGACTTCATACCACCCACAGTGATCCCTCCACTCTGTTGAGGATGGCCTCCTAGCAATTCCCAGGGCTCGGCTAAAAACATACGGTGACCGTGCCTTTGTGGTGCCTGTGCCAACCCTGTGGAATTCACTTCTTAGGTCTTTGAGTGATGCCTCCTCACTGCAGGCCTTTAAGCATTACCTGAAAGCACACCTCTTTAAGGAGGCTTTTGGGATCTGTCCTACACCGATGGATGAATATAATTGATCTTTTACGCTACTGTTTTTTAACCCCTCGGCCCTCCTCACCTCCCTCTCCCCGGGATCTCACTTATCCCCGCCAGCTTTCACCCTGGATTGCCCCCAGGGCAGGACCACTGGGAAGGTGCCCCTTGTACCCCCTCCGAGCACTGCCACGTTTTGTGTTCCTGCAGTTGCAGGAGTCCCGGGCTAGGCTTCAGTGGGGGGGGGTTCAGTGATCGGCCTTATTGTCCATTTATTTCCCCCATGATGGGAGGTGTGGTGTGCAATGATGTAGAGATGCACGCGCCCACATCTGGCACACTTCCCTGAACTGACAAGCCTTGTCCTGCATGGCCCCCAGCCTCCACTAGGAGTCAGTCGCAGACTGAATGCTTCCTCTCCCTCCCCCTAAAGGAGGAGAGAAATCCATCATAGACACTCAATCCTCTTCCCCCTGGCTGCCCTCCAACTTCCCAAGCTCGCATCTGAACTTGGGTCATTGGCGTCGCAAGTGGAATTCCAACCGCTGCACCGGTGGGCTGGCCATTCTTTTACTCTATTGTTATTGGTACTGTTTAGTTTTGATTTGCGATCTCTTTTATTTTATTGGTATTTTTGTATATTGTAAAGCACCCTGAGCCTTAGGGATAAGGTGCTTATAAATAAAATGTTACTTACTTGTTTACTTACTATTTGTATTACTACTGCACCTTACATTATGTTATTGTTACCCTATGTTATTGAACACATCTTACTGTACTTATTTGTATTACTACTGCACCTTACATTGTTATTGTTACTCTATTTTATTGCACTCATCTGGTACACATCTCATTGTGCTTACCTTTATTACTACTGCACCTTACATTATATTATTTTTACTCTATTTTATTTCATGCATCTCACTGTACTTATTTGTATTAGTACTGCACCTTACATTATGTTATTGTTACTTTATTTTATTGCACTCATCTTACTGTACTTATTTGTATTACTACTGCACCTTACATTGTTATTGTTATTCTATTTTATTGTATGCTTTTTACTGTACTTATTTATGTTACTACTGCACCTTACATTATGTTATTTTGTTACTTTAGTTAATTGTACTGTTTTACAGTAGTTATTTTTATTATTTCTACACCTTACATTATGTTATTGTTACTCTATTTTATTGTACACTTTTTACTGTACTTTTCATTCTCACTACTGCACCTTACAATGTTATTGTTATTCTATTTTTTTGTATGCATTTTACTGTACTTACCTTTTTTACTTCTGTACCTTACATTATGTTATTGTTACTCTATTTTATTGCATGCTTTTTACTATATTTATTTGCATTACTACTGCACCTTACATTATATTATTGTTACTCTATATTATTGTATGACTTTTACTGTACTTATTTGTATTACGACTACACTTTACATTATGTTATTGTTACTCTATTTTATTGGACACATTTCACTGTACTTATTTTTAGTACTACCGCACCTTACATTATGTTATTGTTACTCTATTTTATTGTACACGTTATACTGTATTTATCTTAGTTCTCCTGCACCTTACATTATGTTATTGTTACTCTGTTTTATTGGGCACTTTTTACTGTACTTATTTATAGTACTACTGCACATCACACTATGTTATTGTTATGCTATTTTATTGGATGCATTTTACTGTACTTAATTTTAGTACTACTGCACCTTACACTATGTTATTGTTATGCTATTTTATTTAATGCATTTTACTGTACTTATTTGTATTACTACTGCACCTTGCATAATGTTATTGTTACTCTATCTCACTGTACGCATCTTGCTATACTTACTTGTATTACTACTGCACCTTGCATTATGTTATTGTTACTCTAGTTTATTGTATGCTTTTTACGGTACTTATTTGTATTACTACTGCATCTTACATTATGTTAATATGTTATTATTACCCCATTTTATTGTTTACATCTTACTGTAATCATTTGTAATACTAATGCACCTTGCATTATGTTATTGTTACTCTAGTTTATTGTATGCTTTTTACGGTACTTATTTGTATTACTACTGCATCTTACATTATGTTAATATGTTATTATTACCCCATTTTATTGTTTACATCTTACTGTAATCATTTGTAATACTAATGCACCTTGTATTATGTTATTGTTACTCTATTGTATGCTTTTTACTGTACTTATTTTTATTACTTCACCTTACCTAAGTTGTTACTCTAGTTTATTGTATGCATTTTCCTGCACTTATTTTTATTACTACTGCATCTTACACTATGCATTTTCACTTGCACATTATGTACTGTATGCTTCCCTTCCCCAATCCCCAACCCATTACGTCTCTGGAAATGAGCTGTTACAAGCTCAGTATGTCATTCCTTTTTTCTGTGCAGGTTCTTATTAGTTTTTTCAACTTTTCATATATTACAACAGGTCATTCCTGGCTGGAGTGGAATTCCACTCCTTAGAGTTACAGCTCCTTTCATCGTCTTTCTTGGTATTTAATAATCTCTGTTGTGGTGTGCCTGTATCAAGCTTATGTACAATCCTATTCCAAGATTCATAATGCAACTCTGAAGCAGTGTTAAATCTAGCTTCATCTGAAAAAAAACAAAAAACTATTATACTTTCTTTCTTCCCCTACTGGCTCAATTGATATGTGCCAAAAATAAAATTAAAATAGCATTACTGTACTTCTGTATGGGTATAACTAGGGAATAATTAAGCAGGTTAGCAAGAGGAAAAGGAAGAGGAGACCATTATGGTTTTCCAAAGAGGTAGCAAAGAAAGTGAAAGCCAAAAAGATTGCATTCAGGCAATACAAAAAAACACAGGCAGAAGGGGATAGGGAGAAGTACCAGGAGAAGCAAAGGGAGGCAGGGAGGTCAGTAAGGGAAGCCAAAGCTCAGACAGAAGAGCACATTGCAAAATCAGTGGGTAGAGGGGACAAAACCTTTTACAGGTACATAAGTGAAAAAAGAAAGACAAAGGGATGGATAGTGAGACTGAAGGGGGAGGATGGGGGCCGCGTGGAGGATGACAACAGTAAAGCTGACATATTGAACAGGTATTTCTGCTCAGTCTTTACTGAGGAAGAGGAGGTAATGGGTCTGAAGGGAGTACAGGGTGAGAATGGTGCAGAAATGGACACAAGTCCCTTTACACGAGAAAGGGTCCTGAAGGAACTGGAAGTAATAAGAGTTGATAAAGCAATGGGGCCAGATGGGTGCACCCCAGGGTCCTTAAAGAACTAAGAGAGGTGGTGGCTGAACCTCTGGCTATCCTGTTTAGCCGATCACTGGAAACAGGGGAGGTACCCAAAGACTGGAGGACAGCAGATATAGTCCCCTTATACAAAAGTGGGAACAAAGAGGAAGCAGGGAACTACAGACCAGTCAGCCTCACCTCGGTAGTGGGGAAGATCATGGAAGCACTACTGAAGGAGAGATTGGTGGAACATCTGGTTGTCAATGGACTACAGGACCCAAGGCAGCATGGTTTCACCAGGGGAGGTCATGTCAGACCAACCTCATTGAATTTTTTGACTGGGTGACTAGGGAGGTGGATCAGGGGAGGGCAGTGGACATGGCCTATCTGGACTTCAGCAAGGCCTTTGACACTGTGCCACATAGATGACTATTACCCAAACTGGGGAATATGGGTGTGGGCAGGACAGTAGTGTGGTGGGTAGGTAACTGGCTGGGTGGCAGGACACAGAGGGTGGTGGTAAATGGCTGTCACTCCACAGAGGGAAGAGTGACCAGTGGGGTACCACAGGGGTCAGTGCTGAGACCGGTCCTATTCAACATCTTCATCAGTGACATGGCGCAGGACCTAGAAGGCAGAATTTCACTGTTCGCTGATGACACAAAGCTCTGTAACAGAGTAGACACACCAGAGGGTGTAGACAGAATGAGAAGAGACCTGCAGAAACTTGAAGAATGGTCAGGGGTTTGGCAGTTGAAATTCAATGCAAAAAGTGCAAGATAATGCATATGGGGCACAAAAACCCTGGCACAATATATCAGTTGGGGGGTGAGGATATAGCATGCACCAAGTAGGAAAGGGATCTTGGGGTTATCATCTCTGATGACCTCAAGGTAGGGAAACAGTGTGACAAGGCAGTAGGCAAGTGGAACACCCTGCCAGAGGAAGTGGTGGGGGCTGAAACAATCATGGGATTTAAGAATGCATGGGATAGACATAAAGGAATTCTGGAGGTCAGGGGTAAGGGGCAACAGACTTCTAGGAAAACAAACTGAACTTACAAGCTAAAATGGGCAGACTGGGTGGGCCATAGGCCCTTATCTGCCGACACTGTCTATGTATCTATGTATCTATAATACGGGTGTGGTAGGAATAACTTGGAATAGGAATACAGACAAACCATAGTAGGACAAGTGGCAGGTAAGTTGGTCTCTATGTTTTATATTTTGCTAATAATAATTAATCCTATTTCTTGTTCTGTTTTTGCCATACAAGGAGGTGTGAGGTGAGAGAGAGAGAGAGAATTCTGGTCATCTGCCACAGGAATTCATGGAATGAAGTTATCATCTACTTCCATAATGTGGCGGATCCCTTGTTTTCATTTTGTCATTAATAAATCTATGTCATCATTAAGGCTGTGTGTGATTTTTTTCCCCATCTTAAACATCTGATTCATGAGCATTTGCCAGCTGTTTATCGTGGGTGGTAGGGCTGCAGCCATGCTTTCATGATGACTTTATTTATTAGCTTTTGGTAACCGGGTAAGTGCGCTAGGCAACAGACCTGCCTATTTTCAGGCATGACCCGGGAGAGCACAGGACATTGGTTACAATATACAGAAATGCACAGACATAATATAGGTATACAGGAGCAAAACAAGATATACATTGGGTAGCACAGTAATAGTTACATAAGGGTACATTATCATCTACTTCCATAATGTGGCGGATCCCCTTGTTTCCATTTTGTCATTAATAAATCTATGTCATCATTAAGGCTGTGTGTGATTTTTCCCCCAGATGTTTAAGATGGGGAAAAAAATCACACACAGCCTTTGCCTGTCATGGTTATCAAAATTAGTGACAAATACATCACTTTGGGGATTTTCAGTGCTGGGGGAATAATAGTAGGATGTGTGTCTGCCCATCAAATGGGAGGGTAATGAACATTATGCTGGTGATGGCCTTGTGCACTTCTGTTCATTAGGGTCGGAGTTCTTGGAGTGACCACAGTATGTGTGCATGATGTGTTGCCTGTTCTCCAAATTGTTGCCAGCGCAAAGCTATGCTATGTGTCTGGTATTGTGCCTGTATAATTGGGGGGGGGGGTTGAAGTATCTAATTAAGCAATAAAGCACAATCAGTTTTACAAACATATAACAATACATACAGTATTTTAAAATAGAACAAACACATTTCATGAACAATCGAGATTGTTCTTAAAACATCATTATAAAACTATACAATTCAAAAACATTTTAATCTCAAGTACATCACTGTTATACAGATGATAATTCATAAGAAAAACCTCCTATTTCTTGCAATGCAGTGTTGTGTGTGGTATCATTTCATATCCTAAATGCTACTTCCTTGTAGCTATAAATGAACTAAAGGCAGAAAGCCACATAACTTATTCAAAACATTCTCATCATATGAGTTACATAGATAATGAACCATTTGGTCAGGGGGGAAGTTGAGGTCCTTCATCAAGCTACTTAACTAATCAAAGATAGATTGAAATCTGCTCATTGCCCTATAGTACTAACCCTGAAATGTCCATTTAGAATATCTAGGAAGAAGGTACTCATGGAAGATAGTTTGGAGATTGTTAATGAGAAGAGAATTATTTGGGGACCCATACAGCATACTAATTTTGAACTTATACTGAACACAGGAGAAATTTGTAACATACATGATGTGATTGTTACTCATCATGAACCTATTAATATCACAGAAAGTTGGGAAACGATTCTTAGGCTACTGAAACCATGGTGTAAAAAGAAATCATTGCCATGTAAACATGTAACTAAAAAGTCATGGTTTAATGCTGAATGCTCATGGGCAAAAAAACTATTTGGCATAATACTATGATTACACAGGAATAAAAGAAATAAAACAACGGCAGACTTTAAACTGCTGAAGAGTCAGAGAGAGAGAAAAGTATAAATTAATCCTTAATAATGTAAAGCAAAAATATACCCGGGGACTTTGGAAAAAATTAAGACAGGCAGTTCTGGATAGGGATGGTAGAAGCTTCTGGAATCCCAAGGTTATAACAGGTACTCTAATAAACTTGAAGCTTATATCACACCAGAAACCTGGATTTTATATTTTTTGGAGCTCTACTTCTCACAAACAGAGCAGGAAATGCCTGATTTCCAAGTGCTCCAGGGAGAATTGTTTTTTCCATGGCCCATTTTTATTACAGAAGAAGAAATCTATTTGGCCTTCCAATCACTTAAATCTAATAAAGCCCCAGGAATCTGATGGTATATTGGGAGACCTCTACAAAGCATTCCCAAATTGGTGGCTACCTCTTTTTTCTTTGTTATTCAATGGGTTGGCACAAGGTCTCTCGTGTCCTCTAAGCTGGGCAGGCAGTATCATATATCCAATTTTTAAAAAAAGAAGACCCCAACAATCCCAAGATGTACAGGCCGATTAGCCTGATAGATGTATCTCAGAATGTTTTCTCTAAGATAATTTTGGGTAGACTGCTGGACTGGGCTGAAGAAAATTCAGTACTGAATGAGTCACAAAATGGCTTTAGGAAGAATAGGTCCACAATTCAACATTGCTATGTCCTGCAGCATCTGATTTAGAAATATGTTAAAGTCAGAAAAACTAATTTATATTGTTGTTTTGTTGATTTTTCTTCCGCCTTTGATGGTGTCAGCAGAAAAATTCTCTGGACAACCCTCAAAGAGTTAAAGATTGAGAGTTCCCTGCTTGACATCATCATTAGGCTCAACGAAAACACCTGGGCTAGAGTATGATATGATCAATATGGACATGAAACTGAGAATTTTCCAATGAATGTAGGGGTTAGACAGGGGTGCATTTTGGCCCCAATGTTATTTAACATATATATAAACTCAATTTTGGATCAGATTACAGATTCTGACTTTCATGCTCCCAAGGTGGGTAACTGCAGGAAAACTAGCCTTTCATATGCAGATGACTTGGCTCTACTTCAACTTTGGGTCTGAAAAAGAAACTGATGAAGTTTGAATCCCTCTGTATTCAATTAAGACTGAGGATCAATCACAGTAAAACAAATGTAGTAGTGTTTGGAAAACAAAGGAACAACATCATAAATTTTAAGATTGATTGTGTAAGTATAGATAGGGTAAAACACTATTACTATTTAGGAGTTCATTTTGCTCATGATTTATCTTGGATCAAACACCTGGATACTATTCAAAACAAAATGAGATCCACAGGAAATGTTCTAAAGATGTTCAATAATAAAATGGGGAAAGCATCAGTAAAAGGAATTACAAGAGTGTTAAATGCTAAAATAAGATTGAACATGTTATATGCCTCTGAGGTATGGGGCTACCTAGAGATTGGTAGGCTACAACTCATATTAAATAACTTGTATAGATACATTCTTATGTTACCACAAGGAACCCCGAAATGTATTTTGGCACTGGAATCAGGCCAGCGTTCTTTACTTTCTTTCATACAGGAGCAACAAATTGTATTTCTATTGAAACTTTTTTGATTATCGGAAAAAATATATCCTAGAATGTGCTTAGAAGAAAGTATAAGGATGGCTAGTTTGGGATATGTACATCTCTGTATCCGGCTTATCAAAGAAACTATAATGCCAGCTGGCCTGGGACATCTTCTATATAAAATTTATCCTAGACCCTTTGTAGAAATTAAGCAGGATGTTAAATTCAGACTTGGTGACCTGGATAGGAATTATCTGCTCTCACAACTTTCTATGCTCAAACTATATGACTATTACAAGACACTTAAGTCTTCATGCAGTTTTGAGATATATATTTAACTGTTAACATTTTCCTCCAAACACTCTCTATCCTCTGTCCTCACTAACTTCCTTGCACCTAATTGTACCTGCCCTTAACCCCCCGACTGATTCTGTCCCCCCCCGATCCCCTTCTCCTTACACGCCTGACCAGCGGCTTGGCCTTCGCCCAAATGACTGGCTTATATATTGCCCTAAACAACCCATGCACTTACCCCCTCATGACACTTCTGCTATCTCCCTTCTTATTCCCGTCAACGTCTTCCCTAAGTCAACCCCCTCATCTTTCCCTGTGTTTACTACCCAGACCTGTCACCTCTCACTGGCCCCAAGCTCAGGCTTCCATTTCTCTCTGCCAACTTGGTGCATCATATTTCAAATCAATCTCTAGATATAGGCACTTATGTAATCATGTATAGTTCTAGATGTGTAATCAAATATGTTATGCCACCCTTCTTGAGGCACATGTATGTAGTGTCTCCTCATGTAACAAGTTTGCAATAGCCACACTTAACTATGTAACAATTGCTTGAATTGCTTAACTCCAAGTTCAACCTATTGTTTGTTTTATGTATACCTTCCTCCCTTGTACCCCCCCCAGGTCGCACCGTGAGACGAGCATCTTTTTGCTCAGTGTGCCTCTCCTGGTGAAACATTTTCAATAAATAAATAAATTAATTAATTAAAGAGAATTTATACAAGATTTAGGACTGAATGTTACGTGGCTAACTACATACAGTATAGATACAAGCACAAGGCTGCCCTTCACCATTCTGTTAATAAAAAAAAACTGTTGAGCTCTTGGCAAAATTTCTTATAACAACTCATTTATAAATGTATGGATCTGTGTTAAGTATTTTCTACAAAAACATCAGACATGTTTATTCTAATTGTTAACTTGGCACTTTAAACTGAACTTGAGAGATCTGTTTGACATGTTTATGTCTAATGTAATTATTTATGTATTGCACTTTGGTCTTAAAATTTTATATTGTATACGGCTTTATGCTGACCAATAAAATGTACTAATACTACTTAACTAATCCTGCCTCCACTTTAAATTAAGGGGGCATATGAGTAGAATGGGCAGGATTCACAAAGCAGATGCACTGGCATATCTCGGAAATGCGCAATAGTGCCATTCACATAGGGTAGAGATGCTCCTGCGCATCCTAGATGCACCTCGCAGGATGTGCCGGAGCCTGAAAATAATGATATGCAGCGCATCTGGAGGGGGTATGTCACTGCATACACAGTGTATCCCCAGTCACAAAGCAAAATGAATGCACAAACACAGCACATGCACAGCACATCCACCAAATGTGCACTAAGGAGATAAGTATAAAAGAAGTAGACTTAAGTGCAAGCCCCCAGTAGGCAAACTGCAGGACAGCAGCAGGCAGAACACCAGCAGCACAACAGAGGTCACAGACATGGTTCGTGCACCTTTCCCGATGGGGGGCATGATAATGGGGATGAGGAGATGGGCAAACCAACAACATGGTGGCAGAAGGCACTGTAGGCAGCCTACCCATGGTGGTATCATGCCAGACTAACATTTGAACAACTGACAGACACAGAAACAGTCAGCTGATACCACATGAACAGGGCAATTCTGAGGCAGCTCTGTGAGCTGTGCCATGATGAAATGCAGGTACCCACTGGAAGGGGTCATGCCATAGCAGTGGAGACCAAGGTGACAACAGCAATGTGCCTGCTCACCTTCCAGTGGCCAGATGGAGACACCACTGGCATATCTCAGCCATCCACATCCCGTCTCCACACACAGTTCCTCACTGCACTGCTTCCACATGCTTCTGAGTTCACTCAATTCCCAAGCACACAGGCAGAGTGGACAGAAGCTATGCAGCAGTGGCATGCATGCCAGGCATCATAGGGGCCACTGACTGCACCCATGTGGCAATCCATGCACCACCTGGCAATGAGGCCATGCCATACATGAACCACAAGGGGTTCTACTCCATAAACTGCCAGGTGGTGTGCAATGCCACAAGGCACATCAGCAATGTCTGCACCACACACCCTGGGAGTACACATGATGCATTCATATGGCACCAATCCACCCTGTGATGCCATTTGAGACCAGGGATATACCCAGTGGCCACCTAGAGGGTGAGTGGGACATGTATACATGCCCACAAATAGGACACCATGGTGCAACAAACGTCGGGAGGTAGTGCAAGTGTGCAGGGACCACAGTAGGGCCTGCACAGGGGGAAGTGCCCAGGTGGAACATTGGAAGTGGGCATGCCAACAGGACGGCGCATGCATCACAGGGGACAGTGCAGCTGCACAGCACAGCATGGGAGGCGAGGTGATGCAGAACAGCAGGCACGTGAGGCAGGGCAGGATGCACCACATGCACCCAGGCATGGGTGACTGCTGGGCAATGGAGGGCAGGCAATGCTGAATTGGCAGGAGCAGTCAGCCATGGTAGTGGGCTCAGGCAGGTACAGGGCAGAAGAGGGCAGCCAGGGCAAGCAGTCACTGGTGAATGCATGAATGCACCGTCCCACTGTGGGGGAGGGAGATGCACCAGGAGGTGGGCCACAGGGTCAAAGGAGGACAGGAAGTAGCTGCACCAGTGCGCCATGATGGAGAGGGGCCTGTGGTACACAATGCACATGTACGCAGAGTACTAACACACTGCTTTATTCCCCCACAGGTGATGCGATGTATCTCTGCCTACTCTGGCTCCTCACCACCTTCCACCATCCTGGTGCAGAGGCAGAGGAGCACTATGATGAGGCACACATTGCTACACACACCATCACTGAGTGTGTCTTTGGCATGCTGAAGATGCACTTCAGGTGCCTGGATAGGTCAGGTGGTGCCCTACAATATAGCCCAGAGAAGGCCTGTGGCATATTCCTGGCCTGTTGTATGCTGCACAACATGGCCATTGACTGTGGAATAGCTGTCCAGGCTGAGGAGGACAACAATTCTGGGGAGGAGGAGGAGGATGTAGTGGAGCAGAAGCCCCACGGTGGAGGTGACCAACTGTCCCAGGCCTGCAGGGACCCACGCCTAGTCCCCAGGTCCCAGCAGCACAGGGACACCATTGTGGAAGAGCACTTCGAGGACCGAAGGTGAGTAACACAGGTGGGACACTCTGCAGCCATCCACACCCACACACACATCACAGGTCAGACAACAACAGCACAGCCATCATGTAGTGCACCCATGAGGGGTGACAGAGATGCACAGACACACGCACAGCAGGACACACATGGACGGGGGGACACAGTGTCTGTGCAGGGGATGGCATGGATTGGTGTACATGTGCTGGCAAATGTGCACAGCAGACGCAAGGCCACAATCATCATGCCCATGTTACATAGCACAACACCAGTTCCCCCAGCCATGCACAGTGCAACACACAGGGGTCTCACACAGGCATTGTACTTGGGCAGGCATGTGCCACATCATGTCACCCCAGGCACTGTCAGCCTGGTGTGTGGGCTGCAATGGGTGCTAGTAACAGGGGCCATGGGGCTGTCAACCCAGGCATCAGTGGGAGCCACCATGGCTGCCACGGACTCATGAGTGACCATGCCCATGCCTCGTGGTCATTGAGTCAGTGTCACTGACTGCAGGGGGGGTGTTTACCACCCCTGGTGGGGTGCTGCAATGAGACCGTGAATGGGCACTCACTGGTGTGACATGCCCGAGACCCAGGTTGGATCTGGGGGTGTTGGGGATGGCCATGTGTGGTGATGGCATCAGCAGCAATGGGTTCACCTGATGTCATGACCTAGGGGTCTGTGAGCACTCCTGGGGGTGCGGCTGGTAGCCCGGCATCCACGTGGTGCACTATTTGCACTCACTGCCTTGGCAGTGAGTGCAGTTCACTCCAGAGCAGCGGTCATGCCCACCTGCAGTAGGCGAGCCTCTGCCAGCATCTGGGCACTCCACACAACCAACAACTCATGTTTCATGGCCAGCTGTATCCGAATGTCCCTCAGCTCTGCCCTGAGGGATGCCTGCCCCTCCACAGTGTCCCACAGGTGCTGCACATAGCTCTCAACTGCATCGGCAAGGGATGCATCCCAGGGATTGCTCCGACAGGTGGGTGGTGTCCCAGCCATAGGTGGATGCACTACAGCAGGCCACTGCATGGGTGGGGATTGGGCACAGGCACCCACTGCGCATCCAGGGCTTCCCGCATCATGGTCCCCTGCTGCCTGTTGCTGCACCACAGCACCCTACTGAACAGTGATGGTGGTCCCTGACCTCACAGCAGTACCAGACATAGGGCCCCCAGCAACTGCCATCAAGGGTGGTACTGCAGGCCTTGTGGGTGCACCAGAGGCCACAGGACTGCCAAGTCCACATGATACCACCCGTTCAGGCACCTGTGCCTAGGCCAGGCAGCTGTTGGCCATGTCCCCCCATATCTGTGCGGCATCGGGATCATCATCATCATCATATGCCTCCTGCATACTGGATGTCAGCACCAGCAGGGCATATGCAATGTCCACCCTGTCATCATCAGCTAAACCCAGTATGTTGACCACCCATGAGCGATCATGGCCACCAGCCATGGCACCGGACGTGGAGGGGTTTGATGGCCCTGCATGATCCGATGCTGCGTCTGAGGCTGCAGTGTAATTGGAAGGGCCTGGCATGGCATTGGCCACAGCCCCAGCCCCAGTTGTGGCACGGTGTGATGGCCCAGCCTCCTTCCCTGCCAGGTCATCAGGGAGCCCACTGGCCCCGGCAGCACCCATGAGGTGTGATGGAGCTGTAAGAGAAAAGGGAGACATGGTTACTGACATCTGTAAATGGTGTGTTCAGACAAACATGTACAGGGGGACCTGCATGTGTGCCATAGGTGCGGCTGACATGCCATACAGGGGAGTGCTGGTTTTGGGGCCACTGCTGTGGCCATGCACCAGCATGGTAGACAAGCACCGAGGCCTGTACAGGTGCTCAAGGGCATGTGTGTGACCACCCCCCCAGCCACCACACGCAGGTACAGCATCCCAGATGACCACCCCCACCCACCACGGTTGCCCCCCCCCGGGCTACACAGGGGCAGCAAGTTGTGTGTCTGCACCACACTGTAGCCAGATGGGGCATACGGTGACATGCTCAGTGCACACTGATACATGGGTGCTTAGCAGCTCACAGTGGGGCTAGTCAAGGCACCCATGGCGCACACATACACACATACGGACCGGCACAGCGCTTGGGACATGTATACTCACAGTGCTGTGATGGACAGCCACCTGTCTGGAAGCTGCGACCCGGAACCCCCAGCACAGTTGTCCGGCCCATGCTGGCCACCAGCCTCTCCTCATTGAGTGGGAGGCACACCACAGTCTGCGGCCCACCCCCTGTCGCACCCAGGGAGGCCCTGATGTTGGCCATCTTCTCCTTGGCCCACTGCTTCTCATCAATGAAGTGCTTCCTGCACTCCTGTGGTGTTCTGTTATACTTTCCATGGGCATTCACATGCATGGCCACCTCCTCCCAGCCCTCATCCCTCTACTGGTGGCTGTCACCTCTGCCAGCCAGGATGTTCTGCCTCAGTAGGTAGGCCTCCAGCAGTGCCCTGTCTTCATCCGCTGTAAAATTTGGATGTCTCCATCCAGCTGCTCTGTCCTGTCCAGACATTGTGGTTCCTGTGGGTGTCAATATGCAGGCATCAGCACAGTACAGGCAAATGTGGATGTGTGCCAGCACAGTGGCAGAATTCTGCACAGACACAGCACCCTGTATGAGCTCAAAACCCAACAGTCTGATGTTGCTCACAGGCTTTCAATGGTAAAATATAAACAGAACTACCTTCAAGGATGCAATACCTTTTGGTCACCTGTGGAGTGGAGGGGGCGCATTCAGAAGCATTTATGGCTCAGGACATGCAAATGAGATTGGGTACATCTGTAATAAGATGCTAAACAGGTGAGATGCCCCTGAATGTGGCAATGAGCTGATTTGGGAGCATTGTCTGTGAATTGCATAATTGCCCCCAGCTCATCTCAATCTGCAATGTGCAACTGATGTATTGGGCGCACCCCCCTAGGGTGAAATCCCATGCACGCGCAGTTGGCTTGGGGGCATTTCCTGAATTTGGCACAAGTCACACAGCACATCCCCGTGCATGCGCGATGCTGAATCTATGCCATGCCATGCATAGTGTAACCTGTCTGGTTGTGCCATTAGCGCGATCGATGACAGCAGTGCATCCAAGTCCACATGCACTACTGGAACTGTGCTGTATGACTCGTTGTGTGTGTGTATGGTGCATCGGTGTGACATTGTGTCAGTGCACACCAGCAGAGCACAGTGCACCACTGGCAGTATGCGCAGTCCCAGTGTACTGTGGGTGGCATTGTTTGCCATTCACAGTATGGCGGCACCATGGAACCCTGTCATGACCCCTTACCCTGGTCTCCCGCCCCTGCTGTGCACACAGTGCGTGCGTGGTGATGCACAATGGACAGCAGTTGCACATTGCCACTCCACAACACCATGATGCGCAGTCTGGCGCATGATGGCCTATTGTGGATGTGGCGCAAATAAGCAATTGCACATCAGAAGCCTGATCAGTGCACACCTGCTCAGGAAAACCATTTTTAAGCCACGCCATGTGCACAGGCAGCAGGGCCCAGGGCCATGAACTGAGGAGAGGTGGAGCTGATGAACCTTGTTGCACTAATCCTGCCTCTGGAGGGCCAGCAATTTGGGACCCAGGACCTCGCAGAGCCACACTCAGCAGTGTGGGTGAGGGTTTCAGAGTGCCTGATGTGCAGGACTGGAGTGGAGTGCATGGGGGAGCAATGCAGGCACTGCTATGGAGAACTGCAGTGACGGGACCCGGACAGGCTCCAGAGTCTATGTGATCGGGCATGCAGGAGTGCAGTGTCACACCCAGGTAAGTCACAACATCCTACAGCTACACAGGCAGGCAGGGGTTGGTTCCAGGGGGGCAGTGTGCCCTGGTGCAAGGCACACCACCCCCAACACACACACTCACATGTGTGGCATGCCATGCCCCTGCCGCATGTGGGGTGCAGACATGGCCACCATGCATAGCCGTGTGTGGTCTGGTGCATGACTTGGGGGTACATGGGCACTGTGGTGGGTACATTGTGGTTCCAACGGTGGGATGGCACACATCCATTCACGCACAACCATGATGGGCATGAGCTGGGGTGCTGTGTGTTACTACATGCTGACCAGGGTGCTGTCATTGGGGTACTGTGGTGCTGGGTCCATCACTGCATGCTGGTACCAGTGGTGTTGCTGTTGGACGGGGGGTGGGGTGGTACACACCTACTATCACCTCATGGTACTCTTTGCTTGTGTTTCCCTTGTAGGGCTGGCAGACTTGCGGAGAGTCACGGTGACGGTGGAGACCAGGCTCACTAGGGCCAGTGGTGGAGGCCAGGGATACAGTTGTGTGGGTGCAGGTGAGTGTTCTGCTTGTGCATCCTCTGTGTGTTCATCAGGGGGGTGGGGGCCGTACCCATTGCAAGTCATTGCCAGCCATATGTACATGTCCATGTGCTGCATGTTGTGCACACGCATGGGGTGTCGCCATGACTGCATGTCCTAGGGCTACAGTGCACATGGCTCCTGTGTGTCCATCCACCTTGTGTGCATCTGCTGCAGACCATGGGCACACTGTGGTACTCCATTGGTGTTCGGACGGGGCCTGCATGGTTGTGTAGCCTGCTGGCATCAGCACATGCTGTGTGGGACATGGCTGCCTGCCCCTCTGTGTGTCACTCTGCATGCACATGTGGGCCTTGTGCTGTCTCAGTACCATTGCACGGTCACAGTGTGGCACTGTGTGCCAGCCTGTTGCTGGTGTGCGGTGTGCTTGGTAGGCTGTCGGCCATTGCCGTGGTTGCTGCCACCTGCACACTCACATGGTGGGTGGGGGGGGGCAGGTGTGGACCATGGCACTTAGTTCCTGTTGTCTGTGTCCCCATTGTAGGTCCATGGAGAGTCAAGCCAGGTGTTCCAGGGCGGCAGAGGAGAGGAGTCTTTGGGCAGATGGCAGGGTTGCAGTTGAGGAAGGCACTCCGGAGGACATTGGAGCCACTATGCAGATGGCAGGGGCAACTCCTGCAGGCCATCACCTTACTTGTCAGGGTGCTGAGAACCGGGGGCAGGAGGGGTGGCCACCGGGCTGCAGGCCATCTACACTAGGCCACTGGGCCACTTGTAAATAGCCCCTTTGTTGTTTGACCCCTGCCCTCCATGCCCATCCCCATTGCCTGTTGATGTCCCCTGTTCCCCCACCACCATACTATCACCTTACTGTGTACTGCTTATTATGTTGCTGTTATGAGTCCCACACCACCCTATTCCTGTTTGTACTGTGGTTTTAACAATGTAAATAGTTTCTTGTGTTACATTTCTTATTTGACTAAAGTGTTTTATATTGATAAAGGTGTCTGTGGTCATTCATTGTACCTTGTGCTTGTGCTCTGTTGTGCTTGCTGGTTTCTACTGTACCTTTGTTCCCATTTGCACATGGGCTCCTGTGGTACTGCGCACCCACACGCCCTGTCCACCCTTCATGCCCACTTCAGTGTGCGCCCTCCTTGTTGCATCTGGCTTGTTGGGAGGCATTATACCATGCTGGCTTGCACATTGCCCCTATTCTGTGTGTGGTGTGTGCTAGTTGTTTCTGTTGTACTAGTCCCCTGTTGTTGTGCTGCTCTTCTTGCGGTCCACATTGCCTGTGGGCATGTTCCACTTGTGTGGGACATGGCCTTCAGCCTGTGTGCAGTTGTGCCTGTCCCCCTGTGTGCACCTGTGATGCAGCTCCCATGTACACCCTGCTGTGTTCCTGTTCACCAGGACGTATGTGGCACCCTCTGCCATGCTGCACGGTGCACCTCTGCTGCTGTGGCCCACCTTACCAGTCACCCATGTGCATGGCATCTGTGCCTGTTGGGACCCTGTGTTGAGTGTGTGTCTGGTGCTTCCAGGTGTCACCATGTGTGCTCTGTCTGTGCACCTTGTCTGCTTTAGCCACTCTCTGACCCTTTGGCCCTCTGACCAGTCCCTGCTGGGCTGTTCTCCTGCATCCTTTTCCACTGCAGTATACCCCTGTTGCTCCTGTGTCCCTTGCTAACTTGCTCCTTATTCAGCATTGTGTGCTCCAGGGTGCTTCTGCACATCCTGGTTGTGCTGGGGCATCTCAGGTTACGTCATGGCACTTCAGTGGTATTCACAGTGGGGATGCACATAATGCATCTTGTGGCACATCCTTCTGTGAATCCCACTGTTTGGGGACAGTAAATCTCATTTGTGCCCAGTGCATCTGCTTTGTGAATCCTGCCCAATATGTTTTAGATCATCATCACAATACATATTACACTTAGAAAATGGAGAAGAAATATCTGGTCCTTTTTGTTTAAAAGATATGTAATTTGCCCTATACAATTTCATTCTGAATCTTGTCAATGTACACCTCTTGACTGGGTCTCTTATTTTCCTTAAATATGGTTCCTTAGAATGTTTAATTTTGAGCATTTTATACCATCTGAAGTGTTTTAAATTCAAGAGATGAAAAAAATTATTTGAAATTACGTATCTTTAATCCTAGTTGATTAAGGTTGAGTTGTCAGGGTTGATACACAAGATGGAGTGGAAAGGATGAGAAGGGACTTAGCAATGTTAGAGGAATGGTCAAATGTATGGCAGCTCAGATTCAATGCAAAGAAGTGCAAGGTAATGCACCTGGGAAATAAAAACCCAGGGGAAGAGTACACAATGAGGGGGTGAGATACTGACAACAGTAAAAATGGAAAGGGACCTGGGGGTAATTATATCAGATGACCTAAAGGTGGGCAAGCAATGTGAGAAGGCAGTAAGGAAGGCTGGGGGATACTGGGATGCATTGGGAGGCATCAATAGTAAAAACAGGAAGTTGTTATCCTGTGTACAGACAGTTGGTGAGACCCTATCTGAGTACTGTGTGCAGTTCTGGAGACCCCATCTCTGCAAAGACATAGACAGAGTGGAGGCTGTCCAGAGGAGGGTAATCAAATGGTGCAGGGTCTGCACCAGAAGACATACAAAGAAAGACTAAAGGAGCTTAGTATGTATACCCTTGAGGAAAGAAGGAGAGAGGGACATGATAGAAACTTTCAAGTACCTCAAGGAAATCAACAAAGTCCAAGAGGGTAACATCTTTCAGAAAAGAGATGTGCAAGAACAAGGGGTACAATTTGAAGATAGAGGGGGACGGCTCAGAGGTAATGTGAGGAAGTATTTTTTCATGGAGAGGGTTGTGGATGCATGGAACAGCCTCCCTGAGGAGGTCGTGGAGTCAAGAACAGTGGGGGAATTCAGGAATGCATGGGACAGACATAAGGCAGTCCTAGTGGGGGTAGGAGGAAGTAATCTGTTGGTTAACTAGGATCTGCAGGTTATCTGTTAGGTAGGAAAATGGGCAGAGGCCAAGCGGTCCTTATCTGCCATCAAATTCTAAGTTTCTATGTTTCTAGTTTTTAACTGTAAGATTATTTCTTCCCTAGGTCTTATATCTATTTCATTGAGCAAGTGACCAAGGCCTAATGGGAAAACCTTTTCCTTGATCAGTTGAATAGACAATGATTAAAAACTCATAGTGGAATATTTAATTTCTTCTTCAAGACAGTATCTGGGAATATGAGACTCTGGCAACGTGAAAAGTTGGAATAGAAACGTTAACTGTCTCTCCATTATCAAAGTTTGAAGTGAATATTGACCAAGCTACAACCTTATCAATTCTGAAGGAATTGATTCTGGAATCATGAGTAAATAACAATATAGTGTAGTCATGATTCAATAATGCATAACACAGCGTGCGTTGTGCTGGGATAATGACGCGACTTCAGTGGTTGGGCACAAGGTCATAAGTTGAGTGCATGCTGCACTCAAGAAGTGATGTTATCCACACACCCTGGGGTGCATTATTGTGATAGTACATTGGCTCATTGTTACACAGAATAAAATGAAATAAAGTTCAGTTTTAAATTTTTTTTTAGTTTAATTTTAGTGTGGAACCATATCTTTCTTTCCCACGAGAATGGTGAAGATGCAGACAGAAACAATGAGTCACGACCAGCACAGTGAAGTTGAGCTGGGATAACATCACTGTTGAAGATGGCCACTGACTGATCAGAATGCAGGATTTTTTCTTGCCACTGCCTAATATGTAGTTTGCAGGAGTTTTCCCTAAGTGTTGAGGATGAGGAAGCTCTGCTCAATTCTTCCACTGCTTTATCCTAGTGTATGTCCAGGAGCAGGGTATTATGTTCCTGGGACCATTTTGTCCACATGTGGGTGGTAGTGAAGCAGGCTTGTCCCAGTAGTGCTTGGTAGAGGGCTGACATAAAGGGGTGGAGCACCTACCGTCATCTGTCTAAGGAGATGGTGGAATTGGGGGTGGCTGATATTCTTATTTTGACTAGTAAGTGTTTGTATGTAGTGTCTGACCTGGAGGTATCTGTAATGGTCTGTTGTATGCAGGCTATATTCTGCCTTGAGCCTTTCAGATGGTAGTGGTTGATCTGCTTCCATAAACTGTGAAAGTGTGTGAAGCCTACTGTTTCCCATCTGCAACACCCAGGGTCTATCTTAGATGGGAGGAGTTGGGCATTGTGTGCTATTGCTATGTATAACTGGCATCTGGCAATGTTGCTGTGTGTGTAGAATGCATTTGCCCAGTTATCCAGGGTCAAGTAGTTATATGGATGTTCCCGCTGGGAAGGGAGTGGTGTCCTGAGATGCACAGATAGCGTACAGCTTAGTGGCTCTAGATAATTTTTAATGAGCTCTACCTGTTTCCAGTCACTCTGGTACACTGGCACTAACCGGTAGAGGGCTAAAATACAGTTTTAAGTTGGGCAAAGTTGGATCTCCTTTTTTCCGGAAGAGTTGCAGGATTTTGTATTTTACTCTGGGTCATTTTCCCTGACAGATAAACCTGGAGATTGGCTTGTTCCATGTTGCAAAGTCTTTTGGGGGAACTGAGATAAGAGTTTGGAAGAAGTACAGTAGTTAGGTAATGTGTTTATTCTGATTTTTTCACTTCTTTGATTAAGTCCTAGGGGAGGGTTTTCCCATGTTTGTAGGTCATGTTGAATTTACCTGGTGATTGGAGCATAGTTAACAGGTTGGAGTTGGTGGGGGTCTTCAGCTATTTTGACCCCTAGATAATTGAAGGAAGTACGTTCCCATCTGAAGGGGTAGCTTTGTATTATGTGTTTGGAAGGATGTGCAGTGAATCAATAGGGTTTCTGTTTTATCTTGATTGAGTTTATATCCAGCTACTCTCCTGAAGCTCTTCAGGGTCTGCCACATAGGATGTAGGGAGGTTTCTGTGTTTGCCAGGTATGGAAAGCAGATTGTCCACATATAGAGCAAATTTTTGTTGTAAGGGTCCAAGAGGGATGTCTGGGATTTTTGGGTGTATACAGACAAACTTAGCTAAGGGCTTGATGTAGGACACAAATAATAGGGTCGAGAAGGGGCAGCCCTGGTGGGTGCCTCTCATTAAGTGGAAAAGTTTAAGAGAAGTGATCATTTGCCTGGATGCATGCCATTGGATTTGTGTATATTGCCTTTATGCTTCTGCAGAATTGTTTGGGGAAGCCACATTGCATAAGTGTATAGTTTGAGAAAGTCCAGACTAAGCTATCAAATGACTTTTCTGCATCCAGGCCAAGGACAAGGAAAGGCTGTTCACTAAGTGATGTTGTCCTGGGTTTGTCTTGTGTGGACGGATCCCATTTGGTCCTTGTTGATCAGGGAGAGGGAGTATCATACGTAGCTGGCAGGCTAGAATGGCAGTGAAGAGTTTATAGTCTATGTTTAATACTTATATTGGTCTGTAGGAATCTGGACTTGTGGGATCCTTGTCTGGCTTTAATGTTGCAGAAACAGTGACATACCTCCAGGAATCTGGGGTGGCACCCATTTCCTAGATATGACGGAATGTATGGCATAGCAGAGGGACACTTTCTTTCTTGAATTTTTTGTAAAATTCTGCCATGTAGTCATCTGGGCCCACGCGTTTATGTGTGTTATAATTGGATAAGGCTATCACTATTACTTGGTCCATAGGTTGTCAGGCATTGTGCAGCTATTTTAGTTACCTTGAGTAGGTTTAGCAGTTGGAAAGATTGGAGGATAGTTTGGGACCAGGACAATGGTCTGTGGTGGAATATAGTTGGTCATAGCATTGCTTTAGTACTTCTAAGACTTCATAGGGTTTATGTACTAGTTGTTTTCGGGGCTCATACAGTTTTAAGTGCCTGTGTATGCTGTTTTCATAGCCTTTGTGTTAAGAGCCTAGTGGCTCTGGGGCCTCCTTTATGCTATTTTTTTTGAAGTAGGTTAGGGCTAACACTGCTTTCTGTGTTTGTAGGGTTTGTAGTGTTTTTTGTATTCAGAACAAGGTGGGGAAACACCTTTGCTGCCTGCTTTGTGTTCTGTTTGCAGTTTGTCCAGCTGCTGTGTGAGCCAGGTGTATTTTTCTTCCTGTGCCTTTCTCTTCCAGGATGTATAGGCTGATGTCTCCCCTTAGGACTATCTTAAGGGTGTCCCAGAGGAGCGTTGGTGCAATGTCCGGTCCTGTGTTGTCCTAAATGATTTGCAGGATCCTATCTTTAACTAGGTTTTGAAATTTGATGTCTCTAAGGTGGATAATGTTGAGGTGCCAGAATGTGTTCCATCTCTCTTTTTCTCTTGTTTGTATTTTCAACTGCATAGAAGCAAGATCTGATGGATTGATTTGTCCTATGTGGCAGGACACTATTTTGTCCATATGTTCTTGTTATGTGTAACAGTTGTCTATCTGAGTGTATGTTCCATGTGGTGGGAAGTAGTGTGCAAAATTCTTCTGGGTAGGGTGAAGGGTCTGCCAGACTTCTGTCCATTCTATTGGTGAAGTGCCTTGTTTTCAAAATTTAGTAGTGGGGAGGCTGCCTTGTAGGTGAGGCATTGGTAGGGTCTAGGCTTGGGCTTAGGGTAATGTTCAAGTCTCCTCCCCATGATAAGTGTCCCCTTGGTGTTAGTTATTATTTTATCTCTAATTAGGTCAGCATCTGAAGCGTTTGACCATGGATGGAGTTTTATGCTAGCCAGTGTTACTGGTGTGTTGTACAAGGTGCCCCTTACTTGCACAAATCTGCTGTGTTTGTCTGTGACCCGGTTGTGAAGCTGGAAGGGTATATTTTGGGGGATAAAAGTAGCCGCTCCCCTGCATTTGGCTGTTCCATAGGAGGAGGCATAGACCTGAGAGTATCCACATTTTGTTAAGATCTGATGCCCAGCATAGCTAAGATGTGTTTCTTGCAGGAACACAATATCTGAGTGTGTTTCCTTAATTAATGAGTGTGAAGGTTATTTTCCGCTTCACAGGACTATTAATACCATTCATGTTGTGGGAGTATAATTTAACTGGTACTGTCTTAGACATCATATCTGTGGTCTGAGGTATGTCTTACATTACAGTTTGGTCTGTTTTGTTTGCATAGGTTAGGCGTCTCTCGCCTCTCACGCCCTGTGTCTGAGGCTGAGTTTAGGACTGTTACTGCATAATGCAGTGGGGAGGTTTCTACCTCAAGCTGCCATCATTGTGGGGGGAACATGAAGTGCCACAGGCACAGGCAACAAGATAGGTCACAGTAAAACATTTAATAATTAAAAGAAAAGGGGTGGTATAGTTCACCCCTCTCCTTGTCTGGTTTCCCTTGTGACAAAGAGTTATATTCTGTGTACTGGTCTTGCTAGACCTTCCTCAATTAAAGTAATTACTAAAGCAGGATTTGTGTCCTGAGCATTCCGGTGGGTTACTTCCTCTCCTGCTGTGTCTCTTTATGGAGTTATTTTGACCATGTTGTTCTGTTAGTGCTCTGACCAGTGTGTGCTGGCTTATTTCACTCACTCAGCTACAAGTACTCTATGAGCCTGTGTGTCTGTCTGTCTGTCTGAATGCCCTGGCTGTTGCTAGTAAGTGAGACAATGGTCTGGACTGGAATTGGTGCATTCAGTTATCTGTTTCTTTGGGACACTGGGGGGGGGTCTGGGGAATAACTAGCTAGTGGAATGTAGCATAAGAAGTGCAAGCAGAAAGAGGGTGACCTAGATTGCAGAAGAGCCGGGGTGTGAGGGAGATAACTGGAGTTTGTACCCTACTATTCAGCAGTATATTTGCTTGGCAGAGAATTCTAGATTTTGTTTAAGCAATAATGACTGAGAAACCGGTCATCTCTGAGGGGTTAATGACTGGTTGGGGGGAATGAGTGGCCTGAGACGCAGTCGAGGACCACCTCCCTCCAGCCGGTCATTAATCCAAGGAAATGGCTGGCTTCGGGGTTGTCATTGTGATTATAAGTTTAATCGCAATAACAACTTTTTTTTTACCATTTATTTTTTACTTAATTAAGATTTTAAGTGGAGTGGCACAAGCTATGCGTGCCACACAGTTTCAGTGGACAGCTGGATTGGTTATTACTAAAATGTTAATGACTGATCCAGTAGCCCATCAGAAGCCTTGCTAGGTTCATGAATATTTAATTAGACTTGTAATAGAAAGCTGTGAGCAGGAACAATAGGATTCGGAGTGGCCTGGTGCAGTCCAAAGACTCTGTTGGTTATATTAGCTTCCATGTTTTAGAAGTTAACCTATGGCCATCTCACATTTAGCTATGTATCTTCACCTGGTGGTTATTGCATGTAGCAAAACTCCAGCTTGGGATGACTCTGGAAATATAGCTCTAGTGTATCAGTATCCTTTTTTGGTATTGGTTTTAATTTATAACCCCTCTGGCTAGTGTTGGGATCAAGTGATATCAAGTTACCTGAGTTTGGGCGTAGGGCTCATATTCAGGTACCCCTGCTTCATTCTTTCATTACCTGGCTGCTCAGGGAGGGGGCCCAATTGGCTGTCTGTGGCATTGTTCATTAGTATAGATTCCATTGTTTGAGTGCTGAACCATCTGCTATGCTAATTGAGAATATCTGTATCCAGACTACGAAGTATTTTAAGTCCCTGTTTAAGCATCACAGCACTATGCTGTGCAATTGTGCACTGTGTCTTGATGCCAGGGTGGTGTCCTTGCATTGATTTGCTGCATGAACATACACACTATCCCAGAGGCTGCGCCGCATCACCGCTCAAGCTTCCCTCATGAAGATGCGCATGATTGCACCCTCATGAAGCCTTGCTGTATCTTTTCCTGCATCAAAGTTGAGAGTGAAAATAAAAGAAGGGTATATTTACATGGCCAATTTTACCCTGATCATCTTCTCACTATTTCACCTCTGCCACATCAAGGGGAGAATGGAGTCACTGCTCTTATAGGAGGCTGTGAACTAGTAAAGCAAGGTGAGTGAGTAGGAGGGTGCAGGGAAGAGGGACGGAGCAAAGCTTGGGGTTTAAAGCATGGCATTTGGTAAGCATCCTAGCATTTGCAATAGCTATATAGTTATGCTTGGTGGTTTCCCTGGATTAACCCACCCCCTGTTATTCCCCACTTATGGCAAGAAGCTGTTGCTGGTTTGGTCGGTGTTCAGGGATTGTCTGTAGAACTTAAGGATTGAAAGATGTCCTTGATCTTCTGCAGCACTGATTATGAATGAAGTTTTCATGTGTCTTCTTTAGTGGTGGGGTCTCTCTTACGGTCCCCTCGGGATTTGCGCTGAGGCAGTGGTCAGTATCGCTGGGCAGGATGAATGTCTTTTGCAGCCAGTGCTTCTTGGGCTTCCTCAGTGGAGCAATATAGTTCAGCTCCTTCTGGAAATGATACTTTTAGTTTAGAGGGAAAGGAGATCTAGAACTTAAATCCCTTTTCTCTTAGCAGTTTGAAGAACTTGTGGTGCTCTTTCTGGTGGGCTAATACTGCAGAGGCAATGTCATGGTTGATAAAAACACGTGTGCCCTCAAATTGTCATGTCCCCTTTTTCCAGGCCATTTTCAAAGCTCCATGTTTGTGCCACTTTGGGACCAAGTTCTATAGCAGGATTATCATTTGCCACAAAACTTCTGTGGTGGTTTATAATTTCTCTGAAGTTCGGTAGAACCAGTAAACTGCCACATCATAGTGTCTGCTTGTCATCCTGACACCATGTCAATGGCAATGGCTATGGCAAACAGGATGGGGGAATACATAGTACCACTAGTTCAAAAAAATAAACCCACAGACTTTTAGAAATAATATTAACAAAACACCCTAAAAGTCTATCACTTAAGTTCCTATCCTAGTATATAAATGAAATATGCAAAGGGGACCTTGTATGATGTATGACTTCTCTATACTCACGCTGCTAATGCCTCTCATAAGCTCCCTACTGCCTATCACTGATATATTTATATGCAATCTGTAACACCTCTTTTTTTTTTTTTGCATTATGTGTTTATACCCTCCTCCTGTGCTTCACTGTCCCCCACTCCTTCAGGCTCTACAAGTTCCCTTCGTCCCCACTGACCTTAGCCAGCCCTTCTCAGGTCCTCAGATCGCAGCCGACCCCCGGGATATCCCAGTGTATCCCTATCACCGGGTGGGTCCCCCTCCTCCGAGGGGGAAGGGCACTGGGGAGAGGGGAAGACCCCGGCACACACTTCATTAGGGCCCGGGGATGCTGCTGAGGAACAGGAGGCCCTGGCCAGGCACTGGGGGTGCTCCGGGAACGGAGAGCTATCATCTTGGTGGGCAGCGAGCAGATTTTCCACTTTTTTTTTCCTGTGGGGGAGTGACGTCTGATGTCAAGGCGTATGCTGACATCTGCCACCACCCCCTTGAACACCGTGTCCGCCCGTATGCTGCACTCCCAGCCTCCGCCAGGAGTCAGCCTACGTGGGTATGCATCCCCTGCCCACACCCGAGAAGGAGAGCTGTCCCCAGACGCTCTATCCTTCTCCCTGGCCGCCCTCCGCAACCTGAGTCCGCCTCAACCCGGTCGCCAGCTGTCGAGGCGGAAATCCAAATCGCTATACCGACGGACCAGCTCTAACATATTTTTTTTTTTATAAATTTCCTTTTTTCTGTTCGTGAAATTACATCCTCCTTCATACAGGTCCCTTTGGAAATGGAATATAACAGAGTAATGGGGATATTTCAAGGCTCATTTTTCATGCCAACTCACTTCTCCTGATGCACTATGTCGGCCCATCAGGCCATGAGACACACGCGAATCCCTTGTGAGGGAAGGCTCCCTGTCCCATCACAAGGTGTCACCTGTACCACAGAGCACTGTGCCATACCTTCTCAGGCTCAGAGCAGTGGTGTGTGAAACTGCTGCCCCCCATCCTCATGCTGCCTAGCCAGCTCGCTGAGCTTATCCTTGAACCCAGATTACCAGCACGGGACCACAACATGCTACCCACTGCCCCAGTGGCTCACCCTGCTCAAAAGGTTTTTTCATAACTTTTAGATAGTTCTATCAACCCATAATAAGTAAGCAATAATACCCTCCAGGGTGGGTGATATTGGGCTCTAATGGACTGCCATGGGGTGTAATGAGGCCCAACGCCACAGGCGGAGGGCCTTATAGTCCCTGGAAGGTCCGGTATAGCCCAATATCGCCCACCCTGGATGGTATTTTTGTGCTCAGAAAATGGGCACTGTAAAAAAGGAAAAGATTTAAAAAAATTGTTTATAAAAAATTTGTTTAAATTAAGTTTTAAATAAAATAGTTCCTCCGCCTTAAAAAAAAGCTGTCTGTATGCCGTTACACCTTACAACCCCCACCCCCATGCAGCAATTCTGTTTCTGATTCATTTTTTTTAAGTTGTTAGTAAGAAAGAAGCAAAAGAAAACCGGGGAAGTGAGTGAGTAGAAACTTGTGTACACCTCCCACCATGTAGAAGCTCTTTCACACAGAAAGAACTGCCCTTTTACTTTTGTTACCCTTTATATCTTTTTGAGGTTTTTCTTTATGTGTACCAGCACAATGAAAGGAATGATGACAAGTGAAGGAGCGAGTGAGCGATGGAGAGGCGAGCTATGTAGTTCAACACGGGGATTCAATATACTGGCAGAGTCAGAAAAGTAAAGATTAAGGGCTAGATGGTGGCCGCAGGGGTCTCTGGACACACACAAAAAGAGAACAACTAAAAGTTGCGAGTGTGAAGTAGACTTATGGCCAATGTTAGTGGGAGCAGTATTTTCCTTGAAGCTGCTTTGTGTAGGAGACGTACTGGAAAAGTACCATTTTTTTCTGTCTCTCTCTGTAATGTATTAATCAGACTATGATCTAACTGACATGGATCTGATTACAGAATGAAGTGTGTCGTCAAGGAGAGGGAGCCGCTCACAAAGCAGCAGAGCGGGGAAGGTGGGGGGAGCAACATTTGGAGAATGGGCGTAAGACCAGGGTGAGGATTTTAAAATGAGTGCGGTTGGGAAAATGCTTATTTTTCTTTGTTTCCAACCACAGAAGGAATACTGGACTGCTTTTTTAAGAATATGCTCAATTTACTGTTAATAAGTTTTGGCTAGTAGAGGAGCCTGAGAGAGCTGAACGATCAGCTTTGGAAGCAGCGCTGGTGATCAGTGTGTGTGCTGCAGTCGAGAACCGCAACTGATTTTTTTTTTTTAGAAAGAACTTTTTTTTTTTTTATCTTGACTTCAATTAAACAACTGCCAGCTACAGTGGTGGTGGTGGGAGTTGGGGGGCATAATGTAGTCACTTAGTGGTTAAAGAAAATGGCGGCATTTTGAACTTGTGATCCCAGTGCTTCTGTCACTGAGGAAGCAGGCTGGGCAGTAGGTTACTTAGCTGGCCACGAGGCAGGTTTGGGGTGGCACTTTTTATTTGCTGGGCATCTATTGAAAGCTAATGTAACCCCCTGGCAAGGGTACTAGCCAATCACAACCCAGCAAATAAAAAGCCCATTTTCTAACATATAATCAATAACCCTGGCAAAAATGCATGCAGCACAATTGTTCATTTAATGGGTCTGTTCTTTAAACAGGTCTACACATCATTATATTCCACCTTTCTGGGCAAAATTCTTTTATTTTTTTTGTTTGTTTTATTTTGAAAGACAGGTTAATTCCTTTTACCAGTCAGTCATTGCAGAAGGTTTCCCTATACCTTAAAGACACAAATAAATCTGGACAAAATAAGATATTCAGTTAACTGGTCTATGCTATTGTCAAGTATTTATGTTGGCCCCAGCGTAATAACTTAAGACTGAAAAGTTTATTAGGCTGTAGTACAGATTGAGCAGATATCACAGTACCTGATATGCTGTGCCACTTCCTCAGGGAGTGGGAGCAGTGGAAGATACATGACTATTCACTTCTGTGGCAGAATGTAGCCTCTCATTAGCTAATGCATGATGACATGTCATTGGTAACATCAAATGCTGAGCATAGAAGGGTTTGGGATATAAAAGGAGGGGAAGGAAACCAGGTGCTATGGAAAAACTGTAAATGTGTTAATAAAGAATCACCAACAACAGGGAATTCTGTGGCACTGCAAATATTCTGTGGTAAACTGCAAGTTCTGTACAAAATTCTGCAGCCACAGAGTTCTAGGGGCCTTGGCCATTGTAAGCAGCAGTTCTTTGATCTGAAACTGGACAGAAAACGTTACTGTTTAATGAGGTCTGACTTTCTGATCCCAGGGTTCAGAGCCCAGCGCTCTGTGGACCCATTTGATGTTAAAACTAAAGTTTTGTGGCAGGTTTGGTATTGTGGTCAGCAGCTTTTCTATGGAAGGGATTATCTAAGAACCTTCTGTGTCCTCCAAAATGCCATAGATCATCAAGTTTTGTTGACTGCAGTGACCCTCAAGGTCAATCTCTTTTTCTTGCAACCATGTAGCAGTTTTAGAGAGATGTGGAAGAAGCCACTCCATCTCACCTGCCCGTGCATCTAGCTCTGTGACCACTGACTTGTGTTCAAGAGAGGTTTTCTCCAGTCACTTCTGTCCCTCTTTCAGCACTGTCAGAATTTTTGTGTTCTCAGCCCAATAAGCCTGAAACTTGTGAGTAGGTCCAGTTTTTGGGCCTCCTTGAGCTGGGTGCGGAGGCCTTCCTTTTTACGGTTGGGAGTGAGGACATGGAATCCTAGCTCATAGAACCTTCATCCAGTAATCTATCGGTATCTTGAATTGAGGCGGCTGAATTTGATTGATTTCACCTCCCCATTGTTCTTCTAGCCTCTGAGTGTGTGTGCAGACTGTAGTTTCTGATTTTGTTTTGAGACCATTTTTGGTTGCAGGGTTCCCAGAGCTCAATGACTAGGTGGCCATTAACATAGAAACATAGAATCTAACGGCAGATAAGGACCACTTGCCCACCCGGTCTGCCCATTTCCCTATGTACTGGATAAGCTGCAGATCCTAGTTAACCAGCGGCCTACTTCTTCCTACCCCCCCCCCAGAATGGCCTTATGACTGTCCCATGCATGCTTGAATTCCACCACTGTTTTTGACTCCACAACCTCCTCCAGAAGGCCGTTCCATGCATCCACAACCCTGTCTGTGAAAAATACTTCCTTAAATTACCTCTGAGCCGCCCCCACCTATCTTCAAATTGTGGCCCCTTGTTCTTGCACACCTCTTTTTTTGAAAGATGCTACCCTCTTGGACTTTGTTGATTCCCTTGAGGTACTTGAAAGTTTCTATCATGTCCCCCTCCCTCCTTTCCTCGAGGCTATACATATTAAGCTCCTTTAGTCTCTCTTCATATGTCTTCCGGTGCAGACCCTGCACCATTTTAGTTGCCCTCCTCTGGACAGCTTCCATCCTGTCTATGTCTTTGCGGAGATTGGGTCTCCAGAACTTCACGCAGTACTCCAGATGGGGTCTGACCAGCTGTCTGTACAGAGGGATAATAACTTCCTGTTTTCTACTGGTGATGCCTCTCCCTATGCAACCCAGTATCCCCCCAGCCCTCCTTGCTGCCCTCTCACATTGCTTGCCCACCTTTAGGTCATCTGATATGACTGCCCCCAGGTCCCTTTCCATTTTTGTTGTTGTTAGTATCTCACCCCCCATTGTGTACTCTTCCTCTGGGTTTTGTTTCCCAGGTGCATTACCTTGCACTTCTTAGCATTGAATCTAGCTGCCATACATTTGACCATTCCTCTAACCTTGCCAAGTCCCTTCTCATCCTTTCCACCCCACCTTGTGCATCAGCTCTGTTGCAGATCTTTGTGTCATCTGCAAAGAGACATACTTTTCTTCCAGTCCTTCTGCAATGTCACTTATAAAGACATTGAAGAGGACCGTCCTAATACTGACCCCTCAGTAACCCACTAGTAACCCCTTTCTTCAGAGTGGACTCCATTTACTATTACTCTCTGTGTCCTATTCTCCAGCCAATTCTTTACCCAGGCTGTCATCTTGGGACCCACTCCCAGGCTGGCTAACTTGTATATTAATCTTTTGTGTGGGACTGTGTCAAATGCCTTGCTAAAGTCTAGGTAGGCCATGTCCACAGCCCCTCCCCGATCTACTACTTTGGTCACCCAGTCAAAGAAATCTATCAGATTCTGTCTGGCATGACCTTCCCGCTGTGAATTCATGCTGCCTTGGGTCCTGTGCCCCTCTGGCCTCCAGATACTCGACAATTCTTTCCTTCAGAAGTGATTCCATCATTTTCCCTATCACTGAGGTTAAACTAACAGGTCTGTAGTTTCTTGCTTCTGCCTTGCTCCCACTTTGTGAAGGGGAATCACATCTGCCCTCCTCCAGTCCTCGAGTACCACCCCATCCTCCCATGATTTGTTAAAGAGGGTAGTTAGTGGTGTCACTAGTTCTACCCTTAGTTCTTTTAGAATTCTGGGATGAATCCCATCAGGCCCCATTGCTTTGTCCACTTTCAGTTTTAAGAGTTCTTTCATAACCCTTTCTTCTGTAAATGGGCTGGTATCAACTTCTGTATCCAGAGTGTTACTACTGTTTGTTTTATGTACCTCTCCCTCTTCATTTGTAAATACTGAGCAAAAATATTTGTTTAGTATCTCTGCCCTTTCACAGACACCCTCTGCCCACCTCCCTCCCCTTTATTAAGCCTCACTATCCCTCCCTTGGTCTTCCTTCGCTCCCTGATGTACCTATAAAAGGTTTTATCCCCCTTCTTAACTGAGTTGGCTATCTTTTCCTCGGTTTGGGCCTTTGCTGTTCTGACTGCCTTCCCAGCTTCCTTTTGCTTTAACTGATACAGTTCTCTGTCCTGCTCCTTCTGTGATTCCTTGTACTTCCTGAAAGCTTTCTTTTTCTCTTGAACCTTCACTGCCACTTCCTTTGAGAACCATGTTCGGGTCTGAATATCTGGAAACTGCACCCGGCTCATCTACAGATGTATTGGCACATTCCCATTCCAGGTATTCAGACCTGTCTGGGAGGTTGTTCTGGCGCATCATGCTTGCGCCACCCGCATAGTTTGGGATATTCAGAAAGGATATGCTCATTCCACTGATAACGTCACCGGGAGTCCTATTATGTCTTTCCTAGTGAAACTTTTGGAACAAATAAATAAAAAAATAGAAAACAATTTGAAAGCCTATGATATGAAATTGTACACTATGACCCCGATATCGAAAACTGCGCCCGGCAATGCGTAAGTGGTTGCACTGGAGTAACAAAGGAATATATTCAAAAGAGATGAGCAATGGCGCATCTCTTCTGAATATCCCAAACTATGCGGGTCGCACAAGCATGATGCGCCGGAACAACCTCCCAGACAGGTCTGAATACCTGGAAAGGGAATGTGCCAGCACATCTGGAGATGAGCCGGGTGCAGTTTCCAGATATTCAGACCCGAACATGCAAATGGGGTCATTATGCATGCACGGTGCAAATGGGGACATTGGCATGTCATTATAGTTCCATCTGCATGAATTGTGCAGGGCTAGCCAGCAGAATGCACTGGGTGCCCTGCACAGCATGACTGATGTCCCTGGTAGTCTAGTAGTACCCCCTCCCTGCATGAAACCCTGATCCCCATAAAATATGTAATTAATATCCCTGGCAATCCAGTGGATCCCCCCTCCTGGTTCCACAGCTTGATCCCCGTAAAATATGTATTTTAATATCTCTGGTACTCCAGTGGTTGTCTCCTCCCCACACAAAACCCAGATCATAGTGACATTGATAAATATCCCTGTCCATGGTGGTCTAGTGGTACCCTCCACCCACACAGGACCTCCATCCCGGCCTGCTCCCCCACCCAGGTCATCGGTGGGCAGCAAATCCACCTGCTCACCTCCGCGGCTGACCACCAAATGACAGCTTACAGTAATACCTGCAAGCACATTGCTCCACACTGTCAACCAATGGGATTGCAGTATGTACTGTAATAGTCATTCACAACTAGGAGCTACCAGCTGGGGGGGGTGGGGTTCAGCTAGCCATGACAGAGAAGGAGAAGGATCTGGGGGTGATTATAACGGGCTCAATGAACAACTCAGTACAATGCAGGAAGGCAGCTGCAAAGGCCAAAAAAATGCTGGGTTGTATTGCCAGTGGTATATCTTCAAGGAGAGTAGAGGTGATCCTGCCATTGTGTAGGTCACTGGTTAGGCCACACCTGGAGTACTGTGTGCAGTACTGGCACCCATACCTGAAGAGGCACATTAAGTTACTGGAGAGGGTACATCGCAGGGCAACAAAGATGATCCAGGGACTAGGGGATACACCCTACGTGAGCAGGCTGAGGAAGCTGAACATGTACTCACTGGAGGAGAGGAGAGATGGGGGGATGTGACTGAAACCTTCAAGTACATGAAGGGAATAAACAAGACCAGCATGGAGGGACTATTCAAGTTAAGGGTGGGGGCACTCGAGGTCATGATCTCAGATTGGAGGGGGGAAGGTTCAGGAGGGAAATGAGAAGACACTTTTTTACGGAGAGAATGGTGTCTGGGTGGAACGCATTGCCTGTGAAAGTGGTATCCTGTAGAACAGTGGACTGCTTCAAAAGAGGATGGGCTAGGGTACAAGGGAGGGTCAGGAGAGGGGACGGGAAGGAGGGGCAGCTGCAGTATAAGGGTTGCTAGCTGCACACTCTAGCAGACTCAATAGACCATAAGGCCTTTATCTGCTGGCAAATTCAAATGTTCGTATGTATGTTTGTATGGATTCTTCAAAGTCTCATATAGCATACATTGTGGTATAATGTTTATAACTTCCTTTTTTAAAACACTAAAATCAGTACCACCAATGGGACAAGGTCTGACAAACATGAAAGTTTAAGATTTTAAATCCCAGCCATTTTTAGTGACTGACAAACAAAAATAAAATGTTGCACTCCAGGTGTTGGTTTTGGCAGGTTGTAGAAACCACTGTCTCAAGTAAAAGCATAAAGAAAACCTGCAAAACTGTTTTTACTTCCTGGATTCCTTTGCAAAAGGGGTGTTGCACTTGGTGCAGACTTGTTACAGTGGTTTTAAGGGATGTGCATGAAGTGGCTGCATCAAACTAACCAGCACCACAAAGGAGAGCCTTGCCATGGTGTTGTCACTTTGCACCAATCCTCCCTTTCCAGGACAGATCCCTAAACTCTGTCACAACCTGTTTCTTACATTCTGTACATGTGTGAACATCATTGTTCAACTTTTGTTTATAATTCCCTTTTTAAATTTAATTTGTTTCCAGAATACCAAAATCACCCTATTGGGACAGGACCTAATTAACCCTTAAGTTTCAGGTTTTAACTCCAAGCCATTTTTAGCTACTGAAGAGAAAAAAAAAGCTTATTTTTGGCACTGTCAGCTTCAGCAGATGGCAACTGTTGCAGATGAAAATATTAAATAAAAAAAAAAACTGCTTTCACAAAGATGAAAAATAGAAACAGGTTTTACTTCCTGCTTTCACACGAGAAAGTAATTTTATCACTCTTTAAATTTTGATTATAACTTTCTTAAAAAATGTTTCATAAGTCATGGTCTGGATACAGGCTGGCAGGAGGTGCACGTAAGTAAAAAACAGCCAGCAATCAAAAAGGACAGTGGAAATACCATTTTTACTGTGCTAACATTTTGTTTTAGTCATGGTACAAAATATAAGATGTGTAGTACCTTACAATGCACAGAGGAGGCACATTCAGGATGTACAGTATGTAAAGGGAATATTTCTTCACAGAAAGGGTGGTAGACGGATGGAATAGCTTGCTAAAAGATGTGGCTGAGAAAAGACTATGCTGGGTTTTAAGTGGGGTGGGACAGGTGTAAGAGGCTGGAAGCTGTAGAAGCAGAGGGTGTAGGGAACATAGCTGACCATGCTACTAATAGGGTCTCAATATACAGTTCACCCAGCAATAAACTGAAGGGGAAATAGGTATGATCAGAGAAGAGTGGATGGACCCTTGGCTTTTTTCTGCCTGTAAATGTCTCTACATTGCTATTTTTTTTAATCTTTATTTATAGATCAGAGTGTTGTACAGAACACTGATATATAAAATATTGCTATGTTTTGTTTCCAAAACACCAAAAGCACCAACCTTGAGACAGGATCTAACAAAGCTAAAAGGCTCCCAGCCATTTAAAAACTTACTTTTGTTCTCCGGGAGTTGGGTTTGGCAGATAGGAGAAACCTCTGGCATAGCTGAAAGCAGAAGACAAACCTTGCTTTCACAAATCTGCAAAACAGGATTTTACTTCCTGGGGCCATCTGTGAAAGCAGTTTCAACATTTTGCTTGTGTTTATTTCTAACTCCTTAAAAAAGACTTTTAAAAACACCAAAAGCATCACCACTCATGGGGCAAAATCTGCCAAACCTGAAAGTTTAAGATTTTAAATCTGAGCACCCCCCAAAAAACAACCTTTGTATGCTACGCATCAGTTTGGGCAGGTGGCAGAAAACCATCATCACAGATGAAAGCATAAGTAAAATCTGCTTTCACAAATCTGTAAACCTTTTTTTTATTATTCTTTTTAACATCCTGGATTTATTTGTGAAAGCAGTTTTGTCTTTTTGTTTATTGTGTACTAACTTTTTAATTTTTATTTTTAAGAATGTTTAAAAAAAAAAAAACAAGCATTACCCTTGGGATAGAATCAGAGAAATCTTAAAGTTTCTGGTTTCAAATCCCATGCATTTTAGTTACCGATAAGTAAAAATAACTCTTATTGGACCCTATGCACTAACAAAATAGTTGCCTATGCCCCACGTAACCGAGGCATGCAGGCAACCTTACGTGTGAACGCCACGTGGCGGGGGTTCCACGGTCCCCCAGCAGCATTCACCAAGGGCAAGCAAGGCACTTGCACAGCTGCCTTCCTAGCCCCTTGAGGAGCACCGCGCTGTGGGCGTGTCAGGAGTGTGCCTGCACTATGCGGCATTAACTAAGCTGCATAGTGCCAGGCACAGGGGGCACCTGGTACACCAGCTGAGACCAAGCATAACCCATACATGCCCCCGTGTTCAGCATCTGCCGGGCACGGTGGCACCAGCCAATGGACATCCATGCTGCCTCAGCCTACTAGGCTGCAGAGGAAGGCTGGGGCAGCTGCTCAGATGAATGCCCTACAGGTGTTCCTCCATTGTCAATTTATGTTGCTTGCCCCTACTTTGTGCACCCGCTGCAGGGGTACAAGGGATCTGCTCAGGAACCTGGTTTGGGCATCCAGCTGGATACCCACTGGGGTCCGCGGCTCTGCCCCTGACTGCCTGCGCGACCCTGCGCGCTCAGTGGGCATGGTCACAGACAGGTGACCTGCAAGTGCTTGCGGTCATGCATACCACACACCCTGTGCATGTCTGGGGCCGTGTAGGTATGCGGGCAGGGTATGCACCTCAGGCACATATAACCCACCTGTTATTGCATAAGGTCCATTGTTACACTCCAGAGGCCTGATATTCAAAGGTTTGCATGGCGCTAATGGGTCTTTGCCTGCACAAACTGTAATTTGCCCCAGATCCCCATATTCAAATGGGATGATTGTATGGGCAAAGGGGGCTAGCCCCTGTGCAAAACATAATGTATGTGGGTAGGCAAGGGGAGGGTCGTGGCCATGAATAGCCATGCTACCCCATATTCAGCATCATTTCACTGCGCAAAAGGGTTTAGCGCTGTCCTTTTGCACTGTACAAATACCACAAAACAAAACCCCAGCTTACTCCAGGCAACCCTAGCAGCTGCTGGAGGTAATACAGCCACCTAGCCAGTTGGCTGCTGGGGAAGTACCCCCCTGTGGTCTGTGCCCCCCCCTCCAATTGCCAGCCCATATATAATAAAACAATCCCTGGTGCTAGTGGCCCTTCCCCTCTGATCACTGGCCCATAATGTAAATCTAAAAATCCCTGGTGCTAGTGGTCTCCCCTTCCTCCAATCACCAGCCCATATTTACTAAATAAATCCTTGGTACTTGTGGTCCCCGATCACCAGTCCATAATAAAAGTTACAACACTTCCTGGCATCCAGTGGTTCCCTTCCCCAGCACTGATCCATGGCACTGCCAGTCTCAAGTCCCTACTCCCTGGCATCTAGCACCCTCCCCACCACAGCACTGAGCACCCACCCCCCCAGTCACCTTACCAGTACCCTTGGTGCCACAGGTGCATACAATGACCAATGCAGCCTTCCTAACACCTTTTCAGTCTACCACCATATGTCCAGGAATGGAGTGCAGCCCTTATTTATAGGACAGGGCATGTCACCCTGTCTTATAAATAAGGAGCGTGCTCCATGCTTGGACATACAGTATGGTGGCTGGCCAAGGAGGTGTAAAAAGTGCTGCACCGGTCACTGTATGCACCTGTGACACCAAGCGTACTGGTAAGGTGACTGGGGGGAGGGTCTCAGAGCTGAAGTGAGGGGCTGATAGAGGCCAGGGAGCAGATACTTGCGACCAGCAGTACCATGGATCAGTGCCAGGGGGGGACCACTGGACGCCAGGGAGTGTTGGAACTTTTACTACAGGCTGACAATTGGAAGGGGACCACTAGCACCAGGGATTTGTTTAGAAAATATGGGCTGGTGATCAGAAGGAGGGGTGACCACTAGAACCAGGGAATTTTAGATGTACGTTACGGGCCAGCAATCAGTGGTGGGGGGACCACTAGCACCAGGGGTATCTATACATGTGCAGTGCCGCACAAACTTGCCTGGCTACCCATGCAGATGAGCCCATAAGGGGCATGCAAATGGCCCCTTAGCACCTTGCATGCCAAATGGGCTCATTTGCATGGGTCCTTTTGAATATTTCAGATAGTGTTCCAGAGCTGTCCATTCTTGTGGCGTACTTTGGGATCAATGTCAGGGCAGCACTACTTGCCTTAGCGCTGCACTGACATGATCCTATATTCAGTCGAATAGTGCCAGTGCACTATTTAACTCAATATAGCATCCTTGGACTCCTGGGCAATCCCAAGGCGCAGCTGAAAGTTCTGTGCTCCACTTTGCACTTTTTCGAATATCGGGCCCCAGATATCAGTTTTGGAAGATGGTAGAACCTACTTTTGTTGATGACATCAGAAATGAAAAACTGCTTTTGTAAAGCTGTGAAAGTGTTTTTGACTTCCTTGTTTCCTTTGTGAAAGAGGTTTTAGCACTTTTTAATCTTGTTTATATCTTTGTTTAAAAAAGAAAAATCAGTTCCAAACTCCAAAAGCAACACCCTGGTAATGGCAGGATCTGAAGAACCTGACATTTTCAGGTTTTAAATCTCAGCTGCTTTTTTTAAGTTACTGATGAGCAAACAACTTTATGTTTGAGGTGTCAGCTGCAATAGATGGCACAAATCAATCACTTTTGAAAGAAAAAAACAGAAAGTAAAACCTGATTCTGCAAATCTGTGAAAGTGTGTTTTTTCACTTCCTGATTTCATTTGCAAAAGTGGTTTTCCCCTTTTGATATTTTGTTGATAATTTTTTTTTTTTTTTTTTTAATGTTTACTTTCCAAGGCACCAAAAGCAATACTTTGGGAACAGGATCTGACAAACCTGAATGTTTCAGGTTTCAAATCCCAGTGTTTATTTTAGTTACTAATGAGCACAAAAACCTTATTTTTACATGACAGGTGTAATTTCTGGGTTTTTGCAGGATTTCTCCTGATCCCTACAGTCATGCATCCCCGATGTAGCATGTGCATGTGGAGTCATGTGTGCGCACACTGTTTGGAATGCCCCCCCTTCCAGTCACACCATTGACCACCTGTGCTGGCACTGAACCTACGTTCGGTGATGGCGGGACTAGGGACTACGGGGGGGGGACCCCACCCCTTACCCGGGAGAGGAGAGCCACTGTTCGATCCTGCTCCCACCCTCCCGCCCCTCATGCTGGGACTCCGGTGACCCGAGGTCATTCTCGAACCCAGGTCACTGGCGTAGCACGAAGTATGGTGTCTAGCCCTCAACCCTCACTTTGCCGCTAAATCCTGGAACTCCTTGCCATACCACCTCAGAGTCTCACACAATTTTCAAAAAAGATTTACTTTGCTACCTCAGATCCTCTGATAAATGCTCTTGGTCATGACTTCATCTAAGCTTACTGCCTATTTCTTGTTCCTCCTACTACTATGCACTGTCTCCCATATCCGTCCATTTACCTGCATAAGAAACTATATCATTTTGGGAGGGCTTAAGCCCGAAGTTCAGTGTTGGGAAATAGATCCTGCCACATCCAATACAAAATCCGCCTCTTTCTGCAGCCCCATGCTTAGTGTGTTTGGAAATACTTGGACTTCCTGCGTTTCTGGTTCTAGACTCCTGCATGGCGTGTGCCTGCATTTTCCTTCTCTGTTGTTACTTCTCTCCCCCATCAGTGTTCCCATTTTCTATTCCTGCTGCTTTCAACCTCTCCCTCTGCTTTGTTTCCCATTTATCTCCCCTCACTATAGAAACATAGACTTTGACGGCAGAGAAGGACCACTTGGCCCACCCAGTCTGCCCATTTCCCTACCTATTGGATAAGCTGCAGATTCTAGTTAACCAACAGCCTACTTCCTGCAACCCTCCACTATAATTGCCTTATGTCTGTCCCATGCATGTTTGAATTCCCCCACTGTTTTAGACCCCACAACCTGTCCAGGAAGGCGGTTCCATGCGTCCACCACTCTCTCTGTGAAAAAGAATTTCCTCACATTACCCCTGAGCCATCCCCCCTCTAACTTTAAATTGTGCCCCTTGTTCTTACACATCTCTTTTTCTGAAAGATGCTACCCTTCTGGACTTTGTTGATTCCTTGAGGTACTTAAAAGTTTCTATCATATCCCCCCCCGTCCCTCCTTTCATCAAGGGTATACATATTAAGCTCTCTCAGTCTCTCTCTTCATATGGTTTCTGATGTAGACCCTGCACCATTTTAGTTGCCCTCCTCTGGACTGCTTCCATCCTGTCTATGTCCTTGCATAGATGAGGTCTCCAAAACTGCACGCAGTTCTCCAGATGGGGTCTCACCAACTGTCTGTACAGAGGGATAACCACTTCCCTTTTTCTACTTGTGATGCCCCTCCCTATGCATCCCAGTATCTCCCTGGCTCTCCTTACTGACTTCTCACATTGCTTACCCACATTTAGGTCATCTGATATGACTACACCCAGATCCCTTTCCATTATTGTTGTCGTTAGTACCTCCCCTGCTAGAGTGCATTCTTCTCCTGGATTTTTATTTCCCAGGTGCATTACTTTGCACTTCTTTGCATTGAATCTAAGTTGCCATATGTCTGACCATTCCTCCAACCTTGCCAAGTCCCTTCTCATCCTTTCTACCCCCCCATGTATCAACTCTGTTACAGATCTTTGTGTCATCCGCAAAGAGGCATACCTTTCCTTCCAGACCCTCCACAATGTCACCTATAAAGATGTTAAAGAGGACTGGACCCAGTAGTGAGCCCTGAGGTACTCCACTAGTAACCCCCCTTTCTTCAGAATGTGTTCCATTCACTATTACCTTCTGTGTCCTGTTGTGCAGCCAGTTTGCTACCCAGCCTATCACCCTGGGACCCACTCCCAGGCTGGCTAACTTGATTATTAATCATTTGTGCCGGACTGTGTCAAATGCCTTGCTAAAGTCTAGGTAGGCCATATCCACAGCCCCTCCCTGGTCTATTACTTTGGTCACCCAGTCAAAGAAATTGATTAGATTCGTCTGACATGACCTTCCTACTGTGAATCCATGCTGCTTTGTGTCCTGTGCCCCGCTGGCCTCTAGGTACTCAACAATTCTTTCTTTCAGAAGTGATTCCATCATTTTTCCCCACCACTGAGGTCAAACTAACAGGTCTGTAGTTTCCTGCTTCTGCCTTGCTCCCACTTTTGTGAAGGGGAATCACATCTGCCCTCCTCCAGTCCTCAGGTACCACCCCATCTTCCCATGATTTGTTAAAAAGTGTGGTTAGTGGAGTCACTAGGTCCTCCCTTAGCTCTTTTAGGATTCTAGGGTGAATCCCATCAGGCCCCATTGCTTTGTCCACCTTGAGTTTTAGGAGTTCTTTCAGTACTCTTTCTTCTGTAAATGGACTGGTGTCAACCCACTATCCAGAGTGCTTCTACTGTTTGGTTTAGGTAACTCCTCTCTTCCTCTTTTGTGAATACTGAGCAAAAGTATTCATTCAGTACCTCTGCCTTTTCACTGTCTCCCTCTGCCCACCTCCCCTCTCCTTTATTAATCTTCACTATCCCTCCCTTAACCTTTCTATGCTCCCTAATGTACCTGTAAAAGGTTTTATCCCCCTTCTTAACTGAGTTGGCTATCTTTTCCGCGGTTTGGGCCTTTGCTTTTCTGACTGCCTTCCCCACTTCTTTCTGCTTTAATTGATACAGTTCCCTGTCGTGCTCCGTCTGTGATTCCTTATACTTTTTGAACGCTGCCTTTTCCTCCTTAACCTTCCCTGACACCTCTTTTGAGAGCCATAGTGTTTTTTTTATTCCGCTTTGTTTTCTTTATTTGTTTCACACAAAGGCTTGTTGCCTCCATGATGGCAGTTTAGATTTTTCTCCATTGTTCTTCCACCCCTCCTTTCTGGCCATTTGCTAATGCATTCCTCAGGTATTTACCCATTATGCCAAAGTCAGCCCTTCTAAAGTCCAGTATCCTTGTCTTTGTATAGCTTGTCTCCATGGTTGTGTTTATTGTGAAGCACACTGTGCAGTGGTTGCTTGTTCCCAGATGTCTACTGACTTCTAAGTTTGTGATCCTCTCTCCATTTGAGAGTACCAGGTCTAATATTGCTCCCTCCTGAGTGGGTTCCACCACTAGCTGTCTAAGACATGCTCCCTGTAGGGCATCGAGAATGACCCTGCTCTTGGATGTGGCTGCAGTCCATGTCGCCCAGTTAACATCTGGCATATTCAGGTCCCCCATCACCAGCAGTCTCTTCCTGGCCGCTCCCACTCCTCTAGCCTCCTTTCTTCTTCTCCCTCTTTCCTAGTTCTTGCCTCCTTTCTGGTTTTTGCTTTTGAGGCTCCCCGCAATGACAAATGCTCTTGTGTGGCTGTTCCTACAGCTGTTTGTAAAGGAGCTCGGCCTTCTACCACAGCCTCCTGCAAGTATTGCACCTTCAGTACGTTTCCCTGTACTCGTGGCTCTTATAACGGACAAAACCATTAGGAGTTGGTTACAAACACTCCCTTCTACTCTTAACCCATATTCCATTTACCCAGCTACTCCCACAGTCCTAGCCACAATAGTGGAATTAATGCATTGCACTAACCTTTCTCCTTGTCCATTCCTTTGCCCGGTGCAGTCATCTCTTCTTTCTTCAGTCACAGTGCTCCTCAATCCCTTTCTTTCTCATTTAATTTATTTTTTTTCCATTACAGGAACCCCATCGAACTCAGTCAAAGGACCCACTGGATCTCCACCTTCAACCCACACTTCTGGGTTGTGAACGCTTTCAGTGCTCTTAAAGGGGCAGGCACCCTGTTCATTATCAATAACCTCCCCTGTCCCAGGTACATAACCTAGTAAGCTGCACTGCATGGTGAGCCTCTGCTCTCATATCCTTTCCTTCCTTCCCATTTATCTTCTGATTGTCAGTTTTATTTCACTTACTCCTGTTGGTTTATAGTCTAATGCACCACCATCTTTGTTTCTTTATTTTACCACATTTCCTCATTGCATGTCTATCCCACCAGTACTCATTCACCTTATTGTTTCATTTTAGTACCTCAGCTACTCTGCAATGTCTCACTTACACATGTCAGCAGCTTCACAGCTTCTGTCCCTAACTCTGCCTGGTTGGTACTGAGTGCAGGTAGGTTTGTCCTGCCTACCAGGGATGGGAGTCCTGTTCCACCAATGTTTGCTTGTATCTTTATTTGCCAGTCTCCTTCCTTAATTCTACCGAGGGATAAATAGTGAAGGTGGACTTGCCCTGTCTGCCTTGGATGGGAGCCTGTGACATAAACTCCACTATAATTCCTTTCAACACTACAGCCTCCATCCCGAACACACACCTTGGTGGTATTCGAGTGCATGTAACACTGCCGCATCTACCGGGAATGTGAGTCCTGTTTTATCTATTCCATCTCAGTTTACCAACCATATCCAACTATTCCAGTTCTAGCCAGTCTACTTCTCTACCTTATACCCATGCCAGTATAGAGCATTGGTGGACTTTTCATAGTTACCAAGACCGGAAGCTCCTCTCCTTTCCATCTTCCATCCTACCATCACCAATATGCCTTCAATTTCTATCAGTATTGTTGCTTCCTGCATTTCAAGTCCATCTGGGATAAACGCATTTTCATCATGCTACTTCTTCCCGTTCCCTTCCTCCTAAATGTTATTATCTCACTTCCATAAGATCATCGGACTGAAATAACAAGCAGCACACACCCTCACCTTGAAGGTAATCCTCATCAGTCTCAGTGACTTCCCTCTCCAGCTCCTACTGGCTGCAAGTGCACTTCCAAATCCAAACATTCCATCAAGGACTGGACCATGCCCTGTTTAATGGCTGAACTTTCTAAATGTGGCATCCACCACTCGGATTCTGCCCAAATGCAAGAGCTCTATAACTTATTCCTGGCCTCTTCGTCTTGTCCAGTCAAGAATTCCAGCCCCTCTCGGTCTGGTCCTCAACATGAATTTTTGCAGTTTGCTGAAATCTGAGATTTTATGGCTCAGATGGCATTGTCTGTTTCCGATCTTCAATCCCGCATAACTTTCCTGGAGGCTTGTATTCTACTCCAACCTTTTCCACCAACCAACCCACCAATTCCTGATGCCATCCCATCCACAAGCAACGTTCCTCTTCTTCTTCCTCCTCCTCTGGATACCATTCCTCTTGTTGATATTACATCTCCTTCATTGCCAATGCCTCTCATTACCTCAGGTACATCCTCCTCCTCATCTCCATTCATTTCACCTATTCACCTCGTGCCAGCTCACCTCTGCCAGGACATTCTTGATGGAAAGGATGTCAATTTAGTCTCCCTTCTCATTTCCTCCCATAACTTCATGGACAATAGAATAGTTTCCTGTGGTGACGTGTCAATTCTATTGAAATCTAAGGATCCTCACCTCCTCCACAAGATGACAGTGTCCGAGATGTGTCTTGGCCTTTAGCCTCTTCTGTGACATTATTTGTTCAGCATTTCCTGCATGGTGCAATGAATTGGACACCTATCAATACATCCTAGTCAACTTAGCATGTGCGATGGCGGAACTCATTCCTATGACTATCATAGATCTTTTTCTGCCAAAACTGCAGTTGCATTGGCCCAATGCAACATCAAATTGAACTGGGTCATCCTGGATAACGAACTCTTCTGTCGGTACTGCGCTGGTCAACATGCATATTACTGTTCCCTTTGTGGCTCATTCAGCCATTTCACTCCACTTTGTCCTTTAACAGTGACTTCTTCCTCTACCTCCACCTATCTGCCTAGGACTGCTCAACTATTGAGCTCACCTTTCACTTCTCTCGCTGGATTAACTTATACGATCTCCAACCCTCGGTCCCGCTTGGATATGTACAGATGCCCTAGTAAGTCCGTTAGGGGTAAATCCATCTGTAATAACTTCAACTAACACAGTTGGTCCACTACCAGCTGCTTCTTCTTGCATGTCAGCAATTTATGCGGCTAGGCTCATGCACAATATATTTGCCCCAAGGCCCCCAAGCCTACCCAATGACAGATGGTTCATCCTTCTACTCCAGTCAACATACCAGCCCTGGCTACAATCTTAGTGGCGCATCCCTCTCGTGCAGTCATGCAGCACCTCCTGCTTGGGTTCACCCATGGTTTACACGCTGGTGTCTCTGTGCTCCCCACTGCCTCCTTCCATTGTGGTAAACTTCAGTCATAAAGGAACCGGAGGTAGTTTGACTTCTACTACAGAAAGAAATTCAAAATAACTTAATCCTGGGGCCTTTTCTATGCCTGCCATTTCCTACCTATCGCATCAATCTTATGGGCATCACCACCAGAAAAGTTACCAGTAAGAAGTGTCTCATCATCGATCTCTCTGCTCCTCAATGCTCCTCCATGTCTAGCATCAATTCCCTGATTCCTGCCAATGAGTATTCTCTGTTCTATGCACATATCAATGATGCCATTACAATCATAAAGTACTTTGGCCTTGGCTCCTGACTCTCCAAAGCAGTTATAACTGATGCCTTTAAACTTCTGCCCATTCATACTTCCCTCTGGCATTTGCATGCCATTTTCTGGGACAGCCATTATTATTTTGCTGTTTGTCTCACATTCGGCTGCCACAGTAGTCCCAGAATCTTTGACATATTTGCCAAAGCTCTTTGTTGGGCATTACTTAACATATATCACTGACCAGCAGTAGTCCATTTACTCAGTTACTTTTTCCTGATCGATCTACCTAATTCCCTTTCAGCTGCTGGTATCTCTGCTCTTGCTCAGCTCTTCCATGAATTGTCAGTTCCTTTGGTGGCAGAGAAAACAAGAGAACCTGCAACTTCCCTAGAATTCCTGGGCATAATCTTGGACACTTAAGGTATGGAAGGCCTTTTACCACTTGACAAACTGTCTAGGATCCAAGCACTAGTGAAGTCCTTTTTGACTAGATCCTACTGCACAAAATGAGAACTTCTTTCTCTACTGGGATACCTTAATTTTGCCATGAGGATAATTCCACAGGATCAATCCTTTATTTCTTACCTCTTAACCCAAGCCTCATCAGTTTCCGAACTTCATTATCGTGGCCAAATAACTGCCACAGCTAAATCTGACCTAGCCATGTGGTCCCTATTTTTAGCTAGATACAATGGCTGTTCGATGTTCCACAAGGACCCTTCTCCAGATTTGCATCCCAGAATATACACCGACGCTTCTCCCACTCATGGCTATGCCACCATATTTCAGCAGTCCTGGACTGCCGCTTAATGGCCTCTGGATATTTCATCACTCCGTGACTTTTCTTCCACATCGCCTCCATTCAAGATATACCCGACAGTAGCAGCTGCATTCTTCTGGGGTCACCATTGGTCCCTTCAATCAGTATTCATCTTTTCCAATAACCAAGCAACTGTGGCTACCATCTACAAAGGAAGATCCTCATCCCATTCCATCATGCAGTTCATGCAGAGGCTAACCTGGTTATCACTCATTCATAATTTTACCTTCACATGTTTCCACATGCCAGGCTTCATAAACAAAGCAGCTAATGCTCTATCCCATTTTCAGTTTCAGATATTTCATCACCTCCATCCCTAGGCAGATCCAACGATGACTCCTCCACCTTCCTTCAGTGATCTAATAATGACATAGAGTATTATCACCAGCAAGCAATCTCTATCATGTGGCCTACTCTAGCTCCGTCCACTAGAGTTACTTATACAATAGCTTGGAAAAAGTACTCTTCCTTTTGTGCCTTGCTATCATCCCATCCTATTTCTGTCTCAGTGGACCTCATTTTAGCATTCCTAATACATTGCCATCAAGCTTTGCACCTATCTCATGGAACTATCAAACAATATCTATCTTGGATTCAGTTCTTTCACTCACAATCTGCTCCATCCTCACCATCTCTATGTTCCAACCATTTAGTCAAACTACTGTGCTTCCAAAGATCGTCCATTACACATACACCTCACCATCTTCTCATAGATGGATCCTTAATGAGACGTATGCTGGACCTATTGGACTTGGGGCCATTTGAACCTACCTCCAATCTCTGGTCAAATCCGCTATCAGCTTAGCCTTCTACGGATTCCTCCATCCAGGAGAATTCACTGGACCATCATCCCGCTCTACCAACTTTCTTAAGGTTAGCAATTAAGCAATAAGGCATGACCAGGGGTTAGATTAACAGTCTGTTAATCACCCCCTAGGGGTGTAAGGTGGCACGAGGTGCAGCCGAGTGCCATATTGACCCAGAGGGGTGATTAACTGACTGTTAATCTAACTCCTGGGAGTGTCTTATTGCTATTATAAAAAATTATTCCAAAAGAAAAGTGTTTAAAGTATAGTTTCCTCATTTAGAGGGATATTTTTAATAAAATAGTTCTTCCACCAACAGTTTAAGAATACTGGTTCAAAATCAGAATGCATCATTCCAGTCATTCAGCAGTGCTAGAGGATGGAATGCTGACAGGAAGAATCCATGTGCCAAGTTGATCAGGCTGTACATGACAGTGTAACAGGGATTAATGTAAGGCTGTTGGAATCCTAACAGCCAATCAGATTGCAGCATTTCTAAGACCCTTTTTATAATTTGCAGAACAAAATCTGACCATTATATTCTAGAGCTATCTTCGTCAAAAAATGATAGTTTGCATATAGGAGTCCTCATTACTTATTACCCTTCTTCGAATGCTTGGTGCCCAGTAGCTCGATTAGAAAAGTTTATGCTTTTCCACTCAAATTCAAACTCACTGTGCCCCAACTCTGGACAATCAACCACCCATGACTACAAAATGGTTCATGGCTTACATAAGAAATCTTCAACAAAGGCTCAGACTCAATCCATATTTCTACTCAGGCCACTCATTCAGGATCGGAGCAGCGAAATCAGCATCAAGAAATAACGTTCCAGTCCATATCATCAAGAGACTCGGAAGATGGAAATTATCAGCCTTTGAATCTTATATCCCGAACCCAGACACTGAACTCAGACAAGCATTTTCAATTATCTCCTCATAGTTTGCCCAGAAGGATGGGCAGATCAGTAGCTACGGATCCTCAGAGGTTTCCCCTGCAAGGGTTTTTTCCCTCTCCTGAGTGCTTCTGATCATATTCTCCGTGAGCTGGAGGAGGTAATATTTTTGGGCCCTCTATTCCCTACAGCTACCCAGCTTAACATCTACTAAGGGTGGGGATAGACAAAGGCTTAAAGTTCATAAAGTATACATAAGCACTACATATTCACCAAGCAGAGAAACATAGGGTGCATCAGCCTAAAACTGGCTTAATTAAGGTGTGGTCTCCAGTCAATGTGCAGGCAATGGATGGGGAGCTAGTTAAAGGAGAAAGCCATGCTCTGTTTTATCTGACTGCACATAAAGTTCACTAACTGCATTTAGTAGTGTAGAAATAAGTAGCCAGTTACCAGATGTCTTTGTTCTTTCTTCAGAAAAAAACAAGCATTTGTCAATGCCGAATGTTTGCTTGCTGGCATTGGCATTGGTAGTGTAGAAGTTACAAAGCTGCATAACAGAAATGACAGTGAAGTATTGAACTGAAGCCAACAGCACCACCACCCTGCAGAGAGTGACAGGCATTGGGGTGTGCCTTTGGGTCATCAGGCATAACAGCCACGCCATTTCATCACACCCTACCCTGCAGACACTGGCAAGTGTCACGGTGTGCTTTGGGGTCTTTGGTCTTATTCGCACCCCATTCCATCATGAAATACGGTGAGATGGGTGTGGTATAGGAGAATGGGGTGAACTTTGGGGCCGAAGAGTCCAAGGCATACCTTTATGCTTCTCACTGGCTGCAGGGTGTGGAATGGTATAAGCATTACAGGCAAGAATCCCAAGTCACACCCCTGATGCCTGTCATTCTCTACAGGGTGGGGTGTTATGGTTGGAAACCCTAACACCTCAGGCATTCGTTGGTATTTTCACTCCAAATTTTGAACATGGTTTTTTTGTGACCCCACCTCATGAACAGTGGCAATATCAGTTTGTTAGCCGAAAGCTGCTTATGCACAGTGACTACGGCATTTAGCACCACAGGTGCAAAAACATTCTGAACAGGATGTGAAAAATGACAGCTGTACTGTTCATGGGGAGGTGTAAAAAATGGCAATGTTGCAAATCTGCAGTAAAAATATTTAAAAACTGGTGAAGTCACGAGAGTGCATAGAAACTGTGCAACGCACATCCGTAATGTAATTAGTTTGGGGATTTTTTACAGCAGATTATCAACACAGGCATTTTGGGACCTCTGATCATGAACAGTGTCACTGTGATTTCCTTTATCTGTCTCGAACAATGATTTCCCACAGCGACCACGCATCTATGAGCTGAAAGTGTGAAAACACATTTTGGCCATGTTGTGAAAAATGACAGCTGTACTGTTCATAAGGAAGTGTGGAAAAATGCCACTGGTATAAATCTGGACTGAAAATATTACAAAGCCATGAACTTACGAGGGTGCGTGGAAACTGCGCAATGCTCACTCGTAACACAGTCATTTTATAGACTTTTGTCACCAAATTTTTAACATAGCCATTTTAAGACCTCTGCTCATGAACAGTTTAACTGTGATTTTCTTAATCTGTCCCAAACATTGCTTTCGCACACCAACTGCACCATTGTGCGCAACATGTGCGGAAACACATTTTGGGCAACATGTGAAAAATGTCAGCTGTACTGTTCATAAGGAAGTGTAATAAAATGGCAATGTGGAAAATCTGGAGTGAAAATATAAAAAATTTGCAAACTTACGAGCGTGCGTAGGAACTGCACAACACACACTCGTAAAACAGTCATTTCTAGGAATTTTTTCACCAAATTTTCAACATAGCCATTTCAAGACCTCTGCTCATGAACAGTGTCACTGTGATTTTCTTAATGTGTCCCATACATTGATTTCACATGCTGACTTCACCATTGTGTGCTACATGGGCAGAAACACGTTTTGGGCAAGATGTGAAAAATGACAGCTGCACTGCTCATGAGGAAGTGTAATAAAAATGCAATGTTGAAAATCTGGAGTGAAAATATTGAAAATTCTCAAACTTAAGAGTGTGCGTAGGAACTGCGCAATGCACGCTCGTGAAACAGTAATTTTTAGGAATTTTTTCAACAAATTTTCAACATAGGCTTTTTGAGAGCCCACCTTATGAACAGTGGCAGTGTCATTTCATTATTCAGTCCCGAAAGGTGATTTCATGCAGTGACTGCAAAATCACCCATTCAGGGCTGATTAACGCCATGACAGTGAGATCATTCATGAGAAGGGGTCCCAAACACCCCATGTTGAAAATTTGGTGCAAAAATTCCAAAAAATGCCTGAGATATGCATCAAAGTTGAAAACCCCCTATCTATCCCATTATACAGCTTACCGGCATTTCCTCAGTTTGTGGTCGGCTTTGAAGAGTGTAGCGTGTCTCGGTCCACCGTAGATCATCGTGCAGAGTCTGGAGGGAAGTATGGGGTGAGGAGGGGGCTATGGGAGCAGGTGCTAGTGGTGGGTGTGGTGGGGCAGAGACAGCGAGGACCGCTTTTTGAGTTTCAGGTGTTTTCTTTAAAATGACAATGACACAGGATGTTTGCCATGCTGGGGTGGGCTCCCAGCGTGGCACCGTGCTCTCTGGGGGCGAGTGGAGCCGACAGAAGTTGGGCACCCGTCGGCTGCTCTGATGTGAGCAGCCAAGCTGGGAGTGGGCACCCAGCGTGGCATTCTGAACTCTGTTTTGGTGGGGGGTGCAACACAGCCGATGGGGGATTGGGCACCCCCCTTCAGCTACACAGTGTGTGTGTGGGGGTGGCGAGCACGCAGTATGCGTGCCATTGTGTGTGTGTGTGTGTGTGTGTGGGAGTGTGCATGAGCAGGCAATATCTTATTGCTGCTCACAAATCCTTAACTCACTTTCAACTTATCATACACATTTTAGACTGTCATAAGACACTCGAGCAGGCATTGGAGAACCGCGGCCGCGCCTGCAAAAACACTGCCTGAATTGGAAGAGGGCTGCCACACCTCCGAAAACTCAGATGATGGCACTATGTTTCTTGCACGTGCGTGCAAGCAAACATAAAAATGATTCATAAATAAATTCTGTAATTTTAAGTACTTACGACTTCATCACAACAGTTCAAAAATCTGTTCAAGACAGGAGCTATGCTTCCTGTGAAAAAAGAAGCTCCTTTAGCTGTAGGTTATGCCAAGAAACATGCAAACCATGCTGAATTTATCAGGTGAAAATGAGAACAGCTAAAGTGCTTTGGATATGCTGCTTCAAGCGGTGCAAACAGTACAAGAATTTTCTTACCAACTCCAGTACTTGGTATAAATGTCCAGTGTCGAAACGCCTCGGTACTTCACACCTCATGTCCATCTTCAGGGGGTGTGACTTAAAACTTACCCACCACCACTATTTATACTCTGAATGCCACTTTGGTAACCAAACATACCCTCTCATCATTTAAAGCGACAGCACCCATTTACATGAAATATCTGTATATCTGACATACCCAGACTGTCTGGCTAACTACAGGCCTGTCTCTAACCTGCCCTTTGTGGGTAAGGTTATTGAGAAGGTGGTTGCATCACAGCTAGATGGTCATTTGACCAGCTACAATGTCTATGATTCTCTCCAGTCTGGATTTAGGAAGAGACATAGTACCGAGACAACTCTTGTCCGGGTACTTAATGACCTCCTAATAGCGTGAGATCGAAGGACCCGTTCTAACTTGGTCCTTCTTGAGCTCTCTGCGGCATTTGACACCGTAGATCATGATGTGCTATTGGGGCACCTGTGGTTCATCTGTGGACTGTCTGGTACAGTCCTCAGATAGTTTTAATCTTTCTTATGGGGTAGGACTCAGAGGGTGATGACTGGGATTTTTTCCTCGGCATCACTCCCCCTTTCCTGTGGGATGCTGCAGGGTTTCATTTTGGTGTCCATGTTGTTTGCGGTGTATATGCTGCCATTAGGAGCGATTATTAGGCAGTATGGCTTGATTTTTCACTGCTATGCAGATGACACTCAGCTATACATGTCCTTTGTGCCCGGCCAGGATGCTGCCGTTTCGGTCTTTAACAGCTGTCTCACCAAAATCCAGGATTGGATGAATGGAAGTTGGCTACGGTTAAACCCAGAAAAAACTGAGGTGTTGGTTGTGGACCCAGGTCATCAGGAGGCGGGTTTGTTGGCTGGATTACCCTCAGGTTTATGGCTTGGGGTGTACAGCTAACTACCTCAGACCGGGTGCAGAACCTGGGCGTTATATTTGATGATTGTTTGACACTTAAATCACAGGTGTCAGCAGTTGTCAAAACCTCTTTTTACCATCTGAGGAATATCGCCCGGGTAAAACACCTGGTTCCTTCCGATGATCTTCCAGCATTGGTCCACACCTTCGTTACCTCCCGCCTTGACTATTGCAACTCCCTTTACCTTGGGTTACCAGGGGTTGCTATCCGCTGCCTGCAGCTCATGCAGAATACGGCAGCCAGGCTATTGACTGGTATGTCTAGGACCAGTCATATAATGCCTGTGCTTTGTGGACTGCACTGGCTGCCAGTACTGGGAGGATCACTTTCAAGGTTGGTTTGCTGACCTATAAGGCCCTACACGATCAGGGACCTGGTTACCTGCAAGATCTCCTTCATCCCTACTGTCCCTCCCACTCTCTCTGATCCACTGACGAGGTATTTCTAGAGATTTCTAGGGTTCGTTTGAAGACATCTGGGGCCAGGTCTTTTAGTTTTGCAGCCCCAATTCTGTGGAATTCTCTACCTCATCAGGTTCAAGATTGCCCGGCCGTCCAAAGTTTTAAAACAGCATTAAAGACCTTTCTTTTTAGTATGGCATATGCCAATTTTTAGTGCTGCAGCCATGGGTTTTAATATGTTTATTATGGTTTTATTAATTGATTGATTTTGAATGAATTTTGTACAAGCGCCTTGGTTTTTGAAAGGCGCTTTTTTATAAATAAAGTGATTTTGTATTAATATACCAACATCATACTACACCACTTAATTCAGTTGGTAGTGAATCCTTTTAAAAGGCAGTGGATTACAAAATGGATACAAATCTTTTAAAAGACACAGAGTGATATCTTTACGTACATACATTTTTGTCTGGTACGTGGGTAACTTAGAAATGTCCAAGCAGTTGCTATTGCATATGAATATAGTAAAGTTTGTTCTGTGGAACAAAATTCCATCCTCTAGTATTAACTGGCAGTCTTTCAACTCGTTATTTTCTATGGCAGTACATTTTCACAACTGCCACTTAATAACTTTCTAGGCACTGCCAACTGGATCTTGAGATCTGTGATGTGACATGCCTTCCAACTTTTCAATGAGCTCACTCTTCTGATTGCACTAGAACTATTCATCTTTTCCATTTATGTGTCATGTCTCCAAGCCATTCATGTTCATTCAAAGCTATGCAACTCTCTTGCTAGGGCATAACTGGGAGACCCATATAATTTTTTGTTGCTTGTCTTTCCACCCACTGAACTCTATCCTTGTCCTTCCTCAGAAGAAGACCAACGCTGACTACAGTAGTCAAGATGAAGTCTGACCAAACTCCTTTACAGAAGGCCTATGACCTCCTTGTATTTACTTGTAAATTATGCCTAATGCCAAGTACTTAGAAACATAGATAGTGACGGCAGATTTTTTTATTTATATATTACAGTTTGGGATTAGCATCTTTGAGCCAAAGGCTTGTTTACAAAGGCTTCAAGTCACACATAGTACAGAACAGAATAAACAGTAACAACACTGAATATACAGAAATACATAAGAGTACATAGGATAACATGAATTCAATGTTAAATAGTATACGTAAAAACATAAATATTGTTCTTAATTGTCAAGTTACTTTTTGGTTGCAGATTGCCAGGAAATTTTCATAGAAATTTCCCCATCAGTCCTACATATATAGACAGTTAAAATCTGCACAGGAAAGCAGGATAATTCCAGGAAGCTAGTGCTTGGGTGAGGCAAGGCCACCAGAATGTGATGTTTTGTTGAAGCTGTAATTGAGTGACAGCCTAAGTAGGCTTTGTCATTGGGGGTAGAGGGTCAGAGGTGTGGGAATAGGGGATGGGGAGAAATTGGAGTAGGGCAGTCAAGGGGTGTAGGCAGTAGAAGAGGGAGGTAGTAGTGTAGGTGGGGGTGGGTAGAGTGGTGACAATGATATGGGGAAGATGGAGGAGATATAAGAGGATGGGACCAAGGGGGGTGGGCAGGAGGGGGGATAACTAAAGGTAACTGATTACAATGAGGGTGTGAGGGATAGCTAGAGACAGTCCAAATGCTTGAATTAGAGTGTTCAGGGCCCGCTTAAATTGTTAGAAAAGGAGTTAGGTTGTGTTAGAGCACTCACATACACAGTTGAGAGTGGTATCCTGTGAGTTGGGCATGTCGCAAGTGGGTGCCTACCAAAACAGCAACCCACTTGCGGCACATGCCCAGATGGCGAGGGTGTAGAGAGGGTGACCGGATGGGGAGGGTTCGTGAATGGTGACGGGATGTCGCTATACATACGCATGGAGGGCGAGTGAGCACACCGAGCAAGGGTCAGGAGGGTTTGTGAGGGGTGGTGCCACGATCTGCCACTGAGCTGTCTCCATGGCATGGTGGGGTGGGTGTTGGCCTGGGGTGGCAGGGATGCAGGGTCCGGGTACAGGTATGTTTTGTTGTGCCCAGCCTGAGTGGCTGGAATTTTATTTTTTGCATTGTTGCACCACCCCCCCTAACATGCACGCCCCCCGGAGTTGAGAATCTAAAAGAAGAGGGGTGTGGTGGGGGGGTGGAGGGCACAGCCCCCCGCATAGATGTAAAATACAATTCCTTGTACCGTTTTCTCTATCGCTGGGTTTGTACATCACAGAAACTTAATTTTGGCGATGTACCCTCGCCATAAGGGCGATCACCTTTTGACAATTGCCCTCATGACATAGAACCATCGAGAGCTAGGAGTGCTTTGAGACCAGCTTTGATATTGCTGACCTTGCTACAATCAATAAGGTCAGAGGGGAGATCGTTCATCCACTTAGGCCCTCTATAGGAGAGAGATCTCTGGGCTATTGAGGTATGCTTAAAGGGAACTACCAGCCCTCCCTTTGAAGCACTTCAAGTACTGACAGCTGGCTGATTTAATTTGAATAGACAAGATGTGGATTCAGGATCCAGCCTGAGCATGGCTTCTTTGCCAGAAGGCAGGCCTGGTATTGGGCTCTGCAGTGAAGGGGTAGCCATCCAGTTGCATTATAGAGGTCACAAGTGTCAGATAAGCAGTCCACTCCCAGGACAAACCTGCATGCTTTATTTAGAAGGGTTTTTACCCTTTTGAGGGCTATGTCAGTACCTGTGCCATAGATTATAAGGCTGTAGTCTATGGTAGATAGGACTGTGCAGCTTGTGACCATCGTTAGGTCCTCAGACAGCATGTAGTGATGGTGTCGATAGAGAACACCTAGTTTTGCATTGGCTGTTTTGACTACATGGTCAACATGGGTTGTGAAAGAGAGGGCATTAACCATGTGAACCTCGAGATATTTAAAGGTGTCAACCTGCTCCAGTGTAACCTCCTTGCTACTCCGTTAAGGACCACTTGGCCCACCTAGTCTGCTCATTTTCCCCGAACTACTATAACACAGCAGACTCTACTTAATCTCTGGCTTTATCCCCCCCCTTTCCCTACCTCCAAAGTTCTCTTATGCCTATCCCATGCATTCTTAAAGCTCGTTACCATTTTTGGCCCCACCACCTCTGCTGGGAGGTTGTTCCAGGTATCCACCACTCTTTCTGTGAAGATGTACTTTCTCACATCACCCCTGACTCTCCCCCGCCTCTCGATCTTGCTTGAAGCCCCTAGCTCTGCTGATTCTCTGGGTCTGATGCGGGGGGAGGGCTCCCTTCTCCTCAACTAAGGGACCCTCACTGCCCTGAAGCACTAATGATTAAATATCCTCATCAGTTACAGAGAGATCCTTACCATGGATGAAATATTTTCTTTCAGAAAATGGGCAAGTTAAACACTGTATTCTGATTGACTGTTGCCATTATATTGACATATGTTATGCGCCAATAAACCACTGTAAAGAAAAAGGTTGAGCATGGAATCTGGAATTTGGCAAATCACATATATAATTCATGCACCACTTCACTCATTCTTGATTTCTATCACAAACATGGTTGCCACCTTTATTCCGAGGCCTGAAAATCGGAACTCCCTTAAAAAATAATAACTGAATGTTCTTTCTACTCATGAGCCCTTTCTTATACATGGAAATTGAAAAAATTCAGCACTATTCAGATTTTTTTATTTCTTTTTTTTAATGACCATAAAAAAATCCACATCATAGCCTAACCAGCTTGACAGAGCAATCTCTGCTGCTAACTCTGCACCAGGAAAAATTAAGCCTCTGCATCCATGTAAAGCCTGTGTGTGTCTGTGTGCGTGTATGCCAGTGGAATTTTGCAGAATTTTTAATTCATTCATTTCGTATTAACATTCCTTGTTTATGGGGGTGAACTTTCTATTGGAGGAATACGTCAGAATATTGCATTGTTATGTTCCATGGTAAAAGACACAAACCTTCTGCTGCATGTGCAGAAAGACAAATGACTGACAGGTAGACACCATCTCTGGAGGGACTATTTGACATTTTCTAAGCAATATTTTCTGCTATTTTTTGTGTCTTTTTTATATTTTAGAGATTTTTTTTAGATTTCCCCAACCTATTTTCTAAGAACAACAAAACTCTTCAAGATGTGGGACATTGGTGGATACCCACACTTCCAGGGACGTAAGGCCTTCCACCTGCCAGAGTGGGTATCCACTAATATTCTATACCCAGTCAGATATTATTGCTTATTTTTGGTTAGTTACTCCCACATGCAGAACACAACATTTGTCCAAAGCACATTTCATTCCCTATCGGTTTCCCCAATTGTTTATCTTCTTTCACTCATTAAATCAAATAAACTTATTGGAAAGCAAATTGAGCACAGATCTCCTTTAATTATAGATAGAGCAGTTATCGGCACCACTTGAGGTTGCTACAGACGATACAGATTTTATTATTTAAAAATCGAGAATGCCAAAAACAGCAACTGCTGACTGGCTAACCTCTACTGGTTTCACATATACTGGTGCATTGTCAGGAGGTCAGGATCCAGTAGATGCACAGATCATAAATATTAAACTCTTTAAGACACATCACCACAAACCCATAATTAAGTGCAAAGTGCGTAGTAAACCAAAGTGCAGAACAATAAAGTGCTTTAGTGCAAAACACATACATATTCCTTAACTATCATAATTTTAAAACAGATACTAACTGCACCCTGCCTAAGTTTTTACTTACTGAGGCAAAATCAACCTTATTATATCCCGTTATTCACAGTAAATATATTCATGTAAAACTGATCCTATGGTGAACACAGGCAAACAGGAGAGTCTATACAGTACTTAACCCCACTAAAAAGACTATTATTATTATAGAGTATTGATTTCAAATCAAAATTACTATAATGTAGGAGAGCGAAAAATTGCAAACTCAAGAGCTGAGTATGTCAGTTCTCATGGGCCCTTCCAATTCAATTCTTGTCTAAAGTTCAGGTGCTTAAGGTACCGTGGCATATTATAAATACTACCTGTAAAAAAAGGACCAAAAAGTGCTTTCAGTAATGTATTGTAAGGGCAATAAAAATGTGAATCTAACAACAGTAAATCTAAAAATAATAATGATAAATACATCAAAGATAAATGCAAATTCATTATGAGAAGGTAAAAGGCTAGAGAGGGGAGGTAAGATGAAAGAAGGGTTTACTTGGTTTACTTGGTTCATAAGGACAAAAGAAGGCTATTGCCCATCGAGATTGTCCCCCACCATCATGGTGGGAAAATTAAACCCTAAAGAAGTTAGACTCCAACCAAAAATCCAATCCCCTCTTGAAAGATAAGATTGAATTACATTCTACCAAATCTTGTGGTAATAAATTCCAGACTCTAGGTGTTTTAACTGTAAAATAATTTAACCTTTTGTTTGTTTGGGACTTACAACATCAATTTGTTTATTATGAAACTGAGGACTAATTCTTCAGTTAGGCAAATTTAGACCACATTGACACATTAAGTCCTGAGAATTGTAGATTTTGTTTAACAGTAGCAGATCACCTCTAATGCATCTTAATTGTAGTGAGTGTAACCCAGTTTTCTGAAGTAACGGGGGAAACGGGAGAAAGATAAGAAACGGGGTAAGGAGCAGCCAAAGGCCTTGTCAAGTTTTGTTCTTAAAAGGGGTGGGGAAAGGGACAACAGGAGGGGAGAAGGTGGGGATGGGAAAATATCTAGGAGATGGAGAAAAGGCAGTAGAAAAACAGTGAGGTTACTGTAAGTACTAGGAGGTCCAGGGGGCATGCATTAAATGAAGCAGTCACAGGAGCTATTGGCCACAAGGTCCTGTTTTAGTTGTGCCTTGAAAGCGCCCAATTTTTGCAGGGTTGAATATTCAAAGTCAAGAGAATTGAACCATAAAGAAGCTCTGTAGGCAAAGGATCTCTGGTCTTGCGATGTCTGGCATCTGGGAGCAAGGAGAGACTGGTGAACAGATAATCAGGTGAGCTTGGTGGGACAGGAGCGGGTTAGTAATGCCACAGTCCAAGGTGGCATTAGACAAAGGATTGCTTTTTTTGGCTAGTAGGCATGTTTGACATTTAATCCTATTTTCTAGCTGTAGCCAAACCATCTGTTTGTATAGATCGCAGGTATGTGTAATGGAATCTGACCCTGTTAGCATCCTGCATGCCTTATTTAATGTAACAGTTATCCTACGAAGAGAGGTGAGGGTAGCTGATCCATAAATTACGAGGCCATAATCAATGGTTGGGAGAATGGAGCTATACACCACCAGTTTTAGGGCTTCAGGGGTTAAATTATGCCTGATGTACTATAGAAGTCCAATTTTTATATTTACAGCCTTAGCTACTGATTCAGTGTGATGTGAAAAAGAGAGGTGATTGTCCAGGGTAAGCCCCAGATTTTTGAAATGTTCCACTACTTCAAAGGGGACACCCTGTTAGTTTTTAATGTTGACGGCATGGGATTTAACTTATTTTGAGTTGAGCTGAACATCATAACTTTTGTTTTTTTGTAATTCAAGATAAGCTTTGGTTAGCGCACCATTTTTCGATTTCTTCAAAACCACTTTGAAGATGATCCTTGAGAAGAGCAGAGTTAGGTTGGCTTGAGAAAATGACAGCATCATCAGCATATAACAACATATGCTGGTGGTAATGGAGTGGAAGGTGGTTTACAAAGATATTGAAAAGGAGTGGGCCAAGGATGGATCCTTGTGGCACGCCAGAACGGACACTCCGGTGGTCAGAGAAGACGTTGGAAATTTTTAGATATTGAGAGCGATCCTCCACATAGTTTTTGAACCAGAGCATCACTTTATTTGGCAAGCCAGTGTTGGTTAATTTTTGTTGCAGCATGTGTGCACTGTATGTGGACTGCGGCCTCATATGTATTGTCTATAGTTTTAGACTCTTTGTCCTGCTGCTCTTTTTAACTGAAATGTCTTCAGATGATTGGAGGCAGTATAGCGCAGTGGGTTTAAGGCTCTGAGCTGCAAATGTGGAGACCTGGGTTTGAATCCCACAGCCCCCACTTGCATACTGTGTGACCCTGAACAATTCACTTAACTTTCTTGTGCTCCCAGGTCACACTTGAAAACAGGCTTCAGCTTAGTGTGTCTCTCCTGGTTAAAAAAAACAAAAAACTGATTCATTCAGTGTTTACTTTTGGAAACCAGTACCCATTTATGTTTCTTTTGCACTGAGCAAAAAGCATACCATAAATCCAGCAAGGCACTCTGTATCCTGTGTAAGTCAGGCTGTAGGTTGGAAATAGTAGCTGTGATAGATCTGGAGGATGAGTAGAGGAAACTGTCTTCAGCTTATAGCAGAATAGTTGTATTAAGAATGGAATAGTACTGAGCCCTGTGGGATGCCTTTTTCAATGGGTGAGATATCCGACATGAGGTTAGAAGGGGTTCAGAGAGCTAGGGTACAGCCTGAAATTAATAATAACTTTCAGAATTAGTGAACTAGTAATTGTAATATCTGATTTTTTTTCCCTTTTCTCTTTTGCTAATTAGAAGATTTTCCATCTGACAATACTAGATGTAATGTATGGATCAGTAGTTGACCTGGAGGCTAACATTGCTAGCTCTCTTCCTCCTCCTCATACATCATTAGTCCTATGACCTCCCTGTCTGTGATATCGTAACTGATCAAGGACTGCTAGTCATCTGCTACAAAATTAGAGACTTGTGATGCCACAGTAAGTGAGATCACAATGCTGATGAGATGTTTCAAGTTTTTTTTTTGATTGCCCAAGAGTTGTTTAAATATTTACAAAAATATGCAGGCAGCATAGATAATTGTGGGCACATACAAAGCAGTTGTTAAAAAAAGTGTTTTCCTTCTGTAACAGGAAACAGGTAGCACATGCATATTTTCACCCCCATATTAACTGCATAGCAGTTGTGGGGTGGTCACACTTATGGCGATAGACACTTTTTTTTCCTATGCCTCATAACAGCCTCAATAAATCTCACAAGACTTCTGTCCTCAAAAACACTCGTCGGTTTTAGCAAAGTTTCCATACAGTCTATTACAGATGACGTATATAATTGATGAGGTATGAAGAGGAATAGAACTAGACACTATAGGTCAGATTTTCAAAGGGTGATGTGCTTTTGATCCATTTTTTGGTGCAGCTTCTCCAAACTCCTTTGGTGCAACTGCACCCAGTTTTAGTACATTGGGTGCAGTTGCGACACATCCCTCATTTTATGGTAGCTTGCTCCAAGCTGTGCGCAAACCCCTTACAAAGGGTCCCTTAATGATACAAGTTAGACCAGGAAAAGCTGGTCTAACTTGTGGCATTTGGCACTCGGATTGAAATTCTGATCACTGGCCAGGAGAATGTCGCAAGCCCCATGCGCCAAACAATCGATGTACCAGGAGCTCGCGTCATTCTTGGATCTTTGAAAATCAAGCCCTATATGTCAGCCTCCAGGTGAAGTGCTGCTCTTCACATCCTACCTAATATTGTCAGATAGAACATGTTCTAATGAGCAGATGGAAGAATAAAAATACTTCAGAAACAAAAAGTTTTCATACACAAGGGTGCGGTGTGCACATATATGGAACCCCAACAAACAGAAGAGAGAAAGACATAAGTGCCTCAGCTGGGATTTGAACCCAGGCTGCCCAAAATACCATTCTGGTTGTGCAACTAACTGTGCTACCAAGGAAACTGGAAACCTGGGGCTCCCAGACGATGAGACACACTTTACTGTTTCTCTAATGCATAATCTGGTGCTGCACAGATAATTATATTTTTGTTCACAACAGTGCAGTGTGCACATTTATGGAACCCAAACAAACCAGAGAAAGAAATAAGTGCCTTAGCTGGGATTTGAACCCAGGCCTCCTGGAATGCCATTCTGGTTGCACTACCAGCTGCTCCACAAGTGACTACTTTTAGAAATGAATAACATTTTCTGGCTGGTATTTGTGGTGCTACTAGCTCTTTAAGGTTTGCTTGCCGAGCTAGAACACATGGTGTTTTGTAGCTACTGTAGGTTGCCAAGATTTATGAGAAATTTCTCTGTGTTCCCTATTACATCTAAAAATAAAAGAATGTGTTCAATGTTTACACTTACTAACTGGACGGTTTCCATGTGTATTTTTATATTTTAGTCCCCTTCATTTATTTTACACTGCTCGGATGTGGTTTGTTTTTGAGTTACAGTAAATAAAGTCTGCAGAATCCATTTGGAAATCGTTTCCTTATAAAATGGCTGAACCACCAATTTTTAATTAAACTTTGACTTACTACGTGCCTTAAAAGGCAGACATTGAGCTAAGAACAACTGTTAAGAGTAAACTGTTCATCTGTTTGTTTTGTTCTGTAAAGTGAAGATATTTATTTTAAAAATACTGACCCAGCTAACTTATAGTATCTGGATGTGTTATTTGCCAGTATTTTATTAGCATGGTTCATCACGCAGCAGTATTTATTTATTAATAATAAATATAGAACAATGCATGGAGTGGTGGTTATAACATCATCATCTGTTTATTGGATAGCAAATTGAGAATGATATTCTCATTTACAATTGCGTCCAGCATAAAAACATAAGAATTTTACACATACCTGAGGTGCGGGATGCTACATGAACAAAGAGACAGAAGCCCAAGGGGTTTATCTAAGCATCCCACACAGAGGCTTGTGCATAAAATTCTAATTTTACACACCACCCCAATGCCTTATTTTATCAAATTGCTGGGAAGTGTTTTTTCTCCTCAGCAAGTGTCACTAAAATAGATAAACAGTATAATGCAAGCTGCTCAGTGCCTCGCAGCTTTCCCCTTGACATAAATGCACATGTTCACCGCTATAACCAGTTAGTTATAAGGGTGAATTATAACTGGCTCTGTCAATGGGAATAAATGCTCTCCAGTTAGTTTATGAAAAATAAAATTATCAAAAAATAAAGTTCTTTTTTAGCTGGCAGAAAAGGTCATTGTGCAGTTTTTTTTAAATACAGTCCAACCCAGTTATATCAGATTCTGTTATGCCATTTTTTTTATGTATCAGCCATTTCTAAGAATCCCAAACCATTGCCATAGAGATTAGTGCTAGCATATGTCGTTAAAACGACATAGCCACCGTGTAATACGTCCATCTGAGGTACACAAATAAGCACTCAAAGCGTTAATTGTTGGTCTTGCCAAAATGCATAGAGTGCTTAAATGGCGCTAATTGACAGTTAACGACATCATTAACAGCTGCTATGCCTATTTAAGAGCTCACAGGTTGACTAGACACAGAATGGCACAGTCTGTTGTCTGGTGTTTGCTTACGTGCCTGTGTAGAGCTGATTTTTCTTTCTGGTGCTGCTGCTGTTCCTGAACTGTTGCAATGTCTAAGCGGAATACCCTTACTCTGTCTCAAAAAATGGACATTTTGAAGCGAATTGATGGTATGCCAAAGACGTCCATGAGGGAACTGGCAAACCTCTTCGATATTCCTCAATCAATGATGGCTAACGTGCTCCATAATCAGGACAAGCTATGTGAGTGCTGGCACAAAAATGTGAACCCTGATCAGAAAAGAAAATGAACAGGTAAAGACGAAGAGGTCAAAGAAGCTCTTCTTCACTGGTTTGCAAATGCACGGGGGAGGGAGGCTATAAGTGGGCCGATCCTTCTGCAGAAAGCGGCAAAGATTGCCGAAGCTATGGGGAAAGCGGATTTTATCCCATCAGAGGGCTGGCTGCACCATTGGAAGGTGCGTTACAACATTTCCTACAAAAGGGCACCCTAGTGGATGTGTTCTCAGTTTCCACTAAGGTTGAAGAAGCCCTCTATATTCACCCTATTAATACCTTTAAGGTATTAGAAGGTCTCAGTCACATCCTCCCTCTCCCTTCTGTCCTCAAAGGAACACACTGAGCCCCTTGAGCCTCTCCTCGTAGGTGTTTCCCTGCTGGCCCTAGATCACCTTGGTCTCCTTTCTCAGGACTGTCTCTAGCAAGTTGGCATCCTTCTTAAGATAAGGGCACCAATACTGCACACTGTACTGTAGGTGCCATTTTACCAGTGACCTGTGCAGTCGTAGTATGACTTCCACCTTCCTGCTGCTAATCCCCCTAGCTATGCAGCCCAGCATCCAATTTGCTTTTGCTGCTGCTCTCCTGCAGTGTGCTGAGTGCTTCAGGTCACTCTTATTGATAACCCCCAGGTCCTTTTCTTCATCAGACTTGGTGACCTGCACACCACCCAACCAGTATTTGATCTCTGGGTTCCTTGCCACTATAAGGATAACTCTGCACTTTTTAGGATTGAACCCCTGTTGTCAAATGTCAGACCACTTCTCTAACCTAGCCAGGTCTTCCCTTCATTTCTGTCTCCCCTCCTCCGTGTCCATCCTCCCACAGAGCTTTGTGTTGTCCACAAACAGGAACATTTTACCCTTGATCCCATCTGCTATGTCACCGATGAAGTTATTAAACAACACCAGACTGAACACTGAGCCCTGTGGGACCCTACTGGTCACTGATCTAGCATCCGAGAATTCCCCCCAACCACCAACTTGTGTCTTCTGTCCTTTAATCAGTTTTGACCCAGCTAGTGACTTGGCCCCCACCTCCAGTTCCTCCAGCTTCATGACCAATCTTGTATGACGTACTGAGTCAAAGGCCTCACTGAAGTTCAGTACAGGACATTAACTGCTTGGCCTCTGTCCAGTCTTGGTCACCCAGTTTAAAAAGTTAATCAGATTAGTTTGGCAGGACCTTCCTGACACAAACCCATGCGGCTTCTTATCTTGCAGCCCATTTTCCTCAAGAAAGCACACCAATCTCTCTTTAAGAATAGTTTCCAGCAGTTTCCCCACTACTGAGATCAGACTCTCTGGCCTGTAATACCCTGGTTCATCCCTTGGACCGCTTTTATGGAGAGGCACCACATGTGAAGTTCTCCAGTCCCAGGGCACACTCCTGGACTCCAGAGAGGTGTTAAATTGATCTGCCAGGGGGCCTGCTAGCACACCACCAGCTCCCATAGGACCCTCGGGTGTACTCTGGCTGGCCGTGGGGAATTGTCCACCTTCAGGGCCTTTAGGCCCTTTCACACCCTATCCTCTGTTGTGCCATTGATGACTCCCCTTTTCCTACCACTACCCCCTTGCTTTCTTGTGGCACTGGTCTGACCTTCTGTCTAGTGAAAACGGAGCAGAGGTACTTATTAAGTACCTCCGCTTTCTCTTTACTGCCTTCTGCTCAACCCCTTCTTTTTTTAAACCTGACAATTTCATCTTTAATATCCCTCTTTTCCTTTATATGTTTGAAGAAGACCTTCTTACCTGATTTTACTTCCTATGCCAACCGTACTTCCCTAGCAGCCTTTGCCTCTCTAACCGGTCTACTTTCTACCCTTGATTTATCATTACAGACCTCCCTACCTTCCTCACTCACTGCACATTTGTACTTCTGGAAGGCTGCCTTCTTGTCACTTATTGCATTTGCCACTTTCTTTCCAAGTTAGCTGTGCTCTGTGACCTTAGATTTCTTGTTTTTGATTTTTTTTTTCAATTATTTAACCAGGTGAGACATACTAAGCTGAAAGCTTTGTTTACAGGTGCAACCTGGAAGCACAAGGAAGTTAAGTGACTTACCCAGGGTTGCACAGTATGCAAGTGAGGGCTGTGGGATTCAAACCCAGGTCTCCAGATTTGCAGCTCAGCGCCTTAAACCACTGCACCATACTGCCTCCCTAATTGATGCACTCAGTACTGGTCTACACCAGTCACTGCTTTATTATGGCCCATTTCTGTCTCACCTCCATCTCCTTACTGATCCTACCATAGCAAGATGTCCTGCCAGAATTTCTCCCATCTTATCAATATCAGCCTTCCTGGAATCCCAAACCCTCGTCTTGGACCTGACCATCCTTCTTCTCATGTCCAGCTGAAGCCACACCGCGTGGTGCTCATTCCCTGCAAGTGGCACTTCCACTTTTACATCCTGGACATGTCCACAGCTGGACAGGACCAGGTGCAGTATGGTCTCTCCCTAGTGGGCTTCATGGCACCCTGTGTCAGGAATACAATCTGGAATGCTTCCAGCAGTACCTTCTCTCTGGTGCTGGAGGTAGCCGGGATTTCCCTATCCACCCTAGGTAGACTGAAGTCACCCACTATTACTGCCTCCCCCTTGCATGCCATTTCCATGATTCAGAACCCCAGTACTTTGTCTAACTTCTCAACACTGATATTGTATTTCTGAGATTATGTAGTTTTGAAGTTTTTAGAAGTTCCTGCTCTCTTCTGCTTCACCCACATGGAACAATTTTGTAGAGTACAGTAGACAGTGTGTAAATGTACATGCTCTAACATACTCCTTCTTAAAGCAGAATTGTACTGAACCTAAAAGTCATGTTCCCAGTAGGAGCTGTTTTAGATACTGGTTCCGGTTCTGTTACTGTTCTATTTATATGTGCCTATTCATAACCTTACTGGTTGTTTCTGATATACACTCTGTGATAAGTACCATTAGTAACTGTCTGATGCAGTTTATTTATTTAAAAGTTTTACCAGGAAAGACATACTGAGCAGACTACTGCTCGATTCCAGATGTGTCCTGGGGGAAGGGGGAAAATGGGATAGTACATACAAGTCAATCTTACAGAACTTTTTGGACAGCAAAATCAAAAAATTACATACAATATGTACAAGGTTGCATAATTACAGTGAAGAAAAAAACACAACAATAGATATAGTACAGGATGCAAGAACAGAGGGTGACATCGTATTTGTAGGCAGAAAAGAAGGAAAAAGTAGTGGACATGATGAGATTTGACAGATTAAGCGCTTGGGTGGGCAAAGAAGGATTGTATTTGGTAGTTTGCAGCACATTTGTGCTCACAAGTTAAGTCATGGCCCACGCTATTGCGTGTCAAGTTGACATGAGCAGCTTATGGGGACTTGCTTTTTTAATAGGGAGATTTGTTGCCCAGAGGAGGGGGAGAGCTGGATGTCAGCCGGCAGACAGTTCCATAGTTTTGGTAGACGAGCTCTAAAAGCTGACTGCCCTGCAGATGTAGTCATGTGTGGGATTGTAGCAGGCGGGAGTCTAAATTTCTGAGTGGGTAAACTGATGGTTTTTGAGCTGTTAGGGTAGTGGCTAGGTAGGAGGGCAGTGACTGGGTCCAGAATTTTGCTGTGAGTCTGTTGCAGTGGTAAAGGAGCCGATTGACGAGGGAGGGTATGTTAAGGTGACTGTAGAGGTCACAGTGGTGAGTGGTGGGAGGGCAATCCAGTGTAAAGCGGCAGAAGGAGTTATAAAGAGAATCCAGTTTAGCCAGGGTAGATTTAGGGGCAGAGCTATAGACAACATCCCCATAGTCGATGATAGGGAGGATCATTTTCAGAAGGATGTCTTTGCGGGCCTGAAAGGGGATGCAGCTATGGTTTTGGTATAAAGCCCCCAGCCGTGGGCGTAGTTTTTTAAGGGTTGCTTCGACATGCGTGGAAAAGTCTAGATGTTGGTCCAGCCAGACCCCTAAGTATCTGAAAGAGGTGCAGACTTCTAGAGGGGACCCTTCGAGTGTTTTGAGAATGGGGAAAGAATGGAGATGGGAGAGTCTTTGTCTTGTACCAAAGGTCACAGAGATCATTTTTTTAGCATTTAGGATAAGTTGATTTCTACAAAACCAGTGCTGGACTTCTGTGAAGTCTTGCTGGATTTTGGATGCAACTTCTTGTGGGGAGTGACCTGAGGTGTACAAGACTGTATCGTCCGCGTACATATGAATATCAGCATGCTGGCAGATTGAGGGAAGGTTGTTGAGGAAAATGGAGAATAGGATAAAGCTGAGGACCTAGCTTGAGGGACTCCAATGGGGACGGGGGGTTTGAAGTGGAGACACCAATTTTTACCGATTGGGTCCTGCCTCCCAGGTACGAGTTAAACCAGCTTGTGACCACACTGGAGAGGCCAGCTTGGGAGAGTTTTGATAGAAGGAGGGTGTGAGAGACCGTGTCAAAGGCCTTTGCTAGGTTGATGAAGATGGCAGAGGTGATGAGGCTATTAGCCATACTGGTAAGGATGGAATCAGTGAGTCTGAGGAGGGACGTAACAGTGGAATGGGATTTTCTAAAGCTAGACTGGTAAAAGGTGAAAAAAGAAGAGGAGTCAAGGAAGGTGGTAAGTTGCGAGAGGACGAGATGTTCCTGCATTTTGGCTAGGGTAGGCAGTAGGGAGATTAGGCGGTAGTTGCTGGGGGAGGATGGGTCACTGCTTTTCAGAAGGGGGATGACTGTGGCGTGGGTCCATTTTGAAGGTAGGGTGGCAGAGGTGAAAGAGAGGTTGAAAAGAAATGCTAGAGGCTCGGCAATAGCTGGTGCGGAAAGGTAGAGCATTTTGGCATCTATGCCAGTAGTGCATCTCCCCTTTAAGGGGTTTAGGGCGAGTAGGGTTTTAAGTACTTCTGGTGGGGTAACCGAAGTGAAGAAGAAAACCAGGTGGGGGATGGCATGGGTGGGGGTGAAAGTCTTGCAATTTGTGTGGCAGGTAGGGGGTTAGAGTATAGAGAGGACCCGCTGCTAGTAAACACAGAGTTGAAAGCTGCGGCAACTGCTAGAGGTTCAGTTATGATAGAGCCACCCACATCTAGGACAGGAGTGGGTGGCTGGGCAGGAGGGGAGAAAAGTGACTTAATAGACCTCCAGAACTTGGCTGGATGATTGAGATTGTTTTGGAGAGAAGAAGAGAAGTAGTGGGCTTTGGCCTTGCAGATAAGCCTAGTGCAGGTATTTCTGAGCGTTCGTTAATGTAGGTGATCGTGTGCAACCCTGGTGTCTTATAAACTTTCCACGCCTGATCCCTGGCACGGAGGTACTTCAGGAGGTCGGCAGTGATCCATGGCAGATGGGCACCCCTTACCCTAACCTTCCTGGGTGGGGCATAGTAGACCCAGATGGCAAGAATTCTTGACTTAAAGTTGTCATAGGCATGATCCATGGAAGGGGCCTAGGGTATGAAGGACCAGTCTATGTTAGCTAAGTCTTGTCGAAGTCCATCTAAGTTAAGGGATTTATAGGATCTGATATGGAGTGTTTTTTGAGGGGGTGGTTTTGTTTTGAAAACTTTGCGTATGATATATATCATATGGTGATAGCTCAGTGAGTCCGGAAGGAGGCCTGAGGTTACAATCCTATGTGGATGCGAGGTGAGGGCCAAGCTGAGTAGGGAGTGGTTTAGCGTTTTGTGGTTTAGTCGTGTAGGTTCAGTGATGAGTTGAGTCAGGTTTAAACTGGCTACATGGTTATGAAGTTTGGAGCTAGCACTAGTGAGCCAGTTTAAATTGAAGTCACCAAGGATGTGGAGCTCCCCACCTGAGGTAAAGGTTTTTAGGGTGTTTAGGTGAGCTGCAATGAAGGTTAAAGTGGAGTCAGGGGAACAGTAGGTCCCTGCTGTAAAAATAGGGATGGAGTGTGGTAGGGAGATTTTTATCAGTAAGGAGTCGATGTTGCCAGGGAAGGCAGGTTGCGCCACAGGAGAGAAAAGTACTTGAGATGCTACGTAGATGGCAAACCACCACCTCTCTTATTGCCTGGGTGGTCCTGTCGAGTGATGGAGTAACCAGGAAGAGCCACTTCAACGTCTGCGTTGTGGGGTTTCAGCCAGGTCTCCGTGACGATTAGGACGTCCGGGCATAGTGTATATGCTAGGGTTTGAAGTAGTGGCAGTTTTTGTAGGAGGCTGCATATGTTTAGGTGGACTATTTTCAGGCCTCTGGGAAATTGGCCAGTGGGGAGGGGGTGGCTGGTGCTGGTGGTAGGGCCGGGATTTAACTCAATGTCCCCTGAGAGTAGGAGTGCTAGAGTTAGAAATAGTTTTAGATTAGGTAGTACTTTTATTGGTTTGCGGCTGGGTAAGGGAGACTGGGGAAGCTGCTTGAACAATCTTGGGGTGAGCAGTTTAAATAAGGCCAGCCCTGAAAGGAAGGATGAGGGAATGATGGATGGGCTAGGAATCCAGGAACAGTGTGTCCCCAGGGTGGAGAGGCCATTTGAGGTGAGGGGAGCTGTGACTGGGGTGGCAGTGGAGTAGGGAGAGGTTTGGGGGGCCTGGTAGTGGTTTTGGGTGGTCCGCAGGTGGTAGGGATACAAAAATTGTAAGGAGAGTTAACCCTAGTATTGATTTTAGGTCTATGAGTGACATAATGATACCAGGAGGGGGATTTTAGGACAATGAGAGCAAGGGAGATAGCTGTAGCGGCCACTAGTGGTATGCAATGATAGCCTGCAGATGGGAAAGTGGACTGATTGGTTAAATCAGTCACCTGATGTGAGCTATTTAATGGAGTGCTCACCAAGGGTGGTGGTGGGGGCGGCGGGGCAGCTGACGCGAAGTGTCAGCGGGGAAGCAACAGCTCAAAAATCAGCTGAAGCAGCGTGGTCGCAAATCCGCGTGTGTAGTACCCGAGAAATTCGGCTAGGCTGCGGGACTCATCGGGGGAGGGCAGCACCATGTGCCCTCTTGAACCACCGGTCATCGTTCACCTCTGTGTGGGCACCTGAGGAGCAAGAAGAGAAAAAACACAGATATTTATACGCAGCTGTGGGGGGTTGCATGGGACAACACGGTTACGCGTTAGTAAGAAAAGCGCAGGTAATTATAGGCAGTTGGAGGGGTTTGATGGGACTTTGTAAGTTTCACCTGTAAGGTTATGGAGCAGAAAAGGGAAAATGCTGGCCAGGGGCTCCGTGGAAGTATTCCAAGAGGGGAGACTGGCGACAAAATGGTGGCTAAGGCAGCAAAGTTAAGGACAGAAATACTGGACACTAAACAACAAAATCTGTAGTCTAAAGCAGGATCTTAAAGCATTTTCAAATTTGCCTGCAGGTATTTAAAACATCTATGGACAAACACTGTAGCAGTTCAGTAGGCACAAACTTCCAATGCACTAGCACCATAGGAGCAGCTAGATCGGAACTCCTCACTGGCTTTTAAGGTAACGCCAGGGAGCAGTCGTGGTCTTGTTGATCCAACAAAAATAATTTTTTTTTTTAAACAAAAAAACAGTCAGCATTTGTGTGGGGATTTAAAGTCACTTAAAGGCACTTAAAGGCAACTTAAAGACAGCGGCTCGAAACTCAGCTGAAGCAGCATGGTCACAAATCCACATGTGTAGTACCTGAGAAATTTGGCTAGGCTGCAGGACTCATCGGGGGAGGGCAGCACCATGCGCCCTCTCGAACCACCGGTCGTCGTTCACCTCCGTGTGGATGTCCCTGTCAACCAGAGGGGTCTGCTGTAGAACATGGATTCGTTGTACCAACAATGGAAGAGCTTAGCAAGGGACATAAACTGCATCATTCAGTTCAAAAATAGTACTTACTATCTGTGTGTAAATCACAAACACCAACTAGGATCATTAAAAAGCCCAGCGAGACAGAACAGTAACAGCATGGGAACAAGTATTCAAAACCAGCTTCGACAGGATAAACTGATTACAGGTTCAGTGCAGCTCTCCTTAACAAAAAGAGATTGATGTCTAAATTGAAATCATGTAGTGTAGCTCTGATCTTGTTGAGATCTCACGGTGTTGCTTCATACATAGTATCCCTTTGTACATTGTACAATGCATATAATTCAAAAATCTCAGTTGTCTGGATACCCATAATTTCTTCTACCTGCAGAAAAGAGAGCCCTAAAAATCTCCAGACAGTAATAGTACCTGCCCCTGACATGGTGAGTCAGTCAGTAGCAAGTCTCTATACTTCTGGGGCCTGACATTAGAAAAGGGGTAAAAGCAGAGTGCAAAGGTTTGCGCTGTGCTTGCCCTTGCCCACGTGTGCTATATGCAGTTGGATAGCGCATCAACTCTATCTTACTGCATATAGGGGCATGTCAGCGCAGAGCTAAATCAAGTGGCACTGCCCCGACATGGATCTTGGAAATTCAGGGTACAGTTTTCCCGGACCCAATAGTGGCAGGAGCCCCCAGTGTGATATTCAGTAGGCACCATGCAAATGAGCCCATTGGGCATGCAAAGCCGTAAGGGGATATATGTATGTCCATTAAGGGCTCATTTGCATGGGAAGCGGTGGCAGATTTGCATCCCTCCTGTGACCAGCCCCACCCACCCCAATCACCTGTCCCCATACAAAGTAAGGCAGGCCCTGGTGTCCAGTAGTCCCTTCATCCTCCAATCCCAGCCCCTAGTCCCTGGTGTCCAGTGATCCCTCCACCCTCTTATTCCTATCCCCATTAACATTACAATACTTCCTGGTATCCAGTGGTCCCCCCACCCTCTGACCCCCATCCCCATTAAAATGTTATTATTCCCTGGTGTCCAGTGGGCCCCTCCATCCTTTGATCCCTGTCCCCATTCACAATGATTTATTCTCTGATGTCCAGGGGTCCCCCACTCTCCAGTCCCTGTCCCTGTTAAATGAAATTATTCCCAGTCATCCCCCACTCTCCGATCCCCATCCCCATTAAAATTTAGTTATTCCCTGGTGTCCAGTAGTCCCCCCACCCTCTGATCCTTTCAATTCCTGGCCCCTTAAAATTTAATTATTCCCTGGTGTCCGGTAGTCCCCCCACCCTCTGATCCCTTCAATTCCTGGCCCCCTTAAAATTTAATTATTCCCTGGTGTCCGGTAGTCCCCCCAACCTCTGATCCCTTCACTCCTGGCCCCTTAAAATTTAATTATTCCTGGTGTCCAGTTGTCCCCCACCCTCTGGTTCCTGGCCCCAGTAGAAGAAAACCTTCTGGTGTCCAGTGGCACTCCCCACCCTCTGATCACTTGCCACAGTTGTGTACAAGAAGTTCCTGGCATCTAGCGGCCCCCTGCACTAAGTAGCAGAAGAAACTGGGCACACACCATAAAAGTTGGAGCAATTAAAACTTAATTCTATTTTTACAAAGCATAGCTGGAAACGGGGCTAACACCCCTATGTATCAACCTAGTTACATGAGTCTTCCTCAGGGAGTGGAGTTAGCCAACAATTACACCAGTTAAATACCCCACATTCAACAATTACCCATGTGAAAATACCTTAACATTAGTCTAATGCAAATGATTGTCAGGAAAAACATGTGCTCAGAGACATACAACTATGTGTTCAGCAAATTTCTTAGTACAACTAATTTCATCCCAAGAAATGTTTTTTCTTTTCTAAAAAGGATTCTTTTTATCATAATGCATTATTAATAGACACACATAATAAACTTTCAGTGCAAAGTTACTCAAATAGAAAAACTTTACAAGTTTGTAGCAGGCCCTGCACTGCCTGCATCGGGTACACTACCCTGTCACCACCAAACCATAATCGCGGGTGCCATAGGAAGCCCATACAGTGATTGTCACAGACCTCCTCTCACCACCTTGGCCCACTGCCATTTGCTTTTTTTAATAATCCATATTTTGTTAATTTTTATACACTTACAAAAATAACAAATATTGTACATGATAATAGATCAAGAAGTTGCTAAACAAAAAAACAAATACGATTTTTGAACACATTTTTATAAACTCAACATTTCAAACAAACATGTTATATGAGAAACAACTATAAAACTATTAGAAATTGTTAAGGAAATATGTAGAATTGTAATAACTTAGAGATGAGAAAGAGTTTCCAAATGTTCCCAGACTTATCTAGCTTGTTCATTTTGACATACTGTACGCCAGTCTTTCATAGCCAGCTCTTTTGCTGATGGAGGTTCTGATGTCTGAGTATTACATTTTTAGCTGTAATAAAGGCTGCATTAAGTCAAAGTTTCTGCAGTTTAGTACAGCCTACTAGTTCAGAACAAATTCTTAATACTGCAAGCTTTGCAGAGCAGTTTGCTTTTTGATCACCTTCTCACAGATTAATATAATATCCTTCCAAAAGGATATAATGTGCTGTGTCAGTGGCTCAGCAGGTTGCACACTTACCTCTGAGGCTGGGAGATCAGAAGGCTGTGGGTACTATCCCCACACCAGGTACTTGGGTTAAATCTCGATACTAACACCGTAGTGTAGCACAAAAACTAACTAAATAAAAAAATATCTTTCCAAAAGGGTTTTAAGATTGTACAAGACCATAAGATGTGGGAGAGTGACCCGTTTCAGTTACATACAAATTCAGGGGATTGTTTCAGTTAGGCATCTTCAGCAGGAAGCATCTCTGGAAAGGCCCAGTTCAACCAATTTACCAGGAGAGTAATACCACCTATGTATTATTTTATACTGAATGAGTCCACTTTTAGCTTTTCTACATGTCTGTAAAGTCATGTCCTATAGTTGGTTCCATTCATCAAGTAAGGCTGAAATTTGTAACTCATCCTCCCACTTAGTAATCAGAGATGCTACAGAATTGGAGGTGGACGCAATGAGCATTTTATAAATATTCTTCTGTCCATTACTAAGGGTACAGATTGTATCTAAAGCATGCAAAGAAGGAAAATGAACATCCTTATTTACAACTGATCTGAGAATGTCTTTGAGCTGCAAATATTTATAAAATTCCATTCTGGATAAAAGATATTCCTGTGATAATTGTGCGAAAGACATGAGGGAGGCTGAAGCAGGGTCAATAATATCGTCTAGAAAGTAAATTCACTTTGACTTCCAAATGACCCAATCTAAACATTTATCATCTTGTAGAGAGAGCCTGTTACCCCAGGTCGGACGGTGAGGGGAGAATTTTGGATCACATCCCAAATCTGTAGTTACTTCTTGCCAGGATTTGGAAACTTGTTTTAGGATAGGGTGTGAGGTTAGAAATATTGGGTTTCCCAAAAAAATAATTGTTCTGGGGTGATGCCCATTTAGCAAAGCCTGTTTCCAGGTGAACCCATCCTGGCTTGTTATGCACATTACCTGACCAGAATATTCTAATACACTGTACTGCTATAAACGAGTTAGGCCTTAGTTTAAAATTTGGTAAATTAAATCCATCCTGGTCTCTGGGTTGCTGCAATTTAGCAAGGGAGATATGTGGAGGCTTGCCTTCCATAGAAATGTCCTAATCAGGGAGTGTATCTTATTAAAATAATAGTGGGTGGGGGTATGTACTGATAAATGCTGCAAAAGATAATAAACCTTTGGGGCAGGCATCATGTTTAAAGCGTCTACTGTATCTTCCCCATAGCGAAAGGAGCATCTTATTCCATCTAATCATATCCGATTCCATATTTTCTAAGAGGACAGAAACATGACATTGAACGATTTGAGTAACCTTTGAAGTTAAGGTTTACAATGAGAAGGGAGCATGCAATCTGGGGGTATACCATCAAGATCACATTGACATAGCAGCACAGTGAAATACGCACTGGGAAGAACAGCGTGAGTGAAAACAGCTATATGGACATAACAGCATGGATGTACGTTTCCACGATCGTGGTTTGGGTGGGGTACAGGGCCTCCGTCGACTAGTGAGCCGAATCTTGGGTTACGTCTGACAGAGCAGCTACTGGGTGGAGAGATCAGTGTGCAGTGATCAGGATTCCAGGTTTGGGCTGTATAGCCAATTGCAGGGAATACATTGTGTAAGGTTTTCTGTGGAAAGGGGGGGCTAATATTGTAAAGGTGCTTTGGGGAAAGGGACTGTGGGCTCATTTTGCTGATTGTGGGCTCATGTTTTTCTAATGAAAAGGGGCTTTGGGTAAAGGGACTTTGTACTTTGTAAATTTTGGACACAATTAGGCATGAGCCCATTTCTTTGTCCCCCCACTCTAGTGGGGCACAGCTTTTAATAACCTAAATATTTGTCAAGAGCTTTTTTAAACTCAGGGAGCCTAAGTGGCGCAATGGAACAGTCGGCGGAATCCTCAACGGCCAGTTCAGTGGCCGCCACCAGCACCTGAGTCCTGTAGCCACCCTCCTGGAACTCTTCTCCGGATATGCCTGCAGAGACCCACCTGAATGGTGCAACGGAACAGTTGGCAGAATTCTCAATGGCCAGTTCTGTGGCTGCCGCCAGCACCTGAGTCCTGTAGCCGCCCTCCTGGAACTCTTCCCTGGATACGCCTGCAGGTATGGACGCTAGAGCTCCAGCTGGAGCCGACCAGACACCGCTGCCACCCGATTGGTGTGGCATTATCCTCTCTGCTTCTGATTGGGCCGTTTCGGCCACAGACACAAGCTGATTGGAGTGCCTTTCTACATGCTCCACGGCCTGCCTAATCTCCCTACAGTGAATCCGTAGCTAAGTTTGTTCAGTACTTGCAGCAGGTTGTAATTATTTATTGTATAGATCTTGTCCCTAGCCACAAGTGAATTTTTTTTTCTGCCATTTGCTATACTGTATGCTTTTTTGATCTTTTTTTTCTCATAAGCCTGCTTTGTGATGGTATAGGCTGACTAAGTAATGTTGTCCTAATCTATTGTTAGACAAGTCTTGCAACTGCTTTCTAATCCTATATCCACACTGGTGTGCCCCTAGCATTGCCCCCCCACCACTTAGACTGCTCATCTCACCTCCATTCTCTTCTCTGCCTCTGCCCCCCAACCTTAATTCTCACTCCACTGAACTTGGACGCAGTCCCCATCCACTAGCCTGCCTCTTACTTCCCCTCGTCTGCACTCACTAACTCCTTTTGTCCTGTAGCAACCCCTCCCCTGCCAATCTTCATGCTTGCCTTTGTCTCTGCCTAACTCCTCCCCCCCCACTGTCAGCCTGCCGCTAGCCCCCGCCCAGACTGCACTCTTTCAATTTCCCACTAAACCCACAGCCTGTTTCTCCCTTGCCTCACTAGGGACCCACCTGAGCGACGCAATGGAACAGTCAGCGGAATCCTCAATGGCCAGTTCTGCAGCCGCCGCCATCACCTGAGTCCTGTAGCCTCCCTCCTGGAACTCTTCCCCAGATACGCCTGCAGGTACAGCCGCTAGAGCTCCAGCTGGAGCCAACCAGTCACTGCTGCCACCTGATTGATGCGGCGTTATCCTCTCTGCTCCTGATTGGACCATTTCGGCCACAGACACAAGCTGATTGGAGTGCCTTTCTACTTGCTCCACAGCCTGCCTAATCTCCCTACAGTGAATCTGTAGCTAAGTTTGTTCAGTACTTGCAGCAGATTGTAATTATTTCCCCCACCACCACCCCTTCCCAGGCCTCCTTTAAATACACTGAAGCCCCTCCCTGTTCCTCTTGTCTACAGCCCATTGGCTATCCACTGCCTCTACTGAATAGTGGCTGGTACAGTCCTGCAGAAAAAGACCTACAGTGCCCCGGGACCTCTCAAGCTGCTGCCTTCTTGGAATAGCCCTCGCTTACTGGTGTAGGGTTCATAGGACCCCTCACTCGCTTCCTGCTCACCGTTTTCTCCACCCCATTGGTCCAGTATTCTGCACATCTATAAAGCTCTCCACTTCATCAAAAGCACACCCACTAACTTCTATCCCACACTTGTGTACATCCCTGAAATTTTGCCCTACCAGTCTCTAGATCACCTATCTCACAAAATGTACCCTAGACCTCCAGCTCTCTGTGCCTGCTATTAGTGAGACTGCTGCACAGTCCCAGCCCAAGTCTAAGGATTCCGCACCCCAGACACTGCTTGCCACAATCATGGACGTAATAAACCAAGCTCTCAGAATCATTCTGGTGATCGCAGTGACCTATCCTTGTGTCCTATATGGCACCATGAAACAACCTCCTCGTCTGCACAATCTGCATAAAAGCATGCACTACGATCCTGGCATGGTCACTGGAATAACTGCACAAATCTACGTTGACTCAGGCATTTCTAGCTGGATCTTTTCATACCTCCAGAGGCTACTGACCCCAAGCACTATTGTGTACTGCCCCCCTTCAGTCTTACCACTCTGCATCACAGTGCATACGCCCAACTGTAGCTCTAAAGGTAAAAGACAACTACCCGTCAAGCTTGTCTGTAAAATGCTCAAAGGTTACCTCTTGAGAATCCTGCTAATGCTACTTCTCCTATCTGGCAATATCCACCCTAACCCTGGACCCACTGGACCAACAACACTACCAGGTCAAAGGAAGGGTGGGACACTAATGATTGCTTCTCTCAACGTCTGCAGCTTCCTCAGCAAGCTAGATATTCTCCATTCCTGGGTTCTGCAACACAATCCTGACATCCTATCTGTAGTTGAAACTTGGCTTAACCCAAAAATTCCCGACACTGCAGTCGCTATCCCTGGATATGTTATATTCAGGCAGGACAGGATTACAAAAAGAGGTGGGGGATGTGCGATATATCTCAGGTACACTTACACAGGACACGCCCTACCAGTACCAAACCCTGGATCCCGATCCCTGGTCCTTGCTGTTAAAATTCTCCTTGGTGCACACAACAAAATGCTGACAATAGCCTCTGTGTACCTTCCCCCTAAAGAGCAAGCGATTGGTTTCAACAACATCTTGGAATACCTAAAGGGACAGCGTCTTAACTCGGAAACAATAATACTAGGAGACTTCAACATAAACTGGCTCTCGCCTGATGCCTGCTCCTATAAGGATGCTGCTGCAGCGCAGCACCTCACCCAGCTTGTCACCACCCCCACTAGATGTAACTACAAGGCAGGTTCTCACACCCTGCTTGACTGGATCCTGACTAACCGTCCCGAGCATATTTCCCATGTGGATGTGCTCCCTGACACCATAAGTGACCACTACCCAATTACATTTGTGTGGTCCAACAAGTTCTGTAAGTCCCCCCCCAAGCTTATATATGCAAGGATATTAAAGCAAGGTCTACTTGAATCATTCAGAACTCATCTCTGAAACTTGGACTGGTCCCCTCTTGACACTATCACTGATATTAACACAGCGCTGGAACTCCTCATCTCACAATTCACTGCAGCCTGCGATACCTTTGCATCTGTCAGGAAGATGAAGGTAAGAGGGAAACCAAACCCATGGATAACATCCGAGCTAATATCTCAGATGAAACTGAGGGACCACCTCTGGCACTGTGCAAGAGCTTCATCCAGGCAAGTGGACATCCAAAAGTGGAAAGCTGCCAGAAACAAATGCACGCATGCTATTTGAACCTGTAAAAGTAACTACTTCAGGGAAACGCTCACTAACTCCTGGGGAGATGGGAAAAAGTTTTGGTGTAACCTTAAAGATCTCACGGGAAAAGATCCCAAGGTACCGCCCACAATGTTTAACATCAATGGAGCCCCAGTTCTTGATCTCGAGGTAATTGCCAATACATTCAATTATGCTTTCTTGGACCTGGATAGTGTACTGCCGCCTGATTTCTTTGACACACCTAATACTAGAACTCACTCTCCCGACACCTCCATTGACAGCAGCACACCACAGTTCCATTTCAAAGAGACTCCAATTCAGCTGGCAAGAACCTACATTTGCAAGGCCATCCACAAACCATGTACCAGCAGTGACTCTCTTGATCTCAAACTAATCTCACTTGTCCTGGAAGAAATCCTTTTGCCTATCACAAGGATCTTTAGCCTCTCACTTAGATCAGCACAGTTCCCATCTCACTGGAAATAGGCACTTGTCACACCCATGCATAAGAATGGTGACAGGGCGCTTCACACCAACTACAGGCAAATTTCCATTCTCCCTCCAACTTCCCTCCCTTCCTCCATTCTCTTATTTCCAAAGCACTTGAATGCATAGTCTCGGACCAGCTAGATGAATATCTGGAGAAATATGAAATCCGATGCCCCCAACAGCATGGATTTAGAAAAGGGCACAGTACCACCACTGCCCTTTTGGAGTTTATGGGTTTCATCCACAACACACTTGATCAGGGGAACTGTGCCGGTGTGGTGTTTACTGACCTTACAAAAGCTTTCGACACTGTCAGCCACCCATTTCTTCTCAAACAGCTTTCCTCCATTGGTCACTCTAATGAAGCGCTGCAATGGTCCAAGAGTTATCTTGTGGGCCGATATCAGCAAGTCAGGATTGCCAATACCACCTCGAATCAGAAGCCAGTCCTCTCAGGCATCTCCCAGGGTTCCATCCTGGGGCCGCTACTGTTTAGTCTGTTCATCAATAATCTCCCTAGTGCCTGTCACCAGAGAATGTTACTATATGCAGACGATGCTGTCATCTTTACCAGCCACCAGGACCCGAACCTCATTGAACATCATCTACAGCTTGACTTTGCGAGGGTTTAAGAATGGTTCAGTGCCCACAAATTGATCCTGAACCTCAGCAAAACCAAGGCTATGCTTTTCAGTAGTGTGCATAGCAAACATAAAGCCCATTCCAGGGTTTTAAATAATCGATTAGCAGTTTTTTTCTTGGGCCAATACTAACTGTACAGAAGGCATTTATATAGGTTTTCTAGAAGTGTTATGTTTGTTAAACACAGTGAGGCAAGTGCTATGCATTTTCACAATGTTTTAGAACATTTATGAGCAAAACGCTAATCAATTTTTGGAGTTAAATAAAGCCCTGCATTCCCTCAACATCCGGAATGGCACTGGCACCCAGCTCGAACAGGTCAAGCATTTCAAATACCTTGGGATCACATTGGATAACTTCCTCTCCTATACACAACACACCGAGAATGTGACCAAGGCTGTAAACATTCGAACTGGAATGCTACATAGGCACAAGCATTGTATGACTTCAGATGCTCTGCATCTGGCAATCCACAGCTCAGTCACCTCCATCGTTGACTATGGTTTAGCCATCTATGGCTCTGCCTCACCTACTGCCCTTCAAGGGTAACAGTGACACTAAACAAAGCCTGTAGACTACTCATTGAGCTGCCCGCCTTACTCACACCTGTGAGCTATATGCCCAGTCTGGATGTCTCCCACTCCTTTGTAGGATCCAGTATCAGACCTGCCTGCCAACAAAAAAGGTACACCTAGGCCTCATGCCACCAGGCGTTGAAAAGCTCCTAAACACATACTATACCACCCAGCATATCCGAAATGCCAGCAATCAAACCTACCAGGTTCCCAGATGTCAGACCTCTATGGGACAGAGATCATTTGTCTACAGGGCTCCGCACTGGTACAATGCTCTCAGCTAGGATATCCTGACTGCTCCCAAAATTGGCCCCTTCAAACGGCTGCTCTGGGCACACCTCACCTCTTCTAGTAGCTGCAACTATTTCACCTAGTGCTCCTACCGCCCCTAGCACTTTGGATTTTCCTGCTCCTCTCCAATAAATCTTTGGTACCTAGTACACCTCTTTGTCTCCCCTCCTTCTCCCGCTGCTACCCCCACCTCATCCCCTCCAACACCAGCACTTTTTGTTCCCCTATCCCTACCCCTATCCAACTAGCACTACCCAACCATACACTTCTCACTCCCTCTTCTAACCTTGACAATGGCCTCCAGTCTGCCCACTCCCCTGGGAATACCCCCCTCACTGTTCTCCCCAAATCTCCTTCACATTTAGCCTAACTATGCACTGCTCAGTTCTTAGTCTGAGACACTCTCTCCATGTCTGCTCACTGGTCTTTGCTCTACTCCTACCCAACATGTGTAGTCTCGAATTTTGAATAATGATTTGCAAACCTGCATTCACTATACCGTCTGTGTTACCTCTGTATAATTTTTGTAATGATGTTCACCCTGTCTGTCTACCCACACTATGACGTGGAACCTTTGTAAGTGAGCAGTTCCTGCTCAAAGGTGTTAATCCTAAAATTAATAAATAAATAAATAAAAATAAAAAGCATATTTGGTTCTTGTATACTAACCACTGTATTTGGCAATCTGTTCCAAAATGCTATCGTACGCTTGGTAAAAAAAAAATTCTCTCATATTTTTTAATGTATATTTTATATCCTCTGTGGCTGGGGGTGTTACCTATGGCTCTCCCCAAGTCTGGCCCAACCTCCCAGCCCCTGCTCTGCCCCCACATCCCAAGCTGTACCCCTTACCTCTGGTCCTGCACAGTGATCTGCCATGGTGGTATGTAACCACCGCCATGGGATCCAGGGGGGCCAGGTCAGGGGGAGCATCCAGGATTGAAGCCAAGCAGTGCTACTTGGTCAGCCATCAGTAAGCATGCTGAGGTTATTTTCTTTCACTTTTCTCATTGTATGTGGCATGCAATGACACCAAGAGACAGGAGCACGCAGGCTACCACACGCGCCCCGTCCCAGCATCTGCCACAGTACGTCCCTCCAAGTCCGCCCATGGCCAGCCCTAACCCACAGCCACTGCTAGAAGTCACTAGGCCACTGAGGCATTGGGCCCTCCCCCCCAGAGAAGGAGAGCAGTCCTACGGATGCTCACTCCTTCTCCTCCCCTGACGACTTCTGACGACCCAGGCTCGTTCCTGAACCCGGGTCACCGGCGTAGCGTGAGGTGTGGTGTCCAGCGCCTCAATCCTCAGTGCCACCAGGCCGGCAGAATTTCTTTCATTTTAGTATTTGTCATTGGCAATTCGAATTGATTATTATGTGATCTTAGAGTTTGGTTTCTGTTGTTATGAATTATACCACACTGATTCCTTAGTGCTGATTCACTGATAATATTATGGAAAAGAAGAGAACCCCCCCCCTTTCCTCCTAACTTCCAAAGGCACGAGCTTAAGTTCTTCCATTCTGTTATTATAAGGAAGCCTAGACAAGCTAGGTATTATTTTTGTTGCTCGTTTTTGTACACATTCTATGAGATATATATATCCTGTTTATTGTATGGGGACCATAATGGAGATGCATAGTCCAAATGAGGATGTACATCATTTTTATACAGGTTTATGATGGTATACCTGACCCTTGTTATGAAAGATTTTTTAATGATGCTTATGATTTTATTTGCCTTGTGAAATATTGCTCTAATATGTATTCTGTGCTTAAATGTATTATCTATTATTACGCTGAGATCTCTTTCATTTTCCACTGTCCGTAATTGTGTAGAATCAATAGAATATATGAATTGTGGGTTATTTTTACCAAGATGTATTACTACACATTTGTTATGGTTGATTTCCATCCCATTTTTGATACACCAACCGGATATTGTGTTAAGACTATTTTGAATTAATCTACCATCAGACACACATGTCACTTCATTGGATAATTTTGTATCATCAGCAAATTTGAAAATATTTATGTTAATTCCCTTTTGCAGATCTGACACAAAGCAACAGAATAGAAATGGTTCAAGGACCGATCCTTGTGGCACTCCACTTGTCACTTCAGTTGGACTAGAAAGTGTTCTCTGAATACGTACTTGTTGAGTTCTTTCCATTAGCCAATTTTTTACCCAGAATACTAAATATGGAATATATTTCATTTCACGTAATTTATTGATTAGTGTCTGATGACAAACTTTGTCAAACGCTTTTTTGAAGTTAATAAGAATAATATCACATGGTTTGCCATTATCCAAACTTTGACTTATTGATTCATAGAATACTATTAAATCTGTGGCACATGATCTGTGTTTTTTAAATCCATGCTGTGTATTGTCTTGCAAGTTCAATCTTAATGTTTCCTCTTCAAACCTATTTTTTAATATACTGTCCAGAACTTTACATGGGATGGATGTTAAACTTATTAGACGATAATTCTCAGGATTGATTTTACTGCCTTTTTTGAATATTGGATAAATAACCGCTGTCTTCCACTCCCTAGGTATATGACCAGTTTTGATTGACATATTAAGGTTAATGGTATACTTATTGCTGTTGATAGATTCTTGAGCAGTTTTGGGTTAATTGCATCTGGTCCTGCTTCAGCATTTAATCTAAGTTGATAAATAACTTTTTTAGTTTTGCTGATCTTAATAGGTGGTGGTTCATCATTATTCATTTCTATCTTACACTGTACCTGATCTTTCTTTCCAAATATGGTACAAAAATAGTTATTTAGGAAGGTAGCTATTTCCTTGGGATCATTTTTTCTCCATTTGATAGTAGAGTTTGGATGCAATTTTTGTCATTACTCAATTGGTTTATGTAAGAGAAGAAAGCTTTATTATTTCCTTTGTTCATAGTTTGAACTCAAAATTTATTTTTTCAATTTTGATAAATTTTTTGGTAGTTCTTACTTCATGTTTGTATTCAGAATATGTTTGTTGTGTTTTGCATTTTTTATAATTTATATAGCATTTTTCTTGTTTTATTTGTCTTTTGAGCTTATTGGTCATCCATGGAGGTAGTTTACCTTTTTCACTATTGATTTGTTTTAGTGGCACATACCATTCTTCAATTGTTTGTAATACAGTTTTTTTTCTGTCCCAACATTTTTCCATTGTTAAATCTGATAATATATTTTTCCAGTCTATTTTTTCAAGGATGTTTTGCATACCTCTATAATTTGCTTGCTTGTAGTTTTTAATATATGTTGGATTTTTATTGATAATTGTATTTGTTTTAATAATACATGGGATAATATCATGGTCACTATTTTCTAGGGGAGGTTTAACCAGAATATCAGAAAATACATTTGATATATTAGTTAGAACTAAATCCAGTATGTTATTTGCCCTTGTAGGTATATCTACAAGTTGGTCTAAATCAACTGCCCCATGGCTTCTAGAAACAAACTTTCTTGGTTATTTGAAGCTATATGACTTCCCCAATCAATGCCTGGGTAGTTAAAGTCTCCCATAATTATAACATAATTAATTTCTGCCACTTTAACTAATATATCTCTCAGGTCCTTGTTGTAATCTGATGAACTAGATGGAGGCCTATAACAGGTTCCGAAAAGGACAGTCATGGTTGGTGTTAACTCAACTTGTGTCCATACTGCCGCAATTGTTTCATGCTCTTCAATAATTTGCGTAATTTCAAAACTTTTATACTTTTTGCTAATATATAGGTATACTCCACCCCCTGCCTATTTAATCTATTAAGTTTATATAATGTGGATTCTGGGATTTCCATCAGGGAACTGTGGGCTCATTTTGATGGTTGTGGGGACAACATTATTTAAAGTCTGTTGTGTGCAGTGTGGGCTAATTGTTTTCCTTACAGGTAGCAGTAGAGGCCAGGATCCTTGACTGGTGATGCTGTTAGTGGTCATCTAATTGAGAATGGTATTAACTGCATCAAGATTTGAATCTGGGGTAGGGGAGTATATTTATTTATTTATTTAAAATTGGTGACTGGGAAAAGCACACTGAGCCAAGGCTTGTTTCCAGGTGTGACCCAGGTACAAGTAGTACAAGGTGGAAGACAGAGAAATACAGCAAATATCAAGTAACAGACAAATAATACAGTATAGTATAAGGCCGGCACCCCAGATCATGACCTTCACGTTTCCACAATTGTGGTTTGGATGGGGTACAGGGCCTCCATCAACTAGGGAGCTGAGTCTTGGGTTCCATCTGGCAGGACAGCTACTGGGTGGAGAGATCAGTGTGCAGCTCAGGAATCCAGGTTTGGGCTGTATCACCAGTTGTGGGGAATACATTGTTTAAGGTTTTCTGTGGAAAGGTGGGGCTGATATTCTAAATGGGCTTTGGAGAATGGGACTGTGGGCTCATTTTGCTGATTGTGGGCTTGTGTTTTGCTAATGAAAAGGGGCTTTGGGTAAAGTGACTTTGGGTTCATTTTGATGATTGTGGGGACAAAGTGATTTAAAATCTGTTGTGTGCAGTGTGGGCTGATTGTTTTCTTTACAGGTAGCAGCAGAGGTGACTCCCACCAGCCCTCCCTTCCCCATCTCACCCACCCTGGGTTCATCTGCATTTATTGTGGGACCTGAGGCATCAAGGAGAGGCTTCCTGTGTGGAGGCAGGAAAAGGAGAAGCACCCATGTTGACTATAATCTAACCAGGGCAAAAGGAAAGTAATTTGGATTTGTACTAGAAATGCTGACGTGAGGATAATTGTACAGTTTTACAATGCTAAGCAATTCCATAGATACATAGGGAATGCATAAGTTGGAGACTGAGGGTTTGGGAAGAGGGAATTAGGCTGGGATGGAGGAACTGTAAGGGAGCAAACAGGGAGGACTGTAGGGGAGGCTTAGGCACAACAAGGAAGGGGACAGAACAATGGTAGGAAGGGGTGGGCTACTGAGGACAACATTGATACAGGGGAAGATGTGGCACCCAAAAGGGTGGGGGGCAGAGAAACAGAAGTATTTATATTTGGGGGACAGTTGTTGGGCTGGGGATAATAGAGGGAGAATACGGGGGGGTGGTCAGATGTAATGGGTGTGGGGCAGCCATCTTCCTAGGAATAATGTGGAGGGATGAGAGATGTCTAGTCTGCAGGCAGCTAGGGAAACATAGGGAAGAACTAGAGTGACCAAGATGGGAATTTGGAAGGAGTAGGATGAGCGAGGGCAGGAAGGCAGGAGGAGGAGGAGGAGGATAGGTGGTGTCCCAGATGAACAGGTCAGGGAGAGGGCCAAGGCAGGAGTCTAGGTGGACACCTCAGGGCAAGGGAATGCAGGAGACACAGCAAATGGGGGAAGGAAGGGGGAGACTGGATAGTGGTGGGGGAGGGGGAAGGGGAGGAAGTGTCAGTCCAAAGAGGATGGATGGGAAACAGGGAAAAATAGAAGAAGGCATCATAGACAAGTGGAATAAGACCTCAGACAGGTTCACAGTGTTGCAGAGTCTGGACGACCAAGGAGATGGAGGGGAGTGTGGAAAGCAGGGAGAAGTGGAGGTGGAACTGAGTAAAGGGGGTCAGGGAAGAAGGGGAGGGTCACCAGGCAGGAAGGGGAACAGGGATAGGGAGGCAGAAGGGACATGTGGGGGGTGGTCAAGAAAAATTGGAGCAGGGAGACAAGGGAGGAGAGTGGCATGGGTAAGGAAAGGGCATCACCAGTAGGGGAGTCCATGGGAGGGGCAAAGAAGGGGGTAACCATGAGAAGGGGAGATACAGAGGAACAGGAAAGGGGTGTCACACTTGGAGCTGGCCTCAATGGAGGAGACCATGTGAAGGAGGATCGCCTGGATAGGCACTATGTCAGTAAGTACCAGGGGAGACAGTTGTTATAAAAGGGGACTCTATTCTGAAGAGAGTAAGATGGAGTAACAAGGATACAGGCAGTAGCAAAAGGAGGGTGGAGTGCATGCCAAGAATGATGGCTGGGAGGGTGGGGGCAATTATACCAACATGTGTGGGGCAGGGGAAACCTCACATTGTGGTGCATTTGGGCACCAATAATCTGGAAGGCTGCGAGGTGAAGGAGGTACAAGAAAGGTTCACCGAGTTAGGAAAAATCTGCAGTGAGTTGGGACAATCAGTAGCCATCTCAGAGATATTGCTAGTCCCGAGGGCCAGCAGCATAAGAAAGATGAGGATTGAAGAATTCAACTCATGGCTTGGGGGATGGTGCAAAACAAATGGGTACAGGCTGATGGGAGAGTGGGATAAGACATGGAACAGTAAGAACCTATATGCAACAGATAGGCTGCATCTAAGCAAGGAGGGCACAAGGGTCCTGAAAGGCAACCTGGAAAGATACTTTGACAGGCTAAATTTAAACTGAGAAGGGGGGACAGCAGAGGGCAAGGCACTCAGCACTAGGTGAGGGGGCCCCCTGGGCCTCCCCCTCAGAAGGAAATTAAAAGAGAAGGGAGGAGCAAGGGGTAGGGTCACAAGGGGCTGGGGGGAGGAAAGGCACCAAAGGAACAGAAGTAAACAGGGACAGGAGTTGCACTGGAAAATGTTGTCCTTAAATGCAAGGAGCCTGGCCAACAAGTTAGCAGACCTACAGGTGATGATGGCAGAGGGAGACGTGGACATGGCTGCCATCACAGAGACATGAGCAACTCAATACCATGATTGGGACCTCAAGATCACTAGTTACCAACTACATAGGAAGGACAGAGCAAAGGGGAGGGGGAGGAGTGGCTTTGTATGTAAGAAAAGGAATAATGTGCAACAGGTAGGAGAGAGAGGAGGGCACTGCAAAAGCCCTATGGGCGGGACTCCAGAACACCGCTGGGAGAAGGATCTGTGTGGGGGTGGTGTACAGACCACCTTCACAGACAATAAAGTTATATAGGGAGCTGGTAGAACAGATCAGGAGGGGAGGGGGAGAGGAAACACTGTAAAACTAGGAGACTTCAACCTACCTGGAGTAGACTGGAGCTCCCTGGTTACCTCCTGTAGCAGTGAACAAGTCCTCTTGGATGCTATCCAGGACTGTTTCCTGATGCAGGGAGTCACAGAGCCAACAAGGGAGGAGGCCATACTTGACCTAGTACTGTCAGATAGAGAAAATGTCCAGGATGTGGAGGTGAGGGAACCCCTTGCAGGTAGTGACCATTGCACAATGTGGTTTTCCATCTACATGGGGAAGAAAGCAGCCATGACAAAGGTGGTGGCCTTTAGGAAGGCAGACTTCAATAGGATGGGAAGCATAATACTGGAACACCTGGCAAAGTTCCGACCAGAGATGGATGTGGACCAGAAATGGACCATCATTAAGATGGGGATAATCGAGGCCACCACTTGTACAAGGACCTGTAAAAAGAAGTCCAGAAACAAGAGACATAGCTGGTATAACAGAAAGGTGGCTGAAAAGGTAAAGGAAAAGAGGGCAGCCTTCCTTAAGTACAAGTGTACTTCTAAGGAGGAGGACAGGGAGGTATACGTTGTGAAATCCCGAGAGGCAGGGAGAGCGGTTCGGGCAGCCAAGGCTGAGAAAGAATGAAGACTGGTGCAAGGAATTAAGGAAGGGGAAAATGACTACTTCTGGTACATTAAGGAAAGAAGAAGCAGAAGGGATGGGATAGTCAGGATAAAGAGGAAGGAAGGATGGGCAGAAAAGGGGGGGAGCAAACGGAGGCACTAAATGAGTACTTTTGCTTAGTCTTCACCAAGGAAGCTTCTAGGCCTATGCCACAGGGGAAGATTGGGGGAATCCTTGAAGGGGGAAGGAGTATGAGGGGGAGATTGGGGTAGACAGGGTCTTAAAGGGGCTAAGGGAACTGAGGGTGGACAAGACACCTGATCCAGATGGGGTACACCCGAGGATCCTTAGGGAACTGGCAGGGTATTGGTGGCCCCACTGACGGACCTATTTAACACCTCGCTGGAGAAGGGGTGTGTGCCACAGGATTGGAGGACAGCTCATGTGGTACCCCTCCACAAGAGTGGACCCAGGGATGAGCCAGATAACTACAGGCCATTGAGCCTAACCTCCATAGTAGGGAAGTTAATGGAGGCCATTCTAGAAGAAAGGCTGGTGTCCTTCCTTGAAGAATATGGTCTCCAGGATGATAGACAGCATGGGTTTGTTGGGGGAGATTTTGTCAAATCAACATGATAGACTTCTTTAACTGGGTGACGAGGTCTCTGGACAGGGGGCAGGTGGTGGATGTACTGTACCTGGACTTCAGCAAGGCATTTGACTCAGTGCCACATGGCAGGCTGATCAGCAAGCTGGGAGACCTGGGAGTGGGAGACAAAATGCTGGGGTGGGTCAAGAGCTGGCTAATGACAGAAACAAGAGAGTGGTGGTGGGAAGATTATCTAAACCTAGGCAAGTAACCAGTGGGGTACCACAGGACTCAGTATTCGGTCCTGTACTGTTCAGCATATTTATTGGTAACATAGCAGAGGGGTAAATAGCAAGATCTGTCTTTTTGTAGATAATACCAAGCTCTGTGGGAGGGTGGACACAGAGAAGGGGAGACATAATTTAAAGGAGGACCTGGCTAAACTGGAGAAATGGTGGGGCATATGGCAACTGGTCTTTAATGCTAAGAAATGTAAGGTAATGCACATGGCAGCCAGAAACCCAAAGACCAGTTAATGTCTGGAGGGAATACAGGTGACAGAACCATAGGAGGAAAAGGACCAGGGAGTAATGATCAGAGGTGATATGAAGCATACAGCACAATGCCGGAAGGCAGCAGCCAAGGTAAATAAAATGTTGGGATGCATCACCAGGGGAATCACCTCTAGGAGTGAGGAAGTTATTCTGCCTTGGTACAGGTCACTGGTGAGACCACACCTGGAATACTGTGTTCAGTTCTGGTGCCCGTACCTGAAGAAGCATATCAAACTACTGGAGGGGGTCCAGCAGAAGGCAACCAAAATGATCAAGGGCATGGGAGATAGAGCATATGAGGAGAAGCTTAGGGTGCTGAACATGTACTCCATGGAGGACAGAAGGAAGAGGGGGGATATGATTGAAAGCTTCAGGTACCTCGGGGCATAAATAGGTTTGGTACAGAGGGTATCTTTATTTAAGAAAGTAGGGTACAACAAGGGGGCATAGCCTGAAATTGGTGGGGGCTAGATTCAAGAAGGAAATGAGGAGGCACTTTTTCACTGAAAGGGTGGTGAAGGGGTGGAATAAGTTACCAGAGATGGGGGTAGCAGCAAAGAAAGTGGACAGTTTCAAGGGGGGGGATGGGATAGGGTGATGAAGAGGATTAGAACTGAAGGAGACGCTACTAGGAAGCAGATAGGGAAGAGGAACGGAATAGTGGGGGATGGCTTCAGAAGGCATTGGGAAGAGGGGCAGCTCCAGGGAACTAACTGAGCTGCACACTTGAGCAGAGTCGGTAGACCATCATGGCCTGTTCCTGCTGGCAATTTTCATATATTCGTATGGTGCTGTACATGTAGCTGTTTTCACTCATGCCAATTAGTTTAAGTCCACTGGTATGTGCTGTCTACATGTGCTAGCAGTGTAGTGTAGAGGTTAGAGTTACAACCTCTGAATGGGCTTGCTACATCTAGCAGGCCTGGGTTCAATTCTAAGAGGTTCTTTTTTTTTTCTTTTGCTGTCATGCCCCCTCCTCCTCCCCCGGAGCTACAATAGTAAATCTCCCTACCTCCCAATCTTCTCACCCCCGAGTTGCATTCCCCCCGCTGGAGTTAGAATAGCAAATGTCCCTACTTCCTGACCTTCTCCTCTTCCTTGAGTTGCATCCTCCCCCAGAGTTAGAACAGTAAATCTCCTTGTGGAGGGGTTGTGGGATAACAGATGGACCAGACACCGAACTTCAAGTTCAACACACAATCTCTGTGTGATGTTTATTCAAAATTCAGCAGATAACCTTAAGCAATGGCACATTCCTTCTTCAGTACATCAGTCTGCAGCAATAGACTATGCAAGTCTTTCCTCTACACTTAATCAACACCTACGGACTCTCCGATCTAATCTACCAGCCTCCACTCCTATGTGGGCGCTGTTTACTTGGGTAGTGGGGGCTCAAATTAAAAAAAAAAAAAAAAAAGCTAAAAACAAAGAACCTCATTGCAGAAGCACTGAAACAAGGGCTACTCCAAAGGGCACTGACAATAAGCCAAGTTTCAAAGAAACACAACATCCCACATACTTCCATAATGCAAAGCATCATGGGATATATGCAAATCAACATGACATTTTAGATTGTCTCAGTTAACAGCAATTTACATGCATTTTAAGTAGCACAACTAACTTAATTTTTATAATACAGTCAGCTAGTACTTTTTACCTTTATCAAAAACACCTAGTGCCATGGTATTTTCAACATTTAAGATTTCATACACATAAGGTGTATACATTAAAATATTTTATGGCACAGCGCTATTACATACTAAATCCAACAATGTTAAACACAGCCTATTGTTTTACATAAGCTTGGAGGTCACCACAATAACCTCCCTGTATAAGGACCTGAGAGGGAAAAGGAAAATTAAAGAGGACACTATAGCATAGTCAAGAAAGGGAAGAGGGTGCCCATAGGTGGCCAACCTTATGGACTAGAAATTGTAAAGAATAGATTAGGCTAAGAAATAGAAGAACTGTTGCAACAGATTTAAGAAAACATCGGTCCTCAAGAGAGGCAGGCGCTCCCTGTCACACTCCTCCCCCAGTTTTAGAATAGTAAATATCACCCCCTCCTGACTTTCTCCCCCCACCCTGAGTTGCATCTCTCAGTCTGCACTGGGGTGGGTTCACGCTGTGTCTGCTTTGCGGCATGATAACATGCCACAATTTTGCATTTTGCCCTTTTCCATGTGCGGTTATTGACCACACAATGTTTAAATTAGTGATCTTAATAGTAACTCTGGCCTGCATACTGTAAAGGGAATGTCTGTATTGTCTACAGTACGCATACTCCCTTTACAGTATGCAGGCTGCATGATCTCTGTCACTGCATATGGCGGTCGGCTGAGGTGGTGAGAGGAGAGCGGTGCCAGTTGCCATATAGGCTCCCCATGGCACTGGTGATTATGGTAACGGGGTGACAGGGTGGTGTACCTGGTGCAGGCAGTGTGTGAGGCTGCTATATGCCAGGGACTTCTTGTACAAAACTGTGGTGAGCAATCAGAGAGTGGGGGTTGCCACTGGACCCCAGGGTATGTTTTCTTTCTACTGGGGCCAGGGATTGGGGGACGGCAACGTAATATCTACAGTAGCCAGTACGTACACTCCCTTTACAGTAAGCAGGCTGTAAACTCCCTGTCACTGCATATGGTGGCTGGCTGAAGTGGTGACAGGAGGTCTGTGACAGTCATCATATGGGCTCCCCACTATGCTGGTGGCTATAATAAGAGGAGTGTCAAGGTGGTGTACCCTGTGGGGGTGGTGCAGGGGGGCTACTAGATGCCAGGGAATTCATTTATGAAACTACAGTGAGTGATCAGAGGCTGGGGGCTGCCACTGGACACCAGGGAAGGTTTCCTTTTTACCGGGGCTGGGGATCAGAGTGTGCGATCACAAGACACCAGAAAATAATTTAATTCTAACAGGGCCAGGGATCAGAGGATGGGGGGAACCACTGGACTGCAGGGAATAATTCATTTTTAACAGGGCCAGGGTTCAGAGGGTGGGGGGGTTGTTGGACACCAGGGAATAACTTAAAGTTAATGGGAATGGAGACTGGATACCAGGAAATAACTTAATTTTAATGGGGACGGAGTTTGGGGAGTGGGGGGTGCCACTAGACACCAGGGAGCAGGTGTTCTCCCCCAACCGCCAATGTGGTTACTCACTGCAGTGGCTCTGCTGGCCACTAGGGTTGCCCAAAGTAAGTTGGGCTTCTTTTCGGAAGCAAAGAGGAGGCTGGCAACTACAGGCTAGTCAGCCCGACTTTGGTGGTGGGGAAAGTAATTGAATCACTACTGAAGGAGAGGATTGTGGACTATCTGGAATCTAGTGGCTTTCAGGATCCAAAGCAGAATTGATTAACTGATGTGAGATAATCTCAAACAAATCTGATAGATTTCTTTGACTGGGTGACCAGGGAATTGGATCAGGGTGGCGTGGTGGATGTGGCCTACCTAGATTTCAGTACGGCATTCAACACTATTCCACATAAGAGACTAGTAAGCAAGCTGGGAAGCTTGGGAGTGGGTTCCAAGGTGGTAAATTGGGTGAGGAATTGGTTGGGGGACAGGAGACAGAGGGTGGTGGTAAATGGAGTTCCCACTGAGGAAGGGAGACTAACAAACAGGGTGCCACAGGGATCAGTACTATGACTGGTTCTCTTTAAAGTCTATATTAGCCTCTTTGCAGATGACACTAAAATCTATAATAGGGTAGACACTCCAGGGGGGTGGAAAAAATGAACAGTGATCTACGTAAGATAGAGGAGTAATCAAGGGTGTGGCAGCTAGGCTTTAATGCTAAGAAGTGCAAAATCATGCACTTGGGGCACAGAAACCCAGGGGTGGAGTGCAAAATGCATGGGGGGTAGTATTAACCACCACCAAACAGGAAAGAGGCCTGGGAGTAATTATATCTGATGACCAAAGGGTTTACAAACAGTGTGACAAGGCAAAGGGGAGAGCTAGTGGAATGCTAAGGTGCATAGGAAGGGGTATCACTAGCAGAAAGAGAGAGGTGGTGTTACCGCTGTATAGATCACTGGTGAGACCTCACCTAGAGTACTGTATCCAGTTCTGGAAACCACATCTCTGAAAGGACATAGACATGGTAGAGGCGGTCCAGAGGAGGGCAACCAAAATGGTGCAGGATCTGCATCACAAGCCCTATGAGGTGCAGGGGGTGCAGTGGCACCCGGGCCCATGAGGTTTGAGGGGCCCAAATCATAATTTTGATGTTTATTCAAAACTGGGGAGGGTCCCTGTAACATCGCCTTGCACCCAGGCCCTCTGGGAATTTGCTACGCTACTGATGAGGAGAGACTGAAGGACCTCATAATGTACACCCTGGAGGAAAGGAAGGAGAGGGGGGATGTGATAGACAGCATTCAAATACCTCATGGATATAAATAAAGTTCAAGAGGGAAGTGTTTTTCAGAAAAAAAGACACTCAAGAACAAGGGGACATGTTATGAAGCTGGAGGGGGAGAACTCCGGGGAGATGTGAGGAAGTACTTCTTCACAGAAAGAGTGGTTGATGCCTGGAACAGCCTCCTACCAGAGGTGGTGGGGGCCAAAACAGTAACAGGCATCAGGAATGCATGGGGTAGACATAAGAGAACCTCAGAGGTAGGGAAAGGGAGGGTAAAGCCAGAGACCAAGAAGGGTCTGCGTTGTTATAGTAGGTAGGAAAAATGGGCAGACTAGGTGAGCCAAGCGGTCCTTATCTGCCATCATTATCTATGTTTCTATGTTTATGTTTCTCATGGTAACTGCATAGTGCAAGGTGACCTGCACTGTTCCTTTTGTGCAGCACTAACAGGCTGAATATTGCACTTCACCCATATTCAGTTCCCCACCTCTCCCTTTGCACACTGCTCCTTGCGCATGTGCTAACCCATTTAGCTTACCCTCCTGACTCCTTTGAATACTGCGCATGAGCGCAAACCCTGGGCAAATGGTGTATGGGGAAACCCCAGTGAAATGGTGGGTACTCACTTTGCCCACTTTGCAGACTTTTTTAATACTGGGCCCACAGTGTCTTCTTGCAACACCTTCTTTTTTTTCTTTGAAAAACTATCAGCCCCACCCCAAAATGAAGACCATGACACTGATTCTTGCATCATCATACCCTCTGTGACATCATCCTAAACTGGCAATAATACCCAATAGGATGGGCAGTATTGGATTATACCAGACCACCCAGGGGTGAAATGAGACCTGACACCCCAGATGCAGGGCCTTATAGCCCCTGTATGGTCCGGTATAGCTCATACCTCCTACTCTGGAGGATATTACTGCACTTAGAAAATGGCATTTGGCTAAATTTTAAACACAATGGTTTAAAAAAATATAAGAAAATGTAGAAGCTAAATGGGGAAAGAAATGAAAAAAAAAAATTAAAAAAAAAATCAAAAGTACTCCCTCCAGTGCCAGCATTGTCAGCAGTGGGCGGTGGTGTGTTTAAGTGTAAGCCACTGTCTTTGCCATAGTTCCCCAGGTTTCATTTTAATCGTCCTCCCACTCCCACCACCTGAAAGTATCAGTCTGCTTCTCATTGTCCCCTCTTACTAGGTAGCAATTTTGTTTGCAGGACTTGACAGATTGTGTTGTTTTAGTTGGCAGAAGCTTAACAGGCTTAGAATGGTGAAGCACTGTTGCGGTCGGTGACTCAGGAATCCTGAGTTGGGATGTTAAACAAAACTGAGTGTGGTCAGCAAAACCGGCTGCAAGGCAACAATTTAAAGTATTTTAGTTTTTAGTTTTTTTAGTATGTGTCTTATTTGAACTTTATGAGAGGCAAGGCTAAGTGTGGTGGGGGTAGCTGGCAGAGGGCCTGTAGGGGGCAGGATGGCAGATGTACCACACGCTGCCTGTAGCGCTTGGTTTAAAAAAAAAATGTGTGGCTGACTAAGGGTGCTAATGAGCAAGTCACTTAACACCCCAGCGCTCTCAGGTTGCCCCTGAAAATAGGCAGTTGTACCTAGTGGGCCTTAGCCAGTTACCAAAGGCTAAAATAAACAAAATAAAATAAATAAATAAAAAAGTGCAAACTATTTAGTGTATTTTGTTTTGACTGGAAACTTAACTCTGAGCGGGGGAACTAAGCAGGATTTGGTTCATATTGGTAAAAGTTGGGAGAGCACTTGCTAAATGAGGAAAAAAATATCTGCTATTCAGGTTTTTCTAGTTTGGCACAGTGATATCTCTTGTGCTGTGGCACACTGAGCTGGCACTAGTTATTTCCTGGTTTCTGTTGGCACATAAATGTACCCCTTGCCAGGGGTCTCAGTGAATCAGAGGCCGGGAAATGTACTACCCATTTTCTAATGAGCGCTAATGTGTAAACTCTCCTGTTTGTTTTGCTCTGGAAAGGGAAGATAATAATTGTAATAAGTGAAAAAATATTCCACTCCCTTCTGACAGGACACTAATATCTTTCAACCTCCTGAGCCTTCAACTTTTCTTGTGGAATATTGTGGGAAATGGCGTTTACATTTTACTGTACTGCATGTGCAAACATTGTAACTTTAAAGTGATTTTCTGAGTTTTGCGATAGCAAATGAGTTTAGTAACCTGTAGTAAACGGAGATACCAGAGAGATAAGGATCCCTCCTGCGCACAGGCATAATTACAGCAGTGGCTTGCTTGCCTCACCTCGCAAAATACATGTTGCACCGCCTACTGCCGTGATGTCACCAAAGTTAGAAAAAAAGGCCGGTCACAACAGAAATAGAAATATAGCACAAATACTGAAAATCAGAAAAAAAGCTACCACGACACAAATACAAATAAAGTACCAATACTCTTACAGCCAAGTCTGAAATAGAGCAGGGGAGGGTGTGGAAGTAGGAGCCCCAATTTACAATTAAGTACAACTAGTCTTGCCACGATCTTAAAACTAATAAACACACAACTCGAAATAGGAATACATGTAAGCATAAGGCATAGACAAATCTGAAATAGAATGGGGTGCAAGTGAGTCTCTAATTACAAAGTACAAATAGTCTTACAGCTAATGATACGATAATAAAACATACAGGGGTTACAAAGAAATAAAACAAATGAAACACATGCAATAGGCGTTCATAGCATCTAATGGCCAGGTAGCCACATGGCAGATGGTGTTGTGGCCGAAGCCATTATCTCACTAATTTTTCTTGTGGGATTTTATGCAATTCAATCATGAAGAATGTGATGTTTTTGGAGCATGTGCAATTTGATGTGTTCTGTATTTTCCACCCGTGCAATATATTCCATTATGTGCAATACTAGTTATGAATTATGTTTACACTATAACTATTGTATGTCTAGAGTGCAATAAATACTGTTATTTTTAAATGTGGCTGGGCTTGTTCATGTCAAACAGTGTGCTGCCGGAAAAGTATGAATTTTATGTTTACACCATAAACTATTGTATGGCTAGAGTGCAATTAATAAATTATTTTTAAAATGTCATGGCTGGGCTTGTCCATGTCCATGGGGCAGGAAAAGGGGCGTAGCCAAAACTGCAGGGCTTGTCCATGTCGAACAGGAGCCGGAAAGGTGACGTGGACAAAATGACGGTGAAATTAGAGATTACTGTAGTATACTTAATTTTAAAATTCACCCACGAGGGATCCTTATCTCTCCGGTATCGCCACGTAAGCTGTAGGAGTTGTGATTCAATCTCCTACCAGTCAAACTGCTAAAAAGTGCTGTTTTACATGACAAAAAATGCTTCTATTTCAGTGCTTTGCTTCATTTGCATAACCCTCCCCTTTTTTTTTCTCAGTGCTGCAACCCCCAACAGTGATATCATGCAAGAGAAACAAAGTTTCCAAACACTGTTGTGAAACAGAGGCCTTAGGGTTAACACCTTCCTTGATTTTTGCAGGACAGCCCTGATTTGGGCAGCTGTGTCCTGCAAAAAAAAAAACACATTTAAAATGCTGCATGTCCTGACCTTATAGCAGAAAAAAAATATTGTCTACCTTTCTTCTAAATTCAGAAACATAGAAACATAGAATTTGACGGCAGATAAGGACCGCTTGGCCCACCCAGTCTGCCCATTTCCCTACCTACTGGATAAGCTGCAGATCCTAGTTAACCAGCAGCCTACTTCTTCCTACCCCCAACCCCCAGAACTGCCTTATGACTATCCCATGCATGCTTGAATTCCACCACTGATTTTGACTCCACAACCTACTCCGGAAGGCCATTCCATGCATCCACAACCCTCTCTGTGAAAAAATACTTCCTTAAATTACCTCTGAGCAGCCCCCCTCTATCTTCAAATTGTGCCCTCTTGTTCTTGCACACCTCTTTTTTTGAAAGATGCTACCCTCTTGGACTTTGTTGATTCCCTTGAGGTACTTGAAAGTTTCTATCATGTCCCCCCTCTCCCTCCTTTCCTCGAGGCTATACATATTAAGCTCCTTAAGTCTCTCTTCATATGTCTTCCGGTGCAGACCCTGCACCATTTTAGTTGCCCTCTTCTGGACAGCTTCCATCCTGTCTATGTCTTTGTGAGATTGGGTCTCCAGAACTGCACACAGTACTCAGATGGGGTCTCACCAGCTGTCTGTACAGAGGGATAATAACTTCCTGTTTTCTATTGGTGATGCCTCTCCCTATGCATCCCAGTATCCCCCAGCCCTCCTGCTGCCCTCTCACATTGCTTGCCCATCTTTAGGTCATCTGATATGACTACCCCAGGTCCCTTTCCATTTTGTTGTTGTTAGTATCTCACCCCATTGTGTACTCTTCCCTGGGTTTTGTTTCCCAGGTGCATTACCTTGCACTTCTTAGCATTGAATCTAAGCTGCCATACATTTGACCATTCCTCTAACCTTGCCAAGTCCTTCTCATCCTTTCCACCCCACCCTGTGCATCAACTCTGTTGCAGATCTTAGTGTCATCTGCAAAGAGACACACTTTTCCTTCCAGTCCTTCTGCAATGTCGCTTATAAAGACATTGAAGAGGACCGTCCTAATACTGAACCTCGGTGCCCCACTAGTAACCCTCCTTTCTTCTGAGTGGACTCCATTTACTATTACTCTCTGTGTCCTATTCTCCAGCCAATCTTTACCCAGGCTGTCATCTTGGGACCCACTCCCAGACTGGCTAACTTGTATATTAATCTTTTGTGTGGGACTGTGTCAAATGCCTTGCTAAAGTCTAGGTAGGCCATGTCCACAGCCCTCCCTGATCTACTACTTTGGTCACCCAATCAAAGAAATCTATCAGATTCGTCTGGCATGACCTTCCCGCTGTGAATCCATGCTGCCTAGGGCCCTGTGCCCCTCTGGCCTCTAGATACTCGACAATTCTTTCCTTTAGAAGTGATTCCATCATTTTCCCTATCACTGAGGTTAAACTAACAGGTCTATAGTTTCCTGCTTCTGCCTTGCTCCCACTTCCTTTTTACAGAAACTGTAATACCTTAACTAAAATGCCTTAAAATGATAAGAAACAATAGAAACAACCAAAAAACAACAACACTTAGTCTTAATTCTGTTTATTTTGAGAAAACGGTCTGTTGAATTGGTCAGTGTTACATATTGTCCTGTAAAAAAACATATTTCAGAATGAAATGTTTCACTCTGGGCTTCTTTAAAGGTGGTAACCCCAAGAGACCTCTGTTGGTCAGTCTTGGCATTTCAGACATCTACACTAGCAAAATAGGAGTAGGGAGACAGAAAAATCAGCTATGTACTGTACCCACAATGCCTTGCTACATATGTACCTACTGTGTACCCCTTTCCCCTCTACCCCAGGATTCATCTGGAAACTAACTTGTCTGCTCAGTATGTCTTTCCTGGTGAAACGTTTACATTAATAAATAAATAAGTCTACATATTGGGTGCTGTACTGCAGTCATCACTACCAAAATAAGGAACTGCATCTCTGAGCAATGAACATTTATGTCAACTTTACAATTTACCCAAAATTCCTTGTCACTGTATGTAAAACATTCCTTGCATGACATTATTCTGGGGGTGTGGCCACACACAAAAATTGGAGGACGGGCAGAAACAAAGTGCTGATAAAAAAATTAAAAAATTACTATGACAGGTTTTTTGTGCAAAACAAATTGCAGCTTCAACATCTGAAGCATATGTGGCAATCACATAGTATGTGAAAAAGGTAGCTTCAAAATCTCAGAAAATCACTTTAACTGAAATATCTTCTTTATTTTTTCTTCTTTGAACCCTTGATCCCTCTCCCTCTCTGGCCCCTTCCTTCTCACTTCTTCAATTCCTCTGTCCCCTACCTTCTCCCTCCTTAGATCCCCTCCTCCCCTCCATTTTCCCTCCCGTGATCTCTTCTCCCACTCCCTTTCTCCTCCCTTTATCCTCTCTGCCTCCCTTCTTCCTCCCTCCCTATACCCGATCTCACTACCCAACCTTGATCCCATATTCCTATACTTGCCATCTTCTCCTATGGATGTCCTGATTACTGCCTGTCCACATGTACACCTGCTTGTCTTTTCTCATTGCTCTGCAGAGTTCTAGAGCACAGCTCAGTGACTTATTTTGTTTTTTATTAATAAAGTTTATTGCACATAAAACCATTTTTAAAATATGTAGACGTAATCAAGGGTTATATTAAATACATTCATGTCTATATATTACATTACATTAATATGTAAAAGAAGCGCGAAGCTTACCATATACTGTATATGATTGTAAATTCTGTTATCTGAGAATGCATTAATCCAGCAGTCTTTGAATGTAACATTGTTGATAAATACGCAGTAAAGAGAGTCTTTCACATATGGATTTATAGCTTTGGTGGAATGTATGTGGGGACATAGAGATACCTTACAGATGGCTTCCCATGTGACGAAATTTAACTGAGCCATACCATGCATATAGTATGAGTTATAGGTTTACCAAGGATCTTAATTCATTAGTAAATGGAGTCCAGATTTCGTTGAATTTTCTCATGTGTTTAAGAGTTTGATAATGGGCTCATTCAATATGATGTATGGATGTACTGGAGTTTATCCAGATAGTAAATTGTGTGTGTGTGGGGGTGTCTCTGTATTTTCATTTAATTAATATATGCTTAAACACAGTGATAATGCCTATATTAACCAGACAGTGTGCGGTATATGGCACGTTGTAAATTGGACCCCTGTATCGAAGTAGGATCCACAGGGGATTTTTATAGAGTGTTTTGCCTATGGTTTGTGATAAAAAAAAGAGAGAATTGACTGGCACCATGAATTTAGAGTTGGACATGAAATAAGCACGTGTTCGAGTGTGGCATTGGCATTACTACATCTTGGACACTGAGGAGTTATTGTGGGATTCATTTTGTTTAAGTGATATGGGGTGTAATATATACAATGTAGTACATTCAATTGAATGTGTTGCATTTTAGCTGATTTTAGATGCCCTGACTTAATATTAATTATTCTTTTCCATAATGTTTGAGTAATGGGTTGATTAAGTTTCTCTTCCCATTATTGTTTTAGTGTGTGGCAGATTAAGTTATCATTGGATAGTATGATTTTATATAATTGTGATATAACCTTAATCTGCAAGGGGGAAGTCAAACTTTGTTCAAGTTGATTTAATATTGTGTTAGTTTGTTTATGTTGATTTTTGAATATATAGTCTCTGATTTTTAAATACCCATACAATTGGGAATTGGGAAGGGCATAGTCTATTTTTAGGGATTTAAAATCAATAATTTGGTCTGATTAATTAAAATGTCTAACTTTTTTTAAGCCTTTAAAGTACCACATCTTAAAGGTAGGATCGGATATGGATGGATTGAAATTGGGGTTTAAATATATTGAGGGGTGCGGAGAAAAATGGTCAATGTTCCTAGATTTATTCAGGACTCTATGCCAAATGTTAAGCACCATTTTTGTGCAGAAGGTAATATTTTTAAGTTTATTTCTATATGTACTAACATACAAGTTGTGTTTAATAATAGTGTAAAGGGTCTGAAAGATCTGATGGCAAAGGAGGGATCTGTAATATAGTCCCGGAACCATTTATACATGAATGCAATGTTAGCAGCAAAGTAGTCGTATTTTAAGCATGGAAGGGCTAACCCACCTTCAGTTCAAGAAGAATATAGTTTATTAATTTTAAGTCTCATTTTTTTCCCTTTCCAGATAAATTTCTTAATAATAACGTTGAAGCCATTACAACAATCGTCCTTTAGGAAAATTGATATATTTTGAAATAAAAAAAATAAATTTGGGGAAAATAATCATTTTAATTGCATTTGAGAGGAGAGTTTTAGTTCCTTGTATTAAAGGGTCCAAATTTAATGACTGTAATTTATTGAGTTCATTATCTATTATGGTGCCTAAATATGTTATTTTTGAAACTATCTGAATGGCTAAATGTGGAGGGGTATAAAAGGATCAGAATGCATTTTGGTTTCGAGAGCCTCTGTTTTGGTCCAATTTACCTTATTGCCAGATACAGTTCCATAGCAAGCGAGCATGTCAAGTATATGGGGAAAGCTATGATTAAGGTTTTTGACATAGATGAGCATGTCATCTGCATATAGGCGAATCCAGTGTTCAACATCATTAATATGAGGCCCTGAGATCTTTTGAGAGGTTCTGATAGCCGTGGCCAGAGGTTCAATTGCCATGGCGAATATGAGGGGTGACAAAGGGCACCCTTGTCTGGTGCCACACTGCTTAATGTCTTATTCTGGACAAATATTTAAAGTGAATAAATAAGAATTTTATCATCATTTTTCCCCAAATGCCAAAATGTATGTTTCTATAGAAAAATATAACTCGTAGATGATTAATTTAAAGAGGTACTGCAGCCATTGTCCAAAACTATCCAGTTTTTAAGTGCCACTCAGTCAAAGATAAAGCCAAACATGATTTTTTTTCTCAATTATTTTTTAAAGCTATGCCCATGTCAGCGTTTCCTGTTGGAGAAATCTTTTGCTGTGTGCAGGACTGCTGCTAACATCACACATTTTCTGCTGGAGAAATCTTCCTTTTTCTGCAGGACTGCTCCTAACGTCAGGCATTGCCTGTTGCAGATGCTTTCATGTGTCTGCAGGATTGTTGATAACATCAGGCACTTCCCGTTAGAGACACTTTTGTTTGTCTGCAGAACTGCTGGTAACATCAGGCACTTACCATTGGATAAATCTTCATTGTGGGAGTATATCTCTGAGGCACTCCAGAATCCTTACAGATGGATTATGTTCGCCTGATAGGCTGCTGATGCACGTGTGACTTCAAAGACGAAATCCGAGCTCCCTTGTGATCCGCCCTTTCCCAGCAAGCCTAGTTTCATAAGGGCATCTGACCATGCTGCAGTACAGGATCTCAGCCTGTGGTATTCAGCATTATTTGTTTGTGCTACTTTTAGTTTTTTGACTTACAAATCTGCAGGTAATTGCTTTTCATGGCTTCTGGCAAATATTCTCTGTAGAATCAGGCTTTGGCATTGCCTTAGACATTCAACACAACTTGGTTGTCAACATGGACACCAGCCTAACAGGATGGAGAGCAACAACAGGCTCTCAAACAGCACAAGGCAAATGGACCCTAGCTGAAACAAAGCTGCATATCAATGCACTAGAGATGAGGGAAGCCTACCTCACTCTTCTCCACTTCAGTGTCAGTATCAGAGACAACAATGTCCTAATATGCTCTGACAAAAGGGCCATGGTAGCATATATAGAGAAATAAAAAGGAACACAAAGCAAGCAATTCACTAAAAATACCACCAACAGTTTAATCTAGTTCAAGGTCAGTTGGCATTCATCTGTATCCCCCTCCCCCGGGTCGTGCCTGAAAATAGGCAGGATTTGTCTAGTGCACTTACCCAGTCAACAAAAACTAAATAAAACTAAATAAATAATAAATAAATAAATAAAGGCAATGCAACAGGAAGCCACCAAAGTGATAAGCTGTCACAGAAAAACTTGGTCCACATCACAGCAGTTCATCTGACAGTCAAACTCAACATGACTACCGACTAGCCCAGCAGACAACAGATTCTCGCAGGGGAATGGCAAATTCACCCTCAAGTATTTGAAGCAATAAACAGATAATGGGAACCAGCCCAAATAGTTCTCATGGTCACAAACAAAAACACATAACTCCTGGAATTCTGCTCCAGGTTCCAGGAGACACAGTTGGAGGTGGTGGATCCTCTGTTGATGGACCGGTACTTCAATGTAGCATACATATTCTGTCTATCTCCGTTCATTCTCCGAGTCCTGAGAAAAATCTACCAGTCCAGAGCAAAAGTCATATTAATAACACCATACTGGCCTCGCAGATCTTGGTATGCCACAGCAGTGGCAATGGCACTGGATCACCCCGGAGGCTTCACAATTAGTCAGACATACTGTACTGAGTCAAGGACCAGTGATACACCCTAGTCCCCAACATCTAAAACTCACGGCATGGCTACTGAAAGAGAAAGACTGTTAAAAGCTGGTTACCACCCTTCAGCCATAAACACTGTGATACTCCCAAGAAGAGGATCTGCCACATCCAAGTATGCCAGGCAATAAAGGAATAATGCATGACAGGGTGTGTGTCGTGGTGGGATAACACCATGCCTAGGGGGGTTGGGCACGAGGCCACAGGCCAAGTGCATCCAATGCCCCAGGCGTGGCATTATCCCAAATGACACACACCCTGGAGTGCATTATTCCTATTATACAATGGCTTATTGATATATATAAAACAAACAAATTATTTTAAAGAATGTTTTTGTTAGTGTGGAAAAATAGTTTTGTTTCTCAAGAGAAGATGCAAAAAAAGAGATCATCATGCTGGTGATCATGCTGGGCATCGATCTTCAGGGCCGCATTAACTTACAAGGTGCCCATAGGCTGGAAACTTCATGTGCCCCACCCACACACACACAAACACGGCACAATTCAGGAGATGGCAACTACGCATATTCACAGTGTCATCTTTTTATTGCTTGCATGGCTCCAATAAACCCTCTTTCACTGCACCACTTCGTCGGCCACATGCTTTGTTCTTGGAGTGCAGTTTTGTATTGCTTGTTGATCAAGTTTGTTATTGCAGCTCCATCTCAGTGGACTGCACGTTTTTCTTGTGTTACATACTACTTGGCGTCTTAGCTACTAAATCAAATATCATTGGCATTAAAGGGGTGTCTGCCTATTTATTAGTCTAGCTGCCTAGCTGGAGCCCAACTGGTCTCCTTTGCACAAAATAGTTTGGTTTTGCTGTGGGTTTTGGTGGTTTTGTTTCTTTAACTCATTATTACTTGGGCAGCCATTTTGTGTCAGGTAAACAATGGATAGTTTGGACTTCATATGGAGCTATTGGAAGTAATGAGTTCATGATTTGTTAATCCTAGTTGGCCAGGAGTCATAATTGCTATTTTAACTTTGAATATAAAATTGAAGATGCAGTGGTACGGCACAAAGCTAAGTATTTGCCTGAAGTGCCATTAGCAGGGCATTTAGTTTGGATTCAGTATAAATAGTTAACCTGATTATTTTGATTTTACTAACCCATACTAGATAACTAGTCTTGAAAATTTGCAGGGCTAGGTTAACCAAAGGTGGTGATAGAAACTGTCTTAGAATCTCCATAACTCTGCATTATTGCATAGGGACTGCTAATTTCTGCTGCCTTTATTTGTTTTATTTATTTGCTTTTGGTAACCGGGTGAGTGCAAAAGGCATAAGGATGCCTATTTTCAGGCACAACCCGGGAGGATACAAGTTGAAATAGCAATTTACAACAACAATGTGATACCACACATAACATGGGTTAATACAAAAGTGGAGGAGTCAGAAATACAATAGTGATTCAAAGGAGTACATAGGATTCAGAAACACAATAGTGATGCTCTGAAGTACATAGTTAGAACAGGTCAATATTTAAACAGTACATTAGGATTTTTTAGAAAAAACAAAACGAGTGCAGGACAAACAGGGTTGTAAAGTACTGCTTGACTGTAAGTGCTGTTGCAAGGACTATACACCTAGAGAGAGTTAGAAGGGAGGAGTAGGAGGAGGGAAGAGAGTGAGAGGTTGCAAGATTGGGAGGGGGGAGGATGAGAGCAGGAGGAAGAAGGGTAGGGGAGTGAGGAGTAATATAGCAAGGATAGAGCTAGGGGAGATATAAAACTAAGGTGGCTGGAAGCATAAGCAGGGGTTTAATGCTTGTATGTGTTTACAGTGGAGGTTTTTAAAACCCTCACGGGTAGATGCTGAGTGTATGGCTTGAGGGATACAGTTCCAAAACCATTGCAGTTTTACATTGAGGGATAGAGAGAGGAGCCTGTTCATTTGATCTGAGTCTGTACGAGGGAGTTTGCAAGTGTAGCAAGGAGGCAAGGGATTGGGGGAGGCCCGTTCTTGTTATACCATCGAATGAGAGAGCCGTAGGACCAGAGTCGGTGAGCAGCAGGGCCAGACCACTTTAGGTCAGCATAGAGCTGACAGTGGTGTTTGTAGCTTGGTGAGGTGGAGGTGTAGCGGCAGATGTTATTATAAGTAGTGTCCCACTTATGAAGAGAGGTCTTGGTGGCGCCTAGGTAGATGGACGAGCAATAGGCCAAGGACGGGAACAACAGGCCTTGTGCTACAGCAAGCCTGGCTGATGGGGTAAGGGCATAACTAGAGCGGTATGCCCCACCAAAATTTTTGCATTGACAGATTTGCAGGTAGCAGTAATGTGAAAGTCAAAATCTAAAGATTGGTCAAGAAAAACACCCAGATATTTGAAGGAGCTGGTGATAGCTACCGGGTGACCATCCATGCAGGATATTATGAAGGGGTTGCTAATCCCTTTTAGTCTAACTGGAGAGCCAAAGAGCATAGAATAGGTTTTGCTTATATTGAGCACGAGGTTGTTAACAGTGAGCCAGGTTTGAATACTTTGGAAGTCAGAGGCTAGGAAGTTATTTAGGTCCGAGACATCTCTCACACTATGGTAGATGACTAGATCATCTGCATAAAGCAGGGAAGAGTAAGCAGATACTTGAGATGGTAGGTCATTTATAAAAATAGTGAAGAGCAGAGGGCCTAGTATAGAACCCCGAGGAACACCTATATGCATGGAAGTTAGATCAGACATGGCTGAGTTGAACACAGCAGTCGGCTTTCTGTCAGAAAGATAACACTGAACCAGGCAACCGTTTCTGTGGAGAAACCAAGGGAGCTGAGTTTTGCAAGGAGAAGGGAGTGGTTAACCTGGTCAAAGGCCTTAGTTAGATCAATGAATATGGCACCTGTCAAGAGACCTGTATCCATGGCAGCATAGATGTTGTTAGTTAGTTTTAGGAGGGCAGTTGAGGTACTATGGCCTTTGCAGAAGCCAAGCTGGGAATCTGAGAGGAGGTTATGTTTCAGTAGATAACCTATAGTCTGGGTAGCCACTAATTTTCCCAGGATTTTACTTAGCACCGATAGGATGGCTATGGGTCGATAGTTAGACAACACCATGGGATCACCTTTCTTAAGGATTGGGGTGATTCAGGCTACCTTCCAGACGTCAAGAACAGCGCTGAAGCAGAGCGGCAGGTTATAGATTTTGGCTAAGGGGGAGGCAATATGAGAAGCAGAAACTTTGAGAGGATGGAGCTCCACGCCATCAGCACCAGAGCTGGTGGAGTCAGAGAGATGGTAAGTAACAGTTTCAGGACTTCAGCTCTCAAGATGGATCGAAATCAGAAAGGTGGGCGACAGAAGGATTCCATATCCACTGGGGGGACGGTAGGGTGGGTGGAGGAAAAGGAGGTAGCATATCTTGATAAGTCTGAGATGTGGCTATTGAAGGAATTAGCAATGGTCACGGGTTGTTACAGTGCACTTCGTTTAGTAGCATGCCATTATTATTATTCATATGGTTTGCTCCACGGAGAGTTTTTATAACAGACCAGAATTTCTAGGAGTCACAAGCAGCTTTTGTTAGTAGACCTGTACAGAAGGAGCTTTTGGCTAAATGAGTGTTCCTTTTACAGGCATTTCTCTTAGCCCTATAGTCATTGTAGTCTGCCAGCTGTGGGTGGGAGTGGGGGTACCAAAGCGTGAGCAGCACTGATTCCGACTTGAACTGAAATTGTTCATTAGTCATTTGCTGAGCCTGATCCAGGACATTTATACAAGTAGAGTCGGGTCAGCTCTTCGAAATTCTTCTGATATTTTCACTTAGGGAAAATCCAGCCAAAAAGCACACCTCTTCATCCTGCTCAGACAGTGCTCCCAAAAAGCAGAAATACACAGTTGCTGATCATCGGTGTCACTGCTGTTATGTTACTGAGTCCCAGTGCTGATGTGTGTGCCACAGCCCATCGGAACTGAGTCAACACCAGGAGTCACTGTCCAAAACAAAAGAAAATCCCCCTGAAATATGGTGGTCTTGCAGACTGAGCACACACCTGGCCCAGCATTCCCTGGCTGCTCTAAGTAATTTGGAGCCAGTGGGATCTGAAATCCAAATCTGCCGCTGACTGGGGATGTTCAGCACGTACGTCATTGATGGAATGGGAGGAAAGGACATTTGCTGCATTCAAGGTGTGGTGGGGGGGAGACAAGAGACAGATGACTCATCAGATTAGCATGAGCATTTTTTTCTGGAAATGGGGATGGAGGGAGGGGAAGGAAATGATAGCAGAGTGGGGTCACAGTGGGAGTCAGGATGTGGCTGAATTTGTTGTTTTTCGCTAGAGGTGGACTCTGACTTGTCATGCTAGTTAAACCTGTGATATGGTGTGAATGTGTACAGTGTGCCTCAGGGCCAGGCTTGCAGCAGCACTCTCAGCAGACTCAGGCAGTGCCAGCACAGCAGAAACACTGAACAAGCAGCCTTAGCAGCCAAATGTATCTCAGTGCCCAGGTGCCCCTAAACAGCCGGCGCCCGTAGGCTGCAGCCTACTTAGCCTGTGCATAAAAACTGCCCTGGGCATCATCCATATTGGTTCACAGTGCTGAGACTAGACATGTGGCGTTATGCTGGGATAATGCCACAGGTCCATCCCCAAACTGACCAATCAGAAACCAGGATTCTTTCTTGCCATTGTGTAATGGTCGATATTCAACAACTGGTGCATCTGGAAAGCTATAATACCAGAACAGACATCTATTGCAGATATTCTTCTTTACTTACAAGAGGGTCTAGACAAAGAACTCTCACCATCATCACTCAGATTTCAACTTGCAGGAACTGGGGCAGCAAGAGGCCAAGTTTAGAACTTCAACCCAGATGTGCACCCAGATATACTGCAATTCTTTAAAGCAGCCACCAATATTAACTCCATATCAAACACATCACCCCACCATGGGATCTCATCCTGGTCCTTAAGGCCATGACAACAGCCCCATTTCAGCCGTTGGGGTTGGTGGAGTTGAAATGGCTCTTCCTAAAGACTATATTCCTGTTGGCAACTAGTTCTGCCAGAAGAACATGTGAGCTCTACACATTATCTCATAGGGAGCCCTTCTTAATATTCCACAAGGAGAGGCTGTTCTATCATTCATCCCTAAAGGATCCTCAGATTTCCACACAAGTCAGACTGTTGAACTCCTGGCCATGAGACCAGAACTGGAAGATTCAGATGGACTTCTAGTACACACTCTGGGCATGAACAGGGTCATTGTCACACATGTCAGCAGGACAAAACACTTGAGAAAGTCAGAAAGACTCTTTATCCTTCTACATGGCCACAGGAAGGTCTCCCTGACTTGAAGTCCATGATAAAAGCTCAGATAAAATCCAATTTACAAGAAGCTTATAAGGTAAGTTATATAACTCTGCCAACAGATTTTAAAGGGGCACTGTCAACCCCTTAGGAAGCAAAGTGTCTCTAGTTTAAAAAAAAAAAATTATTATTGATCATATTCTGTGGTGATTGCTGATGTAGCTGATAGTTTGATTCTGATTATTTTTTGTATCTTTTTAAAAGAGAAAAACAGACTACCCACCTTACTAGTGTTACCACACAAACATGTGTTTACCATCCTTGGTTCCCCACTGCATCTTTTCTGGATTTGGGAAACCACCCCAACATAGTCTAGCCACTCGATGCAGTGGGAGGGGAGGAGAGGAGAATATTGTATCATGAGCGGCTGCACTGTTTGAGGTGTTTCTAATGTTCAGGAAGTATGCAGTAAGAGTAGATCAAGGACTGGTCACAAAACAAGGATGGGCATAATTACACCATTAGCATGTATTTTGGTTCTATTAGAAAAGGAAGAAGATAAACAGTGTCAGCAGCTCAGTAGGTAGCACATTTGCCTCTGAGGCTGGGAGATCAGAGGGCTGTGGGTTCAGTTCTCACATCTGGCACTTGGGTTAATATCCCAGTACTGACACTGTAGTGCAGCATGAGAGGGGTGCTGCCCCTCTGAGGTGCCATTTTTCGGATGAGACATTAAACCGAGGTCCCATCTGCCTGATTGGTGGTAGTTCAGGTGGATGTTAAAGATCCCATGGCACTTATCGAAAAGAGTAGGGAATTTCCAGTGTCGTGGCCAAATTTCCTCATTCACTAAAAATACCACCAACAGCTTAATCTGGTTCAAGATCAGTTGGCATTCATCTGTACCCCTCTCCCCTGGGTCGTGCCTGAAAATAGGCAGGATTTGTCTAGTGTACTTACCCGGTCAACAAAAACTAACTAAAATAAATAAATAAAACAACCAGCAACATTAATGCGTTTTAAAGAAGGTAAGCAATCATAAAATGCAGGTTTTCAGTTAGAAATAACATTGTATAAAAAGAGTTTACAGTGTCCCTTTTAAAGCCCATTCCACAAGGGCAGTGGACATATCATGGGCTGAAAGAAACCTGGCTACAGCAGTAGAAATATGTGCAGCTGCAACTTGGGCCACCATGCATACGTTTACGAGACAATACAGACTGATATTTATTTGGCTGTTCAGTACTACAGGTGGCTATTTCCCATTCTACTAGACATGGCCTGTCTCCCCCTCTTGGAAATTAACACATACTGCATTTTAGTATCCTGTCTGTAAGGATTTTGGAGTGCCTCAGAAATTACTCCCCACAATGGTAGTTTACTCACCAATAAAGGTAACTGTGGGAGAGAGATCTCTGAGGCATTTCCCTTCTGGAGACAGCTTGTGCATGGAATGACGTATATTGCTTGATTAGTCAAATTAATTGCCCATCATGCTGTATGGGCCAGGTTTCATTAGATTGTAGTTGGTATAAAAAAATAAAAGGCAGAGCCAAACACAGCCTCTATGGGTTATTTATCTTAGTCATAAGCCTTGATACTTAATGACATTTTCCCGGTGGTCATACAGTTTTGGAAGACAAAGAAACTGAGATTGGAAGGAAAGGGCAGAGAATAATGGAGCTTGGATTTCATCTTTGAGGTCACATGCATCAGCAACCTATCGGGGGGACATAACCCCTATCTGCAAGGATTTTAGAGTGCCTCAGAGATATACTTCCACAATCACCTTTACTGAACCAGGTGAGTGAACTACTATTTGCATGCAGGACTGTTGCTAACATCAGGCATTTCCTGTTGGAGAAATGGGTGTTTACTCACCTGGTAAAGGTGATTGTGTTGGTTGACATCCATGGCACTCCAGACATTACCTCATGGGTTTTAGCCCACCTGATAGGCTAGTGATGCACATGACTCTAGGATCAAATTTCTAGTATATCCCAGTCCCAGAAACCCCTGCTCTCTAGTTCGAATCTTCCATAGCTGAAATCAAGGTTAGTAGAGTGCAAAGTAAAATGCAAAAGAAAAACAATTTCAACAGAATGTGAAACGATGCTAGTAACAATGTAATGTTAGTGGCCACCGGGCTGGACTTTATTATCCCTATTATTTACAATCTAATCTCGACCCCATCAGAGTCGACTGTCCACTTTCAATGTAGTACATCATCTCCTAGGCCTAGTCTTGTTTGGAATGGATTTTCTGTCCTGGTCACTTTGAGCGCTGTGTTGGAAGGGTCTTGGAGTGCCATGGATGTCAACCAACACAATCGCCTTTACCAGGTGAATAAACACCCATTGTGATTGGTTGAGCATCCATGGCACTCCAGACATTACCTCATGGGTAGATAAGAAGCAGTGTAGTACCCAAGGGAGGGAACAGAGTGGTCTATGAGTGAGAGGCTGTGGTCGCTGCTAGGAGGATCTGAGTGGCAAAAGTGGGCTGTATGGCATGTAGGTGCTCGAGTCTGTAGTGTCTGGTGAACGTATGCAGGGAGCTCCAAGTAGCCACCCTGCATATGTCCTCAGATGACACATTTGCCCTTTCCTCCCAGGATGTGGTGACTGCCCTAGTGGAATGAGCCTTGATACCCTGAGGTGGTATCATCTGTTTTGCTAAGTAAGCTTCCTGAATGGTTCTCTTTAGCCATCTGGCGATTGTGGACTTGGAGGCTGCCTTGCCTTGCCTTTGTCCCCTCGTCACGACAAATAATCTTTCTGTTTTTTGGAGTGGTAGCATTCTGGTTATGTAGATGGAGAGGGTGAGACCAACATTCAGGTGATGCGGTATCGGCCAACTGCCCTGCTGTGTGTCTGCTGGGAAGGTGGGCAGCTCGATGGGCTGTTCCCTGTGGAATGCAGTGGGTACCTTTGGTTGGAAGGCTGGGACTGTTCTTAGCCGGACTCCCTTGGGAGTGAAAACAGTATAGGGTTCTTTGCATGATAGTGCCCCTAGCTCACCGATCCGTCTGGCCTAGCAGATGGCAACCAGGAAACACGTCTTGAGGCCAACCCAGAATAGGTCTACCTCACAAAGTGGCTCGAAAGGAGCTGAGCCGAGGGAGTCAAGCACCAGTGGGAGATCCCATGGTGCAATGGCCGGTCATATTTTCGGTTGGAGTACCTCCACTGCTTTTAGGAAGCGCAGGGCGTCGGGGTGTGCTCCCAGGCTGTATCCCCCGATGGGCCCCATGGCCGCCCCTATTGCAGAGAGTTGTACTCTAAGAGAAGAGTGGGCCAGGCCCTTGTCTACTCCCTGCTGTAGGAATAGCAAAAAGGCAAACATGTCTGTCTGTTCAGGTTCTTTACCTCTTTCCCAACACCACTTCGAGAATATAGACCATTGTCTATCGTAAGTGGAAGTGGTGGATGCCTGTCTGGACTGTAGTGTGGTTGAAATGACGGAGTCATGGTAACCTGCCTCCATTAGTCTCTGCTTTTCAGGAGCCAGGCCGTGAGCTTCAGTGTCCGTGGGGCTGGGTGAACAACTGGGCCCTGGGAGAGCATATCTGCTCGGTAAGGCAACCTGAGGTTGACTAAGGACATCTCGAGTACTGTGGCGAACCATGTCCTTCGTGGTCAGTAGGGGGCCACTAGTATGATGGTACAGTGAGAAGCCCAGATTTTGGCTAGTACCTGGGGAATTAAAGGAAGGGGTGGGAACATGTACGCTGTTCCCGAGACCAGGGTTGAGATAGGGCATCGGTCTCCTGGGAAAGACCCTCCCTGAACAGTGAGTAAAAGTCCTGGACCTGTGTGTTCTCCAGCGTTGGCATGAGGTCCATGGGTATGGGTCCCCATGTTCTCTGGATCATCTGGAAGAGATTGGGGTGTAACCGCCATTCCCCTGGGTGAACTTGTTGCCTGCTGAGCCAATCCGCTCACACGTTGAGTTTTCCCACGAGGTGTACTGCGCCTAGATGGCTGAGGTTGATCTGAGATCAATTGAGGACTGACGTCACCTCCCTCAGCATGGCTCTGCTCCTGGCGCTGCCTTGTTTTGTGATATAGGCCACTGTTACCTGATTGTCGGAGCGTATCAGAACCAACTGGCCGTATATGAAGGGTTTGAAGGCTTCGAGAGCATGGGAGACCACTCTCTCATTTACAGGATGCTGATGGATAGTTTGGTTTCCATCGGCTACCATAGGCCTTGAGCTGTTGAGTCACCCAGGCACGCTCCCCAGCTGGACAAGCTCACGTCCGTTTCTATTGTGGCCATGTAGGAGGCCTCCAGGGGGACCCCCCTGGTGAGGTTCGATTTTACTGTCCACCATGCTAGTGATTGTCTCACTGATGGTGGTAGCGGGGACAAGGACCTACAGGTTGTGCTAATTTGGTGCACACCGCGTAAGGACGTATGTCTGAAGTGGTCGCATGTGCCACCTGGCCCAGGGTATGAGGTCTATGCATAACGCCATGCACCCTGACAGCCGGGCTATGTGTCCCATGGTTGTCTGATGGCGGGCTCTCATGTGACGGGCCAGTGCTATCAGGTTGATAACCCTTGTCTGACAGGGTTTTGCCCAGCCCTGGGATGAGTTGATTATCGCTCCCAGGTGCTCGATCTGTTGGGTGGGTATGAGATGGCTCTTTGTCCGGTTCACTACCCAGCCGTGTTCCTCGAGTGCCTGTAGGGCGGTTGCAGTGTCCTGTAGTGCCCGCTCCTTGGAACGTGCTCGAATGAGCCAGTCGTCCAAGTAGGGTATGATATCCAGCCGCTGTTCCCTGAGCTTGGCCATGAGGACTTTGGAGACCTTGGTGAACACCCTCGGCGCTGAGGTGAGGCCGAAAGGCAAGGCCTGATACCGGTAATGGTGGCCCAGGATGTGAAACCTGAGGAATTGCCTGTGTTTTTGTATGATAGGGATGTGGAGATATACGTCCTTTAGGTCTATGGACGTCAGGTAGTCGCCTACCCGGACGCTGCGTAGAGTTGATCATATGGTCTCCATTTTGAATCTTTGGCACACCACATGCTGGTTGAGTTGTTTTAGATCTAGAATGGGCCAGAGTTCTCCCGACTTTTTGGGCATGAGGAAGAAGATTGAGTAGACGCCTAACTTCTGTTTGTGCGCAGGGACAGGCTGGATGGCTGTGTTCTGAAATAGTTCCAACAGGATATGTTGGACCTGATGTGGGGCCGTCTTTTTTTTGGCTATTGGGGAGGGTACAAACCTGTGGGGGATTGGGGTGCAGGACAGCTCTATTGAGTATCCCCTTGCGACCACCTCTCGGACCCATCTGTCCAAGGTTGTGTTGAACCATTGGTGTTTGAACAATGACAGTCTTTGCCCCACAGGGGGTACGATCCCTGACTCTGAAAGGTCATGGGGACATAGTCATTGCTGTTTCCCCCTGTATCCTCTACCTCTTTCCCCAAATTTTTGGCCACGGGCTCTGAAGGAGGACGGTTGGTACACTTGTGAGTAGGGGCTGCGGTAACTGTAGGATGCACCTCTGCCTCGAAATGAACTGCTTTGGGGTGTAGTGTCTCAGCAGGGTTGGTATAGTCTGTTCCCACCCCGAAACCTCCACCTTGAAGAGGGGAGGTAGGTGTATCTGGATTTGCTCTTAAGGAGGTCTCTACCATCCTCCTTTTGTTTGAGGTAGTCCTGTAGCCCTTCCCCAAAAACATGCTTCCCCTTCATAGGTAAATTTTGTAATAGAGTCTTAGATTCATTGTCAGCGTCCCACAGTTTCAGCCATAATGCTCTCCTGGCACAGTTGGTGACAGCTGTGGCTCTGGCGTGTAGACACAGGGTGTCTACTGCCATGTCGGCCAGATATTTTGCCACATCTAAGGTGCACTCTAAGAGCTCCGCCTCTCTGAACTTTGGGTTGGCTTGCTCTTGGAGTTCTTCGAGCCAGTGGATTTGAGCTTGAGCTGTGTAGATGGCAATCATGGCTGCTTTTGCTGTGATGCCTTCAATCTCAAATGCCTTCTTTAGCATGTCCTCCACCTTCTTGTCCGTTGGGTCTTTGAGAGCTATTGTGCCGCATGGTAAGATTGTCCTCTTACTAAGGGCCGCCAGTTGGGGGTCGATGGTGGGAGCTTTGCACCAGATACCAGACTTTTCCTCTTGAACAGGATACATTCTGTCCAGGTTTTTTCTGTTCGGCATTCTGCCTGGTTCTTTGGATTACCACTCTTTGTTGAAAACGTCCTCAATAGCTGGGCATACTGGGAAGGTTTCCGAGATGGACACCTTCTGCTGTATCATGGGGTCAAGCTTGGACTCAGGCTTACTCTCCTCGATGTGGAACCCCATAGTCGCCTTGATAATTTTCATGAGACCTGGAACCGTGTCAAATGAACACAGCTTTGAAGTGAGTGACGGTGCAGTCTGCAGTTTCGTGTCCTCCTCGTCTGTGTCCACCCCATCCTCTTCTTCGGGGGTATCCTTATCCTCCCCGGGGTCCAGGTGTGGGTTCTCTGGTACGGTATCCTCATGATCCGGATGCTCTTCCAGTTGCCCCCTGCCTTGTCTGGTTCCGGAAGCGTCGGCATGATTCTATGCTGTGTGAGGGATTCAAGTTTCTCCATGATCTTCAGCATGAAATTTTGCTGACTTTCTATCATTGCGACTGTGGCCTGTTGATTTTGAATCAGGAGGGCGCCAGGGTCCATCCATGTGGTCCCGCTGGGTCCCGGATTGCCGGATCCCATGGTTGGGGTTTGCTCCATGGAAAGGTCATCATTGTCGAGAAGACAGGTGGAACAAAGGGGCCCGGCATTTGGGACAAGAGGGAAGCATTGCAAGACGAACACTTCTTGGCCTTGACCATCTGGTGAGAAAGAAGAAGGCAAGCCTGAGATTAGCGTTAGTGCAATGCACTGCGGGGATCTTTGTGTCCCTTATTAATTGTTATCTAAGGCAAATGTAGCACCTCGATTGTTTGAGGGAGCATGAGCTTTACAGCACTCTATTCTCAGGGTGCTATGACCGTGTGCGGTGTCACTGTGGAAGACTGGATGTTGCTATAGGGAGGGATCTCCAGCCTATATGAGAGCACATGGTTCACTGCAGGGAGGGACCCATGGTGTGAAAGGACTGAGAGTCCTGTAAAAGTAGAGTATTCCAACACCAGGGTCGCTATGGGAGGGACCCAAATGTCAAAAGGGAAAAAAGGGGGCCTGTCTTGGCTGCGAAAATAGGGGGTCGCCGTGGAGGGGACCCCTCATGGTCGGGCCTAGGTGAGTCTTGCACTTGATGGAAACCCCCTTGACTCCTGGTGGAGCCCAGATTACCAGGGAGGAGCGCAGGGAATGACCTGCTGCGCCACCCCGCTTAGAGGGGCCTCGCAAATGCGGATGCTAGGAAAAAGCTCCTCCCGAAAGGTATACTTGGCCCGGGGGTCAGGGTGGGGCCTGAGTAAGCTGCCAGTGGCTCCCACTCCCTCTCCCCACTGTAGGAATGTGGGATCCTTAGGATGTGAACCACGAACCTCCGGAGTGTTTTCCCCAAGGCTGGGGGGGTGGTGCCTCAAGGTGAGTCTTCCCTCTGATGAGCTTGTAGGCATCTGAGAGAAGCTGGTCCCCAGATGAGCAGGTGAGCAGCCCGAGCAGACCGAGGCAAGAACGTTCTTCCCCCCCTCTCCAGGGATGCGGTCGGCCCTCCCCCTTCCCGAAGGAGGCCTCGTTCCTCGAAGTTGGATTAACGGCTCCCAAAACCGGAGAGAGGTAGGCACTGCCCTAGGAAGGGCTGGAGGCAGGAACCAGATCGGCTACTTTGGGGGAGGGGTGTGGGCCACATGGCGTGGTAGGCCGGAGGCCTGCAGGCGCGGGAAGCCATAGGCCTGCAGACGTGCTGAACACGCGGCCTAGGAGTGAGAGAGGAAGCCAGCGGTCATATTCTGAACTGGGACCAAGGAAAATAGGGGTGGACGTCACCAGGAAAAGACTTCTGGTAGGCGAGAAGGGGGGTGTCCCGACTGGCGAACTGCGCCAGACATGCCTCGAGGGTCGCTGGGAGCTGGAGAGGCCACGCTAAAGGCGAATGGGACAAACGTGCCTTCGCAGGCCAGATAGACTGTAAGTGGTCTTTCATCTCTAGGATTACTGGGAGGGCGCAAGCTAGAGCGAGTCAGCAACCGAGAACAGCTAGCCAGATAGGGAAGACAACTTTAAAAACGCATTTTTGCGGCATTTCTGAATTACACATGATTGAAAAATATACAGTTCGCCGATAAACCTTAGAGATTACACCGGGCGTGAAATATAGACTAGCAGTCTCATCAAACAAGTTAGGAACTATATATTCTTTACTGTTTCTGCAGCAATGCAAAATTCCTGTTCTCAAATGAAATGCTGTCTTGCGCAGCTCAATGATACTAGGCTATAAACTGAGCAAACAAAAAGACCACATTACTGGCATTTTTTTGCCCTGGATTAGAGTTGCAATATCTCAAAAGGTCATAATAAATTTTCAAAATCATAAGCTCAGAGGCCTACCTTTCTGTGTGGAGTAGACAGGGATCCCTGGTGTGCTTGCTGCCTGATTAGATGCACGATTTGAACTGAAGAGCAGGGGTTTCTGGGACCGGGATATACTAGAAATTTGATCCTAGAGTCATGTGCATCGCTAGCCTATCAGGTGGGCTAAAATCCATGACGTAATGTCTGGAGTGCCATGGATGCTCACCAATCACAATCTTCATTTCTCTGCATGACTGCTGCTAGCATCAGCCATTTCCTGTTGGAGAATTCTTCATTTGTCTGGTGGACAGTTAGTAATATGAGGCATTTCCTTCTGGAGAAACCTTCATTTGGCTACGTGACTGCTGTTAATATTGGGTATTTTCTGTTGCAGAAATCTTTGTCTGACAGACTGCTGCTAACATTAAACATATACTTTTGGAGAACACTTATTTTATTTATTTTTTTATTTAGTTGTTTAACCAGGAGTAACACACTAAGCTGAAAGCTTTTTTACAGGAGTGATCTGGGAGCACAGGGAAGTTAAGTGACTTGCTCAGGGTCACACAGTATGTAAGTGGAAACTGTGGGATTCAAACCCAGGTCTGGTCTGCTGGATGTCACCAGATTTGCAGCTCAGAGCCTTAAACCACTGCGCTATACTGCCTCCCTGGAAAAACTTAATTTGTCTGTGAAGCTGCTACTAACATCAGACATATTCTATTAGATAATCTTCATTTGTCTGCGGGACTGCTTCTAATATCAGGCTTTTCCTGTGGGAGAAACATTCATGTGTCTGTGGGATGGCTGCTAGCATCGGGCATTTGTAATCTGAGGCAGTGCAGTTGTACACCTCCCTTACCCAATCTCCATATATAATAGCAGTGTATAATAACTAGTGATCCCCTTTATCACACTGATTATCAGTGTGATTAAATTCCATAACCATGTATGATGTCACAGCCAGTTATGGCGGCATTTGTAGCACTCACGCTTCACTTTCCCTTTGCTGTTTGTAGCACTTGCAGTCCATGTTCCCTTTCTGCAGTTGTTTTTGCTTGCAGGCCTATGTCCGTGTACCAGTTATTAAAAAAAGGGACTGTGTGCTTATGAAGTTTTTTATACACACCCTTGGTATGTGATGCCCACATATACCTCTCAAGCTTCACTCTTGCAGTTTATGGGACATCAGACAGCTTGGGTGTGTAAAAAAGCTTCATAAAACAGTTGCCTATGCATTACTGACTATATAATATTGCTTGAGTATCAGTGTATGGTTATCAGTGTGTATCTGTGTGAGCATTAGTGTGTGTGTGCACCTGTGTGAGTAGCACTGTGTGATTATCAATGTATATCTGTATGTGTATCAGTGTATGATTATCAGTGTGTATCTATGTGGGTATCACTGTGTCATTATCAGTGTGTATCGATGTGTGTGATTATCAGTATGTATCTGTGAGTATCAATGTGTGATTATCAGTGTGTATGTGTAGCAACTGAGTATCAATGTATGATTCTTAGTGTGTATGTGTATCAGTGTATGATTATCAGTGTGTATAAAATGTGTATCTATGCTTGAACATCAATGTGTATCAATGTGTGATTATCAATGTGTAACTATTAGTATGTAGCTGTGTGAGTATCAGTATATGATTACCTATGCATATCTGTGTGAGAATCAATGTGTGAGTATCAGTTCAAAGTAAAATCTCACACTCACCACCACTCATAAATGAAAGCTGCTCACAACATCTTCTTAAAGTGCAATCTTTTTTATTGGGTTACCGGTGCAGGACACACCACACCACCACACGCCTTCATGCCTTTTGGAAATAATCCTTTATCAAAAGGCATGATTATCAGTGTGCATCTGTGTGAGTATCAATGTGTGGTTTTCAGTGGTGTCTGTGTGAGTATCAATGTGTAGTTAACAGTGTTGATCAATGTGTAATTATAAGTGTGTATCTGTCTATCAGTGTGTGATTGTCAGTGTGTATGTGTGGGTATCGATGTATGATTATCAGTGTGTATCAATGAGTGATTATCAATGTGTAATTATTAGTATGTATCTGTGTGAGTACCAGTATGTGATTACCTGTGCATATCTGTCTGAGTATTAATATGTGAGTATCAATGTGTCTCTGTGTGAGTATCAATCTATGATCATCAGTGAATCAATGTGTGAGTAGCAAGATGGGTTTATTGATGTGGTACAATACATAAGTATTAACGTGTGATCATTTGTATGTATCTGTCTGAGCATCAATGTATGATTTTCAATGGTATCTGTGTGAGTATCAATGTGTAATTATCAGTATGTATCAATTTCTGAGTATCAATAATAGTATATATTTTTGTATCAATGTGTGATTATCGGCATGTAGCAATGTGTGAGTATCACTGTATATCAATGTGTTATTATTAGTGTATATCTGTGTGAGCAACAGTGTGTGATTATCAGTGCATATCTATCTGCATGTGTATCAATGTATGATTATCAGTGTGTGTGAGTATCAATATCTGATATCAGTGTGCATCTTTGTATCAATGTATGATTTTCAATGGTATTTGTGTGAGTATCAATGTGTAATTATCAGTGTGTATCAATTTCTGAGTATCAATAATAGTATATATTTTTGTATCAATGTGTGATTATCGGCGTGTATCAATGTGTGAGTATCACTGTATATCAATGTGTTATTATTAGTGTATATCTATGTGAGCAACAGTGTGTGATTCTCAGTGCATATGCATCTGTATGTGTATCAATGTATGATTATCAGTGTGTGTGTGTGAGTATCAATATCTGATATCAGTGTGCATCTTTGTGAGTATCAATGTATGATTATCGGTGAATCAATGTGTGAGTAACAAGGTGGGTGTGTCAGTGTGATCCAATACATGAGTATTAATGTGTAATTATCAGTGTGAATCTGTGAAGTTATCAGTGTGTGATTTTCAGTGGTGTCTGTGTATCAATGTGTGATTATTAGTGTGTGTCAGTGTGTAATTATCAATGTGTATCTGTGTGATTGTCAGAGTGTGTCAATGTGGATCAATATGTGACTATCAGTATATATTTTGTATCAGCGCGTGATTATTATTGTGAAACAATGGATAATTATCAGTGTGTATCCGAGTGAGTATCATTGTATGATTATCAGTGCATACCTGTGTGAGTATCAATGTACGGTTATCAGTGTGCATCAATTTGTGAGTATCAATGTGTTATTATTAGTATATATTTTTGTATCAATGTGTGATTATCAGTGTGTGTCAATGTGTAATTATCAGAGTGTATCTCTGTGAGCATCTATGTGTGATTATCAGTGTGTATCTGTGTATCTGTGTGATTTTCTGTGTATATCTGTCTGAATATCAATGCATGATTATCAGTGTGCACATCTGTGTGAGTATCAATGTGTGATTATTAGGACATATCTGTGTGAGTATTATTGTACGATTATCAGTGTGTATCTACGTGAGTATCAAGGCGTGATTATTAGTGTGACTCAATATGTGAGTATCATTGTGTATCAATGTGTAATTATCAATATGTATCTGTATGAGAATCATTGTATGATTATCAGTGTATATCTATGAGTATCAATATGTGATTATCAGAATGTATCTGTGTGAGTATCAATGTGTGATTATCAGTGTGTATGAATGTATGATTATCAGTGTGTGTCTGTGTGAGTATCTACATGTGATTTCCTGTGCATATCTGTTTGAGTATCAATGTGTGATTAGTAGTAGGTATCTGTGCGCATATCAGTGTATGATTATCAGTGTATATCTGTGTGAGTATTAAGGAGTGATTATTAATGTGAAACTGTGACGCGTGATATGAGCGAGTGAACATGGGTGAATGAATATGGGCGAGTAGAGAATAGCGACTGCAATATGAGTGACCATGAGTAAACGCGGACAGATTATTTTAGCGATGTTGTGGGAGGGATAGGAAGGGAGCAACTGAGGTAGTGATGTATGTAGGGGGGAAATTGTGATGGCAGAATAGAGTCAGCAGCATGGTTCAGAGGGTAGGAGCGCTGCCTGTGTGTGTGCGCAAGTCCTGAGTTTGGGACGGGGTGTGGGGATTTTATTGCTTTTGCTGGAAGGAGTGTTTATTTTTTTCTCAAGTGTCTAACTCCCCCTAGGAGTTGGCAATTTAATAATTGGGGGTGTAAAAAGTAGTACTATATCGACTCCCATAAAGAGAGTACACGCCAGTCGGTGTTTGTGACAGGTGCCATTGTGCTGATCGCCATATTTGTTTTTGGCGATTTGTAGTTGTGATTATTGCAGTTGCTTATGTTGGTTTCACTGTTATCACATGGTACCATGTGAATCAATGTGTATCACTATGTATCAATGTGTAATTTATCAGTATGTATCTGTGAGTATCAGTGTATGATTATCAGTGTACAGCTATGTGAGTATTAATGTGTGATTATTAGTGTGTATCAATGTGTGATGTATCTGTCTGAGCATCACTGTGATTATCAGTGCATATGTGTGAATATTAATGTATGATAATTGGTGAGTATTAATGTATGAGAATCAGTATGTGTCAATGTGTGATTACCAATATGTGATTATTAGTATGCATTATTTATTTATTTAGTTATTGTTGACTGGGTAAGTGCACTAGACAAATTCTGCCTATTTTCAGGCACAACCCAGGGGAGGGGGATACAGATGAATGCCAACTGACTTTGAACCAGATTAAGCTGTTGGTGGTATTTTTAGTGAATAGGGGAAAATTTGGCCAAGACACCGGGGAAACTCCCCTACTCTGTAGACAGGTGGCGCTGTGTCTACAGGGAAAGTCTTAGTTGCATGGAGGAAGACAGTGAAGGTGGACATACTGCTGAGAGTGAGCCAGCACAGCCAGGTGGGGAGAATGGTACAGCTGGGAGGCACCCTCAGGGTGGCTAGCTTTTCGTACCTCATCCCCCACCTTTGGCAGCGGTGAATGATGGAGGTGCCATTGAAAATAGGGGAACTTCTGATTCCCCCACCATGCCGGAAGTCATTTCTGTTTGCAGTCCCGATCCAGGTATGATGCCTGTGATGGAAGACGAGGATATGGATAACCTGGCTAAAGTAAAACAGGATCTATTGGCTAAAGCTGAAGCAGAATACCATATTGCGAAACAAAGAGCAGCAGAGGAAAAAAAAAGGAAACGACCCATACAAAACTCTCCACCACCTACCTTGGAGATGTCGGCAAATGTTTTTGTTGTGGCCTCACAGCCACAGGATATTCCGGTCCTCGACTTGCCAGTTGTGGAGCAAGAGCACGAAGTTAGTTTGCAACAGGATCAACAATGGTCTCCAGAGTGAGCCTTAGAACAGGCTGGCTGGATCCAAAATGAAGCAGGTCAGTGGCATGCGGATCCCAAAATTCCGCTTCCAGGCCACGATATCTCCGGGGTTTCTACCGGGTAAAGGTGGTTGCTTTTGATGCTGGAGGCATTCTGAAATGCCACAGGGATTTGCACCGGTACTCCCTACAAACCCGCCAGTAGGTCAGCCTCCCCATGAACCCGGTATTAACACTGTGCAGTCAGATGCAAACTTATCTGGCTCTATATCCTTTTCCCTGATTGAGGCCCTCACACAGCAGAAAACCCCTGAGGCTCCACAGGCAAACAGCCTTCCTCCTAATGGAGATGAGAGGTCTAGTGTAACCCCCGAGGCGACAATGGACACAGAATCTTTACCTCCCAACTTGACAGCACCTACATATGTTAGTCTTTTTCAAAAGCCTGTTTCTTTGGCTAAATGCCATAATGCTGTGAGATTGCATTTTTTGGGGCCTGTAGACACTATGCCTGATTGGTTTTATGTGGGGAAAGTTTTACTGAAACAAATGCTTGTTTTTTCTCCCACTGAGGTGTACGCATTGATACATACCCCAGGTGAGTCTACATATGACATCAGTTTTCGTTCTTCTGACATTTTGAATCATTTTTGGATGAACTATGTCCTACTAAAAACAAACCCTGCATGGACCCACTTTCAAGCTATACCCCTTACCAAACAGTCCTTTAAAGTATTAACTGTCCTTTTCCGGAATGAGGAGGTAAACATAGTTGATATTACATATTGGCTTGAGAAACACTGTAAAATCCAGGATAACCCAGAACCAATTCTAGATTCTGAGGGTTTCTGGAATGGGGGCTGGAGATACAAAGCGACTCTATCACAAACATAAGATGGGCTTTAACATCTCTCCAGTTGTTTCTATCTGGGCTGGGAAAAAGGTTCATTTTTTATCTTGGACAACCACGTCATTGTTATAAGTGCAATTCTAGTAGACATTTAAACAGGACATGTGATATACTGAAATATGCGCAGTGCGGGGAGCTGGGTCATGTTATGTCAAATTGCCACCATCCAGAAAAAATGCAGTTTATGTGAGGAGAATCACTCCTTTTTAGACTGCCCTTGGGCAGCACATAATACCACAAATGGGGACTTTGCTATCCAGGATTTTTACTTGAATACTGCTATAAAAGCAGTTTTGAGGCAGCGTGGGCCCCCCTCCTTTGGCAGAGTATCTTCTGAGGGCCCCTCTGTTCCTTCTTTGGAAGTTCAAACAGTTCCACAACAAACACCTGGGTCTGAGAAAAATCCATCTCCCACATACCTTCCTCTGAGGAAGTGCCTGCAGTCTCTGGATTATCCACTGACACGAATACTATGCCCCCTCCCCTTTCACCTGAAGGGGCTTTCACAATAGTGAACAATCGGAGACGGAGTTTACAGAACAAAACTCAGGTCTCAACTATTGAACCCTTTCATCTCCCATTGTACAATGCTTTTACCACCTTGCAGGGAGAGGATTTGGATGCTGGAACTGAATCAGACTCAACTTCGGTGCATTCCTCCCAAGCAGAAGCGGGTTCTGAGACTGAACGCTCTACAGAGGATTTGGCTACTATTCTAAAAAACAGATCCAGAATGGGATCTTGAAAATGGGTCAAGAAGAAATCATGAGGATTTTAGTTCTGACAAACTAGAGTTACAGAATTTCTCATAAATTAACTTCTAGCCTTTAAATCTAGCATGAGTGGTTTGTATGAGCTTAAAATGGCTTCTCTGAATACAAACAGCATTCAGTCAGAGAGGAAACAGCTGTTGATTTTTGCTTTGTTTGAATTTGCCTTCTATGATGTGGTTTTCTTGCAAGATACTAGGCTGCACACTAGGCAGAAGCTGGACAGAGCATCCTTAGGGTGGAAATGGGGAGTAACCCAGTGGTCTATAGGGGATTACTTTTGTAGTGGGGTTGGTATATGTATAAATTACCGCTCTGCTAAAATCATACAAACTGTGGATATATTTCCAGGCTGGGCCCTTATGATAGATGTTATTCTCCATGATTTACCTTGCCGACTTATAAATGTGTATGCCCCACAAACAAAGGCAGCCAGAACAGAGCTTTTCCAAACCATTCAACCATATATTTTTACAACTAGATATGTTTTTTAGGAAGCAATTTTAATTGTGGATTGTACCTCAAAGATAGGGGCCCACTGACATGGAAAATATATTGTGACACAAACTGTTTGAATGCCCTGATATCCCAAACTGGGTTAATAGATGCCTGCGCACACCTAGGTAACCTTGAGGAATCCTATTTTCGTGGCACTTTGGCCACTAGAATTGATTTTTGGTTTATACACCCCTCTTTGGGAATCAGATATACTAAAACTACCCCGGTGACCCCCTCAGATCATGCTGTTATAGAGATCTCAGTCTCTAACTATGATGGGATGCAGCAAGGCCTGGGTTATTGGCAGCTGAACCGGGAACTCCTTTCTCTACCTGTGGTGAAGGAAGGTCTGATGTCATTACTTGAACCACATAAATCTGTTAAATTTTTATATGATACTTCTCAAACATGGTGGGAAGAAGCAAAAAATGACATAAAACATTACTTTTAGCACATTGGAAGATTGAATGGGAAATTTAAGAAAGATTTGTACTAGGTATACAGGACACAGTCCCAAAACCTAGTGTTTCAGACTTTGCAGAGTAATGAACAAGTTCTTGCCAAGCTGGCTGAAACTAAGGATAAAATGAATAATTTACAATATGACCGACTTAAATCCTTGGAACAAGAACGTAAATTCGGAACCCAGGGAAAGCAAGATTTCATGAACCCATATCGCTTTTGTGCCCAACAGCAACACCAGAAATGAATGACTTCAGTGAGAGACAAGCAGGGTACCATTTTTACCACAAAAACAGGTATTTTGCAGGTGGTAGATAACCATGTCTATTCACTTTTTAGTGCCCAGGAGTTACCAAACGATGCCTATATGTCATGGCTGGATGGATGTCATCTGCCACAAGCTCTGCTTTCAGACAAAAAAGCACTTATGGCACCCCTTACTCAGTCTGAATTACTGGCCACATTAGCACAAGTGAGGGATGGCTCCGCCCCGGGGAAAGATGGGATACCATACAAACTCTATAATATTATATTACAGGTTTTACTATCAGAATTTCTGGAATTATTTCAGGACATTTTATCATCTGGGAAATTACCTGACACAATATAGAAGGGTTGGTGATTTTCATGTATAAAGCTGGGGACAGAGCTGATTTAAATTATTGGCGTCCTATTACCCTGCTTAATACTGATTTTAAACTCCTTATGAGATTATTAAATAATAGACTCATGCTTTGTGCATCATCTCTCATTCATCCTTCCCAAACCTGCACTATTCTTGAATGGAGAATAACAGACAGTTTACTCTTACTAAGGGAAATTATGTATGAGGGCGGTTCTGAGGAACTCACAGGGTTTGTTCTTAGTTTAGAACAGGCAAAAGGCTTTGATAGTGTTTAAAAAGGTATGGGATCCCACCAAATTTTATATCTTGGATACAATCCTGTTATACAAAAGCTACGGCACAAGCTTATTGGCTGGGAAAATATATGGAGTGAATCGGGGAGTCAGACAGGGATGTTCCTTCAGTCCACTGCTATATCGCTTTACCCTGGACCCACTATTATGCAGAATGAATGATAATTTAAATATTCAGGAAGTTTCCTTTTCTAGCACCACTGAGGCAATCAAGAGCTCAGCCTATGCAGATGACATCTGTTTTATTGTGGGAGATTTAGCCTCAGCTAACTTAGTGGGAAATACACTTACAGAATATACCAAATCAACTGGGGCGCAAGTAAATTTTACAAAAAGTAAATGCCTTCCCTTTGGATTGGAAAACTTTCTAGAACCTACGCTTATAGGGATACCACTGGTTACAGAAACCTGCACAATTTTAGGATTACTTTTTGGTCAGGGAGATTTAGCTTTGCTACATTGGAATTCTAGGCTTGCCATAGCACAGGAGAAGGTTATAATCTGGAATAAGTGGAGAATATCAAAGTTAAAACAGGTATATTTGGTTAAAACCTTTTTGCTTCCAATATTTCTCTACCTTAATGCAATTTTTAGCCTGCCCCCTCAATTAGAAACCAAATTGTGCCGTTGTTTTTTCTTCCTGTGTATGGGGCAGCAGACTGAATCCCATTAAGAGGAGTTTATTATTTAGGGATAGACAACATGGAGGGCTTAAAATGATAAACCCCATTGTATTTTTCTTTATGATGTTTGTGGGTACTAATCTCAGACCAGAGCTGACAGGCCTTAGTAACACATGAATCCCTTGGGTACAGGACTCTCTCACTGAGATACTGCCTTTTTGGCCAATACACTCTGGCATACCCAAATAAAGATCTTTATAAAATCTCCCTGAGACTTTTAAGGTGTGTTTTGGGAAGATAAAACTCTGGGGCCTTGCGCAAGAACATCTTATAAAATATAATAGAAAAGAACTTTATACTCATCCTATTAATAACTTTTTTCAAGACACAATGGGACAGATATTCAAACTGCACCCAAAATGTGCGCAATAGCAGGAGCAAGCACAAATCAATTGTGCACATGCACAACAGACGCGATATTCAAACATGGAGCAAGTCAAATTGCGCAACCAGCCAACGTCTGAATATCGCACAACCTGCGCCATAGCGCAACCAGGAAGGGGAAGCTGAGCACATATGATGCGCCATAGTGCAACAAGGCCAGCCCAGCTGAGCGGTCTAGAGACACCATAGCACAAGCAGAGAGCCCCCCCAGCAGCAGAGCAATGGAACTGCACAACCAGGGAGGTAGGCAGGGGCCCACCACCCATGCCACAGATGGGCACAGGAACACACTGCAGAACTAACAACACCCCCCCCACACCCGAAGCACAGCATCACTGGTGGAGGGACAGAATATCCACTGGCCCATGGGGACAAGCCAACAAAGCACAGCTGGGCCATGGTGCCCCAGCACACCCACTGGCAAGCAGAGACTGCCACACAAAGGGGCTGGACAACTCAAGTGTACAACAGCCCCCCCATGCACAGCACACCCTGCACTGGAACCCCAAGACACCACCCATGAGCAGTGACTGTGACCGGCACTGCAGGAATCTCCATGCCCCCCCAGCACAATGCAACTGTGTGTACCACAGAACCATACAAGCCAGACCCACCAGGAGCACACAGTGGTGTGTGAAAGCACACGGCCAGACCGGCTGAAAGCCACCACCACACCAGGGACACCCCCAAGCACACACACACACACACACACAAGCCCAGGACAATACCACACCAGATGCCATGCACACCACTGCAACTCAGCACCCATAGCCAGCTGCAAATCAGAGACCACCACAGTATTCATATCAAAATAGATTTATAAATGAACAACAACACGAACACACAACAACAAACTATGTACAGAGAGATATATATACAAGAAAGGGGTGGGGTTACTGGGTACAAGGTAGGGGTGGGTGAGGGGCAGGGGTGACGAACTTGGTGAGGGAAGGCAGGGTGTGAGGGAAGGGTAAAGGGGGTAGGTGTGGGGCAGCTACTGCCCCCCAGGCTGCACAGCAGCAGGCTGCCTCTTTTCCCGTGGCCTCCTCTGTCATCGAACACCCCTCCGGTGCATCTCCCGCAGAATGTTTAGGGACTCTGTGGACACCTCCAGCAGGCAGTGGATGGCCTGCTCAATCCTGCGAGGACCCGGACACCTAGGGCAAGGGAACAGAATCAATGGCTGTGACTATCCACAACCCTGAAGCCCACCCAACATGCATGGTAGCACAGCTGCGCCCGCCCCTGTGATGGACTGCACCCACCACAGTGACCGCAAGCCAAGCCCAACCAGACAAAACAGCCATGTGTGCCACTGCACACACCCTACCCATGCCCAGCACAGCACAACCAAGGCTGTCCAGTGACATGGCTACATGGTGGGAAGTTAGTGCCACAGCCATGTGCCCAGTGCATGCATGGACCACCAGTGACGCACTCACAGACATGCAGTGCCACTGGACAGTGCTGACTGTCACACGTCGAGTGCATGGCAGTGTTGTCCATGGATGGTGGCCATGCCCTCCCCCCCCATAGCACGCAATAGCATCCATGATGTAATGACACTCACTCTCATCAAGCTGCTGCTGCTGCTGTGGGCCCACACCACTGCCACCTCAGCCAGCCACCTCCGCAGCGCCCCTCTGTGCCTCATCCTGGGCCCTCCTCCGCTCCTCCATGCCTGTGGGAAAAAAACATTGAGAAACACATTAGTGAGATCCCAAAGCAGACAGCCCCCTGCCCCAATGAGTGTGCCTGCCCACACAGCCAGACCCATACATCACACACCTGCAAACACTGTCACAGCCAACCATGGACCAGCCCTCCCCCATGCTCTGGTCACAATACACAGTGTTACCCATGCGGACAATACAGGTGCATAGACAGCTCACCCACCTGGCCTAGGCACAACTCCCCTCCTGGCATGTGACCTAAGGCATGCCAGCAGTGCCCGCTCCCTCCTGCGCAGGTCACTGTACTGGTGCCTGCAATGCTCTGGTGTTCTGTGCCGCCCAGTGGCCTGCTCCAGATCGGTGGCCACCTGCTGCCACACATAGGTGCGGGCCATGTTTAGGGGTTCCTCCCCAAACAGTGGCCCATGGTGAAGCTCCACCACAGCCACCAGGTTGGCCACCTCCAAGGCACTCCACTGAGGAGCTCTCCTGCGTGCCATGTCTGCAGGTTTATAGTAGGCAATATGGTGCTCCACAGCGTGGAAACCCCACGTGGAAATGTAGCGCAATACAACTCTGTCAGTCCCTATCACGCTGTTCATACAGCGCCGTCAGTCTCTATCACGCTGTTACCGAACAGCGCGAAAGAGCTGCAGACATGCCATACGTACAGCGCCAAGGGGGCAAAGGTCGGCATAAGGTCATGGGTCTCTGGCACAAGGCCACGCATAGCGCCATCGGATGTCTACATGTCCAGTTTGATCGGTCACCTGCGTGCCAGTGCCACAGTGGACTATTGCGCAGTTGTGCAACAGCGCCATGTGGTGACCAGCGCTGTAGCACCACTGGCACAATGGTGGCCATGTCCTGTATTGCCGATCGAGCTTAGCACGTGATCAGCGTCGCAGATGCCTGCGTAAGCTACCTGGGCATGCGCAGTGCGGTGTACTATGCAGTCACAGAACTGCGCCATTAGCTCAGCCGGCTCAACTGTATTGCACAAAGAGCAACAGCGCGATATTCAGCTGTCATATGCAAATCATCTGATCAGCCATTCAATGGTGCAGCGGCACGATTTGCATCTCATTAAAGTTGCTCCACTCCTAATTTGCATGCATTGCGCTATAAATGTGCGACATTGATCTGCAGTGGCCATATTCAGTTACTGCAGGTGATAGGTGGGTTGCATGCTGTGTGATGTTCTGGACTATGGTCTTAGGATATTGCTGTATACTGCACAGTCACAGGTGTCCACTTCCACCCATACAGACTGTGACATGGCCGAGCCAGGAATGGGTGAGGAGGATGATGGTGGGCAGAAGAGGAGGCCCAACTTCACAAAAGCTGAAACAGAGGCACTCTTCGAGGCCTACCTGGAGGAAGAGCCACTACTATGTGGACGGCGGGGCACCGCTCAGGCCCATGCTGCTGCATGGGAGGGGGTAGCTCACACCGTGAACCTGCATGGAAGCCACCAGTGCTCCATGCAGGAATGTAAAAAGAAGATGGGGACCGACAGGAGGAGGGTGAAGGAGAAGGTGGAAGCCCTCAGGGTGGCACGCGCTGCCACAGGTGGGGGCCAGCCGGAGGTGGTGCAGCTGACCCCGGCGGAGGACCGTCTTGCTGCATCCATGCAGCGCAGTGCCATTGAGGGCGTTTTGGGAGGTGGCTTCCAGACAGGTGGTAGCCCATCACTGCACGGTATGACATGGTCGTTGGGGGGGGGAAGGTGGATCCCATGCACTAACATGTTCTCTCTTTCTGTTACAGATCCTGTGTGTCTGCAGGGGACAGTGGTGGAGGGCCCACCACGTGGGACATCCAGCCAGAGTTGGAGGAGAGTCCATCCACCTCTGCTGGTAGCCGGTGTGCATTGCACCAGTGTGCACACCTGGCTGCCATCTCCGATGTCGGTGAGACGGGTGTGGGGGGTGCCCTTCCTGTGTCTCAGCGGTCTGGCATGCAAGCATACCAGCACGCTGTGGCTGTGGCTGTGGCATGAACCTGCACCATTGATGATGCAATGACCACTATGGGCAGTGACACATGTGTGTCACATAATGGACACACAGCAGGACAGCTCGCACCCATGGACCCAGCTGGTTCCAACGTGTGTGCCAGCACATCAGCACAGTCCCAGGCTGTGCCTGTCAGCACCGGTGGAGCAGCACCAGTGGCTGTGCAGGTCACTGGCACTGTTGCAGACACAGCAGTGGAACGACTGGTCCCTTGGGCACAGCAGGCAGAGGGGCAGCAGCAGCAGTCACCCACCGGGTCTGGGGGGTACAGGGTTCAGTGGTGGCATATGTACACCACCTGTTGACTTGCCCGTACCTGGTCCTGGTGAACAGTGCCTACCTTCAAGGGGTGTTGAGCATCAGGCCCTTCCATACCCTGAGGGACAGGTTGCCGATGTGGCAGACGACCTGTTTGACGAGCATACCCGCCTGCTGCGGTCATCAGTACAGCAGCAGATGCGGGTTGCAACGTCCGTGGAGGCACTGTGTGTGGCTGTGGGAGTGGCACAGCAGGGACAACGCGATGATCCTTGCAGGGATTGTCCAAATGCGGATGGATGTGACCGCCACCATTGACAGGCAGACCCAGGCATTGGTCGCTGTCATGGCCGCATTAGGCACACAGTCAGGTGCCCCTGTGCCATGCACACCATGCAGTACGCTATCCACTCCCCATTCCCAGCATCATGTGACACCCAGCCTGTCGATGCCGGGTTCTGTTGTGGGCATCCCGAGCACCCCTGGTGCAGGTATGTTCGGCATGCTGCAGAGCCCTCTGCGGACAAGGTTGCGCTCACGCAGTGGGACCCCTGGTGGTCCATTGGTGCCACCCCAAGTGGCCCATGCTCAGCCTGCCAGTGCTGCTGGGTCTCAGCGGGGCCACCCATGCATCCGAGGTGGCCGTGGCACAGTACCACATGACTGACCTGTCTCCCAGTGTGGGCCCTGTCTGGTGCTGCCCTGTGTACAATGTGTGTCATGGTGGGCAGTGCACCAGTGGGTGCCCTGCCCAACACGCAGACATACGAACCATCTGCACACCCACCCGACTGCTGTCCACAGGTGCATGTGCATGATGATGCCTGCATTGCACTATACACCAAGGTGCAAGGGTGCCCAGCATCTGACACATGTACATGGACAGTACAGGTGGTGGAGGTGGCCTGTGGATGTGTGTGTTTGACATGTCTGTTCCTGCTCTGTTGTGCACCTGCCCCTGTGCACTTTGTGCCTGGTGTGTGTGTGTCTGTCCATGTGGCGTGTGACTATTCACCCCTCCCTGGTTGTGTGTTTGTGTGCCTGTACCCTTCCACTCCCCTTGCCGTCCATGCACCCCTGTTGCGTTACCCTGTGTGTATGTGGGTTGTGCCCTGGACAGTGTAGGTTGCACATGGCCCCATGACTTACCTGTGTTGTGCGAAGTGCTCCTCTGTGATGGTGTCCCGGTGCAGCTGAGCCAGCCGGATCAGTCGGGGGTCATGCCATCCAAGGGAGGGCTGCTCATCCCTATCATCACCGGCGTCACCAGCATCCCCATCGTTGTCCCCCTTCTCGAACTGTACAGCTATCCCACAGTCTTTGGCCATGTTGTGCAGGATACAACAGGCCAGGAATATCCCACAGGCCTTTGAGGGGCTGTACTGTAGGGCACGGACGGAGGTGTCTAGGCATCAGAAGCCTGCCTTCAGCATCCCAAACACCCGCTTGATGATGTTGCGTGTGGTGGCATGTGCCTCATTGAAGCATTGCTGCGATGGGGTTGTGGGGTGCCGGTAGGGTGTGAGCAGCCAGGGATGGAGTGGGTATTCACTGTCACCTGTGTGGAGATAGTGGATATTAGTGTCATGTTCAGGACCATATTGCCCCTAGCCCTGTGTGCCACTCCCATGGCACCTGTGGCTTGCCCACCCTTGCCCCAACTTTGCCACTCCTACATGCATACTCACCCACTAGATATCCTGTGGGGATGTCCCCACTCTTGAATCGATGGCACAGTGCAGACTGGTACCATATGAATGAATCATGTGCTCTGCCAGGGTGCGTGGCACAGACATTGATGATGCGCCCACTGGCATCACACAACACCTGGCAGTTGACACTGGAGAACCCCTTCCGGTTGTGATATGCGGCCCCATCAGGGCCAGGTGGCATGTGAATAGCCACATGGGTGCAGTCTATCACCCCTAGCATGCCAGGTATACGTGCTACCCTGTGGAACTCCTGTATGTTTGCTGTACACTCTGCCGTGGTGCTGGGGAAATGGATGTACTCCGCAGCATGTGGCAGCAGTGTGCTGAGGAATTGGGTGAGGATGCGTGACGTGGCCGACTATGTTATGCCTGTGGTGTCTCCTGTTGGCCTCTGGAAGGTACCTGGGAGCAAGCACATGCAGGCTGTTACCTTTGTCTCCACTGACAGAGCGTGACTCGCTGTGAGGGTGCCTGCATCACATCACTGCACAGCTCACAGAGCCGCCTCAGTATTGCCCTGTTCAGGTGGTACCGGCCCACAATCTCGACATCCGAATACAGCTCAAAGCTGATGCAGGCACGGTACTACCTGTTGGGGGCGTACCGCCGAAGGGCCCTTCCATGGCCACGTCCCCCTGCAGCATGCCTTCTCACCTCCCTCACTACAGCTTCCATGTGGAAGCTGGCACTGTCCATCTCCCTGGCTTGTGTCCCCCCCAGCTGTTGTTGTTCTGTTCCCCCCACTGTCCTGATTGCTACCTCCACTGCACCGGGTGTACCTACTGGCCTCTGAACTCTGTGGACCCACACACCTTCAGCTGCCACTATTCTGTCCTGCCTACTCCCTGGCCTTTACTGGCTGCTGCTGTGGCCTGCTCTCCTGTCGCTGCCTCATAAGCATTCCCTGTCGCGCTCTTGCGCCTCTTCCTTGAGCCTTTTATTTTGGCTCATTTCCACCGTGGCACAACTTCCGGTGATCCAGTTGCGCATTGCGCGTTTTGAATATCGCATTGCTCAATTTATGCACATGATCCACCTCTCTGAAGGCGCATACCTTCATTTGCATTGCGCTGTTGCTCAGCATGTTTTCAGTGGTGCAACTGCCTCCCGCTGAATATCGCAGAATGGCGCATTTTCAGACTTGCGCTGGTGCAACCCTATTGCACATAGCGCAACCCTTTTGAATATCCCACCCAACATATTTTGATTCAAAAGCAACTTTGGAAAAACAATTCATTGGCAAAATGCTAATATCCCCCTGCATTCCAACATATATGTGGGACGTTATGTGGCTTTCCTTGCATGGGAAATTAAACGTAAAAGGGAATTTGAAACATAAAAGCGTGGAGCATCGTTATTGCCCTAGGGATACATGTTATGAAACCATAGAAACAATGGATCTTAATTTTGTTTTGTCCCTTTGTCCAGAAATTTTGGAACTTGTTGCAGACTAAATGGCCTACATCGCCCTTTTACGATTTAACCCTAGATATTTTGAATTTTGGAATACTGCCCTGTTTATGGACAAAGCATGACAGAGTTACACTCTGGCTGTTTTTAGTTTGCTTCAAATTTTATATCTGGCACGTGAGATGTAGGCTGATGATCCAGCAAATATGTTACACAGAAGAAAATTTGTTTTATATGATTGACAATGCAGTCCAGAAACATAGAATTTTAGAAAGTAAATCAGTGTGGCCTACGGTTTTTCAGTCTTGATGGCATAGTATCAACTGGCTTTAGTTATTCCTTGGAAGATTTTACGACAAGGGTCTGTCTTCATGGTAAATATGGACATACATTAAGGTTATAGAACAGATCTCTCCCCCTGCTCCCCTTTGGGGGGAATCTTGTCTTTCTTTGTTTTAGCAGGTTAACCTTACTGGTAGCATTTGGGGTTTTCAATGTGGTAGACAGTACTATAATGTTTAGCATTTTACTTATTGAAGGACTGATGATTTTTAGAGCACAGATTTTCTAGGAGGAATATCTGAATGTTTAATATTGAATGACTTTGAAAAATGTATCCTTTCTAGTTTACGTTTCCTCTTCTATAGGGATATCTCATAGTGGAAAACTTAATTGTTGTTTGTAGCCAACAATGTTTTCTACCCTGTTAGTGGGGGAGGGTCTGCTTTTAGTTTTTTGAATTTTTTGATAAGTTATCTAGTTGGAAGACAATATGATCGTGTATGAATGTAATACCTATTTGAATTCTCCTGTTATTATTTTGTTTTACTCAGTGGGAAATTAACACTGTTTGATGTTATTAGTTGTTGGAAGTTATATTAAAGATCCCCCTACTGTTTTAGTAGGGGGGGAGAGGGTATGTTTATAATATTTTTTTAGTTAAGTTTTGAGTTTCAAGGATATTATGATTTCCTGGATTTATAGTTTAGCCATTCTAATGATGTATTACAAAGTAATACTAAGCTGTTTACATGTTCTTTAAGTTATGGAAAAGACAAAAAAGCTCCCCTAATCTTTGGGGGGGGGGCCGTGGTAGAGTTATGATTTAGTTTGGGTCCTGAATTTTATTTTAAAGCTAACTAGAAAAGGACTAGCTCTAATACTTCTTTAACTTTCTTTATGATAGGCATAATTTTGAGTGAATTAACACTGCTTTGTACTTATTCATTTTTTTTCAGTGTATGTTCTTACGTGATATGAATAAAAATTCCTCCTACTCTTTTAGTAGGGAGTGGGAAGGGGTAGGTTTACAGTAATTTTAGTTATGTTTTGAGTTTAAAGTATGACATACTGCTCTTTTGTGTCATGTTTTATCCATGCTTATGATTTATTATGAAGTAATATTAATGTATCTGTATGTTTTTTTAAGTTATGGAAAAAAGGAAAATTCCCCTACTCTTGGTAGCAAGGGAGAGGGGGTATGCTTACAGTAATCTTAGTTATGTAATCAGGTAAAAGTATGATGGAATACTCTTTTGTAGTTATGTTTTATTCTTTCTTATAATTTAGTATGAAATAATACTGATTTGTTTGCATGTTCATTAAGTTATGAGGAAAAATTTCCTACTTTTTTTTTTTGGGGTTTTTTTTAGTTTCAGTATTTAATTTTAGGTTTAAAAATTCAGTTGACAGAAAATCTGACCGTGTATGGATATAATACTTATTTTTGAGTTCCCTTTTCTTATGATTTGTATATTAGTTACTATGAAGTCAACACTGTTTGTTATTATTTGTTGTTGAAAGCTATAATAAAAATTCCCCTACTCTTTTGGTAGGGAGGGGGAAGGGGTATACATTCAGTACTATATTATGTTTAGGGGTTAAGTATGACTAAAATATTCCTTTGTGTTAATGATTTTTTTCCCTGTATGATTTGCTTATTTAAGTTTTGGTCTTACTATATGAAGTAATACTCTATTGTGTTTTGTTCTGTTTTTTTTTTCTATTACTCTGAATGACGTAATATTGATTTGTTTATATGTTCTTTAATGACATGAATAAAAATTCCCCTACTGTTTTTGAGAAGTGCCATGGAATCTTTAACTACCACCTGAACTACCACCAGAACAGGCAGATGGGACCTCAGTTTAACATCTCATCCAAAAGACGGCATCTCAGGGGTGCAGCACCCCCCTCATGCTGCACTACAGTGTTAGTACTGGGATTTAAGTGTCTGGTGTGGGGATAGAACCCACAGCTTTCTAATCTCCCGGCCTCAGAGGCATATGTATCTATATATCTATGTAAGTATCAGATTGTGATAATCTGTGCATACCTGTGTTAGTATAAATGTGTGCATATCAATGTGCATCTGTGTGAATATCAGTGTATGATTGTAGGTGAATTAATGTGTGAGTAACAAGGTGGGTTTATCTGTGTGATACAATACATATAGAATAGTGCATGGGGTGGAGTGTACAACAAGAATTTAATGCCCACCTGAGGTGCGGGATGCTGCATAAACAAGGTTAATTAAAGCATCCCACACCAAGGGTGGGCATTAAATTCTCTCTTATGCACTTACCCCCATGCATTGTTTTATGTAGTTGCTGATTTGCATTTTTTCACCTCATGGAGAAAAAAAAAGAGTGTTACACAGAGTTGGTAACAAGAATTGTATTTACCAGAACTTGAGATGTTTGATACGATTTGTGAACTGTAACTGGCTCAAAAAACAGTGGCAGAATTAAGGCAATAGAATGCAATTGATAAATACTTTTCTTTAAAAAGTTGCTCTTGTTTCAAACTCCAGCACGACTGTTTCATCTAAGAATAGCAGACAACAACATGGATGAACTTGCAAAGTTCTTGTTCAGAAATCATTCTAAAACTTACTGAACCTTGAAAGAAATTTGCACTTCTGTGCTGAACAGTCTTTAGAAAAAGTCCTTTTTTTAAGTTTTTTCAAAGGTTTTATTCAAGCTTTTTTTTCCTTCGGGTTGCCTTGAGATATGCTAATGAGGCTGATGATGTCATGCCCTTGCCATTGTTATGGAAATAGGAGTGAGGGAGTTAGTAAGAGAGCTAGGGACAGTGTGTATTTTGCAGAGCATGGAAGGGTTGATATGTTTTTTAAAATTACTTTTTTTGTGAAAATTTCATACCTCAATCAATCAATCAAACTTTATTTAACCAGGCGTAAACACCATTGAGTAAGCTCATTTTCAAGGTGGTCTTGGACATCAAACAAGTTACAGGTATGGGTAAACAAAAACACACAATGTACATGTGAGAGATCAATCAGGCCACAAATATTCAAGGATAACACTGTTACAAACAATTAGAACGAACACAAAAAAACATTGTGCATGTGTGAGATAAATCAGGCCAATATATTCCGGGACTGCACAGTTAAATGCAGTTAAGTGAATACCTTACCACGTGACGGAGCTTCTTGAGGTGATTTCTGCCTGCTCTTTACTGTTTGATGTACACTGAGGTGTGGTGCAAGGCAGGAGGAGAAGCAGGTGGTGCGTGCTCACCATTATAACCTGTGGGTTAAAACAGTGAATTATATAACCTGCTCCTTCTATGGAAAAATGCAAACCAGTTATTACTTAAGTATTAATGTGTGATTATCAGTCTGTATCTGTGTGAGTATCTATGTGTGATTTTCAGTGGTGTCTGTGTATCACTGTGTATCAGTGTGTTTCTGTGTGAGCATAAATGTGTGATTACTGGTGTGTGTGTCAATGTCTGATTAGCAGTGTGTATGTGTAAGTATCAACATGTGCTTTCCTGTGTATATCTGTTTATCAATGTATGATTATCAGTGTCTATCTGTGTGAGTATCAATGTGTGAATATCTATGCATATCTGTGTAGCAATATATGATTATCAGTGTAAAACATGTGTGCATATCAATGTGTGATTATCAGTGTGTATCTGTGAGCATCAATGTGTGATTATCAGTGTGTATCTGTGTGAGCATCAATGTGTGATTATCAGTGTGTATTTGTGTGAGCATCAATGTGTGATTATCAGTGTGCCACTGTGCGAGAGTTAGTGTGTGATTATCAGTGCATATCTGTGTAAGTATCAAAGTATCATTATTCGTGTGTTTCAATGTGTGAGTATTAATGTGTGATTGTCAGTGTGCGTCTGTGTGAGCATCAGTGTGTGATTATCAGTGTGTATATGTGTATCACTGCATTATTATCAGTGCACATCTGTGTGAGTATCAGTGTATGGTTATCAGTGTGTATCTGTGTATCAATGTGACTACCAGTGTGTGTGTGTGTGTGTGTGTGTGTGTGTGTGTGTGTGTGTGTGTATACATACATATATACAGTAGGTGAGTATCTCTGTGTGATTATCAGTGCATATTTGTGTGAGTATCAATGTATGATTATCAGCGTGTATCTATGTATCAATGTGTGATTATCAATGTGTATATGTGTGAGTATCAATATGTGGCGATCAATGTATATTTTTGTATCACTGTGTGAGTAACAATGTGGGAGTATTAGTTTGTGGTTGTGTCTATCAATGTGTGAGTATCAATGTGTGATTATCAGTGTGTATCTGTGTAAGTATCAGTATGTGATTGCCAGTGTATATGTTTATATAAATGTGTGATTACAGTGTGTGCTTACATATCAATGTGTGTATCTATGTATCAATGTGTGTGCCTATGTATCAATATGATTTTAGGGAGTACGGTATGTATCCCCTAAATTCATCTATCTTAGGTCCTTTAGGTCACTGGACCTGTCCTTCCTCCTAGCCGACCATTGGGCATCTGATTGATCCCCATCTCTGCAGCCAGTAGTATAAATTATGCCCTTCAATACTTTCAATCCAAATGTTTGGCTGTTTGGGATCATTATGCACCCCTGAAGAAAACCAGAGTACAGTGTTCCCATCTTCCCTGTGTAATAGCTGAGTTGTTAGCCTGCCTCCATACCAGAGATCTTGCCTGACGATCCTACAAGATCACTCGCTCCCTGTCTGCTTTGGCCAACTATCAGCACCTTCACAACACCTGTACCAAAGTCATCAGACATGCAAAGTGTGAATATTTTGCATCCACACTCCAGAATAACATTAATCACCCCTCCAAGTTCTAGAAGTTTATCCATTTCCTTTTCTCCCCTCTGATCCAGTCTCTCTCCTCTGTTCTCAGGGTTGGTGACTCCCTCATCCAGCTTGGCCTTTAACTCCTGGGCCAGCCCACTTGGTCTCTCTCTAGTCTCATTCTCGCCCTACTCCTTCTCTTCCCTCCCTCTTTCTTCCCTTCTCTCTCTTTTTCCTTCTCTTCAACCACTCCGTCTGTTTCCCCTCAAGACCCTGCTTGGTCTTAATCCTTGCAAAGGAGGTAGACCTCATGGTCTTGAGCCTAAGATTCTGCTACTTTCAGCTCTTGCCATTGCCCTACATATTATAGTACCTCACTCTTTAACCTCTCTTTTTCCCTCTGCCACTGTCCCTGAAGCATGGAAGCAGGCCTCTGTAATTCCTCTCCCTTTTTCATTTCCAGGTAACTTTTAATCCTATCCCTCTCTTTCCCACCCTGACTAAGTTATAGGAACATATTGTTCTTGCTCAGCTCTCTTCCTTCTTTGACTTTTCATCCTCTTCCTCCTTCATCCTTTTCCAGTCTGGTTTTTGGAAATCCTACTCCACTCCCACGTCTCTCATCCAGCTCACTGACTCCATTCTTTCAGGTATGGATCAGGGATTTATCACATCTGCCATATTTGTTGATCTTGCTAAAGCTTTTGACACTATGGCACACCCCCTCCTTTTAAACAAGTTTAAAGCAGCAGGCATCTCTGACAGTTCAGTCAGTTGGTTTCACTCCTACCTTGAGGGAATGTCACAAGCTATCTAGAGCAGTAGCTCCACTTCCTCCCCACTCCCTACCTGCTCAGGAATCCCACAAGGTTCTGTCCTGGTCCCTATTCTCTTTTCCATATTCTTGAATGATTTTCCCTCTGTCTGCTCATCTGTATCCATTCATCTGTATGCTGATGATTCGGTACTTTTTGCATCTGGCTCCTCTTCCCATGACCTTACTTCCCAGCTTCAGCTGGATTTTGACAAAATTCAGCACTGGTTCCATGTCTTACCAGCTGTCTGTCAATGCTAAAAAACAGTTTCCATGACTTTTGGCACCCGACAGAGGCTTACCAAACTCACCTCTCTCCCTTTATTCCACACCCATGATGGTGCTGCAGTTGAGGATGTTCCACCTTTTAAGAACATTAGGATCTCATTGGACTGAAATCTTGATTTCACAGTGCATATTGATGCCATATACATAAGTGCCACCCCAAGCTTGTGTACTGTATAGAACAAAGCACGTATTCTGCTTCCTGCCTGCTAAGAGCTTGTTTTAAAGATGATTTCCCCCTACTTTTGACTATGGTGATTCAGCTTACAGTGGAGCTCACAAATCCGCCCTTGCCAGACTGGACCCCCCTTTCACTCTTTTGTTGTTTTGCCTTAGACTGTCTCACTTGTTCCCATCACTGCATAAATTACAACATCCTATACATGAAGTTTAGAAGCCCACCTATTCAACCAACAATTATCTAATATTGTTAACTCTTATTATTGCATTTTTCCCTTTTTTAGTAGCCAGAGTTATCAGCCTAGTAGTCTAACATATTTTATAATCATGAACTAATTAGCTAACTGCTTTATAATGAATTCAACTTCAGTTGTCGTAAGTAATGTAGTTACATCTTCATGTATGAATAGCAGAGTTGACAAGATTGGATTTAAATAGATTTTCCTGGGGAATTGTATTGGAACATGCTCCAAGTTTTAACTGTGGCCAGTACTGAAACAACTTCTTTTGCCAGGAGCATCAAACCCAGCTGTTTATACATTACATTTAATAGTTTCAAACCTACAGCATACAATTATCTGAATGTGTGATAAACTGTGTTTATCAATGTGTCAATGATTATCAGTGTATATCTATCTGAGTCTCAATATGTAACTGTCAGTGTATATTGTTATATTATTGTGTGATTACCAGTGTATATTTCTGTATCAACATGTGATTTTCAGTGTAGATTATTGTATAAATGTGTGCTTATCAGTGTATATCACTGTGTGATTATGAATGTATATCTGTGTGAGCATGAGCATCAATATATGGCTATCAATGTATATTTTGGTGGCAAAGTGTGTGTATTAAGAAGTGATTATCAGTGTGTATCTGTGTGTAGTTTTGAATCAGTGTGTAATTATTAGCATGTATCTGTGTGTAATTAACAGTATTTATCTGTGATAGCATTAATATGTGATTATCAGTGTATATTTTTATAGTAATGTGTGAGTATTATTATTAAATGAAAGTTATCTAAATAGTCAACTCCCCACCCCAAAGGCTTACCCATGATTAAGCTTTTTGCATAGAAAAGCCTTTGTTTTAGGAGCTGCAATGTACTTTATTTTAATTTTGTAATCTCCAGGAACCAGCAATATGGCAGACACTGCATGGCTCCATTTAGTGTAAAAGTGCGGTGCCGCCTCGCTCGCTTTAATACATATGAGAAAAATAGTCAATGAATACCTTACCTGTGACTGTAGAAAGTAGAGTGTTTATACAGAGACACATTAAAGGAAGAAAAATGGAGGATATAGGCTTTATAATATCACAATATAAGTCAAGAAGTGTATCAATGTTGTTATGGAAATGTCAAAATGAGCATTATGTAAACAGAGACCTGATTAGAGAATCAAAACAAATAACAAAGATTACATAACATTGTACTGGAGCAAGCGCACATTTGAGTTGTAGAGAAAAGTAATGGAGAAAAGGACTTGAATAGAAGTTTTAATGGAAAATTAACATAAAGAAATAAGAGGTCATACCGTTTAGAGCTTTAATGAACATAATACTAAAATCACCAAGAAAAAGTGATCACTTTTCTCTGCAAAGGTATGTTTATCAGAGAAGTCTTTATAGGGGCTTAATACTTAAGGAATGTTTCTTTTTTTATTCAATAAACTGTATTGAAAATACAAACAGGAAACACAGCATAATAAAATAACAAGACTGAAAATTAGTATATTTCACCCTCAACCCCATCCCCCCTGATGGAGCGACTGATCAAGACTATCCCTGCAATCAATAAAATCCTAGTAAATGTCCAAATTTGTAGACATATATTAAATCTGTGAATCTACTTAATTAAAAAATAGGGTATGCTCTCTCAGGTATCAATATCCTCAATATCTAAACCTGGAAGAGCTATAAAAGGACTTAAATTGTATACAAAGTATGTAATTTGCTCCATCATTTAGCAGATAAAGTGGGTTTGTTGTGAAGACTTGCAATCATACGTTCCACATGAAGATTGAGCAGGAGCTCATAGAGCCACTCCTAATATGAGATAGAAGCGTGATCAAGCCAATGATGTAACACCACTTTTTTAACAGACAGAGAAATTAGGGCCATATAATATCTTTCTCTCACTGAAACCAGAGCATAATCACCAATTATACAAATCTCTGGTATAAAGAGGCTAGTTATTCCTAAAAGATGGTGCACCTTAGATTCAATTAGACTCCACAAGGGGGCCACTTTAGGACAGCTACAGAAAATGTGCATTAGTGTACCATCTGTTTGTCCACACCTACATAAAGGAGACAGTAACGTACCCATTTTAATGAGCGTCGTCAGTGTAAAATAGAGATTATTTAAAATATTGAATTGAGTAAGACATAATTTATCTTGGGAGACATATGAGTACAAATCCTCCCAAATTTTCTGCAACTGAGAGGAACTAAGAGGGAAATAAGTATTCCAATAAGAAGAGTTACCATCTAGTTCAGAGAATAACTTGAAAAACATAAAGGAGTACAACTTTGCAACTGCATGCGGCACTAGTACAGTATCTTTAACAGCTTGCATAAATTTGGATTGGTTAATATCCCAGAGGTTGGGCCCAAACCCCTGTGTCAAAATGTGGTGCTTTGGAGTATCTTAAAAATAGCAGCATTGCCTAGGTGGTAGGATTCCGGAATTTCTTTAGAGGAATATAAGACCCCCTGATGGATCAAATCACAGACTCTAATTTTAACTAACTGAGGAAACCAAGCTTTAGTCATTACTCAGCCTCCAATTTTGAGATTAGGGTTTTGTAGAATAGGTTGTGTAACATCCTTATTGTACTTATATTTCATAAGAAAACAAAACTGGGAATGAAAACTATTGATACACCTATAACAGAGTCTCCAAGCCCCCGGGGAAGTGCTCCTGGTGAAATAAATAACATGGATGGCTCTGAAAACCCTGCTTTATGGATTAGTTCCTTTTCCAGTTCCAACCAGATAGGAGAATAAGTGGAGACTCCATATTAAGGAGATGGGCTAAGCCACCTGCAATACTTACTAGCATGACTAGCAAAGTAATACACCTTGAAATATGGAAGTCTAAGGCAAGCACATTATTTAGATGCTGCAAGCTTCTTATAGGATCTCCTAGGGACTTTACTAGACCAAATGGACAATAGGCTGTGAATTTGATGAAACCATGAGAGGGGGAGCCAGAGATTAAGAATATTGATGGGGTAGAATAACCTGGGGAAAACATTCATTTTTACAATGTTGATCCTGCTCCATGAAGTTAAAAGGAGGACCTTCCATCTCTTAAGATTCTGTTGCAGGGTAACTAGCAAATCATCTAGGTTAAGCTGTTTAAGAAGGGTCGTATTTCTTGAGGGATAAATTCCTAGATATTTAATTTATTAGGGGGCCCATCTCAAACCAAGAGGTGTAATATATAATTTAAGAACTGCCGAATTGAGGGGCATAACTTCAGATTTATCTAAGTTAAGTTTATAATTCGAAAGGGAACTAAATTATTTAATAACTTCCAATGCAGCGGGGATGGTAACTTTAGGATGAGAAACATGTAATAAAATGTACTGAGATCTGTAGGTTCTTGGAGTCTATCTCTACCCCAGTTAATCCTGGATTAGATTTCCATTTCCAAATCAGTGGTTCTCAGTATAAGCTGAATAGCAGAGGGGAGAGGGGGCATCCCTGCCGAGTGCCAGAATATAAGGAGAAACTGGATGAAAATACCCCAGTGCAATAAATTCTGGCACTCGGACAGGAATAGATAACTTTAATCCAGCGGAGAAAGGCGGTAGAGAAACCATATTGATCCAGGGTGGTGAACATAAAATTCCCATTAACTCTATAAAAAGCTTTCTTTGCATCCAGAGAAACTAAACCATAGGAATAGCAGAGTCCCTGGACGCAGAGAAAATATGACTAAGTTTTTCGTAAATGATCTACAGAGGATCAATTAGATATGAAGCCCACATGTTCCTGACTAATAAGCCCATCCCATACAGCATTGATCCTGGAGGCCAGGATCTTAGTAAGAATTTTGAAATCATAATTTAATAAAAATATGGTCCAGTAACTGCTTACATTATCAGGTGTTTTGCCCAGTTTAAGTAGTAAAACAATTAGGGCCTCAAGAATGGTGGAGTCTGAAATACCAAACTCGTATATATAAAGAAAGAAACAGTGTAACAGGGGCACCAGCTCTTTAACAAATATCTCATAAAAGTTAGATGTGAAACTGTCAGGACCTAGTGCTTTGTCTAAAGCTAGGGTCTCTATAGCTTTTATAATTTCTGATGGAGACATGGGTTTAGTTAGAGAGGCCTTCTGGTCCTGGGTTAGCACTGAGAGGGGAATATTAGCTAAGTAATCTTGAATTCTTGAATTCACAGGTGGGTTAGGCACAGGCACATAATGATCCTGATAATAAGATTCAAATTCCCTTACGATATTTCTGGGTTGGGTTTTAATAGTACCATCTACTGACCTAATCAACAAAATCAAATGGGATGCTTCCTGCTTCCGGAGATGCAGAGCCAACAAATGGCCAGCCTTCTCCCCTTGATCTATATATTTAGAATGTGTTTTAAGAATTGTGTACTCCGCTTTTTCCCACAAAAGATTTGCATATTTGTCCCAGAGAAGTGTCAATTCCTTATAGACCTCTTCTGAAGTCTGAGGGGATGAGGAATGCTCTATATCCATAATGCATTGTAGGAGAATTATGGCCTCTCTCATGCGGATTTGTTTCTTCATGGCGGCTAACCAAATGACTTCTCCCCTAAGAATACACGGGGGGGGGGGATGTGGAAAAGGTGAGAAAGGACTTGGCAAGGCTGGAGGAATGGTCAAAAATATGGCAGCTTAGATTCAATGCAAAGCAGTGCGAAGTAATGAATCTAGGAAACAAATGTCCAGGGGAAGAGTACAAAATGGGGGAGGGGTACTAACAACAGCAAAAATAGAAAGGAACATGGGGGTAGTCATATCAGAAGACCTTAAGGTAGGCAAGCAATGTGAGAAGGCAGTAAGGAGGGCTGGGGGGATACTGGCATGCATAGGGAGAGGCATCACCAGTAGAAAACAGGAAGCTGTCATCCCTCTGTACAGACAGTTGGTGAGACCCCATCTGGAGTACTGCATGCAGTTCTAGAGGCCCCATCTCCACAAGGACATAGACAGGATGGAGACAGTCCAAAAGAGGGCAACTAAAATGGTGCAGGGTCTGCACCAGAAGCCATAGAAAGAGAGACTAAAAGAGCTTAATATGTATACCCTTTAGGAAAGGGGGGGGCATGATAGAACTTTTCAAGTACCTCAAGTGAATCAACAAAGTCTAACAGGGTAGCATCTTTCAGAAAAAGAGATGTGCAAGAACAAGGGGACACAATTTGAAGATAGACGGGAAGACCTAGGGGCAATGTGAGGAAGTATTTTTTCATGAAGATGATGGTAGATGCATAGAATGGCCTTCCTGAGGCAGTCATGGGGTCAAAAACAGTGGGGGAATTCAAGAATGCATGGGATAGACATAAAGCAATTATAGTGGGGGGTATGAAGAAGTAGGCTGCTGGTTAACTTGGATCTGCAGCTTATCCAATAGGTAGGGTAGGCAGAATAGGTGGGCCAAGCAGTCCTTATCTTCTGTCAAAATCTATGTTTCTACGTTTCTAAGAAAGCATTTAAGAGTGCACCATTCTAAATCCCCCTTGTTTATGGAACCTGCATTTTGGGAAGTAAAACTTCAATGTGATTTTTAATTCTGGCAATAATATGTGCGTCCTTAAGAAGCTGATTGTTCAGCTTTGAAGAAGTGCCCTCTGGATGTTGGGGGTCAAGGATAGTCTCAACCACACCAGGGAATGGTCAGACAGGACCCTGGGAGCAATCTGAGCATCCAACACTCCCCCCATTCTCATTTGATTTATCAGAATATAATCAATACAGGAATAAGAGCCATGAACTGGAGAGTAAAATGTGTACTCTCTCCTGAGAGTGGAGCACCTGCCATGGGTCACAAAGTCCAAAAGACTCAAGCATGTTGCAGAAAAAGCATTGAGCAGGAGACAGACCCACCAGGGGCCTGCCCATTGTATCCAAATCCTGAGTGAAGGAGACATTCCAATCTCCACCGACAACCAGAGGGATTGAAATACAGGGGTCCAGAAGTGAGACCAGCTCCATAAAAAAGGAAAGATTGTCAGAATTAGGGCCATGAATGCTGCTGGAGCAGACCTCCACCTGGTCTGACACCCCTCTAACAAAGATGTATCTCCCTTGGGGGTCTAGGAGACTCTGGTTGCAGTGAGAAAACTAATACTCATGTTAATCAAAATAGCCTCACATTTGCTAGTCGTGCTGTTTCCAGATGCAAATACTTGACCTATCGACTGCCTACGGAATAAATTACCCTCAGCGGACAGTAAATGAGTTTCCTGTAAAAAAGCTATACTGCATTGCATTTGTTTCACATGATTGAGTATTTGGTATCATTTCACCATAGATCAAGCTCCTTTGATATTCCAAGAAGCATCTACTATTGAACTAGCCATTATCAGAAACTACAAGAAGATTCCTATAGTGTATTGTATCTCAAGACCCCTCATTATCATACCAGCTAAAGTCAACTCCACCACCCCCTCCCCAAACCCCAATTCATCCCCTCACATACCCGACCCCTGAATACAGAAACACCTCCCCCTCACTTTGCCCAAAACCCCAGTCCACCCCTTATGCATACCAAGTAATAGACCACCCTCATCCTCTTTAACCATTAAAATACATACTTACTCATCCCAATCCCCTCAACATTCCCCTGGAAAGACAGTAACCATATTATATTATATTATATTTACCTAGGTCTTCTATTATCCCCATTCAAAAAAAAGAACTAAAAATAGATCTGGGTAGGGATATCCATATCCAGGTTTGTAGATGTATTCAGGAAACCTGAAAAGACCTGTCATTTCTCTCAACCCTATAAATTATAAGTATAAAACACAATCCAGTAAATAACCCAAACTAACTCCTCTCCCTCCCAGAAGGATGGAAGACCACACACCCCAATCCAGTGCATGATGTCCTCCGACTCTTGGTAGCTGCAATTCCCAAACCCCCTTCCTCCTGTCCTCACCCCACTTCAAGAAAATACCCACTAGGGGAGAAAAATACTCCATGAATGTGTGCATTTTATAAATCATACCCCCAAGAAACAGAAACTCAATAACAGTCACCCAGCAATGATCAGAGCCTAAAGTGCCCATGACTCCCACTATAATACAGTTCAAAGTGAACAGTAGAGTCCCAAGATCTTAGTCTGGTCCAAGTGACAGCCAAGTTCAGCTGGGTTCCTAAAATGAAGACAAGAATTATAACATAAACCATGTCAGTTGGGCTTCGCCTAAAGAAAAATATAAAATGAAAATTATAGAATTCCCAGCAATTCAAAGACATTCATAAGTGCCAGAGATCCCAACATATAATCAAACTGGACCACTGTCCCCGAATAAACAATAGTAGGATCAAGTTGTAAAATTTTAAAGCCAAGTCTAATGTTAGTGTTCAGGGAGCTTAGGCTATATCTCTGTGGAGCTCCATAATATATAAACGCAGTAACTAAAGGAAAAAAGGAGTCTTGCAGTAGTCAAGATTCACTGGTGAAGCCTCCAAAACCATTTCCCAAATCAATCCAAGATCTTTGACTGATGCGTGAGAAAAAGACCGCAAGTCGTGCTAAAATATGAAGCATCATGAAAAACAGCGAGAGAGTAGGAGCCTGACAAAAGACGTCTTCTAAGGAGTGTTTATCAATTTAAGTCCAGGAAATGACTAGAGCCAAACAGCACAAGACACCATGGTAAGCCCAGATGGGATCCACATTGTGGTGAGCACCAATACTATCCAATTCCATGGAGAAGAACACCAGAGATCCTGTGCACAGCAGGAACCACTTCTGATCCAGGATTCTGTAATGAAACGGGAACAAAACACCAGTTTCCATCTTTGAGCTTGGCCATGTAGAAAAGGACAAACCAAGGAGAAGACTACTACTCTTCCAGGGTTTTAGTGGAAAAAACACTTTGTTTGGACACGATTATTAGAAAAGTAAAAAACTTTAATACACACTATTCCACAAATAGGTACACAGCAAACTGTAAATTAATAATTAGTAGCACCCTCCAGCATCAACATTTCACAACTTGACTGTTGCTTTCTCAAGATGTAAGCACTATTTGACAGAATCCAATTTTATAGCTCAGCACCATCACCATGTGGTACAAATGCACCAATTGATAAAGCAAATAAAAACACGTTCTGGTCAGATCCACCACGACTGCATAATGAAGTTAGTGAGGTTGTGTGGAACTGTTAAGGAGACATGGAGAAACAACACAATGATTTTTAACTAGTAAGATTTGCTTTATTTTGCATTCTAAGGGAGGCAGACACATAATTAGGAAAAGATATGGAGGTGTAGATTTCAATGGAAGGAATGGTGAGCAATATAAGTTTGACAGGTAGAATAGGTGGCAGTACATGAAAAAGTAATGGCTAGCATATGTTCAGTCCTGGGATTATTTACACAGTTTTATAGAGAAAAACAGGGGGTATGTCCATGCGGTGATGTAAGTTATATTTAAGTAATGTGTTGATGTCTGGTAGTCAGGTGTAATGATGGACTTCATTAGGAGAGAAAATGTGATAGTAACTTTTATAAGCGGTCAACCTGAAATCATCCAAGCAGGCCACTAAAGCAGTAGGTAAAGCTAGGGGAATGTTGGGGTGTATTAGAAGGGGTATCACAAGTTGGAAGAGGGAGGTAATAAACCCTCTTTACAAGAGATTGGTTAGGCTCCATCTGGAGTACTGCGTGCAGTACTCGAGGCCACACCTTCACAAGGACATTAACCAAATTGAAGCCGTCCAGAGAAGAACAACCAAAATGGTGCAGGGACTGCATCAGAAAACATATGAGGACAGATTACTGGAGCTCAATATGTATACCCTACAGCAAAGGAGTGAGATAGGCGATATGATCGAAACATTCAAACACCTTAAGGGCATTAACAAGGTGAAAGAGTCTAACATGTTTCAATATAAGAAAAATAGCAGGACAAGAGGACACAACATGAGATTAGAGGGAGGCTGATTAAGAGGCAATGTGAGGAAGTTCTTTTTCATATAAAGGGTGGTGGATGCATGGAATGGCCTACCTCAGGAAGTGGTGGATATGAATACAGTGCAGGGCTTCAAATAGACATAGGATAGGCATATGGGAGCAATACAGATGAGTATGAATAGATAGGCCATTGACAGAGCAAAGGCAGATGGCACATCCATAAGGTAGAAAAAGAAATGGGCAGACTGGATGGGCCTTGCGGTCCTTATCTGCCGTCATCTTCTATGTTTCTATGTCACTGTTGATAAGGTTAAGGTAGTTATGCCTGTGATAATGGGAATATCAGGACAGTATAAGGTCTGTACGGAGTGGAGTACAAATATGCACTGTATCATAAGTGTATGTTCAGAGAGCAGGCAAATGCGATAGGCAAGTTTATTTTACATATACAGTAGGTAAAAATAAGAATAGATGCAACTGATAGAAATATAGATAATTACATAGATAGACATACAGATAGACAGACAGACAGACAGACAGACAGACAGACAGAGGGAGAAGTTATAGTCATGACAGACTTTGGAGAGGCAACTGCCCCTAGAGTCACAGTCATGTTCACTAATTTGGGTTGAAAAACTTTTCAAGCAGCACTATTTTGCTGTCAGTAATCGCCTATGGGTTTAAGCATGTATTGGAATGTCTTAAAACAATTATAGTACAGGAAAAACAATGAAGGCAATTGTGCTACAGTTTAGTACTGAAACATACATGTAACATACATGTTGCCACCTTGCTCCAATGAGCACCCACCCCCAAGCAGAGTGCCAGTCTTAAAGAGCATCTGGCACCTTCAGGATAAGCGAAAGAAAACATAATATTTAGACACAGATCAGTTTATATTTCACATTAGTTCTGTATTTTCACCCCATTAGCTTTTACTGAGGCCATTTGCATAAAAAGAGGACCGCTGCTCCTGAAGTGTTCATGTATTCCTGGTGCTTTCTCCCTACCTGAGGTCATAATATTAGTATGAGGATTGTTGTATATAATCTTATTGCATTTTCTCTCCGAAAGAATTTTAACACTCGTTATTAAGCCCCCATAGGCCTACCAGTCTTTTTTTGCTAACAAGAAAAATAATAGGAATCCATTAATTTTAACGTTCTCTTCCTCTGTAAGTCAAGTCTTCTGATGACAAAATATATCAAGTTCTATGAGATATCCCACTATTCTTTTTCCATTATTTTGTTCATAATACCCACTATATTCCAAGTGATGATTTTAAACTGTGTTCTGGTTTTACATTTGGTGTCTCTCACTTAAGATCTCATCAAGTTAAAGTATTTCATTATTCTGTAGTATGTCAAATCTATTATGTTGTGGGAAATTATTTAAAATAGAAGGAGTGGGCTGATTTTTAGACTTTTTTACGTCCTTTGTATCCCTACTCCAAGATTTAGTGGCATCTGCTACATTAACTCATTGTCTCCTAGGAGACACCTGTAGTTGTCAGTAAAATACACTGTTGTGTCCTGAGGACACCTACAGAAGTCAGGTACTGACTTTCTGTGTGCCCGTGCAATGTCTGGAGATGTCACTTATATATTTTAATATATAATATAACAGAATATAATATCGATTTGACTGCATAGCAACGTTGGAAAGGTAATTTTGTGTTGAACAACTTTGCCACTGATCTTTTGTGTATATCATGTATACTTTAGGAGTTATTCACATTTGTTTATGGTATGGTTTGTATGACTTATGTTGCCTATTTTAGTGAAAAATTTTTTTTTTTTGCTGTTTCAACCAGCATAGAAAAAAATGAAATTACATATTGTTATTTGCATACTGCCACTGGAAAGGTAATTTTATGCTGAATAACTTTGCGACTCATACTTTGTGTCTACCACTTATGGTTCTTGAGCTATTAGGATTTGTTTTGTGGTATGCTGACTATAACTTGATTTTGCTTAGAAAGGCCCAGGATTCACTGTTAGCAGTATATGGGAGACAAGTGGTGCAACTTCAGAGAGCTCCTGTGGAGGCAATGAGTAGATGGAGGCTGTTCAGAGGAGGGCAACCAAAATGGTGCAGGGTCTACACTAGAAGACATATGAAGAGAGATTAAAGCAGCTTAATATGTATACCCTTGAGGAAAGGAGGGGGAGGGGGGACATGATATAAATTTGATATAAATTTCAAGTACCTCAAGGGAATTAACAAAGTCCAAGAGAGTAGCACCTTTCAGAAAAAGAGATGTGCAAGAACAAGGGGCACAATTTGAAGATAGAGAGGGGACAGCTCAGAGGTAGTGTTACAAAGTGTTACAAAGTATTACAAAGTATTTTTTCATGGAGAGGGTTGTGGATGCATGGAACAGCCTTCCTGAGGAGGTTGTGGAGTCAAGAACAGTGGGAGAATGCAAGAATGCATGGGACAGACATAAAGCAATTCTAGTGGGGAGGGTAGGAGGAAGCAAGCTGTTGGTTAACTAGAATCTGCAGCTTATCCATTAGGTAGGGAAATGGACAGACTAGGTGGGCTAAGCGGTCCTTATCTGCCATCAAATTCTATGTTTCTATGTTACTGCCCATTGCATCCAGTATGCCAGCCTGGTCAAATACTGCATGTCTTTTGCGAGTGATTTATTTGCAAATGTAATGTTAATTTGCCCAGTGCCACAGGTGCCTTCTTTCCAGTCAACGTCTGAAAAATATGGATTCAAACAATTTAGTTTTAATACATCCTGAAGTATAAAAAAAACTTTACTTACTAGGGAGATATGAGATTTATTTGTCTGTTTTTTAACACCAAAAAATGGAAATTAAAGCAGCATTTGTTAATTTTTTTAACTGTTGTGGGAGTTTTAGCAAGTTCAAGAGCAGAGCATATTGGGAGTTTACTCCAAATATGCCATGGCAATTGCACAATTGGTTTGGGAGCATTAACTGCCAATGAAAGTCTGCTTGGTCTAAGTTGATTTGCCCAGACATTGTACAGTAATTGTTCAGTATTACATCTCACTGTAACATTCATAGAAGAATCTATATCCACTCTCAGTGTCCGAAGGGGGATATGGTCATCCACAATTATTTCAAAATCAGCTTTCACTAGATGCATCATGAGTTCAGTAAACATCTTCTGATTTTTATATTCTGTTTTAAAACTTCACCAGTTTCTATGAACCATTCAGTTTCAGGCTGTACATTACAGAAAGAGTAATGTGCTTCTGGGAGTCCCACATTTCCATTTGTCTTGGTGGTGCAGCTGGTAGCACATCTGGAACAGAATTATGGGTGGCCTGGGTTCAAATCCCAACTAAGGCACTTATTTATTTATCTCTTCTGATTCTTTAGATTTCACATATATGCACACTGTACACTTATAAATATAAATGTAAGTACCTGTGCAGCACCATATTGTGCATTAAAGAAAAAGTAATGTGCTTATGGGAGTCCCAGGTTTCCAGTTGCCATGGTGGTGCAGCCACTAGTGAAGCCAGAATGGAATTCTGGGTGACCTAGGTTCAAATGTTACCAGGGGCACTTATTTCTTTCTCTGTTCTGTTCGTTAAGATTCCAAATATATGCACACCACACCCATGTAAATATACATGTAATTATCTGTACAGTGCCAGGTTCTGCATGAGAGAAAGAGTAATATGCTTTTGTCAGTCCCAGGTTTCCAGGTGCCTTGATTGTGCAGCTCATAGCACATCCAGAACAGAATTCTGGGCAGTCTGGGTTCAAATCCCAGCTAAGGCACGTATTTCTTTTCTCTTCTGATTGGTATCAATGTGTAATATTTTACTACCCATATATATGTTTGTATCAATGTGTGATTATCAGTTTATCAGTATCTGAGTAGCAATGTGTGTTTATCAGCGTAACAATGTGTGAAATTCAATTTGTGATTGCCAGTGTAAATCAATAAGTGAGTATCAATGTGTGATTATTATCTGAGTGAGTGTCAATATGTAATTGTCATTGTATATTTTTGTATTAATGTGTGATTATGGTATGCACCTTTGTATCAGTGTTTGATTATTAGTGTGTGTGTGTAATAATGTGTGATTTTCAGTGTACCTTTGTACTAATGTTGGATTATCAGTGTGTATGTTGTATTAACTTGTGATTCTTCGGTGTGTAGCTCTGTGAGTACCACTGTGTGATTATCAGTGTATAGCTGTGTGAGTATCAATTTGTGGCTATCAGTGTATATATTTGTATCAAAGCAAAACAGGTGCACAAAGAGAGAAATGTACACAAAATATATGGTTGCTAAAGTGCATTTATTGAATCAAGTGCAAACTGATAAAAAAACTGCAATCACTCCCCGGCGCTTAGGGCCCCTTGAGGAAGGATCCGTTTGATCCAAAGTGCTGGGGAGTGATTGCAGTTTTTTATCACTGTTTGCACTTGATCCAATAAATGCACTTTAGAATCCATATTCTCTCTTTGTGCACCTATTTTGCTTTGTTTTCAACTACTGTTTTTGAGGTGCAGCATCTGTGTTCCCAGCCTGCGCCTTGAGTGTGGTTTTGATATTGTTATATATTTGTATCAATGTGTAATTAGCAATATTTATCAATGTGTTACCAGTGTGTAAATATTAATATGTAATTGTCGGTGTGTATCTGTGTGAGTATCAGTGTGTGATTTTCAGTGTGTATCTGTGTATCAATATGTTACTATCTGTGTATATTTTTGTATCAACATGTGAGTAGCAATGTGTAACAATGTATGAGACTGAGTTTGTGATTGTCGGTATGGGTCAGTTTGTATCAGGGTTACCTGTGTGAGAATTAATGTGTAGTTATCAGTGTCCGCATGTATGAGTATCAGTGTGTGATTTTCAGAGAATTGATGTGTAAGTGTCAGTGTGTGATTATCAGTGTGAAACAATACATAAGTATTATTTCATGTCATTTTTTTATACTTGTGTACTTTATTATGTGTGTATCAGTTGGCATCAATATGTGACTATCGGTATATCTTTTATATCAATGTGCAATTATCAGTGTGTATAAATGTGCGAGTATTAATGTGTGATTATGAGTGTGTATTTGTATGACTATCAATGCATGAATATCAGAGTATGATTTTAGCAATGTGTGAGTACTGAAGGGGAACTGTCAGCATTCCCTGGGTAAAAACACGGGACCTATAGGTTCCAGTTAGGCAAAACACACTAGTTGTAATTTTTTAAGTAACTTACAGAGCCACTGTTTGTAGTTTATCTGGTTGATCCTGTGACCCACCACCCAATATTATTGTTTCAGAGTCCCCCATGGCAATCCGTTTGATAACACGACTGACGGTCTAAGCTGCAGGGGACTCCTATGTACCATTACGGTTGTCAAAAAATATTAAAAGATATACAGTGCATGTTTGCACTTCTAACCCTGGTGCTGATCAATTGAGGAAAACGCTTTCCACATCGATCGGTACTGGACTTAGAAGCGCAAACATGCGCTGTATATCTTTTAATATTTTTTTACAACTGTACTGGTACTTAGGAGTCTCTCACAGCTTAGTCCATCAGTTGCATCACCAATGGGCTTGCTGCGGGGGCTCTGGAGCAATAATGCTGGCAGAGGGTCACAGGATCAACCAGACTAACTATTAATAGCAGCTCTATAAGTTATTTAAAAACATTACAACTAGTGCATTTTACCTAATCAGGACCTATAGGTTCTGTATTTTTACCCAGGGAATGCTGACAGTTCCCCTTTAATGTGCAATTATCAGTGTGTATCTGTGTGAGTATCAATGTGTGACTATTAGTGTATATTTGTATATTACTGTGTGATTATCAGCATGCATCAATGTGTGACAAACAGTGAGTATCAGTGTGTGATTATCAGTGTGCATCCGTGTGAGTATCATTGTGTGATTATTAGTATGTGTCTATGTAAGCATCAGTGTGTGACTATCAGTGTGCATCTGTGTGAGTATCATTGTGTGATTGTCCGTGTGCATCTGTGTGAATATCATTGTGTGATTATCAGTGTGCATCTGTGTGAGTATCATTGCGTGATTATCAGTGTGCATCTGTGTGAGTATCATTGTGTGATTATCAGTGTGCATCTGTGTGAGTATCACTGTGTGATTATTAATGTGCATCTGTGTGAGTATCAATGCATGATGATCAGTGCATATTTATTTATTTAGTTTTGGTTAACCAGGTAGGTACACTAAGAAGAAGCTGACTTTTTTTCAGGTATGACCTGGGATATTACAACATAGACAATCATACATTGCGCAATATAACAAAGGGTATTAACAATGTATAGGAAAGAGATAGGCAGAGCCAGTTACCCCCTCAACAGTGATATTTCACCAGTGAGGTCCCCCACAGTGACTACAGCGCCATGCCGCTGTGGGAAGCCCACTGGAACCCGGTGCTGTCTGTCAGGGGGTCCTGCACCCCCCCAATCAGCTCCGATTCGGAGTTGATAACCTTTAAGTGGGGGGGTGTGGGGGGCACAGACCCCCACATGGGGGGTTTGAGGGTGAAGCCCCCCTAAGAAAACAAGGATGGACAATGTGAACCGGCAGCCGGTTGCAGAATGCGGTTGACCTGTCGGTGTCACTGATGGGGTGTTTGACAAAAATTTTGTCGAGCTCCTGTCATGGATCTGGCAGAGCAAGGTAGTCATGAAAAAATAATTATGCATGACAATAAGCAGAAGAGGAACATGTAAGCATATGATGGAACAAAATCATAGTTAATTAGTACAGCTGAAGGACATAGTCACTACCAGAGGTACCTCACCAAAGCCACATTCAGTAATACAGTGAGTACAGTGCATTCTATAGCAACAACAAACAGATAACCCAAAACAGAGTAATCCATAGGGGGTGGTAGGAAGGGTACTTAGGTATAATCTAGCTTGTATTAAAACATTTACATGCAGAACTACTCAGAAAGTTTATGTGATAGGCACTACTATGGAAGCCTCCAGATGTTGCGCAAGCATGTTTCTCAGGAGGAACAGCATTCCACAGCCTAGGGGTGAAGTACTGAAATGCCACTGCCCCAAGGTTAATCCTTAATTTAGGGACAGCAGGCAAAGCAAGATGCGAGCAGCAGAAGGGATAAGAGTTATATTGTAGTTGAAGCAGTTCTGCCAGGTGACGGGGTTGTTGGTTCTTCAGATTGTTAAAAGTGGTAACTCCTGTAGCTAGCTCACATGCGTTGTGTATCAATGTGTTATTATCAGTATGCATCTGTGTGAGTATGAGTGTGTGATTATCAGTGTGTATCTATGTATCAGTGAATCAATTTGTCAATAGCACATTGAGTTTGTCAATGTGAAACAATTATCATCGTGTTGAATGAATGAGTATCAATGGGTTAGGTACGGAATCCTGACATCTGAATTCCTGACAAACATGTGCCCAACACCATAATCCTGACTCTTAAAATGCAGACAAGGACTTAATACTGAAGTGACAAAATCCCGACTTTCAAGCAGCCTGTTACTGTGAAAACAGATGTGGTGGTTCCCTGTTCTGCACCACCCTGCCACAGCACAGAGTGGGTAACACAGCATTGAAGACTGTAAGGCACAGACTGGCAACACAATGGCATCTTAAGAGTCAGGATTATGGTATACCTAACCCAGAGTTCCAGCAAACCACTTCCAAAAGAAACCTAAATCCTACCAATTTTAAAAGATCACACCAAAGCAGAACTAAATTTATATTGTAACCTCTTAGAGTCTGTTCCTCATTTCAATCTCATTGATACACACTGAGCCTTAGATAATGCTCAGTCACACTGTAACATATTACCAGATATTAAATCAAATATGAACTCTTGCCATATGTAAAAAAAGAAAAAAAAAGACAGCAGAAGGAGCACCTGAGCCGCTTAGCTACTAACTTCTGTTTAAATATGTAAAACATTATGCATTTATGTCCATGTAGACTGTATAAACTATAGTATGGCGTTACCATCTAAGGTACCTAAGGTATATAAAATCATGAACCAAATTATCTAAATCACACAATACCGCTGTTCCTGATTGCAGATTAACCCGTCAATAGCTTTCCCCTTCTGCTTTGCGGTTTTGGTCTGCTTCAGCTTTTTTTGGCCCCCAGCTCCTCCAAAAGTTCAAATCTTGATCACAGAGGCCACAGGGAAATCAGGTAAATAAAGTGAACAGTATATACTAATTATTCAAGTAGCTTTTAAATTATGCCCCTAAATATAAAATACAAGCTGCTAACAGCAAGCCGCAAAGGGTTGTTAAAACAAGACCATAAACAGTCAAGCGATGAAGCAGCGAAGTACAATTTTAAATTATAGACAGTACTCACACATCATGCACAGGTCAACAGTTTATTCCTTCATGTCTGTGAGGGGGTACGAGGGGAGCAGAACAGAGGAGCATGTGGTTTGTCGGGAGTTTCTCTGACAGTTATTCATTTGCCAGGATTTCAGCTGTGATGGTATTGTGGTGTCGGGCATGCATATGTCGGGCTTTCGGATGTCGGGATTTCATACAGATCATGTTTCAATGTGTGATTATTTTGGATGCTGGGATTTCATACAGATCCCGTTTCAATGTGTGATTATTTTGGATGTCGGGATTTTGTACAGATCCCGTTTCAATGTGTGATTATCAATTCTGCCTGTATGAGTATCAAGATGTAATTATGGGTGTGTATCAATGTATAATTATCTGTGTGTATCTGTGGATATCAATGTCATTATCAGTGAATGAATGTAAGGGAAGCACCTTTAGCTGCTACTGCTGTATGTAGTTTTGTCCTGCTCAAAAACATGTTTTGGAGGGGATTTCAAAAATTGCACCTGTATAGTTCATGAGATATTGTAAATAAATGGCTATTTTGAAAATTTGGGATCAAAATCTCTAAAAATAGCAAAGTTATGACTAAATGTTTAAGAATTTCAACATTTTCATGACGTTTTTGATTTGTTTGGAGATTTTGACCCCAGATATTTTCCAGTAGTGTTTTTATTACTCCACCTTATGATCAAGGCAGGTGGAATAGTTTTCAATCCCATCCGAAAAGGTCATTTCACAGAGTGACTGTGAAAACACATTTTGGGGGGATTTGAAAAACTTCACCTACCTGGATCAGGAAGTGGGGTAAAAATGCTGTTTAAAACTTGTGACTAACATACTAACAAATTACAAAGTCATAAGTAAAAGTTCAAAATGCATAAAAAGCCATTAAGCACACTTACCTGATTTTCAGTTAGTTTGGGTCAGGTGTAGAAAATGAAGAACCGGGGGAAATGATTGGGAGATGGATGGGCTAAAAGACAATGAATGTTTTTACAGAGTGAGAACCAGAGAAGTGATCAGAAGGTGGGTGGGCTAAATGGCAGTGGCTAGGATTTTGTTTTTCACAGAGTGGGTACCAGAGAAGTTATCAGGACATGGGCAGGCTAAATTGTAGTGGGTAGAATTTGTTTTTATAGAGAGGTTAGCAACGAGGTGATCATGAAGCAGATAGGCTATATAGCAATGGGTGGGATTTGGTTTTTACAGAGCAGGCACCAGAGAGGTGGATGGGCTAAATGCAAGTGTGTGGGATTTGGTTTTTACAGAGGAGGCACCAGGGAAGTAATCAGGAGGTTGTTAGGTTAAATGACACTGAGTGGGATTGTGTTTTGTTTAGAGAGTGGGCTCCAGGGAAGCAATTCGGAGGTGGGCTTTCTAAATGGCAGTAGGTAGGATTTTGTTTTTACAGAGTATGTATGGGGACATGATCAGGAGTGGGCAGATTAAATGGCAGTGGCAGTGGATGGGAATTTGTTTTTACAGAGTGGGCACTGGGGAATTGATCAGGAGGTGGATGGGATTTTTTTTACACAGCGGATACCAGGGAAGTGATCGAGAGCATTTGGCAGGCTATATGGCAGTTGATGGGATTTTTTTTTTACAGAGCGGGTACCAGGGAAGTGATTGAAAACATTTGGCAGGCTATATGGCAGTGGGTGGGATTTTGTTTTTTACAGAGTGGGCATGAGGGAAGAGATCAGGAGGTTGGCAGGCTTTATGACAGTGGGTGGAATTTAAAAAAAAAAGCAGATACCAGGGAAGTGATCAGGAGGAGGGTGGACTATATGGCAGTGCATGTTTTTTTCTTTACAGAGTGGGCACCGAAGAAGCATTCAGGAGGTGAGCAGGATAAATGGCAATTGGTGAGATTTTGTTTTTTTACAAAGTGGGCACCAAGGCAGTGACCAAAAGGTGGGCAGGCTAAATGGCAGTGGGAGGAATTTTTTTCATGGAGTGGGCACCGGGAAAGCGATCAGGAAGTGAGTGGGCAATATGGCAATGGGTGACAGGGCTGCTGAAGAAGCTTCATTGCTGGCAGCTGGTGAGACTCTTCTCACTTATAAAAGGATGCAGTTGTACTGTGATAGGTGCACTTTCATCCTTTCATATGTGAGAAGTTTCCACCCATCATCCAGCAAAGCATCATCATCAGCAGCCTTCTGATGATTGGAGTTTTACAGGCAAGCCTCCTGCATGCTCAGCTTCACTGGCTGCTAAGGTGCCACACCTTCCCAGTACCTATACCGCCTCATGGCACCAGTATGTTTGCTTTGCACATGCACATAAGAAAACATAAAAATGCATAATTTTAAACAAAAAAGTAAAAGAACTACTCTTTAAACAAAAGGCTATGAACTCACTGCAATTACAGTTTAAAGAGCAGCCGACGTCTTTGGGAAAACTTTGGGAAACATAATATTTAGAAAGAATTCAACTTGTATTTCATGTATCTTCTATAGATTTTGCCTCTCCATAATTTATCACTGAAGGAATTCCCACAAAAACAAGATCTTTCTACCACAGAGTTCATGTGTTTCTATAGCTAATTCCCTACTTGAAATTATAATGCTCTGTTGTGACATCACAGTCCATTGCCATGGGAATCACTATGATGTCACAAGTGGAATATTACGATGTCAGGTTGGGAAGAAACAATAGGAGCTGATGAACCTTCAAGGAACAACTATCCTGTTTTCATGCATATGACCTCAGTAATAATTGATGGGGATATGAAATACAGAGCTAATGAGATACATAAGCTACTTTGGGTCCAAGTATTATGTTTTTCAAAAGTTCTTCTCAAGGCATCCATGGCTCTTTAATATGGACTGTACTGTGCTGTACTTGCTCTGCTGAAGTGATGGTCTGTAACATTGTCCTTCTGTAACTTGCTTAACTGCTGCTACAGTGTGTGGCACTGTCCACTTTCTCCTACTTGCATTGTTGAATTGGTGCTCTGAAACACTGTCCTTCTGCATCTTGTTGAATTGTCACTCTGTAACCACTACCTTTTTAACTTCCTGTACCAGGTGCAATATTGTATTATTGCACTGTTTTAAATGCTGTTCTCATGTATCCTTCCTCTAGGGTGCCTCTGGATAGGAGCGATCTGAGCTCACTTAGGAGGTGCATCCTGATAACAAATTTAGAAAGATAGCTAGACAGACAGACAGACAGATATACAGACAGATAGACTGTCAATAGGTAGGAACATAAATAAATAGAAAGGTAGACTGCTGATTAGGGTTGTAACAGTATACCGCAGTTTGAAATCACACGGTATAGACACTGTGACAGTTTTTCCAAACTGCGGTAACCGTTACTCACGGTAAACTGTGGTATGTGCCGATTGACCACATTTCTTGGAGTGTGAAGGGGGGCAGCACATGGGCAGTATGCCCTGGGAAAAGCTTTCTGTGTGTGTTTTCATGATTCAGTTGGTGGAGATAGAGGGAACTCAGCCAATCCCCTTTCACCATCTGAAAGTGGATGTTCTTCAGTGTGATCTGCACGTGCAGAGGGAAAGAGACACAGAAGGGGCAAGAACAGAGGAGCAAGCCTGCGACCAGGAGAGCACTTTGAGTAAAGTGTGGGTACTAAATTTAAGCCCACTGACTACACAGAAGCAATTTTTGTAGTCCGACCGATGGACCACCAAGTTCCCAACCGAGTAGTCGATCCCCCAAATTCCTGATCATCTCCCCGCATCCCGAGTCCCTCCCCAAGTCCCCAGGCCACATGAGAGAGTCAGAGAAATGGAGTGAGAGACCTGGGCCAGCCAGTTCTGAGTTGAGAGAGTTGATGAAGAAAGGATTGTAGGAGCCTGAGGCTACCTTGCTCCTACCCAGGTTAGTTCTTCTTCTTTTATTTACACAAAAGTGGGGTGGTTGGGTTGGTAAAATAGCCACAGGTGGCACAATGGGTGGTGGCAGTGGCACTGACTTGGGAGGAGTTTGGGGGTGGGGAGGGGGTGAAACATTGGGGAATGGAGGCCAAGGGAATAGGGAAATTATAATTTATTTTCATTGCTGTGTCCTGCGCTGAATCCTGTATCTGCATACATACTTCTGAAATCACTACTATCCTTGCTGGGAAGGGAAACCTGGCATGATGTTGAATGAAGTTGGCTTGTTGTGTTAACTTGTGTAACTTGTTGTAAACTTGTAATGTATACCATGCCATCACTGTAGCATGCATACTTCTGAAATCCCTACTATCTTTGCTGGGAAGGGAAACCTAGCATGATGTTGAATGGAGTTGGCTTATTGTGTTAACTTGTGTAACTTGTTGTAAACTTGTAATGTATACCATGTCATCATTGTAAAATAAATGTGAGAGCCCCAGAGGAGGACTTAAATTCACTGAGATTGGGTGGGATGGGGGTGGAATAATACTTGGAGGATGATGATGGTGGAATCAGTCACGGTGGATCCTTGGTGGGAACTGGTAGGGAAGGGAAAACCTGGCCTGAATTAAATGTGTTGGATTATATTAGGGATGGATCTGGATGGGAATGGGAAATTAACAGTTTATTATTGCCTTGATTGAATTTTGAAAACAGGAGTATCTTTGGCACAGCAGCAAGCAGTGCAGCAGGCACACGTATGGCTGAAACTGAATGGATCCAGTCCAGTTGGTGAAAATGGGAATTGGGAAACCTGGCCTGATGTTGAATTAAAAAAAAATGTTTTCCCATTTTTGTGCCACGGCCACTGCCCACTGTCTCTCTGACTGTGCCAGTGCCCATACGAGGAAGAGCTAGAGAGAGAGAGAGAGAGAGACTGAGTCAACTGCCCTGTTGAGACTCAGAGAGTAGCCTAACACCTCCCTGCAGCCTTTGTCAGAGTGACATCCTAGTAGTCTTCTTCTACTAGACCAAACCAGCAGGCAGCAGCCATGTTGTTTTCCCTCTCTGTTGTTGCAGTGTGCGGCAGTTTTGATTTTGGCACTGTGTGACTGCAGTGTATGCCATGCCATATGGCTGCTGCATTCACTCAAAGGGAACCAACTGGCAAAAGTGGGAGTTTGCAGATGGCAGATCAGTGAATGCATTATGCATCATATCAAGGAAGCTTGTAGTAGGCATTGGCAAGCAGCTTGAGGCAAACACAAACCAGCCTGAGCCCAAGAAGATCTTTTGGCAGATTTTTGTGTGGTGTGTGGTGTGTGGTCTGTGGTGGCCACCCTGGGAGGTCATGGGAGGGTGCCAGCTGGTGAGGAGGGATGACCAAGCTTTGTGGAGCAGAGGCATGCAGTGGGCACTGGGCTCTGGGTGTGGGTGGGGCAGTGGGCACACCTCGACACCTGCCTACCTGCATTTGTTTTTACTTTCCTTCAGTAAACTAAGCTGTCTGTGTTGGACATGTTAGTGTGTAAACTGTGTATATTATTGTATATGATGATGTAATGTAAAATAAAGAAACTGAAACAGAAGAATGAGACATACAACAGGGTGAACAGGCATTATTCAGCCTCGTGATATTTATTATGCAACTAGAAATAATGGCATGCAATTGAGCAAGTAAGCAAGCAAGCAATGGCATTTAATTTATTCATAAAAATATTATTGATCTCATTTTATTATTTGAGAGAGAATGGCTAACTGAGATTAGAATAGAAAACAATGCAAGGCATTGGCAATTGGAAGGCATTGGCTGGCACTGGCTACGTGGTGGGTGGTGGCCTGGTAGCCGGTGGGTGGTAGTGGCATGGCATTGGCACCACTGGCACACGGCACTTTATCTAGTAGTTTTTTATTTTTTAAAATGTCACTCAAACAGTCACACTGGCAGGCAGCAAAATGCAAATTGGAGGTGGTGGCTAGCATTACAGGTTAAATAAACTTACAGTGAGCTGAGCTGTGCATCACATTCACAGTTCAGGTCAACTCGAGTGACGAGTCACACAAGTAGTGCCCAGCTCAGCTGCCCACCCACTAGTGTGCCACTGCCAGTGCCAAATGCCATCATGATTGCTTTTCTTGCATTACTGTAGTCCAGACTAGTGACATGTTGTGGCTGGCAGTCTTACTGAGTCTTGGTGGCACAGGCACTGGCAGACTGGCATGGCAGTGCAACTGCCGTTTGTTTTGTTGTTTCTGCCTCTGTGATTTCATTGCCAATTAAGCCAGTCCAAATCTCTCAGATGCCATCCTCCTCCCAGCATGCCAAAAACCAAGCCAGTGGGGGCCTGGGCTAGTGTGGTGGTGATGAGTGTGTGTGACTGTATGTCCCTGCCTGGTCACGGTCAGGTCAAGTCAAACTATCAATTCACCCCAGGGTTGGTGAGTGGCAATGACCACATGGTCTTGGTCACTGTGTGTATCCTTGGTTTTGTATGTGGTCATGAGTCAGATGAGGTCAGGTGGTTATGGTCAGGTCTGGTCTATCGGTGCCACTGCCAGTAGTACCCATTTGATTTGACAGCAGCAGTGAGTCAGTCAATTTGTTAAATAGCTGTCACCTGTCATCTCATCATCTCATCTATTTTGTTTCAATTTCATGATATAACATGAGCTGCTGAAAATTGTAATCTTTCTTATTGTTAGGTTACGTAATATAGGCAACCAGACTTGGTATTGTAATTGTAGGACTGGGAGTCGAAGAAATTGATTTATCTTGAAACATGGCAGATGTGGAATTGGTACGGTCTTTGGAAGAGTTGCAGCAGGAGGAGGAAAGCCAGAATCAGATTAGTAGTCAGAGCCAGAGCTGTGACCTTGACCCGACTCACCAGCAGCATCAGATCCCCCCACTTCTTTCTTCTGTCTCAGACCCAAAAAAGAGTCTGATGGAAAAGTGGATGAAAACTGTGAGCTTTTCCCACCCAGAAAAAGAATAAAATCCACAGTGTGGACCTACTTTGGTTACAAACAAATAGTGATGGTATCGTGCATGAGGATGGGAAGCCTATCTGCCATACGTGCAAAACAAGGGTTGCAGCTCGTGGAGAAACACTTCCAATTTGTTTATCCACCTGTGAGATTATCGCCCACTTCAATACAGAGAAGCTCAGTTATCAGCCCAATTGGTTTCTTGACTTATGTGATTTTGAATTGAACTAACTTCAAAATCGTTATCGCACTCAGAGAGAGAAAACAGAACAGAACAGTAAATGGATGGGGCCGAGCAGCCAGGGCTATGGCCACTGCTCAGCTGCCCAGTGCCCCAAGGTGGCCAACTGCTCACCCATGCCCAACCACTGCCCAGAGGGGAGCCAGGGAGGGGAAGGGAGGGAAGGGGATGTAATTACTAGGTACGGAATCTGACTTAGGGAGAGTCATCGGGGACCAACGGACATGCGCACCTGCATGGTGTGCTTGGGTGGTGTGGAGTGCTGGCTGCACTGCCAACTCTGTTTATTCAGGATCAGGAATTGGGATTTGGATCTCATCGGTTGGTGGAATTGATAGGATATATACCAAGTAGTTCATGGTTGAACTTACTTGGATCATGATGGGAGTAGGAGGGGAAATGGGATCATGGCCTGTGCTGGGTGGGTAGGAGGCGGAGTCTGAGGCTGGGTTTGGGAGTCAGAGAGGGACAACAGGACAGGACTGGGGAGGACAGGAGGAGTCAGGACAGGGTGAATGAATGACAGCAGCAGCACAGTCATTCTTTCTACAGCAGAGTCTGGACTTGGAGGGACCACCAAGGGTGTAGTGGTAGCGGCAGCTGCCCATGCCCACTGGGGTGAGGATTAGGAAATTGGGGAGGACCCCACAGTGTCCCTCACCATTGTCACCTTACTAACACTTCACAGTAGTGCAGCAGTGCTGCAGTGGCACTGCAGTTCATGCCATGCACACTTAGCATGAAATGACAGACAGACTGTGCACGAGTGCAGTAGTATTGTGATGTGCGAGTGGTAGAAGACACTGGTGGCAGTGGTGGGGGATGGGTGTCTTCCTGTTTCCTATTGTGGCCGCGACCCGCGGGCATGGGTTGGGCAGCCACGCCACCTACTACACCCGGGGGTCACTGTAGAAAGAATGACTGTTATGTCCTTCCTTTGCCCTGGCTTGAATCGTCCTCCTGTGTGCGTTGTTGTGCCCTGATTGAGTTCTCCACTGTCCAGTGAAGTCATTGACTCATACTGTGATGTCCCTCCTCTTGCTCCAGAGTTCTCCTGAGAGTCCCAACTCCCAGCTACCCAGTCCCCCAAACTATCCATAATTCATCATTCCATGACGATGCAAGATTTCAAAATTAATCTAATGCAATGTAATGATGATCTTCTAATTCAGCTGCTATTGCTTAGTTATTGCCCACTGCTGCCCTTTCCTTGCCCATTTATGTCCATTGCCCTTGCCCTGGCTGCCTGAATCAACTTGAAGTGCTACTGTTTTGTGAAAGTGAAGTGAAGTCATAAAGAACTGTGATGCATATTCAGTAATAGTTTAGTTAGTAATCAAATTTCTTTCTTGTTTTTTAATTTTAGAGTGGTGGAATGAGTTCTAGTCCTGGATTAGGAGGATGGCCAAGTGGTGGTGGTGGTGGCAGCACTGGCAGTGGTGGGGGTCCTCGTCAAGATGGTACAAAACTAGATGCTAACCAGCCAAGTTTGGTTGCAGTTTTTGAAAGAGGGAAAAAATTTGATGCCAGTGCTAAGCAGGCCCAGGAAATGAATGCTGCAGTGGCTTACTTTTTGGCTAAAGACATGCTTCCATTCTACGTAGTAGAAAAGTCTGGCTTCTGTAAATTGTGACAGAAATTATACCCTAAATATCACCTGCCATCCAGAGCTTATTTCACTGGTAAACAGATGCCAAAGTTATTCAATGAAGTAAAAATGCAAGTTGAAAAATCACTGGTGGGAGCAACTTGGGATGCTGCTACTACTGATATATGGACTAGTCATGGCAGAGCTGGTGAGCCATACATGAGCTTAACAGTACAATACATTACTTCTGATTGGAAAATCAAGGCTCACTGTCTGGAGACCACATTCGTACAACAGGATCACACGTCTGAAAATATAATTGAAATCTTCCAAGGCATGCTTGACGAGTGGAAAATCAGCAAAAACAGACTAGCTGCTGTAACTACAGATAATGGAGCTAACATGAAGAAGGCATTTGGGTAGCTGCTTACTGAGGTTACCTGGCTAAGCTGCTTTGGCCATAACTTAAACTTGGGTATTGGAAGACTCTAAATATCAACAAAGTTGATGCTGCCATCAGAGCTTGCAGATATCTTGTGCAAGGTTTCAGCAGAAGTTGGAAGAAAAAACTCTGAAAGCTAAGCAGGCAGACTTGGGTCTTCCTCAACACTCTAATTCATGATGTCATCACACGGTGGGGCTCCACGTACGACATGGTATCAGATTTCTACAGCAACAACAAGTAGTGTGCGCTGTTCTTGTATCTGACAGAAACACCTGGCACTTAATGCCTAAAAATACAGATTCTTGAAGATGTAAGTCAGGTGCTTGGACCACTGAATGATTTCGCGGACTCTCTTGGTGCTGATAAGCATGTCACAATGTCTGCACTGAAACAAGTACTGCATCATCTTATGAATGACTTGTTGATGCCCTTACCTGAAGACAGCACTCTGAAAAAGCAAATGACGCTTGCTATCAGGACTGATTTGGTTACCCGTTATTCATGTGAATACAAACAAAAAATAATTGACGTCTCTTGTTTCCTGGACCCAAGATTTAAAGCTTTCTTTAGCGATGACAAAAGACTCTATAGTGGGTTTAGTACATGAAGAGGTCATGTTTTGCTACACTGATGATCTCCTCTTGGACTGTGCTTCTGATCATGGCCCCCGGCCCCACAGCCCCTACCCACCCCATCTTCTTACTGTAATGCCTGTGCCAGTCCCACGACCCCCAAATGTACCTGCTGGTCCTGCTGCTACTGCTAATGCCATTGCTGGCACTAGCATCAACGTCAGTGGTGACATTGTCACTGAGGATCAGTCATCATTTTGTTCTGTAAGTGAAGCTAATGATGAGGAGCACCTGGAGCAGCAGCAGTTTACTGAAGAAGATCCTGGTTTGTCTCACGATCATCACTCTCGTGATTCAGACTCAGAAATGAGAACACCACCTATTCCATGAATAGCATGACTACTGGCACCACCACCACCAACATCAACAGAACAGGGAACAGGAAGGAAGAGGTCGAGGACAAGTTCAGGTTCATCATCATCATCTAGCTCTTCTGCATATGCCACAGGAGGCACAGTATCCACCAAATCCATATCCAGTCAGCAGCAAAATCCAAGTCTTAGTCTACCTCCTTCTTCTACAGCAACGGCTACATAACAAGTGGTGGTAAAACCAAAAGGATTAACTGACCTACCAAGGCAGATTACAGACAAATGGTTGTCAGCGGAAGGGTGTAATGACAAGGACATCACACTGTACATCAAAGTCAAAAAGGAAATCTCTTGCTACTTAGCATTGCCGTGTCTGCACATAGATGGCGAACCAGTACAGTGGTGGAGTGAACATGCCACAGAACTGCCATTGTTGTTGAACTTAACAAGAAAATACCTATGCATTCCTGCACCAAGTATACCATCTGAGAGACATTTTGAGCTCCAGTGGTCAAATTCTCACAGCATTTCTTTCAAGACTATCCCCAGATAAAGTTAACATGCTTGTCTTCCTCCACATGAACTTACCCTGATTACTCTGACTGATGACCAGTCCAGACTTGCAGACTAGTTCACTCCTACCACACGACCACACTAAACATGACATCATGTGGAATTTTGAATGAATGAATAAATCTTATATCTGACATGATTTGGTAGGGCAGGCCAGGACACATAGGCATTGCCATTGCAACAGTTGCACCCCAGCGCTATCTAGTAGTACCTTTCTTGTTTGAATTAAGTTGGAGGGGTGGGGGAACTGAATCACAGTACTGGTCTGGAATAGTGGTGGATGATGTTTGAATCTGATGCAATTTAAGTTGCAATTTGGTCATGGTCGGCAGTCCAGTCACTGAGTCACTCATTTCTCTCAACTCTTGCTTTCATTCCTCTGTGTCATGTCTGTCATGTCATGTGTGGGACTCGGTGTGACTGTTATTCACAGAGTACACTGCAGACTGAGCGGCACTGCTGGGAGTGGGAAGGCAGGGTATATCAGTACTGTAGGCCTGAGCGAGTGCCACACTTGGCCTGACCCAGCCATATCATCAATGAAATCAAGGTTCAATTATTCAGTTTTCAGTTCACTCACGTATATCTTCTCATCTCACCCATTGCATGAGGGTACAATTTTCAAAATGCAAATAATGCATCATGTTCCTTGATAAGGTTTACTTTATATTCGATATCTATATTGTTTCAGCCTAGGCATGGCAGCAGGGCAGTGGCAGTGGTGGCCAGGTTGGCCAGCAAATGCAATGGATGGCATTTTGTACTATACTTACTTACTACTGGGCAGTGGGGGGGCAGGAGCACTGGGTCTGGGGGTGGGTATAGCTGACAGTGTGCTTGGGGGCAGTGGGCACTGGGGAAAGTGGGCTGGGCAGGACAGGTAGACTGGAAGAGCACTGCATTTGTACTTCACAACTTAAGTGTTTGCAAATCTGCAAGACCTACAGGTGCAGCAGCGCAGGCTGCAGCACAGTCTAGTGTTTCTGCTGCTGCTGTAGCAGCAGTGTACTACTACGCTACTGCTACTGATGAAGCTCATGTTTGGTGGTGCTCGAGTGAGTCGCACAGCAAGCAGAGACACAGTGAAGCAATCATTGCGGCTATGATTTGAAAGTGCAGCAATATAATGCAAATATGGGGTGGAGGTGGGTCATGGGTGGGTCTGGGTCATCATGCCATTCATGGTCACCGACAACGGCATCCCATTCCCAGTTCTTCCTACAGCTGGCCCCAGCCAATTGGGCCAAAGTGCTGGCAGCCGGGCTATCCCATTCCAGAATTCAATATGTGCCCAGCACTGCCCCCACAGTACTGTCCAGCCTCACACTGTCCAACTCCAATGAGTCGATACATGACTGGTGATGAATGATCATCAACATATCCTTTACCTATTTGCCTAATGTGTAGTTACTTGATGACCGTTGTTGCTTGTTTTTGTTTTAACCATTTCTCTCTCTCAGGCTCAGCCAGCTTAGTACAGCAGCAGCACAGTAGCAGTCAGGGTTATTTAGCAGTAGCATGCAGGTGCCAGGCAGGCAAAGCTACTGCATCAGTGAGCTTAGCAGACGGCCGGCGCAGGCAGTCTTCCTTGTTTGTTCAAGTTTTGTGAATAATGTGACATCTCTGCTCTCTACTGCACTGCACTGCTATACAGATTTTTATAGCAAGGTAAGGTTTAGGTGCCCTCACCTGTTCAATTCATGAGTGGACAGTAGACTGATGATGTTGGTTGAACTTGAGAGAGCTTGACTTCTTCAACTAAACAAAAGTTAGTCTTTTGACTTCTTCCTTCATTTTTTGAATTTTCAATCTCCAGTTTCAGTAAGTTTTTCTAAACATCATCATCATCACGTAATTTGTGTATGACACACACACACAGTGCCACACAAGGCACACAGAGGCCAAGTGAATATTAAGCTACCATCAGGCAGTGACATATTATAGCTGCTTCCTTAATGGTAAATGGCGAGGACAGGCCGTGTGCAACTGCACACAAAACTGTCAGTGAGCTAGTGCCAGTATGACTGCATCACTCAGTGAATGCAGTAGTGCACATTGCACAGTCACGGACTGCACTTGCCTTATCACTGCTCAGTGCAGTGCAGCACACACTGAATGCAGCAGCCTTGCACAAAAAGCCACACTTTTAAATGTGCACATCGTTATTGTCCTCTCCTCTGCTGTTCTTTTGGAACAGAAACAGAAAATGATGCAGTACTGGTTTCAGAGCGAGTGACATGATGACATCCCTAGTCCCTCCAGAGAAGTTGAACAACAACTAAACAGTAAACATTTGTTTGTTGTTGACTGCACTTGAGCAGTGGGCATGGAATGGGGGAGAGGGAGGGATCAGCAGCAGCACCCCGGCCCAGCATCAAAAATCTGTTATGTTATTATGTTAAGTTGTTGACACTGCTAGTAACACTGTATAATAACACAATGTCTCTCTGTCTCACATCATATTGTAATGATCATCATCATGTATGTTACATTTTCTTATCTATGGGGTATTGGGTAACAAAGTGTCTGTGGTTGAGGATGGGTTGGCCACCACTGACTGTCATCATCATCACCGACGTGTGCAGACTCAGACTGCAGACTCGGAGTCATCATCACTGTCGGTCACCTCACTGGCAGCAGGGTCAGTGAGTGAGAGATGAGCATGAGATGGCAGTGATCATTTCATTGACATTACTGTTACTTGTTGTGCTGCTGGTGCTCTGTTTCAAGTGGTCATGCATGTTCATGTTCAGTCAGAATCATTGTAAAAATAGAGAGTAAGTAGATAGTCCTGTCAGTCTGTCAGAGGCACAAAACTGTAAAGGTTAGTCAGACAGAGAATGGGATATACACCGAGAACTTTTTTCAGGTACATGTTTTATTGTTTAATAATACCACAAAAATTTGATTTGCCATGATGCCAAATGCCAATGCCATTTGCAAAACACAGTGTTTTTCAGTTTCAGTGATTGATAAGAATTGGCAGGCACTACTCTGTTCCTTCAGTTTTCATTCCCAGTTGTTCCCAAAGCCCCTTCCTCTATCCAATTTTGCAACAGTTACTGCTGCACAGTACAATTGCAGTGTAGTGATTAGAGTAAGTCATTTTTGACACCTGCCCTTCAACACACACCATATGGACGGAGTGCACTCTCCGCTTAGTAATCCAAATTCTCTCCGACTCCGGCATCTGCTGCTGTTCCTTTCTGAATTCTGACTCTGAATCTGAGAGTCCTCTCTCCCTGTCCTTCTGATGTGATTTGTGATGAGTGACTACTTTGTACTCAGCATTGGCAGTGGCAATTCAGCTGCACTTGCACATGCCACACTTAGTGAAGTTGCTGCCTCTTCTTGTCTCATCTGTCTGCTTAGCTTGTCTGCTTGATGCACCCCCCCAAGTCCATCCAGTAGTCCAGTTATAACTGGGGACCACTTCCAGTCTCTGCTCGCCTGATGGCTGACACCTCCATTACAGTGGTCCCTGCGATGGAGTGAGTCCGACTCCTGACTCCTGAGGAGTCCTCCTCTCTGACTGACTCTTGTCATCTGTGTCACAAAACTTTGGTTGGCTCTGGCTGGCTCATTTGAGCTCTTGGCTGACTGTGGCTGGGGGCTGCCTAAAACAAAACCAATAAGAGAAATTACTTTATTGCATTTTGCATTCATAATTAGCCATATTAACAATAGCATAGCTGTTAGCTTAACAATCACAGTCACGTCCTATTTGACTCAGTCAGCACCAGTTGCAGCAGCCACCAAACATGGCATTGAGGATATATAGGCTAATTCCTTTAATGCCACCCTGATGACCCAGGACTCCAGTCCTTCTGACTCACTCTTATCATGTCATCAATCATAGCTCATGAGTCATGACTTCAGTCTTGATTTATTTGACTCATGAGTTCTTAGTCCAAGGCAGCGTCCGACAAGATGACTCAAGTCACTTGGGGGCTAGCTAAAACAAAACCCATGGGAAATAAAATATTAATCTATAAATTCCTAATTACTTATTATAGCTAAGCTAGTAGTAGTAGTACTTTAAAAAACAAACAAAAAAAACAGCCAGTGAGTGTCTGCCACTGCCATGATGACATGGGCCTGGCATTGAGGATATATAAGCTGATTCCTTTATTGTGAAATTGGACTCATGTCGAATCACAGTCAAATGACACAGTTCGACTTGAGTCACCACAATACGGCATGATTCACTCACTCAACCCAAGCAAGTCAAGCAAGCAACTTTATTAACTCACATTCACATTGGCTCACTGCCTCACTTACTGCCTCAGCTGGAGGCTACTGTAGTGTAGCTATTTACTTAGCTAAATATTTATTACCCCCCAAAAAAAAAGAAAAGAAAAAAAAGCAGACAGCCACCGTGGCATTTGGGATACATAGAATGATTCCTTTAAATGCCACCATGGCGACGGTGTCAGGCCAGCTCTGGCAGTTGGCTCAGCTCAGCTGATTGCCTCTGGTGGCTGTTGGCTTGCCCTGGAGAACTCAGACTCGGAGTAGTCTCTTGGACTTGGACACAGTGAGTGGCGAGTCACTTGTCTGCATTACAGACAGGAGTTGTGCCAGACTCAGAGAGTATGGTTGTAGTGGTAGGGTAGGGTTAGGGACGGGGTACTTTTGTACAAATGAAAAAGTAAATATGAATCTCTCCCCAGATTTATTTGCACTAGTAGTACAACTTACTATTACTTTTACTACTAGTCTAACTTCACTTGAGGGGACTGGGTTTGGTAGAGAGCCCAAGGCTGTAGGTGTGGACAGAGGGGGACAGAGGTACACTCAGCCTAGAGCCTAGCCTACCATAGCCAGACAGACAGTGAGCCTTGATTTCCCAACAGTGAGTCTTGATTTTCCAATCAGAAATGTTCTAATTCTATTAGTACTAGTAGTAGTACTGCTGTTGCTGTGCCTGCTTCTAAGGCTAGTAGTAGCAGTACAGCAGAACAGCACACTTTCGGTGAAGTGCAACTCTGTCCCACTCCCACACTCCTGCATCAGTGCATCTGCTCTGCAACTCTAGTCTACTCAGTCTGCAGTGCACCACCACCAGGAGTGGATGGAGTGAGTGTGTGGAGGAGTAGTCTGTGGACAACTGTACATGAACATTCCTTTCATCATCTCTCATCTATCTAGACTGTAAGCTAAGAAGGACAATTTAACATTACATTAACACAAATGTACATCAAATGACCGACTTATTACTACTCATACTCAGTCACACAGTGTTCTTGTGCTGCTATTTTTGTATGGTATGGTTCTGGTAGGGTACTTTTGGTATTGGTTAACTTGGTACTAGGTAATAGGTTTAGGTACCGTGTGATGTGGTACTGCATTTTGTGTTGTAAGCTAAGACAAGAGTACACTAAACAAACACTTTTCTATAATGGTATGTCTATGTCATCAATCATCATGTCATGTCACTTGTCTACTGCAATGAAATGACAAAAAAAATAAAAATACTTATAGTGCTCGAAGCTCCATGCTCATCATCAGGTCAGGAGGAATGTGACTTCCAGTCAATAAAATATATATTTCTCTTGCACATACTTGACTCATTATCTTTCTTTTCTCTCATTTAATTCATAATGTGTTGTTTACTAGTATTATAACTGCTTTTACATGTAAATTTGGTTAAAATTGCATTATTTTTGAATATTTTAGGTTTTCCCATTGGAATACATTATACCGCAGTATCACAATATCCACGGTACAACACACCGCGGTTATCATACCGTCAAAATTTCATACCATGACAACCCTACTGCTGATAACTAGCTAGATAGATACAGTAGATAGGTAGATAGACAGACTGTCAATAGGTAGATAGATACACAGACAGCTAGATAGTCTGTTGATAGTTAGATAGACAGATAGATAAGATAGATGATAGATAGATAGATAGATAGATAGACTGTCAATAGGTAGATCAACAGACAGACTGTCAATAGATAGATACTGTAGATACATAGCCAGATAAATAGACTGATGATAGACATATAAATAGATAGATAGTTAGATAGAGAGATAGATAGACAGATAGATAGATAGATAGATAGATAGATAGATAGATAGATAGATGGCAAAGGCAAGGCAAATTTTATTTGTATGGCACTCATTCCTGGAGGCTCTGGGCACCTAACAAATAAAATACAAGTGATTAAACAAAAAAATAAATAATAAATAAAATTAAAATCACAATTTATAATATATATGTCAGCAATAACTCATACGGACGGGTGGGAGCAGATAGATAGACAGATACTGTCTGTAGATAGACAGAAAGATAGATAGACATACAAGATAGAGAGATAGATAGGCAGACAGAAAGACAAACAGATTGACAGACTGTCAATAGCTAGATAGATAGATAGATAGATAGATAGATAGATACATAGATAGATATAAATAACACAAAAAAAATGCCTGACATGGTGTAGGAAAGGGTAGGATTTGTTACATTTTGTTTTAAAAGGTGGAGGTGGGTTGGTGCTCTTTAATATAATTAAAAAATAAACACATTTTAGCTAAATATTAGCTTTAAGGAACTCCAGGGGTTCTGTTACGTAAGTTGATAGTCAATTAGCTGTGACTTATCTGCTAATTAGCACTCAGCTGAAATATCATCTTTAGCACTCACAGTTGAACATTCAGGAAGCTACACACTAAACTAGGCTCAACATTTTGAATGACGATGAGCCCTGAATGACTGTATTTAAATTCTTCTCAGCAAGCTGAGGTTGAGAACAGTCATTTCAGACCTGGAGGTCTTTTCTCTATGTTGACCCTGAGTTGAGTGTCTTTTGGGCACAGCAAAATAATCTAAATATTTAACAGCACATAATTATATTTTATGGGTTATATTTATTTTAAACTACAGTACAAGTTCAGATAAGGAAAGCAAATGTATTTACCACAAATCATGCATCAGCTATTGTTTTATTATACATAAATCTGACCCTGAAACATGAAGACTTAGAGTGACACAACAACTGGTAAGTTAAAGCAGCAGTGCATGACAGCATCGGAAATCCTGGCCTTTACTTTTTTATTCTATTTTAGATTGCCCCTTATTTCCTGACTTGCATGATACCCTTCTTTCTTCATTTGGACTCTGCTTTAGTACTTTTTTTCCCACATTTGAAATAATAAAAGGAGCACTCCTTTTAATATGGCTCGAACCTGGCTTTCATCAGTGTTCTCAGCTGTTTTGTACACCTGTTGTGCCATGAGGTCAGGGAACAGTGTCTGCTGCATGCTAGTTCAATATAGTCACAAGAAAAGGGATTTTAAACAGTGGGTGTTCAAAAACGACAGAGAATACTGATGACAACCTGGTCTGAATGATATTAAAAGTAACACTCCTTTTATTTTATTTATTTTTATTTATTTAGTGATTCGGAATAGACCTTTGAGCGTAAGCTCTTTTACAAAGGTCCCACGTCATAGATTGGAAAACAAAGTGCAATAGGAGAAAGCAAAGGTATATTACAATGAATGACACAGCTTGGATTCAGAACTTACAGAATAACTCAAAACATAGGTACAAGTTAAATAACAAGAAAAACACTTTATTATTTCAAGTGTAGAAAAAAGTGGTAAAGCAGACTAAAAACGAGGAGAAAATGGTATCATATAAGTTAGGAGATAAGTGTCCATATAAAATAAAATAAAAAAAGTATAAGTCAAAATGTTCACTGCTATCATGCACTGCTGCTCTAATGTGTTTTTGTCATATAAAAAACATTCCACTAAGACATCCTGAGCCTCCAATAGACTCTGCAATGTAGTACAAGCACACTCATTTTGTAAAACAAGGTTTGTAAACTAATAAAATAATATTTTGAACATGTCTGTTTTTCTGTCTGACTCCCCTACTGTCCAAGTTGCCATGATGCCAAACAAAAGTGTACCCTGACCTCATGAGTGGGGGCGAGAGTGAGAGTGAGTGGGGAATTGTATGTGTGTGGTCTAAACACCAGAAGCAGCTGTCATTTTCAGTATTGTAATTCTCTAACCTGCTACATCTTTTTGACTGGGCAGATCTCCTCTCCTGTGCTGGCTGTCACATATTTTGTATAGGTCTGCTCCCCAGTCCTGTTAGTTAGCAAATATAAATAATATATTAATATATAATAATAGATATAAACAAATCAGTGTTGTCACTCCATGCAGCTTCCAGCCATCTTATCCCCGTGCTGTATGACTCTGTTGTGTTATCACTTTTGACCATGCTATATAGTACTAGTGTGTGGTTCTGCTCCTGGTGCCATTAAGTGGCAGATATCAAAAACAGAAATACATCAGTGCTGTCCCTTACAGACATCTCGTCCCCACCCTATGCAGTACCTGTGAGCACTTACTGTGTTCGCTTTGGAATAAATAGTATGGTCATTTATTTAGGGTCTGATAGAACTGGCCAATTACAATACTTGGACCAACTGAAGACGTGCTGTACTGTCAGACTGTGGTGTATCAGTGACTGACAAATATTATTAATGGAGTGTGCATGTTTTCTGGTATGCTTAGTGTGCAGGTTTATGTCCTAAACCATGTGTATAGTACTTTACTGGCTACTAGTCCAATTTACTTTCAATGTAAAAAAATTCTGTACTGACAATAAATAATTGGGGGCTCTGCTAATTATCATACTAGCCTAGTGACCTCCCCTGTGTGCATGTGACCTCCTGTAAAGTATTGCAGTGCAATATCACAGGTCTCTATGGGACCCTGAGATCCTGTGTTTTGGTATTAAAATAAGCTATGTTGTAGTACAGTGTTATGCTACTTTAATGGTGTCCCCAGCTGGCTTCTTTCCCCAAATAGTGTACACCTGTCATTCTAATGGGTGCAATCTCCTTTCAGTGCACTTGAACTACACAATAACGAATTGTTGTGTTGTCTTAATCAGTCACTATGTGTGTTGTTCAAGAGCCCCCTAGTGGCCTGATTGCCTCATGATTCTAAGGTAAATAAAAAAGTAAGATGGCATCTGGTAACAAGCCTCTCATTTAAGTTTTTCCATGCATAAGAGATAAAACTGTCTTAAAAAAATGCCAGCACACAACAAAACTGGTGATGAGGATGGGGAACCTCCACAGCCACCACTGCTCCTAAGCTAAGAAGTAAGAGCTATCTTTATTGTTTGTTTGGGACTGTTTTCTGTGAATGGAGAAAGTGAAAGCACGCTGCCGGCAGGCTCTCCATTTTGTGAGGAGAAATTTGGCGGGGGGGGGGGAGAGCATAGCAACCTTGTGTGTAAGCGAACTTTCAGAAAAAAAAGACTGAGTTAAAGATTGCGTTATCAGTGGAAATATTAAGTAATTTAATTCAAAGTGCAAAATGGCTACTATAACAGGAACTATGGGATCTTTTAAAGAAAATGCAGAGTAGTGGAGCTTGTATACTGAGTGTTTTGAGTATTTTGTGGTTGCAAACAACATTGCAGAGGATAAGAAGGTAGCCACTTTTTTGAGTGTGGTGGGAGGAAAAACTTTCAATTTACTTCGCAGTTTGGTGCAGCCTGATAAACCTGGCCCAAAATCCTGTGCAGAAATAGTGAGAGTACAACAAGCACACTTCTCTCCAAAGCCATTAGTAATTGCAGAGAAGTTTCGTTTTCATAAATGGAATCAAGAAGGAGAAACAGTCTCCCAATTTGTGGCAATTTTAAAGAGGCTGGCCGAGCATTGTAACTTTAGTGAAGTGCTCAGTGATACTCTGTGAGACAGGCTGGTGTGTGGGCTATGCAGTGAGGCAATACAAAAATGCTTGCTGATGGAGGTTAATCTCATGTTATAAAAGGCTGTAGAAATTGCAGTTTCTATGGAACTGGCTGCAAAGGAAGCTCAAGAGTTAAGTGCATCTACAAAAGTACATAAAGTGAATGCAGAGAGAACAAATAAGGTGGCAGGTGGCCAAAATTGCTACCATTGTAGAAAGACTGGCCGTTCTGAATTTGAGTGTTGGTGTAAAGACCTGATGTGCTGGCATTGTAAAAAAAGAGCGCACTCTGCGTGTGCTTATAAAAATGAAAAAGAGGTAGCACCCACAAAAGACAAATCAGATCAAAAGAAAACAACAGTCTAGTGTAAAAAGAAACACAAATTTGCATTCTGTGCAATGGGGCAGGACACAGAGAGTGAGAAACAGTCCAAAGGAGAGGCATCAATATGCATTCTGACTATGGCGGACACCTCACAGGGTTACTGGGTGACCCCGTTGCTGGAAGGGAAGTCACTGTGGATGAATGTGGACACCAGAGATGCTGCATCACTGGTGTCTGACACCATATACAGAAAGAAACTGCAGCATCAGATGAGACGTTAAACCGAGGTCCTATCTGCCTGGATTGGTGAGAATTCAGGTCGATGTTAAAGATCCCATGGCACTTGTCGAAAAGAGTAGGGGAATTTCCCCGGTGTCCTGGCCAAATTTCCCTCATTCACTAAAAATACCACCAACAGCTTAATCTGGTTCAATGTCAGTTGGTATTCATTTGTATCCCCCTTCCCCAGGTTGTGCCTGAAAATAGGCAGGATTTGTCTAGTGCACTTACCCGGTCAACAAAAACTAAATAAAAAAAAATAAATCTACCTCTGCGGCTAGCGAAGGTCGTTCTAAAGACCTACACAGGAGAACCTGTATGGATGATGGGTGCCACTGATGTCTGTGTAGACCTCCATGGACAGTCTACTAAATTGCCACTGTGTGTGGTAAAGGGAGACTACCCAGCTTTACTGAGTTGGTCATGGCTGGAGAAAATCTGATTGACTTGGCCTGAGAAATGATGACCAAAGGAGAGATGGATCTGGCTGTCATATTGAAGAAACACGCTTCTGTTTTTGAAGTGGAGTTGAGAAGTATGAAAGACATTACCATCAAGCTAACCATTAAGCCTGACAGCAACCCAAACTGTTTCAAGGCCAGAACAGTGCTGTACACCCTCAAGCCGAAAGTAGAAGCTGATCTGGAGCATCTGGTGAAGGTGGGAGTCCTAGTGCCAGTCACACATAGTGAGTGGGCCATGCCTATTGTTCCAGTCCTGAAAAAAGGTGTCTCAGTAAGGATTTGTGGGGATTTCAAGGTTACCATCAACCCGGTATTGTGTGCAGAGCAATATTCGCTTCCCCACATCGACGATCTCTTTGCTCTTCGTGCTGGTAGACAAAAGTTCAGCAAGACAGACTTGAACCAGGCTTATCTATAGATACATGTTCATGAGAAGTCGTAGGAACTGCTAACTACTGTGACACTTAAAGGACTTTTCCAATACCATCATTTGCCTTTTAGAATAATGTCAGCTCTAGCCTTGTTTCAGTGAGCATGGACCAGATTTTGAGTGGACTTCCAGGAGTACAATGCTACATGGATGATATTCTGGCAATGAGCAAAAATGAGGAAGAACACCTTATAAACCTTGATACCTCTTTACAGAGACTGGAGGAGTATGGTCTTCAAATTCGAAAAGACAAGCATGCATTTTTTCAACCCTCTGTCGAATATCTTGAACATGTGATCAATTCTACAGGCCTCCATATGGCTCTTTCCAAAGTCAAGGCCAGCCATTGTGGAAGCTTCTACCCTTCAGAATTTAAGCCAGTTGCATTCTTTCCTGGGGTTGCTTAATTAACATGAACGATTTATTCCCCACCTGGCAACAATTTTGAAACCCTTGCATGCACTAAAAGGAGGAGCTAGATGACATAATAGCAGGGGTGTGTGAAAGAGACACAGTTTAAACTAAGACTTGTGCCTGTTCTTTGTGACATTTCTTTTTGGACTCTTAAGAAATAAGATCTCTGATGTAACTTAAGCACTGTAAAGAGGCAATACATTACATAGAAAAAGTCTAATTGTATTGTGGTAGGAGTTTATGTTTTGTACTTTAACCTTGTTCTTTTAAGTAATTGTATGCTTTTTGATATAGTGTTCTGTGTTTACATTTTACATATTTTTATCTATTTTAGTAAAAATATTATTTTGAAAGACTGCCTGGGTGTGTCTTCGAAGTTCTTTTTGCATGTGATATTAGAGGGTTAAGACTGACAAAAACTGTTCAGAAGCTTGATGGTGTTACTAAACTGGGAAAAAGTAAGAATATACCTAAGGTATTTTATAGAGTTTTAAGGGTTCATTTTGGACACCTGGTTAGGTGCCCTTAGGCGAAAGATATCTGGCATCTCCCCAAAGAGCAGATTATCTGAGCCTGTACATTTGGGTATGCTAGCATAAGGTTCACAGTTTGAATCCCCCCAGGACTTGAGACCAAAGGTGATTTGGACCCACAAGCAGACAGGAGGGTTACCCTGTCTGTTACCTGTTCACAATACTGCGCTCGGAGGTTGGCACTGTGGGAGTAGAGGGCCTGACCTGCTGAGCTCATTTGTGACAAATTTGGTTGGCAACACAAGCTTTAACTGTTCAGTGTGTCAGCTTAATACTGTACAGCTCACTTGCAAAACAAGGCAGTGATTTATCCGTAAAAAAGGAAATAGAACTATATCATTCTGCTTACAGTCAAGTTCCTACCTGTTTTATTTTTTTTTATAAAGTGCAAGTTAGAGTAGCCGTAGTTAGGGAACAAAATGGCTTCCAACTACAGTGGGCACACTGTAGACTACTTGAGGCAGTTGTGCCAGGACAGAGGAGTACTGTATGAGAGGAGAGCCACCAAGCAGAACCTCATGGATGCCCTGATGGCAGCAGATGCCCAGAGCTTTGAGTCACTGACTGTGACTGTAAGGGACCAAACCTTGAGTGTGGAGGGGCCAGTGCAGTGTCCAGATCCAGTGAGGATGACAACAGGGCCAGTGCAAGTGAAGGGCCACAGCAGCAGGAGAAGGTCACCAGCATTCTGGAGCCAGAAGCAATCAGGCTGCAGATTAAGTTGCGCAGAATGGAGCTGGAGTTTCAGAGAGAGGAGAAGCGAGAACAGCGAGCCGCAGAGGAGAAGAGGGAGTGAGAACAGTGAGTCACAGAGGAGAAGAGGGAGTGAGAACAGCGGGCTGCAGAGGAGAAGAGGGAGCAAGAACAGTGAGAGACAGACCGTGAACAGTGAGAGGCGAACGCTGAGAAGTGTAAACGCCAGAGGTGACATGAACTGGAAAAGCTACGACTCCAACCACCAGCACCAGAGCAGGTAAGTGGCTTGGGTTTAACTGGAACTACAGGACTGGGTTACAAATTGAGTTCCAAATTGATAGCTGAATTTAAAGAGGGGGAGGATATGGATGCCTTTTTAAATTCCTTTGAAAACGTTTGTATTCAGGCTAAAATTCAGGCTAAAATTCCTAGAGGGTCCTGGAGCTTCCAGCTATCCCCGCTACTTACTGGGAAAGCTCAGGATGCATTGGGTCAAATGGACAATGAGGACAGTAATGATTATAGAAAACTTAAAGCTGCACTTTTAAAAAACTTTGATTTAGCTGCTGAAGCATACAGAGCTAAATTCCTTAAGCTCAGGAGAAGCCCTGACATGAGCTACGAGGAGCTAGACATGAAACAATGTCAGTTTTCAAAACATTGGTGGGACAGAATTGAAGCAAACTCTGTAGATAAAATTGAAAATGCTATTTTGTTAGAACAGTTTTTTGGAGCATGCCCAACAGAGCTGAAAACCTGGCTGGAGGACCGAGATCCCAAAACAGTGCAAGTGGCTGCTGAACTCTCGGACCACTATGCCAAGAGCAGACCTGCTCTGAAAGCGACTGGGGTGGGTGTGGCAGTGCAGAAAGGGAAAAGTGCACTTTCAGGGCAGCTAAAACCCTCCACCGAAACCAATTAGCCCCAGGTTTCAGAGAAAAGATTTCTCTGAGAAAAGACCCGAATGTTGGGTCTGTGAAGAAACTGGGCATATTGCCAGACAGCATCCCAAAAGGACAAGCAATATGCAGAATGGGGCTAGGAAAGAAGTGGGTTGTTTGCGTGTCCCTGGAAGCATGCCTGTGAACATGAGGGAACACATGCACCCAGTCACGGTGAATGGTATACAGACACAAGGGTTAAGGGACACAGGGGCATCCCTGAATTGTGTAAAGGGGGATCTGGTAAAGCCTGGTCAGCTTATACCCAATGAATTTGTAACTGTACAAGACTTTACTGGTGAGGAGAAAACATTGCCCCTCACTAGTGTTCTCCTAGACTGGGGTGAAACAGGGGGAACTGTGCAACAGGAGGCTGTAGCCAAAACCTTAGCAGTGGACGTCATCCTCGGCAACAATCTCAAACAGGGGATGGTGTATGCAGTTACCCGTTGCTGAGCAGCAAGGGAAAATTGTAGTTCCCTGGACCCGACAGAAGCCATGGTGGAAACCATTGGGAGGCTGGTTCCCCAGCCTGTGTCTCCTGATAGGGAGATTAATGAAATGGGGGTAGAAATTTCCCCAGTAGCAGTTAACCACACAGCTATGGAGGGTTACTCCTAAGAAGGAGGGGTGACCCATTGTCAGAGGGTTAGGGATGACAGTGATCCTGAGTGCCCTGACGCTAGTGCTAGGGACCCTAGTTAAGAGGCTGAAGGGAACCTGTCCCATGCCTTGGGAATGTGTAAGGAGTTTGCAGCTGCTCAGAAAAGTGACCCTAGTCTAGAGAAGCTGAGGGCTTGGGCAGACTCTGATGGAGCACAGGGAGGTGACGGTAAACATAAAGTTTATTGGGAAAATGGACTGATGTATACTCAGGCTGTGCAGACAGAGGGAGGGGTGATAGAAAGACAGCTTGTTGTTCCCCAAGAGTACCATGAGCAGTTGCTCAAGATTGCACATGATAGTCCCTTGTCTGGTCATCTGGGAATTGCTTGCACTACACAGCGGTCGGCCCAGAATTTCTATTGGCCCAACTTCACCCTGCACACAACAGTCACTGCCAGTTCTATCCACCCTAGTTACAGCATCATTTCTCGATCATCATTACCATGGTTAACTATTGTGTTTGGGTGGCTGTAGCAACCAATGAGGTCTAAATCTCTAGCTGGAGTCCGAAAGTGGATGAACTTTGTGCTTCTGGATAGAGAATGGGACTGGAAAGCTACCATTTCTCCCATATATACTGTGATGGGAAAGGGGACCAGAACCATGTGTCCTTTTGATTAAGTTATTATTTTCTAAATAGGCATCTGCTTCAGGTACAAGATGGCTACCAGATCACATGATCAAGTTGTATATGACAGCTTATGTAGAGAACTGATGGTTCTCATGAGAAACTTAACAGGAAAGCCAGGGAGGAGGCAATAAAGCAATAAACCCAGTGGGGGCATCCTTCCTGGAGATATTCCCATGTTGAACAAAAGGAACCAGGTGGACATCATTATGGTAGCAAGGAGGTGCTGAAGGGGGGGGCACATACACACACACACACACACTCTCAAAGAGGGATGGACAACCTGGGCCTGTCACTCAGAGTGAGTAGGACCTTCCCCACTTGGAGCAAAGCAATATATTGAGGGGCTTAAAACAAGCTCGCTCTCTTGGACGGAAACACCTAAAGGCCAGGGCCTCTGACATTACAAAGACTAGCTGAGGTAAGATAGCACAGTGAGGAGAAAGTGCTTATTTAGCTAGGGCAGGTGAAGGATTTGTAGGGGAGGATAGCTTAGACTTATGCTGCACAATACCCATCTGTTTAATGTGATTTTATTTTCTGCTTCTTAGTAAATGTGCAACCCTTTTGTTTCCTGTAAATACATCCTGTTGTAAATACTTGTATTATTCTAGTAACCAGTCTATTTTTATAGAATCAGTGACTGCTTGTGTGTTATTTAGAGGGGTAATTCTATTTCTGCTGGATTCTGTTTGTAGTTCGTCTCTAAGACAGCACTCTACCCACAGTTATTGTGTTGACCTTCCTGACCTTGAGCAAAGGAGAAGGTCAGAACCAGGCTTCCTGGGCCCTGTTGTTAAAACACCCAGATGGTGGCAGTGAACTGGAAGTCCCCAGTGAGAGATTTGTGTCACACATACTCAGCTCACTTTATGGAAGATAATTTTGAAAACTTAATGCAGTATGAATTCAAATGTTGCTACCTCAGCAGTATGGACACATCCTTATGTACCTACTTCTTTCCCTTTCTCTGTGAATGATCACTTTCACCCTAACTGCTCTACCCTATTTCCTGCCTCCTTCCCCGATCCTTCTTTCACCTCACCCCTCTCACCCTCCACCTTCATTCCACTGTTTATCTTCACTTACCTGAACTTTTGTTCACCCAAATCTACCTGTACCTATTTGACAAAGCACCTTGGGCTGCCTCCTTTTATTAGGTTATTTTTGATTTCCTATCAATTCATGGTTTTAATTTTAGTTGCAATGTTACTGTCATATTGTCATTTTAAATACTTTCTTGTCAAAAATTTATGTAATACCATCCGTTGTATGTCTGTCACCCTTCCCACTGATGTGGAACCTTTGTAAAAGATATTGTAATCTGAGAATGAATAAATAAAATAAATAAATAAAGATATTTGAAATTAAAACAAAATGCCATCCTGACTATAAGACCTGAAACTGATAAAATACATTAATCACTGAAAAACAATAAGAGGTCCTCTGACAATACTGAAGAACCAGTGTCATGCAAGCTCAAGAGCCATGCAGCTGGCAAAATTAATGATGGCACAGGTAATTTTAGGGGTGGTTGCCATGATTGTATTAATTAGTGCAGGAATGGTTTATACGTGCAGATTACAGTTGATCAAACTCAGTTCGACGGACTTGGATACATTATGATATGTCTTTTTTTTTTTAGTTACTTTCTTTCTTTCTTTCCTCCTCCCGACTGGCCTCCTTCCACTGCTCCCCCCCCCAGCCATGTCACCCCGGCGTCTACTGGACTCACCTCTGGCTTCCATGAGGTTCTGGCTGACTGGGTCCGATGCCTGCAAGGGGTCAGCATCATCTCACCAGTCGGGATTTTTTTTTTGTATTTTTACTTCACGGCCCTGAGCATGGCGTGGTGGCATGCAATGATGCCAGTGGCCGAGCCGCACACGCTTCCATGCGTGGCACACCAGGTGTCTGCCCCGCATCTGCCCCTACATTTGTTTTGTGGGTCCATTGCACCAGCCCCTAGCCACCGCCAGGAGCCAGTCAAGCAGCAGACTCCATCCCCAACCCTCCGGGAGAGGAGAGCAGTCCACCAGATGCTCAATCTTCTTCCTTCCTGGCTGACCCCTGGCGGCCCACTCGCACCATGAACACAGGTTGCCGTCATGGCAGGAGGTAAGGCACGGATGCCTCAGCCCTCCACACCACTGGGCGGCTTAGATATTTCAGTTTCGTGGCAGTCTGGCAGGTGATGACAGGGAAAGTGGGCAGCTGTAGGAGAGGGCAATGGCAGCAATCAACTCAGTGGCCACCCCTGCGCAAATTGTTCCCCAACCTTTAGTGCGTGCAACTCTCTCCCATCCCTGGGACTCCACTCCAGCGCAGTGAAGTACAAACTAAGAAACACACCTCCTCCTTATTTATCTTATCATGGTTCAAAAACCCCAAGAAAGAGAGAGAAGACAGACAGATCCTGACTGCACACACCCAACACCACCAGGGCTGGATTAAGACTGAAAAGGCCCCTAGGCATTCTCAAGCTGAAGGCCCCCCCAAACATGGAAGTCAAGTGATGGGCATTGGTGGAGGTCTCCAGACCCATGTAAGTAAAGCAGTGATACTTCATGGAATTAGTATATATTAAAATATACTACTGCTGAGCTACTTGTGTGACTGAGCACTGAGCGCTATCTGATTGAGTGATACCATTGTCAGCTTGTGTCTTCAGACATCTCATGGTTTTAGCTAGCGGTGTTACCCCAGCCAACAATCATGCAGTACCTTCCCGAAGGGGAGGGGCAGTTTGGTGGGGGTGCAGTCCCCCATCCATGAAAACATAGAATTAATTATATTACATTTATAATGAGGCACCCCCTTATACCTCCCTTGACCTCCAGGAAGGTATTGCATAATTGTTGACTGGGGTGAGCTCACTAGCTAAAACCATGAGCTGGCTGAAGGCACGAGCTGACAGTGGTAACAGCTGACATGGCAAAATGGCATAGAGCATTGCATAGTTACCAAAAGAGTGTAAGTAGATCCAGAGACCTCCACTAACGCCGAATGATGTATCCTGCTGTGACATTGGAAATTCAGTAAAAATAAATTTTAAAAAGAGCAGCAATTGCCTAGCAACCTATGAAAAGTTTCATGAATCAAAGTCTGCATACTCAGTCCTCAGTGAGTAATTTTATTCCCCCGAAGGCCCCTATGTCCAGCCTTCCTGGCCTCATCACCAGCCCCAACACCCCTTATTGCAAAGAGGCTTGACAGTTTTACCAGCAGCCTGAACCCTGTCAGACACTGCCTTCCATTTTTATTTGTTTTAGAGCCGAGGGGAGAGTCCAGAATAGATGGTGTTGGTGATCTTCTTCTATTTGTCAATCTGCAATGCTGCTGACTGCTGCTGCAGCTACGCCAGTCTATGTTTCCCACTGAAGCTGAACCAAAGGGAACTAACGCTGGTGCTCGCCTGTAATGGCAGCCAGCAGGTGCTGAAGATTCAAGGTGTTTCCTTCTGTCATGCCACTCCATGTGATGACAAGATGCTCAGGTGGAGAGGCAAACTCAAATCATGCTGATGCACGCTCAGTGCTTTAAGTGAGCATACTCAGTCCTCCTGACCCTCCTGGTTTGCCATCATTACGCTTGCCACCACCATCACATGTCCCTGGCATGAGGACATCTTCGGCTCGAGAGTCTCAGTAATCAGAGCTCTGAGCTCCCTTCGGCAATTTACACTGGCCGGCAACCACAATGCCCAAATTTGTAGTAATTACTAAGGCAGGAGCTACATTTTTTTTAGAAAAGACAAGGCACCTGGCAGATGGGGACCAATAAAATTGTGAATCCTGGGGAGGAGGAAGGGAGGGAGGGTAAAAGGGCCCCTCGGTGCCCCCCAAAGCTCAGGGCTCCAGGGCAATTTCCCCATTTGCCCGTCTGTTAATCCGGCCCTCAACACCCCAATCCTGCAGTCAGCTGGATTATATTAATAAACTTAAGTAATAGCACACTGTCATTGTGGCGGTCTGCCATGTTTCTGTCTCTCACCCATCATTCCCATAACTCCCCTTCCCCGGTTTTATTGACCATTGGTGGCCAGGCTGGCCTAAAGAAAGCCCTGGTGTTAGCTACCATAAGATGTTTTATCACAACATCTACTAAAGTTTATTGATTTAATGCAATTGGATTTTGATGTTGGGGACATGTGGTCTGGGGTCCATCTGTCACCTGTCTCATTCTTGAGGTCGATGGGCTTGGATAATATTAATGATGAGGACATGTGTTTCATGGGTTGTATTTCCAGTTAGTACTTTTTATTGAAGTTTCCAAGCAATATATGCATCATCCACAAACAAAACTCCAAAAGCATCAAAAGCAGAGAAGAGTACTTCAATACGTTATATATCCATACACTTTAATATGTACTTATATGTAATAAAAGGCATCCCAGGATATATAGCAGGAAGAGGTGGGGGGGGGGACCCTCTCCATTCTCAGCCCAATAAAGATGCAAACTTTCACAAACACTGGTTGACCATGTAATGTTGTTAAAAGTAATAAATGAACTGTTTGACTGTGTAAATTACACAATTGTAATGGCTGGCTAGACTGATATTCTGGAGGGGACTACATAATAATAATAATAATAATAAATTTTATTTCTAAAGTGCCTTTCAAGTTTTCAAGTCGCTGTACAAACATGTATAGAAGTCAAGCATTATAATTCAATATAAAAAACAGATAAAACTTCAGTCTCATCAACAACATAACACAGTCAATAATCCAAGAAGGCAATTTGATAAAAATGAGTTTTTAAACCCCTCTTAAATTCCTCCATGGAGGTGCACTGCTGCAACTGACGGAGTAGAGAATTCCAAAGAGTGGGAGCAGCATAAGAAAAAGCTCTGCAACCAGATGAATTTAGACTCACTCTTGGAATCTCTAGCAACCCCTCATCGGCCGAGCGGAGCAATCGGCCAGGGCAGTAAAGAGCCAAAAGATCTTTCAGATAGGCTGGACCCTGATCATGTAGGGCTTTGAAAGTCAGTAAACAGACTTTAAAGGTGATCCGCCACCGAATGGGAAACCAGTGCAGATCGCGAAGCACCGGGGTAATGTGGCAAGACCTGCTTGTCCCAGTCAAAACTCGGGCTGTCGCGTTCTGCACTAGCTGAAGGTGACAGATTTCCATCCCAGAAAGCCCAAAATACAGGGAGTTGCAGTAGTCCAAACGTGAGGACATGAAGGCGTGGACCAACGTTGGTAACGTATCAGATGGAACAAGGTGCTTCACTCTAGCGATATTCCTAAGATAGTAAAAGGAAGTCTTGACAACTGCTGACACCTGTGACTGTAGTGTCAGCCTGTCATCCAAGATAACCCCTAGGTTACGCACCTGTTCAGAGGTCGGAAGTGACACACCCCCAAGAAAAATTCCTGAGGGTGAACCAACAGGCGGACCCTCTATCTGACAGCCCGGATCCACTACCAAAACCTCTGTCTTTTCTGAGTTCAACTTCAGTCAACTAGAATCCATCCAATCCTGGATTTCTTTCAGACAGTTGTTAAATACTGAGAGAGCTCCATCCTGGTCAGGAGCGAAAGACAGGTATAGCTGGGTATCATCTGCATAGCAGTGGAACCTCAGCTTATACCATCTTATAATGTCTCCGAGGGGCAGCATATACACCGCAAATAACATGGGAGATAGCACAGAACCCTGAGGCAACCCACACAACAAAGAAGTTGGGCCAGAGGAAAAAAGCCCCGACACAACTCTTTGTGATCTCCCAGTGAGGAATGAGGTGAACCATCAGAGGACGATTCCCGATATCCTGCAAATCTGCCTCAGGCATACTAACAACACCATGTGATCCACGGTGTCAAAAGCTGATGAGAGATCAAGAAGAACTAGAATGCAGCATCACTTCTGGTCTCTCGCCCTCAGGAGATCATTACAATCTTAACCAGCACAGTCTCGTGCTATGTCTTTTATGAAAACCGATGAAGGATTCGTGGATGTCTGAATGGTTAAATGGTTCTCCAATTGGACCGCCACTACTTTCTCAATCACCTTCCCAATAAAGGGTAGGTTTGAGATGGGTCTGTAGTTTGTGAAACAGTCTGGGTCCAAGGTAGCTTTCTTCAAGAGAGGTGTCACCACCGCCTCTTTCAGGGAGCTAGGAAACTCACCCGACTCCAGGGAGCACCAGACTATTTGCACAAGGATTGGACTGATGATTTCACAATAACCCAATATTAGGGAAGTCGGTCCAGGATCCAAACTACAGCTCGTAGGGCGCACACCATGGATAATCCTCATGACATCCATGAAATCAGGTCTGCTGAAGGAACACCAAGAAAACTGAGGCACTGTGAACTCATGTTGTTCAACAGCATCCCCCTTAGAGGTCGCTGGATGTAGATCCACCCTGATGTCGGCCACCTTATTAGCGAAGAAACGAGCGAGCTCCTCACACTCTAATTGCAAAAAAGCTTTCCGAACTTGTAGACAAGCTGGGTTGCACAGCCTTTCCACAGTTCGAAAAAGCTGAGCCGGATGATTCCTAGCAGCTGCAATCTCATGGACAGGAATTCTGCCTCCTTATGGGGAGATTGCAGATTGATAGACAGAATAATGGTCTATCAATTTAAGGCGGTCGGCATCAAGGGCGGATCTGCGCCAGCAGCATTCTAATCTTCGCCCCTGTCTCCGCATCTCCCTCAACATCCCATCAAACCAGGGCACCTTGGGATGAAGGGAAAGGGGGCGTACACGAACAGGAGCAATAGTATCCACAGCCAACACAACAGCCCTGTTATAGGCCGTCACCAAGGTCTCTGGACTACTGCTCGCCCATGCGGGGGGACGAGAGGTCAAGAACCGCCACAAGGCCTTGGGGAGTAATATCCTGTAAAGGGCAGTATCTAACCATCTCTACAGGGGTAGACCTTCTCGGGGGGGTGCTAACATTGAATCTCATGGTGTAGTGGTCTGACCAAACGACTGGTTCCACCCCCAAATCGGTAATATCAATCCCTAGGAGAAAGACTAAGTCCAAGGAGTGTCCAGATTTGTACATCACTGGGAGTACAAAAGAGGACGTACCAAAAGGACCTTTCACATGGCTCACCCTATCCCAGTCCTAGGCTTCAAGTAGTCAAGAAAGGGAGCCCAACATGCAGTATATATTGCAAGTCTATTGGCTGCAGCATGAGTCATGCGGTCCAGCGAGGCCCAAAGCGTGAGAGCATGTTGAAGTTCTAGGAGGGAGGGGATTTCGGTTGAACGCCACCAGCTCAGGATAAGGCGCTTAGCTGAGATACTAAGTAAAGCTAGCCAGCGGGACTGATGGGTTTTGAGACAAGAGCCTACAGGGGGTAGGCCCAAGATCCAGACCAGGGGGTCCAGCTGGGTCACTACACCTAGAGTTTGCGTGGCCAGTTGATTCACTGCCTGCCAGAAGGGGGCCAGTAATGAGAACTGCCAAATAATATGATATAGATCTCCAGTTTGGGCCTGGCACCTCCAGCAGAGCTTATTGTCCAAAGGTTTAGCTTGGTACAGAATGGCAGGCGTTCGGTACCAGTGATGTAAAAGTTTGTTCTGAATGAGTCTGCTGCATACATCTAGGCAGCTCAAGTGTGCCAATTTCCAGCAAAGGGCCCATTGAGCATCGTCTAGTCTCACCTGTAATGCTTTCTCCCACTTCTGCTTAGAGTCCGCAGATTGTGAGGGAATTCTTTCTCGGATGTCTGCATAGATTTTGCTGGCCTGACCCCTGCCAATCGTGAGCCAAGTGGATAGCCTTTGAGGAGAGGTCACGTTGGGGGCAGATATAGTTTTAAAAAATTCCGTCAGGGAGCTACACAGCTGCAGATATCTCCAAAAATCAGATTTGCCAAGACCTTTAGTTCTAACAAGCTCTGTAAAGGGTTGAATCTATCGCCCTGTTTCATCCAAAACATCAGTTAGGACCCTAATGCCCAGACGCTCCCACTGAGGCCAATGTATGGGGTTATTGTCTATCAAGATATGCTTGTTATGGAAGATAGGGGTGTAGAGCAGGGGGGTGGGGTTTGCGTTAATCCTCTTGTGTGTCTTGTTCCAAATTTGGACTGCTGGTGCAATGGTAGGATGGTCCCGCATTTGCTTGAGAAGGGGTTATATAGTAGGAGAGGAGGGTTATGTACCTGAGCAGTGGCCTTCTCCATGTGAAGCCATTGTGAACAGACAGGAGACAGGGTAGAGAACCACTTTAGAATTGTGTCATGGAGTAGGCCCAGGTATAACCCTCTAGCCATGGCGAGTCCTAGCCTCCATACTTCCAGTGAGAGCGAAGCTTACCCCTGCTGTATCGGGGCCTTTTGTTGTCCCAAATAAAATTCCCCACCACCCTATCAATGGCATGAAGCCACTTAATGGGGGGGCCAGAGGGATATGCGATAGAGGATAAAGAAGTTTAGGAGCTGAAATCATTTTGAGGGCTGCGATCTTGCCAGAGAAGGTGAGGTGGAGCAGCTTCCATCTCTCTAGTTCAATCTTGAGTTCGGCCAGTAAAGGGTTTACATTGAGGTCCCAAATTTTAGAGAAGTCTGCAGAAATATGAATACCCAGATAGATTATGGAATCCGGGGTCCATTTGATCCCTACATGAGAGACCCTCTCCTGAGTACAGCTGGCATTGAGAGGGAGCAATTTGGTTTCAGCATTATTCACCTTCAGGCCAGATATTAAAATGAAGTTTGCCAGAAGAGAGAGGAGTGCTGGGAGGAAAACCAAGACATCTTTCATCAGGACCAAAAGATCGTTCACATACATAAGTGTGACATATGCATGCGCCCCAATAGAGATCCCATGAATGTCAGAGTGTTGTCGGATAGCCACTGCCAATGGCTCGGCTTCCAAAATAAACAGAAGGGGGGAAAGGGGGCAGCCTTGTCGGGTACCTCTACCTAGCTGGAAGGGAGTGGATATAGTTGAATTAGTCTTAACCCTGGCCATGGGCTGTTGATATAATGCCCTCACCCAATTCCAGAAGAGAGCTCCAAAGCCAAAGCACTGCAATACTTTCTCCAAATATTCCCATTCAAGGGAGTCAAAGGCTTTTTCCAAGTCCACTGCAACTGCAGCTGCAGGGGTAGAGAGTGTCTTGGCATGATGAATAATATTAATCAAGGATCTGATATGGTCATGGCTAGGGCACCCTGGGACAAAGCCCACCTGTCAGGGGTGAATAAGAGGGATGAGTAGACTGAGCCCATTGGCAGAATTTTGGCAAAGATTTTACTATCTGAGTTAAATAGCGATATTGGATGGTAACTGGAGGGGAGTGTGGGATCTTTGTCCTTTTTTTGGAAAAACATAATAATCACTTCTTGGAAAGTGGGGGGAAAGATGCCTGTGGTCAGTGCTTCATTATATACCATGGAGAGAAGGGGAGAGATTTGAGGAGTGAGAATCTGCCACAGTTCCATAGGAAAACCAGTCCCTCTGGGAGTCTTACCAGGACTGAGGGCTTTAAGTGCAGCTACAAATTCCTCAGGCAAAATGGGCAGGTCCAGGGGTGCTGCCTGAGATGGAGAAAGGACAGGGAGCTGGAGTGGCGCAAGAAAGGACTCTATTGTATGAATAGCCTGAGTTTTGGTAGAGGAGTATAGTTCTGCATAAAATTGCTTCATGATGCCATTTATGAGATTAGAGTCTGTTTTGGTCATGCCGGTCTGGTCCCTTAACCCAGCAATATGGCGCTCGGCCTGCTGTTTACGTAGCCAGTAGGCCAAAAGCTTACCGGCTTTTTTGCCACCTTCCCAGTACTGATGACGAAGTCGCAGTAAAGCTATTTCTGCTTTACGGACCAGCAGATCATTAACCTCCAAGCGTATCATGAGCATTTCTTTATGCACGGGAGAGTCTGGTGTCAAGTGGGGATCCTGCTGGGCCCTATCTTTGAGATTCTTGAGCTTTGTTTCTAAGGAAGTCAGAAGGTGCTCCCATTTCTTCTGGTGCCTGGAGGCATATCCCATTATTGCCCCATGGAGGGTGGCTTTAAAAGCCTCCCAGGTGATGCCTGGAGGGGTGTCCTGAGGAGAGTTTTCTGCCATAAAGAAAACAGCCTCAGAAGTTACCCATTGTACACAGTCAGGGTCTTTAAGGAGAAGAGGGTCTAGTTTCCAGGCGACTGATTTAGCCGGGAAGGGGCCCCATAGGGTATGTGAGTGTACAGGGGCATGGTCCAAAATGACCTTAGGGAGAACCTCAGAGTCAACTGCATTTTGGCAGATATCTGCAGACACCAACCAGAAATCCATCCGACTGTGTGACCCATGCACAGATGAGGTAAATGAGTAATCTCTAGCCCTCGGGTGGAAGGTTCTCCAAATATCCGTTAGGCCAGTCTCTGCCATTAGTTGTTGCAAAGCTAAGCAGCCCCTAGGGTGTTGAAAAGAGGTGGGGTTGCCACAGTCCATTTGGGGCATTCGGGTCAGATTGAAGCCTCCCCCTAAAATGATGGGCGTAGAAGTAGATGCTAGAGAGCTCAGTTCCCGGGCTAAGGATTGGAAGAAGGAGGGGTCATCTTTGTTTGGGGCATAAAAACAACCTAAAAGCAAAGGGCCTTCTGGGGTGGATATCAGTGCCAGTACCCACCACCCTTGTTGGTCCGTTTGGATCGAGGTAGGTGACCAGGGAAGTGATTTATGGAGGAGAATAGCCACCCCTCTTTTTTTGGAGGATGAAGAGGAGGAGAAGGCCTGCCCTACCCAATCTCTAGCCAACAGATTGTGGTCCTGCTTTGTGAGTTTGGTCTCTTGCAGGAAGGCCAATGTGGCCGTCAGCCTCTTTAAATATGACAACACCTGTTTACATTTTACTGGGGTGTTTAGACCCCTTACGTTCCAGGTGTATGCGTGGAGATCAGCTATGATCAAATAATGGAGGGACAGCACACAAATGCCTAATAGAAATATTATGATCAGAGGCTGACGGGAGGGTTGACCTTACTGTTGAGAGAGTCCCAGAGACACCCAGCCATTCAGAGTGAGCCAGCCATGAAACACTAGTTGCATCCCTACTGCCATAAAATATCCGGTCACCACAAATAACAGCTAAACATACCGGGCAAATGGCCCGACCCAAAACCAAACTATTTACAACGATAAAACTATATAGAGACTGTGACGTAGACAGCCAGTTCTGAGTGCTGGATAATATTTTTTTATATAAAATGTATTATGACTGTCTCTGCTGAAAATCAAAAACTCCAGGAATGACCTCTCTCATCCCCCCCCCCCAACAGATTTTAGCTGATAGATGCAGGCCAAGAGAACTGCTGACAGTATGTATCACACACACAGTTTTTTAGAGACAATGTGTTACTGGAAGACTTTTATTAAGGATCCTGTTTCTCTGAGCTAATTACAGAGTTGTCAAGTTAATTTTGTTAAGAGAGAAATCATAAACTATGTTTATGACATTAAAATAAGGGAAGCTAGAATGTTACATAGAGGTGTAAGGTTGTAAATGACCCTATGAAGCCTGTGTGCAGAGGGCACAGCATGAGATCAAAAATGTGTCATTGAAACTGGAGTTATGCTAAGGTTGCAGAATTAATACTTTAAAATTACATCCTGTGGTTGTATAAAAATATATTTTTGTTAGATATTTGACCAGAGGAGGGGCTGGATGACTTCATCAAAAAGGGGTTGGCCAATACTGCTTGAAAAGATTATTCTCTTTCACTATAGAGATGCATTTGTATCTGACACTGACTAAGGAAACATCTGAGCACTGAAAACAGGTATTTAGAAAGCTAGACAGAATCTAAATATAGTTGTAGGAACTGCACTGTTTTAAACCTTGTTTTTTTTAAAGATATGTATGTCTAGTGTTATAAGAGTTCTATATTGTATGTTTGACATATTATTATATATTTTAGTAAAAACTCTAATTTTAGAGCAAACCTGGTCTGTCTTTGAGTTGCTTTCTTTTGCTAAGAAATATTTATGATTCAGCAGACATATAGCTTGTATGGTGGTACCAAATTGGAAACAGAAGCATTTTAAAATCTGAGGTCTTTATAAAGTTTTAAAGGGTTCATCTCTGAATACCTGGTTAGGGGTTCATCTCTGAATACCTGGTTAGGTGCTCGTAGGCAAAGATATATGACCCCCTGAAGACAGATATATCTGAGCCTGTGCATTGGATATGCTAGCAAGAGGTTAACAGTTTGAATCCCTTCAGAACTGAGACCAAAGGTTGATCTGAACTCACAAAAACAGACAAGAGGGTCACCTTGTCTGTTGCACTGTTCACAAGACTGCGCTCAGAAGTTGGCACTTTGGGAGTAGAGGGCCTGACCTGCTGAGTGAATCTGTGACAGATTGGTTGGCAGCTGTGGCATTAATTTTGGTATCACAAGCTTTATTGTTCTGTCAGCTGAGATCGTAAGCTCTCTTGCAAAGAAAGAAAAAGACAGAGTTTTATTTTAAAAAGAAAACAGAACTATATATCACTTGGTGTACAGTCAAGTTCCTATTTTTTTTTTTTCTAAAGTGCAAAGTCAGAGTAGCAGTAGTTAGGAAAGATGGCGTCCAACTACAGCAGGCACACTGTAGAACAGTTAAAACAGTTGTGCGAGGACAGAGGAGTCCTGTCCGAGGTGACAGCCAAAAAGCAGAACCTCATAGAGGCCCTGACGGTAGCAGACCCCCAGAGCAGGGAGTCACAGACCATGACTGAAATGGACCAGACCTTGAGTGTGGCAGAACTAGTGGACAGTGAGGGGTCCCGAGCCAATAAGGAGGACAGCAGGGCCACTGTCAGTGAAGGGCCACAGGAGCAGGGACGAGACACCAGTATCCTGAATCTGGAAGTTCTCAGGTTGCAACTTGAGTTGCGCAGAATGGAGCTGAAGTCCCAGGAGAGGAGAGAGCGAGAGAAGCGAGAGGCAGACCATGAGGCAGAGCAAGAACGCAGAGATGCAGAGTGACAACAGAGGTAGGCAGACTGTGAGGAGCACGAGCACCAGCAAGATGCAGAGGAGAAGAGAGAACAAGAACACTGAGACACAGACCGTGAGGAGCAGGAGTGCCAGAGGCAACATGAGCTGGAGAAGATGCTACTCCAACCAGCAGCACCAGAGCAGGTAAGTGGCTTGGGTTTAATTGGGACTGCAGGACTGGGTTACAAATTGAACTCTAAATTAATAGCTGAGTTTAAGGACGTGGAGGATATAGACGCCTTTTTAAATTCTTTTGAAAAAGTTTGTATTCAGGCTAAAATTTCTAGAGAGTCCTGGAGCGTCCAGCTATCCCTGCTACTTACCGGAAAAGCTCGGGATGCATCGGGTCACATAGACAATAAAGACAGTGATGATTACAGCAAGTTAAAAGCTACACTACTAAAAAAGTTTGAATTAACTGCTGAATCATACAGAGCTAAATTCCATAAGCTCAGGAGAAACCCTGATATGAGCTATGAGGAGCTAGCCAAGAAACAACATCAGTTTTTAAAACGTTGGTGGGAAGGAACTGAGGCAAACACTGTTGATAAAATTGAAAATATGATTTTATTAGAACAGTTTTATTGGGCATGCCCAGCAGAGTTAAAAACCTGGCTAGAGGACCGAGATCCAAAAACAGTGCAAGAGGCTGTTGACTCTCGGACCGCTATGCCAAGAGCAGACCTGCTCTGAGAACGAATGAGGTGGGCGTGGCAGCGCAGAAAGGGAAAAGCGTGCCTTCAGGGCAGCCAAAACCCTCACTGCCTCCACTGAAACCAGTTAGCCCCAGGTTTCAAAGAAAAGATTTCTCTGAAGTATGAAATGCTTGTTGGTTATGTAAAGAAACTGGGCACATTGCCAGACAGTGTCCAAGAAGGCAAGCAATAATACGCAAAGTGGTACCAGAAAAGAAGTGGGTTGTTTGTGTGTTCCTGAGAGCATGCCAGTGAACATGAGAGAACACATGCACCCAGTCATGGTAAATGGCGTACAGACACAGGGGTTAAGGGACACAGGGGCATCCCTGACATTGGTGAAAGGGGATCTAGTACAGCCTGGTCAGCTTATCCCAAACAAATATGTGACTGTACAGGACTTTGCGAGTGAAGCGAAAACATTGCCACTGGCCAGTGTTCTCCTGGACTGGGGTGAAACAGGGGGAACTGTGCAACAGGTGGCTGTAGCTAAAATGTTAGCAGTAGATGTGATCCTGGGTAACAATCTCCAGCAGGGGATGGTATGGGCTGTTACCCATAGACAAGCAGCAAGGAAAAATAGTAGTTCCCTGAACCCCACAGAAACCAGTGTGTAAACCATGAAGAGGCTGGTTCCCCAGCTTCTGTCTCCAGATGGGGAGACTGATAAAAAGGGGGTAGAAATTTCCGTGGTAGTGAGTGGCTACACAGCTACAGAAGGTTACTCTGAAGAGGGAGGGGTGACCAATTGGCAGAGGGTTAGGATTGACAGTGAACCTGAGGGCCCTGACGCTAGTGCTAGGGACCCTAGTTCAGCAACTGAGGGGGACTTGTCCCATGCCTTGGGACTGTGTGAGGGGTTTGCAGCTGCTCAGAGGAGTGACCCTAGTTTAGAGAAGCTGCAGACTTGGACAGACTCTGAGGGCACACAGGGAGGTGATGGCAGACATAAGGTTTATTGGGAAAATGGACTTATGTATACACAGGCAGTACAGATGGAGGGAGGGATGCTAGGCAGGCAGCTTGTCGTTCCCCAGGGGTATCGTGAGCAGTTGCTCAAAATTGCACATGATATTCCCTTGTCTGGTCATCTGGGAATCATACGAACTACACAGCAGTTGGCCCAGAATTTCTACTGGCCTAACTTCACCCAGCAGGTGGAGGAGTATTGCAGGTCTTGTCACTGGTGCCAAGAAATAGGGAAGGCGGGCAAGAAAACCCAAGCCACCCTGATCCCCTTGCCCATAGTGGAGGAGCCATTCCAGAGGGTGGGAATGGATATTGTGGGGCCTTTAAATACCCCCAGCTCCTCAGGGAAGAGATTCATCTTAACTGTGGTGGATTATGCTACCCGGTACCCAGAGGCAGTCGTCCTATCCTCACTGAGGACAGACAAAGTGGCAGATGCCTTACTTGGGATTTTCTCCTGTGTTGGGTTTCTGCAGGAGTTAATAACTGATCAAGGGGGTTCCTTCATGTCGGACCTGATGAAGTGTTTATGGGCGTAGTGTGGGGTGGTGCAGAGATGCACTACACCGTATCACCCACAAGCCAATGGGCTTGTGGAATGTCTCAATGGTACTCTAAAGTCAATGCTCCGGGCGTTTGCTGAACAGCAGGGAGGGGCTGGGAAAAATACCTTCCCCACCTGTTGTTTGCATACAGGGAGGTGCCCCAAGAGTCGACAGGATTTTCCCCCTTTGAACTCTTATATGGATGCCAGGTATGTGGGCACTTAGACTTAATCTGGGAGGACTGGGAAGGCAAGCACACCACCCAGAGAACTCCCATTGTGGATTATGTCCTTAGGTTTAGGGAAAGGCTGAAGGAGCTTAAGGGACAGCCCAGAGCAACCTGGCAGCTGCCCAACAGAGACAAAAGGTGTGGTACGACCGCAGAGCCAGAGCTCACTCGTACATGGTGGGTCAGGAAGTCATGGTCCTTATTCTGGTCCAGAAAGACAAGCTGCAAGCTGAGTGGGCAGGGCTGTACAAAGTGGTTAGGAAGGTAAATGATGTAAATGACATTGTGGAGTTACCTGACAGAAGACAGACTGAAAGGATGTGCCATGTCAACATGATGAAGCCATATGCAAACAGGGCTGACATGGTGTTCACAGTATGTAGTCATGGGGAGGGGATGGACGAAGGAGACCCCCTGCTGGACTTACTGGAAGAGAGTAAGTGGGAGTCCTCTGTGGAGGCAGTAAAATTGTCTCCCCAGCTGAACCCGGACCAGGTCCAGAAAGTAAGGGAGGTTTCAGCAGACTTTGCCCCCTTGTTTAGCACCAAGCCTGGACTAACCCCCTTAGTGACACACGATGTGGAGACAGGGACACAGACGCCCATACGGCGAACAGCATATCGGGTGTCAGAGGCTGTCCAAAAGACATTAGGAGGGAAGTGGAGGAGATTCTGGATTTAGGGTAATCCAGAGATCCCATGGCCCTGGGCCTCACCCGTAGTCCTTGTGCCTAAGCCAGATGGCTCAACTCATTTTTGTGTGGACTCTCATGGACTGAATGCAGTCACGAAGTCCGACGCCCACCCAATGCCCCGGATGGACAAACTCCCTGACAAGCTGGGAGGGGCGACCTACCTTACGACTATTGACCTGACCAAGGGGTATTGGCAGGTAGAATTGATAGACAGAGCTAGGGAAAGGTCGGCCTTCATCACTCTGATAGGCTTATTTGAGTTGAAAGTAATGCCTTTCAGAATGAAGAACGCCCCGGCCACTTTCCAAAGGTTGGTGAACCAGGTGTTGCATGGTGCTGAGGAATACGTTGTAGCATACCTGGATGACATTGCCATCTTCAGTATCAGCTGGGAGGAACACCTTTCACACCTTAGGGAAGTGCTGGGCAGGATACAGAAGGCCGGGCTCACTGTCAAAGCCGAGAAGTGCAAGGTGGCCATGGGGGAAGTGGCATACCTCAGGCATGTGGTAGGCCAGGGACAGCTCCGTCCTAACCAAATAAAGATAGAGGTGATTCAGGCGTGGCCAAGAACAGAAACCCAGAAGCAGGTCAGGAGCTTTGTAGGGACAGCAGGGAACTACAGAAAGTGTGTACCTAATTACAGTGCCCTGGCTGCTCCCCTATCTGACCTGACAAAGAAAAAGATGCCAAGAAAAATTACCTGGGGCCCAGCCTGTGAGGAAGCCTTTACCAGACTGAAGGAGGCACAGTGCAGTGCTCCTGTTTTGACAAGTCTGGACTATAGCAAAACCTTTATAGTTCATATGGATGCCTCAGACATGGGTATTGGGGCAGTACTCAGCCAGACATCTAGCCAAGGGACAGACCACCCACTTGTGTACTTGAGCAGGAAGCTTATCCCCAGGGAGCAAGCTGCTCCACGGTGGAAAAGGAGTGTCTTGTCATAGTGTGGGCCCTGAAGAAATTAGAGCCATACTTGTATGGACAGCATTTTGTGGTGCAGACTGACCACAACCCCCTGGTTTGTCTGACGCAGATGGGAAAGAGCAATGGGAGACTGCTAAGATGGAGTCCTGCTTTGCAAGGATATGATCTGACAATCATACATAGGGCAGGCATTAAGAATCAGAAAGCCGATGGGCTGTCTAGTGTCTATGAGGAGTGAGCTGATTTGGGAAGCTCATCCCATGTAGGGGATAGATCCACCAAATTCAGTCTAGGTGGGGAGGAGTGTGATGTAGACAGCCAGTTCTGAGTGCTGGATAATATTTTTTTATATAAAATGTATTATGACTGTCTCTGCTGAAAATCAAATGCTCTAGGAATGACCTCTCATCCCCCACAGATTTTAGCTGATAGGTACAGGCCAAGACAACTGCTGACAGTATGTATCACACACTCAGTTTTTTAGAGACAATGTGTTACTGGAAGACTTTTATTAAGGATCCTGTTTCTCTGGGCTAATTACAGAGCTGTTAAGTTAATTTTGTTAAGAGAGAAATCATAAACTAGGTTTATGACGTTAAAATAAGGGAAGCTAGGATGTTACATAGAGGTGTAAGGCTGTAAATGACCCTATGAAGCCTGTGTGAATAAGGTACAGCATGAGATCAAAAGAGGTGTCATTGAAACTGGAGTTATGCTAAGGTTGCAGAATTAACACTTTAAAATTACATCCTGTGGTTGTATAAAAATATATTTTTGTTAGATGTTTGACCAGAGGAGGGGCTGGATGATATCATCAAAAAGGGGTTGGCCAATACTACTTGAAAAGATTATTCTCTTTCACTATAGAGATGAATTTGTATCTGACACTGACTAAGGAAACATCCAAGCACTGAAAGTAGGTATTTAGAAAGCTAGAAAAAATCTAAATATAGTTGTAGGATTTTCACTGTTTTAAACCTTGTTTTGTTTAAAGTTATGTATGTCTTGTGTTATAAGAGTTCTGTATTGAATGTCTGACATATTATTGCATATATTAGTAAAAACTCTAATTTTAGAGCAAACCTGGTCTGTCTTTGAGTTGCTTTCTTTTGCTAAGAAATATTTATGGTTCAGCAGACATATAGCTTGTATGGTGGTACCAAACTGGAAACAGATGCATTTTAAATCTGAGGTCTTTATAAAGTTTTAAAGGGTTCATCTCTGAATACCTGGTTAGGTGCCCATAGGCAAAGATATCTGGCCCCGCAAAGACAGATATATCTGAGCCTGTGCATTGGGTATGCTAGCAAGAGGTTTACAGTTTGAATCCCTCCAGAACTGAGACCAACGGTTGATCCAAACTCACAAAAACAGACAAGAGGGTTACCTTGTCTGTTACACTGTTCACAAGACTGCGCTCAGAGGTTGGCACTTTGGGAGTAGAGGGCCTGATCTGCTGAGTGAATCTGTGACAAAGACAACTCAATAATTCTAGGAGGATGGTCAGGCCGACAAACTAGCTGCCAGGGCCATCTATCGCCCTTTCGTGGGATAGAGAGGGATAGAGAGTAGGAAAGGACAAACTGATCATGGCAGTAGATTCATCTACGAGCACGCAAAATCAAATAGTAATGCTCCTTTTTCCTGTGGATTAGGAGCTGTGGGGGAGAGGAAGGAGATAAGTCCCGCACCTGTGGTAGACGGTGGTGGGAGGGGGGTCTTTAGCAACACTATCTCAGCATAAACATGCATCCCGAGACTTGAGTTGTGGGGTACCCCCATGCAGCTATGCCTCAAGGAAAGGATGCGGGACAAATAATGAGCACAAAAAATAGTCATAACATTAAGAATTATCAACTCAGATCCCAACCCCCATAACCTAAGTTGTGGTAAGTAGAACAAATCTTAAAGCATAGCACACCTCGAGAAGAGAAAGTTCCAAATTGACACACACCCATTTAGATTACTCTAATACAAAGGTGGGGCAGGTTAAAGATCCAAAATTAGTCCACAGGCTGTTGCAGGTACTTCAGATCGGCAGAGTCATTAGGTATCCTCCTAGTGCCTGGGCCAGCTAAACACCAGATCCCCAGCGGTTCAGTCATGCCGGAGACTAAGTCCCAGAGCGATCTTAAGGAGTGACAGAGAGCAAGTTAGAACCAACAGTACCGGAATGAGACCAGCCAGACCCCGTTTTAACCCACCAGGTAAAAAGAAACCTGAAAGTCCATTGCACTTAGCTGTAGATTCAGGGTGGAGCCTCTGTGGTTTGTGGAGAGGGCGAGCGGTTCCCAAATGCAGCGCTGGGTTTCTGAAGTCGGGAGGGGCTGTTGGGATCCTGGGAAGTTTTTTCCGGCACTGCCTGGTGTGAGTCCAAAGTGACGACTGTGGCCCACGATTTTGTTGCTGCAGCAGGTAGGGAGGACGACTGAGGCACTTTATCTTGCAGGGCCGTATCTGATAGGGTCAGCAATGGAGAAAACTTATTCAGTGAGTGAAATTGGCACAAATCTCCTTCCTCCCTGAGATCAGGGTTCCACTTTTCTGTTTGTAGGAAAGTTGGGTACTGCCTCCGCTCGTGCCACTGTAGAGAGTGGTGCTTTCTACTCCGTGGTGGAAGGGAGGCCTCAAAGCGTTGGACCTGAGGCCGCAAATGGTGCGGGGGAGTCGGGTATGTCTTCCGCACAATCGGAGGCAGCCGTTGTTCCACAGGAGGATTTAAACAAATCCAGATCCTGAAAATCCTTTTGGAAGTTCTCTCCTGAGGAAGTCCATGAGGCTGTCGGGTGTCACAAAGAAGGTAGGAGCCCCATTGACAATCACCCGCATGGTTGCAGGGTATCTGAGGGTGAAAGTGATGCGATGGGTGTGCAAAATTTTCTGGCACGCCGAGTATGCCTTGCACATTTTGGTTAACTCCCTTGAATAGTCTTGATAGATGGATATGGGATTGGCACTGCAAGTAATAGAACCTTCCTCCCGGGCTCAGCAGAGACCATTTCTTTTTGTCAGAAATATATGAAGCAGGCTAGAATAGGACCTGGCGTTCCCCTTGTTTTGGTGGCGAGGGCTAGGGAGCGTGAGCCCGTTCGATGTGGAGAGTCGTGGCAGGTGGGAGGCCTAGAATCTGCGGTAGGTTGTCCTGGAGAAATTGAATAGTGTTCCATTGCTCTGCCCCTTCAGGGAAGCCAACAAACTGCAAGTTGCTGCAGCGGCTGCGGTTTTCCAAGTCATCCACTTTGTCTTGCAGAAGGTGGATGAGTCGGGCCTGATCCCTAGTAGTAGCAGTTAGTTCTTGCAGGGCAGAGTCGAGGGCCTTGACGGGTCTCAATCGCTTGCAATGTTTGGGTGTTGTTATTCAGCAAGAGGGTCATTTGGGACATCTGTGTCAGCAGTTGTTGAAACATTTGCTCCATCTTTGCAGGTTCAGTTTGGGCTGAGGTGGAGGACGCCATCCTGTAGGCCCAGAACAGGGAGAGGGCTCCTGTGTTCTCTGTGCTGACCACTTATGAAGAAAAGAAAGCTGAGCAGTGTAATAGATAAGTTCCTTTGCTTTTATAAGTGCCTCTAGCAGAAAAAAAAACAGCCCATACAAGTAGGATGTTGAAGGATGCAGACCCACAGTGAAAGAGCTAGAGAACTATGCTGCCATCTTGGTTGCAGACTAACTCATGGGTTGTATTTCGTTACACTGGAGTGGACTCTTTGGGGTGGGGTAGTTGTGTGCACTAGGAGCCGGGTACAATTTGTGCAGAAGTGAGCACTGAGTTGACTGCTATCATTACCATCTACTAGAGCATAAGCTCCCACTTGCCCTACTATGACCTCTGACAGGCTGTCATCAAGAAAGACGGCAGCCCAGGAACCACAGGCACTGAGTTAAGGGTAGATAGAGGCAAGGCTGAGAATTGGAGGGGGTGGACGTTTTCCTGGCCCACTAATGCCAACTGTTAGTGGGTGAGGGAGGAGGTTTGGTGACTGACTATAGTCACCATAGAGGAGTTGGATGCAAGCATTGGATTCCATCTACAATTCCACTCCTATGCTTGCTTTATTTATTAATTATTTATTGCAGTCTCAGACATTTGACATACCTTTGAGTTTGAGACTCATTTACAAAGGTTCCACATCCAAAAGAAATCCTAACAATTAGCTAAATACAACAATGTAACAAAAACATGACATGGATATAACAAAAAACAAAAAACAATCAGAGGCGTCATTATATCAGACTTTGTCAAAGTTGGCAAATAAGAACCAAAAATAGATACCAGGGTAAAAGCTAAGATAAAATACAATAGTGTGGCAGTATATGATAATAGGCAGTCAAGAATAACTTTGTTGAAGGCAATAGATCAACATGGGTCAGCCAAGACAAATAAAAAAGAGCAGTGGAAAGAGGGAAAGAGGGAGGAAGGGGAATAGAATAGGTGGAAATCAGGGTTCAGGAGCTACAGAGTGAGATGAAGTAGGCATAACAGAATCAGAGTCTGATTCAGAATTTGAAACTGATTACAGGGAATCCAAGCACCCCAAACGATTATTCTGTCAGTCTGCTTGTAACTTTAAGAGTCCCACTAGTGTCCTGTTTCATATTACTTTGTCTTATATGTCACAGCACCACTGCCTGCTTTTCAGCTGAGGCCATCTGTTACCATTTCCACCATTTGCAACCTCAGTACCCACATTTTGTTCACTGTGTTCAGCCCCCCTCCCCATTTTTGCACAGATCAGTCAACTCAGTGCAAAATATGTAAGCAATAAGACATAACAGTGTGTGGGTAGCAGTGTGATCACCACATGCCCAGGGACATAATGAGGCATGAGGCCGTAGGCCTAGTGTTTTATTGCCCTGGAAGTGCTGTGATCATATTACTAGTACTATCCACACCCTGAAGTATCCTATTGCAGTTATCATATAACATTTTGCAATAAAAATACATTTTCAGACACATAATATGCAATTTAAAAGACAAATTAGTTTATTGTTGGCCATGGATCACTATGCTGAAAAAAGTAGTTCCAAAATGGGGTGGGGTGGGGGATATTGGGTCTGTCTGTGAAGGCTCTGGTGTGAGAGGAACACATCATGTGTTCTGTATGTGTTGGCAAAGAGATGCTTTTGTTCATAATGTGGTTTTCTAGATTTTGGTAAGGGTTTAGTAGTGTTTTCCACTACTGTGTGGGAAGTGTCATTTGTAGCTACCTTTATTTGTTCATTTGTTTACATTCAGCAGCAGTTCCAAAGCCCTGTGCCACAGCATTGTTTTTTTTTGGCGTAACATCAACTGGGTAACAGATCTGGACAGTAATTTCAATCAGAGGGACACTTTCAGGGAAGCTGCTCTGTTGATCACAGTAAAGCAGCAGTCCGTCGATGTAATATCATTAGTGATGACATCACCACTGGAATTTACAAAGTGCTTGCCGGCAGGCTTTTTTCTTTCATTGGGAAACATTTTGACAGAAAAGCACTTTCAGTTTCAGTGCTGTATTGATTCTCTGTACAGATCCATACAGCATTAGCATCGGTGGCTCTACAGCTACTCCGTTTACTGGGATGGAGAGTTTTGATTGAGATACTGCCATTTTCAGGATAGTCTGAGGCATCACGTGCATGAATTAAAGCAGTACACATAACTGCATCTTCAGCAGGAGCAGACACTCTTCTTTTTTCAAGTATATGACTGATTAATCTCTGGAAAATAATGAAACAGTCTGTTCAGTTTACATGGTTCAAAATTCGCGCCAGGGAGATCTGAATTTGTTTTTTGTACTTCAACAAGATTGTGTTAATTGGGGGAAAACAATGGTGATTGTTTTGAATTACTCAGGACATGTGGCACAGTGATACTGTTTTTTTGTGACTGGGCACAGTAGCTGGGACTTGTTGCTACCCGTTGGTAGTAGTGCTATCTACCAAGGGGCAGTAGCCAATCAGATATTAGCTTTCAATGTTGTCATATGATAAGGTATATGTCTGTCATGGAGAGACATTAATATGGGCAGCAGTCTGTTGTGCACTGCTTGTATGACTACAGGGTGTGCAAAGTTTGTATGTGCATCACTACCACAAACCACTTCTGAAAGCAGACTCCCAGGAGCGAAGGTAGATAGTGCATCTCAAACAGCATAGCACTGGTACTCCTGGGAGCCATATTCAATATCCAGCATGGTAATGATCACAAACAGTATACAAGAGTTAAATAAACCCATTCTGCAACAATTTCCATGAGCGCCGGCCTTGGCGTCCATCACACTGTGATCCACAACATCGCAAGAGTTTCTGTGGTACACAGAAGACAGGCAGGCTGAATTCAGCTCACAAAATATGAACTTTAATAATGTAAACAATCAAGAATGAATTACCTTACTGACCGAGGTAACCAGTGAGCTCTCCTCTCAGTAAGGCAATTTGTAATGTAATTTGTGACTCGTTTATGTAATAAAATGGGGATTTTGTTAACTGAATTCAGCCTGCCTGTCTTCTGTATAGGGCAAGACTTTGGTTTTGTAATGACCACATGTGGCATGCACTTCACTAAGGGGACATTTTTTTTTTTATTATTCTTTTGGTAACCAGGTAAGGCCCACTAGGCACAAGTGCCTGTTTTCAGGAGTGGCCCGGGAGCACTGGGGTGGTTAAGTGACTTGTTAAGAGTCACACAGTATGCAAGTGGAGGTTGTGGGAATCAAACCCAGGTCTGCTGGATATACCAAGCTCATTCACAGCTCGTTACTCTAACCACAAGGCTATACTGGCATCCCGTTTGCATGTCATTATCTGGCCACTTGTAGCTCTGCAACATGCATGCATTCAGAAATGTGTGGAGTCATTGTGCATAGCCTTGTCCATTGGTCCCACTCACCTGAGTCCTAGCTATGCATTCCCTTATTATCTATTGCTCCCTCCCACTTCCCCAGTCCCTATCCAAAAAGTCTTAGCTCTCAACCCTCACTTCCTCTGACCACACAGTCATCAACCAACATGCAAACCCAAACTCCAACTCCTGAGTTACCTTGCCAGTCAAGAAATCACCAGAAATAACTATATAGTAAATTTTGCTTTTGTAATTATTGATTAGTAAGTTATTAATAGATATTGGATTCTGATTTATATATTGTCTATTTATGTTTGAAGATGCTGTTGTTAAGTCCCCTCTTGTACAGTTGCAATGGTGCCCTGAGTCTAGGGAAGGGTGCTATAGAGAACTAAAGCTACTACTGCTACTACCATCTTTAGCTCTCCATGGATGAGAAGTGGCACAGATCCTCTGCTCACCACCTTGGCCACTGACATGTGAATGATGGATGTTGCATGAAATAAAACATGCTAGCACATACTCCATTACCTAGATGGTGGCCGACTGAGGTGGTGAAGGTAGGGTTTTGGCCATTCCCCATCTCTGCGTAGCTTCCTGTGGTGGTTTGTTATATAACTGTGTGACACTATGGCAGATGAGGGTTGTGAAGGTGGTGTGTGCTGACTGTGTGGTCATGGACCGTGAATGTTTCAACAGGGATTGGGTGGTGGTTTTGCCAGTAGACTACAATGTTATAACAGGCAAGATTTCAGAATTCAATTGAGGATTGGATGGAGAGGTGACACTATATTACAAGGGATATATGGTGCAGTCATGCACACTTTTATTCAGGGATCATCTAGACAGAGTAGTGTGGTGCCAACATCAGTCCATCCTGTGGCAGCAGGGGCACACACCACTGTGTGCATCTCAACTAGCAGGGTTCTGAAAGCTCTCCCCCATGGTTTCATGTTTTGAGGGGGAATCAGTAACAAAATGAGCACTCACCCAGCTAAATAAATGTAACACAAATATTTTGTTGACCCATCTGTGGCAGACAGTGCTCAGTGCCAAAAAGTCATTATACATTGCAGTCACAGATTCTTGGACTTGCTAACAATGGGCCCCATGCATGAAAGAGTGGGTTATACGCACATGAGGTGCATACCCTGCCCATGTATCTATGAGGCCCTGAACAGGTCCAGGGTGCACCATATATATGACCCCAAGCACCCCCAGTGCCCCTGTCCATGGCCATGTCCCCTCAGTGCACAGGGTTGTGTGGGCAGTCAGGGCAGAGCCGTGGACCTGGGTGGGCATCCAATCAGATGCCCATACTGGATCCCTCAGTCGATCACTTGCACCCATGCGGCAGGTGCACAGTCCAGGAGAATGCCATGTACTGCGCCAACATCACACTGCCCCCTGGGCACTCACCTGAGCCACTGCCCCAGCCCTCCCTGGCAGCCTAGTGGGCTGGGGAAGCACAGAGGATCATAGCCTGGTAACACAGTGCCCAGCGGATGAGGAACACAGGGGCACATACCGGGTTATGCCAGGTCCTGGCAGGCATAGCCGTCAATCCCTGCACCTGGCACTACGTGGCTTAGTGAATGCCATGTACTGCAGGCGCACCCCCGACATGCCCCCGGCATGGTGTCCCCTAGGGGCATGGGAGGCGAGTGCATAAGTGCCTTGCGCGCCCTTGATGAATGCTGCTGGGGGTCCGCTGGAACCCTGCTATGCGATATTCACATGTAAGATTGCCTATGCGCCTTGGATATGTGGTGCATAGGCAGCAGTTTTGTTAATGCATAGGGCCCATTAATAAGCACTCTGACAAAACCATAGCATGTGAAGTTGTGGGACTATAGCTGGGACTCCTGAGCTTATTGTAAGCAAGACTCAGAAAGCAATTTTGTGGTTTTATCAGCAGTGTTTCTGCATGTTACAAATCCTGGTTGCTATCTGCTCTGTTGCACAGTGTCCTGCGCTGCATGCACAGAGTACACTTTGTACTGGAATTTACACAGAAACGTAGAAACAGATGTTCTCTGCCTAATATGCCTCCACTGACTCTATGTCATCTTTGGTGACCATCCAGCCTCCCTACCTGTTCTCTAATATACCCCCTATGTTTATACCATGCACGCTTGAAGTCCCCCATCATTTTAGCTTCCACCATTTCTACTGGCAGTCTGTTGCAGGCATATACCAGCTTTTCATTGAAGAAATATTTCCTTACATCTCTCTTTTGAACGTCCGCCCCTTCCACCTTCATCGCATGCCCCAGGCACTTGTGCTGTTTCTCATTTGAAAGAGACTCCACTCCTCCACCCTGCTCACCCCTGCAAGCTATGTGTAGGTCTCTATCATGTCACGTTTCTCTCCTCCCTCCCAGGGCACACATGTTGAGATCCTTTAGTCTCTTCTTGCAGGGATTATGCAAACCCTGCACTATTTTAGTTGTCCTCCTCTGGACTGTCTCAATCCTGTCTATGCCCTTTTTGAGGTGTTGGCTCCAGAACTGTACATAGGTTGGGTGTTATTAGTGAGCAATACAGTGGTTACACCACCTCCCTCCTGCTGCTGGATAGACCCCTCCCTATGCACCCCAGCATCCTACTAGCTCTACCCACTACTTTTTCACACTACCATGCCACTATGAGGTTATCAGATATGATAACTACAAGCTCCCTTTCCTGCTTAGTGACTGTCAGTACCTTCTCCCCATCCTATACTCCGTTCCTGGGTTCCTGTGCTCTAGGTGCATGGTTTTGCACTTTTTGATATTGAATCCAGACTGCCATGCTCTTGATCACTCATCGAGTTTCCCAAGATCCCTACTCTCGACCCCCTCCTGAGTGTCCACCCTATTACAGATTTTGGTATCATCTGCAAAAAGGCATACTTTCCCTTCCAGTTCTTCTGTAATGTCCCCTATGAAGACATTGAAGAGGACTGGTCCTAGTACTGAGCCCTGTGTCCCCCACTGGTCATACTCCCCTCATTAGAGTGAGTGCCATTAACCACTACCCTCTGTCGCCTATCCATTAACCAGTTTCTAAACCAATTCACCAGTTGATCCATCCCTAAGTTGTTCCTTATCAGCCTCCTGTGCGGCACAATATTAAAGGCCTTGCTAAAGTCCAAATAGGCCATATCCACAGCACTTCCCTGATCTATTTCTCTGGTCACTCAGTCAAAGAATATTTCAGATTCATTTGGCATGACCTTCCCCCATGAATCTACGCTGCCTGTGGTCTTGCAGCCCATTGGATTGAAGATACGGTACCTGTCTCTCCGTCAGTAGAGTTGCTATTCATTTCCTCACCAATGAAGTAAAACTGAGCAGCTTACAGCTGCTTACTTCCTCTTGCTGCTGCTGTTATGTAGAGGGACCACATCAGCCCTTCTCCAGTCCTTTGGAACCATGCCTGTTTCCAGTGAGCTGTTGAACAAGGCTGTCAGCAGGGCAGCTAGCCCCTCCCTAAGTTCTTTTAGTACCCTTGGGGTGTATCCCATCCTGTCCCATAGCTTGTCCACTTTCAGAGATGCAAGTCCATTCTGGACTCTTTCCTCTGAAAAATGGACTTATGTCCACCCTCGCCCCCTGTTCCTGCTATTCCCTGTTGGTCCATCCCCCCCTTTCTCCACTGTGAAGACTGAGCAGAAGTACCTATTTAGGATGTCAGTTTTTTCGCGGTCCTTTCTTATACAGTCCCCCAACTTTCACCCTTCTAATCCTCACTATCCCTCTACTTGTGTTGTTCTTCTCATTTATGTGTCTGAAGAAAGTCTTTACCCCTTCGGCAATCCTTCCCTCTGCCTGTAAATTTGCTCCCCATTGCCTTGCCTGCTTCCTCCTGCTTTACTTGGTATACCTCCCTGTCCTCCTCCCTCTTTGTTTCCTCACACCTCCGGAATGCCATTTTTTTTCCTTCAGCACGTTTGCCACTTTATTAGAGAACCATAGCTATCTCTGCACCCTGCCTGGAAGTGTAATGGCCTGGCACACTCCTGTGTCCAGAAGTATACAGTAGCATCTCTCATCCAGAGGAGCATTTACCTTATGCCATGAAAACCAGCACCTTCCTTTTCCCATGCTACCACAGGTCAGGGTGAATGAGGACCAGAGGCAACCAGTGCCCACTGCAGGGTCACCACTAACCATGACACTCACACAGGAATGGAGGTCCATGCTAAGAGCTGGGATCAAGCATTTATTAAGTAGCTACGGTGTCACATGGCATTTAATGGCATTATCTGTGCTATTTAATGTCTTCCATATTGTCATCACAGTTCCTTCGCTTCACTTCAGTAGGCTTACTCTTACTCCATTCAGCACACTTTCCTTGTACACCTAGTTTGAAGTAGGCTTACACTTCCTGTAGTTAGTACACTGTCACTATAGCCACAGTCTGAAGTTGCCTTACACTTACCACAATTAGTACTTAGTCACTGTACCAACAGTTTGAAGTGCACTTACACTTCCTGCAGTCAGTACACTGTCACTGTACTCACAGTCTGAAGCAGACTTATACTTCGCAAAGTCAGTACGCTGTCACTGTATCAACAGTTCTGTGATTCCCTCAAATAGGCATTTGTGCTGCTGTTATCTCATTTCATTTCATGATGAATTTAATCCCAGATTTATACAGAACTGTATGTAACTGTTAATGTCTTGTATATTTTATGACTGACTTGGCATTCATAGAAACATAGAAGGTGATGGCAGATAAGGACTGTGTGGCCCACCTAGTCCGCCCCTTTTTGCTACCTAATGTAATACCGCAGACTCAAGTTGTTCTGCAGCTAACCCTCACTTTCCTATTGCGAGAGTACTCTTATGTCTATTCCATGCATTCTTGAATTCCCCTACCGTTTTTGCCCCCACCACCTCCGCAGGGAGGCTGTTCCAAGCATCCACTACTCTTTCTGTGAAAAAGTACTTCCTCACATTGGCCCTGAACCTACATCCTCTAGCCTCATATCATATCCCCTTGTTCTTGTACACCTTCTTTTCTGAAAGATGCTACCCTTCTGTACCTTGTTTATACCCCTCAGGTACTTGAATGGCTCTATCTTATCCCCCATTCTCGCCTCTCCTCTCTTCCAGGGAATACATATTGAGGTCTTCCAGTCTTTCCTCATATGACTTTTGGTGCAGCCCTTGCACCATTTTTGTTGCCCTTCTCTGGACTGCCTCTATTTTGTCTATTTCCTTCAGGGGATGTGGCCTTCAGAACTGGACACAGTACTCCAGATGAGGTCTCACTAGTGATCTGTACAGCGGTGTAACCACGTCCTTTTTTCTGCTGGTGATGCCACTCTATATGCACCCTAGCATCCCACTGGCTCTCCCCACAGCCTTCTCACATTGTTTGGGTTACCATTAGGCCATCATATATGATCATCCCCAGGTCTCTTTCTTGGTTGGTGGCCGTCAGTACCTCTCTTCCCATCTTGCACTCGTCCCTTGGGTTTTTGTACCTCAAATGCATGATTTTGCACTTCTTTGCATTGAATCTTAGCTGCCACACTCTCGACCACTCCTCAAGCATGTTTAGGTCCTTTTTCATCCCCCCCCTCCCCCCAGAGTTTTGATCCTGTTTCAGATCTTAGTGTCATCCTTCTGGAACGCCTTATAGTACTTCTGTTGTTTTTTTTTGACTATTTATTTGATGTAGAACATTCGTAAATGAGCACTTGTGCTCAAAGGTAAACACTAAAGTTTGTTTAATAAATAAATAAATAGGAGGAGATTTTTGAGCGTCTTGGTTCACTTTCCTCCCATTATCAGTTACATTTTTTTTTCCATATTCCCTTTCTCCCTTTCTCCCATGTATGGTGTCCCTTGAGCTCTGGCGCTCTTAAGTCCAATGCATGGTCTCATTCTCCCTGGAAAGGTGAGCACTACTCTGGGTTCAAACATGCCTGCACTGAGTTACATGCCAGACAGTGGCATCCAGAATCCTGTTCAGCATATCAGAATGTGATCTACTCCTTCATTTGAACTAGTTTTCCTGTCTGTGCATTAATCCCTTCCAGCAATACACTGACAGCCCTAGTGACCCAAAGAACAGAGTCCCTTGCCTTCAGGACTCCTACGTCTGATGACCATGAATTCAGGACACCTTGAAAGGAGGTTACACATATTACAGTATATCTAAATACTGAGGCTTTTTCTTTCACACCCAAAAAGCATCTTTAATGAAGGTTTAATTACACATGTGCTCTCTCTAAGTGTACTAATGGTGGGAGTGTATCATCACTGATTGCAGCCACCTACCTTGAGGGGTGGCCATCCACAACTGCTTTTTGTGCCAGTGGGTCTCGATCTTCTTTCTTCTTAAGGTTGAGGCTACTGTAGTCCATCTCATCTGAGCTGGTGTGATGGTGCTGTCCTTCCCATTGGAACCACAACTAGGTTCTGGACCACTGGATACCTTGCCAGAGGAGACCAGTGCCACCTGGCACCATGGACAGTGCTGCCATCCCTGTGGCCACAGAGACCCCCAGCTCAGTCACAGTGTTGGTGGCTGGACTCTGCTGCTGGTCCTTACCCTGCCATCATTTTGTGGAGTTGTGGCTGTAAGGGAGGTGTCTCCCTGAAATACTGGAGAAATTGCATCACCACACTAATTTGAACTGTTGGCTGCAGCGCGGCTGAATTGCCAGAGTGGGCGAGTTTGCAGCTTTGAGGGAAGAGCTCTCTGAGCTGGAGAGACTACTGCTACTGCACTGGTTTGGATTAGTTGGCTGCGGCTCGAGTGTATAAACTGGGTGGTCGCATGCCGCCTTGGTTTCTTCAGTGTGTTCCGATTCACTCTATGGGGCCTCGTCGAGGAGTGCTTTTGAGGTTGATTAATTTCAACTCTGGCTGGAATACCATTCAAAGTGGTAAAAGCATTGCTGGGCATTTTACGGTGACACTATCAGAGCCCCGGACCGAGGGTAAGAGCACTCATTAAAACTGAACTTTATTACTGCAACTATTGCCCTGGATTTGGTGAGACCTGTTTAAAGGGTAATTAAACAATCAGCTCCTCATACACCCTTCTATTTTATAATCTTCTAAACCCAAGCAGTGGAAAATCTATATTGTGTCTCTCAAAGCTGGTGGTGAGAGAACCATCTCTGTTGAGCTATTGTTCTCTGGTACTGGTAGGTGCTTTACTGAGGAAAAATCTGCAAAATTCTGAAAACTACTGCAAGACTTCTGAGGTTTTATTGATCAGCGACATTTACCTGCAGTTAACTATTTGGACATTGCTGCTTAACAGGAGCTGACTTTTAAACGTTATTCCCCATAGCATTTTGTTTCTGGATTCTCCTAAGTTATTTATATTACAATTTGTTGTTCTGTAAGTGGGTGTGGGAGGGGGTAATTGTTGCTGTCTTTTGTTTTATTTATTCTATAGTTTTCTTTTGGAGGGTTTTGTATCTTTGTTTTATTTTGCTGTAGATTTTGGAAGGGAGGGGTTTGTTATTATTTAATTGACTGAGTTTGGGGAGGGCTATTATTTGGGAATTTTTTGAGGTAGGCTGCTTGAAATAGGGATTTGACTGTTGGTGTAGTACTGGAAGATGTGTTGAAGTCAAGGGCCCCTCAGCATTGTCTATGTGGTGTCCCTGCTGCATAACATCCACCACTTTATTGATTTCCCTGTTGCAGCAGCAGCAGTAAGACATTGCCAGGAAGTCGGTATAACTAGGGAGTGTGGAGGTTGGTTGTGGAGTGCTGTGAGCACAGTTGAGGTGAACAGGATCAGAGTAATTAGGAGCAGGAGATGCCCTAGGGTCTAAAGGAGCCAGAAGAGAGGTCCAACTTGTTTGGTGTCCATTCCCAGGGTTCCCACCACACCAGCCTGAGTGGGCAGGTAGCCAGTGTGCCTGCAGTCTCTACTAGTCTTCTTCGGGCAGTGCTGTGCAATGCCAGATCAATAAGGAACAAGACCGCAATTATGGGGGACTTGATTTCATCTGTCGATCTGGCTTGCAGTATGGAGACCTGGCTAGAAGATGACGCCAGGCCAGTTATGGAGGTGGCTGCCCCTGCTGGGTACTCTGTGGTGCACTACCCGAGGAGGGAACACAGGGATTGGGGTATGGCCATCTGAATGTTGTCATGCACCCAGTGGGTTCTACTTCATCCTTTGAATGTGTGGCAGTGCGTGAGGGTCCAGGTGCTGGTTGCAGGATTCTCCTAGTTTACTACCCTCCAGGGCGGGTGGAGAGAGATTTCCTGCAGGAGGTCATGGATTTCTTCATTGACAGGGTATTGGAGTCCACCAGATGGTTAATTCTGGGGGACTTTAATGCCTGGGTAGGTGATAAATCCTCACATTTTGGATGCAACCTCCTCCAGCTTATGACATCACTGGGGCTGTCACAAACAGTTGCTTCTGTGACCCATCACTACGTCCACACTCTGGACTTGTTGTTTTCACTGGGTCTTGAGGTCACAGACCTCAAGACTGATGGAGTTGCTTGGTCCAATCATTGCACAGTAGAGTTCTCATTTGGGTCCCCCCTGATAGTCCCTACCCTGTTTAGATGGTCAGCTATCACCCTTTGAGGGGATTGTCCCCAGAGGGCTTTTTGGCAGTAGTAGATCTATCTGGTATGAATACTGCATGTGTGATTGGTGTGGGTGAGGTGGTGGGTACGGGTCTAGTACAACTTCCCGACTTGATTCTTACCAACGGTAAAGCTCCAGACTCTGAAATCCCATTTAGCAACTTCCCGCATAGCTAATAGTACCGATGATATTACTCCCCGGCACACCGTTTATCCGTTTATCATCTTCCTGTCCAGTTTTATACATTTTAATACATTTTAATTTCTTTCATAGTTTTTAGTGAAATGTGACTGAATTGCAGGGTGCGTTCAGTGAGAATATGGATGTGCAGTCTGTTTGTCTGAGCTACAGTTTCGCTGTCTTGTCACTGAATTTTTTATTTCAACTCGCTGTGACTGAATTGCAGGCACATTCAACGATGCTGCTAAATCCCCAAAATGATAGCAAGATCTCACTTAATGTGCTGTACCTCCCGACTGCTAAATCAATTAAGTGACAACTTCTCACTGAATGTTTTAGCTCTCAAAAAAAGACTGCAGAAAAAGACTGCACAACCAGTGAGGCTGCTAAATCCTTGAAATGATAGCAAGTTCTCACTGAACGCTCCATACCTCCTGACTGCTAAATCAGTTTAAGTGACAACTTCTCACTGAATGCTTTAGGTCTCAAAAAAAGACTGCACAAAAAGACTGCACAACCAGAGAGGCTGCTAAATCCACGAAATGATAGCAAGTTCTCACTGAACGCTCCGCCCCTCCCAACTGCTAAATCAATTAAGTGACAACATCTCACTGAATGCTTTAGCTCTCAAAAAAAAGACTGCACAGCTAGATAAATTATGTGCCATGAGAGCAACTTCTCACCGACCGCTTTAGCTCGTTGTCTTGTTGTCATGTCACTGAATTTAATTATTTATTTCAACTCGCTGGATGTGCAGTCTTTTTTTCTATAGTTCAGTGAGTAGATGGATGTGCAGCCTGTTTGCTGTCACTGAATTAACAGATTTAGCAGTCAGGAGGCTTCGCTGTCATGTCACTGAATTAACAGATTTAGCAGTCGGGAGGCTTCACTGTCATGTCACTGAATTAACAGATTTAACAGTTGGCAGGCTGCTCGCTTTGTGCTGTCATGTCAGGGATTTAACAGTCGGGAATTGAGGAGTGCCAGTAAAATAAATGTCGGCATAAACCAAGACAGGATGTGTAAGCAGTCGGGAAGTTAGTGGCGGGAAATTTGTAGTCTGGCAACTTGGAGTCGGGAAATCACACGGATCCCGTGGCTACCTATAATAGGGCTGTCTCTGTAGCACTTGATGCCATCGCATCAGTCAGTACACTGTCCAGATCTTCTCACTTGAGACCCCCATGGTTTGATGGGGCTCTGAAGCTGATGAAGATCAAGGGTCAGAAGCTGGAGCATTGCTGGTGCAAGACCCATTCTGAGGAGAAGGACAGACTAGCCTTGCAAGCTCACTATTGTGAGTACCAAGGGGCACTCGATCGTAAGAAGGCGGAGTTCCTGTCCAGGGAGATTGCTGCAGGGAGGAACAGGCCAGCTCAGTTTTTTCAGACTGTAGACAGACTACTTCATCCGGTCTGTCTGCAGCAAAAAAAGCATTTTCAATCGCAATATGCGATGAGTTTGCTCAGTTCTTCACTGAAAGGGTGTCCTCTAGCAGGACCAGGATCTCCCCAGTGAGGCAAGGATTGCCCCGCTGTGGTCGGCCTGGTATGAGTATAGGCACTCCAATTGTTTGGGAGGAGTTTAGGCCAGTGGAGATGGCTGAGGTTGTTGAGGTGATCTCGAAGCTGCAGCCCACTTTTTGTGAACTGGACCCAGCCCTGACTCATCTCCTAGTGGGATGCGCCGAGGTCATTGGTCAAGTTTTCATCAGGATAGTCCGGTGTTTGCTTTTGGAGGGGATTTTTCCTGATGCCTTGAAGGAGGCACTGGTGAGGCACCTCCTGAAGAAACTATCACTCGACACTGATGTGCTGGTGAATTATCAACCTATCTCTAACCTCCCCTTTCTGGGGAAGGTTGTTGAGAAAATAGTGGCACTACCCATTTCATGCCTGAAAAAGGTGATTCGGCACCAATGGACTTCCCTGGTCATCAAAATAACCAAATAAAATACATTTCAAGAAGGAGTTTTGACAGACACCAAAAAGTGTTTATATTATGAGAAGCAGTGGACAGAAGAGACATGGATGGCAGGCTGATCATAGGTGATGATGGACGAGCTCACAGCCCTGGTCACAGCACTAAATTTGGTTCATATACAATGTCTGAACATCAGATTGACAAAGTGATTGATGTTACACTGGTACAGGTGTGCATTGAATAATGAAACAGAATCAGTACTTGTATTAGCATTATTACATTTTCAACTTTGATTTAGGGGTTGCCTACACTTGAAAACTAAATTCAGTGTTATTTTTTTTCCATCTAGAGCTATGAAGTCAAAAAACCCACCTTGGTTGGGCCCAGTGGTGCAGACCGCTGAGGCACCTAGTTCCTTACCTCTCACCATGCTGGCAACCCAAATTCATTAAAACAAGCTCAGGTTGCCAGGGGTGCGATGGGTGGGTGGGTGGGTTGGAATGGATTGGTGACCACCAGGTAGCTCTCCTCTCTCAGACTGGGGTAGTGGGTTGACTCAACTCTTGGCTGCCACCAGGTTGGGACCTGGTGGTAATGCTGATGCATGAGCAGCAGATGAAGCTCAGAGGAGGGGAGCAATGGTTCTGGGTTGCATGCGCATCTCAATGCACATGTGTTTCTCATGCCACCGTGGCTAGGGAAACACGGGGAGAACAAGGACAATTGATCAGCTTGGGCTCCATGAAGTCCCGCCACTGGCCCTCTGCCCCACACTGCCACCCGACCAGGACCCCAGTACTGGATGTGTGTCTCCAGGTCAGGGAAGGATGGCACTCCCCTGCCTGATCTGCCCTAGTGGTAGAATGTGTGGGGGTCTCAGCAGTTTCAGTTGAGTTAGAATGCCAGATGAAGAGTGTGAGGACAGGACCAACAAGCCTGCCACAGCCAGTGCCAACCAGTAAGAGAAAGCTCTTTGAAAAAAAAAATCCACCTTGATGGACACCAAGGGACTGAATCAATCTCTGAAAAATACAGTCAATTCCACTTGTGTGCACATTTCAGCTGTGTGCACATAATTGCTTGGTCCCGATTCATTTCTATTAAACCCTGAGTTAAGAATCCATTTAAGTGCCTTTCATTTTCAGTTGTGTGCACACTCCCAGAGGAAGTAACATTCACTAACAGCCTGCATCTGGCTCACCCGCTACCTCCAAACAACCTGTTAACAATGAGTTAAACACTAATCTGGCCCCTATACACAGACTCCACAATCATAAGGCATTCAGTAGTCAGCAATGGAGCCCAAAACAATCAGTTCTTACCTTGGAGCAGATTGTACTGCATTGCCTGGGGTAACAAGAAAAGAAGTTACAATCAAGTTCCCTGTTGCTCTTTCCTGCTTTGGGCACATTTTCAGAAACTGGAAGAATCTTGCATGGCTGGAGCGGCAGCTGCAAAAAAGCTTGTAAAATAAATGGGATAGGAAGGACTTCTGTGTAGAGGATGCCCTGCTAGTTTGGTTCCCTTCCTCCAGAAATCTTGGTGTCCCTGTGAGTGGCCAGATTTTAATTGAAAAGGCAAGAAGCCATTCTGAGTGTATGGGGGTACAATTAGAACCCACCTCTGGCTGGCTTTCCAGGTGTAAGGACAGGCATTGTATTGGATACAGATGTATCCACGAAGAGAAAGTGGAATCAGACCAGCTGGCATTTGATGACTCACTAAACAAGTTCTAGCCAGAGTCGATAGGGCTGTGAAACACTGCCAAGTGACGAAATTTAGACATGTGCATTGAAATTATTCAATGATCAGGTGTAACTTGGCCATATGTTGGAGGTGTTGCACTAAATTTTCAACATGGCCTTTTTTGGACCCCTCCTCATGAACAGTACCAGTGTCATTTTGTTCAATTGTCCCGAAAGATGAATGCACAGACCAAACGCGCTATTCTGCACCACAGGTGTGAAAACACAGCTCAGGCAGGTTGTGGAATATAACAGCCAGCAACACAGTTGTGAAGGAGGTGTACAAAAATGGCTATGTGAAAAATGTGAAGTGAAAATATTAAAAATTAGCGACTTTAGGAGTGTGTGTAGAAACTGCGCAGCGCACGCTCATAACGCAGTAATATTTTGAATGTTTTTACCAAATTTTCAACATGGCATTTGTTGTACCCCTCCTCATGAAGAGTACCAATGTCATTTTGTTCAATTGTCCCAAAAGGTGAATGCACAGACCAAACGTGCTATTCTGCGCCACAGGTGCGAAAACATGGTTCGGGCAGGTTGTGGAAAATGACAGCTATACAGTTGTGAAGGAAGTGTGCAAAAATGGCTATGTGAAAAACGTGAAGTGAAAATATTTAAAAATTAGTGATGTTAGTAGTGTGCTTAGAAATTGCGCAGCGTACGCTCATAATGCAGTCATTTTTTGGAATTTTACCAAATTTTCAACATGGCCTTCATTGGACCCCTCCTCGTGAACAGTGCCACTGTCATTTTGTTTAATTTTCCTAAAACGTGATTGCACAGAGCAAATGCGCTATTCTGCACCACAGGTGTGAAAACTCATTTAGGGCAGGTTGTGGAAAATGACAGCTGCACTGTTGAGAAGCAGGTATGCAAAATAACAATGTTAAAAATGTGGAGTAAAAAGAGTTAAAATTAGTGACGTTAGGAGCGTGCGTAAAAAGTGCACAATGCATGCTTGTAATGTAGTCATTTTCTGGAATTTTTTCACCAAATTTGCAACATGGGCCTTTTGGGACCCCACCTTTTGAATAGTGGCACTGTCATTTCATGAATTGGTCCTGAAAGGTGATTCCATGCAGTGACTACAAAATCACCTTTCTGAGCTGAGTAACAAAATGACAGTGACAGCTTTCACAAGGCGGGGTCCCAAGAACCCCATGTTGAAAATTTGGGACAAATATTCGAAGAAATGGCTGAGATATGAGCATAAGTTGAAAATCCAGTTCAATGTCTGTGTAGCACGCTTACCTTGAATTCTTCAGTTCGCGGTTTGGCTTTGCAGAGTGCAGACGTGTCCTGGTCCAGAGAAGATTACAGTGCCGAGCTCTGGAGGTAAGTATGGGGTAAGGGGGTGTGTGGGGAGGTGGGTGCTCAGTAGGAGGGTGAGGAGGGAGAGGGGGACTGCAGCGATGATGAGGGACCGTTTTCAGTTTTGCAAGGTAAACAAACTGACGAGAGACCGTTTTCTAATTTACAGGACAAATAAACATGTAGGTACATTGGGGTGGGCTCCCAGTGTGCCACAAGGGGGGAAACAAACTGACAAGGGACCATTTTCTAATTTATAGGACAAGTTTTAAACAGCTAGGAACACTGAGGTGGGCTCCCAGTGTGCCATGTAAATGCCGACATGGGGATTGGGCACCCAATGTCGGGCATCTGTGGGCAGGGGGAATTTTAAACATTTAGGTACACTGGGGTGGGCTCCCAGTGTGCCACATAAATGCTGACATGGGGATTGGGCACCCCGAAGTCGGGCATCCATGGGCAGGGGGCAGCAGGATAACAATGCGACAAGGGACCGTTTCTGTTTTTTTAGATAAAATCACATTTTGCACACTGGAGTGGGCTCCCAGTGTTGCGATATAATGATTTGGGGATGACTTGGGGAAGGGGGCACAAAATAGACACTGGCATTGTGACATTCACAACATGCCGGCACCGCAGCATTCCGCATGCGTACGACTCCATGCATGTGTGTGACTTGTGTGCATGAGCACTGCACGCATCAGAATGCAGAAGTAACAACTGAAATAGTGTGGTTGTTATTCCATATGCTGATAGCGGCAGAGGGCTTTCAACTCCATTGGGCTTTCAGAAGGATACTTCCAAAAGTCCAACGGAAGAGGTTGTGAGTTCAGCCATTTTCAGAGGTAGAAAGCTCTCACAAAATGGCTGTAGGCTCTGCCCACAGCCCTAAAAATGTATTGCTAAATGTTTTAAATGAGTATGCACTGAATGACATCTACAATGGTGACAAGACTGCCGTATTCTCTGGAGCCACACTACATGGTATACTCTCTTTTAAAGCTGATAAAATATTATGTCACAAAAAGGCAAAGGAGAGATTGTCCCTCATGACATGTGCTACTGTCAAAGGTCAGAATAACCTCCCACTGCTAACTATTGGCAAATCCAAGTGACCCAGATGTTTCAAAGGGTTAATATTGAAGCAGCACCCACTCACTATACGTCTAATGCCACGTATGGATGACCACTGACATTTTCCATGACTGGCTGAAACAGTCTGATAAAAAAATGCGGTCACAGAGGTGAAAGATTACCATGCTGATAGACAATTGTTCCACTCACAAACACTGAAACTCAGGAACACCAAGCTAATATTCCTCCCTCACAGTTGCACAGCTTTAATTCAGCCCATGGACATAGGTCTCATTAACCGTTTAAAACAACATTGCAGAACAAAATTTGGGGGCAAGGTTTTGGGTGACCTAGGTGACCAAGAGCAGGATTTCAGCACAATCGCATAAATCATCACAATTTTAGATGTGATTCTTCTTGTACAGGCTGCCTGGACTGAAGTAAGTGGTGACTGTATGAACAAATTCTGTCCAGAGCAGATAGGGCTGTGATGAGCAGCCAAGTGAGCAAAGCTACATGCGTGCATAGAAATTATTGAACGCTCGGGTGTAACTTGGCCATTTTTGGTGTTGCATCAAATTTTCAACATGGCCTTTTTGGGATCCCTCCTCATGAAGACTGCCAGTGTCATTTTGTTCACTTATCCCAAAAGGTGATTTAACAGAGCGACCATGCCATTCTGTGCCACAGGTGAGAAAACATGTTTCAGGCAGGATATGATAAATGGCAGCTGTACTGTTAAAAAGGAGGTGTGCAAAAATGGCAATGTTGAAAATGTGAAGGGAAAATATTAAAAATTGGCAAAGCTACTGTAGGAGCGTGCATAGAAACTAGCAATGCATGCTTGTAACACAGTCATTTTTGAATTTTTTCACCAAATTTGCAACATGGGCCTTTTGGGACTCCACCTCATGAGCAGTGCCACTGCCATTTCATGAACTGATCCCAAAAGGTGATTCTGCACAGTGACAGTGAAATCACCTTTCAGGATTGAGTAACAAAATGACAGTGAACGTTTTCAGGAGGTGGGGTCCCAAGAACCCTATGTTGAAAGTTTGGGCCCACAATTCTAAACAATGGCTTATTTATCAACATAAGTTGAAAACTCCATTGAATGACATTATAGCATGCTTACCTTTGATTTTTCAGTTTGCGGTTCGGCTTTGAAGAGTGCAGATGTGTCCCTGTCCAGAGAAGATGACAGCGCCAAACTCCGGAGGTAAGTATGGGGTAAGGGGGAGGGTGTGGGGAGGTGGGTACTCAGTGGGAGGGTGGTGATGGGGGAGGGGGACTGGAGTGACAATGAGGGACTGTTTTCTTTTTTATAGATAAAAAACACGTAAAGACACCTTGGGGGACCGTTTTCTTTAGTTATAGGTAACAAAAAAAAACAGACATTTGGGCACACTGGGTGGGCTCCCAGTGTGCCACATGAATGGGGGGTGGGTGGGTACATAATGCCAACACAGGGATTGGGCACCCTGATTTTTGGCAGGTGGAAAAAATATATTTGGGCACACTGGGGTGGGCTTCCAGTGTGCCACATGAGAGGAGGGGCTACATAATGCTGACACAGGGATAGGGGACCCCGATGTTGGCCAGGGAAAAAATACATTTGGGCACACTGGCCTGGGCTTCCAGTGTGTCACATGAGTGGGGGATGGGTGGGTACATGATACCAACACAGGAATTGGGCACCCTGATGTTGGCAGGTGGAAAAAATATATTTGGGCACACTGGGGTGGGCTTCCAGTGTGCCACATGAGTTGGGGGGGGCTACATAATACTGACACGGGGATTAGGGACCCCAAAGTTGGCCAAGGAAAAAATACATTTGGGCACACTGGGCTGGGCTCCCAGTGCGCCACATGTGTGGAGGGGCCACATAATGCTGACAGAGGGATTGGGGACTCCAATGTCGATGCATTTTCTTTGTTGCCGGCACTGGTGTCGGCAACGCAACTCCACATGCATGGCACTTGCACATCCGCAGTTGTGGTGAATGGCATTTTGCCATTCACAACATGCTGGTGCCAGCAGAACTGTGCATCCATGCAAGTCGTGCATGCACAGTTCATGCCACGGAATGTGGAAGTAACAGTCAAAATAGTACGGCTGTTATTCTGTAGTGGCCGATCATGGTTTGTTTGTTTGTTTTATTTATACTGATAGGACCATGGGCCAAAAAAGAAAATATTTGTTTTCATGGGTGATCAGTGTACAGATAACAATTACATACAATATAATACATACAACTTAAAAAAAGACAGATATAAATAAATATATCACAACATTATCATTCAATAACATTTACACTTACATTCTATAAAAACATACTCTTTCAACTTATGCCTAAAAGAACAAAGGAAAGGTTCATACAGTCAAAAACTGATTGTATTGTGTTAAGAAAAGTGGGTAACATATAGGATAGTGCCCTTTGTCCAAGGGAAGTGCGCAATTTTGGAATGCAAAGAGAAAATTTAACTGTTGACCGTGTATTTACCCGCGAGTTCTGCTTTTTAAAAATTAGAGAAAAACAATCAGGGACTCTATTAAGTATCACCTTTTTTGCCAAAATACCCAATTGAAGTTTATATCTACCGTCCAAAGGAAGCCAACCCACTTGCTCTAAAAGATTACAATGATGGACCCTTAGTGGGGATTTCACTACAAATCTAACAACTGAATTAAGTAACACTTTTACCTTGGATAACAATCTCTCTCTTGCAGAATAGTAAAACAAAACCCCAAAATCAATTAACGGTAGTAAAACACTTTGAGCCAACAGAAGATGTGTAGCATCAGTGAGTAAAGGAGATAATCTATATAAGGCCCCTAGTCGCTGGTGAGTCACCTTTACCATATGGAGAATATGAGGTTTATAGGAAAGATTCTCATCCATCAATAAACCCAGGTTCTTAAATTGTTTAACTTGTTCAATCAAAGTACCAGAAACATTGTACAGTGACAATATAGGATCCAATTTCAATCTTTTTTTTAGTATTTGCAAAAAACATGGATTTAGTTTTTTTCTCATTTAAAACCAATCCATGAGCTCTGAACCAATTCTGTACCTCCAAAAAATCATCAGCTAAATCTTTCTATATATTTTCAAAAAGGTGGAGGGTTTCAAGCTCCGTTGGACTTTCAGAAGGATACTTCCAAAAGTCCAATGGAAGGTTCCATGATTGGCTGTTTTTAGAACTACTGAGCAATCCCAAAATGGCTGTAGGCTCCGCACACAGCCCTAAAAATTGTTAATGAGCAAATTGTGCCATTATCTGAGATAACCCCCCAGCTGGAATGCAACCTGAAGCTTTCAAGACACCACACAGATGTTGACAGTCATGAGTCAACTTCCAGTGAACACACCAACAGAGAAATCTGCACTGCAATCATCGGTGAGAACACAGATGAGAAAGAAGATGCCGAAGAGCCAGAGATAACCCCCCCCCCAGCACAGCAGATGTGTGGAGAATGAAGATGTGTATCAGGCACTACGTGGACACAAGGGAGGAAACTGATTTTTCTTGGTGTCATTTGTTTGAGAAAAGGCTGGAAATGCTGGCAACAAACACTGCTAGCAGACACAAACAGATGCCTTCCTGAAACAAGAATGAGCTGACCAAGTGAGTGAGTGTGCATTACCATGCTCGAAAACAGTAAAGAATCTGACACATTTTTAAAAATATTTTTCATGTTTTATTTGCTTTTTACATCTTTTACTGCTTTTAGTAAAGGTTGCTTTTATTAACTGATTCAATCAGCATAATACTGTACTGGTAAAACTCAATACAAGACAACAAACATCCTACAGCATCTATGTTCAGCATAAGTTAACCTTAACGAGGTCTAGTAGATGTATTATATCATTGTTGGTTAAGTGCTAATGTGGATAGCCAGCCCAGTGGAGTGGAAGGCTAAGGTACCAAGGGCCAGATATTCAAAACTTTGCACCAGGCGCAAGCCGTTTGCACTTAGATTGCATCGGGTTTGTGCTGGTCCACTATATTGAAAAGGCCAAATAGCATGGGCAAACTGCTTTAGCACTAACCAAAAGTATAATGCATGCAAGGAGCAAAAAAGAGGGGGCGTGCACATGAATACAGGTGCAATGCTATATTCAGTGCATTAGCGCTGCGCAAAGCATTCTTGTATGATGTCACAGCATGTGGGAATATATTTCAGACGAGGCACATTTACAGGTTTAAAACACACCATGGTGTGATATTTATTTTTCCAAAGTTGGAAGAAAAATAATAAATGAAAACAAAAAAATTGCAAAGAAAATCACTACTTAATGTCAGTAGTTTCTCACATAATAGAGTCCTGGATCTTAGAGCTCCTAAAATCCTTCTCATCTTCATTCAACTGCTTGTCTATAGTAGCAGTAGTACAGTATCTCCTCCTCTCTCAGGGCTGAGCCCCACTGAACTGAACTGAAGTGAACTCAGTGGAGAGGTTTTAATATCTTTTTGGTGGGGTCCCCTGACTAAGCCCTTTCTATTTTCATGTCTTAACATGCTTTTACATGTCTGGACATGCTATTTCAAAACCAAGGGGAGGGGGGGTGTTCAGGGGATTTCCTGGTTCAGTTAAAGGTACAGTGTATATCTCCACAGATATTGACTCTCTATATCTCTGATCCACAGTGACTAAGCACTTTTACAAAGCATACCATTCAGCCTCATACATGAAACCTTATACAGTAACAGGTTTATAGAGTGAACTTATGAAAATAAAGGATTTCTTATAACTGTCCTAATCATGAAATTATTATTGTTTTATATGACTTCTGAGTCTTTTTTATTTAAAAATGTTTTATTAACTGTGTTTATTCCTATTTAAAATAGCCTTCATGCTTTTTGTACACAAAATGCACTTTACTCAACACCTCTCCAGGTGTTTGGCATCATTCCAGGGACTGAATGGATGGAAATGGAAAAAGAATGAAAAAAGAGAACTAACAGAAAGTTTATTAGGAACAGTAAAGAGCTACGCTAGGTGGCCAACTTAGGGTGGGGGGGGGAAAGAAGAAAAGCAAAGAGAAAAGCGTTAACTGTTGCTATGAAATAAGGAGATAGAAAAGTGGTCCATCAGTCACAGTCAAGGGTGTAGCCTAACTTCACCACACACCTCCCTCCTTAACAAAAAAAAACGGTTCTCAAAACTATACTATTTTTTCAAGAACCCCCCTCTCAGTCATACATATTCTACCAAAACAGTAGACTGGGGGTTGGTTGAAACTTTCTCTCACCCACTATAAAAACTTCACCCCAGGGTACCTTAATTCAGATTTTTTTAGTATTGTCCACTATACCAAGTTACTGCAATACGACAATACTTTCACAGCATTACCCTGGGGCTGTCATACAGTTCAGCACAGTACCCGTCTATGCTCTCAGAGGACTTCAGTCTGCAGTGACTTTCTATCCCCTATTTCACTTTGGTTACTACAACTCAGACACTTTATATGTAATATCAGGCACCCATCAATAGGCATCGTTTCAGCACCCATCACTTGGCATCTTTTCAGAACCTATCACTTGGCATCATTTCAAAACCCTGTGCACCCACTATTGTACCTTCATCATTACATTAAAAAAAAGAAAGTAATACACAGCAGTTTTATGCTGACTTCTAGCTTTCTCCATCTAGTCATCGGGGCAGCCATACAGGCCTATAACACAACTTTCTCTGGGGAGAGTTGTACCCAGCTCTAACCCCATTCTAACACATTGTTTCCACTCAGGGACCCAATCATAGGTTCTACCCCATACCTAGATCCTCCATGACCCTAGGTTCCTCATTTTACATCATACAGTATAGACATTTCTTTTATGTTATACATTTCTTGTAATCATTTCATACATTTCATCCATCCATTTCCCTTTCATATATTTTGTGATAGACAAGGCAGCTTCCAGTGCTGAATATCAACCAGCCAATTCCTAACTCCAAAACCTTTGGTATTTTTTTAACATACCAGGGGTTTCCTTTCAACTCTTACACCATTCTGGTACCCTCTACTGACTGTACTCAGCACCAGCCGTAATGCTATATTCATTTTAAGCATTACATGTTTCATACCATATCACAGGGGTTCAAAACATGGGAAAAGTCCATTCAACCACCATGGTGTCTTTCCTGTTGCTTGTAATCTTCACCCCAGTATGCAAATGTCCTGAAACAGTCTTACTTGGGGCCTTCATCTCATTGTCCTCCAAGTAGCAGCATCCTGGAAAAATGGGCAACAACAGGATTTCAAAAGTGACTGGCAACAAAGGTTCCATAGGGGGTCCTCCTCCTGTAGAACCCAAAGATCCTGCTCCTCTGCTTCAGCCATGAAATCCTCCAGTTGGGAACCCTCCATCAGCACCTGACAGTGGTGCTCCACCTCTCTCCAGCATGGCTCCACTTCCACATTCCATCAAACTCCAATCCAGGTAATAGCTCCTCTCCAGTTCTCCTCACCTGGGCTCTGGTATGCACACGGGGAAGCCCCTCCTTCTTCAACAGATCCTTGGCATTCACGAGATCCTGGAGGTACACGATCCTGCTCTTTGTCCCCTATGTCTGGATACCAGGGCTGGTATCTGATTACTGGTCTCCCCCTTGTTTCTCTGGACAACCAGTACTATCCCACCTCTAACACCAAGTTTGTCACAGTATGTGGGAAAAAATCTTCAACAAATTTACAGGTTTAAAACACACCATGGTGTGATATTTAATTTTCAAAAGTTAGAAAAATAAATGAAAACAAAAAAATTGCAAAGAAAATCACTACTTAATGTCAGTAGTTTCTCACATAATACAGTCCTGGATCTTAGAGCTCCTAAGACTTTTCTCATCGGCATTCAACAGCTTGTCTACAGTAGCAGTAGAACCTCTCTCCTCCTCTCTCAGGGCTGAGCCCCACTGGACTGAACTGAAGTGAACTCAGTGAAGAGGTTTTTTATATCTTTTTGGTGGAGTCTCCTGATTAAGCCCTTTCTATTTTCATGTCTGAACATGCTTTTACATGTCTGGGCATGCTGTTTCAAAACCGGAGGAAGGGGTGTTTCAGGGGATTTCCTGGTTCATTTAAAGGTACAGTGTATATCTCTACAGATATTGACTCTCCAAATCTCTGATCCACAGTGACTAAGCACTTTTATAAAGCATACCATTCAGCCTCATACATAAAACCTTGTACAGTAACAGGTTTATAGTGAGAATTTATGAAAATACCTTAAGAATTTCTGATAACTGTTCTAATCATGGAATTATTATTGTTTTATATGACTTCTGAATCCTTTTTATTTAAAAAGGCTTTATTAACTGTCTATATTCCTATTTAAAATAGCCTTCATGCTTTTTGAACTCAAAATGCACTTATGCACTTTACTCAACACCCCTCTTGGTGTTTGGCATCATTCCAGGGACTGAATGGATGGAAATGGAAAAAGAATGAAAAGAGAGAACAAGCAGGAAGTTTATTAGCAATAGCAAAGAGCTACACTAGGTGGCCAATCTGGTGGGGGGGAAGAAAAGCAAAGAGAAAAGCATTACATGTTGCTAGGAATTAAGGAGATAGAAAAGTGGTCCATCAGTCACAGCCGAGGGTGTAGCCTAACTCTGCCACACGGGACTTAGCGCAACACTTTGTACAGTGCAAATTACAGCCCAGTAAACAGCAGTCTTAACTCGTACTGGGTCATAATGTCATACGCTTAATAGCGTATGGCATTATGCGCGAAGCCCGGACCTGTGCGCTCTCTAAGTTGGACCCCATTGGCGTAAGAATCCTAAGTGGGGGGATCCAGGTGGGCACAGCCCCCCACAGAAATAGAAATATGAGTAAATTGAGCAACGTGATTATTTTGCACAGCATTCTGCCATGCGCGGTATTGACCCCGTGCCACCTTAACTCTGGGTAAATCAGCTTTGCATGACTTTGTGGCTTTGCGCAGCTCTGCATGGCTTTGTGTGATTTTGTGTGACATAGAACCATGGTTTATGGACTCTGTAATTCACAAATGTGTATTATGGAGTTTGTGAGGGTCTGCCAGCAGTGGCTTATTGACCCTAACCAGTAAATATTAAACATAGAAAGAAACCAGACATGGGAGAAACATGCTGCACACGGATGGCACCTCCTATGTTGCCATCATCTGTCACCAGACCTAGCTATGCCAGACAGTAAGTAGTGACCCTGCACCCAGTGGACACCATGGCAGTGTGTCCATGCAGCACACATCTGCAGACCACACTTCGGTGGACACCAACAGAATCCAGCACACACATGCAGCACTGGGGGTGTGGAGGATGTTGAGGGGAGGGTGTACAGGTGGCCAGTCTGCACCACATACTGGGTGCTGCCACAAGGCTGGGACAATCCGCACAGTGCAAATGGTCCAGTGTGGGAAATACCTCAACACCAGTGTGCCTGTCTGATGGTATGTGCCCCCCAGCCACATACCGCACATCTGTACAGACACCACAGCACACACAGCCAATCATGTATATGTTACTGTGAGTATCCCATGCCAGTGGTGCAGTGTCTGTGGGTCACACAACAGCAAAACAGTAATGTCCACTGTCAGGACACACCTGCAAGTTGGGCCTGTCACTGTGTAAAGTGCAGCAGTCACTGATGCCCTACACACCATAGGCATTGCTGTGTTCCTCACATTACTGGCCCCCTTGTTACTGTAGTGTCTGCTGTGCACTGTAGCAGGAACTACAGTTTGACAATTGCATGCAGCACCACCACCTGTGCCTGTGCTGTGTAGTCCCCTGGGGCACAAAATTCTATGCGGTTCTGTACAAATGTAGCCTGCAGCTACCACTATGCACTTCCAGACTGACCTACAGGTGGAACTGAGGCCAGACCCAGCCAGCCCCTATATTTCCAATCTGACCTACAGGTGGAGCTGTGGGACCCTGCAATAGCACTGGGCAAACTGCATGCAAATTGCGGCATAATGAGATGCTAATCTGGATGTTTTCTCAGAGACTGCCTAAGTAGGCTCATTTGCTTGTCACTTTTGAATATATTAAATATTTGCCCTGGGCAAACATGATTGCACCGGGCAAACGGCTTAGCTCCATGCAAAACCTGTGCAAATGTGTCTGTGCCGCGCAAATATTTCTCGAAACATGATACATTTCTGCAATGTTTCTGCAGAATTTCACATGCACTGGTGCTTGCAGCTTTAATGAATCCACTGCTTTGCTAGCACACACATTGGCCACATAGTTCACCTTTACCTTCCTTCACGCAGCGTTGGGTAAGTTACTTTTTCTATTACTTTCTATTACGTTTGGAAACTTGTTCGAGGAAGCTCTGTGCAGTCACTAGCAAGGATGGAGAAGTACTGGAAAAAGTAATACACCTAACAATTATAGTTACTTATTTCTTTTTATACAAAAAACAATACACAAATAATCAATAACTATAACAGATTACATTTTTGTAAGTAGTAGGTTAGTTACTAGTTACTTTCAAATAAATTAAATTAGTCATAGTTACGTATTTCTTTTGTATAAAAAGACAGTGCTGATCGGCACTGGCAAATTAATGCTTGACTGTGTGGTAACCAATTAATGACTGGTGCTGAACATTTATGTGGCATGTTGCCAAGGATAAATATGATTACTTTTGGATTTATACACGCGCATATATGAAAGTGCTACAATACGACAGGGAGTGAGGTCATGCTGTGACATGATCACATTGTGGGTACAGTAATAGGCATGAGGCAAAGCAGAATATATTCATAGAAAGAAACAGTGTGTGTATATCAGAGCAAGAAAACATGCCATGAAGTGAGTTATTGCATTTGTTAAAATGTCCCCAAATAATATATATCTATATATATATATATATATATATATATATATAAAACAAAACACATGAAAAATGTGTGGGCATGTGGTTGATGGACAATAGTCATGTGATGAATTTTCAGAAATGGTAGGGTCTGAATTTAATTCATGGTAATGTTGAACCTGCAGGAGACCAGCTTCATCGCGCATTGTCTGATGTGTTTTTGGGTGGGTACAACCATAGTGACACATGGCAGCAGTGGATGTCTCACTGAGTCTAGCAGTGCCAGCTGTGGCACCACCAGTGGTCACACTAGTCATGGTCACACTGTGTCAGCTGTTACCCTTCCTTCACAGAAGAGGACAGCATCTCTGGGGATGCTTTATGTCCACACCTTGCCACCAATAAGGCCCTGGTCTCATTCCTGAAGCAGGGTTCAGCGGGACTGGCGCAGGAGGTCAAAGATAGGGAGGCATACCAAACTTCCCTAAGGGAAGCAGGGAAGGCAGTAAGGCAGGCAAAGGCACAAACTGAGAAAACAGTAGCACAAACAGTAAAAGAAGGGGACAAGACTTTCTATAGATACTTTAGTGAAAGGAGGAAGTCCAGAGGGGTATTGTTAAGATCAAAGGCAATAAGGGGGAGTGTGTGGAGGAGGACCAAGAAAAAGCATCTATTCTAAATAGATACGTCTGCTCAGTATTTACTGAGGAGAAGGTAGGGGAGGGCCCACAGCTCAGCACCATGGACACATGGGGAGGAGGTGTACACAAGTCCCTTCACAAAAGAAAGGGTCCCACAAGAGCTTGTTACGCTCAGGGTGGACAAGGCAATAGGACCTGATGGCATACATCCCAGGGTGCTAAAGGAGCTAAGGATGGAACTAGTAGAGCCATTAACAGAACTGTTTAGTGAGTCTCTGAGCACAGGAGAAGTCCCAGAAGACTGGAGAAGGGCTCATGCGATCCCGCTCCACAAGAGTGATAGCAGGGAGGAGGCAGGGACCTACAGACCAGTCAGTCTTACCTCAGTAGTGAGCAAGATTATGGAGGCACTCCTAAAGGAAAGGATAGTGCAACACCTAGAATCCATAGGAGTACAGAATCCAAGACAGCATGGGTTTACAACAGGAAGGTCCTGTCAAACAAATCTCATGGATTTCTTTGACTGGGTAACCAGAGTGGTGGACCAAGGGGGTGCAGCTGATGTTGCCTACCTTGACTTCAGCAAAGCTTTCGATACTGTTCCACATAGAAGATTGATTTACAAGCTGGGTAGGCTCGAGGTGGGTCAGAAGTCGGTCAACTGGGTGGCAAACTGGTTGGTGGGCCGAAAACAGAGAGTAGTGGTATATGGTTAACAGTCAGAAGAAATGCAGGTCACAAGTGGGGTACCTCAAGGATCAATCCTGGGGCCAGTCCTCTTCAATATCTTCATCAGTCACATAGCAGATTGACTGGAGGGTAATGTTTGTCTGTTTACAGATGGCACCAAGATCTGCAATGGAGTAGATGATCCTGATGGAGTGAGAAGAATGAGAAGAGATCTGGATAAACTGGCAAAATGGTCAGAAGAGTGGCAACTGGTGTTTAACACAACGAAGTGCAAGATCATGCACATAGGGAAGAGAAACCCTGAAGCCACCTATAGGTTGGGAGGGGAGTTGTCGGCAATCACAAAGGAAGAAAGAGACTTGGGCATCATCATCACAGATGACCTGAAATCATCCAAGCAGACCACTAAAGCAGTAGGTAAGGCTAGAGGGATGTTGGGGTGTATTAGCAGGATTATCACAAGTCGTAAGAGGGAGGTAATAAACCCTCTTTACAAGACACTGGTTAGGCCCCATGTGGAGGGGAGGCCACACCTGCACAAGGACATTAACAAAATGGAGGCAGTCCAGAGAAGGGCAACCAAAATGGTGCAGGGACTGCATCAGAAAACATATGAGGACAGATTAACAGAGCTCAGTATGTATACCCTAGAGCAAAGGAGGGAGAGAGGTGATATGATTGAAACATTCATACATCTTAAGGGCATTAACAAGGTGAAAGAGTTTAACATGTTTCAATATAAGAAAAATAGCAGGACAAGAGGACACAGCATGAGATTAGAGGGAGGCCGATTAAGGGGTAATGTGAGGAAGTTCTTTTTCACAGAAAAGGTGGTGGATGCATGGAATGGCCTACCTCAGGAAGTGGTGGATATGAATACAGTGCAGGGCATCAAACAGTCATTGGACAGGCATAAGGGAGCAATACAGATGAGTATGGATAGATAGTCCATTGACAGAGTAAAGGCCTATGGCGCATTCATAAGGCAGACAAAATGGGCAGACTGGATGGGCCTTGCGGTCCTTATCTGCTGTCAGATTCTATGTTTCTATGTTTGGCAGAATCACAAGTGGTAGATCTGCCAGTGTGCTGCTGGGACATGTGTGTCGCTTGTGTAACAATATCACAGAACTGTGCGGTTGCATAGGGTAACATAGTGTCAGTATAGTTACTACAAAGTGATTATAGACAGCTGTAACAGCTGGATTATTTGAGAACATGATTGATAACATTTTATTTTTATACAGGATACAAACAGTTAGAGTTTTGCCCCTATTTTCAACAATGTCCTCTCAACATAAGATTTTCAAATTTCTATAATTATTGTTCAATTGCTTTTTTTTAAGAACTTGGTTAAAAACTGATGCTCTTGCAAAGCAGAAGGATGTGAGTCACTAACCCCATGGAAGGAAACCTTCATATATCACATCTACTGGATTGCAGCATCAACCCCTGACTGTAATGGTGACCTCATGATTGCCAAATGGGCAGCCATGATGAATCATATGATCAGTATCCATCAGGATCACACTGTGCTTTTCCTTAACAGCTAATATGGGCCACTAGTTAGAAGGGAATCAGAAAAGAAATGGCTTGAGCCGAGTATCATTAGTAACACAATACGTGGATTACGAAACTTACAACAAACGAATGAAGTGAGTAATGAATTCTTGGTTAAAAAAATAAGTATTCCAAGGAAAGAATACTGGATGTATGGCATGGCTAAGCTGACCACTACTTCAGAGGAAAAAGGAACTGGGGGGTTGTCATGATAAGTGACTCCCTGAACCAAACTAGCCAGTGTAACAAGGCTTACAGCACAGCTACCAGAATGTTGAGGTGTGTTGGAAGGGTTTTGATAGACGGAGGAAAGAAGTAATACTACCTCCCTATAGATCACTGGTGAGATCCCATCTAGAGTATTGTGCACAGTTCTGGAGTCCTCATCTGAGGAAGCAATGGCAGAGACAGTGTCACATAGAGTAATCAAAATGATTCAGGGCCAGCAGAGCAGGTCTTATGAGGATCAACTTAGGGCACTGAATATGTACTCCCAGGATGCTAGAAGGGAGTGGGGGACATGATAGAGATCAAGTTCTTGAAAAGAATATACAAGGTAAACTACAAGGAACTATTTAGCCTTAGCAGGAATGGTGGGGCGAAAACAGGTTAACAGGAATGTAAGATGGTGAGGGGTGAGAGATTCAGGAGGGATGCAAGAAAGTTTTTCTTTACCGAGAGAGTGGTTGATTTTGACCTCTATGACTTCACGAGTGGCAGGGACATGAATAAGATCTGTAGAGGTCAAACCCTGCAGATAAAAATAAATGTGATATTTCTAGCCAGCCCAAGGCATATGTCATTTATACAATGACAGGGCCTCTGTGGTAAGATTAGTTCTCTCAATGAAGATTTTACTCATTCTGTTTGATTTCACTGCTCTGTTATTAACCGCAGCAGATGCAATTGTGATGTCATCGCACTTTGTGCAAGCTGTTCTCCCATTGGTTAAGAGGTCCTTTTTGACCAACCTCAACAGGAAATAAATACTGATAACCCACCTAAGATTGAAATAAATGATTTATTTCAATTTCAAGCCTGTTGCACGTGAAAATAAATGCATTTATTTGCAAAATGTTATCCTCACAGTCATTGTGTAAAGAAATGTTTGAAACAATAATACTTGATAATGATTTTACTGTTGTTCTATTTACTTGCAGGCTATACTTAGCAGCACTGCACTTCAATAAAACCTTCAACAAACCACTACGAACAAACACTGAAGGGAACCAAAAATGGCTGTGTACTTCAGCAAATCAAAAAGGTGAACTGTTGGTCTGTACAGTGAAGAAATAAGCAATGTGTGGTAATGGATTTAAAAAAATATATATTTTATTTCACAGACAAATTGTTATATAACATAGAAACGTGCAGTATGACATGACAACATTTTGACAGTGTTCAAAGTAATACAATGGAGCGAGTTACCAGGGTAGTGTTTACCTAACCATTTGAACTGTAGAGCAATGATTTAAGTAGAATATGCGTAATTTACCTGTGTATGGCAGAATCTTTAACATTTTCATACACAATAAAAGATATAGGCCCCCATATTCAAAAAGGTAACGTGGCACTATCTGTGTTAGTGCTATGCTAATCATAAATACCATCAGCAGTCGGCAGAGGCCATATTCAGAGGCCTTGATGCACTGCGCTAACCCAATAGCACGACTGTGAAGAATATACCACTGTGCCTATGAAAATGAGGAATCCCTCAAGCATAAAGGGTGCAATGATATATTCAAAGGTTTAAGCAGCGCTAAACAACTGCCATCACAGCACTGTTTGCTGCTGCTGAAATCTTGCCTTTAACCAGTTGCAATGACTGAACCCCCCCCATCGCCTATACTGTTATACTTCTTAAGCAAATTTGGGATCTAGTGGCCCCCATCCTCTGATCACACATGTTCTTATAATTGGTACATTTTACTGCTGTCCAGTGAACCCCCCAGCCTCCCATGATGGTCTGCTGTAGTTTTCAGTCCCTGATACTTTGGGATCCCCCACCTACCCCTGTCACCAGTACCTGTATTATATCTCTATTTCTTGGTGTCTAGTGATCCACACTCCCTCTTCATTTCCTAACTCCACACCTGACCCACCTGCTTAGGATCTTCTGCCCTGCACCCCCCTCACCCCGGTGATTGGTTCTACCTGAAACAGCAGCAAAAACCCTTGTGATCACTTGCTAATAGTCAGAGGGTTGCTGGCCAAGGATGTGAGTGGAGGGCTGTGCCGGTCGCCATTATTTGTGGTAGATCTGGGTTGGGGAAGGGTGCTGGCCTTAGATTTCAAAGCGTTTGGTGAGGGGTTGGCAATCACTAGTAGGGACGCACTAGATACTGGTGACTAGGGATACATTACAGATACTGGTGATTGCGAGGTGGGGGGACCACTGGGCACCAGGGATTGAATACTACTGGCACTAACTGCTGGCTCTGAATATTGGGACTTAGTAATAGCTCAGTCGAGGTGATCATGAGAAACAGAACCATGGCAGGTTACTTTCACATGGCTTCTCAGCAAGGAATGAGTGATAAGACTGTTTATTTGTTACGACAAATTGTGAATTTGGGAAATTCTTATTACGTTTGTCTGCCAGACTATGTGCATAGAGTGATGGTATCTGTATCAAGGTCACAGATTCCTATGAAAAAAGGAAGAACTTTCCCAAATTGTATAGAACTGGACATACCCTCCTTCACTGGTGTCACTGTTCAGCCCAGTAGACAGGAATGATGCAACTGCTAATTTTAAAAGCCATTTCAATAAGAAAACCATGGTTGTGAGGCTCAAAATATTGATATCCTTTTTTGTTTGGCATATGTGTAAGGTACAGTCTGCAGTGAGATTAACAATACATGCATTAATGGGATACACTACTATTTTTTACTTTAAATCATAAATAAGCATAATATATATTTAATTTCCTTTGTCTGACGTTACCAGTGTTCCTTACAACACCATTGTATATTATTATCACTGTGACCATGACAATATTTGTGTATAAATGTTTGGTAGTGGCCATATAATTATTTTGATGTCAACTGTAAAATGTGATTGCCAGTTCTAAGTAATTGATATTGATTAATAAGAGGTACACGTTCATAGTAAATGCTTTGGACTATTGTTTACAATTCTGCATGTTCATGGAGATTGTCTGAGTTGGTTGGCAGCTGCATGAGTTTATTTTATATAGCATCCATACAAAATGTTTACTCTGAATGTAGCTTATGAAAACATAAAGTGAATGAGTGTTTTAAAATGAGAGAAAAAAGAAAGAAAATACATTTCATAATGTAAATGGTGTTTGAGGTTTGGAACAGGTGTGCGTGTTGGGGGGGGGGCTAAGAATGGCCAAAAAAAGTGGAAGTGGTGGTAGAATTTATTTGCCACACGACACATCCATAAGGGGTAGCATACACAGGATCTGCTCATTGGCGTCCATCACTGCACTGACCGCCATGCCACTATGCACTGAATGGCATTTGCAGAAAATGAATGCAGCCCATGATCGCATTACTATGCATGTGGATGGGGACCAGTTTGGGGAAAAAACAAGGTTGTACATCGAAATGCTCTTGTCGATCTACTGAGCAGAGGATTATTGAAAATAGCAATCTGACTAAAAATACAAAATCACATACTAAGGCCTAAATGTTTTATACTAAACAAAACAGTTGATGCTGTCTTCACAGCACTCTGCATTGTTGAACAAATGTATAAATCATGGCAACCCTCTTAGCCAATCAGTGCTATTTATTTCTAAACATTCCAGGTACTCTTATATCCATTATAGATCGAGGGAGTGCTCCCGACCAATCAGAGCACTCCTTTCCTCAGCGCATGAGATGCTCTTATTCTGTGTAGAGTGTCTCATATGCAGCTGCCCTGGAAATGTGCATGTTTAGATAAGGTATATTAAAAAAATCAATATATAATGTATGTTAGAACGCTGTTAACCTTAGGAAATCATCATTTCCTAAGGTTGTTAACCTATCGATGTGACGTAGATATGTTGTTAACCTATCGATCCTAAATCACATAAATGGAATTAACTAACTGTGATAGTCTCTTGCTGTCTTGTAGCTTTTTTTCGACCACGGAAACCGACTGAAGAGAAACCGGCGGGGAAGGACTGAAGGGCATGGCGGTGACTTTTAAAAAGCGTAAGCCCTTTTTTTTTTGATAGTGGGACCATACACTATAAAAATAATGTATAGTCCTCTATATCGGCAACGGTCGAATTTTAGCTGCCGTCTCGAGGTTGCCATGGCGACGTAAACCTCTCGAGCTTCGCTCTCGAGGTTTACATGGTCACCCTGGCAACCTCTCGACTGTTAACTGACCGGTTAACGATAGAGGACCATACATTATCCTCTATATTATTGATCAAGCTTTTTTTTTTATTTTATTCTTTTTGGTAACTGGGTAAGGCCCACTAGGACCAAGTGCCTGTTTTTAGGGGTGACCCGGGAGCACTGGGGTGGTTAAATGACTTACTCAGAGTCACACAGTACACAAGTGGAGACTGTGGGACTCAACCCAGGTCTGCAGGATATACCAAGCTCATTCACAGGTCGTTACTCTAACCACTAGGCTATACTGCCAGGCTCAAATCTCAGTCAACAATATATTAATATTGCAGCCAAGACTGCTTTTATGGTTGAAAGAGTAGTCTCACTTACATTCTTTGTGTATCAGAACTGCTCACCTTCTGTTCATAGTTCCCTTACCGTGAGAATGCATGTGAGATTACTCTTGCTTCCATAAGAGTGGCCTTGGTGATGGTATTAACATACATAAGAGACACAGTAACTATACATATAAACATATAGCAAATGGCAAGTGCAGAGGGGCTGGTTTGGAGCACCAAACACTCTAATGCTGCAGTTGGTAGGAGGTAGGATGAATTATCTCACAACAGCCCCCATATTGCCTCTGCTAGCCAAAAGGCTGGACATCCTGAACTGACACAGACTGCAGCACTGCCAGGTAGTGACCCCCGACCCCACCACCTGTGAGGTTGCGCAGAACAGGTCATGAGCAGCATTCTGCATGCTGTGGTGGAGTTCCAGTGTGTGCATATGTGTCCCCATATGCAGAGATTGTAGTGTGCTCCTACCTGGTATATGCCCCTGTGTGGGTGTACATAGGAACAAAAGATCAAGCAAAAACTACTTACAGTGTGGTGCTACATTGTAATAGGGCAAAAAGCTTAAAGGGCAGTTTGGGCACAAGTATAACACAGGGTGAGGTCATAATCGCACCACCATCTATATATGATTCTGAGACCCATGTGTTTCTCTGATTAGTTTTCTGTTCCTATGAAGATGCTTGAACAGGGCATTGGAATAATTGTTGTAATGCTGCATCTCTTGACTGACAGTGTATTACTTTTGTCATTTTGGTGTTAGTGAAATGAATCAGAATATAGCATTTTTATACTGTGTCGTTTGTTTTATTCTCTATAAAAAAATACAAGCTGCACAGTCATAATCATAAAAAAAACGAAATAAAATTATAAAAAAGTTCCATAGTCCATGATGTATTTTGCAGGGGTGGGAACAAGATAAAGGTAAAAAGGAGATAAGAGTACATTTAGGATAATGTCTAGAAAATCACATATGTATTCCAGTTTCCAAAAATCACTAAAAACTAAATCACACATTCTATATGTAACCACCCAGTCCCCGAGTTACTAGAATCCCCTCAGTATCAGTGCTAGGCAGGGAAAGGCAGCGGGTGATTAACCAGTTTCATAAAATGGGTAGAACAATTCCTGCATTTTGATTGGCTAAAAGGTGCCATTTGCTGTGTCCTTATCAGGACAGATACTGACAACTGGCACTATTTATGCCAACCAAAATGTATCACATTGTGCTACATCAATGCCTGAAATGATTCTCTCCCAGAGCAGCTCCACATGTAGCATCCAAAAGAACCACAACAGCTGCACCAGGGGAGCACTGCCCCCACTAGAAAAAGGAAATACCAGTAATTTTAAACACAATCCCCACCCCAACATTACAAGTAAACATTTCAATTTTCAACCTTTACTTATTCTTTTTCCAACTGACTGTTTGTCCAGTAGCACCTCCATTGCTATCACACTCCTGCTCTTGAAACCCTGCTTCCATTGTTAAAACCACACTGAGAAAACAACAACAAAAAAGATTGAGCCATCTCTGTTCTATAGTCATCCCATCGCTCTTTCCCTCCTACTAGGCAGTAAATGGCAATGCGAAACTTGACAGCAGAATCACAAATATTTGTAAACCAGAAAGAAGAAAATGGCAATTACAGTGTCCACTGAGGGATATGCTCACTCGGAGTCAAACGGGCTGCTGGGTTTAAATCATTTCAAATGTATTGCAAATGAAAAAAAAGCTGCAGCAATAATACCAAATTAAAAAAGAATCACCTCACTTAAAAATGAAATCCTAGCAGGCAAAATGGTAAAAGAGCTGCTGTTTAATTTATGGCTTGCCTTTGAAAGCTGCACTTCTCAATCAGAGGTTCTGATCACTGGCATCTCAGAGAGGTGGCAAAAAAGCCTAAAAGTTAAACAAAGATATAAACAAAAACATAAAAAAAAAAAAAAAGAAATGTGTGTCTGAGGAGGGAGAAACAGAGTATATGTATGGGGGTGCAAACAGAATTTTATATATGGTCTGCTTTAGAAATTCAAGAACTATTTTTTCATGTTTATACCTTATACCTTACTTAACCTCAATTTTAACAGTCATGTTTATTCGATTTCTTTTAATAATTAATTTCTTTTCCAGGGGAGGGTTTTTACAGGGGGACCCATTTTATAAGTGGAATAAGGCACTCAGAGGTGTAGTTTATGGGCTGATAAGAGCACTTCCCGGGTGCTAAAGGTACTCGGTGCAAGCACCTTGTATCTCATTATGCACCTGGGGTGTGCTCTTATCAATCCATACACAACCATTGTGTCCTATTTCTTACAAATGGGGTTTTACCTGCTCACTCTTTTGTTTACTTGGCTTCAGCTGAGATGAAAGTGAAGAGCTCATTTGGAACTCTTGCAGCAGCATAAGCCTTTGCCAGTTGTGAGGTGGGAGTTTTAAAATCTTGAGACTGTAGTCAGTGTAGAGTTGTAGTTTGAAGTGTGAGGAGTGAGAACTGCTCAGCTGAGGCTCTGAGGAGGGCCCTACATTCTCACCCTAGTCCAGGTAGTCTCCAGTTTGCCAAGAGAAGTGGTGGAAACCGTTGTCTACAGCAGGATCTCCAGATTTTCATCCCTGGAGGGTTGAAAGGGACTGCTAATGGATGGATCTTAGGAGCAATTCCTTTTGTGATCCAATAATGTTTTGAAGCTGCTTGCAATGTCTAACAGTGAGTAGGATCGGACCTTTTGCTGCAGAAAGAAAGTACCTGTGCTGTTGTGTTCTTTGGCTAAAAGGGAAATACAGAACTTTTCTTTTCAGAAGTGTGAGATTGTTCTCATTTAAAGTTGGCAAACGTGTGTGATGTTCAGAAGTATGACTATATCACATTGTTCAGGACTTTAGTTCTTCCACTACCAGTGTAGTGTTTTAAATGCTGGATACCAAAGTTCATTCAATTAAGCATTTACCAAAGTGTGTTAAAGATGATTAAGGTGTAACTCTGAAGAATGGCTGGGTATGGATTTGGGAGCAAAGGGTGGGCAGACCCCCATCTGGAGTAACCAGTTCAGGACTACAGGTTCAGTAAGGGCACCTGGTTACTTTAGACATCAGGTCAATGTCTGAGGAGGATTTTACCCACTGAAGTAAGTTATTTATTAGCAAAATGTATGTTCAGTTGTGACCAGTGCCACTAGAGGAAATGTTCAATTGTGGCCAGTGCCACTAGAGGAAATGTTCAATGTCCTATGCAATATGGGAATAGACGTGCAAGATGTTCAATGTCCTACAGTGTGGGAATACGAAGAGGTTTCTGTCAGATACAATCATTTTGTTGTTCTGCAAGTTCTTAGTACCACGATGTGTAAACCTTGGGGGTCCACCCTTGCTTTAGAGAACATCTTTTTGGAATAAAGCCACACTCTAGAACCCCAGCTCTGGTTTGTACAGTTACGTTATTGCTTCCTGTGTGTGGATTTAGTGCATACCCCTCCAGAAGTTAGGTCTAGCATAGCCCTAGCAAAATGTTCTCTCCTCAGAACCTGGTTTTTGTAAATACCTAATAGGTTATATTTGCTTTTGTACACCCCACCACTTTTGTTCTCTAGAAGAATGAGCCTATTATACATTCCCAAAGCTAGGGATGGTACCATTTCTAAATGTGTTGAAGTGTGTGCCCAGTTATGGTTGCCAGGGGTAGCTAACTGTGTAAAGTAGTGAGGGGTGGTTATATATAAAATTGTTAGAATAACAAATACTATGAATCTAAAACTGCTTTATCAAATATAGTTATATACTTTCCTGTCACAGTGAGCAGTAATTTGGATTAGTTACTAAATTTTGCTTTGCAGGTATAGTACCTTTTGTGACAGGTATCCAGTAATGTGGGCAACTCCACTTGAGTGAGTACATTTGAGCGACAACATTTAAGCACCTTTCAAGAGAGCGAGTGGGATATGGCAGCGAACGTGGATATAGCGAGGGGAAGGTGGAACAACAATAGCAACAGTGTAGAGAGAGAGATGGTGGGAGGGATCTATGATGCAGATGATGTGGGACGTAGTTTTGGTTGATTGTTCTGAGCTGGCTATGTGGTCTAGTGAAGGCAGCATATGCCTCCTGTGGTGAAGGATTCAGGTTGAAACCTGGGCAGGAGCTCTAGGTTTTCTGTTTTGTCTGTGTGTGTGTGTGTGCACTTACATTTTTTTTCATGCTGAATGGATCCCTCCCAAAACATTCTCTGTACCCCAGTGTCAGACTCCCCCTTGGAGTTTGATATAATAATTGGGGGGCTGTGGGGGGTGTAGCCCCCCCTTATTAAACATAATGTCAAGGTACAATTCGAATCCACCTCTGGCTGGATTTCCCAGGAGGAAGGACAGGCATTGTATTGGATACAGATGTATCCATGAGGAGAAAGTGGAATCAGACCAGCTGGCATTTGATGACTCACTAAACAAGTTCTGGCCAGAGCCGATAGGGCTGTGAAGCCCTGCCAAGTGACGAAAGTTGGACATGTGCATTGAAATTATTCAACGCCAAGGTGTAACTTGGCCATATGTTGGAGGTGTTGCACTAAATTTTCAACATGGCCTTTTTTGGACCCCTCCTCATGAACAGTACCAGTGTCATTTTGTTCAATTGTCCCAAAAGATGAATGCACAGACCAAACGCGCTATTCTGCACCACAGGTGTGAAAACACAGCTCAGACAGGTTGTGGAATATAACAGCCAGTTGTACAGTTCTGAAGGAGGTGTACAAAAATCGCTATGTGAAAAATGTGAAGTGAAAATATTAAAAATTAGCGACTTTAGGAGTGTGTGTAGAAACTGCGCAGCGCACGCTCATAACATGATAATATTTTGAATGTTTTACAAATTTTCAACATGGCATTTGTTGGACCCTTCCTCATGAAGAGTACCAATATCATTTTGTTCAATTGTCCCAAAAGGTGAATGCACAGACCAAACGTGCTATTCTGTGCCACAGGTGAGAAAACATGGTTCTGGCAGGTTGTGGAAAATGACAGCTATATAGTTGTGAAGGAAGTGTGCAAAAATGGCTATGTGAAAAAGGTGAAGTGAAAATATTTAAAAATTAGTGATGCTAGTAGTGTATGAGAAAACTGTGCGACGCCGCCAGGTCGCAGTAATGTTTGAATTTTACCAAATTTCAAAATGGCCTTCATTGGACCTAAGTCATGAACAGTGCCACTGTCATTTTGTTTAATTTTCCTAAAAGGTGATTGCACAGAGCAAATGCACTATTCTGCACCACAGGTGTGAAAACACATTTAGGGCAGATTGTGGAAAATGACTGCTGCACTGTTGTGAAGGAGGTATGCAAAAATAGCAATGTTAAAAATGTGGAGTAAAAATAGTTAAAATTAGTGACGTTAGGAGCGTGCGTAAAAAGTGTACAATGCATGCTTGTAATGCAGTCATTTTCTGGAATTTTTTCACAAATTTGCAACTTGGGCTTTTTGGGACCCCACCTTATGAATAGTGGCACTGTCATTTCATGAATTGGTCCCGTAAGGTGATTCCATGCAGTGACTACAAAATTACCTTTCTGGGCTGAGTAACAAAATGACAGTGACAGTTTTCACAAGGTAGGGTCCTAAGAACCCCATGTTGAAAATTTGGGACAAATATTCTAAGAAATGGCTGAGATATGAGCATAAGTTGAAAATCCATTTGAATGGCTGTGTAGCATGCTTACCTTGAATTCTTCAGTTCGCGGTTTGGCTTTGCAGAGTGCAGATGTGTCCTGGTCAGAGAAGATGACAGTGCTGAGCTCTGGTAGTAAGCATGGGGTAAGGGGTGTGTGGGAAGGTGGGTGCTCAGTAGGAGGGTGAGGAGGGAGGGGACTGCAGCGATGATGAGGACCGTTTTCAGTTTGCAAGGTAAACAAACTGCGAGGACCGTTTTCTAATTTACAGGACAAATAAACATGTAGGTACATTGGGGTGGGCTCCCAGTGTGCCACAAGAGAACAAACTGACAAGGGACCATTTGCTAATTTATAGGACAAGTTTTAAACAGCTAGGAACACTGGGGTGGGCTCCCAGTATGCCATGTAAATGCCGACATGGGGATTAGGCACCCCAATGTTGGGCATCTGTGGGCAGGGGGCATTTTAAACATTTAGGTACACTGGGGTGGGCTCCCAGTGTGCCACATAAATGCTGACATGGGGATTGGGCACCCCAAAGTCGGGCATCCATGGGCAGGGGGCAGCAGGATAACAATGCGACAAGGGACCGTTTTCTGTTTTTTTAGATAAAACCACATTTTTCACCCTGGCGTGGGCTCCCAGTGTTGCGATATAATGATTTGGGGATGACTTGAGGAAGGGGGCACAAAATAAACACTGGCATTGTGACATTCACAACATGCCGGCACCGCAGCATTGCGCATGCGTACGACTCCGTGCATGTGTGTGACTTGTGTGCATGAGCACTGCACGCATCAGAATGCAGAAGTAACAGCTGAAATAGTGTGGTTGTTATTCCATATGCCGATAGCAGCGGATGGCTTTCAACTCCATTGGGCTTTCAGAAGGATACTTCCAAAAGTCCAATGGAAGAGGTTGTGAGTTCAGCTATTTTCAGTGGTAGAAAGCTCTCACAAAATGGCTGTAGGCTTCGCCCACAGCCCTAAGAATGTACTGCTAAATGTTTTAAATGAGTATGCAGTGAATGACATCTACAATGGTGACAAGACTGCCATATTCTCTGGAGCCACACTACATGGTATGCTCTCTTTTAAAGCCGATAAAATATTATGTCACAAAAAGGCAAAGGAGAGATTGTCCCTCATGACATGTGCTACTGTCAAAGGTCAGAATAACCTCCCACTGCTAACTATTGGCAAATCCAAGTGATCCAGATGTTTCAAGGGGTTAATATTGAAGCAGCACCCACTCACTATATGTTTAATGCCATGCATGGATGACCACTGACATTTTCCATGACTGGCTGAAACAGACTGATAAAAAAATGCGGTCACAGCGGCAAAAGATTAACACTCTGAAAGACAATTGTTCCACTCACAAAACACTGAAACTCAGAAACACCAAGCTAATATTCCTCCCTCACAGTTGCACAGCTTTAATTCAGCCCATGTACATAGGTCTCATTTACCGTTTAAAACAACATTGCAGAACAAAATTTGGGGGCAAGGTTTTGGGTGACCTAGGTGACCAAGAGCAGGACTTCAACACAATCGCATAAATCATCACAATTTTAGATGTGATTCTTCTTGTACAGCTGCCTGGACTGAAGTAAGTGGTGACTGTATGAACAAATTCTGTCCAGAGACGATAGGGCTGTGATGAGCAGCCAAGTGAGCAAAGTTACATGCGTGCATAGAAATTATTGAATGCTCGGGTGTAACTTGGCCATTTTTGGTGTTGCATCAAATTTTCAACATGGCCTTTTTGGGATCCCTCCTCATGAAGACTGCCAGTGTCATTTTGTTCACTTATCCCAAAAGGTGATTTAACAGAGCGACCATGCCATTCTGTGTCACAGGTGAGAAAACACGTTTCAGGCAGTATGTGATAAATGGCAGCTGTACTGTTAAAAAGGAGGTGTGCAAAAATGGCAATGTTGAAAATGTGAAGGGAAAATATTAAAAATTGACAAAGCTACTGTAGGAGCGTGCATAGAAACTGCGCAATGCACGCTTGTAACGCAGTCATTTTTCGGAATTTTTTCACCAAATTTGCAACATGGACTTTTTGGGACTCCACCTCATGAACAGTACCACTGACATTTCATGAACTGATCCCAAAAGGTGATTCTGCGCAGTGACAGTGAAATCACCTTTCAGGATTGAGTAACAAAATGACAGTGAACGTTTTCAGGAGGTGGGGTGCCAAGAACCCCATGTTGAAAATTTGGGCCCACAATTCTAAAAAATGGCTTATTTATCAACACAAGTTAAAAACTCCATTGAATGACATTATAGCATGCTTACCTTTGATTTTTCAGTTTGCGGTTCAGCTTTGAAGAGTGCAGACGTGTCCCTGTCCAGAGAAGATGACAGTGCCAACCTCCGGAGGTAAGTATGGGGTAAGGGGAGGGTGTGTGGAGGTGGGTGCTCAATGGGAGGGTGGGGAAGGGGAGGGGACTGGGGTGACAATGAGGGACTGTTTTCTATTTTATATAGAAAAACATGTAAAGACACCTTGGGGGACTGTTTTCTTTATTTATAGGTAACAAAAAAAAGCAGACATTTGGGCACACTGGGGTGGGATCCCAGTGTGCAACATGAATGGGGGGTGGATGGGTACATAATGCCAACACGGGGATTAGGCACCCCGATGTCAGCAGGTGGACAAAATATATTTAGGCACACTGGGGTGGGCTTCCAGTGTGCCATACGAGAGGGGAGGCTACATAATGCCAGCATGGGGACTGGGGACCCCGATGTTGGCCACGGAAAAAATACATTTGGGCACACTGTACTGGGCTTCCAGTGTGCCACATGAGTAGGGGGTGGGTGGGTACATGATGCCAACACAGGGATTGGGCACCCTGATGTTGGCAGGTGGAAAAAATATATTTGGGCACACTGAGGTGGGCTTCCAGGGTGCCACATGAGTGGGGGGCTACATAATGCTGACACCGGGATTGGGGACCCCAATGTTGGCCAGGGAAAAAATACATTTGGGCACACTGGGCTGGGCTCCCAGTGTGCCACATGTGTGGAGGGGCCACATAATGCTAACAGAGGGATTTGGGACTCCGATGTCAATGCCTTTTCTTTGTTGCCAGCGCTGGTGTCGGCGACACAACTCCACATGCATGGCACTTGCACATCCGCAATTGTGGTGAATGGCATTTTGCCATTCACAACATGCCGATGCCAGCAGAACTGTGCATGTGTGCAAGTCATGCATGCACAGTTCATGCCACGGAATGTGGAAGTAACAGTCAAAATAGTACGGCTGTTATTCTGTAGCAGCTGATCATGGTTTGTTTGTTTGTTTTATTTATACTGATAGGACCCTGGGCCAAAAAAGAAAAGATCTGTTTTCATGGGTGATCAGTGTACAGATAACAATTACATACAATATAAATACATACAACTTAAAAAAAGACAGATATAAATAAATATATCACAACATTATCATTCAATAACATTTACACGTACATTCTATAAAAACATACCCTTTCAACTTATGCCTAAAAGAACAAAGGAAAGGTTCATACAGTCAAAAACTGATTGTATTGTGTTAAGAAAAGTGGGTAACATATATAGGATAGTGCCCTTTGTCCAAGGGAAGTGCGCAATTTTGGAATGCAAAGAGAAAATTTAACTGTTGACCGTGTATTTACCCGCGAGTTCTGCTTTTTAAAAATTAGAGAAAAACAATCAGGGACTCTATTAAGTATCACCTTTTTTGCCAAAATACCCAATTGAAGTTTATATCTACCGTCCAAAGGAAGCCAACCCACTTGCTCTAAAAGATTACAATGATGGACCCTTAGTGGGGATTTCACTACAAATCTAGCAACTGAATTAAGTAACACTTTTACCTTGGATAACAATCTCTCTCTTGCAAAATAGTAAAACAAAACCCCAAAATCAATTAACGGTAGTAAAAAACTTTTAGCCAACAGAAGATGTGTAGCATCAGTGAGTAAAGGAGATAATCTATTTAAGGCCCCTAGTCGCTGGTGAGTCACCTTTACCATATGGAGAACATGAGGTTTATAGGAAAGATTCTCATCCATCAATAAACCCAGGTACTTAAATTGTTTAACTTGATCAAAGTACCAGAAATAGTGTACAGTGACAATATAGGGTCCAATTTCAATCTTTTTTTAGTATTTGCAAAAACCATGGGTTTAGTTTGTTTCTCATTTAAAACCAATCCATGAGCTCTGAACCAATTCTGTACCTCCAAAAAATCATCAGCTAAATCTTTCTGTATATTTTCAAAAAGGTGGAGGGTTTCAAGCTCCGTTGGACTTTCAGAAGGATACTTCCAAAAGTCCAATGGAAGGTTCCATGATTGGCTGTTTTTAGAACTACTGAGCAATCTCAAAATGGCTGTAGGCTCCGCACACAGCCCTAAAAATTGTTAATGAGCAAATTGTGCCATTATCTGAGATAACCCCCCAGCTGGAATGCAACCTGAAGCTTTCAAGACACCACACAGATGTTGACAGTCATGAGTCAACTTCCAGTGAACACACCAACAGAGAAATCTGCACTGCAATTATCGGTGAGAACACAGATGAGAAAGAAGATGCAGAAGAGCCAGAGATAACCCCCCCCCAGCACAGCAGATGTGTGGAGTATGAAGATGTGTATCAGGCACTACGTGGACACAAGGGAGGAAACTGATTTTTCTTGGTGTCATTTGTTTGAGAAAAGGCTGGAAATGCTGGCAACAAACACTGCTAGCAGACACAAACAGATGTCTTCCTGAAACAAGAATGAGCTGACCGAGTGAGTAAGTGTGCATTACCATGCTCAAAAACAGTAAAGAATCTGACACATTTTTAAAAATATTTTTCATGTTTTAATTGCTTTTTACATCTTTTACTGCTTTTAGTAAAGGTTGCTTTTATTAACTGATTCAATCAGCATAATACTGTACTTGAGTAAAACTCTATACAAGAAAGCACAAACATCCTACAGCATCTATGTTCAGCATAAGTTAACCTTAACGAGGTCTAGTAGATGTATTATATCATTTTTGGTTAAGTGCTAATGTGGATAGCCAGCCCAGTGGAGTGGAAGGCTAAGGTACCAAGGGCCAGATATTCAAAACTTTTCACCAGGCGCAAACCGTTTGCACTTGGATTGCATCGGGTTTGTGTGGGTCCGCTATATTGAAAAGGTCAAATAGCATGGGCAAACGGCTTTAGCACTAACCAAAAGTATAATGTATGCAAGGAGCAAAAAAGATGGGGTGTGCACATGAATACAGGTGCAATGCTATATTCACTGCATTAGCGCTGCGCAAAGCATTCTTGCATGATGTCACAGCATGTGGGAATAAATTTCAGACGAGGCACATTTACAGGTTTAAAACACACCGTGGTGTGATATTTATTTTTCAAAAGTTAGAAGAAAAATAATAAATGAAAACAAAAAAATTGCAAAGAAAATCACTACTTAATGTCAGTAGTTTCTCACATAATAGAGCCCTGGATCTTAGAGCTCCTAAGATCCTTCTCATCTACATTCAACTGCTTGTCTACAGTAGCTGTAGTACAGTATCTCCTCCTCTCTCAGGGCTGAGCCCTACTGGACTGAACTGAAGTGAACTCAGTGGAGAGGTTTTAATATCTTTTTGGTGGGGTCAACTGACTAAGCCCTTTCTATTTTCATGTCTGAACATGCTTTTACATATCTGGACATGCTGTTTCAAAACCAAGGGGGAGGTGTTCATGGGATTTCCTGGTTCAGTTAAAGGTACAGTGTATATCTCCACAGATATTGACTCTCTATATCTCTGATCCACAGTGACTAAAAACTTTTATAAAGCATACCATTCAGCCTCATACATAAAACCTTATACAGTAACAGGTTTATAGTGTAAATTTATGAAAATAAAGGATTTCTTATAACTGTCCTAATCATGAAATTATTATTGTTTTATATGACTTCTGAGTCTTTTTTATTTAAAAAGGTTTTATTAACTGAGTTTATTCCTATTTAAAATAGCCTTCATGCTTTTTGTACACAAAATGCACTTTACACAACACCTCTCCAGGTGTTTGGCATCATTCCAGGGACTGAATGGATGGAAATGGAAAAAGAATGAAAAAAGAGAACTAGCAGAAAGTTTATTAGGAATAGTAAAGCGCTATGCTAGGTGGCCAACTTAGGGTGGGGGGGGGAAGAAGAAAAGCAAAGAGAAAAGCGTTAACTGTTGCTATGAAATAAGGAGATAGAAAAGTGGTCCATCAGTCACCGTCAAGGGTGTAGCCTAACTGCCACACCTCCCTCCTTAACAAAAAACTGTTCTCAAAACTATACTATTTTTCAAGAACCCCTCTCAGTCATACATATTCTACCAAAACAGTAGACTGGGGTTGGTTGAACTTTCTCTCACCACTATAAAAACTTCACCCCAGGGTACCTTAATTCAGATTTTTTTAGTAGTGTCCACTATACCAAGTTACTACAATACGACAATACTTTCACAGCATTACCCTGGGGCTGTCATACAGTTCAGTACAGTACCTGTCTATGCTCTCAGAGGACTTCAGTCTGCAGTGACTTTCTATCCCCTATTTCACTTTGGTTACTACAACTCAGACACTTTATATGTAATATCAGGCACCCATCAATAGGCATCGTTTCAGCACCCAATCACTTGGCATCTTTTCAGAACCTATCACTTGGCATCGTTTCAAAACCCTGTACACCCACTATCGTACCTTCATCATTACATTAAAAAAAGAGAAAGTAATACACAGCAGTTTTATGCTGACTTCTAGCATTCTCCATCTAGTCATCGGGGCAGCCATACAGGCCTATAACACAACTTTCTCTGGGGCGAGTTGTACTCAGCTCTAACCCCATTCTAACACATTGTTTCCACTCAGAGACCCAATCATAGGTTCTACCCCATACCTAGATCCTCCATGACCCTAGGTTCCTCATTTTACATCATACAGTATAGACATTTCTTTTATGTTATACATTTCTTGTAATCATTTCATACGTTTCATTCATCCATTTCCCTTTCATATATTTTCTGATAGACAAGGCACCTTCTCATGCTGAATATCAACCAGCCAATTCCTAACTCCAAAACCTTTGGTATTTTTTTAACATATCAGGGGTTTCCTTTCAACTCTTACACCATTCTGGTACCCTCTACTGATTGTACTCAGCACCAGCTGTAATGCTATATTCATTTTAAACATTACATGTTTCATACCATATCACAGGGGGTTCAAAACATGGGAAAAGTCCATTCAACCACCATGTTGTCTTTCCTGTTGCTTGTAATCTTCACCCCAGTATGAAAATGTCCTGGAACAGTCTTACTTGGGGCCTTCATCTCATTGTCCTCCAAGTAGCAGCATCCTGGAAAAATGGGCAACAACAGGATTTCAAAAGTGACTGGCAACAAAGGTTCCATCGGGGGTTCCTCCTCCTGTAGAACCCAATGATCCTGCTCCTCTGCTTTAGCCATGAAATCCTCCAGTTGGGAACCCCCCATTAGCACCTGACAGTGGTGCTCCACCTCTCTCCAGCATGGGTCCACCTCCACTTTCCATCAAACTCCAATCCAGGTAATAGCTCCTCTCCAGTTCTCCTCACCTGGGCTCTGGTATGCACACCGGGAAGCCCCTCCTCCTTCAACAGATCCTTGGCATCCATGAGATCCTAGAGGTACATGATCCTGCTCTTTGTCCCCTATGTCTGTATACCAGGGCTGGTATCTGGGTACTGGTCTCCCCCTTGTTTCTCTGGACAACCAGTACTATCCCACCTCTAACACCAAGTTTGTCACAGCATGTGGGAAAAAAACTTCAACAAATTTACAGGTTTAAAACACACCATGGTGTGATATTTAATTTTCAAAAGTAAGAAAAATAAATGAAAACAAAAAAATTGCAAAGAAAATCACTACTTAATGTCAGTAGTTTCTCACATAATACAGTCCTGGATCTTAGAGCTCCTAAGACTTTTCTCATCTGCATTCAACAGCTTGTCTACAGTAGCAGTAGAACCTCTCTCCTCAACTCTCAGGGCTGAGCCCCACTGGACTGAACTGAAGTGAACTCAGTGAAGAGGTTTTTTATATCTTTTTGGTGGAGTCTCCTGATTAAGCCCTTTCTATTTTCATGTCTGAACATGCTTTTACATGTCTGGGCATGCTGTTTCAAAACCGGGGGAGGGGGTGGTTCAGGGGATTTCCTGGTTCATTTAAAGGTACAGTGTATATCTCCACAGATATTGACTCTCCAAATCTCTGATCCACAGTGACTAGCACTTTTATACAGCATACCATTCAGCCTCATACATAAAACCTTGTACAGTAACAGGTTTATAGTGTGAATTTATGAAAATACCTTAAGGATTTCTGATAACTGTTCTAATCATGGAATTATTATTGTTTTATATGACTTCTGAATCCTTTTATTTAAAAAGGCTTTATTAACTGTCTATATTCCTATTTAAAATAGCCTTCATGCTTTTTGAACTCAGAATGCCCTTATGCACTTTACTCAACACCTCTCTTGGTGTTTGGCATCTTTCCAGGGACTGAATGGATGGAAATGGAAAAAGAATGAAAAGAGAGAACAAGCAGGAAGTTTATTAGGAATAGCAAAGAGCTACACTAGGTGGCCAATCTGGTGGGGAGAAGAAAAGCAAAGAAAAAGCATTACATGTTGCTAGGAATTAAGGAGATAGAAAAGTGGTCCATCAGTCACAGCCGAGTGTAGCCTAACTCTGCCACCCAGGACTTAAGCGCGACACTTTGTACAGTGCAAATTACAGCCCAGTAAACAGCAGTCTTAACTTTCGTACTAGGTCATAATGATTATCACAGCAATAAGCGAGCGGCATTATCGTGAAGCCTGGACCTGTCGCTCTCTAAGTTGGACCCCATTGGAGTTAGAATCCTAATAGGGATCCGGGGCACAGCCCGCCTCAGAAATAGAAATATGAGTAAATTGAGCAACCTGATTATTTTGCACAGCATTCTGCCATGCACGGTATTGACCCCGTGCCATCTTAACTCTGGGTAAATCAGCTTTGCGTGACTTTGTGGCTCTGCATGGCTTTGCATGATTTTGTGTGACATAGAACCATGGTTTATGGACTCTGTAATTCACAAATGTGTATTATGGAGTTTGTGAGGGTCTGCCAGCAGTGGCTTATTGACCCTAACCAGTAAATATTAAACATAGAAAGAAACCAGACATGGAAGAAACATGCTGCACACGGATGGCACCTCCTATCTTGCCATCATCTGTCACCAGACCTAGCTATGCCAGACAGTAAGTAGTGACCCAGCACCCAGTGGACACCATGGCAGTGTGTCCATGCAGCACACATCTGCAGACCACACTTCGGTGGACACCAACAGAATCCAGCACACACATGCAGCACTGGGGGTGTGGAGGATGTTGAGAGGAGGGCGTACAGGTGGCCAGTCTGCACCACATACTGGGTGCTGCCACAAGGCTGGGACAATCCACACAGTGCAAATGGTCCAGTGTAGGAAATACCTCAACACCAGTGTGCCTGTCTGATGGTATGTGCCCCCCAGCCACATACCGCACATCTGTACAGACACCACAGCACACACAGCCAACCATGTATATGTTACTGTGAGTATCCCATGCCAGTGGTGCAGTGTCTGTGGGTCGCACAACAGCAAAACAGTAATGTCCACTGTCAGGACACACCTGCAAGTTGGGCCTGTCACTGTGTAAAGTGCAGCAGTCACTGATGCTCTACACACCATAGGCAACACGCTATGAAGTGAATTATTGTATTTGTAAAATTGTCCCCAAATAATGTATATATATATATATATATATATATAAAACAAAACACATGAAAAATGTGTGGGCATGTGGTTGATGGACAATAGTCATGTGATGAATTTTCAGAAATGGTAGGGTCTGAATTTAATTCATGGTAATGTTGAACCTGCAGGAGACCAGCTTCATTGAGCATTGTCTGATGTGTTTTTGGGTGGGTACAACCATAGTGACACATGGCAGCAGTGGATGTCTCACTGAGTCTAGCGGTGCTAGCTGTGGCACCACCAGTGGTCACACTAGTCATGGTCACACTGTGTCAGCTGTTACCCTCCCTTCACAGAAGAGGACAGCTTCTCCGGGGATGGTTTATGCCCCCACCTTGCCACCAATAAGGCCCTGATCTCATTCCTGAACCAGGGTTCAGCGGGACAGGTGCAGGAGGTCAAAGATAGGGAGGCATACCAAACTTCCCTAAGGGAAGCAGGGAAGGCAGTAAGGCAGGCAAAGGCACAAACTGAGAAAACAGTAGCACAAACAGTAAAAGAAGGGGACAAGACTTTCTATAGATACTTTAGTGAAAGGAGGAAGTCCAGAGGGGTATTGCTAAGATCAAAGGCAATAAGAGGGAGTGTGTGGAGGAGGACCAAGAAAAAGCATCTATTCTAAATAGATACTTCTACTCAGTATTTACTGAGGAGAAGGTAGGGCAGGGCCCACAGCTCAGCACCATGGACACATGGGGGAAGGAGGTGTGCACAAGTCCCTTCACAAAAGAAAGGGTCCCACAAGAACTTGTTACGCTCAGGGTGGACAAGGCAATAGGACCTGATGGCATACATCCCAGGGTGCTAAAGGAGCTAAGGATGGAACTAGTAGAGCCATTAACAGAACTGTTTAGTGAGTCTCTGAGCACAGGAGAAGTCCCAGAAGACTGGAGAAGGGGTCATGTGATCCCGCTTCACAAAAGTGATAGCAGGAAGGAGGCAGGGACCTACAGACCAGTCAGTCTTACCTCAGTAGTGAGCAAGATTATGGAGGCACTCCTAAAGGAAAGGATAGTGCAACACCTAGAATCCATAGGAGCACAGAATCCAAGACAGCATGGGTTTACAATAGGAAGGTCCTGTCAAACAAATCTCATGGATTTCTTTGACTGGGTAACCAGAGTGGTGGACCAAGGGGGTGCAGATGATGCTGCCTACCTTGACTTCAGCAAAGCTTTCGATACTGTTCCACAATGAAGATTGATTTACAAGCTGGGTAGGTTCGGGGTGGGTCAGAAGTCGGTCAACTGGGTGGCAAACTGGTTGGTGGGCAGAAAACAGATAGTAGTGGTAAATGGTAAACAGTCAGAAGAAATGCAGGTCACAAGTGGGGTACCTCAAGGATCAATCCTGGGGCCAGTCCTCTTCAATATCTTCATCAGTCACATTGCAGATTGACTGGAAGGTAATGTTTGTCTGTTTATAGATGGCACCAAGATCTGCAATGGAGTAGATGATCCTGATGGAGTGAGAAGAATGAGAAGAGATCTGGATAAACTGGCAAAATGGTTAGAAGAGTGGCAACTGGCGTTTAACAGCAAGTGCAAGATCATGCACATAGGGAAGAGAAACCCTGAAGCCACCTATAGGTTGGGAGGGGAGCTGCTGGCAATCACAAAGGAAGAAAGAGACTTGGGCATCATCATCACAGATGACCTGAAATCATCCAAGCAGACCACTAAAGCAGTAGGTAAGGCTAGAGGGATGTTGGGGTGTATAAGCAGGGTTATCACAAGTCGTAAGAGGGAGGTAATAAACCCTCTTTACAAGACACTGCTTAGGCCCCATGAGGAGGGAGGCCACACCTGCACAAGAACATTAACAAAATGGAGGCAGTCCAGAGAAGGGCAACCAAAATGGTGCAGGGACTGCATCAGAAAACATATGAGGACAGATTAACAGAGCTCAGTATATATACCCTAGAGCAAAGGAGGGAGAGAGGTGATATGATTGAAACATTCATACATCTTAAGGGCATTAACAAGGTGAAAGAGTTTAACATGTTTCAATATAAGAAAAATAGCAGGACAAGAGGACACAGCATGAGATTAGAGGGAGGCCGATTAAGGGGTAATGTGAGGAAGTTCTTTTTCACAGAAAAGGTGGTGGATGCATGGAACGGCCTACCTCAGGAAGTGGTGGATATGAATACGGTGCAGGGCATCAAACAGTCATTGGATAGGCATAAGGGAGTAATACAGATGAGTATGGATAGATAGTCCATTGACAGAGTATAGGCCTATGGCGCATTCATAAGGCAGACAAAATGGGCAAAATGGGCAGACTGGATGGGCCTTGCGGTCCTTATCTGCTGTCAGATTCTATGTTTCTATGTTTGGCAGAATCACAAGTGGTAGATCTGCCAGTGTGCTGCTGGGACATGTGTGTCGCTTGTGTAACAATATCAAAGAACTGTGCGGTTGCATAGGGTAACATAGTGTCAGTATTGTTACTACAAAGTGATTATAGACAGCTGTAACAGCTGGATTATTTGAGAACATGATTGATAACATTTTATTTTTATACAGGATACAAACTGTTAGAGTTTTGCCCCTATTTTCAACAATGTCCTCTCAACATAAGATTTTCAAATTTCTATAATTATTGTTCAATTGCCTTTTTTTAAGGACTTGGTTAAAAACTGATGCTCTTGCAAAGCAGAAGGATGTGAGTCACTAACCCATGGAAGGAAACCTCATATCACATCTACTGGATTGCAGCATCAACCCCTGACTGAAATGGTGACCTCATGATTGCCAAATGGGCAGCCATGATGAATCATATGATCAGTATCCATCAGGGTCACAATGTGCTTTTCCTTAACAGCTAATATGGGCCACTAGTTAGAAGGGAATCAGAAAAGAAATGGCTTGAGCCGAGTATCATTAGTAACACAATACGTGAATTACGAAACTTACAACAAATGTATGAAGTGAGTAATGAATTCTTGTTAAAAATAAGTATTCCAAGGAAAGAATACTGGATGTGTGGCATGGTTAAGCTGACCACTACTTCAGAGGAAAAAGGACCTGGGGGGGGGGGTTGTCATCATAAGTGACTCCCTGAACCAAACTAGCCAGTGTAACAAGGCTTACAGTACAGCAACCAGAAGGTTGAGGTGTGTTGGAAGGGTTTTGATAGACGGAGGAAAGAAGTAATACTACCTCCCTATAGATCACTGGTGAGATCCCATCTGGAGTATTGTGCACAGTTCTGGAGTCCTCATCTGAGAAAGCAATGGCAGAGACAGTGTCACATAGAGTAATCAAAATGATTCAGGGCCAGCAGAGCAGGTCCTATGAGGATCAGCTTAGGGCACTGAATATGTACTCCCAGGATGCAAGAAGGGAGTGGGGGACATGATAGAGATCAAGTTCTTGAAAAGAATATACAAGGTAAACTACAAGGAACTATTTAGCCTTAGCAGGAATGGTGTGGCGAAAACAGGGGAACAGGAATGTAAGATGGTGAGGGGTGAGAGATTCAGGAGGGATGCAAGAAAGTTTTACTTTACCGAGAGAGTGGTTGATTTTGACCTCTATGACATCACGAGTGGCAGGGACACGAGTAAGATCTGTAGAGGTCAAACCCTGCAGATAAAAATAAATGTGATATTTCTAGCCAGCCCAAGGCATATGTCATTTATACAATGACAGGGCCTCTGTGGTAAGATTAGTTCTCTCAATGAAGATTTTACTCATTCTGTTTGATTTCACTGCTCTGTTATTAACCACTGCAGATGCAATTGTGATGTCATCGCACTTTGTGGAAGCTGTTCTCCCATTGGTTAAGAGGTCCTTTTTGACCAACCACAACAGGAAATAAATACTGATAACCCACCTAAGATTGAAATAAATTATTTATTTCAATTTCAAGCCTGTTGCACGTGAAAATAAATGCATTTATTTGCAAAATGTTATCCTCACAGTCATTGTTTAAAGAAATGTTTGAAACAATAATACTTGTTAATGATTTTACTGTTGTTCTATTTACTTGCAGGCTATACTTAGCAGCACTGCACTTCAATAGAACCTTCAACAAACCACTACGAACAAACACTGAAGGGAAACCAAAAATGGCTGTGTACTTCAGCAAAGCAAAAAGGTGAACTGTTGGTCTGTACAGTGAAGAAATAAGCAACATGTGGTAATGGATTTAAAAAAATATATATTTTATTTCACAGACAAATTGTTATATAACATAGGAACGTGCAGTATGACATGACAACATTTTGACAGTGTTCAAAGAAATACAATGGAGCGAGTTACCAGGGTAGTGTTTACCTAACCATTTGAACTGTAGAGAAATGATTTAAGTAGAATATGTGCAATTTACCTGTGTATGGCAGAATCTTTAACATTTTCATTCACAATAAAAGATATAGGCCCCCATATTCAAAAAGGTAACGTGGCACTAACTGTGTTAGTGCTATGCTAATCATAAATAACATCAGCAGTCTTCAGAGGCCATATTCAGAGGCCTTGATGCACTGCGCTAACCCAATAGCATGACTGTGAAGAATATACCACTGTGCCTATGCAAATGAGGAATCCCTCAAGCATAAAGGGTGCTGTGCTATATTCAAAGGTTTAAGCAGCGCTAAACAACTGCCATCACAGCACTGTTTGCTGCTGCTGAAATCTTGCCTTTAACCGGTTGCAATGACTGAACCCCCCCCCATCGCCTATACTGTTATACTTCTTAAGCAAATTTGGGATCTAGTGGCCCCCATCCTCTGATCACACATGTTCTTATAATTGGCACATTTTCCTGCTGTCCAGTGAACCCCCCGCCCCCCTCACATGATGGTCTGCTGCAGTTTTCAGTCCCTGATACTTTGGGATCCCCCACCTTCCCCTGTCACCAGTACCTGTAATATATCTCTGTTTCTTGTTGTCTAGTGATCCACACTCCCTCTTCATTTCCTAACTCCACACCTGACCCACCTGCTTAGGATCTTCTGCCCTGCACCCCCCTCACCCCGGTGATTGGTTCTACCAGAAACAGCAGCAAAAACCCTTGTGATCACTTGCTGATAATCAGAGGGTGGCTGGCCAAGGATGTGAGTGGAGGGCTGTGCCGGTTGCCAGTATTTGTGGTAGAACTGCGGTGGGGGAAGGTGCTGGCCTTAGATTTCAAAGCATTTGGTGAGGGGTTGGCAATCACTAGTAGGGACGCACTAGATACCAGTGACTAGGGATACATTACAGATACTGGTGATTGCGAGGTGGGGGGACCACTGGGCACCAGAGATTGAATACTACTGGCACTAACTGCTGGCTCTGAATATTGGGACTTAGTAATAGCTCAGTCGAGGTGATCATGAGAAACAGAACCATGACAGGGTACTTTCACATGGCTTCTCAGCAAGGAAGGAGTGATAAGACTGTTTATTTGTTATGACAAATTGTGAATTTGGGAAATTCTTTTTACGTTTGTCTGCCAGACTATGTGCATAGAGTGATGGTATCTGTATCAAGGTCACAGATTCCTATGAAAAAAGGAAGAACTTTCCCAAATTGTATAGAACTGGACATACCCTCCTTCACTGGTGTCACTGTTCAGCCCAGTAGACAGGAATGATGCAACTGCTAATTTTAAAAGCCATTTCAATAAGAAAACCATGGTTGTGAGGCTCAAAATATTGATATCCTTTTTTGTTTGGCATATGTGTAAGGTACAGTCTGCAGTGAGATTAACAATACGTGCATTAATGGGATAGACTACTATTTTTTACTTTAAATCATAAATAAGCATAATATATGTTTAATTTCCTTTGTCTGAAATTACCGGTGTTCCTAACAACACCATTGTATTTTATTATCACTGTGACCATGACAATATTTGTGTATAAATGCTTGGTAGTGGCCATATAATTATTTTGATGTCAACTGTAAAATGTGATTGCCAGTTCTAAGTAATTGATATTGATTAATAAGAGGTACACGTTCATAGTAAATGCTTTGAACTATTGTTTACAATTCTGCATGTTCATGGAGATTGTCTGAGTTGGTTGGCAGCTGCATGAGTTTATTTTATATAGCATCCATACAAAATGTTTACTCTGAATGTAGCTTATGAAAACATGAAGTGAATGAGTGTCTTAAAATGAGAGAAAAAGAAAGAAAATACATTTCATAATGTAAATGGTGTTTGAGGTTTGGAACAGGTGTGCGTGTTGGGGGGGGGCTAAGAATGGCCAAAAAAAGTGGAAGTGGTGGTAGAATTTATTTGCCACACGACACATCCATAAGGGTAGCATACACAGGATCTGCTCATTGGCGTCCATCACTGCACTGACTGCCATGCCACTATGCACTGAATGGCATTTGCAGAAAATGAATGCAGCCAGATGCATTACTATGCATGTGGATGGGGACCAGTTTGGGGAAAAACAAGGTTGTACATCGAAATGCTCTTGTCGATCTACTGAGCAGAGGATTATTGAAAATAGCTATCTGACTAAAAATACAAAATCACATACTAAGGCCTAAATGTTTTATACTAAACAAAACAGTCGATGCTGTCTTCACAGCACTCTGCATTGTTGAACAAATGTATAAATCATGGCAACACTCTTAGCCAATCAGTGCTATTTATTTCTAAACATTCCAGGTACTCTTATATCCATTATAGATCGAGGGAGTGCTCCCGACCTATCAGAGCACTCCTTTCCTCAGCGCATGAGATGCTCTTATTCTGTGCAGATAAGGTTTATTAAAAAAAAAATCAATATATTATTGATCAAGCTTTTTTTTTTTATTTTAGGTAACTGGGTAAGGCCCACTAGGACCAAGTGCCTGTTTTCAGGGGTGACCCGGGAGCACTGGGGTGGTTAAATGACTTACTCAGAGTCACACTGTACGCAAGTGGAGACTGTGGGACTCAACCCAGGTCTGCAGGATGTTACCAAGCTCATTCACAGGTCGTTACTCTAACCACTAGGCTATACTGCCCAGCTCGAATCTCAATCAACAATATATTAATATTGCAGCCAAGACTGCTTTTATGGTTGAAAGAGTAGTCTCACTTACATTCTTTGTGTATCAGAACTGCTCACCTTCTGTTCATAGTTCCCTTACCGTGAGAATGCATGTGAGACTACTCTTGCTTCCGTAAGAGTGGCCTTGGTGATGGTATTAACATACATAAGAGACACAGTAACTATACATATAAACATATAGCAAATGGCAAGTGCAGAGGGGCTGGTTTGGAGCACCAAACACTCTAATGCTGCAGTTGGTAGGAGGTAGGATGAATTATCTCACAACAGCCCCCATATTGCGTCTGCTAGCCAAAAGGCTGGACATCCTGAACTGACACAGACTGCAGTACTGCCAGGTAGTGACTCCGACCCCACCACCTGTGAGGTTGCGCAGAACAGGTCATGATCAGCATTCTGCATGCTGTGGTGGAGTTCCAGTGTGTGCATATGTGTCCCCATATGCAGAGATTGTAGTGTGCTCCTACCTGGTATATGCCCCTGCGTGGGTGTACATAGGAACAAAGGATCATGCAAAAACTACTTACAGTGTGGTGCTATATTGTAATAGGGCAAAAAGCTTAAAGGGCAGTTTGGGCACAAGTATAACACAGGGTGAGGTCATAATCGCACCACCATCTATATATGATTCTGAGACCCATGTGTTTCTCTGATTAGTTTTCTGTTCCTATGAAGATGCTTGAACAGGGCATTGGAATAATTGTTGTTATGCTGCATCTCTTGACTGACAGTGTATTACTTTTGTCATTTTGGTGTTAGTGAAATGAATCAGAATATAGCATTTTTATACTGTGTCATTTGTTTTATTCTCTATAAAAAAATACAAGCTGCACAGTCATAATCATAAAAAAAACTAAATAAAATTATAAAAAAGGTCCATAGTCCATGATGTATTTTTGCAAGGGTGGGAACAAGATAAAGGTAAAAAGGAGATAAGAGTACATTTAGGATAATGTCTAGAATATCACATATGTATTCCAGCTTCCAAAAATCACTAAAAACTTAATCACACATTCTATATGTAACCACCCAGTCCCTGAGTTACTAGAATCCACACAGTATCAGTGCTAGACTGGGAAAGGCAGCTGGTGATTAACCAGTTTTATAAAATGGGTAGAACAATTCCTGCATTTTGATTGGCTAAAAGGTACCATTTGCTGTGTCCTTATCAGGACAGATACTGACAACTGGCACTACTTATATCAACCAAAATGTACCACATTGTGCTACATCAATGCCTGAAATGATTCTCTCCCAGTGCAGCTCCACATGTAGCATCCAACAGAACCACAACAGCTGCACCAGGGGAGCACTGCCCCCACTAGAGAAAGGAAATACCAGTAATTTTAAACACAATCCCCACCCCAACATTACAAGTAAACATTTCAATTTTCAACCTTTACTTATTCTTTTTCCAACTGACTGTTGTCCAGTAGCACCTCCATTGCTATCACACTCCTGCTCTTGAAACCCTGCTTCCATTGTTAAAACCACACTGAGAAAACAACAACAAAAAAGATTGAGCCATCTCTGTTCTATAGTCATCCCATCGCTCTTTCCCTCCTACTAGGCAGTAAATGGCAATGCGAAACTTGACAGCAGAATCACAAATATTTGTAAACCAGAAAGAAGAAAATGGCAATTACAGTGTCCACTGAGGGATATGCTCACTCGGAGTCAAACGGGCTGCTGGGTTTAAATCATTTCAAATGTATTGCAAATGAAAAAAAAGCTGCAGCAATAATACCAAATTAAAAAAGAATCACCTCCTTAAAAATGAAATCCTAGCAGGCAAAACGGTAAAAGAGCTGCTGTTTAATTTATGGCTTGCCTTTGAAAGCTACACTTCTCAATCAGAGGTTCTGATCACTGGCATCTCTTAGAGGTGGCAAAAAAGCCTAAAAGTTAAACAAAGATATAAACAAAAACATAAAAAATAAAAAAAAAAAGAAATGTGTGTCTGAGGAGGGAGAAACAGAGTATATGCATGGGGGTGCAAACAAAATTTTATATATGTTCTGCTTTAGAAATTCAAGGACTATTTTTTCATGTTTATACCTTATACTTTACTTAACCTCAATTTTAACAGTCATGTTTATCAGATTTCTTTTAATAATTTATTTTCCAGGGGAGGGTTTTTTCAGGGGGACCCATTTTATAAGTGGAATAAGGCACTCAGAGGTGTAGTTTATGGGCTGATAAGAGCACTTCCCGGGTGCTAAATGTACTCGGTGCAAGCACCTTGTATCTCATTATGCACCTGGGGTGTGCTCTTATCAGCCCATAAATCACAGCCCATTGTGTCCTATTTCTTACAAATGGGGTTTTTACCTGCTCACTCTTTTGTTTACTTGGCTTCAGCTGAGAAGAAAGTGAAGAGCTCATTTGGAACTCTTGCAGCAGCATAAGCCTTTGCCAGTTGTGAGGTGGGAGTTTTAGAATCTTGAGACTGCAGTCAGTGTAGAGTTGCAGTTTGAAGTGTGAGGAGTGAGAACTGCTCAGCTGAGGCTCTGAGGAGGGCCCTGCATTCTCACCCTAGTCCAGGTAGTCTCCAGTTTGCCAAGAGAAGTGGTGGAAACCATTGTCTACAGCAGGATCTCCAGATTTTCATCCCTGGAGGGTTGAAAAGGACTGCTAATGGATGGATCTTAGGAGCAATTTCTTTTGTGATCCAATTATGTTTTTTGCTTGCAATGTCTAACAGTGAGTAGGATCTGACTTTTTGCTGCAGAAAGCAAGTACCTGTGCTGTTGTGTTCTTTGGCTAAAAGGGAAATACAGAACTTTTCTGTTCAGAAGTGTGAGATTGTTCTCATTTAAAGTTGGCTAACGTGTGTGATGTTCAGAGGTATGACTATATCACATTGTTCAGGACTTTAGTTCTTCCACTAACAGTGTAGTGTTTTAAATGCTGGATACCAAAGTTCATTCAATTAAGCATTTACCGAAGTGTGTTAAAGATGATTAAGGTGTAACTCTGAAGAATGGCTGGGTATGGATTTGGGAGCAAAGGGTGGGCAGACCCCCATCTGGAGTAACCAGTTCAGGACTACAGGTTCAGTAAGGGCACCTGGTTACTTTAGACATCGGGCCAATGTCTGAGGAGGATTTTACCCACTGAAGTAAGTTATTTATTAGCAAAATGTATGTTCAGTTGTGGCCAGTGCCACTAGAGGAAATGTTCAATTGTGGCCAGTGCCGCTAGAGGAAATGTTCAATGTCCTATGCTATATGGGAATAGAAGTGCAAGATGTTCAATGTCCTACAGTGTGGGAATATGAAGAGGTTTCTGTCAGATACAATCATTTTGTTGTTCTGCAAGTTCTTAGTACCACGATGTGTAAACCTTGGGGGTCCACCCTTGCTTTAGAGAACATCTTTTTGGAATAAAGCCACACTCTAGAACCCCAGCTCTGGTTTGTACAGTTAACGTTATTGCTTCCTGTGTGTGGATTTACTGCATACCCCTCCAGAAGTTAGGTCTAGCATAGCCCTAACAAAATGTTCTCTCCTCAGGACCTGGTTTTTGTAAATACCTAATAGGTTATATTTGCTTTTGTACACCCCACCACTTTTGTTCTCTAGAAGAATGAGCCTATTATACATTCCCAAAGCTAGGGATGGTACCATTTCTAAATGTGTTGAAGTGTGTGCCCAGTTATGGTTGCGGGGTAGCTAACTGTGTAAAGTAGTGAGGGGTGGTTATATATAAAATTGTTAGAATAACAAATACTATGAATCTAAAACTGCTTTATCAAATATAGCTATATACTTTCCTGTCACAGTGAGCAGTAATTTGGATTAGTTACTAAATTTTGCTTTGCAGGTATAGTACCTTTTGTGACAGGTATCCAGTAATGTGGGCAACTCCACTTGAGTGAGTACATTTGAGCGACAACATTTGAGCACCTTTCAAGAGAAGCGAGTGGGATATGGCAGCGAGCGTGGATATAGCGAGGAAGGTGGAACAACAATAGCAACAGTGTAGAGAGAGCGATGGTGGGAGGGATCTATGATGCAGATGATGTGGGACGTAGTTTTGGTTGGTTGTTCTGAGCTGGCTATGTGGTCTAGTGAAGGCAGCATATGCCTCCTGTGGTGAAGGATTCAGGTTCAAACCTGGGCAGGAGCTCAAGGTTTTCTGTTTTGTGTGTGTGTGTGCACTTACATTTTTTTTCATGCTGAATGGATCCCTCCCAAAACATTCTCTGTACCCCAGTGTCAGACTCCCCCTTGGAGTTTGATATAATAATTGGGGGGCTGTGGGGGGTGTAGCCCCCCCTTATTAAACATAATGTCAATGTACAATTCGAATCCACCTCTGGCTGGATTTACAGGTGGAAGGACAGGCATTGTATTAGATACAGATGTATGCATGAGGAAAGTGGAATCAGACCAGCTGGCATTTGATGACTCACTAAACAAGTTCTGGCCAGAGCCGATAGGGCTGTGAAGCACTGCCACGTGATGAAAGTTGGACATGTGCATTGAAATTATTCAACACCCAGGTGTAACTTGGCCATATGTTGGAGGTGTTGCACTAAATTTTCAACATGGCCTTTTTTGGACCCCTCCTCATGAACAGTACCAGTGTCATTTTGTTCAATTGTCCCGAAAGATGAATGCACAGACAAAACGCTCTATTCTGCACCACAGGTGTGAAAACACAGCTCAGGCAGGTTGTGGAATATAACAGCCAGCTATACAGTTGTGAAGGAGGTGTACAAAAATGGCTATTTGAAAAATGTGAAGTGAATATATTAAAAATTAGCGACGTTAGGAGTGTGTGTAGAAACTGTGCAGCGCACGCTCATAACGCAGTAATATTTTGAATGTTTTTACCAAATTTTCAACATGGCATTTGTTGGACCCCTCCTCATGAACAGTACCAGTGTCATTTTGTTCAATTGTCCCAAAAGGTGAATGCACAGACCAAACGTGCTATTCTGCGCCACAGGTGAGAAAACATGGTTCGGGCAGGTTGTGAAAATGACAGCTATATAGTTGTGAAGGAAGTGTTCAAAATGGCTATGTGAAAAAGGTGAAGTGAAAATATTTAAAAATTAGTGATGCTAGTAGTGTATGAGAAAACTGAAGCGACGCCGCCAGGTCGCAGTAATGTTTAATTTTACCAAATTTCAAAATGGCCTTCACTGGACCCTAGTCATGAACAGTGCCACTGTCATTTTGTTTAATTTTCCTAAAATTTGATTGCACAGAGCAAATGTGCTATTCTGCACCACAGGTGTGAAAACATATTTAGGGGAGGTTGTGGAAAATGACAGCTGCACTGTTGTGAAGGAGGTATGCAAAAATAGCAATGTTAAAAATGTGGAGTAAAAATAGTTAAAATTAGTGACGTTAGGAGCGTGCGTAAAAGTGTACAATGCATGCTTGTAATGCAGTCATTTTCTGGAATTTTTTCACCAAATTTGCAACTTGGGCTTTTGGGACCCCACCTTATGAATAGTGGCACTGTCATTTCATGAATTGGTCCCGTAAGGTGATTCCATGCAGTGACTACAAAATTACCTTTCCGGGCTGAGTAACAAAATGACAGTGACAGTTTTCACAAGGTAGGGTCCTAAGAACCCCATGTTGAAAATTTGGGACAAATATTCTAAGAAATGGCTGAGATATGAGCATAAGTTGAAAATCCATTTGAATGGCTGTGTAGCATGCTTACCTTGAATTCTTCAGTTCGCGGTTTGGCTTTGCAGAGTGCAGATGTGTCCTGGTCCAGAGAAGATGACAGTGCTGAGCTCTGGAGGTAAGTATGGGGTAGGGGGTGTGGGGAGGTGGGTGCTTAGTAGGAGGGTGAGGAGGGGGGAGGGGGACTGCAGCGATGAGGAGGGACCGTTTTCAGTTTTGCAAGGTAAACAAACTGACGAGGGACTGTTTTCTAATTTACAGGACAAATAAACATGTAGGTACATTGGGTTGGGCTCCCAGTGTGCCACAAGGGGCAAAACAAACTGACAAGGGACCATTTTCTAATTTATAGGACAAGTTTTAAACAGCTAGGAACACTGGGGTGGGCTCCCAGTATGCCATGTAAATGCCAACATGGGGATTAGGCACCCCAATGTTGGGCATCTGTGGGCAGGGGGCATTTTAAACATTTAGGTACACTGGGGTGGGCTCCCAGTGTGCCACATAAATGCTGACATGGGGATTGGGCACCCCGAAGTCGGGCATCCATGGGCAGGGGGCAGCAGGATAACAATGCGACAAGGGACCGTTTTCTGTTTTTTTAGATAAAACCACATTTTGCACACTGGGGTGGGCTCCCAGTGTTGCGATATAATGATTTGGGGATGACTTGAGGAAGGGGGCACAATATAGACACTGGCATTGTGACATTCACAACATGCCGGCACCGCAGCATTGCGCATGCGTACGACTCCATGCATGTGTGTGACTTGTGTGCATGAGCACTGCACACATCAGAATGCAGAAGTAACAGCTGAAATAGTGTGGTTGTTATTCCATATGCTGATAGCGGCGGATGGCTTTCAACTCCATTGGGCTTTCAGAAGGATACTTCCAAAAGTCCAATGGAAGAGGTTGTGAGTTCAGCCATTTTCAGAGGTAGAAAGCTCTCACAAAATGGCTGTAGGCTCCGCCAACTGCCCTAAGAATGTACTGCTAAATGTTTTAAATGAGTATGCACTGAATGACATCTTCAATGGTGACAAGACTGCCGTATTCTCTGGAGCCACTCTACATGGTATGCTCTCTTTTAAAGCCGATAAAATATTATGTCACAAAAAGGCAAAGGAGAGATTGTCCCTCATGACATGTGCTACTGTCAAAGGTCAGGATAACCTCCCACTGCTAACTTTTGGCAAATCCAAGTGACCCAGATGTTTCAAGGGATTAATATTGAAGCAGCACCCACTCACTATACGTCTAATGCCACGCATGGATGACCACTGACATTTTCCATGACTGGCTGAAACAGACTGTTAAGAAAATGCGGTCACAGAGGCAAAAGATTACCATGCTGATAGACAATTGTTCCACTCACAAAACACTGAAACTCAGCAACACAAAGCTAATATTCCTCCCTCACAGTTGCACAGCTTTAATTCAGCCCATGGACATAGGTCACATTAACCGTTTAAAACAACATTGCAGAACAAAATTTGGGGGCAAGGTTTTGGGTGACCTAGGTGACCACAAGCAGGACTTCAGCACAATCACATAAATCATCACAATTTTAGATGTGATTCTTCTTGTACAGCTGCCTGGACTGAAGTAAGTGGTGACTGTATGAACAAATTCTGTCCAGAGAAGATAGGGCTGTGATGAGCAGCCAAGTGAGCAAAGTTACATGCGTGCATAGAAATTATTGAACGCTCGGGTGTAACTTGGCCATTTTTGGTGTTGCATCAAATTTTCAACACGGCCTTTTTGGGATCCCTCCTCATGAAGACTGCCAGTGTCATTTTGTTCACTTATCCCAAAAGGTGATTTAACAGAGCGACCATGCCATTCTGTGCCACAGGTGAGAAAACACGTTTCAGGCAGGATGTGATAAATGGCAGCTGTACTGTTAAAAAGGAGGTGTGCAAAAATGACAATGTTGAAAATGTGAAGGGAAAATATTAAAAATTGGCAAAGCTACTGTAGGAGCGTGCACAGAAACCGCGCAATGCATGCTTGCAACGCAGTCATTTTTTGGAATTTTTTCACCAAATTTGCAACATGGGCTTTTTGGGACTCCACCTCCTGAACAGTGCCACTGTCATTTCATGAACTGATCCCAAAAGGTGATTCTGTGCAGTGACAGTGAAATTACCTTTCAGGATTGAGTAACAAAATGACAGTGATCGTTTTCATGAGGTGGGGTGCCAAGAACCCTATGTTGAAAATTTGGGCGCACAATTCTAAAAAATGGCTTATTTATCAACACAAGTTGAAAACTCCATTGAATGACATTATAGCATGCTTACCTTTGATTTTTCAGTTTGCAGTTCGGCTTTGAAGAGTGCAGGCGTGTCCCTGTCCAGAGAAGATGACAGCGCCAACCTCCAGAGGTAAGTATGGGGTAAGGGGAGGGTGTGGGGAGGTGGGTGCTCAGTGGGAGGGTGGGGATGGGGAAGGGGACTGGGATGACAATGAGGGACTGTTTTCTTTTTTATAGATAAAAAAACACGTAAAGACACCTTGGGGGACTGTTTTCTTTAGTTATGGGTAACAAAAAAAAAGCAGACATTTGGGCACACTGGGGTGGGCTCCCAGTGTACCACATGAATGGAGGGTGGGTGGGTATATAATGCCAACACAGGGATTAGGCACCCTGATGTCAGCAGGTGGAACAAATATATTTGGGCACACTAGGGTGGGCTTCCAGTGTGCCACACGAGAGGGGAGGTTACATAATGCTGACATGGGGATTGGGGACCCTGATGTTGGCCAGGAAAAAATACATTTGGGCACACGGGACTGGGCTTCCAGTGTGCCACATGAGTAGGGGTGGGTGGGTACATGATGCCAACACAGGGATTGGGCACCTGATGTTGGCAGGTGGGCATATATTTGGGCACACTGGGGTGGGCTTCCAGTGTGCCACATGGTGGGGGGCTACATAATGCTGACACGGGGATTGGGGACCCCGATGTTGGCCAGGGAAAAAATACATTTGGGCACACTGGGCTGGGCTCCCAGTGTGCCACATGTGTGGAGGGGACACATAATGCTGACAGAGGGATTGGGGACTCCGATGTCGATGCCTTTTCTTTGTTGCGGCGCTGGTGTTGGCAACGCAACTCCACATGCATGGCACTTGCACATCCGCAGTTGTGGTGAATGGCATTTTGCCATTTACAACATGCCGGTGCCAGCAGAACTGTGCATGTGTGCATGTCATGCATGCGCAATTCATGCCACGGAATGTGGAAGTAACAGTCAAAATAGTAAGGCTGTTATTCTGTAGCGGCCGATCATGGTTTGTTTGTTTTATTTATACTGATAGGACCCTGGACCAAAAAAGAAAAGATCTGTTTTCATGGGTGATCAGTATACAGATAACAATTACATACAATATAAATACATACAACTTAAAAAAAGACAGATATAAATAAATATATCACAACATTATCATTCAATAACATTTACACTTACATTCTATAAAAACATACCCTTTCAACTTATGCCTAAAAGAACAAAGGGAAAGGTTCATACAGTCAAAAACTGATTGTATTGTGTTAAGAAAAGTGGGTAACATATAGGATAGTGCCCTTTGTCCAAGGGAAGTGCGCAATTTTGGAATGCAAAGAAAATTTAACTGTTGACCGTGTATTTACCCACGAGTTCTGCTTTTTAAAAATTAGAGAAAAACAATCAGGGACTCTATTAAGTATCACCTTTTTTGCCAAAATACCCAATTGAAGTTTATATCTACCATCCAAAGGAAGCCAACCCACTTGCTCTAAAAGATTACAATGATGAACCCTTAGTGGGGATTTCACTACAAATCTAGCAACTGAATTAAGTAACACTTTTACCTTGGATAACAATCTCTCTCTTGCAGAATAGTAAAACAAAACCCCCAAATCAATTAACGGTAGTAAAAAACTTTGAGCCAACAGAAGATGTGTAGCATCAGTGAGTAAAGGAGCTAATCTATATAAGGCCCCTAGTCGCTGGTGAGTCACCTTTACCATATGGAGAACATGAGGTTTATAGGAAAGATTCTCATCCATCAATAAACCCAGGTTCTTAAATTGTTTAACTTGTTCAAAGTACCAGAAATAGTGTACAGTGACAATATAGGGTCCAATTTCAATCTTTTTTTAGTATTTGCAAAAACCATGGATTTATTTTTTTTCTCATTTAAAACCAATCCATGAGCTCGGAACCAATTCTGTATCTCCAAAAAATCATCAGCTAAATCTTTCTGTATATTTTCAAAAAGGTGGAGGGTTTCAAGCTCCGTTGGACTTTCAGAAGGATACTTAAAAAAGTCCATTGGAAGGTTCCATGATTGGCTGTTTTTAGAACTACTGAGCAATCCCAAAATGGCTGTAGGCTCTGCACACAGCCCTAAAAATTGTTAATGAGCAAATTGTGCCATTATCTGAGATAACCCCCCAGCTGGAATGCAACCTGAAGCTTTCAAGACACCACACAGATGTTGACAGTCATGAGTCAACTTCCAGTGAACACACCAACAGAGAAATCTACACTGCAATCATCGGTGAGAACACAGATGAGAAAGAAGATGCTGAAGAGCCAGCGATAACCCCCCCTCCCAGCACAGCAGATGTGTGGAGTATGAAGATGTGTATCAGGCACTACGTGGACACAAGGGAGGAAACTGATTTTTCTTGGTGTCATTTGTTTGAGAAAAGGCTGGAAATGCTGGCAACAAACACTGCTAGCAGACACAAACAAATGCCTTCCTGAAACAAGAATGAGCTGACTGAGTGAGTGAGTGTGCATTACCATGCTCGAAAACAGTAAAGAATCTGACACATTTTTTAAAATATTTTTCATGTTTTAATTGCTTTTTACATCTTTTACTGCTTTTAGTAAAGGTTGCTTTTATTAACTGATTCAATCAGCATAATACTGTACTTGAGTAAAACTCAATACAAGAAAGCACAAACATCCTACAGCATCTATGTTCAGCATAAGTTTACCTTAACGAGGTCTAGCAGATGTATTATATCATTGTTGGTTAAGTGATAATGGGGATAGCCAGCCCAGTGGAGTGGAAGGCTAAGGTACCAAGGGCCAGATATTCAAAACTTTGCACCAGGCGCAAACCGTTTGTGCTTGGATTGCATTGGGTTTGTGCAGGTCCGCTATATTGAAAAGGTCAAATAGCATGGGCAAACTGCTTTAACACTAACCAAAAGTATAATGTATGGAAGGAGCAAAAAAGAGGGGGCGTGCACATGAATACAGGTGCAATGCTATATTCAGTGCTTTAGCGCTGCGCAAAGCATTCTTGCATGATGTCACAGCATGTGGGAATAAATTTCAGACGAGGCACATTTACAGGTTTAAAACACACCGTGGTGTGATATTTATTTTCAAAGTTAGAAGAAAATAATAAATGAAAACAAAAAAATTGCAAAGAAAATCACTACTTAATGTCAGTAGTTTCTCACATAATAGAGTCCTGGATCTTAGAGCTCTAAGATCCTTCTCATCTACATTCAACTGCTTGTCTACAGTAGCAGTAGTACAGTATCTGTTCCTCTCTCAGGGCTGAGCCCCACTGGACTGAACTGAAGTGAACTCAGTGGAGTGGTTTTAATATCTTTTTGGTGGGGTCACCTGACTAAGCCCTTTCTATTTTCATGTCTGAACATGCTTTTACATGTCTGGACATGCTGTTTCAAAACCAAGTGGGATGGGGGTGTTCAGGGGATTTCCTGGTTCAGTTAAAGGTACAGTGTATATCTCCACAGATATTGACTCTCTATATCTCTGATCCACAGTGACTAAGCACTTTTACAAAGCATACCATTCAGCCTCATACACAAAACCTTATACAGCAACAGGTTTATAGTGTGAATTTATGAAAATAAAGGATTTCTTATAACTGTCCTAATCATGAAATTATTATTGTTTTATATGACTTCTGAGTCTTTTTTATTTAAAAAGGTTGTATTAACTGTGTTTATTCCTATTTAAAATAGCCTTCATGCATTTTGTACACAAAATGCACTTTACACAACACCTCTCCAGGTGTTTGGCATCATTCCAAGGGCAGAATGGATGGAAATGGAAAAAGAATGAAAAAAGAGAACTAGCAGAAAGTTTATTAGGAATAGTAAAGAGCTACGCTAGGTGGCCAATTTAGGGTGGGGGGGGCGAAAGAAGAAAAGCAAAGAGAAAAGCGTTAACTGTTGCTAGGAAATAAGGAGATAGAAAAGTGGTCCATCAGTCACAGTCAAGGGTGTAGCCTAACTTCGCAGCACACCTCCCTCCTTAACAAAAAACAGTTCTCAAAACTATACTATTTTTTCAAGAACCCCCTCTCAGTCATACATATTCTACCAAAACAGTAGACTGGGGTTGGTTGAAACTTTCTCTCACCCACTATAAAAACTTCACCCCAGGGTACCTTAATTCAGATTTTTTTAGTATTGTCCACTATACCAAGTTACTGCAATACGACAATACTTTCACAGCATTACCCTGGGGCTGTCATACAGTTCAGCACAGTACACGTCTATGCTCTCAGAGGACTTCAGTCTGCAGTGACTTTCTATCCCCCTATTTCACTTTGGTTACTACAACTCAGACACTTTATATGTAATATCAGGCACCCATCAATAGGCATCGTTTCAGCACCCAACACTTGGCATCTTTTCAGAACCTATCACTTGGCATCATTTCAAAACCCTGTGCACCCACTATCGTACCTTCATCATTACATTAAAAAAAGTGAAAGTAATACACAGCAATTTTATGCTGACTTCTAACTTTCTCCATCTAGTCATCGGGGCAGCCATACAGGCCTATGACACAACTTTCTCTGGGGTGAGTTGTACCAGCTCTAACCCCATTCTAACACATTGTTTCCACTCAGGGACCCAATCATAGGTTCTACCCCCATACCTAGATCCTCCATGACCCTAGGTTCCTCATTTTACATCATACAGTATAGACATTTCTTTTATGTTATACGTTTCTTGTAATCATTTCATACATTTCATTCATCCCTTTCCCTTTCATATATTTTCTGGTAGACAAGGAACCTTCTCATGCTGAACAGCAACCATCCAATTCCTAACTCCAAAACCTTTGGGGTTTCTTTTCAACCCTTATTTTTAACATACCAGGGGTTTCCTTTCAACCCTTACACCATTCAGGTACCCTCTACAGACTGTACTCAGCACCAGCCTTAATGCTATATTCATTTTAAACATTACATGTTTCATAGATTTCATACCATATCACAGGGGGTTCAAAACATGGGAAACGTCCATTCAACCATCATGGTGTCTTCCCTGCTGCTTGTAATCTTCACTCCAGTATGCAAATGTCCTGAAACAGTCTTATTTGGGGCCTTCATCTCATTGTCCTCCAAGTAGCAGCAGTCTGGAAAAATGGGCAATAACAGGATTTCAAAAGTGACTGGCAACAAAGGTTCCATCGGGGGGGGGTCCTCCTCCTCTAGAACTCAAGGATCCTGCTCCTCTGCTTTAGCCATGAAATCCTCCAGTTGGGAACTCCCCATCAGCACCTGACAGTGGTGCTCCACCTCTCTCCAGCACGGGTCCACCTCCACATTCCATCAAACTCCAATCCAGGTAATAGCTCCTCTCCAGTTCTCCTCACCTGGGCTCTGGTATGCACACCGGGAAGCCCCTCCTCCTTCAACAGATCCTTAGCATCCACGAGATCCTGGAGGTACACCATCCTGCTCCTTGTCCCCTATGTCTGGATACTAGGGCTGGTATCTGGGTACTGGTCTTCCCCTTGTTTCTCTGGACAACCAGTACTATCCCACCTCTAACACCAAGTTTGTCACAGCGTGTGGGAAAAAAACTTCAGACAAGACAAATTTACAGGTTTAAAACACACCATGGTGTGATATTTAATTTTCAAAAGTTAGAAAAATAAATGAAAACAAAAAAATTACAAATAAAATCACTACTTAATGTCAGTAGTTTCTCACATAATAGAGTCCTGGATCTTAGAGCTCCTGAGACCCTTCTCATCTGCATTCAACAGCTTGTCTACAGTAGCAGTAGAACCTCTCTCCTCCTCTCTCATGGCTGAGCCCTACTGGACTGAACTGAAGTGAACTCAGTGAAGAATTTTTTATATCTTTTTGGTGGGGTCACCTGATTAAGCCCTTTCTATTTTCATGTCTGAACATGCTTTTACATGTCTTGGCATGCTGTTTCAAAACCGGGGAGGGGGGGGAGTTCAGGGGATTTCCTGGTTCATTTAAAGGTACAGTGTATATCTCCACAGATATTGACTCTCTATATCTCTGATCCACAGTGACTAAGCACTTTTATAAAGCATATCATTCAGCCTCATACATAAAACCTTATACAGTAACAGGTTTATAGTGTGAATTTATGAAAATACCTTAAGGATTTCTTATAACTGTCCTAATCATGAAATTATTATAGTTTTATATGACTTCTGAATCCTTTTTATTTAAAAAGGTTTTATTAACTATGTATATTCCTCCTCTCTGGGTGTTTGACATCATTCCAATGACTGAATGAATGGAAATGGAAAAAGAATGAAAAGAGAGGACTAGCAGGAAGTTTATTAGGAATAGCAAAGAGCTACACTAGGTGGCCAATCTGGTGTGTGTGGGGGGGGGGGAGAAAAGCAAACAGAAAAGCATTAACTGTTGCTAGGAAATAAGGAGATAGAAAAGTGGTCCATCAGTCACAGCTAAGGGTGTAGCCTAACTCCGCCACACAGGACTAAGCGCGACACTTTGTACAGTGCGAATTACAGCCCAGGAAACGGTAGTCTTAACCGTACTGGGTCATAATGTCATACGCTTAATAGCATACGGCATTATGCACGAACCCTGGACCTGTGCACTCTTTAAGTTGGACCCCCCCGGAGTTAGAATCCTAAGTGGGGGGGGATCTGGGGCACAGCCCCCCACAGAAATAGAAATATCAGTAAATTGAGCAACGTTATTATTTCGCACGGCATTCTGCCATGCGCGGTATTGAGCCCGTTCCGTCTTAACTCTGGGCAAATCAGCTTTGCGTGACTTTGTGGCTTTGCGCAGCTTTGCATGATTTTGTGTGACATAGAACCATGGTTTATGGAGTCTGTAATTCACAAATGTGAATTATGGAGTTTGCGAGGGTCTGCCAGCAGTGGCTTATTGACCCTAGCCAGTAAATATTAAACATAGAAAGAAACCAGACATGGAAGAAACATGCTGCACACGGATGGCACCTCCTATGTTGCCATCATCTGCCACTGGTCCCAGCCATGCCAGGCAGTAAGTGGTGATCCGGCACCCAGTGGACACCATGGCAGTGTGTCCATACAGCAAACACCTGCAGACCACCCTTCGGTGGACACCAACAGAATCCAGCACACACATGCAGCACTGGGGGTGTGGAGGGTGTTGAGGGGATGGTGTACAGGTGGCCAGTCTGCACCACATACTGGGTGCTGCCACAAGGCTGGGACAATCCACGCTGTGCAAATGGTCCAGTGTAGGGAATACCTCAACACCAGTGTGCCTGTCAGCCACATACCGCACATCTGTACAGACAGCACAGCACACACAGCCAGCCATGTATATGTCACTGTTAGTATCCCATGCCAGTGGTGCAGTGTCTGTGAGTCGCACAACAGCAAAACAGTAATGTCCACTGTCAGGATACACCTGCAAGTTGGGCCTGTCACTGTGCAAAGTGCAGCAGTCATTGATGCCCTACACACCATAGGCATTGCTGAGTTCCTCACATTACTGGCCCACTTGTTACTATAGTGTCTGCTGTGCACTGTAGCAGGAACTACAGTTTGACAATTGCATGCAGCACCACCACCTGTGCCTGTGCTGTGTAGTCCCCTGGGGCACAATATTCTATGCGGTTCTGTACAAATGTAGCCTGCAGCTACCGCCTTGCATTTCCAGACTGACCTACAGGTGGAACTGTGGCCAGACCCAGCCAGCCCCTGTACTTCCAATCTTACCTACAGGTGGAGCTGTGGGACCCTGCAATAGCACTGAGCAAACTGCATGCAAATTGGGACATAATGAGATGCTAATCTGGATGTTTTCTCACAGACTGCCTAAGTAGGCTCATTTGCATGTCACTTTTGAATATATTAAATATTTGCCCTGGGCAAATATGATAGTGCCGGGCAAACAGCCTAGCTCCATGCAAAACCTGTGCAAATATGTCTGTGCTGCGCAAACATTTCGGAAACATGGTACATTTCTGCAATGTTTCTGCAGAATTTCATATGCACTGGTGCTTGCAGCTTTAATGAATCCACTCCTTTGCTAGCACACACATTGGCCACATAGTTCACCTCTACCTTCCTTCACGCAGTGTTGGGTAAGTTACTTTTTCTATTACTTTCTATTACGTTTGGAAACTTGTTCTAGGAAGCTCTGTGCAGTCACTAGCAAGGATGGAGAAGTACTGGAAAAAGTAATACACCTTACAATTATAGTTACTTATTTCTTTTTATACAAAAACAATACAAAAATAATAAATATCTATAACAGATTACATTTTTTTAAAGTAATAGGTTAGTTACTAGTTACTTTCAAATAAATTAAATTAGTCACAGTTACGTATTTCTTTTGTATAAAAAGACATAAGTAGTTATAACTGTAAGGTGTATTACTTTTTCCAGTACTTCTCCATCCTTGCTAGTGACTGCACAGAGCTTCCTGGAACAAGTTTCCAAAAGTAATAGGAAGTAACAGAAAAAGGAACTTACCCAACACTGCCTTCACATTGCTGTGCACTGGGCTGCTGTTGTGGTTTGCACTTTCTGGTGGCTATATTCAGAGCTGTCTTATTTCCCAGGCTATTGTTGCACTGCACTCCCAGCCCAGTTTGCCAGGCTTCCTTAGCATGCTATATTCATCAGGTTTAGCACCAGGGCTATCCCTTTTGAATATAGTGGGCTATTGGTTCCAGGCTAATTTAGCACTCTGGGTAGTGCTAATTTAGCCTCAGGGCAAAGTTTTAAATATTTGGCCCCAAGTGTCTTACCTCCTGCCTCCTGGCCCATGTTTGGGAATGATCACGGGTTGCAGGGGTTGGCTGGGAAGAGGGCTGGCAGAATATCAAGCAGCCAGCTGGCATCTCTCCTCTTCCAGATCAGGGCGATTGGCCAGTTCAGCTCTTGGCGGCTGCCAAGTTGAGAACTGGTGGTAGGTCATGGGAGCTCTGAGCGGCAGACGTAAGTCAGGAGAGGGGGAGGGAGCCATGGTGCTAGGATTTATGCGCAAACCTGAGTACGCCATGGCTGAGAGCAGGAAGGGAGAAAAAGTGGAGGAAAAAGGACAGCATGACAGATGCACATGAGGTTTACATACCAAGCCTCCACCTGCCACATCACTGGAACTGCATGTCAGCAGCACTGGACTGGGACATTAGGTGGGGGGATGGCCATCTCCTTCCCGACCCTGCCATGGGGGGGAATCTGTGGGGGTACCAGCTGCTCAGGTAAACCCGGGGAGATGATGGACAATGGGGGGGAGGAGTCAGGTGGATAGGGATCCAAGCCCTGCTGTGGCCTCTTGAGCATAAACAGATGATAAAAAAAGTGCAATTTTGGGTCTGTGCACAAATTCCGGGTCCCTCGAGCATGTGCACACACCTGAAATTGACTGTACAGTGGAGAATCATAATCTTGAAACTGACAGCCCTGCAGTGGATCGGCACTGGCAAATTAATGCTTGGCTGTGCGGTAACCAATTAATGACTGGTGCTGAACATTTATGTGGCATGTTGCCAAGGATAAATGTGATTACTTTTGGATTTATACATGCGCATATATGAAAGTGCTACAATACGACAGGGAGTGCGGTCAGGCTGTGACATGATCACATTGTGGGGACGGTAATAGGCATGAGGCAAAGCAGAATATATTCATAGAAAGAAACAGTGTGTGTATATCAGGCAAGAAAACACGCCATGAAGTGAATTATTGTATTTGTTAAATTGTCCCCAAATAATATATATCTATATATCTATATATATATATATATATATATATATATATATATAAAACAAAACACATGAAAAATGTGTGGGCATGCGGTTGATGGACAATAGTCATGTGATGAATTTTCAGAAATGGTAGGGTCTGAATTTAATTCATGGTAATGTTGAACCTGCAGGAGACCAGCTTCATCGCGCATTGTCTGATGTGTTTTTGGGTGGGTACAACCATAGTGACACATGGCAGCAGCGGATGTCTCACTGAGTCTAGCAGTGCCAGCTGCGGCACCACCAGTGGTCACACTAGTCATGGTCACACTGTGTCAGCTGTTACCCTTCCTTCACAGAGGAGGACAGCATCTGCGGGGATGCTTTATGCTCCCCACCTTGCCACCAATAAGGCCCTGTCCAGGGTTCAGTGGGACAGGCGCAGGAGGGCAAAGATAGGAAGGCATACCAAACTTCCCTAAGGGAAGCAGGGAAGGCAGTAAAGCAGGCAAAGGCCCAAACTAAGGAAACACAAGCACAAACAGTAAAAGAAGGGGACAAGACTTTCTATAGATACATTAGTGAAAGGAGAAAGTCCAGAGGGGGTATTGCTAAGATCAAAGGGGATAAGGGGAGTGTGTGGAGGAGGACCAAGAAAAAGCATCTATTCTAAATAGATACTTCTGCTCAGTATTGACTGAGGAGAAGGTAGGGCAAGGCCCACAGCTCAGCACCATGGACACGGGGGGGAGGGAGGTGTACAAGTCCCTTCACAAAAGAAAGGGTCCCACAAGAGCTTGTTAAGCTCAGGGTGGACAAGGCAATAGGACCTGATGGCATACATCCCAGGGTGCTAAAGGAGCTAAGGATGGAACTAGTAGAGCCATTAACAGAACTGTTTAGTGAGTCTCTGAGCACAGAAGTCCCAGAAGACTGGAGAAGGGCTCATGTGATCCCATTCCACAAGAGTGATAGCAGGAAGGAGGCAGGGACCTACAGACCAGTCAGTCTTACCTCAGTAGTGGGCAAGATTATGGAGGCACTCCTAAAGGGAAGGATAGTGCCACACCTAGAATCCATAGGAGCTCAGAATCCAAGACAGCATGGGTTTACAACAGGAAGGTCCTGTCAAACAAATCTCATGGATTTCTCTGACTGGGTAACCAGAGTGGTGGACCAAGGGGGTGCAGCTGATGTTGCCTACCTTGACTTCAGCAAAGCTTTCAATATTGTTCCACATAAAAGATTGATCTATAAGTTGGGTAGGCTTGGGGTGGGTCAGAAGTTGGTCAACTTGGTGGCAAACTGGTTGGTGGGCAGAAAACAGATAGTGGTGGTAAATGGCAAACAGTCAGAAGAAATGCAGGTCACAAGTGGGGTACCTCAAGGATCAATCCAGGGGCCAGTCCTCTTCAATATCTTCATCAGTCACATTGCAGATGGACTGGAGGGTAATGTTTGTCTGTTTACAGATGACACCAAGATCTGCAACGGAGTAGATGATACAGATGGAGTGAGAAGAATGAGAAGAGATCTGGATAAACTGGCAAAATAGTCAGAAGAGTGGCAACTGGGGTTTAACACAAAGAAGTGCAAGATTATGCACATAGGGAAGAGAAACCCTGAAGCCACCTATTGGTTGGGAGGGGAGTTGTTGGCAATCACAAAGGAAGAAAGAGACTTGGGCATCATCATCATCACAGATGACCTGAAATCATCCAAGCAGACCACTAAAGCAGTAGGTAAGGCTAGAGGGATGTTTGGGTGTATTAGTAGGGGTATCACAAGTCGTAAGTCTTTACAAGACACTGGTTAGGCCCCATGTGGAGGGAGGCCACACCTGCACAAGGATATTAACAAAATGGAGACAGTCCAGAGAAGGGCAACCAAAATGGTGCAGGGACTGCATCAGAAAACATATGAGGACAGATTAACAGAGCTCAGTATGTATACCCTAGAGCAAAGGAGGGAGAGAGGTGATATGATTGAAAGATTCAAACATCTTAAGGGCATTAACAAGGTGAAAGAGTCTAACATGTTTCAATATAAGAAAAATAGCAGGACAAGAGGACACAGCATGAGCTAAGAGGGAGGCTGATCAAAGGGTAATGTGAGAAAGTTCTTTTACACAGAAAGGGTGGTGGATGCATGGAACGGCCTACCTCAGGAAGTGGTGGATATGAATACAGTGCAGGGCTTCAAACAGTCATTGGATAGGCATAAGGGAGCAATACAGATGAGTATGAATAGATAGTCTATTGACAGAGTTAAGGCCGATGGCACATTCATAAGGCAGACAAAATGGGCAGACTGGATGGGCCTTGCGGTCCTTATCTGCCATCAACTTCTATGTTTCTATGTTTGGCAGAGTCACAAGTGGTAGATGTACCAGTGTGCTGCTGGGACATGTGTGTCGCTTGTGTAACAATATCACAGAAAAGTGTGGTTGCATAGGGTAACATAGTGTCAGTATAGTTACTACAAAGTGATTATAGACAGCTGTAACAGCTGGATTATTTGAGAACATGATTGATAACATTTTATTTTTATACAGGATACAAATTGTTAGAGTTTTACCAGTATTTTCAACAATGTCCTCTCAACATAAGATTTTCAAATTTCTATAATTATTGTTCAATTGCTTTTTTTTAAGGACTTGGTTAAAAATTGATGATCTTGCAAAGCAGAAGGATGTGAGTCACTAAACCCATGGAAGGAAACCTTCATATATCACATCTACTGGATTGCAGCATCAACCCCTGACTGTAATGGTGACCTCATGATTGCCAAATGGGCAGCCATGATGAATCATACGATCAGTATCCATCAGGGTCACAATGTGCTTTTCCTTAACAGCTAATATGGGCCACTAGTTAGAAGGGAATCAGAAAAGAAATGGCTTGAGCCAAGTGAGTATCATTAGTAACACAATACGTAGATTATGAAACTTACAACAAACGTATGAAGTGAGTAATGAATTCTTGGTTAAAAAAAGTATTCCAAGGAAGGAGTACTGGATGTATGGCGTGGTTAAGCTGACCACTACTTCAGATGAAAAAGGACCTGGAGGGGGGGTGTCATCATAAGTGACTCCCTGAAACAAACTAGCCAGTGTAACAAGGCTTACAGCACAGCAACCAGAATGTTGAGATGTGTTGGAACGGTTTTGACAGACGGAGCAAAGAGGTAATACTACCTCCCTATAGATCACTGGTGAGATCCCATCTGGAGTATTGTGCACAGTTCTGGAGTCCTCATCTGAGGAAGCAATGGCAGAGACAGTGCCACGTAGAGTAATCAAAATGATTCAGGGCCAGCAGAGCAGGTCCTATGAGGATCAGCTTAGGGCACTGAATATGTACTCCCAGGATGCAAGAAGGGAGTGGGGGACATGATAGAGATCAAGTTCTTGAAAAGAATATACAAGGTAAACTACAAGGAACTATTTAGCAGGAATGGTGGGGTGAAAACAGGGGAACAGGAATGTAAGATGGTGAGGGGTGAGAGATTCAGGAGGGATGCAAGAAAATTTTACTTTACCGAGAGAGTGGTTGATTTTTACCTGTATGACTTCACGAGTGGCAGGGACACGAGTAAGATCTGTAGAGGTCAAACCCTGCAGATAAAAATAAATGTGATATTTCTAACCAGCCCATGGCATATGTCATTTATACAATGACAGGGCCTCTGTGATAAGATTAGTTCTTTCAGTGAAGATTTTACTCATTCTGTTTGATTTCACTGCTCTGTTATTAACAGCAGCAGATGCAATTGTGATGTCATTGCACTTTGTGCAAGCTGTTCTCCCATTGGTTAAGAGGTCCTTTTTGACCAATCTCAACAGGAAATAAATACTGATAACCCACCTAAGATTGAAATAAATTATTTATTTCAATTTCAAGCCTGTCGCACGTGAAAATAAATGCATTTATTTGCAAAATGTTATCCTCACAGTCATTGTGTAAAGAAATGTTTAAAACAATAATACTTGATAATGATTTTACTGTTGTTCTATTTACTTGCAGGCTATACTTAGCAGCACTGCACTTCAATAAAACCTTCAACAAACCACTACGAACAAACACTGAAGAGAAACCAAAAATGGCTGCATACTTCAGCAAAGCAAAAAGGTGAACTGTTGGTCTGTACAGTGAAGAAATAAGCAACATGTGGTAATGGATTTAAAAAAATATATATTTTATTTCACAGACAAATTGTTATATAACATAGAAACGTGTAGTATGACATGACAACATTTTGACAGTGTTTAAAGTAATACAATGGAGCGAGTTACCAGGGTAGTGTTTACCTAATCATTTGAACTGTAGAGCAATGATTTAAGTAGAATATGCGCAATTTACCTGTGTATGGCAGAATCTTTAACATTTTCATTCACAATAAAAGATATAGGCCCCCATATTCAAAAAGGTAAGTGGCACTAACTGTGTTAGTGCTATGCTAATCATAAATAACATCAGCGGTCGGCAGAGGCCATATTCAGAGGCCCTGATGCACTGCGCTAACCCAATAGCACAACTGTGAAGAATATACCACTGTGCCTATGCAAATGAGGAATTCCCCAAGCATAAAGGGTGCAGTGGTATATTCAAAGGTTTAAGCAGCGCTAAACAACTGCCATCACAGCGCTGTTTGCTGCTGCTGAAATCTTGCCTTTAACCGTTTGCAATGACTGAACCCCCCCATCGCCTATACTGTTATACTTCTTAAGCAAATTTTGGATCTTGTGGCCCCCATCCTCTGATCATACATGTTCTTATAATTGGTACATTTTCCTGCTGTCCAGTGACCCCCCCCCAGCCTCCCATGATGGTCTGCTGTAGTTTTCAGTCCCTGATACTTTGGGATCCCCCACCTACCCCTGTCACCAGTACCTGTAATATATCTCTGTCTCTTGGTGTCTAGTGATCCACACTCCCTCTTCATTTCCTAACTCCACACCTGACCCACCTGCTTAAGATCTCCTGCCCTGCACCCCCCTCACCCCAGTGATTGGTTCTACCAGAAACAGCACGGAAAACCCTTGCGATCACTTGCTGATAGTCAGAGGGTGGCTGGCCAAGGATGTAAGTGGAGGGCTGTGCCGGTCGCCATTATTTGTGGTAGAACCGGGGTGGGGGAGGGTGCTGGCCTTAGTTTTCAAAGCGTTTGGTGAGGGGTTGGCAATCATTGGTAGGGATGCACTAGATATCAGTGACTAGGGATACATTACAGATACTGGTGATTGCGGGGTTGGGGGACCAGTGGGCACCAGGGATTGAATACTACTGGCACTAACTGCTGGCTCTGAATATTGGGACTTAGTAATAACTCATTCAAGGTGATCATGAGAAACAGAACCATGACAGGATACTTTCACATGGCTTCTGAGCAAGGAATAAGTGATAAGACTGTTTATTTGTTATGACAAATTGTGAATTTGGGAAATTGTTATTACATGTTTGTCTGCCAGACTATGTGCATAGAGTGATGGCATCTGTATGAAGGTCGCAGATTCCTATGAAAAGAGGAAGAACGTTCCCAAATCGTATAGAACTGAACTTACCCTCCTTCACTGGTGTCACTGTTCAGCCTAGTAGACAGGAATAATGCAACTGTTAATTTTAAAAGCCATTTCAATAAGTAAGCCATGGTTGAGAGGCTCAAACTATTGATATCCTTTTTTGTTTGGCATATGTGTAGGGTACAGTCTACGGTGAGATTAACAATACATGCATTAATGGGATAGACTACTATTTTTTACTTCAAATCATAAATAAGCATAATACATATTTAATTTCCTTTGTCTGACAGTACCAGTGTTCCTTACAATGCCGTTGTATTTTATTATCACTGTGACCATGACAGTATTTGTGTATAAATGTTTGGTAGTGGCCATATAATTATTTTGATGTCAACTATAAAATGTGATTGCCAGTTCTAAGTAATTGATATTGATTAATAAGAGGTACACATTCACAGTAAATGCTTTGGACTATTGTTTACAATTCTGCATGTTCGTGGAGATTGTCTGAGTTGGTTGGCAGCTGTACGAGTTTATTTTATATAGCATCCATACAAAATGTTTACTCTGAATGTAGCTTATGAAAACATAAAGTGAATGAGTGTCTTAAAATGAGAGAAAAAGAAAGAAAATACATTTCATAATGTAAATGGTGTTTGAGGTTTGGAACAGGTGTGCATGTTGGGGGGGCTAAGAATGGTCAAAAAAAGTGGAAGTGGTGGTAGAATTTATTTGCCACACGACACATCCATAAGCGTAGCATACACGGGATCTGTTCATTGGCGTCCATCACTGCACTGACTGCCATGCCACCATACAATGAATGGCATTTGCAGAAAATGAATGCAGCCCATGATTCCATTACCGTGCATGTGGATGGGGACCAGTTTGGGGAAAAAACAAGGTTGTACATCGAAATGCTCTTGTCGATCTACTGAGCAGAGGATTATTGAAAATAGCAATCTGACTAAAAATACAAAATCACATACTAAGGCCTAAATGTTTTATACTAAACAAAACAGTTGATGCTGTCTTCACAGCACTCTTCATTGTTGAACGAATATATAAATCATGGCAACGCTCTTAGCCAATCAGTGCTATTTATTTCTAAACATTCCAGGTACTCTTATAACCGTTATAGATCGAGGGAGTGCTCCCGACCAATCAGAGCACTCCTTTCCTCAGCGCATGAGATGCTCTTATTCTGTGTAGAGTGTCTCATATGCAGCTACTCTGGAAATGTGCATGTTTAGATAAGGTTTATTAAAAAAATCAATATATTATTGATCAAGCTCTTTTTTTTATTTTATTCTTTTTGTTAACTGGGTAAGGCCCACTAGGAGCAAGTGCCTGTTTTCAGGGCGACCCGGGAGCACTGTGGTGGTTAAATGACTTACTCAGAGTCACACAGTATGCAAGTGGAGACTGTGGGACTCAACTCAGGTCTGCTGGATATACCAAGCTCATTCACAGGTCGTTACTCTAACTACTAGGCTCTACTGCCAGGCTCGAATCTCAATCAATAATATAGAGGATAATGGCTGGGGATCAGGTGATAACCACGCTGTAATCACCTCGAGTGGTTGCTAGGGCAACATGGTAAACCTCGAGAGTGCAGCTCGAGAGGTGCCTACTGTAGCCCCAGCAACCACGAGGTGATTTCCCAGTGTGGTTGTCACCTGATCACCAGCCATCATCTTTTATAGTGTATGGTCAAAAAAACACTGTTTGCATTCTATGTGTGAGAATTATGGAACTCTGGTGCATTCTTTTTTGTTAAGCCACTGTTTGGAAGTTCCGAAGTGTGGTTAACAACTTTTTAAATTCTAAACAGTGCATAACAAAGCTGTGTAACTGCTGATTATGGTGGTTAATAGGCACTTACCATACATTATATAGAGAATAATGGTTAAGCACTTGTGCATTATGGAATTTTTTTACACACCCGAGAGGTGGGATGACCTATAAACCTCGAGAGCGAAGCTCGAGAGGTTTATGAGGGCATCACAACTTGAGGGTGCGCAAAATTCCAATAACAAGTGCATAACTTTATTTTTATAATTGCTGGTGCAAGGTAATTAATGTCAACACTACTGGAGCAGCTGTACACACAGACGGGGACAGACGCAGAGGCAAGCACGCACGCACACAGACAGTTTCTTCTTTTTTGCAGTGTACCTCCATCCACATCATGCTCCATTCAGCGATGCAGCTGCCGTCAAGCCCGCTTCAACAATAGGAAGTGCAGGATCAACCAGCTAAATTTTCCATTCAGGAGAGGTAGGATCAGCCAGATAAACTAATAAATATATTAAAATGTATCTGCCAAGGCGAGCAGAAGAGTATGGTCAGGGGCTCCGTGTGGAAAAGCGAGACGCGTTTTTCAGTTATTTGGCCGCCCAGAAATAGACATAGGGCCAATGAGGTGACGCGCTTTAAATGAGTGACAGCAAACACCGTAATAACCCATTCTACGGGTTATTACGGCGTTTGAAACACGGCTTTAGTCCGTGTATTAAAGGGGGCCACCAGTAATTATATATTACTATTGCATCCAAGACTGCTTTTATGGTTGAAAGAGTGGTCTCACTTACATTCTTTGGGTATCAGAACTGCTCACCTTCTGTTCATATTTCCGCTTACCATGAGAATGCATGCGAGACTACTCTTGCTTCCATAAGAGTGGCCTTGGTGATGGTATTAACATACATAAGAGACACAGTAGCTATACTTATAAACATATAGCAAATGGCAAGTGCAGAGGGGGCTGGTTTGGAGCACCAAACACTCTAATGCTGCAGTTAGTAGGGGGTAGGATGAATTATCTTACAACAGCCCCATATTGACTCTCTGCTAGCCAAAAGGCTTGGCATCCTGGACTGACACAGACTGCAGCACTGCCAGGTAGTGACCCCTGACCCCACCACCTGTGAGGTTGCACAGAACAGGTCATGAGCAGCATTCTGCATGCTGTGGTGGAGTTCCAGTGTGTGCATATGTGTCCCCATATGCAGAGATTGTAGAGTGCTCCTACTTGGTATATGCCCCCACGTGGGTGTACATAGGAACAAAGGATCATGCAAAAACTACTTACAGTGTGGTGCTACATTTTAATAGGGCAAAAAGCTTAAAGGGCAGTTTGGGCACAAGTATGACACAGGGTGGGGTCAGAATCGCACCACCACCATCTATATATGATTCTGAGACCCGTGTGTTTCTCTGATTGTTTTTCTGTTCCTATGAAGATGTTTGAACAGGGCACTGGAATAATTGTTGTTATGCTGCATCTCTTGACTGACAGTTTATTACTTTTGTCATTTTGGTGTTAGTGAAATGAATCAGAATATAGCATTTTTATACTGTGTCATTTGTTTTATTCTCTATAAAAAAATATAAGCTGTACAGTCATAATAATAAAAAAAAACTAAATAAAATTATAAAAATGGTCCATAGTCCATCATGTATTTTGCAGGGGTGGGACCAAGATAAAGGTAAAAAGGAGATAAGCGTACATTTAGGATAATGTCTAGAAAATCGCATATGTAGTCCAACTTCCAAAAATCACTAAAAACTACTTAATCACACATTCTATATGCAACCATCCAGTCCCCAAGTTACTAGAATCCCCTCAGTATCAGTGTTAGGCAGGGAAAGGCAGCTGGTGATTAACCAGTTTTATAAAATAGGTAGAAAAATGTCTGCATTTTGATTGGCTAAGAGGTACCATTTGCTGTGTCCTTATCAGGACATACAGTATACTGGCAACTGGCGCTACTTATGCCAACCAAAATGTATCACATTGTGCTATATCAATGCCTGAAATGATTCTCTCCCAGTGCAGCTCCACACGTAGCATCCAACAGAACCACAACAGCTGCACCAGGGGAGCACTGCCACCACCAGAAAAAGGAAATACCAGTAATTTTAAACACACTCCCCACCCCAACATTACAAGTAAATGTTTCAAGTTTCAACCTTTACTTATTCTTTTTCCAACTGAATGTTTGTCCAGTAGCACCTCCATAGCTATCACACTCCTGCTCTTGAAACCCTGCTTCCATTGTTAAAACCACACCGAGAAAACAACAACAAAAAAGATTGAGCCATCTCTGTTCTATAGTCCTCCCCTCGCTCTTTCCCTCCTACTATGCAGTAAACAGAAATGCAAAACTTGACAGCAGAATCACAAATATTTGTAAACCAGAAAGAAGAAAATGGTAATTACAGTGGCCACTGAGGGATATGCTCACTTGGAGTCAAACAGGCTGCTGGCTTTAAATCATTTCAAGTGTATTGCAAATGAAAAAAAAGCTGTATCAATAATACCAAATTAAAAAAGAATCAGCTCACTTAACAATGAAATCCTAGCAGGCAAAACGATAAAAGAGCTGCTGTTTAACTCACAGCTTGCCTTTGAAAGCTGCACTTCTTAATCAGAGGTTCTGATCACTGGCATCTCGGAGAGGTGGCTAAAAAGCCTAAAAGTTAAACAAAAATATAAACAAAAATGTAAAAAATAAAAAAAAAGAAGTGTGTGTCTGAGGAGGGAGAAGCAGATTGTCTGTATGGGGGCAAACAGAATTTTATATATAGTCTGCTTTAAAGATTCAAGGACTATTTTTTCATGTTTATACCTTACACCTTACTTAACCTCAGTTTTAACAGTTATGTTTATTAGATTTCTTTTAATAATTAATTTATTTTCCAGGGGAGGGTTTTTACAGGGGGACCCATTTTATAAGCGGAATAAAGCACTCAGGGGTGTAGTTTATGGGCTGATAAGAGCACTTCCCAGGTGCTAAAGGCACTCGGTGCAAGCACCTTGTGTCTCATTACGCATCTGGGGCGTGCTCTTATCAGACCATAAATCACAGCTCATTGTGTCCTATTTCTTACAAATGGGGTTTTTACCTGCTCACACTTTTGTTTACTTGGCTTCAGCTGAGATGAAAGTGAAGAGCTCATTTGGAACTCTCGTAGCAGCATAAGCCTTTGCCAGTTGTGAGGAGGGAGCTTTAGAATCTGAAGACCATTGTCAGTGTAGAGTTGCAGTTTGAAGTGTGAGGAGTGAGAACTGCTCAGCTGAGGGCTCTGAGGAGGGCCCTGCATTCTCACCCTAGTCCAGGTAGTCTCCAGTTTGCCAAGAGAAGTAGTGGAAGCCATTGTCTACAGCAGGATCTCCAGATTTTCATCCCTGGAAGGGTGAAAAGGACTGCTATTGAATGGATCTTAGGAGTAATCCCTTTTGTGATCCAAGAAGGTTTTGAAGCTGCTTGCAATGTCTAACAGTGAGTAGAATCTGACTTTTTGCTGCAGAAAGCAAGTACCTGTGTTGTTGTGTTCTCTGGCTAAAAGGGAAATACACAACTTTTCTGTTCAGAAGTGTGAGACTGTTCTCATTTAAAGTTGGCTAACGTGTGTGATGTTCAGAGGTATGACTATATTACATTGTTCAGGACTTCAGTTCTTCCACTACCAATGTAGTGTTTTAAATGCTGGATATCAAAGTTCTTTCAATTAAGCATTTACCGAAGTGTGTTCAAGATGTTTAAGGTGTAACTCTGAAGAATGGCTGGGTATGGATTTGGGAGCAAAGGGTGGGCAGACCCCCATCTGGAGTAACCAGTTCAGGACTACAGGTTCAGTAAGGGCACCTGGTTACTTTAGACATCGGGTCAATGTCTGAGGAGGATTTTACCCACTGAAGTAAGTTATGATATTTATTAGCAAAATGTATGTTCAGTTGTGGCCAGTGCCACTAGAGGAAATGTTCAATTGTGGTCAGTGCCACTGGAGGAAATGTTCAATGTTCTATGCTATATGGGAATACAAGTGCAAGATGTTCAATGTCCTACAGTGTGGGAATACAAAGAGGTTTCTGTCAGATACAATCATTTTGTTGTTCTGCAAGTTCCTAGTGCCACGAAATGTAAACATTGGGGGTCCACCCTTTGCTTTAGAGAACATCTTTTTGGAATAAAGCCACACTCTAGAACCCCAATTCTGGTTTGGGCAGTTACGTTATTGCTTCCTGTGTGTGGATTTAGTGCATACCCCTTCAGAAGTTAGGTCTAGCATAGCCCTAGCAAAATGTTCTCTCCTCAGGACCTGGTTTTTGTAAATACCTAATAGGTTATATTTGCTTTTGTACACCCCACCACTTTTGTTCTCTAGAAAAATGAGCCTATTAAACATTCCCAAAGCTAGGGATGATACCATTTATAAATGTGTTGAAGTCAAGGGTGTAGACAGACATACTCACTGTGCACGTTTGTGTACAGTTTTGCTGAGTGCCTGTCACAAACCATTAGCCACTCTTAATATTATCATTCTAATCTGTAGCATTTGGGTTAGTGTAGGCCACTGAAGAGTGTCCAATACATGTATAACCTCTTTAGAGAGTAGAGGAATCATCTGACAATCTGACTTGTTTGGAAAGGGGTGCCATTTGGAAAGGATGTGTAAATTTCTTAATGGGGGGGTAACTGTTGAAGACTGTGTACAAAAGAGACATTTCTGGCTACACCCCTGGTTGAAGTGTGTGCCCAGTTATGGTTGCCAGGGGTAGCTAACTGTGTAAAGTAGTGAGGGGTGGTTACATATAAAATTGTTAGAATAACAAATACTATGAATCTAAAACTGCTTTATCAAATATAGTTATATACTTTCCTGTCGCAGTGAGCAGTAATTTGGATTAGTTACCAAATTTTGATTTGCAAGTACAGTACCTTTTGTGACAGGTATCCAGTAATATAGGCAACTCCACTTAAGTGAGTACATTTGAGCGCCTTTCAAGAGAGCGAGTGGGATATGGCAGCGAACGTGGATATAGCGAGGGAAGGTGGAACAACAATAGCAACAGTGTAGAGAGAGCAATAGTGGGAGGGATCTACGATTTTATTTATTTATTTATTTACTGTATAATCGGAATTACAATCCTTTGAGTCATAGACTCTTTTGCAAAGGCTCCACGTCGTTTACAGGGGGTGGAGGGAGAACCAAAGTACAAGGAAGACAGACGGAACGAGCAATTATATACAGGTTTCAGTACAGACAGTATTTATACCATGGCTTCATGGTGGTTGCAGGGGGTGGAGAGACACAAGACAATATAAAGCATTAAAAGAAACACATTTTTTTTTTTATACACTGATTTTTTACAGGTTACAGAAATTGACATGGCAGTTGAGAGGCGTTTTAAAAGCTTTGGGAGGCATACATGTGGGCCCTCAGACAGGGCTAGTTCAGAGGGAGGTTCGTAGGGTCTAGGAAGTCCCTGAGTCAGTTATGGGGATGAAGGAAGAGAGAGCAGGCCTTATTGGCATTCACATATAGAGTTTTCAAAGAGGTGTGTTCGAAGACCTGTTTTGAAAATGCAGATAATATGGGACGTAGTTTTGGTTGGTTGTTCTGAGCTGGCTATGTGCTCTAGTGAAGGCAGCATCTGCTTCCTGTGGTGAAGGATTCAGGTTCAAACCTGGGCAGGAGCTCTAGGTTTTCTGTTTTGTGTGTGTGTGTGCACTTACATTTTTTTCATGCCGAATGGATCCCTCCCAAAACATTCTCTGTACCCCAGTGTCAGACTCCCCCTTGGAGTTGGATATAATAATTGGGGGGGGGCATAACCCCTCATTAAACATAGTGTCAATGTGCTTTTTGTGTTGTTCCCTTGACCATCACTGTTACTGGTCCCGCTATTGTGTACATCACCAATGCGGTTTTTCAGCAATGTGCATCCGCTCATATGTTAATCGCTGTTGTGCATTCGCTCATGTGACGTGGAGCCTTTGTGACATCATTAAGTAAAATTGTAGCTAGAAACTGCAACTAAATTGTGTGGTTTAATGACTTGTTTTGTTCTATAGCATTTTTTTTCTGCCCCTGAGCCTGGTCACTCCTCTGTGCTTTTGCCTGCCCTCAGCCGGCAGCCAACCTCTCCCGGCACTCACCAGCAATGTTCTCACATATCTTAGCCCCTGGAAGAAGGTTGTCCCCCTTCAGAATACAATCAAGTCAGGCCACAAGCAACAGGCAGCAGTGAGGGTCAGAATCGAGCCAAGTGCCTTCCACTGGCTCTGTGTGTTTCCCTGTTTTTTCCCCTCAGCCCATGGTGTGCATTGACACAATTGTGCATGCGTGTCGAGGCACGCACATATCATGTGTCATGCTGTCAGCCGTCCTGCATTCCTGGTGAACCTCCATGTGATGGCAGCATTGCAGCAAGTCTCCACTCCCTCGGAGAGGACAGTAGTCAGAAACTCGATCCTCTATCCTCTGGCCGAACCCCAGCAGCTGGAACTGCTCCTGAAGCCAGGGTGTCACAGTGGTTGGAGGTGTGGTGTCCAGCACCTCAATCCTCTGTGCCACTAGACCAGCTGCTGCTTAATTATTTTGATATACTTCCTGGTTTTATCATGCAAAACTTTAAAAATAACACCTTAACAATAAAAGTGGTGTTATTTTTTTTTTGTTGACCAGGTAAGTGCACTAGATAAATTCTGCCTATTTTCAGGCACAACCCAGGGGAAGGGAATACAGATGAATGCCAGCTGACCTTGAATCAGATTAAGCTGTTGTTGATATTTTAGTGAATGGGGGCAATTTGGCCAGCACTCCAGTGAAATTCTTCTACTCTTTTCAAGAAGTGCCATGGGGTCTTTAACATCCACCTGAACAGACATAGGTGACGTCAGTTTAACATCTCATCTGAAAGACGGCACCTCAGGAGTGCAGCACTCCCCTCATGCACCCCCCTCATGCTGTACTACAGTGTCAGTATTGGAATTTAGCCCAAGTGCCTGGTGTGGGGAATAGAATCCACAGTCTTCTGATCTCCCAGTCTCAGAGGTGAGTGTGCTACCTGCTGAGCCACTGACACTGATAACTATTGACAACTACTGACAACTTCTGACAACTGATTTCAACTGTTACTGTGTAACAATATTTTTTTTAAGATATAGTACATTTTATGGTGTAGACAGGAAAGACATTTTAAAAGAATAGAAAATGTTGACAGAAAGGACCAGTAGGCCCATTTTAAAAGAATGTACACCAGAAAGGAGATTGCCCAAAGGATCCGGTTGTGTAAGGCTAAAATCACACCACGGTATCAGAAAAGTATTGCAACTCACCCCTTAGGTCTCTCCCAAAAACTAAAGGAGCAGAAAGTGTGTAAAAATCAATTAATTTATTCATTTCATATTATACTCACACACCACATAACAAAGCAGATCAGGTGCCACTCCTGCAGTCCATTACTAAAACACAACGCTGTTTCCCTCCCTTCTCACAGAGCTTTATAACCTTGAGAAAGCCCTGGGCGAACACAGCGAAATGGCATTGGGTTTTAGTAATGGACTACAGGGGTGGCACCTGATCTGCTTTGTTGTGTGGTGTATGAGTATAATATGAAATAAATAAATTAATTCACTAAAAAAAATATCACCAACAGCTTAATCAGGTTCAAGGTCAGTTGGCATTCATCTGTATCCCCCTTCCCAGGGCCGTGCCAGAAAATAGGCATCTGCCTAGTGCACTTACCCGATCAACAAAAACTAAATGAATAAATAAATGATTTTTCACAAACTTTCTGTTCCTTTGTTTTTTGGGGACCTAGGGAGTGAGTTGTGAGACTTCTCTGTTGCTGCCATTTTAAAAGAATAATTATTATAGAAACATAGAAACATAGTACGTGTTGGCAGAACAGGACTTTTAGACCCATCTAGTCTGCCCTATTTTACCTGCCTAACACTGCACTCTTGACCCCACTTGGTCACAGGTATCCCCCCTTATCTCTATTTATAATACTCATGTGCCTATCCCAAGCATGCTTAAAGTGCTCACAGTCTTCACCCCATCACCTCTTCTGACAGGCTGTTCCATGTGTCTACCACCCTTTTGATGAAGAAGTATTTCCTCACAACCCTCTTAAACATCCCCCCTCAAGTCTCATGTCATGGCCCCGTGTACTAATATTTGTCTTCCTTTGAAAGAGGCTCCTCCATGCACTTTGCTTACTCCTGTGAGGCCCTTATAGGTCTTCATCATGTCCCCTCTCACACTCCTCTCTTCCAGGGAGTACATGCCCAGCTCCCCTAGTCTGTCCTTGTATGGCTTCTTGTGCAAATCCCACACCATTTTAGTAGCCCTTCACTGGACTGCCTCCACCCCGTCAATATCCTTGCGGAGGTGCTGCCTCCAGAACCGGACATAGTATTCTAGGTGGGGTCTCACCTGTGAGCGGTACAGAGACAACACTTCTCTTCTCCTGCTAGAGATCTCCCTTTGTATGCATCCCATCATCCAGATTACCTTGCCTATTGCCCTGTTGCATTTGCCTGCCACCTTGAAATCATCTGATATGATCACCTCAAGGTCCCTCTCTTGTTTGATAACTGTAAGTACCTTCCCCCCATCTTATACACAGTCCCTGGGTTACACTGCCCCACGTACATGACTTTGCATTTTTTGGCATTGAAACCCAGCTGTCACTACCTGCCAGGGTAGAGGGTCCACTAGACCACCAGGGATTGCATATTCAGTCTTTTACCGGGGATCGGGGCTGGGAGGGGTCCACTAGACCACCAGGGAGTGGTGTCATTTTCATGTACTGGGAATTAGGTAGGGGGAGGGACTGCTAGCCACCAGGGAATATGTTTACTGATATTGGGTATGGGATCAGGTGGGAGAGGAACTGCTTGCCACCAGGGAAACGGATCTCCTACATCGGGCAGGGCATCAGGTGGGGGGACCACTGGATACCACGGTGAACATACATTTTGACAGTCAGGCTAGCAACTGGCAATTGCAGAGGAGAACTGGCACCAGAGTGACTTCAGTGTTATCCCCAGCCTGGTGATTGGGGGGGGGACCACTAGCACCAGGGAAACATATGTCTTTATTCTCAGTTCAGTGATCGGGGAGGGGGAAGGGCTGGCACCAGGGTACTTTATTTGGAAATGGGCTGACGATCAGCGGGGGGGTGCAGTACCTCTGCCAACCACTAGGGTTGTGTGGAATATAAGGCAAGGTCTCAGTCGATGGTATTTACTCTTAAGGGGACCCCACAAGAGGCCCTTGCATGGAGCAAATTCTCGTGAATTGGACAGCTCCAATATTCATGTTCCTTTCCCCTCATTTGCATTGTGGCCCCTCCACACTTTGCCCTGGTGCAAACCCAGTTTGAGTGTGCAGACCTGCTTTTGTGAATACCAAATCAGCATAAAATACAGTTTGTGCTGTGGCAAAAGTTTGTGAATCCTGTCCCTGCTGTTCCTCTCTGAGTGACTATTTTGCCCCCCCATTCCCTCTTAGCATAGCCAGATTGAGCCAGTAGGACTACTGATCCCACTGATACTCTCTTTGTTCTTCACAGTGACAAAATCCCTTAAAACAAGAGTCACCTACTCTTTTTCCTATCAACCTATCCTGCTGGAGTAGCCAGAATTCTTCCTACCTGGTGCCCCAGACATTGTCTTCCCCCCACTACATCTTTTTGAATACCTCTAAGTTCCAGACTTGTACATACATCAGGTCCCCTGGATCTTAAGTTTACTGGATGTGATCCTTATATATCCTGCATTCAGGCTGGAATTGTTGACACTCTGTGCTTCCTTGCTCCAACTAGGGGGTCTACCACTGGTGTGCTACCCAGCTCAGCTGTTCATTTCTTGGTGAAACTATGCATCTAACCCCTGAACCTTGTGACCCCCTGCACTACCTGCCTCTCATACTGCTATCCTTTAATTTGAATCCCCCAGATAAGGCTGAGTGAAACTAACAAATTTCATTTTTATTGAATTTTCATGAAATTCCATAATTTTCACAAAGTCTCATGGAATTGGACTTTAAATACAGGTGTTATTTTGCAACTTCTGGCAGCAAGCAATTAATAAAATTGACACACAGTGTCCTTGTAAGGTCTAAGAACTTGCCAGATTTAATGGCATTGCATCCTCTAGTTTTAAAGTTTTAGGGGTTTATAAATTTGCATTTTAAATTCTTGCAAAACGTAATTTTAAAATGTGAAAGTTTGATAACTTTTGCTTCAGTCCTATTTAAAGCTGTAAACATGAACTTTGTCAAAGATAACCATGTGGTATAGTAGTAGTTTCAATATTTCAAATCTGGTTAAAGTTGGATTTGTTATTTTAGAATTAGAGAGAAATCATTGAAATTTAAATTTTGGCAACATGTTTGCCGGGCTATAATTCAGTCCCACTTAAAGCTAGAGATCTGAAACTGTATACATATATAAATGTAGTGACAATTTGTATGCATGTAAAAATTCTACAATATTTCAATGAATGCTATCAAAATTGTACTAACATAACAGAAATCTAAATTTTAGCAAAATGTTTGGCTACCTATAACTCGGCACCTGTTGAAGCTTGAGACTTAAAATGTGGTGCACATATCCATGCTGTATGTTTCTCTAAATCCTGAAACTGTGGAGAAAGTTGGATTAGAAATGTTTAAACCAGATTAAAATAACTGAAAATTAAATTTTGATTAAATGTTTGGCCATCCATAACTCTGCCCCTTTCAATCTATGAATCTGAAATTTGGTACATTTATGTAAGCCATTACTATCTGTCTACATACCAAATTTGATATAAGTTGCATGTGTACTTTTAAAATTAGAGCAAAATAACTGAAATGAAAAATTTGGCAACATTCAGCAGACGTTTGGCACAAATTCTGTGAAATTCCACAGAATCAGAATAGTAATTCCACAGTCATTTTGTCGGTGGGATTTTATATTCTGCACAGCTCTATCGTGTATCACACAAATTCATCTGATCTCACCATGGGCGGTAAGGGGATGAGTGACCACATACTTCATAGCTCCTCACATCAGTTTACTGCAACTTTTTCTCTCTGTCCTCTTCTTCCTCATCTGGGGCCAGATATTCAAAACTTAGCTCTGGGGCTAAATTAGCACTGCACGGCATGCTAAATTAGCCCTGAACCAGTAGCACGCTATATTCAAAGGAATAGCTCCGGGGCTAAAAATGCTGACTATAGCATGTAAAGGAAGCAGTGTGGACAGGGCTGGGAGTGCAGTACTAAAATAGCCTGGGAAATAAGACAGCTCTGAATATAGCAACAGGGAAGTGAAAAATGCAACAGCAGCTCAGTGGACACAGAGGTGGAGTAAAGCAGAGCTGAAGTTGATGGACAATGTGTGTGATTGCAATGAAGTGTTGCATAACAACTGCAAACAATAATGCAGGCCATACACTGCAGAACTGTGCTATGCTTTTGAGAGGATTGCTTGGGGCTAACCTGATTGCACAGTGCTAACACATTAGCCCAGTGCAAACACATTAGCGTTGGGCAAAGGCTTGCTATATTCAAAGATCCTATGCAAATGAGCCTACTTCGGCCATCCGTGTGCAAACAGCCACATTAGCATCTTATTAAGGCCTGCTTAGCATACATTAGCATAGGGCCGTAGATAAGGTTTTTTGGGATGAGTACCTGTACTCCTCATTTTGAAAGTGAGGTGAGTAAAACAAAATTCAGATGTGTACAAATGTCTTGCTAGAGTGGATCGAGGAGTACATTTATTTAAAACATTTTGTTTTCTTTCTAGATAAGAATTTCAGGTGCCAACAATGCTCCAAATAATGTTGGCAGGTAGGAATTTACTCACCAGTTTTAAAACATAGTGAGTAAAGCAAAAGTGGGATGCATACAAGTGCTGTAAATCTGTTAAAAAGCTGTTCCTTTTGAATCACCAGTAATGTTATGAAGCATTATTCTTTGGCGTGTGGAGTATTTACAAATGTTGGGTGAGTACTGGCACTCGTTAAAACAATTTCTGAAGAGTATTTCCTAAAATGAGGTGAGTAAAATAGGCCAGTACACACCTTATCTGGAGCCCTGCATTAGTACGAAGATTGCCCAGTGCTATTCCATGGTACACACAGCTTCACGTGTAGGTCAGACTGGAACTACGGGTCAAAAACTACAGGCTGGCAGGTGCCCATAGCCCCACCTGTAGGTCAGACTGGATGTACAGGCTAAAAGCCGCAGATCAGGGTGTGCACACAGCTCCACCTGTATGCCAGCCTTGAGAAACAGTTTGTTAGCTGCAGGCCATGGGTGTTGGCAGGCATATGCAGTGCATATCTCCCACCCAGTCAGCACTGGAATGAGGGACACACACACTTTAAATGTGGAACAAAATGGGACACTGATCCTCATAATGAGAGGTACACCTGCAATCATGGAGACAGAAACTCAGGACACAATGGAAACCATTACCATTGTATGTAGACAGAGTAAGAGTTATGTAGCACCATAGAATAATATAACTCCCTGCTTGAAAGTCTGAATGTACAGTACAGTCTCTGTGTGTGCACCATTGTTCCCAGGAGGGACAAATGCAGGTCAGGGCTATAGTGAGAGGAACACAGAGGGTTGTTCCCTGTACTAGGGACACTGTAAAGGATTGTATAACTGTGTGGATGGATATATATTATATATACATATATATATATATATATATATGTATATATATATATATATATATTCATTGCACAAAAATCTGTTACTGCATTAGTTAGAGTGAATAATACAATGACAGAAGCAGGGAAATGAGGCATTAGGGTTTCCAACACTAACGCCCCACCCCCAAGGTTCCCACCCCACCCTACCACTCCACCCACCTCTCCACCCTCCACACACCAACAGTTGTCTGGATATGCATTAGGGCTGATGGCCTAACTCTCTTCCATTCCATGTGTAAACAAGCTGAGATGGTGTGGTACAGGAGAATGGGGTGAAAGTTAGGCTGACAACCCCAACGCACACCCAGACACCTGTTAGTGTGTGGAGGGTGGAGGGGTGAGGGTGGAGTGGTAAGGGTGGGAACCCTGGGGGTAGGGCATTAGGGTTGGAAACTCTAATTCATCATTTCTCTGCATTTGTCACTATAGTATTCCCCCTAACTGATGCATTAATGGAGTTTTGTGCAATGAATTTCCCTTCTTTTTCAGATCAATCAATCAATCAAAATCTTTATTTAACCAGGCGGACACCATTGAGCAAGCTCATTATCAAGATGGACCTGGACTTATACATGTTTCAGATATAGAACAGTTATAATTGAAACAATCAGGGCAATATACAATATACAGGGAGAACAGTGGCAATACATAAGAGTAAGATCAAATCTGCTCTACATAATAGAAAGGTATGAAATAAAAGAAAATAAAAGAAAACTAATATACAATAGAACAAATAATACAAGAAGAGTGCCAAAATTGAAGGGAGGGGGTGTCTTTGAGTAGCAGTATGGTAAGGTTGAAACTAGGAAGGGAGTGAGTAGGAGGATAGAAGCAGCCAGGGCTGGGGTGCCCAAAAGGGACCACTGGAAGCAGAGGATAATTATTAGTATAATTGCATCCTCATTGTGCTGTGGGAGCACAGGATCCCCATTCCTCCATCCATATAATACAACAGTATCCATATGTCAAAGTGGGAGCATGGTGTCCTTTGGACCCCGCGCTTCCATCCCTCCACAGATGCACATATGTATCTAGCTGTGGAAACACAGGGGTCTCTGGCCCTGCGCTTCCACACATAAAGTTACAAGCAGGTGTAGCGAAATCACAACAGTCATAACAGTGCCATCTTAAATAAATTTCACCACATGTTCAACGTAACTGTCTTATCACCTCACCGCATGTACCCAGTACAGAAAACCTTCAAATCCCTGTGGAAATGTAATTCTGCGCAACTGTAATGCCGTTTTGCACCACAGGTGCAGAACAACATTTTTGGCAGGATTTGAAAAATTACAGCTGTACTATTCATGACGTAGAGTGAAAAATGACAATGTTGAGACTTTGGAGTGAAAACATGAAACAGTGGTGAAGTGACGAGCATGCATAGAAACTGCACAATGCACACTCGTAACTCTGTCATTTTCTGGAAGTTTTTCACCAAACTGTCAACATGGGTTTCTTGGGACCTCCCCTCATGAACAGTTGCACTGTGATTTTGTTAATCCATTCCAAAAGTTGATTTTGCACAGCGACCATGCCATTCTGTGCCACAGGAGCGAAAACACATTTTGGACAGGATGTAACAAATGACAGCTGTGCTGTTCATGAGGAGATGTGAAAACATGGCAATGTTGAAACTCTGGGGTGAAAATATTACAAATTGGCAAAGTTACGAGCGTGTGTAGAAACTGTGCAACGCACTCTCGTAACGCAGTCATTTTTGTGAAATTTTTTCACCAGATTTGCAACATGGGTTTTTTGGAACCCCACCTTATGGACAGTGGCACTGTTATTTCATTAACTGGTCCTGAAATGTGATTCTGCGCAGTGACCATGAACTCACCTTTCTGGACCAAGTGACAAAATGACAGTGACAGTGTTCTTGAGGTGAGGTCCCAAGAACCCCATGTTGAAAATTTGGGGTCAAAATTCTTAAAAATGGCTGAGATATCATCCTAAGTTGAAACCCCCATTGCCAGCCATTATACAGCGCTTACCTTTGATTCTTCAGTTTGAGATTTGGCTTTGAAGAGTGCAGACGTGTCCCGGTCCTCAGAGGATGACAGCGCCAACTGCCGGAGGTAAGTATGGGGTAAGGGGGGGTTGTGTGGGGAGGTGGGTGCTCAATGGTAGGGTGGGGATGGGGGAGGGGGAACTGGGAAGATGAAGAGGGACCAGTTTCTTTATTCCAGGTTTAAAAAACAAACAAATACCATGTCGGGGGACGGTTTTCATTATTTACAGGAACTAACAGTGAACAAATATATGTGGGCACACTGGGGTGGGCTCCCAGTGTGCCACATGACTTGGGGGTACCTGCTGCTGACAGGGGGGATTGGGCACCCCCATCAGCAAGGCATTATTTAAAGAAGTAATATGACATTTGGGCACACTGGGGTGGGCTCCCAGTGTGCCACATGAGTTGGGGGGGAATACATGCTGCCAACAGGAGGATTGGGCACCCCCATTGGCAAGGTATTATTTAAAGAAGTAATACGACATTTGGGCACAGTGGGGTGGGCTCCCAGTAAGCCACATGATTTGGGGGGATACATGCTGCTGACAGGGGGATTGGGCACCCCCATCGACAATACAAGTGGGGGAGAAACACTAAACTACCAGGATTGGACATGGTGGTAATTAGAAGTTAGTATAGCACAGTGGTTTAAGGCTCGGAACTGCAAATCTGGTGATATCCTGCAGACCAGACCCGAGTTTGAATCCCACAGTTTCCACTTGCATACTGTGTGACCCTGAGCAAGTCACTTAACTTCCTTGTGCTCCCAGGTCACTCCTGTAAAAAAAAGCTTTCAGCTTAGTGTGCTGCTCTTGGTTAAACAACTAAATAAAAATAATTCAAAGTGTCACCTCTAATTACTTTTGGTTCCACCGCCACTTACTGCATGCTTTTTGCAGGTGGTATTTAGTGCTGCGTTACCGGTGGCACAACAGCCTGTAGTGCAGTGCTACTACTTTGAATATACTGGTGCACTGGCATTCATGGCCACTCCCCTATCTCCCTGCCCCACATACATTAATTTTTAGCATTGGCACCATCACACAGCACCAGCACTAAAAGGGCTTTTGAATATTGTAGTCTGGCACAAATTCAGTGCTATTCCAGCGCTATGGATTTGCGCCGGGTGCAAGGTTTTGCATATCTGGCCCCTATTGTCTTATGGCACCAGTACCAAGTGTGGCACTGTATTCACCAAACAGCTTGATACTGTTATTCACACAAATTCATCTGACCCCACTGTGAATGGTAAGAATGATCTTTCACTTAAGAACTCATCATCACCACCTTTCTCCTCCTCTACAACCATTGGTTGTGCTCAATTAATTTAAAAAGTAAAATTAATATGTACATTAAAAAAAAATAAGAATGGGGGGAATGTAATTGCTGGCTAGTAAAATATTGTGAAGAGCAATAGAATGGCCTAAACTTAATTTGTTTTCATACGTTTTGTTGGTTTCTTGATGCATTCTTTTATGGTGGGCATATTACTAAGTAATTTTAAATTTTGGGGACTGGAATGGTATAACACTTAGCTTGGAGGTACAGCAGTCTAGGGTGTATATGCCTTCAGGTCACCAATTAAGCAATAATGACAGAAGAGCTGGTCATTTCCTAAAGATTAACTACTGGCTGGGGGGAAGGGAGGCCTGAGGCACAGCCAAGGTCCACCCCCACCCAGCCAGTCATTAATCGAATGGAATTGACTGGCTCTGAAGTCATTATTGTGATTATAAGTCTAATCTCAATAATGATTTTTTTTTCCTTCTGGGTTTTGGGTGCCAAAAACGGTTTTGTTTAAGTGTCGCTGCTCTCTGCATACAGTACATGAGCCAAGTACCACTGCCGTGTGGGTCATTTCTAAGAGATTTCAGACTGGCATAGCAGCCAATCAGTGAGCTAATTCAGCTCATTAATAATTAATTAATAATTACTGGCTTAGCCTTTTTCCCATAGGGAAACCGTAGCATAATTTGCCGTTATAAAGGAGCGTTTATAATGGCAAACATGAGCACAGTTCCCCTCATTCTGCGCATGCCCACTGCATCTTTTCCCTTCAGAACTTTAGCCACACGCTTTGCCCTGGAAGACTAAACCGCCACTTGGAATCAGACTCGGCTGTAAGTTACATTTTTAAACACAATCTTAAATGGGAGAGAGAAGCTGTTTCTACTGCCACCCCCCAAAGAAAAAAATTAAAACAATTCAAAATGTCACCACGAGTCACAAATCAAACCAGGGGGGCCGCACAGCAACCTGCATGCATTTTATATAATTGCTGAGGCGAAAAAGGCAAACCCAGCAATTACATAAAATAAAACATGGGTCGGTGTGTGTAAACTCGAAGTTTACACACACCCTCGGAGTTAGATGCTTTTAATAAACCCCTCGAACTCCGCTCTCAGTGTATATGTAGCATCTAATCCCTTGAGTGTGTGTAAACTTCTCATTACACACCCCAACCCATACTTTATTCTATTTGACTTATAATAAATATTAACTTTTACAGTATATACCTCACCACTGAGCCATGGTTACCTTAGTTGGTGGAAGACTGTCACAACACCACAGACATAACAACTGACAGTAGTGGTGGTGCACAAATAACACCTGCCACAATAAAACTAGAATTAACCAATAATGCACAACATGGCATGGGTTGTTTTGAGAGAACCTCAGACTTAGAACCATTCAGCAAAAATCCAACTTCACCCAGAAGTACAATCATCCCAGTATAACCCATACACTGGCATGCATTATTGCTATTATACAATGGCTCTTATTTATTAATATTGTGGAGACACAAATGAGCACTTGTAGATGGCTATTAGGCAGGGAACAAGTGTTAGAACATTCTTTTTATGTGCATGGACATCTATTTTATTGTATCAGTTGTACAATTTTATTTTTTAATTTAATTCCTTTTTTTTTTGAGGAAACATGCCCCATGTGAAAGCACTGCATCATGGGTATGCAAATAATCAATTGTCTTTTATCACTGTAGTGTGTTATGCAATACCAAGCAATTGGGTATTTGCATTCCCATGATGCAGTGCATTCATATGTGGTGTGTTTCCTCATAAAAAATAAAACTGTAAAACTGATACTGTAAAAGAGATGTTCCTACACTATAAAGGAAATGTTCTGACACTTGTTCTCTGCCTAACTATGAAATGTTTTAGCCATGACAAAAAATATTACCCTTCACAATATAAGTTAATAAGGCTTTTCATATGAAACTAAGCTTTTGTTTTTGTAGTGTAATTGCAAGTCTTTAAACTCTCTGGGTAAGAGAAGCTGTGGTTTGTTATTCCATCTGGTATGTAATCACTTGTATGGTTGGACTTGATTTTTATGAAGTTATGCTCAGATAACCTCACTGTAACAAACACACACTAATGAATGAGAGTTCAGGACATTTTCTTGCCATTGTATTATAATAATAAATATTCATTGCTAACTTCAAGGTCTTTTATTATTTCCTATTTTTAATCTGCTTTACCCCCATGCCATTTATTGCATTGGGACCTGTTCTGAAGTGATTTGACAAAATGTTGGCGTCAAATGGAATTTATGAGGTCCAAATTGAATCAAAACCATATTTGTTAATGGTGTTTATATCACTGACATTGACCATTAACTGTTGACTGTCAGACCACAGTTCGAGCCTCTGTACATCTTTCTGCATGTTATTGATCCCTTCTGCTGTGCCCACCCTAACATTCAGTTTTGAGTCATCTACAAATTGGCTCACTTCACTGTTCGGTCCCTTCCATACGTCACTGATAAACATATTGTGCAGGACAGGGCCCGGCACTAACTTTTATAGGATGCCACATGCAACCTTCCTGATGTTTGAGAATTTTCCACTTAATACAACCTTGTGAGTCCTATTGGGCAGCCACTTACCAATCCACCTTGCAGAGGAGGCGCTAGATAAAAGGGCGTGGGGAGGAAGCTTACTTAATAAAAAAGCTGATATTGGTCAAGAACAGTGAGCAAACTGAATTTAAAAAAATCTAATTTGGGGGTGATTCAGACCCCTTGCCCCCCCCATAGCTGCCCCTGCCACCTTCTCAGTTTCTTCCTTAGACCCATTTGCCCAATTTTCTGGGTAAGTCACCTGTGCGGCACTGAGTCAAATGCTTTGCTAAAGACAAGATAAATACTGTCCACTGCCTGGTTCTTGTCCATTATGTGTGTTGCCCTGTTGAAGAAGTCTGTCTGATTAGTCTGACATGATCTTCCCCTTATAAGCTCATGTTGGTTCTGACCCATAAATCCATTATCATCCCAAAAGTCTACTATCTTCTCTTCATTATTCCTTCTCTCAGTTCTTCTAAAATTGATGTGAGAAATATTGGCCCGATGGTTACCACAATTTTTCTTGTCACCACTCTTAGGCAAGACTAACCACATTTGTAGTCCTCCAATCTGCTAACACTTCCTCAGTATTGATTGACTCAGTAAATAAGTCTGCCAGAGGTGCTGCCAGTGCCCGACTCAGCCCTTTAGCACCCTTGAGAGTATCTCATTTGGCTCTGGGGATTTGGGTACATTAAATTGCTAAAATCCTTTTAGGACCATTTCCTCTGTTATCCTCCCAGTGACTAACCTGCCATCTTCAATACCTTAGCACCTATTTTGGCTTTCTGGTATTAGCCTGTCTCATTTACCGCAAACTCTAAGATGAAATAGTCATTTAGTAAATTGTCTTGTTCTATGTCCTTTTCAAAATTTAACTCATTGACATTGACTATGTTCTCTTTAGTTTTTCTTTTCTCACTAATGTATCTGTAGAAGGTCTTACCATTGTTTCAACCTAGTTGGCTATCTTTAGTGCTATGTGAGATTTAGCCATGTTGATGATTTCCTTGGTAATGTCCAGCTTCTCCATGTACATTGCCCATGTCTCATGTGTTTGGCTCTTCTTATACTCCCTGAATGCTTTTGTTTTGACATTTTCAGTAATTTTTACATGATTATTGTACCATAATGACTTTGTATGCTTTTTGGCCTTTCTAACACACAATACCTTACACACCGAGAGGCCTCTGTTATCTTTTTTGAGATTGTAGCCCATATATTTCCTGCCCTTCCACCCTGTGCAGGTCCATCAGCTGTTTCTCTGTTCCATCATCTTCCTCATTTTGTCACCATCTACATTCTTAAAGTCTGCTACCTCAGTACTGGTTTTGTTATATAAAAACATAGAATTTGTTGGCAGATAAGGATCACTTGGCCTACACACTCTGCCCAGTTTGTCCCTGTCTATACTGTCACTGCAGACTCTATCTGATCTCCCTCCGCTTTCCTGCTAAGATTCCTTTGTGCCTATCCCACGCATGCATGAAACCTTCCACTGTTTTCGCTCCCACCACCTCTGCTGGAAGAAAGCTCCAGGTGTCTACCTCTCTTTCAGTAAAGAAGAACATCATCACATCTCTCCTAAATTTCCCCTCTTCCGCTTCATTGCATGCCTTCTTGTAATGGTGCACTTTTTTTTTCATAACCCCTAGGCAGCGCTACTCCAAGGGCTACAACCCCTGCCTTGTGGGCCCATACAAGGTTGAGGGGCTTGGTTTCCTGGGTTCCCAAGATTTACTTTAAACTGGTTCTTACCCAAGATAGTACATTTGCGCAGTGCCTCCACCCAGTGTATAGCTTTAAGTGGTTTAGCTTTAACCTGGTACAACCCTCTGGGATGCTGTACTCCCCCCCCCACATGTACCATAAGCAGGGCCCCTGGTGTTCTGCGGCAGAATTTTCTGATTTCTGCGGCGGAGCTCCTGGACTTCTGCGGCAGCATTTCTGATTTCTGCGGCATGATTTATTCATTTCTCTGGCAGAATGCAGTCCTGTCATTGGCTAAATATGATGTGATGTCATCGATGACATCTTATGCTGAGCATAGAGGAGGAGCTTCAGGATAAACGAGGTGGGAAAGAAAGCCTGACACTATGGAAAAACAGTATATTTATATGAAAATTCACCAAAAACAATGAATTCTGTGGCACTATATATATTCTGCGGCATGATGCAAATTCTGAGGCAAATTCCACAACTGCAGAACCGCAGAATTCCAGGGGTCTTGACCATAAGCCACCCAAACATGACCTGATAACATTTCCCCACATTTCATACATTTTACCATTTAGGAGCTGGATGGCAACAATATGCTCACGACACAGGTATCTGCAAAATTACAATGACAGAGTTTATTTACACAGGGAGGGGGCTAGGATGGGTGAAAAGAGGAACAGAGTTTATACATTTACAATATTTACATTTAGTTTGAATTCAGATTAAGCAGTTACATTATAAATCACATTGTAATTACATTTTCCGCCAACCTCTGGAATAACCAGAGCCCTGACTATCTGACTAGCTGCAATAAATTAGTTGACACAAGTATTCATTAACACCCACACCGTTACCAGTCCCCATAATTTGGTATGAGACCCCACAATCCCAGCCTTAACCTGGGTACCCAGTAATCACATCCATAAATGATGCAGGCCAGATAGGTGGTGCAGCTGTACGCTGGCCAGCTAATTAAGTAGATTAAGGCTTAGCTTGAAACGTCAAACACTTGAACTATGCACAGTCTCTTTAGATGGTGCAGGAGAGCCCCTGCATTTACTTACGGCAAGCTTTTCTGTAAGCAAGTTGAGATTAAGTGCTCTTAGTAAGCGGGCACAATCCCTGAAGGTTAAACTGCAGGCAAACCAACTGCCAGTGCCCCCTAAACTGACTGCAGAGATTTTAAAACTTGATAGTGGAAACAACACTTTAACATCCTGAAGACGGAGCCCCTCTTTTGGGCCAAAAGCACTTACGGTGTAACCATAACCAGGGCAGTTACATTACACTTAGCACATTTATATTTTGTTAAGACCACATCCAGCACATTTAAATCTTTCTAAGTTCACATTCAGCACATTTATATCTTGTTCAGTACACATTCAGCACATTTATATCTTGTTTAGTACACATTCAGCACATTTATCCATTCCTGGGACATCTTTCCTTTCCCTGGCTGGGTAGAGCCGGAGCTTAAGGTACAACCTTTTCTGACCACAATAGATTTGAGCTTAAGGCTAGGCTCACTATCAATTAAGAATTTTGAATCTTGACCAGGTTATGGCAAAGTCCAGTACCATCTTCCAGACTTCACTGGCAATTAAACAGACACAGTAGCCCCTTTCAGCGCAAACCTTGCTCTTGGCAAAGAAGGTTCTCTGTAGATCACTGGGCTATTTCAATACAAACTTGCACTTAGCAGCAGTTTCCGTAACTTTCTAAGCTCAGATTCAACAAACAATCCATTGTGGCTTTCTGCTGGCTCTTGTAGCTCCCACATACAAAATACTGGATCTCCCAGGCAAAGTCAGAAAGAGCCCTGGCTTTGAACACTCTTCTTCCAGTCCCATAGGCACTAATCAAATTAGACACATTTATATAGTTTTAGCAGGACCCTTCTCTGGTCATATGGCAGATGTCCACCCCTAAACTTAGGGTGCAGACAGCAAACAGTTCTAAACAGTTCTCTAGGGCTTTGCTGCCCCATAAAGCTTTTTCTTTAGTTGCACTTGCAGGTACACGTTTACTCACTCAGGCATCCTTATAGAATGGTTTTCCTTCATCTGAGGTTCCTGAAGACATCAGCATTCTCACTACTGAGGCAGGTTCAGCTCTCTCATCACAGCTGGCTTGGCATCAAGTTGCAGGACCCATGTTTTCTCTAAATGTGGAAAGGATTTGAGCTAGTCCCTGGAGGACATTTTCTGGCAACCCCCAGGCTAGCAGGTTTTGCTTAGGCAGCCACTTGGTTTCCTTCTTGGCAAAGAAGAAGCCCCTCTACCTTGTGGAGAGGCTTCACTGGATCACTAGGCCTATTCAATTTGCTGAGGGCCTGAGCCCCCCCCCCCCCCCAACCCGTGGAGGGCTCCCACTCGAATCTGAAAAATCTGCTGAAACACTGTCTTTTATGGGGCTCTCCTGAGGCTCCCTATTGGCTGAGGCTATTGGTTGCTTTGTCTCTGATTGGCTTGTCAATCACCAAAATGAATTATTCATGAAGCCTCCTCGATGCACAGTCAGTTTTGCATTTTGGCACTAGAATTTAGGTCCCTGCAGTTCCCCATAAGCACTTCAGAGTTTCCCATGAGCATTGGCAAAAGTCCCACAAGTCCTGGCTCAAAAATCCAAGCTTTCTGATAGGCAGTTGCTGCTCTGAAATGGCTGCTAAACACACAGTCCCTGTAGCAGATTTAACACAGTCCCAAATAAAGTCCTGGTGCAGCCAGATTAATTATTTAATTTGCCCACTTGCCCCACAGTTCAGTAGTCAAACGTGTGTCCTTATTGTCGCTCCCCAGCTTTAGCATGTCTGTTCAGTCCATAGCCTGTCACTGCTGCCAATATTTTAGAGCCACCATTTGCAGCAGGCAGGCAGATTTTCTGAGTCTAAACATTACTGGTGCAGCCAGTTCAAACGTTTACTTATTTATTTCAAACTTTTCCCCCTTTTAAACATTTGTCCCCAAATGTCCTTGGCAACTGCTGCATTTATTCATTTATTTATTTACAATGTTTGTCCCTTGCAGTAGCCGCTGAGAAATAGCAGATCTTACTTCGAGAGTCAGCTCTTGCAGCAGGTAACACATGTAGGACTGAAGCTGGCAGGTGGCAGGACCCCACAGAAAACTTCTAGCTAGTAGTCTATGGCAGGGACCACCCCCTGATGTCGGCCCGCCCCCGACGTTATGCATGGTATAAAGGGAGGGCGATCCCTAGCATCCCTCAGTTCTTTCCCTCCATCACCTCTCACTAGTTCAACTGCCATTTTGCTAAGATTTCTTAGCCTGATTTCTTATTTTTTCATTGAAAAAGATCTCTTTTTCTGCTGTGATTGTTCTGTATGTCGTCTTCTCCTCCAATGTCCTCCACTGATCAGCATCCCTCCAAGTGTGCCTGCGTCAAACAAATCCCATCCCAGAACAGGCACTCTGCCTGCTTGCTGTGCCTAGGCCCCAACCATGACACTCAGGCCTGCCAGCATTGCCAATAGTTCAATAGCAGGACAAGGATCTGCCATCAGAATACTCTCCAGGCCTTCTTCACAGAGCAACGTTTAGCCACCATGCAGAGGGATTCCTCTTTGGGGAGGGGTTCTTCCCACCATAAATGTTCAGGGCAGCACATGGAGAAATGGAAGGAGAAAGAAAAGGAGAGATCTCCTTCCAAATCCAGATCCTCAAGCTCCCACTGTGCCTCAAAGGGCAGCTCCGACTCTGCCTCACAGGTGATCCATTCTCCTACCAGGCTAATGGTTGTTAAACTCCCCATCCTGGTGCGGGCATTGGGAGCAAAGGACCATGGCTCTGGGTCCTTGGACCCCACCCTACAGCTGCAAAAAGTCCGGCTACCTGATCAGGCCTCCAGCTGGCACTTTGACCTTGGTAAGGGACCGACATCAGCTCACTCTCGGTTGGCCTCTGTCTCTGACGCCAACTCCCGGGATAGACGTAAGGCCTCCAGGCACTCTTCCAGGAGATCTGCCTCTCAGCAACCTAGGCCAGCAAAGCCAGTGTCAGACAGGCATCCAGTGATGCAACATTCGTCAGGTGGTGATTCCCGCCGATGACCGACGTCGCTGCATCTGCAGTCCACCCATCGGTGCCACCGACCCAGTTCCCAATGTCACTGGTTTCCCCCACTACCACCAACTGATGATCACTTGGAGCACAGTCCTTCTGAGGATGACCGGACGATGGTCTCAAATCAGGAATCAGCTACCGATGTCAGGCCTACCGCTATAGCCCTGACATCACCTCCAGTTTGCCCGCCATTGCTAGATCATGGCTCCAGGCCGGACCATGGCTCTCAGCTGGCATCAGGTCTGACCACCAATTCAGAGCCTAAGCTCCACCTATCTCAGGTCAAGGACCTTTTCGGTTACTGGTGGGAGATCATCAGGACAGACCTCCTGCCACCAAAACTTCCTTGGACAGAGGCCTCCCATTGATACTGGGCTCCTTTTCTGATGAAGCCCACCCCACCCCGGGCAAGGGCAAGGGCAAAACTCATCGCAAATGCTGCTCCAGGTCCAGGTCCAGGAGCCTGAGCTCCTCTGGCTCCTCAGACTGTCACAGACACAAACTCCAGCGCACTAGGTCCCAGTCCTCCTCCCCTGTGGACTCAGACTGTTCCTCAGACTCGTCCTCCTCCATACCCTCGTCTACTTGGGACCTGTCCTCCCTAGACCCAAGGGACACTCCCAAGTCTCTGCCAGATGATCCCTCCTTCATGGAGTTCATGAGGCATATTCAGGCAAACATGGGCTGGGGACAGAGGATCTTGGCCTGGACAGACTCCACTTGGCCAAATATTTGCACCAAAAGGACCTGAGACTGGTGGTCATCCTGCCCTTGGTGGACACATTTGTGGACGTCACCAAGGTGGCCTGGAAGTGCCCTACACCTCCTCTGAGGTATCCAAAAAGGCAGACCGCCTTTATACTGTCCCGAAGGAGGAATCGTTTTTGGGTGAGCAGCCTTTGGCAGACTCGGTAGTCATCTTGGCTGCCCATGATAGATCCCAGAGGCCGAGACATCTCAGTACTCAGCCTCCAGACAGAGAATCCAAACAATTAGATTCCATGGGGCGTAAGGTTTACTCATCTGCCACATGTACTATATGGAGTCTTGTTTCCTCACTCATATGGTACAATTTCAAAAGGCCCTTTGGGAACTGGGGATTGACATTGTCAAAGAGATCCCAGACTGTCCACTGAAGGCAGAGTTAGAAAAGCTGCTGCAAACTGGTTCGGATGTGGGCACGCATGTCCTCCGGTCAGCCTGTGACTCAGCAGACATGGCTGCATGGGCCATGGCCACTGGAATGTGCGTCCAACGACATTCATGACTCCGGGTATCCGGTTTTGCTCAGGATGTGCAGACAAACATCTTGGATGCACCATTTCATGGTTCCATCCTCTTTGGTGAGGACTCTGAGAAGATCATCACCAAACTGCTGGACTCTGGCAAGGTCATTCGGTCTGTACATTCCATGTACAAGTCAAAACAAAGGCATTTTCAAAAGCCTCGCTTTCACGGTAAATGGGGACAGCAATCTCGTTTTCAGCCACAGCAGCAACAGCGAGGTGTTTTTGGCCATCAGGGCCCCTCCAGAGACCCCACAGGATCCATCTCTTGGGCCATCAAACCAGCCTAAGAAGCTCTTCCCCCCTCCCACCACAGCCAGACACCTTGTTGGACCCTGTTCCTCTCATAACCCTGATGTTGGAGGTGGTCAGAGGCCATTTTTCTCTCTACACCATGGATTGACAAGAGATCACCTCCTACCAGTGGGTCCTACAATGGGTCGACAATGGACACGCGATAGAATTTGTCCATATGCCACTGGACAGGCCTTCCCTTCCCTCCTGCTGTTCCCCAGCTCATACCGAGTTCATCTGGGTGGAAATTCAGGCTCTCTTGCTCAAAAGGGCCATCAAGTGGTTCTCCCCTCTCAGAGGGGCACAGGCTTCTATTCACACTTCTTCCTCATGAACAAAAAGACCGGGGTTCTGTGTCCCATCTTGGACCTCAGCAACCCCAACCAGTTTGTGGAATGCAAATGGTTTTGGATGGTCACTCTGCTGGAATTACTACCCATGATCCATCAAGGGGGATTGGCTAGCATCGCTGGATATGCAGGACGCCTATCTCCACATCCTAGTGACCAAACCTTACAGGAAGAGTCTCAGGTTTAAGTTTCAAGGAAGGCACTACCAGTTCAGAGCATTGCCCTTCAGCCTATCTTCAACCCCAAGGGTTTTTACCAAGTGCTTGGTGGTGGTCATGGCAGCTCTCCGAAGGAAAGGGCACTACATTTTCCCATACCTGGACAACTGGCTGTTAACAGCCCCATCCAGGGAGCAGCTGCAATGCACGATCCAGGACACCTGTTCTCTTTTTGAAGAATTGGGTGTCACCATCAGCACGCCAAAGTCCTCCTTGCTCCTGACCCAATCCCTCCAGTTCATTGGGACGTTGCTTGATACCACTCGAGGGAAGGTTTTTCTTTCAGAGGACAGGGCACTTCTACTCCAAGGCATAGCCCATCACGTCTCATCTCTCCCAAGGGTCCCAGCTAGGACACTTCTCTGACTTAGGCCACATGGCTGTCTCCATTGTTACAGTCCCTCTAGCCAGGCTGCATATGAGGATGATTTGGTGAACTCTGAGAGTCCAGTGGGACCAAAGATGGGATGATCTAGACCAACTGGTCTCTATCATGGAACCAGTTTGTCGAGAACTCAGTTGGTGGATGACATCTCCCTCTCTGACAGAGGGGATGCCCTTTCAGAGATCAGCTCCAGATCAAGTCCTGACATCAGATGCCTCTGGCATCGGTTGGGGCGCACACCTGGGCATCCACAGGACACAGGGCTCCTGGTCTGCAGTCGAGGAGCCTCTCCACATCAATATTTTGGAGATAAGAGCAGTTCTCTATGTTCTACAAGCTTTGAGCATGACTCTTCACCCATGACACCTCCTCATTCAGGCAGACAACATGGCTGTGGTGTTTTACCTCAACAAGGAGAATGGCACTCACTCGTATCCCCTTTGTCAAGAAGCAATGAGGGTATGGAACTGGGCCATAACTCCCCGTCTAGATATCTTGGTGGTTCACATCCCAGAGGTTCACAACACCCTGGCCAACACCCTCAGCAGGACTCGGTCCTGAGCACATGAGTGGGCCCTTCTACAATCTGTCATCGACAATCTCTTCAACAGATAGGGCAGGCCAGAGCTGGACCTGTTTGCATCCCCTATCAAAGCAAAGTGGCCCAGTTTTTGCTAGCTAGATCCAGGGCCTGGAGTTTTCTGGTGAGACGTGTTGTCCCTCTCCTGGAGAGGGAGGTTCCTTTATGCCTTCCCTCCCTTCCTGCTCCTACAGAAAGTACTTCTCAAGCTACAAGTGGAAGGGGCAGTAATGATCCTTGTGGCTCCATTGTGGTCACGATAGATTTGTTTTCCCCTGCTGCAACAGTTGGCAGCCAAACTCCCTATTCCCCTGCCACTGAACTCTCACCTGCTGTCACATGATGACAGGACCTTGGTTCACCTGAACCTTCAGTCATTGCATCTCCATGCATAACTCCTGAGTACTTAGCCAAGTTGCACTTTGGGGTCTCGGACAGAGTTGCCAACGTTCTGGTGGCCACTAGTAAACCCTCCACCAGAGCCACTTATGCCATGAAATGGAAGTGCTTTTGCATCTGGGCTACTGCCCACCATCTTGACCCTTTGACCTGTTCTGTGAGCTCAATCCTTGAGTACCTGTTGTCACTCTTGGACTCAGGGCTGGGCTACTCGTCAATCAAAGTTCATTTGTCTGCCATCTCTGCCTACCATGTCCCTGTTCAGGGCAGAACTGTGGCACAGTTGGATGTAGCCTGCATCTTTCTGCGGGGTATTCTTCATATGAAGCCGCTCATCAGGGACCCCGTCCCCCCTTGAGACTTACTTTTCATGTTGGAAAAGCTCACCTTACCTGTTTGAACCAGCCGCCGATTGCTAGCTTGGCTTCCTTTCCTAGAAAGCATTATTTTTAGTTGCTGTTACTTCTGCTTGAAGGATTTCTGAGCTACGGGACCTGGTGTGTAAGGAGCCTTAGTTGATGTTCCACAAAGACCAGGTGGCCTTGAGGACCAGTCCTAAGTTCTTACCGAAGGTGGTGTCCGAGTTGACCCTGAATCAGGCACCTCCCAGTGTATTATGCCAAACATTCAAACCGGGGGATGCTTTTCTTCACACACTGGATGTTCATCGCATTTTGCGTTTTTATCTCTCCAGAACACAAGAGTTTAGATGCTCTGATCATCTTTCTGTTTCGTTTTCCCCAGGATCCAAGGGGCTCCCATCACCAAACAGACCCTCTCTAAGTGGCTGGTTAACTGCAATTCATTTTGTTACCAGAAATATGACAAACCCTTGCCAGACTCGGTGAAGGGTCACTCCACTAGGAGAGTAGTGGCATCTTTTGCTGCTCTTAGGATTGTGTCTGTGGCTGACATTTGTGCGGCAGCCACATGGAATTCCATCCATACCTTCAGCAGACATTACAATCTTGACATTGCCTCCAGACGCAGAGTGGGCTTCGGCCTTGTGGTTCTGCAGGGACTCCTCTCTTGGGGGCATTCCCCTCCTGACATTTCTCTGCTTCCTCCACCAGAGATTAGTCTGGGTCTTCTTTACTGCTTGGGACTCAGTCCTGTATATGTTATCTGCTGCAAGAGCCCTCTCAAAGTAAGATAGTATAGTTACGTAAGAACTTACCATAACAGTAGATCTTCAAGAGAAGCTGTCGCAGAAGGTGTGGCTTCCTGCCCACCTTCCCCCTAGAGGACTCTCCTCTGCACCTGGTTTGCATTGACAATGTTATGATTGCTCTCTGTGGAATCCTGCTTGGTTCTCTGTTCCTGATCACCTTCTATCCTCGATGCTGGAGTCTCGGTGGGAGAACTGAGGGACACCGAAGACCACCCTCCCTTTATACCATGCATGATGTCGAGGGTGGGCCAATGTCAGGGGGCAGTCCCCGCCATAGACTGCTAGCTAGAAGTTTTCTGTGAGGTCCTACTACCTGCCGGCTTCTGTCCTACATGATACCTGATGCAAGAGAAGATCTACTGTTATGGTAAATTCTTACATAACTGTACTTTTCCCCGAGGGCAGACAGACCATCATAAATATTCATAAGTATCGAGGCTCTGGCTCATTAATTTTCATGAGCCCCGATCACTAACACTCTGTGGATCTCTTTATTTAAATTGAAGAGGGGACTCTCATGGCCCTTGTTTTGGTCACTGGTCCCCACTCTGGCCAATGCTGGGACTGGGACCGACAAACAGTTTCCCATTTGACCACAAACACAGAGGTCACAACATCAAAGGCGCTGCTTGCGCCTGTGCAATCCCTGCTGCACTTTGGTGCATTCACAAGAGCAGGAGATCGTGGTTTAAATTTTGGAGCTGGAAATGGGCTAAAATCACACTGGGGCTAAGTTGGGAGGCAACAGGGCACATAAGGACTCTGGGTGAAATGGGGACACACAGGGAGGAAATGGCAGGCAGTCAGGAGGCGCTTTAGGAGGAGCAGAAACTGGAGCTACGGGACAAAGGTAAACCCCAAATTTGGTGGGGGGCTACATTTTATTTGACAGACAGATACCTCCTATGTCCATCCACTATTCCTCAATTCAAAAATAAACTTAAAAGGGTTCGCTATGTATCTTCATTTGAGTCTGTGAAAGTGGACCCTTATCTTAAGGTGAGGTGAAGACTATAAGCTTCAGAACTGACCTACAATGAAAGACCTTCATAAAGGTCCCACCTGGTCTACCTATTCTGATATTTGTGTATTTGTTGTATTAGACTGAAAGTTAACCTCTCAAGCCTTTTAATATGTTGGCCCACTGCCACCCAGTCAGACATCGCAGGGGGATGTTGCTGCAACCATTTTTTAGTGATTGACTTTAAAGCTGCCAGTTAAACTAGGCCACAAGTATCTCCTCCTTCCCCTTCACGCCATCTGGGAAAATCCCCAAAACCAGATGTTCAGGTCCCAACTGTGTTTGTATATTAAAGATTTGAGAAAGATAAGACTTAATCCCCCCCCCCCAAAAAAAAAGTAATGGTAGGGCAAAGCCAAAATATATGTGCCTGAGATGCATGGGGCTCTCCACAATCTGTCAAACATGATGAGGGAGTTGTAGGATTCCAATGGGCCGCCTACACTGGCACCAAGAAGAAACGCACCCTCAACTTCCAACCAAATTCCTTTCATGTTGGAGAGGAGGAAATTCTCCATGTGTTTTTCCATATCAGTATTGGTGTCAGTGGCTCAGCAGGTAGCACACTTGCCTCTGATGCTGGGAGATAAGAAGGCTGTGGGTTCTATCCCCGGACACTTGATCCACATATGAGCATTAATGCAATCTCTAAATTGGTAAAATCTAATCCTGTCCACCGGTTTCCATCCAAACTGTTGTTGAGCAGCTTCAGAGGACATCACTGAGTTAGCTTGCAATAGATGGGTTGGGGAGGTTATACTCTATCTGGCATGCTGAGTAAATCACCTGTCAATGGATGCAGGGGCAAACAAAGGGGTAGAAACCCATCATTTATATCTCCACAATTGAATTTGTGTAAAAACTTCTGGAAATTCCTCATCTGCAGCCTTCAAAAACTGTCTCAGTTCCTGAAAAGTCAGATTTAAAACAACCTGGACGAGGACTCTGAAACAGTAAAGCCTGAAGAGTTGGGTCTGAGTGCTCTGTTAAATCTATTTGTTTCCACAAGGGGGAGTAATGGGAATTGCCCCAGAGGAGAGCCACTCGCATCTGAACGGCTACCCAGTATCTCTGGAGGTTAGGGAACGCCTGTCCCCTTTGCTGTTTGGGCAAAAAAAGTAATTGTCTCCTGACCCTGGGACATGTTTTACCCCACAGGGAAGAGAGAAAAGCATCTGCCATGCCTCAAGGTCCTTTTGGGTTACCCGACATGGCCTGTTGCAATTTATGTACTAAAATACTGCCCTCCTCCACCTTGTTCACCCCATGAGGTACTTACAGGTCCCTTTCATGTCCCCTCTCTCCCTTCTGTTTTCCAGGGTGTACATACTGAGACCCTCAGTCTCTGCTCATAAGGCTTATGATGCAACCCCTGCACCATTTTAGTTGCCCTCCTCTAGACAGTCTCTACCACGTCTATATCCTTCTTGAGATATGGTTTCCAGAACTGGACATAGTACTCCAGGTGAGGTCTCACCAAAGACTGATACAGTCGTAAGACCACATCTCTTCTCCTGCTGTCGATTCCCCTCCCTATGCACCCCAGTATCCCATTGGCTCTGCCTACAGCCTTGTCATACTGTCCCACCACCTTGAGATCATCAGATATGATAACCCCAAGGTCTCTTTCCTGCTTTGTGACTGTCAGTCCCCCCCCGCACACACACTTTATGCACTGCTCTGGGTTTTTGTGCCCTAGGTGCATGATTTTGCACTTTTTTGCATTGAAATCCAGCTGCCATTCCCGCAACCATTCCTCAGGTTTTCTCAGTTTTGTACTCATTCTCTCCACCCCTGCAGAGAATCTGCCCTGTTGCAGATCTTGGTACCATATACAATGAGGCATACATTCCATTCCAGCTCTTCTACAATGTCACTTATGAAGACATTGAAGAGTTCTGATCCCACCACTGAGTACCCCATTGGTCACTCTCCCCCACATTAGAGTGACTGCCATTTACCATCACCCTCTGTTGCTTATCCATTAACTAGTTCTGCACCCAGTTTACAACCTTGGGTTGGGTCCAACACCCAAACTGCCAAGTTTCCTTATAAACCTCCTGTGTAGAAGGCCTTGCTAAAGTCTAAGAAGATCATGTCCACGAACCCACTCTGATCTATTTTCCTGGTCGCCTAGTCAAAGAAATCAATCTGGTTAGTCTCACATGACCCCAAAACAAAAACAGTCAGCACTCCAGGGCATCGGAGAAATTTATTTTAATGTGCAAGTCTTGTACTATAAGTGCAGACGTTCATTAAGTGCAAACAATGCAATTCATATAACCACAACTTGACCAGCCCCAGCACTTTGAGACACTAAAATCTCTTCATCAGGGGGCATCTGACATGAACCCTCCACCCCAGTGAATTCATGCTACTTTGAGTCTTGCAACTCACTGGATTCAAGATACTCTACTAGCCTTTCTTTCAATAGTGTTTCCACCACAGACATTACACTAACCCACCTATAGTTACCAGCCTCCACCCTGCTGCTTGTTTTATGTTTGCTTGCATGCATGTGCAAGAAACATAGTGTCACCATACACATTTTCATAGGTATGCCACCCTGCTTCCAATGCTATGCTACTTCTTGCAGGTGCGGCCTCACCGCACCAATAAATGTCCGAGATGTCTATGACGCAGTACAGATGCAGTGGCGCACAGTTGAAAGCCAAAGACTGCTACAATAAGCGGTGGTAACATGTAGACAATTTGCATACTGCCGTTGGCAGTATGCAAAGTGCCTACACTCAGCACTGCATTTGAACAGCTGTCCTAGACAGACCTGTTTTTTTCTACTCCCCCTCCAACAAACACCCAAGTAGCATCCTGGGAGCCCACCCCAGCATGCTCATGTGCTCCCGCACACCGTATGGTCGAGGGGGGTGCCCAGTCCCCCATCGACTCCACTGCCCCCCCCAAACAGACTTCCAGGTGCCACGCTGTGAGCCCACCTCAGTGTGGCAAAAGTCCATATGGCCGATGGGGGTGCCCAATCCCCCATTGGCTCCACTGTGCCCCCCAAAACAGACTTCTAGGTGCCATGCTGGGAGCCCACCCCAGCGTGGCAAAAGTCCCACGTCGTCTTCCTGAAAAAGAAAAAAAACACCTGTAAAAAAAAAAAAGGTCCATCGTTGACTGTCTTGCCCCTCTCCCCCAAGCTGCACCCACCCTCTGCGCACCCACCTCCCCACACACCCCCTGACCCCATACTTACCTCCGGAGCCCAGCGCGATGATCTTCGGTGGACCGGGAACACGTCTGCACTCTTCAAAGGTGACCGTGAACTGAAGAAATGCTGGTAAGCTGTATAATGGCATAAATGTTTTTTTTTCAACTTTGGTGCATATCTTGGCCATTTTTGAGAATTTTTTTACCACATTTTCAACATGGGGTTCTTGGGGCCCCACCTCATGAACTCAGTCACTGTCATTTTGTTATTCAGTCCCAAAGGTGATTTCGCATTCACTGTGCAGAACCACCTTTCAGGACTGAGTAACAAAAATGACAATGTCTGATTCATGAGGTGAGCCCCAAAACTCTATGTTGAAAATTTGTTGAAAAATGCCCAAAAATGACTGTTTTACGAGCGTGCGGTGTGCAGTTCCTATGCACACTCATAACTTTGCGAATTTTTTATATTTTGACTCCAGATTTTCAACATTGCCATTTTACCACACCTCCTTATGAGCAGTATAGCTGTTATTTTTCATACCTTACCCAAAATGTGTTTTCACGTATGTAACACACAATGGCGCAGTCGGTGTGCGAAATCAATGTTTGGGACAGAATAAGAAAATCACAGTGACACTGTTTATGAGCAGAGGTCTTAAAATGGCTATGTTGAAAATTTGGTGACAAAAGTCCATAAAATGACTGTGCTATGAGTGTGCATTGTGCAGTTTCCACCCACCCTTGTAAGTTCACAAATTTGAAATATTTTCAGTCCAGATTTTTAACCCTGGCATTTTTCCCCACCTCCTTATAAGCAGTACAGCTGTCACTTTTCACACCCTGACCAAAATGTGTTTTTGCATTTCCGGTGCAGAATAGCGCGGTCGCTGTGTGAAATTAGTGTTCAGGACAAATTATGAAAATCACAGTGACACTGTTCACGAGCGTTGGTCTCAAAATGCCTGTGTTGAAAATCTGCTGTAAAAAAAATTCCCAAACTAATTACATTACAGGTGTACGTTGCACAGTTTCTACACACACTCGTGACTTTACCAGTTTTTGTATATTTTCACTCCAGTTTTTCAACAATGCCATTTTTTACACCTCCTCATGAACAGTACACCTGTCACTTTTCACATCCTATTCGAAATGTGTTTTCGCACCTGTGGTGCCAAATGGCGCAGTCGCTGTGCAAAATTACCTTTCACCTAGCAAACTGATAGTGTCGCTGTTCATGCGGTGGGGTCACAAAAAGCCCATGTGGAAAACTTGGAGTAAAAAAGACCAAGAAATGCCCAGGGCATTAGGGTTTTTGACCATAACGCCCTACCCTGTAGGGACTGACAGGCATCGGGGTGTGACTTGGGATTGTCGACAGTAATGCTCATGCCATTCCATCCCCACCCCTACCCTGCAGCCAGTGACAGGCATCGAGGTGCACCTTGGACCCTTTGCCCCCAGAGTTCACCCTGTTCTCCTACACTGTGCCCATTTCAGTGTATTTCCTTATGGAATGAGATGAATGTGAAGTCCAAACACCCCAAGGCACACCTCGACACTTGTCAGTGTCTGCAGGGTAGGGTGAGGGGAAAAGTCATAACTGTCATGGGCGACGACCCTAAGGCACACCCCAATGCCTGTCCATCTCTGCAGAGTGAGGGTGAAGTTGGAGTCAGTTCAATACTTCAATGCATTACTATACTGCATCTGTCTAACTCCTGCACTTCCACTGCTAATGCCGGCAAGCAAACATTTGGCATTGACAAATGCTTATTATGAAGTGGGACTACATCTGCCCTTCTCTAGTCCCCTAGAACCACTCATGTTTCCAGTGAGTTGTTGAATAGGGCTGTCAGAAATACAGCCAGTACCTCCCTGAGCTCCTTAAGCACCCTTGGATGTACCCCTTCTGGCCCATTACCTTATCCACTTTCAGACTTGCAAGTCCTCTCAAGACTCTTTCCTCTGTGAATGGACCTGTGTCTACTTCCCTCCCCCTAGTGCTTCTGCTGCTTCTGTGTTGTCCGTCTCTCTCCTTCCACTGTGAAGACTGAACAGAAGTATCTATTCAGGATATCTGCTTTATCCTGCTCCTCCTCTGAACAATCTCCCCTGCCCTTCTTAACCTCACAATCCCTCCCCTTGTCTTCCTCATTTCACTTTTGTATCTGAAAAAGGCCTTGATCCCTTTAGTTACCCCTTTGGCAATCCTTTCCTCCATTTGTGCATGTGCACTCCTCCCCACCTTCTCTGCTTCCCTCTGCTTCTTCTGGTACACATCCCCATCCTCTTCTCTCTTCATTTCCTTATACCTCCTGAATGCCACTCCCTTTGCTGCTACTTCCCTTGAGAACCATGGTGGTCTCTTTCTTCTCCGGTGTTTGCCCACTTCTTTCATGCAGAATGTTGTTGCCTTCACTATGCCATCCTTTATGTTGGCCCACTATTGTGCTTACTCTCCAGCACTATTTTGAATTTAATGGTGTTAGGGTCACTTGATCTCCATGCAGTTTTATTTTTGATGCGCTTTATTTATTTATTTATTTATTAGGCAATCGGAATGACAACCTTTGAGCTAAAAGCTCTTTTACAAAGGATCCTTGTCAAACATACTGAGGGTGAACAAACAGGTACATGCATAGAGGAGAAAACAGTAGCAGCACTAGGCATTGTCAAGTACACATCAAGTAGGGGACTTAGCACAAATTGTGGGTTTGCAGCTTACAAATGATAGGATTGTAAATACAGAAACATGACCATTTGAAAGCAATCAGTTGATACTGATCTTGTCAGAAACATTAGAAAGAGGTAGGTACGGTTCTGTTAGTACTTTTGTGCACAATGAGGCATAACCATTAAAGAGCATTCTATTAAATTAGAACTTGAAGTTAATCCCGGGCAGAGAGCTGGGCTAGGGGGGACAGTCACACCTGCTGAGTGATATGAGGTGTTCCTTGAGCTTCCGCTTGAAGGTGCCCTGGGTAGGTGTATCAAGGACATGGGGGGATGGTATTCAGCAGGCTAGGAGCCCGGTACCTGAAAGACCATTGGGCCTGGGAGGTATGGCAAAAAGGAGTCTGGTATGAGATTCTGGTGCCACTCCTGGTACCATGGGCTTTGGGGGCCGGATTGAAAAGAGCCTGGCAGGAGGGTGTGATGAGTCCCATGCTAAAATTTTTAGCTAGTAGACTGGTGTGGTAAGAGAGTCTACCCTTGAGGGTAATTTATTTATTTATTTATTACTAGGATTACAAATACCTTTGAACTAAGGGTTCTTTTACAAAGGTTCCGCGGCAGCAATGGGTGCAAGCAAAACAGAGGTAAGATACAATACAGGTCAGGAGGTTAACTATGTAGCAAAATACAGTACATGTCTATAGACTAGCACAGTAGCAAACAGTCAGTGCCAAATAACAATGCACAATTAACAATACTGGTGTATATATAGCAAGACATAGATACAAATAAAAAACATCCTGGGGTGACATAAGTGGAGCAAGGGGTGGAGGGTAAGAGGGGAGGGGAAGGGGGTAGGCAGTCAAGGATTTGACATTATCATAAGTGCTAGAACAGAAAGATAAGTGCTAGGTAGTCTGGGGTGGAGCAACAAGAGATAGGGTGATAGGGAGGGGGAGACAGGAGGAGAGGAGTGGGAGAGGGGGTGGAATGGTAGGTGGAAGGTGAGAGTGGGAAGAATGGTAGGTGGGTGGTGGGAGAGAGATGGGGAGTAGCAGGGGATGGAGGTGTGGAGAGAAGTGGGAGGGTAACAAGGGAGGGGAGGAGAGAAGAGGAGGGAGAGGTAAAACAAAGGAGGGAGAGGTGAAACAAAGTCTCAAGGTTAGGCAGTTAGTACTAGAGTACAGGTCACAAGTGTGTGTCTGTTTAGGAGCTCCCGCGATCAACTGTCAAAATGTGTTTAGAGTCGTATGGATTCGCTTAAGGGTGGTATCTATGGTGGAGCCATAAATTATCAGGCCATAATCGAAGACAGATAGTATGGAACTGGTGACGGTTGTGACAAGGGCATCCTGCATCATTAAGTTGCCTGTTCCTGTACAGCAGATCAAGTCTTGTGTTGACAACCTTGGATATGATGCTGACATGCTCCCTGTAAGAAAGGGCACTGTCAAGAGTAATGCCCAGGTATTTGAAGGTGAGGACCTAGTCAATGGGGGTATTGTCAGCATTTGTGATGGAGAGGGTGGTTGATTTTTGCTTGTTTTGGGGACTGGCGAAGATCATGGGCTTGTTTGTTTTGTAATTCATAATCAGTTTCTTGTGAGAGAACTAGCTTTCAACTGCTGCAAAGTCAGACTGAAGCCTTAGCCAGAGGGTGGTGTGGTCGGCATCACTAGTGAAAAGCATGGCATCATCCGCATAGAGGAGGAGGGTGGTGTTACAGACTTGTGGGAGGGAGTTGAGGAAGATGCTGAATAGGAGTGGGCCGAGAATTGAGCCCTGTAGGACACCTGAACGGACAGGTTGGGAGGTGGATAGTGTGTCCCCAGTTTTGACCCTTTGAGGTCTGTCAGTCAGGTAATCCTTGAACCAATTGGCCACCTGCAGGGAGATACCCACATCATGGAAGGATGCCAGTAGCAGGTTGTGACTGACCATATTTTGTCTTGATTGCTAGAGATTTGGTCGATTATCACCTCTTCTCTTGTTGCATTGTGTATCAGCTGCATTTAGAAATCATCCTGCACCCTTTATATGAACCTCTGATATTTTTAGCTTCCAGTTACACCCAATTAGAAACAGAAACATAGACTTTGATGGCAGATAAGGACTGCTTGGCCCACCCAGTTTGCCCATTTCCCTATCTACTGGATAGGCTGCAGATTATCAGTCTATGTCTGGGAGATGGAAGTCACCCACGAGCACGTTTCTTTCCCCCCATAATCTTGTTTATTTCCGGAGTTGCCCCGGCTTCCCCCTTCCCACCCCCCAGCCCCGTCACCCTGCATCTCCAGGATTTACCTTCTCACTGTCATCTTCTGCCACAGGACTGTGAAGGATGCCCGTCACCAGTGTTGGGCCTGATACAGTTTGGTTGTCATCCTACAGCCAAGGATGTTTTCCATCGATTTTCTCCATGGGCCCAAAGGACATGCAATGGGTGCAATGTGCAAGCTCTGTTTCCGTGGAGACACCTCCAGCACCCTGAACATGGGTTCCCTTCCCTCTCCTGATGATGTCACATATGCTGCCACCTAGCTACCACTGGTTGGCAGCCAGGCAGATAGCCACAGCAGCCCCCCTCCTCGAGGGAAGCAGTCCTATGGGCACTCAATCCTCCCTCACCTGGCCAGCCCCCAAGCAACCTGTGTCCATTTCCAAACCTGGGTCACCAACATGGAAGGAGGCGAGGTGCACAGTGCTTCAGCCCTCCATGCCACTGGGCCAGCTACGAGCCCAGTGTGACTTTCTGTCTTTGAGATCTCTCAGTCCATGGCTTTTTCACAGACGTCTTCCTGGTCTGTAGCACACTGTGACTGTTTACTCCTGCCACCCCGTTATTAGTTGCAGACAAAGTAATTCACCTCTTCTCTTTCTGTGACTGAATTGTCTTCAATTACTTTAATAGCCTCCCTTATATTGCCACCTTTGGCTGTCTCTCTGTTTCTCCCAAATGGTGTGTAGCCCAGGACATTTTGATTCCAGCTGTTTACGTAAGTGGCTCACATCTCAGTGAGAGCTTTGATGTTGTGCCATTCTGCTGCTTAAAGTGTTAGCAGTTCATCCATTTTGTTACAGATGCTCATTGTGTCAGTGTATGGAACCCTCCATTAATTTGTTTCTTTGTTCTATTGCTTCCCCTAGAGAGACTGTATGGCACCATATCTGTTAATGTAATGTAATGTAGTTTTTATTGTTAACAAATTAAAATTGTTATTACAAAAAATAAATATACATAAATATAAAAAATACATTCTACCAATAAGAGTCATCACAAATTTCCACCAATCACAGAATTCAACATCTCCAATTACAATACATGTCCAATAATCTTTACAAAGATTAAAATTATCATAAATACATTACTAAATCCTAAGCACCAGATACATTTCCCAAAGCGTGTTTTTTGATACTGATATGTAACTTTTTGTATTCAATTATTCTGCAAAACCTTGATATTTTTTCTAGATGTACTTTATTATTTGTTTTTAATAAATAATTAAGCCAATGCATAGGCTCCATATCTAGTGTAGATAAAATATCGCCTAAATAAATTTTCCTTTGAATATCATATAAAGGGCAAAATAGAAGAAGGTGTTTGACAGAGTCTTCATCTTTCCACAAGCACATGTTTCAAAATTACCAGTACTATATAATTTATTTATGTGATTACTTTCAATCAATCCAAATCTGAACTTAGTATAGGCTTTTCTGTTATTGAGATTTTTTATTAAGTAAAGGTAATGATTAGAACCAGGTAGATTACTTAAATTATTAACCAACCATTTACTTAATTTCAAATTTTTGGCCATAGATATATCATTCTGGTAATAAATGTCTTTGACTCTGTTCTTTACTATTAATTTAATTTCCTTATACAGGATTTTATAATTGAGAGTAATCAAGTCCAATAAGCCATACTGCCAGATAACATTCTCTAATATCTTAGTGCTTGGAAAGGTAAAACCATTTGTTTTATACATCAGCATTTCCTCAATACATATTCTTGGCAATGAGCTGTCTTGCATTTTATATGCTTTAAGCCAATAATTGGCTGATTGTATTTCTGAAAAGCACCTAATTTGCAATTGGCCTAACTCTAATCTAGTAAGGCATAATGCAGCACCTAATGGTAATGCCAGGATGTATTTGTAAAATTTATTAGCTAATGATTCTAGCCGTTCCAAATTCTCCATTCCCCATATCTCAGCACCATATAAGATCTGAGTACGTACCTTTGCATTCAAAATCTGGAGCAGACCATTTACTGACTGCCCTCCATATTTATAATTAAATCTTTTGAACAGTGGAATGATTTTATCAACCTTTGCAATTATTGTATTGATATGTTCTTTCCATTTGAGATTATATGAAAAGGTTATACATAAATAGCAGAATTTAGTTACATATTCGATATCAAAATTATTACATTCCATTCTACATATCCTGCCTTTTCTTATCGGCATACTATTAAATACCATGCATTTTGTTTTATCGAAATTGATCTCAAGGTCAAGTTTAAAACATTCCTTGTAAAATTTATTTAAACTCCTTCTGATCCCTATATAACTTGTGGAGATCAAAACCACATCGTCAGCCTAAGCCTGGTATGGACAAGCTCTGGAACCCAGCCTGGGCATGTGTAGCTCTGGATCACTTAACCCCATCAAGACTTTATTAAGAAACAGATTAAACAAAATGGGGGATAATACAAAACCCTGTCAAAGGCCTATATTGGATACAAATTTGTTTGTAAATCTCCTTCTGCGTTGTATCGTATTGTTGCACAGTTATCCTGATACAAATTTATTATACGTTGTAATATTTCCTGGTCAAGTCCATAGCTATGGAGTGCCTCTCACAATTTACTCCTATCCACCCTGTCAAAATCAGCCCTCAGCTCCACGAAAACACAGAACAATTTATGTTTTTTAATTTTTGTATATTTATGTATCAAATGGTACAGGGACAAAAATTGATTGATAGTGGAATGCTCAGGCATAAAACCAGCCTGTGCTTCATCCAAAATCTGTTCATTTTTGACCCATTACATCATTTTATTACACATAATCTTTGTAAGTATTTTTTGTGAGTTGTCCAACAGACTAATAGGCCTGTAATTTTTGGGATGTCTCCAATCCCCTTTCTTAAGAATAGGAATAATAATATTTTCCCTCCATGTATCTGGGATTATACCTGTTTGAGTAATCTTCTTAAATAAACCTAAAAAAACAGGTGTCCACAAAATTGGGTCATCCATAATTACATCCATTGGGATTCCATCGGGACCTGGGGTCTTGTGTCTTTTAAACTTATGGATCACCCGAAGGATCTCGTCTGTCGAGATTTCAAATTTTGTTGGAGTCCAAACAACCAAGCCTTTACCCTGTTCCAAATCTTGATTGTAAAACATAGTCCTAAAATGTTCTTCCCATACCTGGGGGTCAATGTAACTTTCAAGTTGCTCCGGGATCTCATCCCATCCTCTTAACACTAAATGTTAGAACTTTTTGCTATCATTCTCTTTGGTTATTTTTTCAAAATGTCTCCACATTCTAATTCTGTATTTAATTTTTTTATTTTCCAACATCTATTTATATTCTTTCCTTTTTTTATTTTAATTGAATGTATTAAATTTAGTTGGAAATCTATATGTTACTCAAGCATATCTACTTAAATCTTTTTTGCAATTCTTGCAGTCGGTGTCAAACCATTTGGACCCCTTATTTACTTTATAAACTGTTACTTTAATTAAGATAGATGACAGAAGTTTCATTATCTCACTAACTTTGGTAACATAATCTGTTGGTGATTTAATTTGTTCCAAACTTAATAATTCGTCTTTAATTCCATATTCTGTAAGAACTTGAATGGATCTTAAATTTGCAAGAAGGTCCCATCTGATTCCTTTCTTAACTCTTACTATCCCTTCCATTTTAGGTACCTGATTTTTTGACTTGGGCCACAGATTTATTTTGATTTCTAATGGATAATGCTCACTGTCTGTTCTTGATCCAATTCTAAAATCATCCAAAAATGGGATTATTTCCAGAGAGATCCAGCAGAGGTCTAATGTCGAAGTCCTCCTACTTCCCAAATATGTAAACACCCCATCCTTATCTCCCTTTGTCCTTCCATTGAGCATAATCAACGCTTTTTTATCCATCTCTTGTACCAGACTTGATCCTCTTATAGATTGCTTGAGACCCATACTCTTCCTATTCACTCTAAGTGTACTTTGTTCCAGAGCCACACATGCCAAAGCTAGGTCGTCAGGCAGATTATACTTTTTCCAACCCTGTCATTAAAATCTCCCATAATTATGATCATACAACTCTGATCATTTTCATAACAACCATCTATTAATTCAATCAGTTTCTCCACTTCCCTTTCTTCCACATATTTTGAAGATTTAGGCAGGAAGTATACATTAATAATAATATAACTTAATTTATTAACAATCATCTTTATAGGCAGGATATGTTCATTGTCTATACTTATTTCTAAATAATGAACATTTCCAAGATCTTACACCAGGTGCAAAGTCCTCCTGACAGTCTTCCATATTTTGTAAGACTTTTGGCCTGTTTGTAAAATCCTGTATAGCCATTAAGTTTTACCTTACTTTTAGTCCATGTTTCCTGAAGGCATATATAACAAAATTGAGACAGGTAATCAAGAAAGGAAGGGTCTGCCAGTCTATTCTTTATATCTGCTATTTTCCAAGATAGAATATTATAACCAGAAGATCCCTCTTTTACCCCCTATTAGTTTCTATTTCAAACAAATGTCAATCATTTAAATCCTGTAGTAAATGAAAACAATTTGCAGTTTTTATTATGTTCAACCATTGTTCATTCATTAAAAGTTCTTCCCCAACTCCTGGTATATTTTGCTTTCTATGGAGATGGATCTCAACTCTATCTAATAATTCCATTTTGAACAGTATATATTTATAATCTTTTTCATTTTTTACCACAATACGATTTGTCCCCCTTCTTCATATATTTTTGTGTAAGTAATCATTCTGTTCAGTTTCTCGTCTCTAGTTAAACTTTGTAACAATTCAACCACCTTAACCTGAAGATTATGTCTAGATTCATGTAAAAAATTTGTTCATACCAAATACTGATATCACCATATCCTTCATTGAGGGGGGTTTACTCTTGTTATTCCCATAAAACTCAGGAAAAATGGATCTGATTTCAGTCACCCTGTCCAGTTCCATTCCCATTTCTCTTATTCTTTCCTTCTGATTCTCTATAGCTTTTAATACAAAATATTGATCCGAGAGCAAAAGGACTAAATCTGAGTCTATTAATGGTCTGATGACACTGAATTTAGACATAAAAGTCTCATTAAGGGCCTTACTATGAAGCGCTGAACCTAAAAATTGCTTTAAATTGTCATTCAGCTTTGACTCGGACTCCTCTGGTTTAATAGGGACTTTAAAAAGAGGAAGAACAAAGTCAGTCTCCAAAGTTCTAAACAAAAAACTTTCCAAATTTCTTTCGATCTTCAATTCCTTTGTATTTATCACCTGTTTAATTTTCTCAAAATTGTCTTCCACTGTCACAACCTCACCACCTGATTCCAAACTGACTTCATTTTTTACCTCATCTTTTTGCTTATGAATGGAGATTATCTTCTTTTCTTGCTTTTCCTTATTGTTTACTCTTTTTTTTATTTAAACTCTTTTTAGACCTCTTTGATTTCTTTTCCATTCTGCCTTGGATAATTCCCTTCATTACCGTCCCATTTTTTTTCCAGTGTTACCAATAAATTTGCCCTTTTTCTTTTTCTCTGATGGGCTATAAGTAAGACTCTCTTCCCTTTGTTCCATTTCTTCCATTGTTGTTTCTGAGAAGTTTTTATTACCCCAGTTAGTTATATTACTAGTTTGTGTAAATTTAGACATGTATTTATTAGTTTCCTCATTTTTGGGTGTTATCTTCCTCATTCCCATTTCTTTACTTTGTATAATACCTTTTCCCCACAATTCTATGTTCCCTGACCCTAACTCTTTGATGATACTATCACTTCATTCAAATCCATCTGGCAACATTACTAGCTCACTGACTGTATCACTGTTAGTTATATTCCCCATTATATTCAAATCTATAGGAACCCTTGATTTCTCCTTCAGTTCATCATGAACATCAATATTTTTAGAAATGTCTTTGTTATTTCCAATTTCATAACTACACAGCCCTGTCTCATTCAGTCTGGTACTTTCCAAATCTCTATGTCCATTACTGAGTCTGTCATATATCTGATCTATTTTGATTTTATTTTCCAGACAGACCCCCTTAATGAATTATAGGTTCTGCAAAATTATAATAGACTGTTCAAATAACATAGCATTAGCTAGTAATGAATCACTAAGTGCCCTAACATAACCCTTTGTCAAGGTTTCCAAGGGGGGAATAGTATTTTCTTCAATGGGGCTCATAAATTGTGCTGTCTCTGTTATAACACTAGGGATTTCAGCGGTTCTATCTTCCTGATTCCACTTATTATCTCTGGGACATTCCCTATTAATTTGGGATATTAAGCATGGGGAACTGCAATTATCCATTAAATTCTTTGTGAATCTTTTAATTTCCCCTTCTATTCTAGTGTTGTCTTCAATAGTTTTTTTTTATACTAGCCACAGTATTACTCACTTCTATGTGTGCCTGTCTTGCTGACTCTAAATCAAAAGGGCAAAGCACTTGAGGGCTCACAAAAGTACCCTGCTTTAAAGATTTTAATTGCAGGCTTTGATTAGTTAATTCAAGCTCTCCAAGGGTCTCAGTTTCAGGCAGTTCCAGAATCTCTGAAACACCTTGCTTTAATCTCTGGTTATTAAGTTTACATTCCAGTTTTTCAACCCTCCATAGATCCAACACAGAAGGTTGAATCCACTTATTTTTATCAAATCTAATCGTATCTAATGAAGGATTTAAGCAGTTTAATGGGGGAGTCAAGCTCTCACATGATTCACCAATGGTCAGTCTGCTATCCTTAACTAATTCCCTACTTTCCAAATTGTTATTATATTTATAACTCTTTTCCTTATTTAACATCTCACTTTCAGAAAGATCCAGAGATCCTGGGTTTTTTATTTGTTGAATTGGAACTGTCTTAACTTGCTTTAGTTTCCTAGTTTTCTTTCTGCTAATATCAGTTTTTTTTTGTCTTTATGTTAGATCCCTTAGGGCATTGACTGTTAAGCCCACCTCTAGTCATTACAGGCATATCTATAATAACACTAAAACACTAAACACTATAACACTAAAACTGAAACAACAACAGTAAAAAAAAAAGGAAAAACTAGATAAAACAATTAACGACCTTTAAATTTGATAATTTGGGTAGAAATTATAGAGTCATGCACAAAAACAGGTCTTCAGGTCTTCAGGATTCAAGTTATATGTCACTAGATGCAGTACCTGCTTCATGTTTTCAAAATGACTTATTAAGTCAACAGTTCCCAGTTCCGAGTCTGTTTACAATTCAATTGAAAAGAAAAGAAATCTGTACCAGAGTCAATAACAGAATCCATCTGAGGGAATACTGGCAAGGATTCCAGCAAAAGTTCCAGTGAGACCAAAGGGATCTATGCCAGCAGTTTTCATAGCAAAAATGACTAAAAAATCCCAGGCAGTGTTCCATTTGAGAAAAGGTAGGGAGGTCAAAACCAATTGATCCACTCCAAAGGCAGCACGAACCTTTAGCATGCACTATGAAAAAGCAATAAAATGTAAGTGACAATAGCATATGTTTTAAAAGAGTATTAACAAATAGATCAGGCAGATCATAATGCAATTACACACTTACTTTCTTTGGTATAGATTAGAAAACAGACAGATGAAAAATTATGTCTCTCACTCTATCTGCACACATTGACTATGCTGCTTCAACCTTTGTTTCTCTCTTCTGAGCATCTTATATTCATTTACTTATTTGAGTAGGCGCATCAGAAATAAGAGACGGTAAAAAATAATTGCACTGAGTTTTTCGATCAAGCCGAAATTAAACCACAGTTCCAGACTTATAAAACAGGGTTACCTTAAATTACCAGTAAAAAAGGAAAAAAAAATACGAGGAGTAGAGATTTTGGCAATGAAATCCTTTTCTATAATTACTCAAGCAGCCAGTCAAAACCTTAACAGTCCTCACGTAGTCCTCGCGTAGTACCTCCACTCTCTCCGAGGTGCTTGGAGAAATGAAAGGGATGAGCTAACCTAAGAGGGAGTAGGAGTGGCCTTTTGAACTGACTGGTCATGCGCCACCCCCAACCAACTAGAATTGAGAGGACCGCTGCGACACTTCAACTCGCAAACTCGTAAAAAAAAAAAAAAAAAAAAAAAAAATCAATTATATATACTGTATATATAAGTATAAACTTTAACTCTTAATAGGCAGTCTAGAATGTCTAAAATATCGTTTGCTTAGGATGAAGATTAACTAATTTACTATTTCACAATTTCCTTATATCACTTTCTATTAAGATCCAAAAATCAGTTTGTGCACATCCAGGGAGGCAGGCTGGGGCCCACCACCAGCCATGCCACACATGGGCACAGGAACACACTGCAGAACCCACACCACACCTGCACACCCCAAGCACAGCATCAGTGGGGGTGGGATGGATGATCTACTTGCCCATGGGGACAAGCCAACATAGCATAGCAGAGCCATGACACCCCAGCACAACCACTGGCAGGCTGAGAGTGCCACACACAGGGAGTTGACAACCACAGTGCACATCAGCCCCCCGTATGCACAGCACACCCTGCACTGTGACCCCAAGACACCACCTATGTGCAGTGACTGGCACTGCAGGAAACCATGCATCCCCCCCAGCACACGTCAACCCCATGCAGCACAGAAGCCTACAAGCCAGACACACCCTGTGCACCCAGCAGTGGGTGGCAGCAGATGGCAAGACCAACAGAAAGTCACTGCCATGCTGGAGATACCTCCCCATGCACACACACATGCACACACACACACACACACATATACCCAGGACCATACCAGCCCAGATGGCATGTACACCCCTGCAACTGAACACCCATAGGCAGCTGCAAATCAGAGAGCAACACATTATTCGTATAAAAATATAAAAATGTATTTCACAACAACAAACATTATCAAGAACAAGTACAACTATTTACAAGGGGGGATGGGTACAAGGTAGGGTTGGTCAAGGGGTAAGGATGACAAACTTGGAGAGGGAAGGCAGGGTGGTAGGGATGGGAGAAGTGGGAAGGGTAGAGAGGTCATGGGCCAGCTGGCCGCCCGTCCTCCTGCCGGTGTCCTGCAGTTCTCTGCCGCCTCCTCCGCATGCCATGGCAGTGAATGGATTGCAGGATGTCGCTGTTCTGGGCCACAAGCTGGCGGATGGCCTGACATCTCGCCATCCTCTGGAGAACCTCGAGGCCTAGGAAAATGGGAACACAGTCAATGGCTGTGACTGACCACAACCCTGAACACCACCCAACCTGCAAGCCATATAGCCCAATGTCCCGGACCTGTGATGGCATGCACCCACCCAGCTAACATGCACATGGCCATCACAAACAGGCGCACCAGCTATGCGCACCACTGGCTACCACACACCGCCCATGTCCATCACAGCACGAACAAGGCCGGCAAGGACGCAGCAATTCGAGGCGATGCCAGTTACACAGCTATGTGCCCAGTGCATGCATGGACCACCAGTGATGCATACACAGATGTGCTGTAAACTGGACAGTGATGCATGTCACCTGTGTCGATGCCTACAGACATAGATACATAGCCAGTGTCGGCAGATAAGGGTCTATGGCCCATAAGTCTGTCCATTTCAGCCTGTAAGTTACTTTGTTTACCTAGAAGTCTGTTGCCCTTACCCTGACCTCAAGAATTCTGTTATGTCTATCCCGTGCAGTCTGAAATCCCGTGGTGTGTCAGCCCTCACCACTCCCTCTGGCAGGGGTGTCCCACTTGTACACCACCCGTTCTGAGAAGAAAGTCTTGCTCATGTTTCCTCTGAATCGTCCTCCCTCCAACTGCATCCCAGCGCCTGTAGTCCTGGAACATCTTTGCACTTCAAAATACTGTTTTCCTGCACCCTGTTCCACCCTGTAAGATACTTGTATGTCTCAATCATATCCCTCTCTCCCTCCTCTCCTCCAGGAGTACAGGTTCAGTTCCTTCAACCTGTCTCCTGGGAGTTGTGATGCAAGCCATGCACCATCCTTGTTGCCCTCCTCTGAACCTTCTCTGCCCACTCTACGTCCTTACGTAGGTATGGTCTCCAGAAATGTACACTGTACTGCAGGTGGGGCCTCACTAGTGTCTTGTATAGTGGAGTTATGACCTCCCCTTTCCTGCATGTTTGTATTGTGCATGGCTACTGGCCCCCAGCATGCAATAGCATCCATGAAGTCATGATACTCACACTGCTCAAGCAGCTCCGACTGGCGCTGTTGCTGGACGCTGCTGCTGCTGGTGGGCTCCAACCCCTGCTGGCAACGGGTCCCTGGCACGGCCCTCTTCACTGTTGCCCTGCATCCTCACATCCTGGCCTGTGGGAGACATATGTTGAGACAAACATCAGTGTGACTCAAAAGCAGACTGCCCCCTGCCCCAGTGACAGTGCCTGCCCACACAGCCATACCCAGTCATCTCACAGCTGCACACACTGACACAGCCAACCGTGGCTGAGCCAGCACCTATGCACAGCCACCAAAACACACACACACACCCCTACAGATAATACAGGTGCATATATGGCACACCCACCTGGCCTAGGCACCACGCCCCGCCTGGCACATGACCGCAGCCGATCCAGCAGATCAGGATCCCTCCAGCGGAGGTCACTGTGCCGGTGCCAGCACTGCTCAGCTGACCGGCACTGTCCAGTGATCCCCACCAGGTCAGTGGCCACTTGCTGCCACACCTGGGTCCGGGCAATGGTGAGGGGTGCCTCACCATAAAGTGCCCCATAGTGGGGCTCCACTAGGGCCACCAAGTTGGCCACTTCAAGCTGGCTCCAGGACACCGCCTCCTCCCAGCCATGGCACCAATTTTACAGCAGGCAATATGGCGCCCAGCTGCGCCCGTAACCCCACGTGGAGATGTTTAGCAATAGACCACCACAGCAGGCTCCAATGGCGCTGTTGAACAGCACCGTCCTTCACATAAGCGCTGTCACCAGACGAGGCGCGGCTAAGATGTACACATGGCAGGTGAACGGTGCCAGGGGCAAGGACATACACAAGGTCATGGGCAATGACGCGAGGCTACACCTGGCGCCATCTGACATATAGGCATCCTGCGCGACCGACCACCTGCGTACCAGTGCAACAGTGGAGTATTGCGCGGTAGTGCCTGAGCGCCATATAGTGCCCATTGCTGTAGCGCCACCTGGCACTATGGTGGCCATGGCCTGAATTGCCGATCGCGCTCAGCACGCTCAGCAGCACGACGAGGCCTACCTAAGCTATCTGGGCATGCGCCAGTGCAGTTTACCACACAGGCACAGATCTCTCACCATTGGCTCAGCCGACTCTTCAGTATTGCGCCGCGCCAGATTCGCGATAGTCAGCCGACACATGCAATCATCTGATCAGCCATTCAGGGCCCAGTGGCGCGATTGCATGTCATTATAGTTGCTCCACTCTAATTTGCATGTATTGCGCTATAAATGTGTGACATTGGGCCTGCTGGGCTGGATACGGTTACTGCAGGTGAGAGGTGAGTTGCATGCTGTGTGATGTTCAGGGACGATGGTCATGGGAAAATGCTGTGAGACTGCACAGTGACAGGTGTCCACTTCCCCATGAATCGCCATGACCGAGCAGAGTCATTGTGAGGTGAGGGCGGTGGGCTGGGAGGAGGCCCAACTACAGCAGCAGAGGCGGGCTCTCTTCCAGGCCTACCTGGATGAGGAGCCAGTGCTGAGTGGACGGAGGGCACCCCTCAGTCCCGTGTGGCTGCATGGGAGGGTGTAGCTCGGGCCGTTAACCTGCACGAAAGCCACCAGTGCTCTGTGCAGGAATGCAAGAAAAAGATGGGGACAGACCGCAGGAGGTTGAAGGAGAAGGTGGCAGCCTTCAGGGCGGCATGTGCTGGCACTGGCGGGGGCCCGCCAGTGGTGTTGCAGCTGACCCCAACTGAGGAGACATTGGTCGCAGCCATGCAGCCGAGCGCCATTGAGGGCGAACAGGCGGAGGATTCCAGACCAGACAGGTGGAAGCCCATCACTGCACGGTATGACATGGTGGTGGTGTTTGGGGGTGCAGTTGTTCACATGCACTCACATGTACTCTCTTTCTGTTACAGATCCTGTTCGTCTTCAGGAGATGGTGGTGGTGGGTCCAGACAGTGATGCTGACCTGCTGGACATGGAGGAGGGTCCATCCACCTCCACCACCAGCCAGCAGGCACTGCAGCAGCATGCACGCTGGGCCGCAAACTCTGGTGTCAGTGATACGGGTGCTGGGGGTGCACAGCCTGTGTCTTAGCAGTCTGGCATGCAAGCATGCCAGCATGCTGTGACCATGGCAGTAGCACGGACCTGCACCATTGATGATAGAAGGCCTGCAATGGGCAGTGATGGTTGTGTGTTCCATGACGGACACAGGGCAGGCCAGCACGTGCCCTGGGCCTGTCTGGTTCCAACGTGTACCAGCATGCTGGCACAGTCCCAGGCTGTGCCTGTCCAGCTACCGATGGGGCAGCACGGTGGCTATGCAGGTGTCTGGCACTGTTGCCAGCACAGCCGTGGAACGAGTGGACCCGGGGCATGGCGGTTGAGGCAGCAGCAGCACCGCCCACCAGGTCTGGGGTACAGTGTCAGCAGTGGCACATGTCCGCCGCCCCTTGATCCACCCATTCCTGGTCCTGGCGAACAGCGCCCACCCTCAAGGGTGTTGTGCATCAGGACCGTCCACACACCCTGGGGTCAGGATGCCGTTGGGGCATAGTACCCATTGGACGAGCACACCCGCCTGCTGCAGGAATCAGTACAGCTGCAGAGGTGGGTTGCAAGGTCCGTGGAGGCACTGTCTGTGTCTGTGGAGTGGCACAGCAGGGAGTGTGCTCGGGACTGAGCCGAGCTGGTCCGTATGTGGACGGATGTGACCGCCGCCATTGACAGGCTGACCCAGGCAGTGGTCTCTGTCATGGATGCATTGGGCACACAGTCAGGTGCCCCTGTACCGCACACCCCACACAGTGCACTCTCCACTCCCCATTCCCGGCGTCGTGCGACACCAGGCCTGTCGACGCTGGGTTCTGCTGTGGGCATCCCGAGCACCCCTGGTGCAGGTTTGTTCAGCATGCTGCAGACCCCTGTGCGGTCAAGGTCACGTTCATGCAGTGGGACCCCTGCTGGTGCAACAGTGCCACCCCATGTGGCCCCTGCTCAGCCTGCCCGTGCTGTTGGGTCACGGCGGAGCCGCCCACGCATCCGCGGTGGCTGTGGGACAGTGCTACATGACTGAGCTGTCTCCCAGTGTGGGCCCTGTCTGGTGCTGCCATGTGTGCAATGTGTGTCATGGTGGGCAGTGCACTGCTGGTGCTCTGCTCCTGCCTGACACCACGGACCACCTGCACACCTCCCAACTGCTGTCCACAGGTGCGTGTGCATGATGATGCCTGCATTGCACTGTACACCAAGGTGCAAGGGTGCCCAGGTTCTGACACACGTACTTGGACAGTACGGTGGTGGGGGTGGTTGGTGGTGCTGTGTGTTAGCAATGTCGGTTCTGCAGTGCTGTGCATCTGCCCATGTACGCTCTGTGCCTGTGTGTGTGTGTGTGTCCATATAGTGCTCACCTCCCGGATGGTGTGTTTGTATGCCTGGACCCTTCCACTCCCTGACCATCATGCACCCTGTGTGTTCCCCTGTGTGCCTGTGGTTTGCGCATGGACAGTGTTGGTTGCACATGTCCCTTGACTTACCTGTGTTGTGCATAGTGCTCCTCTGTGATGGTGTCCCGGTGCAGCTGGGCCTGCCGGATCAGTTCGGGGTCCCTCCGTCCTAGGGGGGGCTGCTCATCACCATCATCACCGGCGCCACTGGCATCCCCATCGCTGTCCCCCTGTTCGACCTGTACGGCTATCCCATGGTCTTTGGCCATGTTGTGCAGGATGCAACAGGCCAGGAATATCCCACAGGCCTTTTGGGGGCTGTAATGTAGGGCACCGCCAGAGGTGTCTATGCATCGGAAGTGTGCCTTGAGCATCCCAAACACCCGCTCTATGATGTTGCGTGTTGCGGCATGTGCCTCATTATAGCATAGCTGCGTTGGGGTCATGGGGCGCCGGTACTGTGTGAGCAGCCAGGGACGGAGTGGGTATCCGCAGTCACCTGTGTGGAGATAGTGGAGATCAGTGTCATGTTCAGGTCCATATTGGCCATCTCCCTGTGTGCCACTACCATGGCACCTGTGGCATTCCCACCCTTGCCCAGAGTTTGCATTCCATACATGTGTACTCACCCACTAGATGTCCTGTGGGGATGTCCCCACTCTCAATCGATGGCACAGTGCAGACTGATACCATATGAAGGCATCATGTGCTCCGCCAGGGTGTGTGGCACAGACATTGATTATGTGCCCAGTGGCATCACACACCACCTGGCAGTTGACACTAGGGAATCCCTTTCTGTTCCTATATGCGTGGCCATCAGGGCCAGGTGGCATGCGGATGGCCACATGGGTGCAGTCTATGGTCCCTAGCACGCCAGGCATACGTGCTACCCTGTGGAACTCCTGCATGTTTGCTGTACGCTCTGCCGCGGTGCTGGGGAAATGGATGTACTCCGCAGCATGTGGCAGCAGTGCACTGAGGAATTGGGTGAGGATGCGTGATGTGGCCGACTGTGTGATGCCTGTGGTGTCCCCTGTCAGCCTCTGGAAGGTGCCCGTGGTGAGCAGGCACATGCAGGCTGTCACCTTGGTCTCCACCAACAGAGCGTGACTCCGTCGTGAGGGTGCCTGCATCACATCACTGCCAGCTCACAGAGCCATCTCAGTATTGCCCTGTTCAGGTGGTACCGGCCCACGATCTCTACATCTGTGTACAGCTCAAAGCTGATGCGGGCACGGTACCGCCTGTCGGGGGCGTACCGCCGACGGGCCCTTCCACAGCCACGTCCCCCTGCAGCATGCATTCTCACCCCCCTCATTACAGCTTCCATATGGAAACTGGCACTGTCCATCTCCCTGGCTTCTGCCCCCCCCGGCTGGTGTTGCTGTGTTATCCCCACTGTCCTGACTGCTACTTCCACTGCACCGGGCACCTCCCGCTGGCCTCTACAGACTATGGGACACACTTTTCTTGCCTGCCCTTTGCTGTCTGTCTGTCTGTCTCTGTCTCTGTCTCCCCCACTTGGCAGCCTGGTAGCGTTCTTGCGCCACTTCCTTGAGCCTTTTTATTTTGGCTCATTTCCGCTAGTTCGCAATTTCCGGCTGTGCCGCTATTGCATTGCGCAAGTCTTTGAATATCGCATTGCAGTCTTTATGCATGGATCCGCCCCCTTTGGTTGCGCATGCCTTCATTTTCATTGTGCTGTTGCTCAGCATGTTTTCAGGGGCGCAACTGCCTCCTTCTGAATATCGCAAAATGGCGCAGTTTTGGACTTGCGCATGCGCAACCCTGTTGCGCATGGCGCAACCCTTTTGAATATCTGGGCCTCAGTGTTAAGCAAACAGTAAAAATGATAAAATTTATAAAAAGCCCTGCCACTTAGGGTACAATAATTGAGCTCTACACTGTTCTACTTTCTATAAAAACAGCACTGCAAAAAAGCTGTAAAAGCAAAAACCAACAAGCAACAAGAGAACAAGCAAAGAGAAAACAGGCAAATTGGAGTGTCTGAATGTAAAAGACTTGACAGAATAACCGTAGTGAAGCTGTACAGGCCCAAGCCCCCGCGGACTTGTCTCAATGCTAACTCCCCAGGGAAGCAGGCTTCATCCACCGCATACACTCCACTCTCTTCCAAAGAGGGGCCTTTCAGAGGCCAAGAGGCTGACGCTCGAGCTCCGTTTACTTTCTTCTTTTACTACCTGATACCAAAGATGGACTGGAAAGGTTAGTAATTACATCCTGGAGTAAAGCAATAGTGGCATACCTGTTCCGGGATTAAAAGAGCCTTTACTAACTCCTGCTGCAGCCAAAATTCTCTTCTTTAGCCCAGCGTGTATCAGGATGTCCTCCTTCCTTGTTGTCAAACACCCATATCTGTTATACTCTGGCCATGGTGCATCTGTTGTACTCTGGACATGGTGCATCTGTTGTACTCTAGCCATGGTGCATTTGTTGTACTCTGACCATGGTGCATCTATTGTACTCTGGCCACAGTGCATCTGTTGTACTCTGGCCATGGTGCATCTGTTGTACTCTGGCTATGGTGCATCTGTTGTACTCTGGCCACGGTGCATCTGTTGTACTCTGGCCATGGTGCATCTGTTGTAGTCTGGCCATGGTGCATCTGTTGAACTCTGGCCATGGTGCATTTGTTGTACTCTGGCCATGGTGCATCTGTTGTACTCTGGCCACAGTGCATCTGTTGTACTCTGGCCATAGCGTATCTGTTGTACTCTGGCCATAGTGCATCTGCTGTATTCTGGCCATGGTGCATCTGTTGTACTCTGGCCACGGTGCATCTGTTGTACTCTGACCATGGTGCATGTGTTGTACTCTGACCATGGTGCATCTGTTGTACTCTGGCCATGGTGCATCTGTTGAACTCTGGCCATGGTGCATCTGTTGTATTCTGGCCATGGTGCATCTGTTGAACTCTGGCCATGGTGCATCTGTTGTACTCTGGTCATGGTACATCTGTTGTACTCTGACCATGGTGCATCTATTGTACTCTGGCCGTACTCTGGCCATGGTGCATCTGTTGAACTCTGGCCATGGTGCATCTGTTGTACTCTGACCATAGTGCATCTGTTGTACTCTGACCATGGTGCATCTGTTGTACTCTGACCATGTTGCATCTGTTGTACTCTGACCATGGTGTATCTGTTGTACTCTGGCCATGGTGCAGCTGTTGTACTCTGGCCATGGTGCATCTGTTGTACTCTGGCCATGGTGCATCTGGTGCATCTGTTGTACTCTAGCCACGGTGCATCTGTTGTACTCTGGCCATGGTGCATCTGTTGTACTCTGGCCATGGTGCATCTGTTGTACTCTGACCATGGTGCATCTATTGTACTCTGGCCATGGTGCATCTGTTGTACTCTGGCCATGGTGCATCTGTTGTACTCTGGCCATGGTGCATCTGTTGTACTCTGGCCATGGTGCAGCTGTTGTACTCTGGCCATGGGCCATTCTGCTGCCCCTACCCCTGATCTGAAACACTGCAAACAATTTCCTAACTCCTGCACTAAAGCTACCATGGAAGCTAAATCTCACAGATTCTCTGTTAACCTTCAGGTCCACATAACTCCACAAGCAAGTTCTGGAAAGTTATTCACTCTCTTTTTGAGTCTTCTTCCAGTCTTTTACACCTAGCATATTCTCTGGTGGATTCTTGTATCTCTGGCCTGGGATCTGTTGCTACTATATTTAATGATGTTTTCACTTCCTGTGGTACTTCATTCTTTCCCCTTCCTCCTCTTGCCCTCCTCCCTGCTCCCCCTCTACATCCTTCTTAACTGGTGACCATCCCCTTGCTTTCAGTTGATCTCCTATCACTCCCTCCAACACTTTTTCTTCTCTGTTGAACTTAAACCCCTTCAAACATCATATTCATAGTAGAGGGTTTGACCCTCAACTGCTTATCCTCTCTGCACCTGCTATTACAGCTCCTATCTCTGCTGTCCTCAATCTCTCCTTTACGCTTAGTACAGTTGCTAGGCCTTGGAAGCAGTCCAAAGTCTTCCCTTTGCACCAAGAATGTGACCATACCTCCCCGGAAACTATCACCCCATCTCCTTTCTTCCAGCCCTGCCTAACTTATAGGAACACTTTGTTTTTACCCAGCTCACATTCTTCTTGGATTCACCTCTCTTACCCCTCAGTACTAGTCTGGCTTCCTGAAAAATTACTCCGCTGTTTCTTCTCTCACTCCATCCTCACAGGAATGGATCAGGACCTTGTCACCTCATCCATCTTTATATACATTGCTAATACTTTTTTAATCTTTCAACCACCCCCTCCTCTTTGACAAATTGAGAATAGCGGGCTTCTCTACCCTGACAGTAGATAGATAGATAGATAGATAGATAGATAGATAGATAGATAGATAGACAGACAGACAGACAGATAGACAGATAGATAGCTAGATAGACAGACAGACAGACAGAAAGATAGATAGATAGATAGATAGATAGATAGATAGATAGATAGATAGATAGATAGATAGACAGACAGACAGACAGATAGACAGATAGATAGCTAGATAGACAGACAGACAGACAGAAAGATAGATAGATAGATAGATAGATAGATAGATAGATAGATAGATAGATAGATAGATAGATAGATAGATAGATATTTTATTTATGAAGCGCCCAATTCCTGGGACTCTGGACGCTGTACAATAAAAACAACAATACAAAATACAAATATTTAAACCAAGCAAAAACACACACATATAAAATCTTTATAAATACAATTAACAGATAACCATCTATCTATAATTCATAGCAGCATTAATCAATAAAGGCTAGTTGAGGGCCACCCAGTGGAGCTGAGGGTTGAGGCGCTGGATGCCACACCTCGCGCCATGCTGGTGACCCGAATTCGAGAATGAGCTCTGGTGCTGGGGGTTGGCAGGGGATGGTAGAGGACTGAGCACCTGATGGGCAGCTCTCCTTTCTGGGTGGGTGGGTGGGTGAGGGATTGCCTGGTGCCCCAGCAGCTCCTGGTGGAGATCGGGAGTGCTGCAGTGCACAGGCTGCACATTACACAGCATGGCTGATGCTGGCAGGGTTGCCATATGCCATTGTATCAGTTGTGCCCACACAGGAAGGGGGAGGTCCAAACAGGGAAAACACCAGCTCTGAGGAACAGGCGACAACACCTGTCCTCCATGCCCTCTGCCAGGCTTACTCAGACTGGCCTTCCAGTTCCTCCTGCCAGCCCTCACCTGCAGCCAGAGACTGCCTTAGAAGAGTACCCAAGAGAAGAGGGTGACCCACCCCAGATGGGTTAAACTGGGAGTGCTGGCTGCGGGAAGTGGAGGAGAGAGGAGGTGCAGTTCTGGGAGTCTCAGATGGGCAGGACATGGACAGGATGCCTGAGAGAAGATTCCTCAGGCTGTGACCGGAGTGAAAGAAAGTAAAAAAAAAAGGCTAGTTGGAACAGATATGTTTTTAACCACCTTTTAAAGGCTTACACCGAGGAAGCCCCCCTCAAATAACCAGGTAAGGAGTTCCACAGGGTTGGCATGGCCACTGCAAATGCTCAGTCTCCTGAATGCCACAGCCTAACCCAGGGAGACCCAAGGAGGCCTCTCTCGGCAGAACGGAGTGCCTAGGCCGGACAGTAAGGGACAAAGAGACCTTGCAGATAGACAGGACCCCCTTCATGCAGGGTCTTATTGGTAAGGAGCACAATCTTGAAGACGATCCTTCACCTGACTGGCAGCCAGTGCAGTCCACAGAGGACCAGGGTGATATGCTCACATCTCCTTACCCCAGTCAGAAGTCTCGCTGCCACATTCTTCACCAGCTGCAGCCTGCAGATGTTGCCTCCAGATAACCCAAGGTACAGGGCATTACAGTAATCCAGCCTGGAAGTGATGAAAGCATGCACCAGTGTGGGTAGATCCTCAGGAGGGATCAGGGCTCGGATTTGGGTGATGTTCCTAAGATGATAAAATCCACTTTTGACCATGGCTAACACCAGAGCATCAAGTGTCAAGTCATCATCTAGGATCACAGGATTACACCCAAATCCTTCACCTGTCTAGAGGGGACAAGGGGAACACCCCCCAACACTATGCTGGGGGCAACCCCTATTCTCCCCCTTCCATGATGACCTGGCTCCAGCACCAGTACCTCAGTTTTGTTTGGGTTGTACCTAAGCCAGTTGTGAGTCATCCATGACTGGATTTCCTTGAGGCAACTGTTAAATATGGAGTCTGACACCTGAGCATCGGGTGCACAGGATAATTACAACTGGGTATCATCTGCATAGCAGTGAAAACCCAGTCCATACTGCCTGATAATGTCCTCCAATGGCAGCATGTGCACTGTGAACAGTAAGGGTGACAAGACCAACCCCTGTGGGACCCCACAGCTCAGAGGCTTTGGGCTAGATGAGACAAGTCCCATTTTTACCCTCTGCACTCTGTATGTCAGGTATGACCTGAACCAGTTAATAACATTACTGAACAGGCCACACCAGAACTGCATGCTGTCAAGCAGCACCTCATGGTCCACAATGTCAAACGCTGCAGAGAGGTCCAGGAGAACCAAGATGGTATGGGCTCTCCTGTCCCTCACCATCAGGAGATCATTAAGCACCCTTACTAGGGCAGTCTTCGTACTATGCCCCACCCAGAACCCACATTGGAAAGGCTTGTAGGTAGAAGATGATGCAAGATGTCTCTCCAGCTGAATGGCCACCACCTTCTCTATAACCTTTCCTAAAAATGGGAGGTTTAAGACTGGCCTGTAGTTGTTGAGGCAGTTTGGGTCCAAAGAGGGCTTCTTTAAAAGGAGTATAACCAGAGCCTCTTTCAAGCAACCCAGGAAAACCACACTCCTCAAGGAACTCCAGACAACCTCAACAACCACAGATCCTATCAGGTCCGAACATCCAACCAAAAGGTGGGTCAGACCTGGATCCAGATCACAATGTGTAGGCCACAGAACAATGAATTGGTTCCATTCCAATCTCTCTGTTACCAATCAGTTCAGGTTGGTTGCTCTGTTTCTCTCCCCCAACCAGACTGGTGTCCTACAAGGTGCCATTCTTGGTCCCATTCTTTTCTCCCTCTTTCTAAATGTCTTTCCTTTTGTCTGTGTCAATGCCAGCATATGCATGCATGCCGATGACACAGTGCTCTATGCTACTGGTCACTCCACTTCTGAGCTTAAATCGCTGCTTCAACAGGATTTTGATAATGTTTAGGGCTGATACTTAATGCTAAAAAGACAGTTTCTGTATCCTTTGGTACTAAGCAAAAGTTTGCTAGGCTCACTTCCTGCCCCTCTGTGACAATTTGCAATGTATATTTTTATGTGTTTTTATTATTATTATTATCATCTATGCCTCTATAAAGTATTTCAGCTGAGATGGGAAGTCTGGTGGAAATTGAAAATTAAAATGTTCTGTGTCCCAAGTTTTAGGGCACTCAGGTGAGAGTGGCTTTTGAGTAAGAAGTTCTTTGTTCTCTGAGTACAAAAGGTTGGATCGAGGCAGCACCATTTCCTGTCCTGTAAAGGCTGCTTGTTTTGGGTAAACTTTGAAGGGTTGGGCCCCTTCTCATCTAAAGAGGCTATGTTTTGTACATAAACATATGGCTGCTCCAGTGAGACAGCACCCTGCTGAGTAGTCTGCCAGGGTAACAAAAGGACCAAGCTTCAAGCTACAAATGCAGTTTGGACCCATTCTAGGAAACTGTTGTCCTCAGAGATCAAAGGAAGATTCAGGGTGTGATGTCAGAGAGGACTGTCCGATGATGTGAGTATTGTGGGCTTGTCAATCAAAGTTATTTCAGTTGTATGTTTGGAAAGAGAATTCGGTTATGTATTGGGATACTGAACTGGTAACATTATGGGTTCAGGACTGCCATTAATCACCAGTTCTCAGTGTGGGGTTAGCTTTTTCTACTCTATTTAAAAATTTAGTTAGCTTTGAGTTAGGTTTTTCTGTGTGATTTCTATCTTTTCAAACATGTTTATTTTTATCTCTGTGGTATTCTGTAATCCTCATAGTCTTTAGTGTATATTATCTTGTAACATATGTAAATATTACGGCGTATTAAATGTTATTTTGTTATCCTTTATGCTTTTGTGACTGAGTCTTTTAAGGTATATATAATCTAGAGTAAACTGGCAAGTCTGTGAGTCATTTCAGAAGAGACAGGCTACTAAAACTATTGTATCTAAAGCAAATGTGTTCTCAGCTGTGACGAAAAGGGTGGGTCATGTTCCTTTTGGAAAGAGCCGTGTACTGTATGAACAGTGGCTCTGGTAGGATGCGGACCTAATGATATGCCAAGTGAGAATCCAGCTGCGTGGTGGCAGCATACAAGGTGACCATTCAGAAGGGTTGTGAAAACTGGTAGCAGTTCAGACTGAGTTCTGGGAGACAATCAGTCTCTGACACCCTCCTTCACAACTGTTGAGTGCACCTCATTGAAGGATATTCCCTCATTTAGCTACCCAGGAGTATGGCTTGATCAGAATTCTTGATTTCTCTCTTCATATTGATATCATTCTTAAGAGGTTACTTCCTAAACTGGTGCCCTTTGCCAAAATGAAAATTGCCTCTCAGCTTCATCTGTAGGGAAATTATTCTAAAAATGATCTTGCCAGTTTTTAACTATGAGGATGTGATTTATGGTGCTTCTCACACAACCTTACTGGCTAGGTTGGAGCCTCTTTTCTACTCTTTCTGCTGCTTTGCTCAAACTCCCATCCTCTCACTCATCACTGCTTCCTCTACCGATCCCTCTTCTGCCATCTCTTGTCTCCCGTTATCTGCTTCATTGTGTTTCCTGTCTCAGTCACAACAAAAGGACCCACCCGGCTTGTGTCTTACTGCAGCAAGTGCCATTGATCTCTGCCCAACGTAATTTGCTTGAGCCCTCACATGCTGATCATACCCTGTTTTATGCTTGTTCTAGGCTTGCAGGAGATTCTCATGTGCAAAGTACATGTACTAAACAGCTAGTGTACTGTCTAAAACTGATATTAGATTTTAAAAGTAGCCTACCATTACCTTTTATAGCTGAGGTACTTTTACCTGATGTTAGTAGGTGTGATGTGTGGGACAGGTCTTAGCCTGGCAGCTGACATACCTTGCTCTACTGTCCCACACTACATCATCATGATTGTGACCTCACTGACTGTGACATCATTGCTACTTAGGAAGAGCAAGTGACTGACTGCCAGGTCATTCACCTGTGATGTCACTGTCAGTGGTGTCACAGTGCTGATGATGATGTAGTGTAGGGCATTTGAGTTAGATATGGCAGCTGCGAGGCTAAGAGCTGTTCCACACATTCAGCACAATATTATCAAATAAAATACTTTCTGATGAGCAAAAGGAAAAGAAAAAAATATTCAGAAATAATAAGTTGCAACTGAAAACTACTTAAAATTTGTATTATTTTCCTGTCTGCCTATTTTGGCTCCATTAGCTCTTTAATGTCTCCTGGTAGTTCAGTACATACTCCACACTGTTCTCCTAACTTATGGGCAACTTCCCAACTCATTCCTCCCTGACTGAATCCAGTGGACCCCATTACCCCATGTGCACAGAGTTGGTTGAAAGGCACAAATCCTGTGGATTCCTATGGCACCTCCCTGTAGATAAATAGTAAGTGGAGCAAATAGTTGTCCCACTCCCTGGGATGTTTGTCAACAGAGGTGAGGAGCATACATTTTAGGGTGGAGTTAAAACATTTGCACAAACTTTTTCCATGTGAATGGTATGGAGAAGGTTTTAGCTGTCACACCTTGCACATCTCCCACAAGGAAGTTATCAGTGTCATCATAAAGTCATTGCTCATTCAATTAAAATGTTCTTGGGGACACCACGTGGAGGAACATTTCCAGAAGCTCATCTGCCACCTTTCTGGCATCCACAGAAAACATGACAATAGTCTCAGGGTATCTAGATGAACAATCAACATCCTCCAAAATAAATAGTTTCCCTGTTAAGCTGGACCTCCTTAAGTGCCACACAGTAGCCACTTTCTTAAATGGCTCATCTATGACTGGTGATGGCATAAGGAGAGCTCTTGCCTTATCTCTTGCCTTCTCTGTTTCTGGCATGCCAAACAGGTTTGGCAATATGGGGCCACATCTTGGAAGATGACAGACAAGTAAAGGTTCTGCAAAAGCCTGATCTCAGTCATGCAATGTCATGAGCCAGTCTAGCAGCTCTTGTATGTATTTTTGGGGCTCAACTATTTGTTGGAATAGTTCCCCCTTTCTTGCTCTTATTTTTGCACACCAGTGCCTCACCAACAACCCATCCTGCACCTTCAGGTATGAGGTGTGCCCAACCTTGTGTGTAACACTGACTGTTTGACATTGGGTGGAATAAGGGCAAGCAGTGTAATTGTGACTGTGTACAGATTGTCATTAAAGGTATTGACAATGCCAGCTGATGATCAGAATTGTCAAAACAAAGCAGTGCGCATCTATTTCTAAATATCATTTTATAATAGAATACTATAAAGCATCGGTTAGAATTGAACTATAATGCTACAATGCTACAAAACTAAGGGATTATGATGTTAGGATAAACAAAAGTCCCATGAACCTGGTAAATCTGTGACATGGTGTTTTTCACGGTTTGAATGCTCATCTGATTCAGCATTGGCAGCCTAACTTTTATTTAGTTATTTATTTATCTATTGATTGGAATCTCGGATAACACCTTTGAGCTAAAAGTTCGTTTACAAAGGTTCCAAGTCGTAAGGCAATGGACAAGGTATGTAGACATAACAAAACAGTTAGGGGTATATACAGCAGGCAAGTACATTATGGTACATATAGATACAAATTCAAGCAAGTACAGTTAAAATACATCAGGTAGGAGAGGTCAACATTATTGCAACAGTACTAAGAGCATACCTACGGTGGACAAGCAAGTTATAGTGGTAGCTGAGCTTTAGAGCATGCAGGTAGAGTTATGAAGGGTCAGAAGTGGCGGTGACCAAAGGAGGAGGGACAGAATAGATGAGAGCAGGGAGGGTGGGGACAGAGACAAAGGGGTGACAGAATAAGGGGTTGAGTAATCAGAGATGTGGGATTGGATAGGAATCTACAGGTTATGTAAGTAGGTGATAGGGCAGGGCTGGGTAATGTGGGGAGAGGGATAAGAAAGGGTTTTAAAATGATGTGATGAGGTGAGGAAACCGGGGAGTGAATATTGGGGATTAATATTTGTGAAGAGAAAGCAGGAAGGCAGGGGATAAGAGGGACGGGGTAAGTGCTCAGTGGGTCACACCAGGCAGGGGAGGAAGTGGGGGGGATGGGTGCTATGCAGGACAGATAAGCTATCAATAACATTAGATTAGGCACAGGTGACGCAGTCACAGTTACTAAGAGTGGCCAGGTAATGCAGCAGCTTGGCCTTAAATGGACATAGTTTTGTTTCCTCAATCAGTTCAGATTTAAGGGAATTTAGCCAACAGGGGGCTCTGTATTCGAAGGACCGCTGCCCTAGTGAGGTCCGGCAGAATGGGATAATGAAGGCAGCTTTACTTGGCCCCCAGTTAGTCTGGAGGAAGTGGAGTTTCTTAGCAGTTGCCTCACTCCAGGAGGAGCAAGACTTAGGATGGATTTTTTAGCTAATAGATTTTTGGCTAATGGCTCTGTCTTACCTGGTACAGAAAAATACTCACACATCCATGCTTTGAGAGAGGGTACCAAAGCTAGGGCAATGTCAATACTGTGTCAGATGATCATCCAAACCCCAAGAAACACCTTTCCACCAATTCACCAAGGTTCAGGGGATTTCTTTACCTGACATCACATTACCTTACTTTTGTGACAGAAAACCACTCTGGTTTACAAGGGAGGTTGATGGGGAGTGAGGAAGAAAGATATCCTATACCAACTATAGGAGGACTCAGCAGGAAGAGGATAGGGTCAGCTACCTAATACAGCTAAAAACAGCTAGCAGGGAGGTAACAAAGGCTAAGGCAGGGATTTAGTTAAGAATAATGGAAGGGGTCAAGGCATGGAGGATGTGCAAAAAGGTGATTATGGAGGACAGGATCCTCAAGGGGCTCAAAGCCCTTGAAGTAAATAAAACTACTTAGCTAGAGGGCATGCACCGTGGGGTGCTGAGAGCACTGATGGCAGTTCTTTTACCTCCCTGGCTGACCTGTTCAACTGCTGCCTGGCTACAGGCATGGTGCCAAGAGAGTGTAGGACTGCTGCTATAATCCCCCTGCACAAGAGTGGGGTAAGGAATGAACCAGGGTACTACAGACAGGTCATCTTGACAGACATAGTTTGCAGGCTGATGGAAACCATTCTCAAGGAATGACTGGTCAAATTCCTTGAGGTGTACTGAACAGGGTCCAGGATGGCAGGCTACACTGGTTTATGTCAGGGAGATCATGCCAGACAAATGTGGTCAATTTCTTTGACTGGACTACAAAGACACTTGACAGGGGCCAGGCAGTAGGAACTACCTGAACTTCAGCCAGGCCTTTGACTCAGTTCCACACATTGATTGATCAAGAAGTTGGATGGTCTATGGTGGGTGAAGAATTGACTAGGTGGGTAGTAAACTAGCTGGGGTGGGAACCCAAAGGGTGGTGGGGGGGCAGCACACAGGGATGAGGAAGGTCATCAATGGGGATCCACAGGGGTCAGTTCTCAATCTGGTGCTGTCCAACATGTTCATAAACAACATTGGGGACAGTATAAAGAGCAAAATCTGCTTCTTTGCAGATGTCACCAAGCTCTGTGGGAGGGTGGACATGGAAGAGGAGGGAGTCAGCGATCTTTTGTTTTTCAGTCCTGAATTTATCCTTCTAGTTTCCCCCTTGTTCTCCCAGTACCATCACCCAGCTTATGTGGGATGTACCTTATTCTGCTGTGTCCTCTGCCGTAGGACTGCCCAGAAAGGCCTGGTCATTGGTACAGAGCCTGCTGGGGACCAGATTGTCGCCAAGCTTTGATCAGAGGATTTTATTCTTCCATTTTCTCCCCGTGGCCAATACGTATGTAATGACATGCTTTATGTGCTCCGCCTCCATGGAGATGCCCCCAGTGCTGAAGCATGGGGATGTCTTCCCCTGTATCTGCTGTCCTGCTGTGTTTCCACCCAGCATCCTTCAGGTGGCAGCCAATCAGCGGGACTCACATTCCCTCCCTCCTAAAGGTAAAAGAAGTGTCCCAGGGATGCTCTATCCTCCCTCTGGCTGCATTCCAAGCAACCTGCGTCCATTCCTGACCCTGGGTCACCAGTGTGCCAGGTGGTGTGGCAACAGCACCTCAGCCCACTGCATCACCCGGCCAGCCAGGGGAGTCAGGGGTCTGAGGGAGGACCTGGCAAGGTTAGGAAGATAGTCTAGTATCTGGCAGCTGGGGATTAATGCAAAAGAAGTGCAACGCCATGCACATAGGGAGCAAGAACCCAGGCCAAGTACAGGCTAGGGGGTGTGACCGTAATGGTGTCTGAGCAAGAGAAAGACCTTGAGATTGCAGTCACGAGCAATTTGAAAACCTCTATGCAATACAACGAGGCAGTAGCAAGGGCAAATAGAATTCTGAGTTGCATAACAAGGGGGTTCACCAGCAAACGGAAAGAGGTCATACTGCCACTATACAGATCTATGGTGTGGACACATACCAACTGGAGAAGGTACAGAGAAGAGCCACAAAGATGATTCAGGGTCAACACAGACTCTTGAATGTGGAAAAATGGCAGAGCCTTAACATGTACTTGCTCGAGGAAATAAGAGAGCATGGGGGCATGATAGAGATCTTCAAGTACCTCAAAGGTATAAACAAAGTAGATCTGGGGGAACTTTTTAGGTTCAGTGACAACATGCACAAAAGGAGGGGGATTGATCCCTAGTTGCTAGTGCCCCAAAAAGGGGAAGAAAATGTTAATGATCAGAGGAGTCTCTTATAGCAAACACTATGGCAGAGAAAGAGCAAACAGGGACTGCCACTCCTAAGTACTTTCCCATTTCAGTGTTTTATTTCTTATTATAATGAGCCACTATTAAACTACATCAGTAACCAGTGTTTCATGAAATAACTCCCACTTTATCAAGGTGCAGTGGTCACCAACCAGAGGTTGTTTTCAGACTTGCTTCAAGTAGGCATGGACCCTGATAAGGTAGTTGAATTTACCAACCATGGCCTCACAACCTTTAATGTTCTTACGCATACTCTGGGATCTACCCTGGCAGTGTGTCACAGAACTTGAGGAAGCCGCAGCTGCTCAATCATCCTGTATGGAGCCACTACCTTATACAAATCTGTTTTAGTATATGAAACATGTCTGGAAACAACCTCTTGATGGTGACTACTGCACCTTGATAAAGTGGGAATTAATCCACAAAACGTTGGTTACTGATGTAGCTTAATGGTGGCTCATTATGATAAGAAATAAAATATTGAAACTGGAAACTACTTAGGAGTAGCAGTCTCTATTTTCTTTTTCTCTGTCACTGAAAGCAAGAACAAGAGGGGGCCCAGTTGCAAATCAGCAGGAGGAAGAGGCCCGATGGCACTTCTTCATGGAGAGAGTGGTAGTAGGGTGGAACAGGCTACCAGAGGAGGGCGAAAACCTGAAAATGGTTAGGGGATTTAAGAGAGTGTGGAGTGAACTCAGGGGCAGGGTAACAGTGTCAGATGAGGGGGGATGGAGCTCCTTTTAACACCAGTTGCATAAGCTTTGTATGGAACAGATTTGATGGACCACAATGGCCTTTTTCTGCTTGCAATTTTGTATGTTCATATTAAGGTTCAATCCCAACTGATGCTTTTAATGTAGTTTTTTTTTTTTTTGCAGTGAATAATAAATACTTGTGAAAGATTCTCTTACTGTTTACTGAGGACAGGGCCGACCTTAACGATAGGCAAACTAGGTGACTGTCTAGAGTGACATTCACTCGGGGGTGCTGTGAAATTTTTTTTTTTTTTACTTTTTTTTTAATTCTTTTTTCTCCGATTGAGCTGAAGAGAAAAATAAATAAGCCAAACCTTGTGTTTTTTGATGGAAGGGGTGCCAATGTCAGTCTTGACAGCAAGCCCAGAACTTAAGAGAAACAAACTGCAGGGAGGACAAGTGAATCAAGTCATTCACACCGTGTTCCATATTGCGCTGGACCCCTCTCCCTTTGTTGTTCACTGTGGGGTGCCAGCACTGCCAGTAGACAGAAGTGCTCTTAATTTCAACTTAAACAAAGGTTGGAAGGTGGAGTACACATTTGCACAGACAGGAGGAAATCAGACACGGCAAGTCGGCAACCCATTGCCCTCACCATGCCTTCACTAGGTGACTGCTGACTGAACAGACATGCAGCAAAGGTGTAATGGGGGGTCTGCACCCTTAGCTTTAGGGTCAAGAGTCTTGACCCTAAGATAATTGGTCAGTGGTGTGTGTGTGGGGGGAGGGGGAGTGGTGAGCACTCACAGTGGGCTCTTACTCTTCAAAAGGGCAAGGCTTTATGCCATTTCAGTTACCTTCCTTAGTTCTGTGCATGCTTTGCAGACCATCTGGTGCTACTCTGTTTTGAATCCACAATGAGAGGAGGTGGCAGCATGCCCTGGCCCCTGTGGTGTGTGCCTGAGAGCCTCATAGTGAGACCGGACTGGACACAACTCCCTGGGACCAGGTAGGCAATGTCGAGACTCAAGACTGAGCCAACGAAAATGGTAACAATAAGTCAGTGTACACTGTTACTGTAAATGAATCTCTAGTCTGTGGCTCAGCTACACAGATTGTTGGCTGGGGATTCGCAGGACTGTGGTGACCAACTGTGGATGGTAAACTCCGAGTCTGAGGTGCAATGGTACTATCAACCAAAATCATAAATACATCAATTTGAAAAAGAAACTGAAAAAAAGATAAACATACAACCAATAAAGTAGTGGCATTAGTAGAGACCCCAGAGACCACAGGTACTGAGACAGCAAGCTCTGTAAATGAATTCAGATTCTTGATTGTTCCTTTGACTCCACTGTAAGTGCCCAGTTGACTGTTTGCTTTCTCATCTGACCTTTCTGGAGCACCATTACTGACCCAGGTTTGATGTTTGCACACTCAGTTTTGGACTTCATGTATACAGAAGGTTGCAGAAAACTGTCCTAAAATGAGAAATAACTGGCTTCTTCAATTGTTGCGTCAAGTCATATATCTCAAGAGAAGAGTTCAAAATTGAGGGTGCCTCTAGTCTTGACCACCACACCGGCTGAAATGACATATCTTGCCCACCCAAATTTTAAATTGGTATTTCCCTCAATTCTGCATATCTTTAGTACTTGATTGGTGCTACAGTATATACACACAGTAGTACTACAGTACTGATAAGCTGACTGTAGTCTCTGTAGTTGTGTTTTAGAATGCAATGCAAGACACTTAGGAAATATTGCATTCTTTCTGAATTTTTTCCGAGCCCCCACTCCACACACACACACACACAAACACGCTCACACTGTGCACACATACACCCTCTCTCTGGTTCATCTTGATTTGCTGTCTGCAGATTGAGTCAGATGTTTTGTATGTTGTTTGCCTTGGCTCACTGCTTTGTGGAGTGAGAGTGGAACTGTGCGCTGGATACAGAGAATGTAAGTGAGAGAGAGAGAGAGAAAGAAAGAGAGAGAGAGAGGGAGAGAGAGAGAGATTCAGATGAGTGGGCTAATCTCAAACCACTACCCAATGCTGGGGGAAGAGAAGGATTGGTGCATCAGTTGCACTGAAGGTACCTAGTGAGAGGAGAATAAAGGACTGATTCATCCACAATAAAGAGAACGGTGAAAAATAGTGATGCCTCCTCCAAACTCAGGCAGGAAAAGGTTTATGACTCTGTCAAAGCCTATGTTTCCAAGGAAGATGCTTGTCTGGGTGTCTTTATTCTCCCGACATGGTACTAGCAATACATTCAGTTCATTCATGCCATACCTTTTTCTTCTTTTTTTTGGGGAGGGGCATTAATGCTTCTAGATAGTGATTCTACACTGAAAGGAATAGCAAAAACCCTAACTTAACCCCCATGTGAGTCTGACTGGGATGGGACTGCTGATTTACAGTCCTTTTTTTATCACGATTTATATAATGTGGAATTCGGTGTAGATGTCAAATATTGCTGCCTGTATTTAAATCTGTTTTGTTCTTTAAGTGGCTAGCAGTTGATGTTATTTGGCTATATGTCTCCTACAGATCGTACACCGGATCCTGCTGAGGGTCCCGACCTGGAGGTCGCGAGGGCTAACGAATCCAGCCCTCCCCCACCCCCCAGACCACACTCTCAGATCGTACACTGGATCCTGTTGAGGGTCCCGACCTGGAGATCGCGAGGGCTAACAAATCCAGCCCTCTCTCACCCCCCAGACCATGCTCTCAGATCGTACACTAGATCCTGTTAAGGGTCCCGACCTGGAGGTCGCGAGGGCTAACAAATCCAGCCCTCCCCCACCCCCCAGACCACGCTCTCAGATCGTACACCGGATCCTGTTGAGGGTCCCGACCCGGAGGTCGTGAGGGCTAATGAATCCAGCCCTCCCCCAACCCCCAGACCACGCTCTCAGGTAAATGCTCCAACTGACTCTGTCTGCACTTCACTGCAAGCTGAGCAGCAAGTCGGATGGCAAAAGACAACTGAAATTCCAAACAAAACTTATTTACCTTGCCAATAAGTGCTGTAGAACTGAGATACTGAATGAAAATGAATTTACCTTGCCTATAAGCGCTGCTGAAAGCACCTTTAGAGGACTTGGTAGGGCCTAATAATCTGCCACACCACGCATAGTGCTCTGCTGCCTAGGAGCTGCGTGTAGGATTATTAAAGGGGCTTATTCTTTTGTGTGCCCCCACATGTGCTGATAGTTTTTGTAGGCTACAGTTTTTAGTGAAAACTGCAATGTCTGCTTGCTTATCCTCTGATGCCTTTTCTCCTTAACAATAGTGTTTTGCAGTTTGGCGCCAAATCTCAGCGCATAATTTCCTTTGTGTTCCCTATATAACCAAGAAGCTTCCCTGTCTGGTCAAAGAAACGCCTGTAAAGCTGTTTACTATGTTTGCTCTAAGTTCTGATTTATGCTGCTTTAATATACCTTGGTGAATCACTACCATAGCCTGCTAGAAGGCCGGCAGTGTGACACACCTAATTCCAGTAGCTGGTAACTCTGCCTGCTGAAGTTGTACCCCGAGAGCGCTAGCGGAGAAGCAGCCTTTTGCAGTCTCTCTCCCAAGTCGGTTAAACAGGGAGATAGCTAATTTCATTACAGCAGTTGTCAACCCTACAAATTGCCTTTGGAGAGTGTGTGGACTCAGTTCCTGGAGTAACAGCCTTACCCTTAGAGCTACTTGGTGCAGATATTTGATACAGCTCTCGCTGTCCTTTCTCTGCTGTGATCAGGCCCCCATTTGCTCCTCTTCCCTACCCCCGCCCTCTTGCCACGCTATAATTGATTCTCACCTGAGCTCTTCTCTTCCCACAGATCGTACACCGGATCCTGTTGAGGGTCCCAACTCGAAGGTCGCGAGGGCTAATGAATCCAGCCCTCTTCCACCCCCCAGACCACGCTCTCAGGTAAACACTCTGACTGGCTCTGTCTGCACTCCACTGCAAGCCGAGCAGCAAGTCGGATGGCAAAAGACAACTGAAATTCCAAACGAAACTTATTTACCTTGCCAATAAGAGCTGTAGAACTGACATACCGAATGAAAATGAATTTACCTTGTCTATAAGCGCTGCTGAAAGCACCTTTAGAGGACTTGGTAGGGCCTTATAATCTGCCACGCCATGCATAGTGTTCTGTTGCCTAGGAGCTGCATGTAGGATTGGCCCTGCCAGCTCCGCCAGCTGCCTCACCATCCCCACCACCAACCATGGTCGTCACTGGGTCTTATAGCAGAGATCACGTGTTGTGCAAAAACCAATCAGCCTACTTTGCCATTTGCAGGCTATACATTTTCACCACTAGAGGCCCCTTAGTATTAATCTGCCTGTTTCCTCTATCCTATTAGTCTAAAACGCAATAACTGAACCTGTTCTCTCCAAACTGCTTTGTTTCCTAGTTTCTAATAAGTTAGCCCTGTCCCCTGGTCTCTGCAACTCCTAACTGCCTATCTCTGGGGTCCCCTCTGGCTAGTCCACCCCGGACCAGTCACCTAGGGTAGAACCCCAATTCGCTCACTAAAGTGAAAATTGCATGATTTTCCTGTTAGCCAGTGCCTGGCTAAGACAGCCTCACTGCGTACACTCCTGCTGAAGCCAGCTGCCTTGCCACGTCAGTAGGAACAACTCCTCTGCTGGACACCTCGTGCGTTCCTGCTGCCCAACTCAACAGTGACCATGGCTACACTGGTACAGGCAGGCAACTTAACCAGCTGTCAAGGTTCTCAGCATAACCAGTACTCCTTCAAGCCCCCCACAGCCTGGTTATCTGCTAAAGGCCTAAAAATAGCGCACCTCAATATCCGCAGCATCCTACAAAACCTAGCAGAACTCACGGCCTGGGCGGCCCACTACAAGACAGACATTATGGGTATCATGGAAACTTGGCTGAAGCCTCGCATACCCGACTCCGCGTGCGCCCTCCCAGGTTACAGCCTCATCCGGCATGACAGGGCAGGCAGTAAGCATGGGGGAGGTGTGCTCCTATATTTTAGAGTGCACCTTAGCATGTCTACAGTGCCTCATTCACTTCATGAACCCCCAGTCTGTGAGTTCCTCCACTCACTCCTCCTACATGGAAACACTAAAAAGGTGCACTTAGTTTGTGCCTACAACCCTCCAAAGGGTGGTGTTCAAGGGCTCACCTCTCTACTTGACCTCCTTAAAGAAAAGGTTGGCTCAAACAAGCTGCTAATCCTGGGGGACCTCAACCTCAACTGGCTGGGGTCTAATACCAAGCTATTTGAGCCTCTTCTGTCAGGCCTTGCTCTCAGCCAGATCATCACAGGGCCCACTAGGATCTCCTCTCGAGGGGACAAAGGCTCACTTATTGACTGGGTTCTATGCAACAGATTGGACAGAATTGTCCACTCAGGAACTCTCCCTGACGTCATCTCAGATCACTCTCTAACCTACTGCATACGGGGCACCTCCTCGCCCAAAGTCCCCTGCAGAGTGATCCAGATGAGGGACTTCTCCAAGCTCATCCTAAATGATTACCTCAATGACTTACGCTGTGCCGACTGGTCTAGGGTCATGGCTACCAATGACCCCATTGCAGTCCTTGATCAGTTCCTAGCCATATTTGTCCCCTTGCAAAATAGGCTTGCACCCCTCACTAAAAGGAGGGTGAGGGGCACGGTCACTAAGTGGCTCCATGGGGGACTATTCTCCCTCATGACGCAGAGAGAGAAATGCTGGGTGAAACACAAAATCTCCCACAACAATAACGACCTCCTCGAATCCTGGCAGCTCAGAAACTCCTGCAAGACAGCCATACACACCGCTAAGAGCGAGTACTGCAAATCCGCCCTGCTAGCCTCGGCCATTCAACCCCTAGCATTTTTGGCAAAATGTCAAAAACCTGGTCGGTGGGTCTGCCAAGGAAACGACCACCAACATGAATATCGGGGGGATCCAACTGCAATAACCCCCATACTATTTCCACTGCATTCAACTGCATGTTCACTGACCTGCTCACTCCTTCGTCTTCCCAATTCGCCACACCTATACGGCATGACGGGCACCCCCCCCCAGCCTCCATTCTACCTCAAACGGATCTCAGTTGGGGAGACCCAGGTACTCCTAGCCGGGCTCTCCCATCACACGGGTGCTGGTCACGACAGCCTCGAACCAAAGCTGCTGAGCTTGGGGGCTTCCATCCTCACCAGGCCAGTCACTCATATATTTAACTCTTCACTTATCTCGGGGACCATACCTGATATTTGGAAAGTTGCCAAAGCTGTCCCTGTTTACAAGCAAGGAGATCCCAAGGATATGAAAAATTACCGCCCCATCGCCATGCTCTTGGCAGCCTGTAAGCTCCTTGGAAAGGCAGTTGCCTCTCAACTCTCTCACTACCTTCAGGGTTATGCAGTTCTCTCCCCAGCCCAGCATGGCTTTAGAAAGGAGCATAGCACATTGACTGCACTTGCCATAGTTACCTCTGAGATCCGGTCAGCCACCGACCAAGGCAAACTGACTGGAGCCATCTTCATTGACCTCTCTAAGGCCTTCGATCGGGTTGACCATTCCCTCCTCCATTCCAATCTTCAGTCCATCGGATTCTCCCACCGAGCCCTTGCCTGGTTCTCCGACTACCTTGGGGGAAGGCAGCAATACTTCTGCTTCAACCGCACCCTTTCTGCCCTCTCCCTCGTCAACGTCGGGGTCCCCCAGGGATCCGTCCTCAGACCCATTCTGTTTTTCCTGTTCATCAATGGGCTGCCCTCCGTTGCTACCCACGGGCACACAACTCTATACGCAGATGACCTTGTCATAATGTACAGTTCTCAGGACATTTCTAGCATCAACTGGCACCTGAACTCAGACTTCACTCGTATCCAGAACTGGCTGGAGGGACACAAACTCACCATCAACCTGGATAAGACCCAGGCCATGCTCTTTGATTCAGTGGCCAAAACCACTTCCCGGCCCACTCCTCTAATGATATATGGAGCCAATGGCTCCCTTCTGCCAGTCACCGATGCCGTGAAGTACCTAGGCATTACCCTCGATCCACAACTGGATCTTACAGCACACCTTCGGAATGTCTGTAAAGCCACAAATGGGAAGCTTGGACTTGCCTACAGGGCTAAAGAATGCCTCACCCCGGCTGCTCGCCTCGTCATAGCCAGGGGGATACTCCTTCCCACACTTTGCTACGGGCTCATAGCCTTTGCCCCAGTCCCAAATTCTAGCCTAGCTAAGTGGGATATTGCCTATAACAACATCTGCTGCTTCACCCTCTCTGCTCCTCGCCTTATGCATCGCTGTGAGCTCTACTCCCAGCTGGAGTGGCTCCCCCCTGAAAAACACCACGTGTTTGTCCTTGGCAACTTTGTTGATAACATAGTCAGAACGGCCACTCCTCCTGCACTAGCCCTCCCCCTCAAATATGATACCCCTTCCTACCACCTACGATCTAGTGCTGTACAGATCCGCCTGGTTTCTAAGACCCGCACCCTAACAGGCGACCGGGCCTTCTCCGTATATGCGCCTAGGCTGTGGAACTCCCTTCCCTCCCTTGTACGTGCATCTCCCTCCCATCCCTGCTTCAAAACCTCCCTCTGGAACTTCCTCAAAACCGACGCTGCCTGTCTTTGTGCTACATAGTTCAGAATAGTCTCCCCCTTCCCTGGATACACTTGGGAGACTGTGGGTTAATTCGCTGACCGCTGCTAATCTGTGCTGGTTACCTGCATAAATGCAATTAAGCCCTCCTGGTGGGGTGGCGCCCCTGTCTTAGCACTTCCCGCATCTAGCTGTACAAGGTGTGTAGCGATTCTCCCTAATGTTAGGTGCTCATGTAATCTCATGTATTTTGTTGTACTCTCTGTCATGGTGTTTACCTGGTGCTAACCTATCTCTCTACTGCTGATTTATATCCTGCTTGCTGTATACCTTACTTTACCATGAAATGACAGTTGTACCATGTTGCTGTTCCACCCACTTGTTCGTAGGCCTGAATGTACCCTGACCCTGTATTGTTGTTTCTTATGTACTCTGTAATCTCCCGGGTCACACCTGAAAATAGACACTTGCTCTCTAGTGTGCTAACCTGGTTAGCAAAAGCAAATAAATAAATGTCATCATGTCAAGTACGCGAGGTCACTGAGACAGCTAAAACGGAACCCTGAATGGTGATTCTTACTTGATTTGTTTAAAAAGTTCTAAAGTTCAAGGCATAATTTGTTTCAGAAGGGTTTTCCCTAACACATTTTGTGAAAACCATTAGAAAATTCATCCCTGTGGAGTGTTATTCGTGAATTTAAATTATGTGGTTAACTCAGTGGACTCAGTACAGTTTCCATGCACAGGCCACAACTCAGATTGATGATTACAACTCTATAGGGATGAATTTTCTAATGTTTTCAACAGAATTCATTAGGAAGAATCCTCTTGAAAGGAATTCTGCATTCAGCTTTAGACTGTTTTAAACAAATGGAGGTATATTCACTATTTTAAATTAGTTTAAGCTGTTTCAGACCACGCTGACTTGACATGGAACCAGGTGGTGCAATCCAAATTCTGGACGCCCAGGAAGAGAGGCTGCATGGTGGACCAAATGTGGCAGATGTAGGAAGGGGATAAAATATATTAGAAAACATTGAAATGTTACAGTGTTTTTTTTTCCATTTGGCCTACCCTGAACCATGAAAAAATTATTTATCGATTACTGTTGCCGTCTGAATTTATTTTTATATTTAACTGTGTAAATAAAATGTACTGCTACTCCTACCTTCAAATGCAACATTGAGGTTGCTCTTTGATCAGTACAGAGACGTGTGCCAGCTGGCCTATGCTTCTCCCTTCCTCCCTCTGCAACTCCTACTCCCTCCCCATCTCTCTCCCCCCCATGCTCTCTCCCACCTCCTTCTCCATCCCTCCCTCCCCTGGAACCCAGTGCCTTTCCTCCCAGGCATGCTGGGCCCCCAGCCAGTGTCATGCTGACTTAGTTCCACCTACATTGGCATGTTATGTTTTTCAACACTCTGTAGCAACTTACTTGTCACTTAATGCTTTATTCAAGAATTAGAGTGGTATTGCACAATGGCATTGCTACAGAAATTGATGCCGTCTAAAAATATAATATTTTTATGTATGTATGTATGTATACAGTATGTGTAACTGTGTATGTATGTATATATGTATACATGCTTGTACAGTGGTAATGGCACAAAAGTTGATGGGTACTGTGTACCGTGCATCATTGTGTGGTACCACTATGCATGTTATTCAATGGGTAACGCGCTTGCACACTGCTCAGTATATGGTGCTACCGGTCAACTTTTACGCAACTACCACTGTATGTACATACATACATACATATGTACATAGCCTGGTACGCAGGCAGATAGGTATGTAAGTATGAATGTATGCATATATACATGTATGTATGTGGTATGTATGTACAGTCAGTATGTATGCAGGTATGTAAGAAAGTATGTATGTATATATGCATGTATTAATGTGTGCAGGCAGGTAGATGTGTATGAGAACAGAGACTACAGTAGTTCTTGTTTGTCTGGAGATGGGGTTTCAGGTAAGGGCTGGAGTATGAAGTGAGAGTATCATAGCTGGATCTTGTGTCTCTGGGGATGGGGTTTCAGGTAAGGGCTGGGATAAGAAGAGAGATTACAGTATCTAGATCTCTCTCTGCAGATGTGAGGCAGGTTAGAGCTGGATTATGAGCAGAATCAATTAATTTGCATCTACTGTCACAGATAAAGGTTGCATTAATGTACAATTATTATTTATATGTTGAGCATCAGAGAACAGGCTATGCTATTCATGTTGTCTGATATGACTGGTTCTGGTTCAGCACTAACAGCAGAAGTTCACATGATGGAGAAAAGGTAAATCATTAATTATTTTTTGTATTCCTAAGGAAGTTAACTGCCATTAGGAATGCCGTGTGTGTGTGTGTGTGTGTGTGTGTGTGTGGTGATGAAAATTAAAAAAAAAAAAATTCTGAGGGTGGGGGCATCATTGGCAAGTTTGCCTAGGTTGCCAGTTGCCACATACCCTAAGGCTGGCCCTGACTGAGGAAAAACAAGTGTTTTTGGATGAGCTGTAAGACCTCTCCTGCACACGTCCTCTTCTGCTGAGTTCAAACTGGAAATGGCACTGAGAAATGTACAGTGTAAGACAATCATATAATTCTGACGACTAGCTGCTGCAAGCCATGTGACTTTCATAGAACTTAGTCTGCTGTACCATGTGATCTTAATAAAAAAAAAAACACTGCACCATTCTTCCAAGGTGCCAAATGGATTTCAAAACCTGTGTGTTCCATTGCAGGAACCAAAATTGCAAATTCTGATTGCTCACCCTAAGTCCTCTTTGATTCCTGCTCAGCCCTAGATGTCCCATCTCTTAGCATTACCCCAGCTGATGAAATTTCATGAAATGACCAGTATAGAAGTTCCACGTGAAGCAGAATAGAATTTTTTGGCAGAACAAGGTCCCTTGGCCCATGGCATCCTCTCCAGCGCTTGAATATGAAGGGATAAATGGTCAATACTTCTGAAAAGATTCTCTAGGTACATTATTTAGAGTCAGAAAATGTAAGTGTACCTCTTGGTGGAATTTCAACTAAAGGATATTTTTGGACAGTTTATAGGTGGGTGGCAGCTCATTTTAATTTTCAGGCTCTGTCTGGAAGCATTGGCCAGTATAACTCCACAATCTGGCAACCACAAGATGGGAGGTGTCAGCTGGTACTTTTGCTCATATGTACTGTTATCAGAGTGCCAACAGGTAGTTAATGTAGGTACCTCCAACTTGAACTACTAATAAAGAAAGCAGCACAAGTTGCAGCCTGCTATTCCTAGTGTAAACCTGGTTATTTTTTTTACCTTATCTCATAATAGAGTTAGAGAAGTCATTTGGTGCTAAATGAGAAAATAGAAGAGACGTGAAGACCCAGTAAAACAAAGCAAAGGAATAAAAAAGCTAGGCTGGCGATCGGAGGGGGAGGGAGGATGCTGATGAAGAGGCCAAAAGTGAAGGCCAATACCACCAAAAATCTTTTTGCCTTGAGAAGATGTCAGCCTTGATGCAGATGTCATCTGAAGCAGTTCCCTCTCACGCAAGTTAGCAATAAAAAGGGACCTGTCAATGGTACCTTGACCTAAAGGTTTGTTCTTGGATGGAGCTGCCGCCCATCCCCCGTAGCTCTCAGTGATGTATGTCCTCTGCTTCCAGGCCTGCGTTTTGTTCACTTCAGGAAACAGCTTCTTCCTCCTTGTAAACACAGCACTGGTCATTGACCACAAGAACGGGCACTCCATGGCCACTCTCGGACCATCCATCAAGCCGTCTTGTCACTCCATCCTGAGTTAATAACTACTAGACAGGCCTGGCTGAGAGGGGAGCTTTGCACGCCCAACTCGGCTGCTGGCACTGGTCCTATCTACAGAATCCCCGAACAGAAACATGACAGCAGACGCTGACTGTATTGCTCTCACAGATTGGAGAAGGGTGATGTGAAGGTCACAGGCACGTCATTGGTTGTTGTTGGTCAGGTGCCTTTGGCTTGCTCAACTAATTCCTTTTTTTCTTTAATGCTCTGAAGGAGATGAATTCTGTTTGGGGATTAATTCTTGACTATTGTTTCCATGTACTGTGGTACATTTGTCAGTAGGGCAAGATTCCAGACAGAAATACTGCAGCTAAAACAAACTGCAAAATGTCACCTTTAGGTTTTTTTTTTTTGTTATAATGGTGGAGAAATGCTATTATTTAAAGAAAGCAATCAATAGCTGGAAATTTAAACATACACCAGGATTGAACCAATTTTTTGTCAGGATCATCCAGAAAAGCCATATTATTTGCTGGTGAACACCAACGTCTAGATTCTGAGTTAGTCTTGGGAGTGGGGAAGGAACTGTGGAAAACAAGTGCCTTTTACTCCCCCCCAGTACCCTGCCATGAGAAACTGGCAAAAGCAAATAGCCTCACAATATAGGGGTGGGGGCAGGGGAGTAATTATAGGGGGGGACAGGGGGCATAAGTCCCCCTCAACAATTTGAGTGATCACATTTGTCACCCCCAACATTCAGCCCCTTACCTTGCTGCTGCTGCCTGCTGTGGGCTAGGAGGGACTACGGAGCCTGCTGTGGTGGGGGGGGTCGGGTTTCACTGGTGAGAGTCAAGAGAGAGTGACAGACAGAGAGGCAGGTGAGGATGACAAACAGAGCAGCAGGGGGAGTGGGGCATTGTTTCACAAACTGTCCTGACCGGAACTGGGAGGAGCAGGACTGAGTTGTGGCAGGAAGGAAGAAAGTGACAGACCACAGTCACCACACCTGCAAGTAGTGTAAACATGCACCACCGCCAACAGTGAGCAAAGAGTCAGGATGAGCTGGCATCAAGACCATGGTGCTGTCATGTTTGGTGCATTCCTTCCCCCCTGTCTGCCTTTCTGAATGCTGCCACATCTGCCTGCCTCATTCAGGAGCTGCCTGCACCACTTTGCTTGCCCAATGCCTCAAGTTGCCTGCTTCAAGTGGGACTCGGGAGTCAGTCAGGCAGGGGTGCAGCAGGGTGGGGCCCGACTGCTGTAAGTGACTGAATTTTCGGTTGGTCGGTCAGAGTGTTGGAGCACACTGAGTGACCCTGCAGAACTGTCTGCCTGGAGTTAGAGGCTGGGAAAGTTTGGAACAGAGAGGAGAGGACAGCAGACTGATTATGAGGCAATGGCTGCAAGCAGCAACTAGCTGGTAGGACTGAGTCTGGTTACTGGTGGTGCTGCAGCGGTGGGTCATGGGTGGTGGTGAGTAGTGATTGGGGGGGCAGCAAACAGCAATACTCATGCCACAGGGGGGATGCTATGCACAAAACTGCTGCAATAAACAGAGAAGGTGGAGGGAGGGAATTCCAGTCTGCACAGTCAGGGCAGTTCTGAGCTGGCTCAATGGGTGCTTGGGTGCTCAAGCACCCACAAAGTTGACTTAAGCACCCTCAATCTTTTGAGGGCAGCCTGCAAAAAAAGATTACTGGGGGAACCTGGTCACAGGAAAATCACTACCTACTAGCAATGAGCACCCGCAAAGATTCCTAAAAGTTGGCATTCCTGCTCACACTATTGGGTGTTTACTCACCTGGTAAAGGTGATTGTGTTGGTTGGCATCCATGGCACTCCAGACATTACCTCATGGGTTACAGCCCACCTGATAGGCTAATGATGCACATGACCCAGATCAGATTTCCAGTATATCCAGGTCCCAGGAACCCCTGTTCTCCAGTTTGAATTTTCCATAGCTGAAAGGAAGAATGTAGGAACACAAGCAAGCAATGCACACAATAGAGACTAGCAATGATGAGATATGCAACGACAGGATAAAATAATGGGGCCAGAGGCCTGAATTTATTCCCTATTCTGTACACACTACCTCAAACCGTGGTTTGACTTAAGTTTTTTTTGCAGCCGGATTGAGGTCTGAAGGAGTAGGGACCTCCTGTTTATCTTCTTTTCTGGTGAGACGCTCCGATCATTCCCGAGGGAGGGCCTTGGAGTGCCATGGATGCCAACCAACACAATCACCTTTACCAGGTGAGTAAACACCCATTGTGATTGGTTGGCATCCCATGGCACTCCAGACATTACCTCATGGGAGATAAGAAGCAGTTTAAACCTCCGGGTGGGATTCGGATGAATCGGAGGGTCCAGGAGATGGGGCCGCTGCTAGGATGTGGGAGGCAAAGGCCGGCCTGAAATCCTGGAGTTGCTCCAGCCTGTAGTGCCTCGCGAAGGTGTGTAGGGAGCTCCAGGTAGCGGCCCTACAGATGTCCTCGGATGATACCAGTGCCCATTCCGCCCAAGAGGTGGATACTGCCCTGGTGGAGTGTGCTCTGATCCCCTGTGGTGGGGTCAGATGCTTTGCTGTATAGGCGTGGAGCATGACCCGTCTGATCCACCCTGCGATGGTGGTCTTGGACGCCGTGAGCCCCTGTCGTTGACCCTTCGATACGATGAAGAGTCTCTCCGTCTTGTGGATGGGTTGAGACCTGGCCAGATAGACCGAGAGGGCCGATCCGACATCCAGAGAGTCCGGGGGCGCTGTTCCCATCCTGTAGAGCAGAGCGGGTCAGGGTGGGTAGGTCTATGGGTTGTTCCCTATGGAACTTTGTGGGGATCTTCGCCTGGAAGGCCGGTACTGTCCGGAGCCGTACTCCTTCGGGGGTGAAGGTGGTGTAGGGTGGTGCGCAGGACAGGGCACCGAGCTCCCCTATTCTTCTGGCCGAGCAGATGGCCACAAGAAAGGCGGTCTTCAGGCCTACCCAGAAGAGGTCTGCTTCAATGAGGGGTTCACATGGTGGCGCTCTTAGGGAGACCAGTACCAGAGGTAGGTCCCAAGGTGCGATGCCAGGTCTGGCCCTGGGCCGCATGAGGTCCACGGCCCTCAGGAAGCGGATTGCATCCAGGTGAGCTCCTGGTGGGTGTCCCTCGACGAGGCCTCTGGCCGCCCCGATGGCCGCCAGCTGCACCCTTAGAGAGGAGGGTGCCAGCCCCTTATCCACCCCCTGTTGCAGGAACAACAGGATAGTGGGAAGATCAGCTTGTTCTGGTATCGAGCCTGAGAAGACGGCCCATTGTCTCTCGTAGGTGGAGGTGGTGGAGGCGCGACAAGACCGGAGGAGCGTGCCTATGACCGACTCGTGACACCCGGTGGCCGATAGTCGTTCCTTCTCAGGAGCCAGGCCGTGAGCTTTAGTGTTCGAGGGGACGGGTGCATCACTGGGCCCTGCGACAGCATGTCTGGACGGGTTGGAATCCGGAGGCTGGCTAAAGACATCTCTGTGATCGCCGTGAACCACGATCTGCGGGGCCAGTATGGGGCCACCAGGATGACGGTGGTTCGGGATTTCTGGATTTTGTCCAAGACTTGAGGAATGAGGGGGGGAGTGGAGGGAACACGTATGCGCCGTCCTGAGACCATACCTGGGACAGGGTGTCCGTGCCTTGGGATTGCGTGTCCCTGAACCTGGAAAAGTACCTGTCCACCTGGGCATTGTCACTCGATGCCATTAGGTCTATGGACACTGGGCCCCATGTTGCCTGGATTAACCGAAACAGGTCTGGGTGCAGGCGCCATTCTCCAGGGTGGATCTGTTGACGGCTGAGCCAATCCGCCCTTATGTTCAGCTTTCCCGCCAAATGAACTGCCCCCAGGTGGGATAGGTGTGTTTGTGCCCAGTTCATTACCCTTGAGGTTTCCCGTGACATGGCCTTGCTTCTGGTACCCCCTTGTTTTGCTATGTATGCCACCGTCACGCGATTGTCTGATTTGATCAGAACTGACTGTCCCTGTATGATGTGGCGGAAGGCCCTTAGCGCGTGGAACACTGCTCTCATTTCCAGCACATTGATTGAGAGTAGAGCCTCTGCTTGGGACCAAGTGCCTTGCGCTGACTCGTCCCCCAGGCAGGCTCCCCAGCCAGAGAGGCTCGCGTCCGTCTTGATGGGAATCGGGGGGGCTTCCAAGGGGACTCCCCTTGTCAGATTTCCCAGAGTGACCCACCACCTCAGAGAAGATCTCACTTCTGCGGGCAACTGGACCGGGCAGTGCAGGTTGTACTCATTTGGTGCTCCGCGTGCCAGGATGAAATTTTGGAGTGGACGCATGTGCCACCTGGCCCAAGGGACGAGGTCGATGCAGGAGGCCATGCATCCCAGGAGCTTCGCCACCTTTGCCACTGTAGTGCGGGGGTGTGACCCTAACTGCCCAGCCAGTTTCCAGAGGCTGCGGATGCGTGCTGGGGCCGGCCTCGCCCAGCCGTCCGCTGAGTTGATGATGGCCCCGAGATGCTCGATCTGCTGAGTTGGACGGAGCTGGCTCTTCTCCTTGTTCACCACCAAACCGTGATCCTTGAGTGCCCGTATGGCGAGTTCCGTATGGGCGTGCGCCTGATCCTTGGATCGGGCGCGTATGAGCCAGTCGTCCAGGTACGGTACTATGTCCAGTCCTTGTTCCCTGAGCCTGGCGACCAAGGTGATGGAGACCTTGGTGAAGACCCTGGGGGCTGAGGACAGCCCGAATGGGAGTGCCCGGTATTGGAAATGGTGTCCCATGATGTGGAAGCGTAGGAACCTTCTGTGGTTCTTGATGATTGGGATGTGTAGGTAGGCGTCCTTTAGGTCGATGGAAGTTAGGAAGTCGCCTACCCTGATACCCTGGAGGGTGGACCGGACAGTCTCCATTTTGAACCGGCGTGGGATCACGTAACGGTTCAGGCATTTTAGGTCCAGGATGGGCCTGAGCTTCCCCGATTTTTTGGGGACCAGGAAGAAGATGGAGTACATGCCTTCCCCCTGCTCCTGAACTGGGACTGGTTGAATGGCCCTGTTCTGGATCAGATCTGCCAGGATTCCTTGTACCTGGTGGGGTGAGGCCCTTCTTCTGGAGATGGGAGACGAGACGAACCGTTGGGGTATTGACTGGTGTGTCAGCTCTATGGTGTATCCCCTGGAGACCACGTCTCAGACCCACCTGTCCGACGTGGTGGCCGCCCAGCGATGGGTGAACAGGGCTAACCGTTGGCTGACAGGGGGGTACTGAGGGTGGCTCGGGGAAGCAGAGTCACTGTTTTCCCCTGAACCCTCTTCCATGGCCTCCAGACCTTTGTCCCCGGGGTCTGAAGGAGGAGGGGACTTGTAGTTAGTGAAGGCGGGAGTGCGTGTGAAGGATGTGGAGACCCCTACTCCGAGAATGATTTTATGGTGGGGCTCCCTCAGTTTTGGTTTTTGGTCCCAGGCCGAAACCTGCGTCTAGCAGCAGGTAGATGTGAGGATTTTGACCTATTCCTTAAGAGGTCCCTACCCTCTTCCCTCTGTTTTAGATAGACTTGGAGACCTTTCCCAAATACGTGACTCAACTTAAGGGGTAAGTTTTGAAGTAAAGTCTTAGATTCTGAATCGGCGTCCCAGAGCTTGAGCCATAGTGCTCTGCGGGCCCGATTTATGATGGCGGCCGCCCTGGCCTGGAGGCGTAAGGAGTCCACTGCCATGTCTGCCAGGTACTTGGCTGCTTCGAGGGTACAGTCTAATAGTTCAGCCTCCCTCGACTTCGGACTTGCCTGCTCCTGGAGTTCCTCCAGCCAGCGGATCTGGGCCCTCGAGGTATAGATTGCCACTGTCATCGCCTTGGCCATGGTACCCTCGATTTCAAATGTCTTTTAGCATATCTTCGATTCTTTTGTCGGTAGGGTCCTTGAGTGCTATGGTGCCGCATGGCAGCACAGTCTTCTTACTCAAGGCCGCCACTTGAGGGATCGAGTGGAAGGAGCCTTGCACCAGGTGTCTGACTTGTCGCCCTGAATCGGGTACATCTTGAGTAAGTTCCTTGAGTTCGCGCATTCTGCCGGGTCTGTGGATTGCCATTCTGTATGGATCAGTTCCTCAATGGCCGGGCAGACTGGAAAGGTCTCTGAGGTGGTGGTCCTTAGCTGGATCATAGGATCTAGCCTCGATTCCGTCTTCTCCCTTCCTGTTCCTCCGTGGCCAGGCCCATGGTGGCCTTGATGACCTTCATAAGGCCGGGGATTGTCTCGAACGCACACAGTTTTGATGTCAGAGACGGGGTTGCCTGTTGATCGAGGTCCTCTATGTCTGATTCCAAGCCATGCTCCTCCTCCTTCTCGTCGAATCCATCCTCTTTCTCTCTTTCCTCAGTGTTGCCATCCTGGAGAATGCTGGGGAGCGGGTCCTCTGGGGCCGGTGGCTCTTCTGGAGGGTCTGTCTGATGGGAAGGCTCCGTGCTGGGTGATCTCGCTCTGTTTTGAGTAAGAGCCTCCAGCTTCTCCATGATCTTCAGCATGAAGTTCTGCTGACTCTCCATCATGGCCACCACTGCTTGTTGGTTCTGAATCAGCAGGGAGCCCGGGTCCACCCATGTAGGGTTGCTGGGGCCGGGGAGAGAAGGGGCTGGGGAGTTCTCTCCATTGAAGACAGCTCGTCGTCCATGAGGCAGGCTGCGCAGAGAGGGCCTGGGGTTTGAGGGAGGAGGGTGGCGCTGCACGTGGTGCATTTCTTTGCTTTAACCATCTGTAAGATAAAGAGAGAGAGGTCTGAGCGAAGTGAGGAGACTCCGGCGCTTTTCCCCCATGCCCCATTAGAAGGTGTGGGGGGGGAGACGGAGGGGTGCTGTGATAAGGGCGCTGTGTGAGGACCCTTAGACAGACCTGGAATGGGCGGAGACTTCTTCCCAATAACCTTTAAATAACTATCCCCAGACTGGCAATCCTACCGGGAAGGCAGGCCGCTGTGGGAGGGCTGCGACCACGAGAGATGGGGATGGAGTTCACAGGACCTACCTGGGTCACATGTGAGTACCGGGCAGTAGCTCTGCGATGTCCTACTGGGGTGCTATGAGAGGGACCCGAGTGGAACAAGGAAGTCTCCCAAGTTGTCTTTCTCCCCTTCTTAGGCCTGGTTTGTTTTTTCTTTCTCTGGTTGTTTAACCGAGAATAGCAACTAAGCTGAAAACTTTATCCACAGTAGCGACCTGGAGGCACCAGGAGGCGAAGTGACCACTCAGGTTCACACAGTATGCATGGAAGCGTGGAATCAAAGCCAGGTTTGGTCTGCAGAAGTCACCAGATTGCAGCTCAGAGCCTTAGACCACCGCGCTATACAACCTCCTATGTAACCAAGGCCTCTGAGTTGCCGTGTGGCGTGGACGGCTGGAAGAAAACAATCCTCTTGGTCGTCGGTCCGACCACGCCGCAAAACGACCAGCTTGCTGGAGGAGAGGAAGGAAGGAGGCGGAGGAGGGCCTCTGGGCATGCCTGGAGGCCTGCGCGGGCGTCAGCCCGCTCATCACGCCTTGGGAGGAGTAATAGGCAGTCCGCCCTGTGGCGCATCCCGGGCCGCTGCGTCAGAGGCCTGAGTGGAAGGAGGAGGCGCCCTCGTGGAGGCGGCAGGCCGGGGCGTCTGGGCGTGAGTCCCAGTGACAGGAACGCCGTGCTGGTCGCGGTAGGCCCATGGGTGGGGGAAAACTCCTAGAGAGGTGCCAGGAGGCGGGGAACGCCGACGAGTCCGCAGAGTCGCTGGGAGCAGAGGACACTGAGTCAGATGGGTGCCGAGGGCCTGCCACTGGTTTCACCACAGGAGGCGGGAGAAAGCCACGGAGCCCGGGAGTCACGGGAGCAGAGGCGACTGCGGAGGAGAAGAGCAGGCCGAGGCCCGCGGGCTGGTTCTAGTGGCCGCATGGCGGCCAGGGGTGCCGCAAGGAGAAAGATGGGCCTGGGTCCCAGAAGGAATGGCGGCGCAATGCACAGGGACGAGGAAGGTCCCAGAATAAGGCCGCGGAGTCGCGGGGAGTAGGGGTGACTCGCGGGGAAGGATTCCCGAGGAGGGAGGCCTCTGAGGGATAGCGAAGGGCCGCAGTAGGACCGCGGAATCGGGAGCAGAGGCGACCATGGAGTGGCCTCTAGAGGCAGGGGCCTGCTAGAGGAAGCCCACAGACCGAAAGTGGTTTATGGAGTAGGCAGCACGCCTGCCTGGGCCTGTAGGGTAGGGCTGCTGGCCAGAAACGCGAAGAATTCCCTCAGGCAAACGAAATAAACGCCTCGAGAGGCCTCCAGGGTTAGAGAAAAACATATAAACAGAAGTGAGAATGCTCCCATCAGCACAATAATAAAGCTTAAACAATGCTGATATTTCTGGGAGCCCAGAAGCTCCTTTCTTAAAACAAGGATGAGTAAATTCTTATACAATAATCCAATGATTACCAGCACATGCAAAGGCTAAATATAAACACATTTCCTACCTTGGAGGATAAAGAGCAGACAGGGGTTCTCTGGATGCTTCTTGCCTATTCAGATGCACAAATTACAACTGGAGAGCAGGGGTTCCTGGGACCTGGATATACGGGAAATCTGATCTGGGTCATGTGCATCATTAGCCTATCAGGTGGGCTGTAACCCATGAGGTAATGTCTGGAGTGCCATGGGATGCCAACCAATCACAATGAGCATTTAGTTTGGTGCCAGTCAGGGCCAGGGAGTGTCTGGGAAAAGAAGCTTGCTGCAGTCTGCAAAGCATTCTCTCTTCCTGTAGTGTAGTGTGTCTGGACAGGAGTGGGACAGTGGCTCTACGCCTCTACCAGTGACCACCAGCACAGAAAAACAGCAAGATTAGCTTCTCAACTTGTGCTAACATAGCTCTAGTGTGCCATGGCTTGGAGGGACAGGAAGCGCATCCTCAGGATCACGAGAACAGCTGCAAGGGAGTCTGAGCTGGACATAATTGTCCACCTAGGGACAAATGACTTGGCTCATCATGAGATTAGAGCAGTGCAGAAGGACATTGCAGAGTTGGGGAGGGGCCTAAAACAAGTAGCACACACAGTATCCTTCTCAGAGGTGCTGCCTGTCAAAGGCATGGGGGAGGCGAGGGTAATTAGCACCATGCAGTTTAATGAATGGTTGAAAAAATGGTGTGGAGCACAGGGGTTTGGCTTCATTGGGGACTGGGGTTCCACCTGGAGGGACACCAGCCTATACTGGCAGGATGGTCTGCATCTGTCCAGGAAAGGAACAAGTCTTTTGAGCAATCGGTTTAAATGCTTCATTGGCAAGCTTTTAAACTAGTCAAAGGGGAGCACTGACAAGCAGCAGAAAATCCCAGCCTCTCCTACAAAACAGGGTACTAAATGAGAAAAAGACCAAGGTAGAGCGGTCAGTGGGGATGCTGCAACAGAAGGTAAAGCCATCAAAAATGGAGAGCAATGAGTACCAATGCCCGTAGTCTGGGTAACAAGCTTCCTGAATTAGTGGCCTTGATGGAGGAGGAACATCTGGATATCGTGGCAGTCACAGAAACATGGTACACACAAAACCATGACTGGGACGTAAACATACCAGGATACACTATCTAAAGGAGGGACAGGGAGGGTAAAGAGGAGGAAGTAGCTCTTTACATAGGGAAGGAATCAAGCAACAGAACAAAGGTAAACAGGGAGGAGAAGAAGGCTGTGGGTAAATTTGGAGACAGGCAATGGCACACAATCCCTTGGGGTTGTATCAGAATCCTTCTCAGGGGAGGAAATGGACAAGGAAGTGATAGAAAGTTTACTTAGAATGGCAGAAAAAGGGGAGATATTGCTGATGGGTGATCTGAATATGCCAGATGTTAACTGGAGTGCAGTTGCAGCTGCCACTTCGAAGAGTGCAGTTATTCTAGATGCCCTACAGGGGGTATGCCTAGACAACTAGTACTGAAGCCCACCGAGAGAGGAGCAATATTAGACTTGATTCTCTCAAATGGAGATGAGAGAGAATCACAGATGTAGAAGTGGGTAGCCATCTGGGAATTAGCGACCATCGAACAGTATGGTTCACAATAAACACAGCAATAGAGTCAAGCCATACAAAGACAAAGTATTGGACTTTAGAGAGCTGACTTTGCCAAAATGGGTAGTGCCTAAGGAATGCACTAGCAAATGGGCAGGAAGGAGGGTGGAAGAACAATGGGAATAATAAAAACTGCCATCACAGAGGTAACGAGCCTTTGTGTGAAGCAAATAAACAAAACAAAACGATGTAAGAAACCACTATGGTTCTCAAAGGAAGTGGCAGTGAAGGTTCAAGAGAAAAAGAAAGCATTCAGGAAGTACAAGGAATGTGAAGGAGCAGGACAGAGAACTGTATCAGTTAAAGCAAAGGAGGCTGGGAAGGCAGTCAGAACAGCAAAGACCCAAACCGAGGAAAAGATAGACAACTCAGTTAAGAAGGATAAAACCTTTATAGGTACATCAGGGAGCGAAGGAAGACCAAGGGAGGATAGTGAGGCTTAATAAAGGGAGGGAGGTGGGCAGAGGGAGACTGTGAAAGGCAGAGATACTAAACAAATATTTTGCTCAGTATTTACAAATGAAGGGAGGTACATAAAACAAACAGTAGAAACACTCTGGATACAGAAGTTGATACCAGCCCATTTACAGAAGAAAGGGTTCTGAAAGAACTCTTAAAACTGAAGGTGAACAAAGCAATGGGCCTGATGGATTCATCCCAGAATTCTAAAAGAACTAAGGGTAGAACTAGTGACACCACTGACTACCCTTTTAACAAATCATGGGAGGATGGGGTGGTACCCGATGACTGGAGGAGGAGGGCAGATGTGATTCCTCTTCGCAAAAGTGGGAGCAAGGCAGAAGCAGGAAACTACAGACCTGTTAGTTTAACCTCAGTTATAGGGAAAATGATGGAATCACTTCTGAAGGAAAGAATTGTCGAGTATCTAGAGGCCAGAGGGGCACAGGATCCTAGGCAGCATGGATTCAAGCGGGAAGGTCATGCCAGACAGATCTGATGAATTTCTTTGACTGGGTGACCAAGTAGTAGATCAGGGAGGGCTGTGGACATGGCCTACCTAGACTTTAGCAAGGCATTTGACACAGCCCCACACAAAGATTAATATACAAATTAGCCAGCCTGGGAGTGGATCCCAAGATGACAGCCTGGGTAAAGAATTGGCTGGAGAATAGGACACAGAGGTAATAGTAAATGGAGTCCACTCTGAAGAAATGAGGTTATTAGTGGGTACATGAGTTCAGTATTAGGACGGTCCTCTTCAATGTCTTTATAAGCGACATTGCAGAAGGACTGGAAGGAAAAATATGTCTCTTTGCAGATGACACAAAGATCTGCAACAGAGTTGCTGACACAGGGTGGGGTGGAAAGGATGAGAAGGGACTTGGCAAGGTTAGAGGAATGGTCAAATGTGATGGCAGCTTAGATTCAGTGCTAAGAAGTGCAAGGTAATGCACCTGGAAACAAAACCCAGGGAAGAGTACACAATGGGGGTGAGATACTAACAACAACAAAAATGGAAAGGACCTGGGGTAGTCATATCAGATGACCTAAAGGTGGGCAAGCAATGTGAGAGGGCAGCAAGGAGGCTGGGGGATACTGGGATGCATAGGAGAGGCATCACCAGTAGAAAACAGGAAGTTATTATCCTCTGTACAGACAGCTGGTGAGACCCCATCTGGGGTACTGTGTGCAGTTCTGGAGACCCAATCTCTGCAAAGACATACTGTAGACAGGATGGAAGCTGTCAGAGGAGCAGCTAAAATGGTGCAGGGTCTGCACGGAAGACATATGAAGAGGCGAAAGGGCTTAATATGTATAGCCTCGAGGAAAGGAGGGAGGGGACATGATAGAAACGTTCAAGTACCTCAAGGGAATCAACAAAGTCAAGAGGGTAGCATCTTTCAAAACAGAGGTGTGCAAGAACAAGAGGGCACAATTTGAAGATGGGGGCGGCTCAGAGGTAATTTAAGGAAGTATTTTTTCACAGAGGTTGTGGATGCATGGAACGGCCTTCCAGAGGAGGTTGTGGAGTCAAAATCAGTGGTGGAATTCAAGCATGCATGGGACAGTCATAAGGCAATTCTAGGGGGTGGGGGTAGGAAGAAGTAGGCTGCTGGTTAACTAGGATCTGCAGCTTATCCAGTAGGTAGGGAAATGGGCAGACTGGGTGGGCCAAGCGGTCCTTATCTGCCGTCAAATTCTATGTTTCTATGTTTCTATAAGAAGGTAAGGGTAGGTGGTTTTTAATTTTAGTTATTACGTTTATTGGTGGTCTTCTCTGTTGTGCTGTGTTAGTCCTGTCTACTGTCTGTAGTCAGTCAATGCTGTACTGTCTAGTATCTCTCCTGTGTGCTGCCTGACTCTAGCTGAGCCAGTGTACCGTTGTAACAGTGATACAGTTACAATGAACCCCTCACAGCAAAACAACCCATTTGACAACCACATTGTTGAAAGGATTGTCGCAATGAATGTCCGAGATGCTGACTGCCGGTGTTCACCGCTCTCCCCTGACATCTGCTCCCTCCGGAGTTAAGAATCTATAATTCCGGGGGGTGCGGTGGCAGAGTCCTCCACAAACACTAAATCTTGTGTTGCACTGTTGTGGTCCTCGAAACATTACCGCGATGATGTGATCACTGTTGGCAAACTTTTGTCGCTGTCAAGTCCTTCGACATTTTTGTTGTCAAGGCGGCTTGTTTCAGCTGACTGAACCTGATTATGTCTGCTTTGGTAGGGGCTGCTGTGCTGGCTGGGTGGGTGTGGGAGAGGTATACCAGGTCATAATGTTGTACGCTTAACAGTGTATGGCATTATGCCGAATCCCGGACCTGTGCGCTCTCAGTGTTGGACCCTCCCGGAGTTAGAATCCATAGTGGGGGTCGGAGGGCACAGCCCCTATAACGAAGTGGAGGCAGAGCCCCCACTGAAAAAATAACATTGAATCACGCAACGCGATTGTATCGCATGACATTCTGCCTTGCGCGTTATTGACGCTGTGCCTGGGGGAGGGGGCTGGTTAGCCTAACATGCAACTCCAGTGTTTTCTTCTCAATCAATAAATTAATCAATCAGCTTTATTTAACCAGGCATTAACATCATTGAGCAAATCTCATTTTCAAAGTGGGTCCTGGACATTAATACGATACAGTACATTTAGTACAATACAGTACAATTCATAAATTACAGTTACGATGGACAGCGATGTAAAAAACATAATCTTGTGTAAGTGACAATCAATATAGCACTATACATGCCAGTCAGCATAATTAACATGCAACGGTACAACATAGTAAATTTACAGGAGTGAGGATAGATGACAATCCCAGATATTCTCCGCTGGGTAAGAGCTCACACCTAAATGATAATAAGTAAGGAGGTATTAATGGAGTAAAGTAGTAATGGGGTGAAAGAGTAGGCAGCCAAAAGGGAGGCCAGAAAGAGCTAGTGGTAGGGAATAGACTGGGATAATCAGGATTAAGGGAGCTAGTCTAGTGGGTGCATGGTTTCCGCTGCTTGGAGTGTGTGGTGGATGAGATGCTTAGGCGTGGGATTAGGGGGCAGTGCCAGTGGCTTAGGGATCATAGACGTCTAAAACAGCTGCATGATTCCTTCAGATAATCCGTTATTAGATCTTTGAATGTGGACATGCTTGGTAGTGAAGATAGCTTTAATGAGCTTTGCATAGTGTTCCAAAGTGAAGGGAGTGAGGAGTTGATTGCTGCAGAGCCACAGTTTGTTTTCACTCTAGGAATCTGGAAGCAAATTATGGAGAAGCGTCTCAGGCCATAGGAGCCCTTGGCCCATTTGAAGAGGTGCGAGATGTAAGCAGGGAGGTTATCAGGTAATGCTCTAAGGAACCAGAGGACAGCATTCCTTTTTCTCCTAGTTGAGAGCGAGGTCCATCTTCTGTGTTATGTTACCAGAGTTAAAGTAATTAAAATTAAATCAAACCCTGCATGTGAGTGGACTGTGGATGAAGGGCTTGAAAGGTGGGGGTCTTTTGTTTTTGTTTTGCAAACAAAAAAAAAAACTGCCCAGTGTAGATGAAACATAGAAACATAGATTTTAACACTCAGATAAGGTCTGCTTGGCCCACCTAGTCAGCCCATTTCCCTACCTATTGGATAGGCTGCAGATTCTAGTTAACCAACAGCCGACTTCCTCCAACCCACCACTGTAATTGCCTTATGTTTGTCCCATGCATTCTTGAATTCCCCCACTGTTTTTGACCCCATGACACCCTCAGGAAGTCAGTTCCATGTGTCCTCCACCCTCTCCATGAAAAAATAATTCCTCACGTTGCCTCTGAGCCGTCCCCCCCTCTATCTTCAAATTGTGCCCCCTTGTTCTTGCACATCTCTTTTTCTGAAAGATGCTCCCCTCTTGGACTTTGTCTGTTCCTTTGAGGTACTTGAAAGTTTTTATACATAGCTATTTCTACTTCCAGAAAATGTTTAAAGCAGCAGTAACTGTTGCTTTAAACACAATAAAGAGGAGCAGCCAGTCAGTGACACACTAGGGGGTTTAAAACATGGGTTGAATTTGAGACCAACTCACCCACCTTTACCTAATGGGCTGGTGTGGCAGGAGACCATACGGCAACCAGCACAGCCCACATCTCACCTCCTCAGTTGGCCACCGAATGGAAACACATGGAGCACATGTCCAATGTACATTACATGGCATGCATGCATCTCCTGTATTGTACAGGGAGTGCAAATGGATCAGGTACTGTACATAGAGAGAGCGGCCTGCGTACTGTACAGGGACCACACACCCTGTATAGTACACAGTCCGCCCTCCCTGTACAACACAGGAGATGTACATGCAGCCTGTACTGTACATTGGATGCATGCTCCATGTCTTCCCATTTGACGGCTGGCTAAGGATGTGAGAGGTGGGCTGTGCCAGTCAGCATATGGTCTTTCACAGTGTCTTCAGTGTTTTCTCTGTATGTATTAGCTTTCAAACGTATGTTGATAGAAATAATGGTGTTTTTCCGTAGGTGATTTACTTTTTGGTGGGTAGCACAGCACTCACAATCCAAGGCTGGTTGAGAGTAAAGTTGCCCCCCCCAACCTTGACACTAACATTACTCCTCTGGGTGGGGGTCCCCATTATGCATGTGGCATGTGGCACAATGTAAAAATTATCATTCTGGATGTTAACTGGTACAATTAAGATAGCTTTCATTTAATTAATTAATTTATGAATTTGGTAACTGGGTAGATCTACTGAGCACAAGTGCCTATTTTCAGGAACTACCTAGGTGAAAAGAAGAGGCACAATAACAATATACATGCAAAAAAGGAAATACAAATAGCAACAACTAAGCATTAAAACAATCACAAGCATAATGATATCAAATATTTTTTTCAGGTAATATTTAAAAGTCAGAAAGGTTCTTCTCTGTACAAAGGTTATTGGAACAGAGTTCCAAAATGTCACAGCTTGGTAAGGAAAAACATTTTGAGCATGTTTTGGACCCTCGGAGTAGAAACTACAATTTAGCATTCAAATTCACCCTGGTCATACCATTTCCTAGTTGATAGTAAAACATTTCAAGAATAGATGAAGGAGACTGGCCATTTAATGTTTCCAGACCATAGTACCTTGGTAATGACAACTATGTTTGGATAGAAACCAATTAACTAAATTTGTAAACTGCAAAGTGTGTGTGTGTGTGGGGGGGCTCGATGTATTGAATTAATCTACAAATCCTACCTAAAAGGATCTTTTCTGGAAAGAGGTGAACACATGTCATGCCGTATTGCTGGCCTTTGTGTATCCACCTTAAGATGTAATACAACACTACGTAGTGCCACCTCTGCAGTGCCAGTCCTCACAATCCCATTGTCTCTCATCCCTGGTATCCAGTGATAACTGCACCACTAAAATTGACAGTGTAGTCCACCTACCCTGTAATCACACATCCCTGCTGTCTGGTGGACACTGTCCACTCAAAGTCAATGACTGTATCCCCCCAAACTCATCATACATCCTTTTAATCCAGTGATACCCCCTCAACTTGAACTGAAAGATTGAAGCCCCCAACTCTGTAATCACGCATCCCTGGTGTCCAGCGATAACCCCCAACATTCAGACTGAAACACTGCAGCCCTCAACCCTGTGATCATATGTCCTTGATAGCCAGTGATAGCCCCATCACTGAATCTCAAACACATCTACCACCATCCCTGTAATCACACATCCCAGGTGTCTAGCAATAACCTCTAACACTCAGACTGAAACATTACAGCCCCCAACTCTGTAATCACACATACCTGGTGTCCAGCAATAACCCCTAACACTTAGACTGAAACATTATAGCCCCCAACCCTCTAATCACAAATCCCTGGTGTTCAACGATAACCCCTAACACTCAGACTGAAATGTTACAGCACCCAACTCTGTAATCACACGTACCTGGTGTCCAGCGATAACCCCTAACACTCAGACTGAAACATTACAACCCCCAACTCTGTAATCACACATCCCTGGTGTCCAGCAATAACCCCTAACACTCAGACTGAAACATTACAGCCCCCAGCTCTGTAATCACACATCCCTGGTGTCCAGCAATAACCCCTAACACTTAGACTGAAACATTACAGCCCCCAACTCTGTAATCACACATACCTGGTGTCCAGCGATAATCCCCCCAACTTAAACTGAAATACTGCAGCCCCCAGCCCTGTAATTACACATCCCTGGTGTCAAGTGATAACTCCCACCTCTTAAACTGAATCACTGCAGCCCCAACCCTGTAATCACACATCCCTGGTGTCTAGCAAAAAACCCAGCACTCAGACTGAAACACTGCAGCCCCAAACCCTGTAATAACACATCCCTGGTATCCAGCAATAATGCCCACCACTCAAACCGAAATATTGTAGCCCCAAACCCTGTAATCACACATCGGTGGTGTCCAGTAATAACATCCACCACTCAAACGTAAACACTGCAACCCCCAACTCTATAATCACTCATCCCTGGTGTCAAGCGATAACCCCCACCACTCAAATTAAAACACTACAGCCCCCAACCTTGGAAACACACATCTCTGGTGTCCAGCGACAACCCCCAGCACTCAAATTGTAATATTTTAGCCCCCAAAGCTGTAATCACACATCACTGGTGTCCAGCAACGTTCCCCACCACTCAGACTTAAACATTGCAGCCCTCAACCCTCTAATCACACATCTCTGGAATCTACTGAAACCCCAACACTTGAACTGAAAGACTGCAGCCCCCTAGTCTCTGTAATTAGAAATCCTAGGTGTCCACTGATATCCTACCACTCTGATTGATTGTAGTCCCTCCAAACCCTGTAATCACACATCCCCTGGTGGCCAGTGATACCCCACCATTCAGACTGACAGAATGTGGTCCCTCCCAACCTTGTAAGTGCAAACCTCTGGGTGGCCAATGATACCTCCACAAGTGCAACTGACAGACTGTATCCTTGCAATCCTATAGTCACATATCCCTCGGTGTCTAGTGAAAACCACACCACTGGAACTGACAGATTTAAGCCCCCAAGACCCTGTAATCACACATCCTTTGTTGTCCAATGATACCACACCACTCAAACTGACAGACTGCAGCCTTTTAGCCCTATAATCCCACACCACTGGTGTCCAGTGATCCCCCATCACTTGAACTGACAGATTTCAGCCCCCCAGACTCTGTAATCACATATCTCTGGTGTCCAATGATACTCCACCACTCAAACTGAAAGATTGTAGTCCCCCAAACCCTGTAATCACACATCTCTTTGGTGGCCAATGATACCCCCCCCCACACACTCAAACTGACAGAATGTGGCCCTCCAACCCTATAATCACATATCCCTTGCTGTCCAGTGATACCCTGAATACTCTAACTGAAAGACTGCACCCCCAACCCCATAGTCACACATTGTGGCTGTCCAGTGCACTACTGGAACTGACCCTGTATTCACAAATCTCTGGTACTGTGTGATATCCTGACCACCCGAACTGAAGATTGTAGTCCCCAACCCTGTAATCATGCATCGTTGGTTTCTAGTGTTACCTCACAACTGGAACTGAGAGTTTGTACCCCCTGATCCTATAATCACACATCCCTGGTGTCAAATGATACCTCAACCACTCAAACCGATAGATTTCAGCCTTGTGCTCACACATCCTTGGTGTCTAGTGATACCCTAACCACTCAGACTGAAAGACTGTATCCCCCCACCCTGTAATCACACATCCCTGGTATCCAGTGATAACTCCACTGCTTAACATGACAGATTGCCCTTCTGCCAACCCTGTAATCACACATCCCTGGTATCCAGTGATACTCTCAAAATTCAAACTGGCAGACTGCATCCCCCCCTTTCTAAGGAAGCACAAGGAGTCAGGTGCCATGAGTAAACAGTCACATCATTAAGCAAAACATATAGCTGGCACCGCATGTACTGTAGCTGTCATCCTTCAGTTTGCTTTTTGTGCTTACTGTGTTTACTTGATGTAAAATGGAGTAGCAGGCATTGTTTCTGCTCAACTGTTTCCTGGTCATTTACTATATATACTGGTACGGCTATATGCTGTACCAGCTACTGTATACTGTACGCCATAGTTAGTCCTGGGACCATTTGCAGTGTCTCACTCCTCATGGATATGCAGCTCATGCAGTTGTTTGGCAATGGTAGATGGCCCTTTATGTAGTGTGCAGATCCTTTACTTTGTTCTATCTATTGATCCTGACATCACACATCCCTGGTGTTCAGTGCACCCCAACAGTGAAATCCTGTATCTCTGCTGTTGGATCATGTAATCACACATCGCTGGTGTTCAGTCCCCCCCCAACAGTGAAATCCTGTATCTCTGCTGTCTAGCCCCCCTGGATCCTGTAATTATACATCCCTGGTGTTCAGTGCCCCCAACACTGAAATTCTTTTATCCTGTTGCCCAGTCCCTCCGATAATCACACATTCCTGGTGTTCAGTGCTCCCCCAACACTGAAATCTTGCATCCCTGTTCTCAGTTCCCCCGATCCTGTAATTACACACGACTGGTGTTCAGTGCCTCCCCCAACATTGAAATCCTGTATCTCTGTTGTCCAGTCCCCCCGGATGCTGTAATCGCACATCCCTGGTGTACAGGCCCCCCACCCAACACTGAATTCCTGTATCTTTGCGTCTAGTCTCCCCGGACTCTGTAATCATGCATCACTGGTATTCAGGCCATGCCAACAATGAAATTCTTTCTCAGTGGTCTAGTCCCCGCGATCCTGTAATCACACATCGCTGGTGTTCGGTGCCCCCAACACTGAAATCCTGTAACCCTGGTGTCTAGTGCCCCCAGATTCTGTAATTACACATTCCTGGTGTTCAGTGCCCTCCCCCCAAACACTGAAATATTTTATCCTTGCTCTCTAGTCCACCTGATCTTGTAATTACACATCCCTGATGTTCAGTGCCCCCAATACCTGAAATCCTTTATTCCTGCTGTTTAGTCCACCCCCCGATCCTGTAATCACACATTCCTGGTGCTCAGTGCTCCCCCAGCAATGTAATCTTGTATCCCTGGTGTCTAGTTCACCCCGCTAAATCCTGTAATTACACATCTCTGGTGTTCAGTGCCCCACCAACACTGAAATCCTGTATCCCAGGTGCCTAGTGCCCCCCCCCTCCTGTAATCACACATCCCCGGTGTTCAGTGCCCCCCCAACACCGTAATCTTGTATCCCTGGTGTCTAGTCCCCCCAATCCAGTAATCACACATCCCTGAGGTTCAGGGGTTCCCCCAAACACTGAAATTCTGTATCCCTGGTGTCTAGTCCCCCCCCAAGCCTGTAATCACACATTCCTGGTGTTCAGTGTCCCCCAACACTGAAATCCTGTATCCCTGGGGTCTAGTCCACCTTATCCTGCAATTACACATCTTTCATGTTCAGGGGTTCCCCTCAAATACTAAAATCCTGTATCCCTGGTGTCTAGCCCCACCCTGGCCCTGTAGTCACACGTCCCTGGTGTGCAGTGCCCCCTAACACTGAAATCCTGTATCCCTGGTGTCGAGTCCCCCGATCCTGAAACCACACATCTGTGATACTCAGGGGTTCTCCTGCAAACATGGAAATATTGTATCCCTGCTGCCAAGTCCCCCCCCGATCCGGTAATCACACATCCCTGGTGTTCAGTGCTCCCCCAACACTGGAATCCCATATCCCTGGTGTTGAGTCCCCTTGATCCTGTAATCACACATTTCTGATGATCAGAGGTTCTCCTAAACACTGATAGCCTGTATCCCTGTTGTCTAGCCCACCCAATCCAGTAATCACACATCCCTGATTTTCAGGGATTCCCCCCCAAACAATGAAATTCTGTATCCTTGCTATCTAGTCCCCCTCTATCCTTTAATCACACATTCCTGGCGTTCCATGCCCATGCCAACACTGAAATCCTTTATCCCTGCTGTATAGTATCCTCTGATCCTATAACCACACATATTTGATGTTCAGGGGTTCCCCCGCAAACACTGAAATCCTGTATCTCTGGTGTCTAGTGCCCCCCCCCGGATCCTATAATCACACAACCCTGATGTTCAGGGGTTTCCACAAACACTGAAATCCTGTATGTCTGTTGTCTAGTGCCTCCCCCAGATCCTGAAATCACACATCCCTGAGGTTCAGGGGTTCCCCACCAAACACTGAAATCCTGTATCCCCGGTGTCTAGTCCCCCAACCCCCGGATCCTGTAATCACTCCCTGATGTTCAGGGGTTCCCCCTAAACATTCAAATCCTGTACTCTGATGTCTAGTTCCTACCCCCCGATCCTGTAATCATACATCCCTGGAGTTCAGTGCCCCAACACTGAAATCCTGTATCCCTGGTGTCGAGTCCCCATCCGAAACCACATCGTGATGTTCAGGGTTCTCCTGCAAACATGGAAATCTTGTATCCCTGCTGCCAAGTCCCCCCCAATCCTGTAATCACACATCCCTGGTGTTCAGTGGCCCCCAACACTGAAATCCTGTATCCCTGGTGTCTAGTCCCCCTGATCCTGTAATCACATATCTCTGATGATCAGAGGTTCTCCCAAACACTGATAGCCTGTATTCCTGTTGTCTAGCCCACCCGATCCAGTAATCACACATCCCTGATTTTAGGGATCCCCCCAAACACTGAAATTCTGTATCCTTGGTATCTAGTCCCCCTCTGTCCTTTAATCACACATTCCTGGCATTCCGTGCCCATGCCAACACTGAAATCCTTTATCCCTGCTGTATATTACCCTCTGATCCTGTAACCACACATATATGATGTTCAGGGGTTCCCCCCAAACACTGAAATCCTGTATCTCTGGTGTCTAGTGCCTCCCCAGATCCTGTAATCACACATCCCTGATGTTCAGGAGTTCCCCCAAACACTGAAATCCTGTATGTCTGTTGTCTAGTGCCCCCCCCAGATCCTGAAATCACACATCCGTGAGGTTCAGGGGTTCCCCACCAAACACTGAAATCCTGAATCCCTGGTGTCTAATTCCTACCCCCTGTATCCTGTAATCACACATCCTTGATGTTCAGGGGTTCCCCCTAAAATTCAAATCCTGTATCTCTGACGTCTAGTGCCTACTCCCCCCCCCCGGATCCTGTAATCATACATCCCTGATGTTCAGTTGTTCCCCAACACTAAAATCCTGTATCCCTGGTGTTGAGTCCCCTGATTCTGAAACCACACATCTGTGATGTTCAAAGATTCCCCAAACACTGAAATCCTGTATGTCTGTTGTCTAGTGCCCCCCAGATCCTGAAATCACACATCCCTGAGATTCCGGGTTCCCCACCAAACACTGAAATCTCTGTATTCCTGGTGTCTAGTCCCCACCCCCGGATCCTGTAATCACACGTCCCTGATGTTCAGGAGTTCCCCCTAAACATTCAAATCCTGTACTCTGATGTCTAGTTCCTACCCCCCCAATCCTGTAATCATACATCCCTGGAGTTCAGTGCCCCGAACGCTGAAATCCTGTATCCCTGGTGTTGAGTCCCCCGATCCTGAAACCACACATCCGTGATGTTCAGGGGTTCTCCTGCAAACATGGAAATCTTGTATCCCTGCTGCCAAGTCCCCCCCAGTCCTGTAATCACACATCCCTGGTGTTCAGTGCCACCCAACACTGAAATCCTGTATCCCTGGTGTCTAGTCCCCCTGATCCTGTAATCACATATCTCTGATGATCAGAGGTTCTCCCAAACACTGATAGCCTGTATTCCTGTTGTCTAGCCCACCCGATCCAGTAATCACACATCCCTGATTTTAACGGTCCCCCCAAAACACTGAAATTCTGTATCCTTGGTATCTATTTATTTATTTATTTATTTAGTTAAACATCAGTTTAGAAACCTTTGAGCCAGAGGCTCATTTACAAAGATACCTCGTCACAAAGAGGACATCAGAACAGTAGTACAAGGGACATAGTACTTACAAACAAAAAAGTTACAGTTCAATTACAATTTTGTTTCAATAGAATACAATCTCCAACGAAGCAAAAGATAACAAAGGTGCAAAACTTATGGTCAGGAGAGCATGGGGAGTAGAAGGGAGGGAGATAGGGAGGAGGAATTAGTAGGGAAAGGAAGGGGGGAGCCAGTGAGCATTGTCAAACAGAGTATATATACATATATTTTTTTTTTACACCAGGCTGGGCGGCAGTTGCATTTAAGTAGAGCTAAGCAGGAAGTTTCTGAGCCTGGGCTTAAAGCAATCAAGGTTAGTGAGTTTGAGACACTGGCAGGAGGGAGTTATACCAGTGGGGCGCACGGTGAGGGAATGCCCTCTGACCTTGAGAGGTCCTGGCTCTCGAATAACTAAGGGTAGCTCTTGCGAGCCACCGGCGTGATCAGGTCCAGTGCAGTACGGCCAATGGAGGTTGATAGGCCCATGGGAGGGGCCACGCAGGGTTTGAAGGTGAGCTGGCATGTCTCTGATACATGAGCCGCCTCCTTCCAGGCTGAGTAGGGTAGCCAGGTGTACAGCTCACATGTGTGAGTGAGTCTGGGAGCACCAGTGATAAGTCTGCAGGCCTTATTAACTGTGAGGCGAACTTGTTGAGGGCAGTCTGATCTGCTGAGCCATAGACCAGAATGCCATAGTCAATGAGAGACAAGGACAGAGGAGGTGACAGCCAGGTGGAGGGCATCAGGAGGGAGGCATTTCTTGTGCCGGTAAAGAATGCCTAGCCGTGAGTTGGTGACAGAATTTAGGGCAGATATATGTCCATGGAATGAAAGTGCAGGGTCAAAGGTTATACCAAGATATTTATAGGACTGCACCTGGTCAATGACGAGATTGGGTGTGGAGTGGACAGCTAAGGGAAACTTGCTGTACTTATCTAGTCCCCCTCTATCCTTTAATCACACATTCCTGGCATTCCGTGCCCACGCTAACACTGAAATCCTTTATCCCTGCTGTATATTACCCTCTGATCCTGTAACCACACATATATGATGTTCAGGGGTTCCCCCCAAACACTGAAATCCTGTATCTCTGGTGTCTAGTGCCTCCCCATATCCTGTAATCACACATCCCTGACATTCAGGGGTTCCCCACCAAACACTGAAATCCTGTATCCCTGGTGTCTAGTCCCCCACCCCACCCCCGGATCCTGTAATCACACGCCCCTGATGTTCAGGGGTTCCATCTAAACATTCAAATCCTGTGTCTCTGATGTCTAGTGCCTAACCTCCCCCCAGATCCTGTAATCATACATCCCTGATGTTCAGTAGTTCCCCCCGAAACATTGAAATCCTGTATCTCTGGTGTCTTGTGCCTTCTCCAGCTGGATCCTGTAATCAAACATCCCTCATGTTCAGGGGTTACCCCCAAACACTGAAATTCTGCATCTCTGGTGTCTAGTCCCCCCAGTCCTGTAATCACACATTCCTGGTGTTCAGTGCCCCCCCAACACTGAAATCTTGTATCCCTTTTGTCTAGTGCTCCCTCCTCCTGTAATCACACATTCCTGGTGTTCAGTGTCCCCTCAACTGTGTAATTCTGTATACCTGGTGTCTAGTCCCCCTAATTCTGTAATCACAAATCCCTGATGTTCAGGGGTTCCTCCCCCAAACACTGAAACTCTGTGTCCCTGGTATCTAGTTCCCCCACAATCCTGTAATCAGACATTCCTGGTGTTCAGTGCCCCCCAACACTGAAATCATGTATCCCTGGGGTATAGACCCCTAGATCCTGCAATTACACATCCCTGATGTTCAGGGGTTCCATCCAAATACTAAAATCCTGTATCACTGATGTCTAGTCCCCCCTGATCCTGTAACCACACATATATGATGTTCAGGGGTTCCCCCCAAACACTGAAATCATATATTTCTGGTGCCTAGTGCCCCCCATGGATCATGTAATCACACATCTCTGATGTTCAGGGGTTCCCCACTAAACACTGAAATCCTTTATCCCTGGTGTCTAGTCCCCCAACCCCCGGATCCTGTAATCACATGTCCCTGATGTTCAGGGGTTCCCCCCAAATACTGAAATCCTGTATCTCTGATGTCTAGTGGCCCCCCCCTTCCAGATCCTGTAATCTTAGATCCCTAATGTTCAGTGGTTCCCCCCAAAACACTGAAATCCCGTATCTCTCATGTCTTGTGCCTCCCACCCCCCCCGGATCCTGTAATTAAACATCCCTCATATTCAGGGGTTACCCCCCCACACACTGAAATCCTATATCCCTGGTGTCTAGTCCCCCTCTGGAACCTGTAATCACACATCCCTAATGCTCAGGGGTCCCCCCCAAAACTGAAATCCTGTATCTCTGGAGTGTAGTGCCCCCTCTGGATTGCCTAATCACATATCCCTGATGTTAAGCGGTTCCTCCGCTAACACTGAAATCCTGAATCTCTGGTGTCTAATGCCCCCCGGATTCTGTAATCACACATCCTGATGTTCAGTGGTTCCCCCAAACACTGAAATCCTGTATCTCTCATGTCTTGTGCCTCCCCGGATCCTGCAATTAAACATCCCTCATATTCAGGGGTTACCCCCAAACACTGAAATCCTATGTCCTGGTGTCTAGTCCTCCCCGGATCCTGTAATCACACATTCCTAATGCTCAGGGGTCCCCCCAACACTGAAATCCTGTATCACTGGTGTGTAGTGCCCCCAACCGGATTGCGTAATCACGTACCCCCAATGTTTAGCGGTTCCTCCGCTAACACTGAAATCCTGAATCTCTGGTGTCTAATGCCCCCCCAGATTTGGTAATCACACATCCCTGATGTTCTGTACCCCTCAACACTGAAATCTTGTGTCCTTGTTGTCTAGTCCCCCTGATCTTGTAATTACACATCACTGGTGTTCAGTGCCCCCCAACACTGAAATCCTTTATTCTTGCTGTCTAGCCCCCCATCCTGTAATCTTACATTCCTGGTATTCACTGCTCCCCCAACACTGAAATCTTTTATCCCTGTTGTCTAGTCCCCCACCCAAACCCAGTTATCACATATTGCTGATTTTTGGGGTTCCCCCAAACATTGAAATCCTGTATTTCTGGTGTCTAGTGCCCCCCCAGATCCTGTAATCACATATCCCTGATGTTTAGGGGTTTCCCCTCCCAAGCACTGAAACCCTGTATCTCTGGTGTCTAGTACCCAACCCCCCTGGATTCTGTAATTACACATCATTAATGTTCAGGGGTTCCTCCCCAAATACTGAAATCCTGTATCCCTGGTGTCTAGTGCCCTTCACGGATCCAGTAATCACACATCCCTGATGTTCAGGGTTCCCCCCAAACACTGAAATTCTGTATCCCTGGTGTCTAGTGCACCCCCCAGATCCTGTAATCACATATCCCTGATGTTCAGGGGTTCCCACCCAAACACTGAAATCCTGTATCACTGGTGTCTAGGGCCCCTCCCCTTCCGGATCCCATAAGCACACATCCCTGATGTTCAGGGGTTTCCTGCAAAACACTGAAATCCTGTATCTCTTGTGTCTAGTGCCCTTCCCCAATCCTGTTATCACACATGCCTGGTGTTCAGGGATTCCCCCCAAACACCGAAATCCTGTATCTCTGGTGTCTAGTCCCCCCCCCCACCCCGATCCTGTAATCATCCCACAATTTGGGCGTTTCCCTCAAACACTGAAATTCTGTATCCTGGTGTCTTGTCCCCTGCAATCCTGTAATCACATTCCCGGTGTTGATTTAACACTGAAATCTGTTGTCCCTGGGGTCTAGTTCCCCGATCCTGCAATTACACATCCTTCATGTTCAGAGGTTCACCCCAAATACTAAAATCCTGTATCCCTGGTGTCTAGCCCCACCCTGATCCTGTAGTCACACATCCCTGGTGTTCAATGCCCCCCCAACACTGAAATCCTATATCCCTGGTGTCGAGTCCCCCAATCCTGTAACCACACATCTCTGATGTTCAGGGGTTCTCCTGCAAACATGGAAATCTTGTATCATTGCTGCCAAGTCCTCCCGATCCTGTAATCACACATCCCTGGTGTTCAGTGCCCCCCAACACTGAAATCCAGTATCCCTGGTGTCTAGTCCCCCCGCTCCTGTAATCACATATCTCTGATGATCAGAGGCTCTCACAAACACTGAAAGCCTGTATCCCTGTTGTCTAGCCCCCCCGATCCAATAATCACACATCCCTGATTTTCAGGGGTTCCCCCCAAACACTGAAATTCTGTGTCCTTGGTATCTAGTTCCCCTCTGTCCTTTAATCACACATTCCTGGTGTTCTGTGCCCACCCCAAAACTGAAATACTTCATCCCTGCTGTCTAGTCCCCCCGATCCTGTAACCACACATATATGATGTTCAGGGGTTCCCCCCAAACACTGAAATCCTGTGTCTCTGTTGTCTAGTGCCCCCCCAGATCCTGTAATCACACATCCCTGATGTTCAGGGTTCCCCACAAAACACAGAAATTCTGTATCTTTGGTGTCTACTGCCCCGGATCCTGTGATCACACGTCCCTGATGTTTAGGGGTTCCCACAAACATTGAAATCCTGTATCTCTGATGTCAAGTGCCACACTGCCCCGGATCCTGTAATCATACATCCCTGATGTTCAATGGTTCCCCCCGAAATACTGAAATCCTGTATCTCTGATGTCTAGTGCCCTCTGGATTGTGTAATCACACATCCCTGATGTTCAGGGGTTCCTCCCCTAACACTGAAATCCTGAATCTCTGCTGTCTCTGGTGTCTTGTGCCTCCCCTTCCCAGATCCTGTAATCGAGCATCCCTCATATTCAGTGGTTACCCCCCCAACACTGAAATCCTGTATCCCTGGTATCTAGTCCCCGATCCTGTAATCACTCATCCCTAAAGCTCAGGGGTCCCCAAACACTGAAATCCTGAATATTTGCTGCTAATGCCCCGATCTTGTAATTACACATCCCTGTGTTCAGTGCCCTCCAACACTGAAATCCTTTATTCTGCAGTCTAGCCCCCCATCCTGTAATCACACATTCCTGGTGCTCACTGCTCCTCAACACTGAAATCATGTATACCTGTTGTCTAGTCCCCCACCCAAATCCAGTAATCGCACATTAATGATTTTCACGGGTTCCCCCCCAAACACTGAAATCCTGTATCTCTGGTGTCTAGTGCACCCCCGAGATCCTGTAATCACATATTCTGATGTTAAGGTTCCCCAAAACACTGAAATCATGTATCCTGGTGTCTAGTGCCCCGGATCCTATAATCACATATCCCTGATGTTCAGGGAACCCACCAAACACACAAATCCTGTATCTCTGGTGTCAGTCCCGGAATTCTGTAATAGCACATAATTATTGTTCAGAGGTTCCCTCAAACACTGAATCCTTGTATCCTGGTGTCTAGTGCCCCCCGGATCCTGTAATCACACATCCCTGAAGTTCAGGTCTCCCCAAACACTGAAAACCTGTTTCCTGTTGTCTAGTCCCCCCATATCCTGTAATCACACATCCCAGATGTTCTGAGGTTCCCTAAAACACTGAAATCCTGTCTGTCTGGTGTCATGCCCCACGGATCCTGTAATCACAAATCCCTGATGTTCAATGGCCCCCCCAAAACACTGAAATCCTGTATCCCTGGTGTCTAGTGCCGCCCCCATGGATCCAGTAATCACACATCCCTGATGTTCAGGGGTTTCCTGCCATACATTTAAATCCTGTATCTCTGGTGTCTAGTGCCCCCCTCAGATCCTGTAATCACACATCCCAGATGTTCTGGGGTTCCCCAGAAAACACTGAAATCCTGTATCTCTGGTGTCTAATGCCCACCCCCAGATCCTGTAATCACAAATCTCTAGAAACATAGAAACATAGAATTTGACGGCAAATAAGGACTGCTTGGCCCACCCAGTCTGCCCATTTCCCTACCTAATGGATAAGTTGCAGATCCTAGTTAACTAGCATGTTCAATGGTTCCCCCCAAACACTGAAATCCTGTTTCACTGGTGTCCAGTGCCCCTCCCCCTTCCTGATCCTGTAATCACACACCCCTGATGTTCAGGGGTTTTCTGACAAACATTTAAATCCTGTCTCTCTGGTGTCTAGTACCCCCCTTGGATCCTGCAATCACACATCCCTGATGTTCAGGGTTCCCCCTCAAACACTTAAATCCTGTATCTCTGGTGTCTAGTGCACCCCCTCCCTGTATCCTGTAATCACACCACCCCACTGAAATCCTGTATCTCTGGTGTCTAGTCCCCACGTATCCTGTAATCACACATCCCTGATGTTCAGGGGGTCCCCCCAAACGCTGAAATTGTGTATCCCTGGTGTCTTGTTTCCCCGCAATCCTGTAATCACACATTCCTGGTGTTCAGTGTCCTCTCAACACTGAAATTCTGTATCCCTGGGGTCCACTTCCACCAATCCTGCAATTACACATCCTTGATGTTCATTGGTTCCCCCCAAATACTAAAATCCTGTATCCCTGGTGTCTAGCCCCTCTCTGGTCCTGTAGTCACACAACCCTGGTGTTCAGTGCTCCTCCAACACTGAAATCCTATATCCCTGGTGTCGAGTCCCCTTGATCCTGGAACCACACATGTTCAGGGGTCCTTGGTGTCTGGTGCCCCCTGATACAGTAATCAAACACCCCTTATGTTCAGGGGTTACCCCCTAACAATGAACTCCTGTATTCCTGGTGTCTAGCCCCCCCACCTGGATCCTGTAATCACACATCCCTGATGTTCAGGGGTTCCTCCCTGTAGCAGAGCTACAGTATAAACCATGAGACCCCTTTTGCCTTTCTCCTTTGTTCAAAAGACTGTTGCAACAGCACTACTATCTCTTTCCTTGCTGTCTCCTCCTTTATGTTCCCCGTAGGCAGGTAGGCCACCTGCCTAACGTTCTGACTATCCCTTTCTGGTGGCCTCTTCCTTATTATACTGTGGATCACTGCATAAGCCTCAGGATTGTGCGCACGATCACCTGCACGGACGTGTGCATGATCGCCTTCGCGAATGTGCAAGTATGGCAATACCGAGTCGGAAAGTAAAATGATATGTTATGCATTGCATTGCCCAGTATTGTGTGTCCCCTTGCAAATGAGATGTTTGGAAAAGTTAACTACATGCTTCTTTAGCCCTCAGAAGCTGTAAATAAAACTTTAAGTAAACGCTGTGTATGGGCTGAGTTGCAATGCCCTAATACCTCTTCCTGTCCCCCAATTTAGTTTCTGGTATAGATAAAGAATGGTGAGCCTTGCAAAGGGCTAGAACCCCTTAGAAATTGTTTGTCAGTCCCATTCTCAACCATTTGTCACTTGGAGCTGTACTAGAGAGTTTCCATCTTTTATTTGTAGAATTTGTAAAGTGCTGACAGCTGATGCACAGCGCTAGCATCTATTCCCCTGCAGGCTTGTGTTTTAACCTAGCCCTTTCAACCACTTTAAAATTCTCAAAACGTGCCTGTATTGCAGGAAAAGTGAAATACCTGTGTTTGCAGCGTTAACACGCGGTGCTGACTCTGGGTCTGACTGTAGAAATGCACTGCTGCTCTATAGAGCTGGCTGGCCCTCCCTCTCCCATTATTATAGGCAGGCTTAAAGGGAAGGAGTCTGGCTATGATTGACAGGAAGTTATTATGACTTAAATTGTAAGATAGCCACTCAAATAATGTATTCTGAGTACTCTGAAACTGAGGGTATAATGCCTAATAGTGTGTGGTTCGAGAATATGGCAATAACATTTGTAAAATACAGAGCTTATAGGAAAAGTGCGTAAATAGGGGAGGGGAAATCCTGTATCACATGGTAATCCAGCACTATAAAGGGATGACAATTTTTTAAGGTCAGTTCAGTTCATTTTGGGATCAGCAGGGCGCTGTGCCCTCCATCTTTCTGGTTCCTTCCAGCTCTAATTTGTCAAACATATGGTGCCTATGCAGTCTCGTTTGTTATGTTTATATGGATGTCTAGATCCAGTTCATTTCTTTTCATTTATAAGATGTACAGTACGCTTAAATTCATTATTATTTTGTCTGGAATTCACTGAATAAATATTATACTCCAACTGGTGTCACTGCGTGTATCCCATGCTTCTGTTACACTCCCCTAATACTTAAATCCTGAATCTCTCGTGTCTAGTCCCCCCCCTGGATTCTGTAATCACACATCCCTGATGTTCTGTGCTCCCCAACACAGAAATCCTGCATTCCTGGGGACTAGACCCCCAGATTCTGGAATTACACATCCCTGATGTTCCGGGGTTCCCCCCAAATACTAAAATCCTATATCCCTGGGCCCAGATATTCAAACTGCACCCAAAAAGTGCGCAATAGCAGGAGCAAGCGCAGGTCTGTGCACCATGCGGCATGAGGCAGCGATATTCAAAAGCAGAGCGGGCCAAATTGCCTGGCCGATGACTGAATATCGTGCCACCGCTCCATAGCACAACTGGAGGAAGCTGAGCAGATCTGATGCGCCATAGCACAACAAAGGATGTTCAGCTGAGCAGTCAGGGCGCCATAGTGCAACCAGGGATGCCTCCCAGCAGCACAAGATATGTGCACAACCAGGAGGTAGAGCCCACCACCCATGCCACAGATGGGCACAGGAACACACAGCAGAACAGACATCATCCCCCACACCCCAAGCACTGCATAACTGGGGGAGGGCTGGAATAACCACTGGCCCATGGAGACAAGCAAACAACCCACAGCCAGGCCATGGTGACCCATCACACCTACCAGCAAGCTATGACTGGCACACAAGGAGGGCAGACTACCCCATGCCACACCATCCCCCCAGTGCAGAGCACACCCTGCATTGTGACCCCCAGACACCCCCCATGAGCAGTGACCACCACTGTAGGAAACCCCATGCATGCCACCACCCCCACTGTGACACTGCAACCCTGTGCACACAGAGACCATGCAAACCAGCCCCACCATGAGCACCCATCAGTGGGTGGCAGCACACAACAATGCAACAATGGCAAGCGCTTGGTGCCATGCACAATCCCCCTGGTACTGCTGAGAGACCAACCATGCGTGTCGGCACAAGAAATTACCCCATGGGACAGGGTGCCCTTGATACCACCACCAGTGGTGCAGCACCCTGCACAGTTGTCCAGTGACACACTAACCCACCACTGGCCACACTGGCCAGCACAGCCACCCACAGTGGTGGCGTAGGCATGCACCACACGGATGCTACACAGGTGTGGACAGACACCCACCCATACCCAAGGCACAACAAAACAGGGGACGCGGTGGTGAGGCAACCAAGCCCCATTGTGGACCCATGTAAGCTGTGTACACACAACCGCGGTCCTTCCGGCACTGGGTGCCAGTCACCCTCGCGCAGGCACTGTGGATCCGTACACCACCAGCAGTCACCTGGAGCACAGTGCACAGACAGTGGGGCACATCCCTGCAACACAAGGCACAGCATGGAGGTGGGACAATGACTGTGGTGCCCACAGTGCTACCCGAGCCAGGCATGCACCACACCAGTGACAGAAGACAACCCAGCAAAGTGACGGGTACAGTGGCCGCCCTGCAGGAACTGCATCCACTGACATACCAGTGGACCATGCAGGTCACAGACATGCATGTGTGTCAGCTGCACAGGCCATGGACGGGCCAATGGGTGCGCCATGGACACAGAACATGTGCCATGGACCATTGCACACAGTCATCCAGTGCACAGGCACAACACACACGCCACAGACACTGACTGATAGCTACCCCCACATCATAGTCACCTCCACATGGACACACACACATACATACCCATGACTGCACCACCTCTGACACCATGCACACCACTGCAGCTGAGCACCTATAGCCCACTGCAAATCAGAGACCACCACAGTATTCATATCAAAATTAATTGTATTGAACAAATATAAAATTCAACTATTTACAATATCACAAAAACTATATACAAGGTTGGGGGCCACAAACAAGGTGGGGGTGGGTAGGGGGCAGGGGTGGACAAATAGGATGGAAAGGAGGGTGTGAGGTGGGTCCAAGGGGTAGGGGTTCAGGGACTGATAGATCCCTAGCGGGAGCGCCGTTCCCCACTCTGACTCCTCCGGCCTCTGTGCCTCCTCAGGACCCCAGTGTTATCTGTCTGCCTGAGGATGTCCAGCGATGCCCAGGCCACCAGTAGTATTTCCCTCAGTGCCTTCCTGATCTCCCGTAGATGGCGGGTACCTAGGACAAGGGAGCACAGTCAATAGGCGTGAATGCACGACCCCATACAGCCCGCCCACTGTGCATGGCATATGGCCATGGGACATACCACTGTGATGGTGTGTGACCACCCACAGTGATCACGTCCACAGGACATGCCCACCCAGGTGCATACAGCCATGCGAACGCTACACACCCACCAGCCAAGTCAGTACAGCACCACTGTGGCTGTTTGAGTGACATGGCTATGTAGTGCAAAGGCAGTGGCACAGCCATGCACCTGGTGCACGCATGAACCAGCATTGATGCACTCCCAGACATGCATTGCCACTGGACAGTGTTGACTGTAACAAGTTGCGTGCATGGCAGTGGTGTCGATGTATGGTGGCCATGCCCCACTGCCCACCCTGTCACACAGCATGCAATAGTAATCATGGATGTATGGCACTCACCCTCATCAGGCCGGTTACCCATATGGATGATAAAAGTGTGTTGACAGAACCCCTACCTGGCTGTGGCACTGTGCCCCTCCTGACACGTGCCCACAGTTGTGCCAGTAGCTCTGGCTCCCTCCTCCACAGGTCCCCATAGCAGTGTCTGCACTGCTCTGTGCTCCTCCCCCATCCAGTGACCTCCTCCAGGGCAGTGGCCACCTCCTGCCACACCTGGGTCCTGGCCCTGTCCAGGGGCACCTCCCCGAAGAGAGGCTCATGGTGTGGCTCCACAATTGCCACCAGATTGGCCAACTCAATCGCAGACCACCCTGCTGCCCGTCTGCGTGCCATTCTTCAGTAATAGTAGGCACTATGGCGCTCTTCAGCGCGGCTCCCCACATGCAGATGCTGCACGGTACAGTGCTGCCATTCCCTATCACAAATCACCAAACAGCGTGATAGAGGTGCACCCATGCCTGACGCATGGTGCTTAGGAGCAAGGTCGGGCACAGGGTCAGGGTCTCGCGCATGGCCACGCTGACGCCATTGGAAGACAATGCATGTGGCGTGATTGGCTGCCTGTGTGCCAGTGCCGCAGCAACCCTACCGAGCGTTTAGCCGTTGCCCTGCATTGCCTACTGCGCACAACCGCGTCATCAGTCGCGACGAATGCCTGCATCAGCTAACGGCATGCACAGTGAGGTGCACTCGCGTATCACAGAACTGCGCCATTGGCTCAGCACATTCAACACAATTGCGCAAAGCGCAACAGCGCGATATTCAACCGTCATATGCAAATCATCTAATCAGCCATTCAATGGTGCAGCACTGCAATTTGCATCTACTTAAAGTTGCTCCTCGCCTCATTTGCATGGATTGCTCTATAAAAGTGCGACAATGTGCTGCAGTGGCCATAGTCAGTTACTGCAGTCTGTTATTAGTGCATGTGCTGTTTGGGGAGTGTCGGACTGTGGATTCAGGGACATGCATGGGACTGCACAGTCACAGGTAACAACTGCCATTCTTACAGGCTACATAATGACTGAGCAGGTTGTTGGAGAAGAACACAGTGGTTGGAGGAGGAGGCCTAACTTTACAAAGGCCGAGCAAAGAGCCCTGTTCGAAACCTACTGGATCAGAGCCACTTCTCCAGTGGATGGCGAAACCTCAAGCCCATGCTGCTGCATGGGAGGAGGTGGCACATGCTGTGAACCTGCATGGCAGCCACCAGCACTCCGTGCAGGAGTATAAGAAAAAGATGGGCACAGACAGGAGGAGGATAAAGGAGAAGGTGGCTGCCATCAGGGCAGCACGTGCTGCAACATCCGTGGTGGCTGGAGCACTGTGTTGCATGACTGACCTGTCTCCCAGTGCTGCTACTGTCTGGTGCTGTCCTGTGTGCATTGTGTGTTTCAGTGGGCAGTGCACGGGTGGGTATCCGGCCCTGCACGTGGACACACAGTCCACCTGCACACCCTCCCGGCTGCTGCCTGCACTTGCGTGTGCATGATGATGCCTGCATTGCACTGTACACCAATGTGCAATGGTGCTTAGCATCTGACACGTGCACATGGACAGGCAGTGGACGTGGTGGCCAGTGGGCATGTGTGTTGCTAGGGTGTGCGTTCTGGGTCAGTGTGCCTCCTGCCCTCTGTGCACGTTTGTTGCATTGTGTGTGAGCGTGTGTGTGTGTCCATCTACATGGCATGTTAATCCTCACCCATCCCTGGTTGTGTGTGTGCTTCTGTACCCTGCCACTTCCCTTAAGGGCATGCACCCCTGGTGTGTGTCCATGCGTGTTTGTGGGTTGTGCCTTAGCCACCGGTGGTTGCGCATGGCCCCATGACTTACCTGGGTTGGCTGAAGTACTCCTCTGTGATGGTGTCCCGGTGCAGCTGTGCCAGCCGGAACAGTCGGGGGTCCCATCGGCCAAGGGGGGGCTGCCCATCACCATCGTCACAGGCATCCCCATTGTCCCCATCACTGTCCTCCTCTTCTATCCCACATTCATTGGCCATGTTATGCAGGATGCAACAGGCCAGGAATAGCCTGCAGGCCTTTGAGGGGCTGTACTGTAGGGGCACCACCAGAGGTGTCCAGGCAATGGAAATGTGCCTTCAGCATCCCGAACACCCACTCAATGACATTACGTGTGGTGGCGTGTGCCTCATGTAGCTTTGCTGCAGTCAGGGTGCATGAGCCACTGGTGAGATGTGAGCAGCCGGGGACGGAGTAGGTATTCACTGTCACCTGTGTGAAGAGGGCGGAGGTTAGTTTTGTGATCAGCATCGCCCTGCCCCAGGCCATGTAGGCCACTACCCATGCCACCTCTGGCCATGCCCCCCCCAGGCCCTATGACTGTCCATGTGGTTTGCATACTCATCCAATAGATGTCCAGTGGGGATGCCCCCACTCTCGAATCTGTGGCACAGTGCCGACTGGTGACAGATGAAAGAATCATGTGATCCCCCAGGGTGCATGGCACAGACATTGATTATGCGTCCCCTGGTATCGCACACCACCTGGCAGTTGATGCTGGCATAGCCTTTGCGATTTATGTATGTGGCTTCGGGACCAGGTGGTGTCGCGATTGGCCACATGGGTGCAGTCTATTGCTCCTAGCACACCAGGCATACGTGCTACCCTGTGGAACTCTTGTATGTTTGCTGTGCACTCCACTGCTGTGCTGGGGAAATGGATGTACTCCGCAGCATGTGGCAGCAGTGCGCTGAGGAATTGGGTGAGGTGGCATGACGTGGCTGACTGAGTTATGCCTGTGGTGTCCCCAGTTGGTCTCTGGAAGGTACCCATGGTGAGCAAGCACATGCAGGCTGTTACCTTAGTCTCCACTGACAGGGCATGGCTCCATCGTGTGGGTGCCTGCATCACATCACTGCACAGCTCACAAAGCCGCCTCTGAATTGCCCTATTCAGGTGGTACCGGCCCACAATCTCAGTATCAGTGTACAGCTCAAAGCTGGTGCGGGCTCGGTACTGCCTGTTGGGGGCATACCGCCGATGGGCCCTTCCACGGCCATGCCCCCCCGCCACCCACCTTCTCACCCCCCTCATAACAGCCTCCATTTGGAAGGTGGCACTAGCCATGTCCCTGGCTTGTGTTCACCCCCACTGGCAGTTGTTGCTGTATTCCCCCCGCTGTCCTGGCTGCTACATCCCCTGCACCGGGTACACCTGCCTGTGCTGGCCTCTGTCCTGTGTGGCTCCCCACACCTTTCCTGTGCCTGGCTGTTTAGAGTGCCCTTTCCCTGGCCTTCCCTGTTAGTGCCTCCTGCCCTGTCTGTCTGGTTAGAGTTCTGCCTCATGTGGCTTCCCTGTAGAGTTCTTGCGCCTTTTTATTTTGGCTCATTTCTGCTATGGCGCAACTTCCACTTGCTCCCCTATTGCGCATGGTGCAAGTCGTTGAATATCGCACTGCGCCATTTATGCATGGTTCCTCCCCCTTAGGTTGTGCATGCCTTCATTATCATTGCGCTGTTGCTCAGCATGATTTTGGGGGCGCAACTGCCTCCTGCTGAATATCGTAGAATGGCGCAATTTCGGACTTGCGCAGGCGCAACCCTATTGCACATGGCTCAACTCTTTTGAATATCTGGGCCCTGGTGTCTAAACCTACCCTGATCATGTAGTCACACATCCCTGGTGTTCAGTGCTCCTCCAACACAGAAATCCTGTATCCCTGGTGTCGACTCCCCTTGTTCCTGTAATCACACATCCGTGATGTTCTGGGGTTCTCCTGCAAACACTGAAACCTTGTATTCCTGCTGCCAAGTCCCCCAGAATTCTGTAATCAGACATTCCTGGTGTTCAGTGACCCCCCATCACTAATATCCTTTATCCCTGTTGTCTAGTCCCCCGATCCAGTAATCACACATCCCTGATTTTCAGGGGTTTCTCCCCAAACACTGAAATTCTGTATCCTTGGTATCTAGTCCCCCTATATCCTTTAATCACACATTCCTGGTGTTATGCCCAAACCAACACTGAAATCCTGTATCCCTGCTGTCTAGTCCCTCCTGATCCAGTAATCACACATCCTTGATTATCAGGGGCTCCCTCCAAACACTGAAACGCTGTATCTCTGGTGTCTTGTGCCCTCCCCCCAGATCCTGTAATCACACATCCCTGACGTTGAGTGGTTCCCCCCAAACACTGAAATCCTGTATTTCTGGTGTCTAGTGCCCCCCCCCAGATCTTGAAATCACACATTCCTGATGTTCAGGGGTTTCCCACAAAACACTGAAATCCTGTATCTCTGGTGTCTAGTGCCTCCCAAGATCCTGTAACCAATCATCCATGATGTTCAGGCGTTCCCTCCAAACACTGAAATTCTGTATCCCTGGTATCTAGTGCCCTCCCCTGATCCTGTAATCACATATCTCTGATGATCAGAGGTTCTCCCAAACACTGAAAGCCTGTATCCCTGTTGTCTAGCCCCACCGATCCAATAATCACACATCCCTGATTTTCAGGGGTTCCCTCCAAACACTGAAATTCTTTATCCTTGGTATCCAGTCCCTCTCTATCCTTTAATCACACATCCCTGGTGTTCAGTGCTCCCCCAACACAGAAATCCTGTATCCCTGGTGTCAATTCCCCCTGTTCCTGTAATCACACATCCGTGATGTTCAGGGGTTCTCCTGCAAACACTGAAATCTTGCATCCCTGCTGCCAAGTCCCTCCCGATCCAGTAATCAGACATTCCTGGTGTTCAGTGCCCCCCATCACTGATATCCTTTATCCCTGTTGTCTAGCCCACCAATCCAGTAATCACACATCCCTGATTTTCAGGGGTTCCCCCCAAACACTGAAATTCTGTATCCTCGGTATCTAGTCCTCCTATATCCTTTAATCACACATTCATGGTGTTCTGTGCCCAAACCAACACTGAAATTCTGTATCCCTGCTGTCTAGTCCCTCCTGATCCAGTAATCAAACATCCTTGATTTGCAGGCCCCCCCAAACACTGAAACCCTGTATCTCTGGTGTCTTGTGCCCTCCCCCCCAGATCCTGTAATCACACATCCCTGATGTTCAGGGGTTCCCCCCTAAACACTGAAATCCTGTATCTCTGGTGTCTAGTGCCCCCGATCTTGTAATCACAAATCCCTGCTGTTCAGGGATTCCCCTCCCAAGCACTGAAATCCTGTATCCCTGGTGTCTAGTCCCCCTCACCCCACATTATATAATCACACATACCTAAGGTTCAGGGGGTTCCCCCCAACCACTGAAATCCTGTATCTCTGGTGTCTTCTGCACCCTCCAGATCCTGCAATCACAAAACCCTGATGTTCAGGGTTTCCCCACCAAACACTGAAATCCTGTATCTCTGGTGTATAGGGCCCCCCTCTGGATCCTGTAATCACACATCCTTGATGTTCAGGGGTTCCCTCCCAAACATTTATATCCTGTATCTCTGGTGTCTAGTGCCCCCCTGGATCCTGAAATCACACACACATTTGTGATGTTCAGAGGTTCCCCGCCAAACACTGAAATCCTTTATATCTGGTGTCCAGTGCACCCCCCCCACACTGGATCCTGTAATCACACATACCTGATGTTCAGAGGTTCCCCCCCAAATATTGAAATCCTGTATCTTTGGGGTCTAGTGCCCCCCCAGATCCTGTAATCACACATCCCTATTCAGAGGTTCCCAGGAAAAACACTGAAATCCTGTATGCCTGGTTTCTAGTCCTCCCCCGGATCCTGAAATCACACACACATTTGTGATGTTCAGAGGTTCCCCCCCAAATATTGAAATCCTGTATCTTTGGGGTCTAGTGCCCCCCCAGATCCTGTAATCACACATCCCTGATCATCAGTGGTTCCCCCCAAACACTGAAATCCTGTATGTCTGGTGTCTAGTGCACCCCCTTTTCTTCTAATTACACATCCCTGATTTTCCGGGGTTCCCCTACAAACACTGAAATCCTGTATCCGTGGTGTCTATTCCCCCTGGATCCTATAATCGCACATCCCTGATGTTCTGGGGTTCCCCCCAAACACTGAAATCCTGTATCCCTGGTGTCTAGTCCCCCCCAGATCCTTTAATCACACATCCCTAATGTTCTGGGGTTCCCCCCAAACACTGAAATCCTGTATCACTGTTGTCTAGTCCCTCCCTCCTGGATCCTGCAATCACACTTCCCTGATGTTCAGGGGTTCCCAACCCCAAACACTGAAATCCAGTGTCTTTAGTGTCTAGTGCCTAACTCCAGATCATGTAATCACACATCCCTGATGTTCAGGGGTTGCCACCCAAACACTGAATTCCTGCATCCCTTGTGTCTAGTCCCTGCCCCAGGATCCTGAAATCACACATACCTGATGTTAAGAGGTTGCCCCCCCAAACACTGAAATCCTGTATTCCTGGTGTCTCATGCCCCCACCGGATCCTTAAATAACACATCCCAGATCTTCAGCGGTTCCCCACATACATAGAAATCTTGTATCTCTGGTGTCTAGTGACAAGCCCCCCCCCCCGTATCCTGTAAAGACACATCCTTGATGTTCTGGGGTTCCCCCACCAACACTGAAATCCTGTATCCCTGGTGTGTTGTCCTCCTCTGGATCTTGTAATCACTCATTCCTGATGTTCAGGGGTTCACCCCTAAACACAGAAATCCTGTATCCCTGGTGTCTAGTGACCTCCCAGATCCTGTAATCACGCATCCCTGATGTTCAGTGGTTCCTCCCCAAACACTGAAATACTCTATCTCTGTTGTGTTGTGCCCCCCCCCCAGGATCCTGTAATCACACATCCCTGATGTTCAGGGGTTCTCCCCCTCAAACACTGAAATCCTGCATCACTTGTGTTTAGTCCCCAACCCATGATCCTGTAAACACACATCCCTGATGTTTAGTGGTCCCCCAAACACTGAAATCTGTATCCCTGGTGTCTAGTCTCCCCGATCCTGTAATCACACATCTCTGATGTTCAAGGTTCCGTCTAAACATTGAAATCTTGTCTCTTTGGTGTCTAGTGCCCCCCCCAATCCTGCAATGACACATCCTTGATGTTCGGGGGTTCCCACGCAAATATTGAAATCCTGTACCCCTTGTGTGTAGTGCTCCCTGTTATCCTGTAATCACTCATCCCTGATGTTCAGGGGTTCCCCCCTAAACACTGGAATCCTGTATCCCTGGTGTCTAGTGCCCCACCCAGATCCTGTAATCATACATCCCTGATATTTAAGGGTCCCCCCCCAAACACTGAAATCCTGTATCCGTGGTGTATATTCCCCCCAGGATCCTATAATCGCACATCCCTGATGTTCTGGGGTTTGCCTCCAAACACTGAAATCCTGTAACTCTGCAGTCTTGTGCCCCCTCACCCGGATCCTGCAATCACACATCCCTGATGTTCAGGGGTTCTCCCCCAAACACTGAAATCCTGTATCTCTGCTGTCTAGTGCCCCTCTCCTGGATCCTGTAATCACACATCCCTGATATTCAGAGGTTCCCAGGAAAAACACTGAAATTCTGTATCCCTGGTTTCTAGTCCCCCCCGGATCCTGCAATCACACACACATCCGTGATGTTCAGAGGTTCTCCCCCAAACATTGAAATCCTGTATCTTTGGTGTCTAGCCCCACCCCCCGGATCCTGTAATCACACATCCCTGATGATCAGTGGTTCCCCCCAAACACTGAAATCCTGTATGGCTGGTGTCTAGTGCCCTCCCCTTTCTTGTAATTACACATCCCTGATTTTACGGGGTTCCCCCACAAACACTGAAATCCTGTATCCATGATGTGTATTCCTCCTGGATCCTATAATCACACATCCCTGATGTTCTGGGGTTCGCCTCCAAACATTGAAATCCTGTAACTCTGCAGTCTTGTGCCCCCCCACCCGGATCCTGCAATCGCACATCCCTGATGTTCAGGGGTTCTCCCCCAAACACTGAAATCCTGTATCTCTGCTGTCTAGTGCCCCTATTTCAGATCCTGTAATCACACATCTGTGATGTTCAGGGGATACCCCAAGCACTGAAGTCCTCTATCTCTGGTGTCTAGTGCCCCCAAAGATCATGTAATCACACATCGCTGATCTTCAGGGGTTCCTCCCCAATACTGAAATCCTGTATCTCTGGTGTCTTGTGCCCCCCTGATCCTGTAATCACTCATCCCAGATGTTAAGAAATTCCTCCAAAAACACTAAAATCCTGTATCGCTGGTGCATAGTGCCCTCCTCATGGATAATGTAATCACAAATCCCTGATGTTGAGCGGTTCCTCCCCAAACACTGGAATCCTGTATCCCTGTTGTATAGTGCCCCTCCCTGGATCCTGTAATTACACATCCCTGATGTTCATGGGTTCCCCCCAAACACTGAAATCCTGTATCTCTGTTGTCTAGTGCCCCTCCCCGAATCTTGTAATCACACATCCCTGATATTCAGGGGTTCCCCCCCAAACACTGAAATACTGTATTCCTTTTGTCTCTTTCTGCACAGGATTCTATTATAATACATCCCTGATGTGCAGTGTTTCCCCCAAATACTGACATACTATGTAACTCCTCACCCCTGCCTTTTTAGCAAAATGACAGGTGGCATGCTGTTGAAGCTGACAGTAGTACCTGGTGGGGACCTGGGTTCGGGGAGGATGAGGTTACTCGGCACAGGGGAGCCTAGGTTTGGCTACTCTGAACAGGGGCACCCAAGTAATTCCGAACACAGGAAGCAATAACTGTAATGTCCAGAACCAGGAATGGGATTCTTCAGTGTGGCTTTTTATTCACATACTAGCTGAGCAAACAAGCATAGACAGACCCCCCATGGGGCTTCCATTTCCTAGTATTGCAGTTAGAGACTACAGAACACTTTGTCGCCATTTTCAGCCCTCCAGGCTCTGAACCCACCAGGCACAGCCGGTTTGCAAGCAGCTTTGGGTACAGCAAAACTTGTACACTTAGGTTTTCCCATGGGCCTGGCTCCGCCGGCCACTTTATCACAGTCCATTTGAGGAATGAACCCAGTATCATTTCCAGCCCTCAGGCTCTGAACCACCAGGCACACACAGCCCAGACTTTTACAGCTTTGAGTGCATGGCCCGACTTGTACATGCCTAGGTTTCCCATGGCCCGGCTCCCCCACCGGCACTTGATCCGTGGTCCATTGGATGAATGAACCAATTATCCTGTCGTGGCTCCCCACACACACTAGAGTCTGCGACTCTAGAGAGAATTTCCTTACAATCCCGTCTGGGTACTTCCCCATCACTGGCCAAGTGCCTGAGGCAAAGTAGAAACCACAGAAGAAATCCGTAGAGGTAGACCTGGTCACTAAAGATGGGGGGCCACCCACCTCCAGCTCCCACAGCCCATACCAGGCCATTTCTCTGGAAAACTGAACCATTCCTTTGCTGAACTTCTAAATGTAGATTAAGGGTAGACGTCTGTCACATCTCCTCTACATATTATTTGCATCTCACAAAACTCTGGGATTTGACACTACTTTTACTTGCTTGGCCCATTTCTCTAGGTTTCCCAATATGTAGTTCTATCCCTAGATTATACAAGTCCCAGGGTGAAGAAAACATATGCCCTTTAGCCAGAGCAGACACTCACCCCTGTTGCAGGTGCCCACAGGTGACTCACAAATCTTCCATCTTCCAGACTAAATCTTGGACTGAACAGGCAGCTTTCCCTTACACTAGCAGGATTAAGAGGATTGCCCCAGGAATCTGCTGGGAATCTTTACATCCCCCCCCGGAGTGAGGGGGCACTGAGACCTGAAAACAGCGGTCTCCACCACTTGAGTACAAACTTCACTCCCTCAAGCCAAACTGCAGACTCTCCTTTGAAAACTCCCAACGTTCTATCTAACTCCCTTTGCTGCAGATTCCAATGTGGCTTATGCAGCTGCGAATGTTCTATTGGTGATGTCATCCCTCAGTCTCAGCTGAGACTGAGAACAGAGTGAGACAGTGTGAAATCCATTTAACTGGAGTTTCACAAGCTGACTTCCCTGCCTACCACTAGGTCTTACTGGGATTCTAGTAACCCCGGGTAACAGGGGGGTTACACTGTATCTCTGGTGTCTAGTGCTCCCCCCGGGATACTGTAATCACACATCCATGATGTTCAGGGGTTCCCCCCCCCAAGCACTGAAATTCTGTAACCCTGGTGTCTGGTTACCCACCCACGGATCCAGTAACCACACATCACTGATGTTCAGATGTTAACCTCCAAAACAGGGAGATCCTGTATCTCTGGCATTTTTTGCCCCCATGATCCTGTAATCACACATCCCTGATGTTCAGGGTTTCCACCTCAAACATTGAAATCCTCTATCTCTGGTGTCTAGTGTCCCCCCCCCCGGATCCTGTAATCAATCATCCCTGATATTCAGGATCTCACCCCAAACACTGAAATCCTGTATCTCTGGTGTCTAATGCCCAACCCGGATCCTGTAATCACACATTCCTGATGATCAGGCGCTCCCCCCAAACACTGAAATCCTGTATCACTGTTGTCTAGTCCCTCCCTCCCAGATCTTGTAATCACACTTCCATGGTGTTCAGGGGTTCCTCACCCAAAACACTGAAATCCGGTATCATTAGTGCCTAACTCCGGATCATGTAATCACACATCCCTGATTTTCAGGGGGCTGCCACCCAAACACTGAAGTCCTGCATCCCTTGTGTCTAGTCCCTGTTCCAGGATCCTGAAATCACACATACCTGATGTTCAGAGGTTGCCCCCCCAAACACTGAAATCCTGTATTCCTGATGTCTCGTGCCCCCCCGCATCCTGAAATAACACATCCCAGATCTTCAGTGGCTCCCCGCATACATAGAAATCTTGTATCTCTGGTGTCTAGTGACAACCCCTCCCCATATCCTGTAAAGACACATCCTTGGTGTTCTGGTATTCCCCCTCCAACACTGAAATCCTGTATCCCTGATGTGTTGTCCTCCTCTGGATCTTGTAATCACTCATCCCTGATGTTCAGGGGTTCACCCCTAAACACTGAAATCCTGTATCCATGGTGTCTAGTGACCTCCCAGATCCTGTAATCATGCATCCCTGATGTTTAGGGGTTCCCCCCCAAATACTGAAATCCTGTACTTCCAGTGTCTAATGTGCCCCCTCTGCCAAATCCCATAATCACAAATCCCTGATGTTCAGGGGTTCCCCCTAAACATTTAAATCCTTTATCTCTTGTTTCTAGTGCCCCCCAGATCCTGTAATCACACATCCCTGATGTTTGGGGGTTCCCCCCAAACACTGAAATCCTGTGTATCTGGTGTCTAGTGCACCCCCAGATCCAGTAATCACACATCCCTGATGTTCAGGGGCTCTCCTCCAAACATTGAAATCCTGTATCTCCAGTGTCTAATGTGATCCCCCCCTGCTGAATCCTGTAGTCACAAATCCCTGATGTTCAGGTGTTCCCCCAAACAATGAAATCCTTTATCTGTTGTTTCTAGTGCCTCCCCCGGATCTTGTAATCACACATCCTTGATGTTCAGGGGTTTCTCCCACAAATACTGAAATCCTGTATCCCTGGTGTCTAGTGCCCCCCCAGATAATTTAATAACACTTCCCTGATGTTCAGAGGTTACCCCACAAACACTGAAATCCAGTATGTCTGGTGTCTAGTGCCCCCCTCCAGTTCTTGTAATCACACATCCCTGATGTTCCGGGATTCCCCCATAAACAATGAAATCCTGTATCTCTGTTGTCTAGTTCCCAACCCGCACCCTGCAATAACTCATTCCTGATTTTCAGGGGTTCCCCATCAAACACTAAAATTCTGTATCCCTGGTGTATATAGCCCCTGGATCATGTAATCACACATCCCTGATGTTCAGTGATTCCCCCCAAACACTGCAGTCCTGTATCCCTGGTGTCTAGTCACAGACCCCCGGATCCTGAAATCATACATCCCAGATGTTCGGGGTTCCCCCCAAACACTGAAATCCTGTATTTCTAATGTCTATTACACATCCCGGATCCTTTAATCACACATCCCTGATGTTCAGGTTCCCCCTCCAAACACTGAAATCCTGTATCTCTAATGCCTATTACCCCTCCCTGGATCCTTTAATCACACATTCCTGATGTTCAGGTGTTGCTTCACAAACATTGAAATCCTGTATCCCTGATGTCTAGTCCCCCCCTGGATCCTGTATTCACACAACCCTGATGTTCAAGGGTTTCCCCCAAACACTGAAATCCTGTATCTCTATGGTCTAGTACCCCCCCCAGAATCCTGTAATAACACATCCGTGATGTTCATTGGTTCTCCCCAATTAATGAAATCCTGTATCCCTGGTGTCTAGTCCCACCCCCCCCAGATCCTGAAATCATACGTCCCTGATGTTTGGGGTTCCCCCCAAACAATGAAATCCTGTATATCTAATGTCTATTATCCCTCCCTGGATCCTTTAATCACACATCCCTGATGTTCAGGTGTTGCTTCACAAACACTGAAACCCTGTATCCCTGATGTCCAGTCCCCCCTGGATCCTATAATCACACATCCCTGATGTTAAAGGGTTCCACCCCAAATACTGAAATTCTGTATCTCTGGTGTCCAGTGGCCCACCCAAGATCTTGTAATCACACATCCCTGATGTTCAGGGCCCCCCCAAGCACTGAAATCCTGAATCCTTGGTGTCTAGCCCCCACCCACAGATCCTGTAATCACACATCCCTGATGTTCAGATATTAACCTCCAAAACAGTGAGATCCTGTATCTCTGGTGTCTTTTGACCCCCTGGATCCTGTAATCAGACATGCCTGTTGTTCAGGGTTTCCCCCTCAAACACTGAAATCCTGTATCTCTGGTGTCTAGTGCCCACCCCCCGGATCCTGTAATCAATCATCCCTTATGTTCAGAGTTTCCTCCCCAAACACTGAAATCCTGTATCTCTGGTGTCTAGTGCCCTGCCTGGATCCTGTAATCACACATTCCTGGTGATCAGGTGTTCTCCCCAAACACTGAAATCCTGTATCACTGTTATCTAGCCCCCCCCCCAGATCCTGTAATCACACTTCACTGATGTTCAGGGGTTCCCCCCAAACCCTAAAATCTTGTATCTCTGGTGTTTTGTGCCTTCCTCATCCCGGATCCTGTAATCACACATCCCTGATGTTCAGAGGATCCCCCCAAACACTGACATCCTGTATTTCAGGTGTCTAGTTCACCCCACTGGATAAAGTAATCACACATCCCTGGTGTTCAAGGGTTCCCCCCAAGCACTGAAATCCTGTATCTCTGGTGTCTAGTGCCCCCTCTCCCCCAGATCATGTAATCAGACAGCCCTGATGTTCAGGGGTTCCCCACAAAGCACTGACATCCAGTATCCCTGGTGTCAAGTTCCCACCCGGATCCTGTAATCACACATCCCTAATGTTCAGAGGCCCCCCCACACACTGAAATCCTGAATATCTAGTGTCTAGTGCACTCCCCCCAGATTCTGTAATCGTATATCACTGATGTTCAGTGGTTCCCCAACACTGAGATCCTGTATCTCTGGTGTCTAGTGCCCCCTCCCCCAGATCCTGAAGTCACACATCCCTGATTTTCAGGGGTCTCTCTCAAACACTGAAAACCTGTATCTCTGGAGTCAAGTGCCCCCAGATCCTGTAATCACATCCCTGATGTTCAGGGATTCCCCAAAGCACTGAAATCCTGTATCGGCTGGTGTCACGTCCCCACCTGGGTTCTGTGATCACACATCCCTAATGTTCAGGCCCCTCCCCCACAAATTGAAATCCCAATCTCTGGTGTTTAGTGCCCCCACAGATGCTGTAATTGCACATAACTGATGTTCAGTGGTCCCCCCCCAAACACTGAAATCCTATATCTCTGGTATCCGGTGCCCCTCCAAGTTATGTAATCACACATCCCTGATGTTCAGGGGTTCCCCCCAATACTGCAATACTGTATCCCTGGTGTTTACTGCCCCCATGGATTATGTAATCACACATGACTGATTTTGAGGATTCCACCACAAACACTGAAATCCTGTATCTTTGGTAAGTGCCCCCGGATCCTGTAATCACACATCCCTGATGTTCTGGGGTACCACCGCAAACAATTAAATCCTGTATCCCTGGTGTCTAGTCCCCCCCAGATCTTGTAATCACACATCCCTGATGTTCAGAGGTTCCAACCCAGACACTGAAATCCTCTATCACTGGTGTCTATATCCCCCCTTGATCGTGTAATCACACACTGCTGATGTTCAGGGGTCCTCCCCCAAACACTGAAATCCTGTATCTCTAGTGTCTGGTGCCCCACTGGAATCCTGTAATCACACATCCCTGATGTTCAGAACTTCCTCCCAAACACCGACATCCTGTATCTCTGAAATCTAGTGCCCCCACCCAGATCCTGTAATCACACATCCCTGATGTTCAGGGGTTCCCCACAAACACTGAAATCCTGTATCTGTGGTGTCGAGTGCCTACCCCGGATCCTGTAGTCACACATCCCTGATGTTCAGTGGTTCCCGATGAAACACTGAAATCCTGGATCTCTGGAGTCTAGTGCCCAACACTGGATCATGTAATCTCACAGCCCTGACGTTCATTGATTTCCCCCAAACACTGTAGTCCTGTATCCCTGGTGTCTAGTCCCAGCCCTCCGCATCCTGAAATCATACATCCCAGATGTTCGGGGTTCCCCCCAAACACTGAAATCCTGTATCTCTAATGTCTTTTAACCCTCCTGGATCCTTTAATCACACATCCGTGATGTTCAGGTTCCCCCCCAAACATTGAAATCCTGTATCTCTAATGTCTATTAACCCTCCCCGGATCCTTTAATCACACATCCCTGATGTTCAGATGTTGCTTCGCAAACACTGAAATCCTGTATCCCTGATGTCTAGTCTCCCCTGGATCCTGTAATCACACATCCCTGATGTTCAGGGGTTCCCCCCAAATGCTGAAATCCTGTATCTCTATGGTCTAGTGCCCCCCCAGAATCCTGTAATCACACATCCGTGATGTTCATTGATTCTCCCCAATCACTGAAATCCTGTATCTCTGGTGTCTAGTGCTGCATCCCAGATCCTGTAATCACACATTCCTAATGTTCAGGAGTTCCCGTCAAAACACTGAAATTGTGTATCTCTGGTTTCTAGTGCTCCTCTGATCCCGTAATCACACATCTCTGATGTTCAGGGGTTCCCCCCAAACACTGAAATTCTATATCCCTGGTGTCTAGTGCCCCCTTGGATACTGTAATCACACATCCTTGATGTTCAGGGGTTCCCCCGCAAACACTAAAATCCTGTATCTGTGGGGTCTAGTGCCACATCCCGGATCCTGTAATCACACATTCCTAATGTTCAGGAGTTCCTGCCAAAACACTGAAATTGTGTATCTCTGGTGTCTAGTGCCCCCCGATCCCTTAATCACACATCCTTGATGTTCTAGGGTTTCCCCACAAATAATGACATTTTGTATCCCTGGTGTCTATCACAGCCCCCAGACCCTGTAATCGCACATCCCTGATGTAAAGAGTTCTGCCCCAAACACTGAAATTCTGTATCTCTGGTGTCTAGTGCCCATCCCCCCGGATCCTGTAATCACACACCGCTGATGTTTAGAGGTTCCCCCCCAAACACTGAAGTCCCTGTATCTCTAGTGTCTAATGCCCCACCTGGATCTTGTAATCATACATCTCTGATGTTCAGGGGTTCCCCCCAAACACTGAAATCCTGTGTCTCTGGAAACTAATTCCTCCACCTGGAGCCTGTAATCACACATCCCTGATGTTCAGAGTTCCCTCCAAACACTGAAATCCTGTATCTCTGGTGTACAGTGCCCCCCCTCAGATCCTGCAATCACATGTCTGTGATATTCAGAGGTTCCCCCCCACAAACACTGAAATCCTGTATCTCTGCTGTCTACTGCGCTACCCTGGATTATGTAATCACACATCCCTGATGTTCAGGTGTTGCCCCACATACATTGAAATCCTGTATCCCTGGTGTTTACTGCCCCCATTGATTCTGTAATCACACATGACTGATGTTGAGGGATTGCCCCACAAACACTGAAATCCTGTATCTTTGGGAACTAGTGCCCCCCAGATCCTGTAATCACACATCCCTGATGTTCAGGGATCCCCCCAAAGCACTAAAATCCTGTATCGCTGGTGTCACGTCCCCACCCGGATTCTGTGATCACACATCCCTAATGTTCAGGGCCCTCCTCCCACAAATTGAAATCCTGAATCTCTGGCGTTTAGAGCCCCCACCCCTTCCCGGATCCTTTAATCACACATCCCTGATGTTCAGGTGTTGCTTCACAAACACTGAAATCCTGTATCCCTGATGTCTAGTCCCCCCCTGGATCCTGTAATCACACATACCTGATGTTCAGGGGTTCCCCCCAAACACTGAAATCCTGTATCTCTATGGTCTAGTGCCCCCAGAATCCTGTAATCACACATCCATGATGTTCATTGGTTCTCCCCAATCAATGAAATCCTGTATCTCTGGTGTCTAGTCCCAATCCCCGGATCCTGAAATCATGATCCCTGATGTTTGGGATCCCCAAACAATGAAATCCTGTATATCTAATGTCTATTACCCCTCCCTGGATCCTTTAATCACACATCCCTTATGTTCAGGAGTTGCTTCACAAACACTGAAACCCTGTATCCCTGATGTCTAGTCCCCCCTGGATCCTGTAATCACACATCCCTGATGTTAAAGGGTTCCACCCCAAATACCGAAATTCTGTATCTCTGGTGTCCAGTGGCCCACCCAAGATCTTGTAATCACACATCCCTGATGTTCAGGGACCTCCTCCCACGAATTGAAATCCGGAATCTCTGGCGTTTAGAGCCCCCACCCCTTCCCGGATCCTTTAATCACACATCCCTGATGTTCAGGTGTTGCTTCACAAACACTGAAATCCTGTATCCCTGATGTCTAGTCCCCCCCTGGATCCTGTAATCACACATACCTGATGTTCAGGGGTTCCCCCCAAACACTGAAATCCTGAATCCTTGGTGTCTAGTCCCCCACCCACAGATCCTGTAATCACACATCCCTGATGTTCAGATATTAACCTCCAAAACAATGAGATCCTGTATCTCTGGTGTCTTTTGACCCCCTGGATCCTGTAATCAGACATGTCTGATGTTCAGGGTTTCCCTCTCAAACACTGAAATCCTGTATCTCTGGTATCTAGTGCCCACCCCCCGGATCTTGTAATCAATCATCCCTGATGTTCAGAGTTTCCTCCCCAAACACTGAAATCCTGTATCTCTGGTGTCTAGTGCCCTGCCTGGATCCTGTAATCACACATTCCTGGTGATCAGGTGTTCTCCCCAAACACTGAAATCCTGTATCACTGTTGTCTAGTTCCCCCCCCCCCAGATCCTGTAATCATACTTCACTGATGTTCAGGAGTTCCCCCCCAAACACTAAAATCTTGTATCTCTGGTGTCTTGTGCCTTCCTCACCCCGGATCCTGTAATCACACATCCCTGATGTTCAGAGGATCCCCCCAAACACTGAAATCCTGTATCTCAGGTGTCTAGTTCTCCCCACTGGACAATGTAATCACACATCCCTGGTGTTCAAGGGTTCCCTCCAAGCACTGAAATCCTGTATCGCTGGTGTCACGTCCCCACCCGGATTCTGTGATCACACATCCCTAATGTTCAGGGCAACCACCCACAAATTGAAATCCTGAATCTCTGGTGTTTAGTGCCCCCACAGATGCTGTAATTGCACATCACTGATGTTCAGTGGTCCCCCCCAAACACTGAAATCCTATATCTCTGGTATCTGGTGCCCCTCCAAGTCCTGTAATCACACATCCCTGATGTTCAGGGGTTCCCCCAATACTGAAATACTGTATCCCTGGAGTTTACTGCCCCCATGGATTCTGTAATCACACATGACTGATGTTGAGGGATTCCCCCACAAACACTGAAATCCTGTATCTTTGGGGTCTAGTGCCCCCCCCCCGGAACCTATAATCACACATCCCTGATGTTCTGGGTTACCAACGCAAACAATTAAATCCTGTATCCCTGGTGTCTAGTCCCCCCCCCAGATCCTGTAATCACACATCCCTGATGTTCAGAGGTTCCAACCCAGTCACTGAAATCCTGTATCACTGGTGTCTATATTCCCCCCTTGATCGTGTAATCACACACTGCTGATGTTCAGGGACCCCCCAAACACTGAAATCCTGTATCTCTAGTGTCTGGTGCCCCGCTGGAATCCTGTAATCGCACATCCCTGATGTTCAGAACTTCCTCCCAAACACCGACATCCTGTATCTCTGGAATCTATTGCCCCCGCCCAGATCCTGTAATCACACATCCCTGAGGTTCAGGGGTTCCCCACAAACACTGAAATCCTGTATCTGTGGTGTCGAGTGCCCACCCCGGATCCTGTAGTCACAAATCCCTGATGTTCAGTGGTTCCCGTTGAAACACTGAAATCCTGGATCTCTGGAGTCTAGTTCCCAACCCTGGATCATGTAATCTCACATCCCAGATGTTCAGTGATTTCACCCCAAACACTGTAGTCCTGTATCCCTGGTGTCTAGTCCCAGCCCCCCGGATCCTGAAATCATACATCCCAGATGTTCGGGATTCCCCCCAAACACAGAAATCCTGCATCTCTAATGTCTATTACCCCTCCCGGATCCTTTAGTCACACATCCCTGATGTTCGGGTTCCCCCAAACACTGAAATCCTGTATCTCTAATGTCTATTACCCCTTCCCGGATCCTTTAATCACACATCCCTGATGTTCAGGTGTTGCTTCGCAAACACTGAAATCCTGTATCCCTGATGTCTAGTCCCCCCTTGGATCCTGTAATCACAAATCCCTGATGTTCAGGGGTTCCCCCCAAACACTGAAATCCTGTATCTCTATGGCCTTCTGCACCCCCAGAATCCTGTAATCACACATCCGTGATGTTCACTGATTCTCCCCAATCACTGAAATCCTGTATCTCTGGTGTCTAGTGCTGCATCTCAGATCCTGTAATCACACATTCCTAATGTTCAGGAGTTCCCGCCAAAACACTGAAATTGTGTATCTCTGGTATCTAGTGCCCCTCTGATCCCGTAATCACACATCCCTGATGTTCAGGGGTTCCCCCCAAACACTGAAATACTGTATCCCTGGTGTCTAGTGCCTCCTTGGATACTGTAATCACACATCCTTGATGTTCAGGGGTTCCCCTGCAAACACTAAAATCCTGTATCTGTGGGATCTAGTGCCGCATCCCGGATCTCATAATCACACATTCCTAATGTTCAGGGGTTCCCGCCAAAACACTGAAATTGTGTATCTCTGGTGTCTAGTGCCCCCCGATCCTTTAATCACACATCCGTGATGTTCTAGGGTTTCCCCACAAATAATGAAATCCTGTATCCCTGGTGTCTAGTACAACCCCCAGATCCTGTAATCGCACATCCTTGATGTAAGAGGTTCTGCCCCTAACACTGAAATTCTGTATCTCTGGTGTCTAGTGCCCATCCCCCCGGATCCTGTAATCATACACCGCTGATGTTTAGAGGTCCCCCCCAAACACTGAAGTCCCTGTATCTCTAGTGTCTAATGCCCCACCTGGATCCTGTAATCACACATCTCTGATGTTCAGCGGTTCCCCCCAAACACCGAAATCCTGTATCTCTGGAAACTAATTCCTCCACCTGGATCCTGTAATCACACATCCCTGATGTTCAGAGTTCCCTCCAAGCACTGAAATCCTGTATCTCTGGTGTCCAGTGCCCCCCTCGGATCCTGCAATCACATATCTGTGATGTTCAGGGGTCCTCCCCCAATCACTGAAATCCTGTATCTCTGCTGTCTACTGCGCAACCCCGGATTATGTAATCACACATCCCTGATGTTCAGGTGTTGTCCCGCAAACATTGAAATCCTGTATCCCTGGTGTCTAGTCTCCCCGGATCCTGTAATCACACATCCCTGATGTTTAGGGGATCACCCCAAACACTGAAATCCTGTATCTCAGGTGTCTAGTGCCTTCCTCACCCCGGATCCTGTAATCACACATCCCTGATGTTCAGAGGATCCCCCAAACACTGAAATCCTGTATCTCAGGTGTCTAGTTCCCGCCCACTGGACAATGTAATCACACATCCCTGGTGTTCAAGGGTTCCCTCCAAGCACTGAAATCCTGTATCGCTGGTGTCACGTCCCCACCCTGATTCTGTGATCACACATCCCTAATGTTCAGGGCAACCACCCACAAATTGAAATCCTGAATCTCTGGTGTTTAGTGCCCCCACAGATGCTGTAATTGCACATCACTGATGTTCAGTGGTCCCCCCCAAACACTGAAATCCTATATCTCTGGTATCTGGTGCCCCTCCAAGTCCTGTAATCACACATCCCTGATGTTCAGGGGTTCCCCCAATACTGAAATACTGTATCCCTGGAGTTTACTGCCCCCATGGATTCTGTAATCACACATGACTGATGTTGAGGATTCCCCACAAACACTGAAATCCTGTATCTTTGGGGTCTAGTGCCCCCGAACCTATAATCACATCCCTGATGTTCTGGGCTACCAACGCAAACAATTAAATCCTGTATCCCTGGTGTCTAGTCCCCAGATCCTGTAATCACACATCCCTGATGTTCAGAGGTTCCAACCCAGTCACTGGAAATCCTGTATCACTGGTGTCTATATTCCCCCCTTGATCGTGTAATCACACACTGCTGATGTTCAGGGACCCCCAAACACTGAAATCCTGTATCTCTAGTGTCTGGTGCCCCGCTGAATCCTGTAATCGACATCCCTGATGTTCAGAACTTCTCCCAAACACCCATATCCTGTATCTCTGGAATCTATTGCCCCTGCCCAGATCCTGTAATCACACATCCCTGAGGTTCAGGGTTCCCACAAACACTGAAATCCTGTATCTGTGGTGTCGAGTGCCCACCCCGATCCTGTAGTCACAAATCCCTGATGTTCAGTGGTTCCCTGCTGAAACACTGAAATCCTGGATCTCTGGAGTCTAGTTCCCAACCCTGGATCATGTAATCTCACATCCCAGATGTTCAGTGATTTCACCCCAAACACTGTAGTCCTGTATCCCTGGTGTCTAGTCCCAGCCCCGATCCTGAAATCCTTACATCCCAGATGTTCGGGATTCCCCAAACACAGAAATCCTGCATCTCTAATGTCTATTACCCTCCCGGATCCTTTGGTCACACATCCTGATGTTGGGTTCCCCAAACACTGAAATCCTGTATCTCTAATGTCTATTACCCCTCCCCGGATCCTTTAATCACACATCCCTGATGTTCAGGTGTTGCTAAACACTGGAAATCCTGTATCCCTGATGTCTAGTCCCCTTGGATCCTGTAATCACAAATCCCTGATGTTCAGGGGTTCCCCAAACACTGAAATCCTGTATCTCTATGGCCTTCTGCACCCCAGAATCCTGTAATCACACATCATCGTGATGTTCACTGATTCTCCCCAATCACTGAAATCCTGTATCTCTGGTGTCTAGTGCTGCATCTCAGATCCTGTAATCACACATTCCTAATGTTCAGGAGTTCCCTGCAAAACACTGAAATTGTGTATCTCTGGTATCTAGTGCCCTCTGATCCCGTAATCACACATCCCTGATGTTCAGGGGTTCCCCCCAAACACTGAAATACTGTATCCCTGGTGTCTAGTGCCTCCTTGGATACTGTAATCACACATCCTTGATGTTCAGGGGTTCCCCTGCAAACACTAAAATCCTGTATCTGTGGGATCTAGTGCCGCATCCCGGATCTCATAATCACACATTCCTAATGTTCAGGGGTTCCCGTCAAAACACTGAAATTGTGTATCTCTGGTGTCTAGTGCCCCCCGATCCTTTAATCACACATCCGTGATGTTCTAGGTTTCCACAAATAATGAAATCCTGTATCCCTGGTGTCTAGTACAACCCCAGATCCTGTAATCGCACATCCTTGATGTAAGAGGTTCTGCCCTCAACACTGAAATTCTGTATCTCTGGTGTCTAGTGCCCATCCCCCGATCCTGTAATCATACACCTTGATGTTTAGAGGTCCCCCAAACACTGAAGTCCCTGTATCTCTAGTGTCTAATGCCCCACCTGGATCCTGTAATCACACATCTCTGATGTTCAGCGTTCCCCAAACACCGAAATCCTGTATCTCTGGAAACCATTCCTCCACCTGATCCTGTAATCACACATCCCTGATGTTCAGAGTTCCCTCCAAGCACTGAAATCCTGTATCTCTGGTGTCCAGTGCCCCTCGGATCCTGCAATCACATATCTGATGTTCAGGGTCCCCAATCACTGAAATCCTGTATCTCTGCTGTCTACTGCGCAACCCCGGATTATGTAATCACATTCCTGATGTTCAGGTGTTGTCCCGTAAACATTGAAATCCTGTATCCCTGGTGTCTAGTCTCCCCGGATCCTGTAATCACACATCCCTGATGTTTAGGGGATCACCCCAAACACTGAAATCCCTTTATCTTTAGTGTCTAGTGCCCCCCCCGATCTTGTAATCACACATCTGTGATGTTCAGGGGTGCCCTACAATCACTGAAATCCTGTATCTCTGGAAACTAGTGCCTCCACCCAGATCCTGTAGTCACACATCCCGGGTGCTCAGGAGATCCCCCCAAGCACTGAAATCCTGTATCTCTTGTGTCTAGTGCCCCCCAGCGGATTGTATAATCACACATCCCTGATGTTCTGAGGTTCCTCCGCAAACACTGAAATCCTGTATCTCTGGTGTCCAGTGCCCCCCCTCGGATCCTGCAAAAACATATCTGTGATGTTCAGGGGTTCCCCCCCCCAAACACTGAAATCCTGTACCTCTGCTGTCTACTGCGCAACCCTGGATTATGTAATCACACATCCCTGATGTTCAAGTGTTGCCCTGCAAACATTGAAACCCTGTATCCCTGGTGTTTACTGCCCCCATGGATTCTGTAATCACACATGACTGATGTTGAGGGATTTCCCCACAAACACTGAAATCCTGTATCTTTGGGGTCTAGTGCCCCCCCCAATCCTGTAATCACACATCCCTGATGTTTAGGGGTACCAACCCAGACACTGAAATCCTGTATCACTGGTGTCTATATCCCCCCTTGATCATGTAATCACACACTGCTGATGTTCAGGGCCCTCCCCCAAACACTGAAATTCTGTATCTCTAGTGTCTAGTGCCCCGCTGGAATCCTGTAATCACACATCCCTGATGTTCAGAACTTCCTCCCAAACACCGACATCCTGTATCTCTGGAATCTAGTGCCCCCGCCCAGATCCTGTAATCACACATCCCTGAGGTTCAGGAATTCCAACCCAGACACTGAAATCCTGTATCTGTGGTGTCGCGTGCCCACCCCGGATCCTGTAGTCACACATCCCTGATGTTCAGGGGTTTCCATTGAGACACTGAAATCCTGGATCTCTGTAGTCTAGTGCCCAACCCTGGATCATGTAATCTCACATCCCTGATGTTCAGTGATTCCCCCCAAACACTGTCGTCCTGTATCCCTGGTGTCTAGTCCCAGCCCCCTGGATCCTGAAATCATACATCCCAGATGTTCGGGGTTCCCCCCAAACACTGAAATCCTGTATCTCTAATGTCTATTACCCCTCCCGGATCCTTTAATCACACATCCCTGATGTTCGGGTTCCCCTCCAAACACTGAAATCCTGTATCTCTAATGTCTATTATCCCCCCAGATCCTTTAATCACACATCCCTGATGTTCAGGTGTTGCTTCGCAAACACTGAAATCCTGTATCTCTGATGTCTAGTCCCCCTTGGATCCTGTAATCACACATCCCTGATGTTCAGGGGTTCCCCCCAAACACTGAAATCCTGTATCTCTATGGTCTAGCTCCCCCCCAGAATCCTGTAATCACACATCTGTGATGTTCATTGGTTCTCCCCAATCAATAAAATCCTGTATCTCTGGTGTCTAGTTCTAGCCCCCCCCCGGATCCTGAAATCATACATCCCTGATGTTCATGGTCCCCCCCCCAAACAATGAAATCCTGTATATCTAATGTCTATTACCCCTTCCTGGATCCTTTAATCACAGATCCCTGATGTTCAGGTGTTGCTTCACAAACACTGAAATCCTGTATCCCTGATGTCTAGTCCCCCCTGGATCCTGTAATCACACATCCCTGATGTTAAAGGGTTCCATCCCAAATACTGAAATTCTGTATCTCTGGTGTCCAGTGGCCCACCCAAGATCTTGTAATCACACATCCCTGATGTTCAGGCCCCCCCCCCAAGCACTGAAATCCTGAATCCTTGGTGTCTAGTCCCCCACCCACAGATCCTGTAATCACACATCCCTGATGTTCAGATGTTAACCTCCGAAACAGTGAGATCCTGTATCTCTGGTGTCTTTTGACCCCCTGGATCCTGTAATCAGACATGCCTGATGTTCAGGGTTTCCCCCGGAAACACTGAAATCCTGTATCTCTGCTGTCTAGTGCCCACCCCCCAGATCCTGTAATCAATCGTCCCTGATGTTCAGAGTTTCCTCCCCAAACACTGAAATCCTGTATCTCTGGTGTCTAGTGCCCTGCCTGGATCCTGTAATCACACATTCCTGGTGATCAGGTGTTCTCCCCAAACACAGAAATCCTGTATCACTGTTGTCTAGTCCCCCCCCCAGAACCTGTAATCACACTTCACTGATGTTCAGAGGTCCCCCCCCAACACTAAAATCTTGTATCTCTGGTGTCTTGTGCCTTCCTCACCCCGGATCCTGTAATCACACATCCCTGATGTTCAGAGGATCCCCCCCAAACACTGAAATCCTGTATCTCAGGTGTCTAGTTCACCCCACTGGATAATGTAATCACACATCCCTGGTGTTCAAGGGTTCTCTCCAAGCACTGAAATCCTGTATCTCTGGTGTCTAGTGCCCCCTCTCCCCCAGATCCTGTAATCAGACAGCCCTGATGTTCAGGGGTTCCCCACAAAGCACTGACATCCAGTATCCCTGGTGTCAAGTGCCCACCCGGATCCTGTAATCACACATCCCTAATGTTCAGAGGCCCCCCCCACACACTGAAATCCTGTATCTCTAGTGTCTAGAGCCCCCCCAGATTCTGTAATCACATATCACTGATGTTCATTGGTTCCCCCCAACACTGAGATCCTGTATCTCTAGTGTCTAGTGCACCCCCCCAGATTCTGTAGTCACACATCCCTGATTTTCAGGGGTTCCCCCCCAAACACTGAAAACCTGTATCTCTGGAGTCAAGTGTCCCCCCCAGATCCTGTAATCACACATCCCTGATGTTCAGAGATTCCCCCCAAAGCACAGAAATCCTGTATCGCTGGTGTCACGTCCCCACCCGGATTCTGTGATCACATATCCCTAATGTTCAGGCCCCCACAAATTGAAATCCCAATCTCTGGTGTTTAGTGCCCCCACAGATGCTGTAATTGCACATCACTGATGTTCAGTGGTCCCCCCCAAACACTGAAATCCTATATCTCTGGTGTCTGGTGCCCCTCCGAATCCTGTAATCACACATCCCTGATGTTCAGGGGTTCCTCCCAATACTGAAATACTGTATCCCTGGTGTTTACTGCCCCCATGGATTCTGTAATCACACATGACTGATGTTGAGGGATTTCCCCACAAACACTGAAATTCTGTATCTTTGGGGTCTAGTGCCCCCCCGGATCCTGTAATCACACATCCCTGATGTTCTGGAGTACCCCCACAAACAATTAAATCCTGTATCCCTGCTGTCTAGTCCCCCTCAGATCCTGTAATCACACATCCCTGATGTTCAGAGGTTCCAACCCAGACACTGAAATCCTCTATCACTGGTGTCTATATCCCCCCTTGATCGTGTAATCACACACTGCTGATGTTCAGGGGCCCCCCCCCCAAACACTGAAATCCTGTATCTCTGTTGTCTGGTGCCCCTCTGGAATCCTGTAATCACACATCCCTGATGTTCAGAACTTCCTCCCAAACACCGACATCGTGTATCTCTGGAATCTAGTGCCCCCATCCAGATCCTGTAATCACACATCCCTGATGTTCAGGGTTTCCCCACAAACACTGAAATCCTGTATCTGTGGTGTCGAGTGCCCAACCCGGATCCTGTAGTCACACATCCCTGATGTTCAGTGGTTCCCATTGAAACACTAAAATCCTGGATCTCTGGAGTCTAGTGCCCAGCCCTGGATCAGCGGGGGGGGGGTTGCGCAGTCTACCTAACGAATTCCCTCCTGGGTCATGCCCTGCGTACCCCGAAGCTCGATCATGGGGCCCAAGCAATCACCTTAAAAATCTCCCTGACCCAGGCCGTGGCCCTTTACCTCATGATGACATATGTACACCTTACGAGAACAAAACCAAGCTATCGCTCCCTCACTGAGCACCTCACTGCCCTGCCACACAAGGCAGAACAGCTCATAGTGGGTGATCTCCAGCATCCTCCAGCTCAGTGCTGCCTCAGTACAAACTAAAGATAACTTCACAGCCCTTGATCTATCCCAACTAGTGACTCAACCCACCAGATTTAACCAATCAAGTGGGACTAGCACGCTTCTTGACATTGTGCTCTCCAACTGCCCTCACAAAATAAAGGATATTAATGTATTACCCAACTCCCTCAGTGACCACTCGGCAATTCTTTGCCACTGGTCCAACCCCACGCTCAAAACTGCGCGCCACGCCACCCCCTGTCACTGTTTTCGCCTCGGAGGTCTACACAAACTTAAGCATCACTTTGCACAACTTGATTGGTCCCCAATCTCCCTCGCAATGGATATAGACGTCGTCCTTGCTTTCCTCACCAATACCTTCTGCAAGGCCTGTGATGTTTTCGCCCCTGTCACCCACACCCGTACCAAGAGACACTCAGCTGCCTGGATATCCACCCCCCCTGATCCAACAACTGAAACAACGTGATAACCTATGGCACATTGCTGTCAATACTGGCAAACTATCAGACAGGCAGGCATATAACGCAGCTCACAATCAGTGCACCTGGGCCATAAGAAAAGCCAAAGCCAGCCACTACCAATCCACCCTGACATCCACCTGGGGCAATGCCCGCACCTTCTGGAATAACGTGAAAGAGTCAATGGGACGACCTGCTCCCCTCCCTCCTCTCAGATGATCATAAATGGCGCGATCCGGACCCTTCCGCATGCCAACTGCCTTAATCTAAACCTTCACTGATCTAAGCTCAGTTCTCCGCCCACCTCTTTGACCCCATACCGGTTTGCAACAATCCAGCTATTGCTCGCCCCCACTTCTCTTTTTAGGACTATTTCCCACAGGTGTCAAAGCCAATCCTCCAAAGCTCTCTCCTCCCATAACCCGAGTGATGATCCTCGACTCCTGGATACTCCACCTAACATTGGATGTCATGCTAGTACCCCCTCACTGACCTCCTCAATCGATCCCTGTGTCTTGGCCAATTCCTGAGGGCATGAAACAGGCGAAATCATCCTATACATAAAAATGGAGACCGTACTGTACCAAATAACTACAGACCTATCTCCATCCTCCCCCCCAAAGCTCTCGAAAAAATAGTATCCACACAACTTGTAACTTATCTATCCAGCCACAACATTCTGTGCCCTGAACAGCATGGCTTCCGCCCAGGTCACAGCAGCACCACCACAGCTCTACTGGAATTCTCCCACCATATACACTCTGCATTAGATGCCAGGGAGTTGGCTGGGGCAGTATTCATTGACCTGTCCAAGGCCTTTGACACTGTGAGCCACCCACTATTGCTAGACACCCAATGTAAAGTAGGACTATCATCTGGCCCTTTAGCCTGGTTCTCCAGCTACCTTTGTGGTAGATCCCAATGCGTCAAGCTAACTGGTGGCCTATCCTCAGCTCTGCCTGTACTTTCGTGAGTCCCACAAGGCTCCATTCTGGGCCCCACATTATTCAGTCTCTTCCTGAACACCCTTCCCAGCTCTTGTGCAGGAAAGCTGCTATTATATGCAGATGATGCAGTCCTACTCTCCTCGCACCCCAATCCAGTCACTCTCCAGAACAGCCTGCAATCCTCCTTCAGCCAAGCTGAAAAATGGTTCCCGACCACTGCCTGGTCCTGAATCTCAAGAAAACAAAGTCAATGATCTTTGCACACCACCAAAGTAGCTCCAAAATGCCCTCTCCATCCTTCCCAACACCTTCATCCCCTTGAGCAGGTGTCAGCATACAAATATTGGGCATCACCTTTGATTCAAGCTTTCTCCTTCCATGCCCATATCAGTGCCCTATCCTCTGCCATGAACACCGGATTGGGCTCCCTCCATCGACACAAAGACTGCCTCCCTGGCTTCGCCCTATGGTTGGCCATCACTTCCTCCATCCTGTCACTAGTTGACTATGGCCTCCCCATCTATGCAGCCGCTGGCCCCACTGCCCTCACCAAAATCCAGACCTCCATCGATAAAGCCTGCAGGCTCCTGGCCAGTGCCACAAGCGGAACCCACACATGCCGGCTCTATACCACCACGAACATACTCAATCTGGAAGAACGCCTGCAATATCACACTGGTATACTAGCAAAAAAGACTCTTCTTGGACTGTGTCCCCCTGGTATCACTGCTCAGCTCCAGCTTGCTTCCCACTCAGCCACCACCCATACCACCTGCAAAGCCGCCTTCCAGGTGCCTAGAGCCAGGACCTCCCTTGCCCAAAGGTCCTTTTATTACAGAGCACCGTCCTGGTATAACTCCCTCCCCAAGCACATCTCAAGCACCCCTAAAATTGGTCAGTTCAAAGCTGCCCTTCACAACCACCTACTTGGCACTTGGAAGTGTACGTGCCTACGGTAAGGCCTGCCGTTGCCCTCCGGGCTTGATAGCCTACCCCACTCCATTTTCCTCTGGCTATTGCCTGCATGACCTGCTAGGACCTACCAATGATTTTTGTTCTGTACTTTGGTAAACTACCTATGTTTTATGCTATGTATAATGTATGTATTACACCTGTATTGTTCCACCCTGTCTTGCCACACTATTTGTTGTTCCCCTTCCTGTGATGAAGTGCCTGTGTAAATGAGTCTGTGACTCAAAGGTTGTAAATACGATTTATGAACTAAATAAATAAAAAATAAATAAAAAATGTAATCTCACATCCCTGATGTTCAGTGATTTCCCCCCAAACACTGTAGTCCTGTATCCCTGGTGTCTAGTCCCAGCCCCCCGGATCCTGAAATCATACATCCCAGATGTTCGGGCTTCCCTCCAAACACTGAAATCCTGTATCTCTAATGGCTATTACCCCTCCTGGATCCTTTAATCACACATCCCTGATGTTCGGGTTCCCCCCCAAACACTGAAATCCTGTATCTCTAATGTCTATTAACCCTCTCCGGATCCTTTAATCACACATCCCTGATGTTCAGGAGTTGCTTCGCAAACACTGAAATCCTGTATCCCTGATGTCTAGTCCCCCCTGGATCCTGTAATCACACATCCCTGATGTTCAGGGGTTCCCCTCAAACACTGAAATCCTGTATCTCTATGGTCTAGTGCCCCCCCAGAATCCTGTAATCACACATCCGTGATGTTCATTGGTTCTCCCCAATCACTGAAATCCTGTATCTCTGGTGTCTAGTGCTGCATCCCAGATCCTGTAATCACACATTCCTAATGTTCAGGAGTTCCCGCCAAAACACTGAACTTGTGTATCTCTGGTATCTAGTGCCTCTCTGATCCCGTAATCACACAGCCCTGATGTTCAGGGGTTCCCCCCATACACTGAAATACTGTATCCCTGGTGTCTAGTGCCCCCTTGGATACTGTAATCACACATCCTTAATGTTCAGGGGTTCCCCCGCAAATACTAAAATCCTGTATCTGTGGGGTCTAGTGCCGCATCCCATATCCTGTAATCACACATTCCTAATGTTCAGGGGTTCCCGCCAAAACACTGAAATTGTATCTCTGGTGTCTAGTGCCCCCCCGATCCTTTAATCACACATCCGTGATGTTCTAGGGTTTCCCCACAAATAATGAAATCCTGTATCCCTGGTGTCTAGTACAACCCCCAGATCCTGTAATCGCACATCCTTGATGTAAGAGGTTCTGCCCCAAACACTGAAATTCTGTATCTCTGGTGTCTAGTGCCCATCCCCCCGGATCCTGTAATCATCACACCGCTGATGTTTGGAGGTCCCCAAACACTGAAGTCCCTGTATCTCTAGTATCTAATGCCCCACCTGGATCCTGTAATCACACATCTCTGATGTTCAGGGGTTCCCCCCAAACACCGAAATCCTGTATCTCTGGAAACTAATTCCTCCACCTGGATCCTGTAATCACACATCCCTGATGTTCAGAGTTCCCTCCAAGCACTGAAATCCTGTATCTCTGGTGTCCAGTGCCCCCCTCGGATCCTGCAATCACATATCTGTGATGTTCAGGGTCCCCCCAATCACTGAAATCCTGTATCTCTGCTGTCTACTGCGCAACCCCGGATTATGTAATCACACATCCCTGATGTTCAGGTGTTGTCCTGCAAACATTGAAATCCTGTATCCCTGGTGTCTAGTCCCCGGATCCTGTAATCACACATCCCTGATGTTTAGGGGATCACCCCAAACACTGAAATCCCTGTATCTTTAGTGTCTAGTGCCCCCCCGATCTTGTAATCACACATCTGTGATGTTCAGGGGTGCCCCACAATCACTGAAATCCTGTATCTCTGGAAACTAGTGCCTCCGCCCGGATCCTGTAGTCACACATCCCTGATGCTCAGGAGATCCCCCCAAGCACTGAAATCCTGTATCTCTTGTGTCTAGTGCCCCCCAGCGGATTGTATAATCACACATCCCTGATGTTCTGAGGTTCCTCCGCAAACACTGAAATTCTGTATCTCTGGTGTCTAGTGCCCTTCCCTGGATCCTGTAATCGCACATCCCTGATATTCAGAGATTCCCCCCAAACACTGAAATCCTGTATCTCTGGTGTCTAGTGCCCCCCCGGATTGTGTAATCACACATCCCTGATTTTCAGGAGTTCCCCAAACACTGAAAACCTGTATCTCTAGTGTCAAGTGCCCCCAGATCCTGTAATCACACATCCCTGATGTTCAGGGATCCCAGCACTTGAAATCCTGTATCTCTGGTGTCAAGTCCCCAGATCCTGTAATCACACATCCCTAATGTTTAGGGGTTCCCCCAAACACTGAAATCCTGAATCTCTAGTGTCTAGTGCCCCCCAGATCCTGTAATAGCACATCACTGATGTTGAGTGGTTCCCCTCCAAATACTTGAAATCCTGCATCTCTGGTGTCTAGTGCCCCCCCGGATCCTGTAATCACACATCCCTGATGTTGAGGGGATCCCCCCAACACTGAAATACTGTGTTCCTGGTGTCTACTGCCCCCGTAGATTCTGTAATCACACATCCCTGATGTTATGGTGTTCCCCCGCAAACACTGAAATCCTGTATCTCTGGGGTCTACTGCCCCCCTTGGATCCTGTAATCACACAACTCTGATGTTCTGGGGTTCCCCCACAATCAATGAAATCCTGTATCCCTGATGTCTAGTCCCCCCCCCCCCTCCGGATCCTGTTATCACACATCCCTGATGTTCAGGGGTTCCAGCCCAGACACTGAAATCCTGTATCCCTGGTGTCTATATCCCCTCTTGATCCTGTAATCACCATCCCTGATGTCTCAGGTTCCACCCCAAACATTGAAATTCTGTATCTCTGGTGTCTAGTGCCCCCCCGATCCTGTAATCACACACTGTGATGTTCAGGGGTCCCCCCCCCAAAACACTGAAATCTTGTATCTCTAGTGTCTAGTGCCCCGCTCGAATCCTGTAATCACACATTCCTGATGTTCAGGGTTTCCTCCCAAACACTGAAATCCTGTATCTCTGGAATCTAGTGCCCCCACCTGGATCCTGTAATCACACATCCCTGATGTTCAGGGGGTCCCCACCAAACACTGAAATCCTGTATCTCTGGTGTCTAATGCCCAACCCTGTATCCTGTAATCACACATCCCTGATGTTCAGGGGTTCCCGCCGAAACTCTGAAATCCTGTGTCTCTGTGGTCTAGTGCCCATCCCTGGATCATGTAATCACACATCCCTGATGTTCAGTGATTTCCCTCCAAACACTGAAGTCCTGTATCCCTGGTGTCTAGTCCCTGTCCCCCGGATCCTGTAACCACACATCCCTGATGTTCAGGGCCCCCCCCCCAAACACTGAAATCCTGTATCTCTGATGTCTTGTGCCTCCCCTGCCCCGGATCCTGTAATCACACATCCCTGATGTTCAGGGGTTCCACCAAACACTGAAATCCTGTATCTCTGGTGTCTATTGCCCCCTCGAATCCTGTAATCACACATCCCTGATGTTCAGGGATTCCCCCCAAAGCACTGAAATCCAGTATCCCTGTAGTCTGGCCCTCCCCGGATCCTGTAATCTCACATCCCTAATGTTCAGGTGTTCCCCCCCAAACACAAGAATACTAAATCTCTACTGTCTAGTGCCTCCCCCGGATCCTGTAATCACACATCCCTGATGGTTCAGGTTCCTCCCAAACACTGAATCCTGTATCTCTGTGTGTGGTACCCCCGATCCTATAATCCACATCCCCCTGATGTTAAGGCGTTCTGCCCAAAACACTGAAATTGGGGGGCATGGTCTAACCACAAAGCAAGATGGAGTGCTGAACTTTCCTCACTAATGACCCGGAACAAAGTCTTCGCCGTTCTTCCGAGCCCATCTGAGCCGCTGAACCCAAAACGGTGGCATCACTTCCTAAAGACCTCCTCTGGTGACAGTCCTTCTTTCCGACTTGCCAGATGAAGGGAAAGTACTAACTCGAACCCTGGGCCTTAAGCCCCATTGTGCGGTCTGTGCAATCATGGCACATAGACCTACCGGCAGAGCCGACCCATCGGTAAAGGACATGTTCTCTTCATTAATGGCCCAAATGGAAGCTCTCACGGTAGCTACTAACAATGCTGCCAGTACGCTACAACAACTGGACAATAGAATGGGGCAGTTGGAACAAAGGTGCTACAACATCGATACTCTCCAGACCCATTCCTAATACTATGAGGGACCAGGTGGCCCCAAATTAGGGCCGTCAAGAAAAAATGGAAGAGATGGAAAACCGGAGCCGATGGAACAATTTACAGCTGCTGGGCTTTCCAGAAGGTGTGAGGGAAATAGAACTACAACTTTCCTCCAACAAGCCTTTCCTCTGATACTACACCTGCCGCCCCCGATACCAGACTGACCATTGAGCAGGCGCATTGCTCACTACAACAAAAAACGACTATGACCGAAAGGCCCAGGTCCATACTGGCCCAAATTCTTAACTAAGCAGAGAAAGAAGCTATTCAAAACAGGGCCAGAGAAATTGGAGCCTTGGACTGGCAGAGGCACCGAATTATGATATTTCAGATTACTCCCGGGAGCTGATGGCTTGGAGAAAGGCCTACACTGAAGCCAGGAGGAGACTACACAATATCCAAGTTCCTGTCACCCTTCGCTACCCAGCAGCCCTGCAAATCACTCACAGTGGCTCCATACAACAATTTCATATGCCAGAAGCAGCTATGGCCTTTATTAATGCCATCTGGCCTTTACCTAATCATAGGAACTGGAGCCCAACAGACAGTAAATCAGAGACGATGAACGAAGCTCCATGGGACAGATCCCCCTTGAAACAGGACCAGTTGTTGTCTAGATCCCAGGTTAAAAAACCGGTAGACTCAAGAAAGGAGATGGAATCGCGCCACCCTAAAATCCAGAAGAGATCTCCACATGCTACTCATGATAGAAGAGAGCATCCCCATGAAAGAACGAGTAGTGAGAATTGCTTCTACCCTCCAGTAGTGCATACACGACTAGGGAGCAACCAAGAAACTGTCTACACTAGCCCCTACTTCACGCAGAATAGATTTTCACCCATCGCCCCATCAAACAAGGAAGCCACAGACAAATTCTTTACTGGGATGGAGTTTGTGCACCAAGTGCTGGACTCAGCTCAGGATAAAGCGCTATGTTCATGGGCCACCAAGACAGATGAATCACATCCACTTACGGACTCTGAACTTTCAACCGTGGTTTCAGTCCCTTCTTCTTCCTCTCCTTCAAGTATGACGATGATACCAAAACACAGTGCTGGAAAGGAGGACTCCCTCTGATGTATCACTTGTGACCATTTTTTCAGATAAGTCCTTTTGGAGTTGTGTCTCTTGGGAATAGCTGTCGGTGGATATTCAGCGGGGGTTAAATGTGCTGGAGAGCCGGAATGCCACGGGAAATATCCCTATGACCTTTCCCTCAGCACACCTCCTGTACCCAGAATAAGGGGGAAATAAGACAGGCAGGATAGCTCACCTGCCCCCCTTCCCTTTTTCCCTCTTAGTAGACACCTCTCCTAAGGCTAATACCAGTTAAAGTACTGTTTTTGTGCTGTAATTGACTCAGCAACTGGATTAAAGGTCAGGTACATGGGGATCACGGTAGACTGGTGTTGAAGTCTCTGTTACAGAAGACCTCTAGCTTTCCTTCTCCCCTCTACCTCCTGTCTCCCTGTTATTCTATTGGCAGAGCAACGTGAGAACCCTATGAGAAACCCCCATGTCGACTCCACCTTTTTGGGAGGTGCTCCTGTTTGACATCACACTAATATACCTCCCAACATATCATATCATATTAGGCTCAGATGAGCTATCACATTTCTCCCTACTGCTCCGGAGGAAAGCTAACTAAGTAGTAGAGTTACAGAACGTGATTCTAGCATCTCCATCCTGAGGTGATTTCTGATTAATTCCTTCTATTTCTATGACCTAAAGAAGATGACCCACTTACGGTTCGTCGGCTGACAACCCCCCCTCCGTAGGTATAGCAGGCGTGCCATTGGTTGGGGCTCCAGCCGGCTGAGCCTGCATAGGACTGCAAAGATTATTTCTGTTTCTTAGCTCTGTATAAGTTACTTATGATTGCACATAAGTTTACCTCGGGACGGTGTTGTACATTGGACTCTTACTGCCTACAGACTGAAGCCTCCCTAATCACCACCCTTACCTCACCAGGTAGTAGTGACGGCCCCTCAGCCAGTCCCCCTTCTATCATATTCATAGTAGTGGGGAAGGACATAGGAGTTGACCCTAATCTTTGGATATACTACTGCCTACCATCCCTTCAGGATGGACTTACAGTTTACTAGGGAGTAGACCAATAGTGTAGTCAGGGATGTGTCTGACACAATCTTTCACACTTTGAATGTCCGAGGCATGAATACCCCCATAAAATGGAAAAAGGTCCTCTCGCATCTCAAACGTTTGGGATCCAAAGTGACATTCCTCCAAGAAACCAAGTTAACAAAAAATGACCATCTCCCTATGATAAAAGACTAGGTGGGACAAGGCGTGCACTCTGCTGCCTCTACTAGGAAGCATGGCATTCTTATTTTATTACACAAAACTTTAAAATAGACCCTGATGTCTTCTACAGCTGAATCAGATGGCAGATGGCTGATGGCCACATATCTTACTCCCTCCAATCCTATCACACTATGTAATATCTATGCCCCCAATACAGACGGCCCTCAGTTCTTTCACAGGCTGGCTGAGGCTATCACCACAGTTCTGCCCAATAACTCTCCTCTTCTTCTTGGGGGAGACTTTAACCTAGCCCTAGTCCCTGCATTAGATAGGAATGACACTGGCAGAGAAACACATGTGCAGGGGGTAGAACCTTGCATCAACTGATAAAAGACCTAGGGCTCACTGATGTGTGAAGACTGTTTCACCCTAGGGATAGGGACTACACATTCCATTCAAACACTAAAGCCTCACATAGCAGGCTTGACTACTGGCTTGCATCCCCCTCCCTGCTTCACAGCTCCCTAGATACCTCCATCCTTGTAAGAATTATCTCTGATCATGCCCCGGTCCAGCTAACAATGCAATGGGGACCACCACCAGCTCTATCTCGCGCCTGGAGACTTGACCCTCTCCTTATACGAGACCCAGACTTCATCCTCTGGGCTAGAACAGAAGCATCCATGTTCCTGCAACATAACCCCCCAACTCCGAGATCTCGGCTGGGAACACGTGAGAATCCTTCAAAGCCACAATGAGAGGCAACATTATGGGGTACGGTGCTGCCAGGTGGAAAGAAAGAGAACATCACTTCCTTGAATTAGAAAGACAACTGGCAGCTATGGAAATCCAGTTTAAAACCCTACCTTTCCCCTCTCCTAATTCCTCCATAGGCAGGAGTATTCTTGGATTGCAATTCGAGATTAATCAGCTCCTGAATAAAAAGGCAGAGGTGGCTATCCTACGTCTCTGACATACTTTCTGGGAGGGTGGAGATAAGGGGGGTAACTGAAAAATAAGCTGGGGACTATAGTAACTGGCCCATTGGCCATAAACCAGATCATGGCATCCTATTACCAGATTTTATACTCCACCACCCACCTGATCCCCGAAATGGGTACCCAACCTTTTCTTGATGGTCTCCCCCTCCCTACACTATCCCCACAACAGTCTTCTCAGTTGGAATCCACTATCACCCAAGAGCAAGTGGGTAACGCCATTAAAGACCTTCAATTAGGGAAATCCCCAGTGAGTGATGGCTATACTGTGGACTTTTATCAAGCCCTGGCCCCCGTTATCATCCCACTTCTTACTGAAGTTTTCCACAAAGCAGAAGTACAGGAGACTCTACCCCCAGCTCTTTGTGAGGCAACCATTATACTCATCCCCAAAAAAGGGAAGGACCCTACCAACCCTGGAAGCTATCATCCAATTTCCCTCATAAACGTTGACAGTAAAATCTATGCCAAGGTTTTGGCCACTAGACTGAGTCCCCTACTCTCTCACCTTATCCACCCCTCCCAGGTGGGTTTCGTGCCTGGTCACCATAGTACTGATCACCTTAGAACCCTGATGAATCTTATGCATAAAGCCAAATACTTAACAACCCCAGCAGCGGTAGTGGCTGTCGACTTTGAAAAGGCCTTTGACTCCATTGAATGGGACTATCTATATCATGTCCTTTCCCACCTGGGAGTGGTGGCCAGATTCCTAGCCAGAATACAGGCCATCTATAATTCCCCCAGGGCATGAGTAACCACCAACTCTACCCTTTCCCCACAGGGCTGCCCCCTCTCTCCCCTGCTTTTTGTCCTAGCGGTCGGACCATTAGTAGCAGCTATTCGGCACCACCCCCAAATATGTGGAATAAAAGTTGGAGACACTGAGTACCCTACCCCGATGTATGTGGATGATCTCTTTCTCCCCTTCACGATGCCCAACACTCCCTGCCTCATTTACTTGCCCTCCTGGACTCCTTCACTGCTTACTCCAGTCTGAAGCTTAACCAGACCAAAACTGAGCTTCTCCCCCTCAACCAGTATTGTCTACAAACTATAGCGACTACCCACAGGCTATTATGGGCCCCCACAAAGATCACATATTTGGGCATTATGCTCTCCCCTAAACTGGAACATCTTTGGCAGATTAATATTCAACCTCTATTACACACCACTAAAACTGAGTTTGATAGGTGGAAACAGCTCAAACTCACCTTAGCTTGTAAAATAGCTGCCATTAAGATGGTGACAGCCCCTCGCTTTCTGTACCTTTTGGCCCATGTACCCCTCCCACTTCCTAAGTTGTGGTCCCAACCAATAGACAAACTAATGGGAGACTTCTTATGGGAAGGAGCAAATCCCCACTTCAGCCGATCCAAACTAAGAGCCCACTGGATTCAAGGGGGCAGGGATCTCCCCTGGCTAGAAGGATACAAATGGGCATTTCAGGTAACACAAACAGTTCAATGGCTCCATACTCTTTCTCCCCTTCTAAGACCCCAGTGGGTCCAAATTGAACTTGAAATGACAAACACTATGGTTCCCTCCTCTCATTTGTACACAAAGGGCAGACCCATCCTCCACACCCCTCCTCAACAACCCAAATTTCCACTCCCCCCACAGTGGAGATATCCAGACGAGCATGGTACCACGTCCATAACAAATTGGCCACAGACCCACTTCTGTTAGCACATGTTCTGTTATGGTGGAACCCTGACATCACCATTGGAAAGGAACAGGTCACTTGGAAATCATGGCACGCTAAAGGCCTCCAAGTGGTGGGAGACATATGTGAGAAAGATCTTAACTCTGTCTCTACCTTTGGGTGCCTACAGAAACAATGGGACCTCCCACATAGTGACTTCTGGAGGTATTTACGAATTTGAGATGCTGTCACCCCTTCATTAAAAACCCCTAAACAATGGGACAAACCCTCACCTCTTTCAAGTTGGATGCAACACCCAAAAGATCTCACAGGTAAGATTTACACCAGGCTGAGAGACACTCTGCCATCTCAATCAGGAGAGTCAAAAGCTAAGTGGGAAAAAGCCCTACAGTGTACTATTACTAACACCCAATGGGGTCAAGCTTGGAGGGATGCCCACAAATGGCATCAGGATGCCCAATCTAGGCTGATACAAAACAAAGTCCTACACTCATGGTACAAGACTCCTGCAGTGCTCCACAAGGCTAAACTTCTAGAATCGGACTGCTGCTGGAGATGTAAGACACAAGTGGGCAACCTGATTCATATACTGTGGACCTGCCCTAAGCTTCAAAACCTTTGGACTGGGGTGGTTTCACTGGCCTGCAAAGTACTCCACAAGCGGATCCCCCTGACACCGCGCTTTTTCCTTCTGGGGATTTGTACTGACCTTCCACAGCTGACCTCTCAGGAAGTTAGGTGGCTAGAATTACTGGCCATACAGGCAAAGAGAGCTATATTATGCAAATGGAGTGCTCCAGTCATCCCCATGCTGGCTGAAGTAGAAGCCTCTCTCTCTCAGCCTTGGCCATACTTGATAGGATTTCCCACCTTAAATTCTATAAAGTGGCCAAATTTCACCAATGCTGGGCCCCATACTTGTGTAACCCCTCACCCCTGCCTTTTTACCAAAATGACAGGTGGCATGTTGTTGAAGCTGACAGCAGTACCTGGTGGGGACCTGGGTTCAGGGAGGATGAGGTTACTTGGCACAGGGGGACCTAGGTTTGGCTACTCTGCACAGGGGTACCCAAGTAAATCCGAACACAGGAAGCAATAACTGTAATGTCCAGAACCAGGAATAGGATTCTTCTGTGTGGCTTTTATTCACATCCAAGCTGAACAAACAAAGCATAGATGGACCCCATGGGGTTACATTTCCTGGTAATGGAGATTAGAGACAACAGAACTCTTTATCACTATTTCCAGCCCTCAGGCTCTAAACCTAGCAGGCACACAGCCCAGACTTGCACGCAGCTTTGGGTATACAGCCCGACTTGTACACTCTTGGATTTTCCCCACTGGCCCGGCTCCCCTGCCAACCACTTGATCCGCAGTCCATTGGAAGAATGAACCAATTATCCTGTGATGGCTCCCCAAACCACACTAGAGTCTGTGACTCCTAGAGAGAATTTTCCTTACAATCCCACATCTGGGTACTTCCCCCATCACTGGCCAAGTGCCTGAGGCAAAGTAGAAATCCACAGAAGAAATCCATAGAGGTGGACCTGGTCACTAAAGATGGGGGGCCACCCACCTCCAGCTCCCACAGCCCATACCCAGCCATTCCTCTAGAAACTGAACAATTCCTGTACTGAACTTTCAAATGTAGATTAAGGGTAGATGTCTGTCACATCACCTCTACATATTATTTGCATCCCAATTAACTCTGGACTTGAAACTACTTTTTACTTGCTTAGCCCATTACTCTAGGCTTCCCAATATTTAGTAGTTTAATTCCCACATTGTCACACAAGTCCCAGGGTGAAAAAATATAGGCCCTTTTAGCCAGAGCAAACACTCACCCTCACGTTGCAGGTGCCCCACAGGCGACTCACAAATCTTCTTTTCTCCCAAATAAATACTAGAACAAACAGGCAGCTTTTCCTCCACAAGCAGAACTAAGGGTTGCCCCAGAAATCTGCAGGAAAACCTTTCCATCCCCCCCCCAGAAGGGAGGGGGCACTGAGACCCAAAAACAGCGGTCTCCACCACTTCAGTAATCTTCTGTGTCTCTCTTTAAGGTGGAGACACACCCTATTACTTAAAAGTAGCCCTCTGTCAGGGCTGAGGCTCCTAGAGCCTTCACTGAGCTGCTTTACCAGCAAGCTCCCAACTTCTCACTCCACTCACTGAAGACTGACTGAAGACACTGACTTCAAAACTCCCAACGTTCTAACTAACGCCCTTTGCTGCAGATTCCAATGTGGCTTATGCAGCTGCGAAAGTTCTATTGGTGATGTCACCCCTCAGTCTCAGCTGAGACTGAGAACAGAGTGAGACAGTGTGAAACCCATTTAACTGGAGTTTCACAAGCTGCCTTCCCTGCCTACCTCTAGGTCTGACTGGGATTCTAGTAACCCTGGCTAACAAGGGGGTTACATTTGAATTATGTACAGCCCCCACAGGGTATTGAATGATTCTTCCCCTGACCATAGGCTGGATTCAGCAGGGATTTCTAGTAGTCACAAGAACCAGACTGAGGGACAGATCCCCTAACCGACTTAAGAATTTCAGACCAGGTTATAAATACTTGACTTTAGTTAAGGTCTGCACAAGCATTAAGCTAGATTTTCCCCTTTGGGACTTTTACAACATGTGACCTTTCTTATCCCCTAACTTGGGAATGCCCCTCTGTTGATGGGACTTGATTAAGCAGTTTGCAAACTGTTATACCATGTGTTAATTCATATAATATGGAAGCTGTAGTCTGTAGATTCTTTGTGTATACCTCTCTTTCTTTAGAATAAATCAAATGATATGCCAGACTGAAACTACACATATCTGGATTGCCAGATGCCTTGGCAGGTTGAGATCCCTCCTTCAGATGGATAGATGAGTCTTCAGTCACAGACTACCCCTTGTCTTGTCTTATATAAAGAACAGGTTGGTGAGTACCACACTTTCCAGTTCATTATGCCTATAACCTTATGTTTCGTGTTGAAAATGTTCTCTTAGTTTATAATCCTTGGTATATATTAAATACAGTATAAGGACTTGCAGTCTATAACCATGTGCAACTTGTGATTATATAATTTTCCCTATATTCCTTTCTTTCCCCTTCTCCCCTCCCTTCCTATAAATCTTTTCCCTCTCATCTTTTCCCTCTTTTCCCCCCTTTCTTTCCTCAAAATACTATTGTTTTAAAAGTGTTCTACATTATGCTGTACTATACTGTAATAATTTTGAAAAATTAAAAATCTTTACAACAAAACATTGAAATTCTGTATCTCTAGTGTCTAGTGCCCCACCCTGAATCCTGTAATCACACATCCCTGGTGTTCAGGGGTTTCCTCCACAAACTCTGAAATCCTGTATCTCTGGTGTATAGTGCCTTGACTGGATCCTGTAATCACACATCCCTGATGTTCAGGGGATCCCCCCCAAACACTGAAATACTATATCCTGGTGTCGATCCCCGATCCTGTAATCATACTTCCCTGATGTTCAGGCGTCCCCCAAACACTGAAAACCTGAATCTCTAGTGTCTAGTGCCCCTGGATTCTGTAATCAGAATTCCTAATGTCTAGGGGTTCCCCCCAAACAATGAAATCATGTATCTCTGCTGTCTAGTGCCCCACCCCTGATCCTGTAATCACACATGCCTGATGTTAAGGGGTTCCACAACAAACACTGAAATTCTGTATCTCTGTTGTCTAGTACCCACCTCCCCCCCCCCGATCCTGTAATCACACATCTCTGATGTTCTATGTAAAGGAAGGGATAAAAGCAACTGAACAAAAGAGTAAACAGGGAGGAGAGGGGGCACTGTGGGTCACCTTGGAGACTGGAAAGGGCACCACAATCTGCACAGGGTTGTGTACAGACCCCCATGTCAGGGGGAGGGAATGGACAAGGATATGATAGAAGGCATTCTTAGAATGGCAGAGAAAGGGGAGATACTGTTGATGGAAACCTGAATATGCCAGATGTTAACTGGAGCACATTTGCTGCAGCCACATCCAAAAGCAGGGCCATTCTTGATGCCCTACAGGTGGCAGGCATTAGACAGCTAGTTTCAGAACCCACTCATGAGGAGCAATCTTAGACCTCGTACTCTCAAGCGGGGGCAGTGAGAGGATCTCTGATCTAGAAGTGGTTGCCATCTGGGGACAAGTGACCATCAAACAGTGTGGTTCATCATTAAACTCAGCTACAGAGTCAAGCCAAAAAAGTGAGGGTACTGGACTTTAGGAGGGCTGACTTACAAGAAAAGCACTAGCAAGGCTAGAAGGAGGTGTGGAGCAACAATGGGGAATCATCAAAACTGCCATCACAGAGGCAACAAGCCTTTGTGTGAAGCAAATAAACAAATCAAAATGAAAGAAAAGCCACTATGGTTCTCAAAAGAGGTGGCTGTGAAAGTCAGGAAGAAAAGATAGCATTCTGGAAGTATAAGAAACACAGAAGGAGCAGGACAGAAGCTGTACCAGTTAAGGCAGAAGGAAGCAGGGAGGAAGTCAGAATAGCAAAGGCCCAAACTGAGGAAAAGATCGCCAACTCAGTTAAGAAGGGGATAAAACCTTTTATAGGTACATCAGCAGCATAGAAAGACAAAGGGAGGGCTAGTGAGGCTGAATAGAATGAACGTGGGTGGGCAGAGGGGACAGTGAAAAGCAGGGATACTGAATGAATATTTCTGCTCAGTATTCACAAAGAGGAGGGAAGTGCTAATCCAATTAACAGAAGCACTCTTGATAGGGGTCGATCCCAGTCCTTTCACAGAAGAAAGGGTTCTGCAAGAACTCCTAAAACTGAAGGTGGACAAAGCAATGGGTCCTGATGGAATTCACCCAGAATTCTAAAAAATTAAGGGAGGAACTAGTGAAACCACTGGCTACTCTTTTAATAAATCATGGGAGGATGGTGTGGTACCCGAGGACTGGAGGAAGCGGATGTGATTCCCCTTCACAAAAGTGGGACCAAGACAGAGGCGGAAACTACAGACCTGTCAGTCTGCCTCTGTGGTAGGGAAAGTGATGGAGTCACCTGAAGGAAAGAATAGTTGAGTACCTAGAGGCCAGTGGAGCACAGGACCCAAGGCAGCATGGGTTCACAGCGGAAGGTCATGTCAGATGAATCTAATAGATTTCTTTGACTGGGTGACCAAAGTAGTAGACCAGGGAGGGCTGTGGACATGGCCTACCTAGACTTTAGCAAGGCATTTGACACAGTCCCACAAAGATTAATAGTCAAATTAACCAGCCTGGGGTGGGTCCCAGGGTGGTAGCCTGGGTAAAACATTGGCTGCACAACAGGACACAGAAGGGAATTGTAAATGGAGTCCACTCTGAAGAAAGAGGGGTTAATAGTGGGGTACTGCAAGGTTCAGCATTGGGTCCAGTCCTTTTTAATGTCTTCATCAGTGACATTGCAGAGGGACTGGAAGGAAAAGTATGCCTTTTTGCAGATGACACAAAGATCTGCAACAGGGTTGATACAAGGAGGCGTGGAAAGGATGAAAGGGACTTGGCAAGGTTGGAGGAATGGTCAGAAGTATGGCAGCTAGGATTCAATGCAAAGAAGTGCAAAATAATGCACCTGGGAAACAAGAACCCAGGAAGAATACACAATGGGTGGGGAGGTAGTAACAACAACAAAAGGAAAGGGACCTGGGGTAACCATATCAGATGACCTTAAGGTTAGCAATCAATGTGAGAAGGCAGTAGGGAGGACTGGGGTATACTGGGATGTATAGGGAGAGGCACCAGCAGCAGAAAACAGGAAGTTGTTATCCTCTGTACAGACAGTTGGTGAGACCCCATCTGAGTACTGTGTCAGTTCTGGAGACCTCATCTCCAAGGACATAGACAGGATAGAGGTAGTCCAGAGGAGGGCAACTAAAATGGTGCAGGGTCTGCAAGAGAAGCCGTATGAGGAGACTAAAGGAGCTTAATATGCATACCCTTGAGGAAAGAAAGGAGAGGGAGGACATGATAGAAACTTTTAAGTACCTCAGTGGAATCAACAAAGTCCAAGAGGTAGCACCTTTCAGAAAAGAGACTTACAAGAACAAGGGACACAATTTAAAGATAGAAGGAGGCGGTTCAGGGGCAATGTGAGAGTATTATTTCACAGAGAGGGTAGTGGATGCATGGAACAGCCTTCCTGAGGAGGTTGTGGGGTCTAAAACTGTGGGAGATTTCAAGAATGCATGGGACAGGCATAAGGCAATTCTTGTGGGGGGTAGAAAGAAATAGGCTGTTGGTTAACTAGGATCTGCGGCCTATCTTGTAGGTAGGGAAATGGGCAGACTAGATGGGCCTAGTGGTCTTTATCTGCCGTCAAAGTCTATGTTTCTATGTTTCTATGTTTCAGGGTTTCCCCCCCAAACACTGAAAGCCTGTATGCATGGTACCTAGTGCCCTCCCGGATCCTATAATCGCACATCCCTAATGTGCTAGAGTTCACCTCCAAACATTTAAATCCTGTATCTCTGCGGTCTAGTGCCCCCCCGATCCTGTAATTACACATCCCTGATTTTCAGGGGTACCCCCCAAACACTGAAATCCTGTATCTCAGGAGTCTAGTGCCACCCCCGGATCCTGTAATGACATATCCCTGATGTTCAACGGTTCCCCCAAACACTGAAATCCTGTATCTCTGGAGTCTACTGCCCCCCCCACCCAGATCCTGTAATCATACATCCCTGATGTTCCGGGGTTCCCCCCAAGCACTGCAATCCTCTATCTCTGGTGTCTAGTGCCCAACCCCGGATCATGTAACCACACATCCCTGATGTTCAGGGATTTCTCCCCAAACACTGAAATCCTGTATCCCTGGCGTCTAGTCCCCGCCCCTCCCCAGATCCTGTAATCACACATCCCTGATGTTCAGGGGTTCTCCCCCAAACACTGAAATCCTCTATCTCTGGTGTCTAGCCCCCCCATCCTGTAATCACACTTCCCTGATGTTCAGGGGTTCCCCCCAAAACACTGAAATGTTGTATCCCTGGTGTCTAGTCCCCCAAGATCCTGTAATTACACATCTCTGATGTTCAGGGGTTCCCCTCCAAGCACTGAAATCCAGTGTCTCTAGTGTCTAGTGCCCCCCCGGATTGTGTAATCACACATCCCTGATGTTCTGAGGTTCCTCCCCAAACACTGAAATCCTGTCTCTCTGGTGTATAGTGCCCCCCCCCCGATCCTGTAATCACACATCCCTGATGTTCAGGGGTTCCCCCCAAACACTGGAAATCCTGTATCTCTGGTGTCTTGTGCCCCTCCCTTCCAGATCCTGAAACCACACATCCCTGATGTTCAGGGATTCCACCCAAATCAGTGAAATCCTATATCCCTGGTGTCTAGTACCCCCTCCGATCCTGTAATCACACATCCCTGATGTTCAGGTGTTCCCCCCAAACAGTGAAATCCTGTATCCCTGGTGTCTAGTTCCCTCCCCCTCCCAGTCCTGTTGTCACACATCCTTGGTGTTCAAGGGTTCCCCCTCAAACACTGAAATTCTGTATCTCTGGCGTCTATTTTTCTCCACCCCATCATCCTTGATCCTGTAGTCACACATCCCTGGTAACCAGTGGTATCTCCCTCCCTTATTTAGAGCTTGTAGTCACAAATCCCATGTGCCTGATGTTTCCCCTTCACCTGCCTGTATCAAATGTCCTACCCGTGATCCATCCAGCTGATCTTTACCTGTTTGTGCAGGCACTCTAGCCAGTAACCCTGCCCCCTTTTCCCAGGAACCCACAAATTAGTTTGTTGTTACTCAGGAAACTTAGTCCCCTCATCTGAGCAGGCCCCATGGAGCCACAAACTTTGCAGAGGTGTAAAGCGGACCTTTGGATAATTTTACACCCAAATCTGTGACTCAGAATCAGGCCCTAATAGGATTTCTGTTCAGGTCCGAGGTTGCAGTAGTGCATTTAGAGGAAACTGCTGAGCAGGTCTGCTGTCAGTAGGGGGGCAGCTGGTCCAAGTGATACAACACAGAGAGGGAAGAACAAGGACAGTTCATGTCTGTTCTTTTTCCAAGGCGAAGCCTGGGTAGAGATGGATACTGCATTTGTAAAAACCAAATGACATGTCAGCCATTGCAAATATTTGCAAATCCTCCCAGACAGCAAGTTACAAGGTTGATATCAGCTTTTCAGTGTGCAGAGCAAAGTGAGTCTTCTCCTTTGATTTTTCAACAATAATCGTTATTGGCAGATCTCATCAGATACAAATGTTACAATTCAAACTGTTTAGACAGCTCGGCTGAGTGATATGCATTGTGGTCAGTTTCCATTTCCTGCATTTCAGAGGAGAAGAAACCAACACCAGAGCCATTATTCATTTCCCAGAGACCTGTCCTCCACCCCCTTCCCACCCAGATCACAAGACTTTAAAGGAGAACTGCGCTGAACCTGTAAACCATTACCCTCAGTGGCAGCTGTACAATTTTGTTGTTGTTCCCTCCATACGTGCCTTTTAGTGAACACAGTGGATGTTTCTGATTTGCACTTTGCTGTTAAGTGCCATTTTGGAACTGTATAATATACTTTATGTCCCTCTCAGCCACAGAGTTCTATAATAGACCATGGATGCATTGTGCCAACAATGGAAGAGCTGAGCAAGGAACATTAACTACATCACACAGTTCTAAAATGGTACTTACCACTTGTGTGTGAACCAAAAACACCCACTAGGACAACTATAAAGCCTGCAGAGATTTAACAGTAACAGAATTTAAACCAGTATTTGAACATTGGCTTTTACAAGGGAAAATGATACACAGTCTCAGTGCAGTTCTCTTTTAACTCTTTCTATACCAGTCTCCTACAGCTTTGCAAATATCCTAAAAGATGCATTTTAGCAATGCTTGGTATTCGCTGTATTTTGATTTATTTATTATTTTTGTCTGTTTGTAATTTTTGACCAAAAAAGGCACACTAAGCTGTGACAGCTTGTTTCCAGGTGTGCTTTGTGGGGTGGGTTACATGGACCTGTTTCTATTGATGGGGGAGTGTTTGGCCCTGATACTGAGATAACGCCCCTACTCTTCTTCGATGAGTGCCATGGGAGCTTTTACTTCCAACTTGACAGTGACCAGAGATGGGCAGAAGGGACCTCAGTTTGATGTCTCTTCCAGACAGCACCTCAACAGTTCTGCACGTTCCCTCGTACAGTGTCAGTTATGTTTATTATCCCAAGTACTGGCTGTTGGGCTAGAATCCCTTACCTTCTGATCTTCCCACCCCAGAGGTAAGCATGCTAGCTACTGAGCATTATTTACTATTTGCCAGTTTTATTTCATATTGTGCCCTTCCAGAGCTGAGCTGGGCCTTAAAATACAAATAAACATTGAGGAAAAAGAAAGGTTATGGGGTGGAGTGGTGGGAATGAAACAGAATAATGGCTAGGCAACTGTGTGCTTGTAAGGTTTTTACACCAAAGGTGTGTATTATAAAACCCCAAGAGCGAAGCTCAAAAGGTTTATTAAGTCATCACACACTGAGGGTGTGTAAAAAAACTTCATAGACATGTAACCCCTGTTACCCGGGGTTACAAGAATCCCAGTTAAACCTAGTGGTAGGCAGGGAAGGCAGCTTGTGAAACTCCAGTTAAATGGATTTCACACTGTCTCACTCTGTTCTCAGTCTCAGCTGAGACGGAGGGATGACATCATTTTAGAACTGTCACAGCTGCATAAGTCACACTGGAATGTTGCAGTTGGAGGTTAGAGTAGAATGTTGGGGAATTTGAAGTCAGTCTGTTGCAGTCTGTAGTAGAGGAAGGAGGTGCTCTGCTGTAAGCAGGCCTTCAGGGTCCTAAGCTCTGTCAAAGAGCTATTTTTTGTAGAGGTGTGTGTTCTCACCTGAAGAGGAACACAAGAAGAGCCAAGTGAAGCGGTAGAGACCACTTTCAGTGGTTCCTGGCCCCATCCCTGCAGGGATGGGTGGAAGGAATCAGCCTGTTTCCAGAGGCAACTCCTCTAGTCTGGCTAGGGAAAAAGAAGCTGCCTGAGTTAAGTTTATGCTGAGGCACCAGAAGTTCTGGACGAGATTTCTTTGAAGAGAAAATGCCTGTGGGGCACCTGCAACCAAGGGGTGAGTTCGCTCTGCTAAAGGGCCAATATGTTTTCATCTGAAACAAGATGAAACTAAAGTGACTGTTACTGTAGGGTCAGGAAAAGACAGCCAAGTACAGTTTGGAAGATGTGGGGTTTGGACTGCTTAACTCTGTGGGAGGGTTCTAGAGTAATGGACACAACCACTTATTAAGTATGTTCAAGTTCAGCACAAATAGGATGTGAAGATGGCAGATTGAATGTGAATACATTTAAAGAGAATCTACACAGCAAAGTGTTTTCAAGGATGAGGTGTTATAGTCTAGAGAAATGGCCGAGTATGAATTATGGGAGCGAGAGGTGGGAGACCCCCCAACAGTAGTAACCAAATTCACCTCTACGGGTTTGCTTTGGGACACCTGTTGCTTTCTCTCAGGTACTTGACCAGTGCCTGAGAAAAGTACCCAGACATGGGATTGATGAGGAAGATTTCCTGATGGAGCCAGAAGTGCTCATAGGTGGTTTAGGGATCCACCAGTAAATGTTCCATGCTATATGGAAAGTGTCCAAAGGGCTGGCATGATAGCCGAGCCATGGAAGGAAGGTAGTCCAAGTGGCTGGCAAGGGAGCCAAGCCAAGGAAGGAAGGAAGGTAGTCCAAGTGGCTGGCAAGGGAGCTGAGCCAGGGAAACCCAGAGCAGAGTACAAGTTTGGGCTGTGTGCCCAGTGTGTTTCAGAGCCTGAGGGCTAAAGTGAAAGTGGATGTGTTCTGATCTCCATAAATCTGCATTACCAGGAGTGTAGCCCTATGGGGGTCCATCTATGCTTTGTTATTCTGTTGGATGTGAATAAAAGCCACACTTTAGAATCCCACTTCTGGTACTGGACATTACAGTTGATTGCTTCCTGTGTCCGGAGTTACTTGGGTGCCCCTGTTGCAGAGTAGTCAAATCTAGCCAATGTGCCGAGTGACATATTTCTCCGCAAACCCAGCCCACCAGGTAGTGCTGTCAAGATGGAAATGGCATACCTGGGTGGGGGTTACAAAATGGAGGCACCGCTGATGATTTGGGTTTGGAATTTAGGGAGGAATGTAAGAAAGGTCGCTCGGACAATGTCTAGCATTTTGGCAATCTGGCAGTGGGTAGCCCAAAACAACTCAGGCAACATTTAACTAATGTGCCACTGTGTGCTGTTATCCATGTGCTGCTATTAAAATGCCAACTGTTTACCAAGGAGCAGTAAAGCCTGAGAGTGTATGCCCTTGTCCTGCATCAAACTACATCATTTGCCAGCTTTTAAAAGTGTTTGTGACAAAGAAAAGTGTGGTAAACTGTGGATAGCAAAAGGAAAATTGTGCCCTTGATGCTGGAAATGCTTTCTGTGTAGACTAAGAGACTTGTTGTGCTTAATGGCCAAAAAAATGGTTAAAATGGTGCTCCCACCATGGAGTCAGTTGGAAAAAAAAATTGTAGTTTGCAGTTTAAATTTGTCTGCTCGACAATCGCCATGAGGAGAAGAGCATTCAAGAGGAAAGAGGCTCATTTGCATGGCGTCAAGTGATTGGTGAGACTGCAATCAGTCCCACCCCCAAGCCAGCTCTAGAGTGACTGCACAGCATTTGAGAGAGAGAGTGAGTGAAGTGTGAGAACTGGCTTGCCAGGAGGAGTGTCACGGTAACTGAAAGCACTGTAAAAGTTTAAAAAACTGACTTTTCTGTTTAAATTCAGGCTCAACCCGCATCTCAATCAACTGGACTGTGAGTGTGGTGTTCAGAGGGACAATCAGCAGGACTGCCAACCCGCTTCTTTCCAGAGGCCTCCAAGACTGGCTGCAGGCCATTTTCCATTGCAGCAAACAGCTACTGATAACAGTGAGTACCAATAGAAATAATTGCTCAAACTGTGATTTCACCAAAAGCCAGCTGAATCTGTGTCTAGCAGTGTAATCGCTTTGCAAAGAAGGACTGTTAAGTTTTAACAGCAAAAGCAAGAATTCTAAGCAATCAACTGTGAGCATAATTATAGGTTCAGCGTCAGTATAATTTTCAAAGCCATATGAGAGACTGTGAGTTGTATCAGATATGCAGCAAGAAATACAGGTAATCCTGTGCTATGAAATACTGAGGCTTTAAGGGACTGTAGGCTAGAGCAATGTCTTCAGCGAGTAAAAAAGTCCATGGTAAATTATATAAATGTGCTAGGAAAAAGAACAGTGCAAGTTTGTGCAGTTTGAGCAAAGTTATCAGTAGAGTGTGTAAATCAGATGCGCAGTGGCTTGACCCAGTTACAGAATGTTGATGCGTAGGAGTGCTGCCGCCGCCATTACAGGGTGGAGTAGTAATGTAAACACAGCAGCAGAGGAGTCATTTTGAAAGAGAAAGAAAGTTTTCAGTGACGTGGGACTTGAAATAACAGTGAGCGCTGTTTGTTTTTTCTCTGCAGTCATGGCTTCAGGACCAGCCCGTTACCTGGATCTTGCCCGGGCTGTGATAGCAGTAGAAGTTAACAAGTTAAGGGACATTGAGAGATGTTACTATGGAGGACGACTGCCTCCTCATGTGGTGATTCCTGGATATCCAGTGCGAGTATATGTGATGTGCTTAAATGCTGGAAGGGACATCTTCATGGTACCTCACTGTTCTGGGTGCTTAGAGAAATATGGTTTGTTTAAAGCATCCAAGATTTGTTTGGCTCCCACATGGACAAAAGTTCAAGAATCTGAAGTTGGCAGCACACAGCACCAGGCGGAGCCTGTAGGAGAAGGCCCCTCAGAGTATGGCACAAAGCAAGAGGGTGCAGATTTACAGACAGAACAATGTGCTGATGTTTCAGAGTCTGAGTCACAGAGAGACATTTTGGGAAGAGCATCAGTAGACCCTTGGAGAGAGGGGCCTAGCCCAAGTCTCATAGGTGAAGACAAGATGAGGGAGGCCTTTGAATGGGATGTTTCAACCTCCGCGTCCAGCAAAGAGTGGACAGTCTCAGGAGTGAGGACGACTGCTCACTCCTGGGTACAGATTCTCAGTGAGGAAGAAGAAGAGGGGGAACCTATGTGTCCTTGTGAAAAAGGAACTGGTACACAGCCTCAAGCTCTTGCCTCAGAGGAATGCATGGAAGAGAGTGGTGATTCCACTGCCCTGGCTGTGCAAGAAGAAGTCAGGGATCCATTTTTTGTGTCATTAAGGATGCGTAGCTGGCAGAATCAGGACTGGCCACTCCCAAGCCAGGCCAGAGGTCGCAGGTTGACCAAAGCTAGTAAAGAGGAAAGACTGGTTCATAGGAAAGCGAATGAAATCTATGAGATGTCCTTTCCTATCTTTCCTCGGAGAGTCTGGAAGGAGATTGAAAAAAGCAGGAAATTCTGGATTTGGGAAGAAGCAATGAAATATGTGCATCCTGGTACAAACAAGCATGTCAAGAGGAGAATGTTTCAAGAAAAATACAGCCAGTGAAAAAGAGGCAGGACATTGTTTATTGACACTGTTCGAATTGTCGATGGAGAGGGACATGAAACCTTTCACAGTGTGAATTATGAGCACCCAGATGGGGTAATAATTCCAGCACCTGACCCATTGTGCTATTGGCCACAATGCCAAGACCACCCTGTGAATGTACCCATGCCTACCAAGTGGAAAGCAGAGCAGTGATAGCCAGTACTGCCATCCAGCAGTTCCTGTACCTATGTTGTTCCACCAGACTGGCATTCCAGGAACCAGGTGCCCCACATTCATCAGGTCTACAGTGTACTGGCTTTCCAGATTCGATTGACTGACCCACCAGATGATTTCAGATCCAGAGAGGACACCAGCCCAGCTGTATCCTGATTCATCGCCTGGGTATTGGATGACTTCAGACCAGCTGTTTTCCTTTTTGTTCCTGTTCCAAGGTTCCATCTCCAGAGATGACATCAGTCCGGCAGTTTCCAGATGTGCCCTCCTGTTGTTTCCTGGAAGATGTCCACGCAGCTGTATTGGAAGAATGCTGCAAGGGAGAGTCTTTGACCGAGGACCAGGTGTGGTATTGTGTTGTTCTACAAGGGACTGGTAAGTCCAGACTTTTCTATTCTTATTACATTGCAGTACACACTCTACACTAGCAGACTCCAGATGTTTGAACTGTCCTCAAAGACTCTCCCCTTCGGGACTTTGGCCAGCTAGATCTTTTTTTTTTTTATAAGTCTATAAGCAGAATCAACAGGATGAATACTGTGAAATAAAGCGGTTGGTTACCTGAGGTTAGAAGCTAACATCTGTGTCTTCAGTAACCGAAGAAACCGTCACCATGGCTGCTGACATGCTTGTCCCGCCCATGCACCAATTGTGAGCCAGTAAGGTGGCATGCTAAAGATGAGTGACAGCAAATGCCATAATAACCCATTCTATGGGATATTACAGCATTTGAAACATGGCTCTAGTCCGTGTGATAAAGGTGATCACCAGTAATTATACAAAGAATAATATATGGGGTGGTGTGTTTAACGAGATTTTACACACACCCCGAGTTTATCGGGATACCCATAAACCCGAGAGGCGAAGCCCGGGGTTTATAAAAAGCATCCATATCGAAGGGTGTGTGTAAAATCGAGTTTACACACACCAACCCATATTTTATTTTTTATAATTGCAGGAGAGTGCTTTTTCGCCTCAGCAATTATAAAAAATTAAATTAGCTTACAGATTAGTGTTCAGGAAGCTGCGGACCAGTCTTGATTTTGTGCGGTCCGCAGTCTTCCTAATTATATGGCTGCACTTGTTGTCGAAAAAAGGAAGAGGATATTTAATAAAAAAAAATGTGTCGACAGATTTTAGATTTAATATGAACTTACCGTCGAGCGGTGGCTGCAGCTTCATTCTGGGCTTCGAGAGGCAGGAGTAGTCTGACATGGACTCGGCTGTGGTGTCAGGCTGATGGTAAAACACTTGTTTCTGTTTTTAAGTTGTTTACTGGAGGAAAATAGTTTTTTTTTTTTTATGAAAGTTAGTTTTCCCAAATACGAGGGACCAGGAAGTGTGCTGTGCTATGAGATTCCGTCACGGGCTGGATGTCGGAGGAACAGCGACTGAGGGATAACTGTTCAAGGAAACCTGGCGTGTTGCGTTATAACCAGCCGAGCTGGTTATAACGCAAATTATAACCGGGTTTCCCTATGGAAAAGGTCGGTAATATACCAAATAATGAACACCTCAACCAAAATCTAATCATGAAAGTGCAAAGAACAATTACAGTACGTTACACAGTAACTAAACCAATTCAAACTACTTAATAAAGATTTGCCTACCAAGAGAATTTAAAGACATATGTTCATTTTTAATAATTCACAATCAGTAATTACTTTCTACTTTTATAATAAATTATTTGTTTATGCAATTAATCTAGTAGAGTTTTACCTTTAGTTTTCAAACTGCTGATGAAAAGAATTCAGTAGAATCATGGTACTGTAATGTAAGTAAATCTCAACTATGTAGGAGCCCAGTGTATTTACATGAAAAACTATAGATTTATTGCTACTTATTTTTTTAAAAAAAGAAATAGACATTTCTCTCGGCAACAAACTGTATATTTTGCATGTGTATAATATTCTGCTCCATATGTATGATTTTACTCTTTTTTTCAAAGTAACTACAGTAGCTGTTGTTTCTTCTTCCCAATGTAAAACCTGGTCAGGGAGAAACTATGTCTGCTAAATCATAACAAAAAAATAATAGATTTTTATAAATAACATATTTCTATTGATCTGTAATATTTTAGTTCAAAAAAGCATTATTTCTCTAAAAAAATCTGCAATCAGATTTGACAATTCCTATTGAAATACATTGCCTGCTTCACCAGTAAAGATTTTCTGACCTCATAACACAAGAATTCTGTTGGGCTCTCTAACTAGTAGTTGGCAAAATAAGAAGAAAGCAACGAGAAAGGAAGCAAAGAAACAAAGACACAACAACTATTACTAAGGCATCAAAAGGTGCAGAATAATACTGTTCGGAATGTGGAATTCTGCCAGTGGAATTCATCCAGAATGGCAATTCCGTTTTGAAAATACTTTTCAGAATTTTTTTTTCCATGGAATTCCAAAAACATTTCAGTGTAAAGTGCATGCTAGAAAATGGGCTAAGAAATTCCTAGGCTCTGATTGGCTGATACCCCTGGCAAGGTGGGCATCTATCAGGCAACAAAGCCTGGGTAAAAAAAAAAGTGCCAGTCTTAACTAACCTGATTACATGCCTATTTAACTTGGAAATCACTGGGCTCAAAGAATGTTCAATTTTAAATTGCCACCACATTTTTCTCTCACTTATTGAGGCAGACCCCCCTTCCCCAACTAAACCTATTGGCTAGTCGGCCTAATACACAAACTTGCTTTCTGCAAAAATCATCTGGCACATAGTATGCAAATAGTTTCCCATTGCTTCTGACTGTAAATATTTTTTCTATTTTAATTTATTTTAAAGTAACAGTGCTAGCATGTTGCATGTTCAATGCTAATGAAGTCAGGTTTCCCAGCTCACCCTGGCTCCACTCCCATTCTGCTCCCAACTACCACTGGTGTCTGCAGTTATGTGGCTAGTGTATCTCCTTCTTACCTCAGTCAACTTTGAATATGCACTCCCGCTGCACTGCCAACATGCATTCCCAGGACCAGCACATTGTATTTCCCCTTTTTTTTTGTTAAATCAGGAATAGTGCTGCCAAAATTCAGTATGGACTACAGTCCCACAGCAACTCACTGGTGAACCGTGCCTCTGAAAATCAATAAGGACTGTGATCATACTATCACCCTATTGCAGTCCTACAAAAATACTGACACTGATAAAAATACAAAAACAAATTGTGTGTTGGGGGGTGGAGGAAGATACTGCATCTGTGTCAGAGAGCGGGTGGGCAAGCAGACACGCAACAGTAAACAAACAGTAGTACCCTCTACTTGCAAATGTATCAGTGGAGGGACTACTTTACCCCAGATTTTTTTTAATTCATTTGCAAACTGAGTTTTTATTATATTATGATTTTAATATTTAATTAAAATGTATACAAATTAACCATTTTGGTATATAGCCCAATACCGCCCACCCTGTCAGGTATTATTGCTTACATAATTTTCTGCAAGTCATGTAAACCATAGAATATTTTCCACTGATTGTGGAGAAATAACTTTGAATTATTAACCCATTAAATCCATTTTCATGCAAAATATCAAATTTCCATTACCAACATAATTTTATGGAAGTTTTCAAAATTCTGCAGAATTCCATTCCACCAGAATCTGAACATTCTGTACAGTTCCAAACAAGCTTTCATTCTGCGAGATATGCATCCTTTCTAGGAATATGCTCTTTAAAGATTTTCAGGGGAAACCCTGTGCCATACGATATAACAAACACAGAACAATGCAGTAGACAAATACAAATACAAATACGGATACAGTACCTGTAGATAACATTACATAGAGCATTTATACAGAGACATAAGAGACTAGAGATTAAGAAGTGCATTTCTGTTACTGTCAGGAGATTCATAAAGCCCAACACCAAATAACAATTGATTTAGCAAATAGGTACCATAGTATAAGAAAGCTTTTCTGTCATAATTGATTCTCATGCCTTTTATAAAAAAATGGATTGATATTTCTTGCTCATTAAAGAGTAACTCTCTGTTACAATGAAACACTTAAAACACTAGATTTACACCAATTATGTTTTAACTTGATTGTGTTCTAGTTTTTTTTTTTTTTTTTTTTACTTTCTCCTGCTACTGGTCTAATAAATTGGGTAGAGAATGCAGCAATTATTTCACTGTCTTTCAAAATGTATAGAAACATAGAACATAGACTTTGACAGCAGATAAGGACTGCTTGGTCCACGCAGTCTGCCCATTAACCCTACCTATTGGATAAGCTGGAGATCCTAGTTAACCAACAGCCTACTTCCTCCTAACCCCTACTAGAATTGTTTTATGTCTGTACTATGCATTCTCGAATTTCCCCCACTGTTTTTAACCTCCTCTCCATGACAAAATACTTCCTCACATTGCTCCTGAGCTGCCCCCCTCTATCTTCCAATTGTGCCCCCTTGTTCTTGCACATCTCTTTTTCTGAAAGATGCTACCCTCTTGGACTTTGTTGATTCCCTTGAGGTACCTAAAAGTTTCTATCATGTCCCCCCTCTCCCTCCTTTCCTTAAGGGTATACATATTAAGCTCCTTTAGTCTCTCTTCATGCAGCATATGGTGCAGCCCCTGGACCATTTTAGTTGTCCTCCTCTGGACTGCCTCCATCCTGTCTATCTCCTTATAGAGATTGGGTCTCCAGAATTGCATGCAGTATTCCAGATGGGGTCTCGTCAACTGTCTGTACAGAGGGATAACAACTTCCTCTTTTCTGCTGGTGATGCCTTTCCCTATACATCCCAGTATTCCCTCAGCCCTCCTTACTCCTCCTTCTCACATTGACTCTCATGTGACTCTCCTCTGTTAACCACACAATCGCTGTATGTGACATCACAGTCTATCGTCATGGTGAGCACTATGATGTCATAAGCAAAGGCACTGCGAGGTTAACAGGGGACATGAAATATTTTCAAATGTTTTCTATGCAGACTTTTTAGATGGATTATCAGGATGTGCTGTATATCTTGAAAAGGAACACTGAAATGAAAAGAAAATGTATTCTCTAGTGAGTTGTAATAGCTGAAACATCTTATTTATGAAAGCATGTGCTGAAGTGCAGAATTGCTCCTTATAGTCTGTGGGCTAGATAGTGAACCCCCCCCCAGGGAATTTTCAAGACTATGATTTTTGAAAAGTTTGTGTCATAGCAAAGACAGCAGTGTGTGCACTGGGAAGGTGGTGCTTCTTTAAGAAGCGGTTCATTCAGCAAAGAATTGGTAAAGAGCACTCCCCCCTGCTGTTCGCTACACATAAAATGCATTCTATATAAACTGTATCTTCAGCATTTTATTTTCTGGTAAAAGGCAGCTTGTACAAACAGATTGCAGCCGAAGCTGCTGTCTTACGTTTCACCCAATCGCAGTGGGCTTCTTCAGAGACTGAACAGCCGGGGTGAGTGCTCTTATCATTTCTTTGTATCATAGCAATTTGGAATTTACTTGTTTACCATCTGCTGATGGTAGCTTCTGTTTGGTACAGGGTCATATGTGTCATCAATTTTTGTAGGAACTGAAAGGCAATAACAAAGGGGTAGGATATCTTTTCAAGTATTAAATCTAAGTATGCGACTAAAAATAATGGCAAATTGGGTACCCATAAAAAGGTTTTTATTTTTTCTATCGTATGAATATAATCTAGAGGTTCATGAAGTCAATAGTAATGTAATCATAAAGTCACAATTTTGACCCGACAGTTTTGAAAATCAAATAGACTGTAGGTGAGGATATATAAAGATATTTTCTAAGAAATTATTATTGCACCAATGAATATTGAAATGGTTGTTTTAGTAGAAAATAATTCTGGAAGAAGCAAAATAAATCATTTTTATTTCTTTTTTCAGGACTTGAGACAGCATGACTGATGAGCATCCTGTAGCACTAAAAGCACCCAAGTTGAGGTGGATAAGTTGCTGTACTGTAGAGAAAATATGTATAATTCACAGCAGCAAGAACAAGTCTGACATAATAATAAAACCTTTGACATTGACCAGTCAGTTCAAAATTGAGGAGGTTGCACGTAGGAGACAATTATGTGATGACCTAAGTATCAAACTCGATTACATATGCAAAAACATGCCTGTTGAACTTGATGACATACATCATGGGTATTACCGATGGTGCTACCAGTCATTTGTAAATGTCAAATACCTTAGGAAAAGGAAGTGTCAGGTTGATGATGACACAGGGGACCAACAGCCTTCAACCTCCCAAAGGAACATAGCTGAAATACCCTCTCAAGTGTTATTTCCTTTGAACCAGTGTATTATATGTGGAAAAAGAGATACGTGGATTTCTGGAAGAAAAAAGAGGACAACGACTAGGGAAAAACTGATGCAGTGTGTGTAACAAAAACTGCAGAGGTATCTATCGAAGAAGCAGCAGAGATGAAATGTGATGATATTCTACTATGCAGCACTCAAGATGCTGATTTAATTGCAAGGGAGATTCATTATCACAACTCTCGTCGCCATGATTATACAAGAAAAGATGGCAGAAATGCAGTAGTGGACCAAACTGGTGAAAGTGTCAAGTAAATCAGAGCCCACAAAAAGGCATCTGAGTATATCACCGAATATGTTGAAAAGAATGTCATCAGAGGATCATAGGTTGAATGAATGACAATGTTACATGAGATGTATTGTTTGTTTATGCAGGTTTTTTACCCAGCATTCTATAATCCTAATTACAAAACAGACCAGTTGAAAAATAAGTTGATCAAACACTTTGGTCAGAGGATACGGTTCTGGCAGCCAAACTTTAGAAGTGAGCTTGTTTACTCTGGTGAGCTCCCAACTGGGCAAGCCATTGAAATTGCATTTGAATCTGCTGCATCAGATGACAAGAGACTTGAAGAGGAAGTGACTCTTTTGCGTCATCTCATCATGGATTCCTTCAGGGAATCGCAGGAGCTTCCCTGGTCACCTTCTTCAGGTTTCCTGCTCTCCAACACCATGTCACCCCCAGATGTGTTTGTAAAATTCCTGGTCCACCTCATTTCTGGCTGTTTAATTCTATGAACACCTCAAGAAGAAGAGAAAGGTTGGTGAATTCAATTGGTCAAGATATTTCTCTGCAGTGAGTTGTGGTCAATGAAAAATGCCAAAACATTTCCTCCTAGGAATGACTATAAGGCACATCACTGGTAGCACTGAAATCATGAGTATCCTCAACCGCTTCGGACTGTGTGTGTCCTATTCAACCCATTTGGAGCTAGAAACTGCTATGTGTGATAGCGTTGTTGAAAGTGACAGCACTCTACCTGTAACCATAGACACTGACAGAAATATTGTGATACATTTTTGCTGGGACAATTTCAATCTTAATGAAGAAACCCCTTCTGGTGCTGGCACCACATGTTCAACTCATGGTATTGTAATGCAGGAAAAGGCCGAAGAATGCCTACCTACATATGTGGGATCTAGCCAGCCCAAAAGCAAAAAAAGATCTGTTAAATACAAGCCTCAAGAGCTTGAACCGTGCTTTGTTAGGTAACATGTTGAACCAAACCTGACTGTAGTTCAGACTGCCACAACTGTTCCAGAGAGTTTGAACCAAGCTCATGTATCAGATTTCATGTGGTTTTTCTGCAGAGGTCAGATGTATGACAGAACACAATCTGTTCCTAGGTGGACAGGCTGGGTATCTTCCACAGGGGACCAGTCAGGATCAGTGCAAAGACAAACAAATGTTGACTGTGTGGCACCAATCAACTCTTCTATTACAGAGAACTCCACTGTTCATCATGTACTGCAGGTATCACAAAATGCTACCAGAGAGGTTGGCCAACAGTACACAATTGTTACTTTTGATCTTGCTGTGGAGGCAGTGTAGCGAAGTGGTTTAAGGCTCTGAGCTGCAAATCTGGAGACCTGGGTTTGAATCCCACAGTCTCTACTTGCATACTGTGTGACCCTGACCAAGTCACTTAACTTCCCTGTGCTCCCAGGTTGCACCTGTAAACAAGCTTTCAGCTTAGTGTGTCTCACCTGGTTAAAGAATTAAAAAAAAAGAAGGCAAATTTCTATTGTGTGGCAGAATGCAGGCCAGTTCATTGATGTAATTGTGTGACTTGGTGTTTTCCACACAATTTGCTCATACTTAGGAGCCCTTGGGAAATTGCTACATGGTACTGGCTTTGCCAGCATCATCACTGAGTCAGAGGTGTGTGCCAGTGGCTCTACTGAAAAACTATTGAGTGGCAAACACTACAACAGGGTCATGCAGGTGCATAAACTTACCCTTGAGGCACTTGAACACCTTCTTTTTCAATCATTCCAAAACAACACTGATGGAGTATGACTGGAGTGATGGTGACATTATACCACAGAAACTGGTGGACATTTTGTCCCAGGAAGAGATCCTGAATCAGTCAGATGAGGAAGATGACAATGAAGTTCTTTCTGCCAGCCTGACAGACGAGATCTTTGATGCTGAGGATGAAAACAGTGGGGATGAAGATGACAACTAAATTATAATGGCAAAGATATTACTGTTACCGTGTGTCAAGTTAGTCATACACTTATAAAAGTATTGTTATAACTCTATATTCTGATACCACCAATTTCCATGGTTTCAATGACATTGCAAAGTACTCATGTATACGTCAATTTAACATCATTACTGATGTTACCATTGAGCTAAATCTTTTCTAATTATAATAACGTCATAGAAGAGTATGTAACCTTTTTATTGATACCCATTTTGCCATTTTCTGACTTACATATATAGACTTTAAACAACTACATCTACCCCATCTTTGTTGTTTTTTCTTTTCTGATATACAGTGGTCACACATGTTAGCCTGTACCAAACAAAAGCTACCATAGCCAGATGGCAAACAAATAAATTCTAAACTATTACAGTGTAAGCATCTAAGAAAGCAATGGCTTGAAAATTCCCTATGGGGGAAGGGGGGAAGGGCAGGTAGTGATAGCCCATGGACTATTAAGTATTACATATCTAGTTTCAATAGTTTTTCAGCTGTTATTTGTGGAGTTTGAGAATTGTAAAGTCTATGCAAGAAGGTATAAGAGACAAAGGAGTATTTCAACTGGTGGCAAATTGTTAGGTGTGTTGTATAATGTACGACGATATGTTTTGAGAGAGGCTGAAATGGAAGATTACCATATAATGTTGAATGTTACATTGGTATTTATTTAAAATAGTATCTGACAAGTGACGTAAAATTTGTTTCCGTATTACAAAGTAGGTAATACTGTTTGTTTAACTATTGCTCTCTTTGCTTTGGTAGAGAGCGAGTTTTTGTTTCTATGCAAAAAAAAAAGTGTATGATTAATTTTCTTTTAAATTATGTCACTATTACTTTTTTTTTTTTTTTTAGTTTTTTTTAGTGTATCTTTATCTCCCCTGGTCCCCACCAGTCGGCGTTCCTTCTCAGCCATCCACCCAGCCCACACCAGAGATCAGGCAGCTGTCTTTGTCTTCCCCCATGGTTTTCCCCTCCATGGCAGGGCAGTGAGGAGCTTCCAACTCTACTCTCCTCAACTAGGATCCAGACTCCGGGGAAGCGCCATTCAAGTTGGGGCCTGTGGAGGGCGGCTGTTCATCAGGCATGTCCTGGGACCTTTTTCCTGGTTTTCCTGTTGTTTCCCTGGGTAGAGCATGCAATGCCAGCAATGGCCAAGCTGTGTGCACTTCTGCCCACAGCACGCCGGCTGACTACTCCACCCCCTTGTTTGTGTACAGGCTCTGTGGTGCGCTGGCACCCAGCCTCCGCTAAGTGTCAGGGAAATGCCAACCCTGTACTCCCCTCCTCCCTGGGAGAGGAGAGGTGTCTTATGGATGCTTGATCCTCTCCCTCCCCTAGCCAATCCCTGGCATCCCACTTGCACCGTGAACACGGGTCACCGTCGTGGCAGGAGGTAAGGCACGGATGCCTCAGCCCTCCGCGCCACTGGGCCGGCTTGTCGCTATGACTTTCAAATGACAACTTTTGATCTGAGTGTATCTTCAGGTATTTCCTGAAGTAACAAAGGTAATTACCCCAGGATGATAAAAAACACCCAAAATATTCATTTATTGTTAATAAAACCCTCCTGCTGTCTCACAATGTGTGTCAGTTTCGCCATGTGATTGAGCTCATATACCATTCTCTGCCAGTCTTTGCTTGTTGGTAGAAAGTGTCCTTCCCCTTTCTGCTGATACTTTTCTTTTCTGCATGACCAAGATATGAAATTGTTATTTTAGTATGTAGTCAGCTTTTTTTCTTGTGGAAAGGCCCTCAGAACTAGGTGGTCTAGTTAGTTAAAGGGTTAAACTGGATACACAATGAAAATAGAAAATGAAGATACAGTCATCTTTAATTTGTACTTGCTTCCTGTGTTTATCCTTGTAGGTCTCTCCAGAGGAAGACCTTTGACCTAATGCTTAAAAATTCGGTTCTAATCTAGTCTTCTGTATTCAGTGTGCAATTAAATTGTTTGGTTGATTGCTTTTCTGTGTGAATTTCATGACAGGACAAAATCATCATGTTAAAAGACACATCTACATGAATGCCCTGGGGCAGTACAGGTGCAAAACAACAAATCCTTACAATATTAAATAAATTCATGAAAAGCTTTGCAATATTACATAAATACATGAACGACTATATAATACAGCATGAATACGTGAAAACCTATACAATATTGCAGAGACTATAATGGAACAGGTGTTGTACATTATGAGGTTTTTTAACACACCCAGGGTGTGTAATACCACATTTTATTTACACACCCGAGGTAAGTAAAAATCATGACTAATATAATACCCCATTCTTTATTTTTTTATATAATTGCTGGTGTAAGCGTGTCACTAAAAACTGCTGTTAGGAGAGAGAAGACAGAGGCGTAAGTGGACAGCTTTCACATAGACAGGACTCACTTTCACTTTTGCCCAGATTTTGTACTTGTGAACATTAACAAATGGTAAATACATTCTTGTTGACATATAATTTAAAAGGGGGTTTGAAAGGGTCTTATTTGTTGAATTTTACTGAATGCTTTAGTTAGTGTATGTGTAGGGGGAATCTGTGGTTCAAGAGGGACAGATAACAGTGAATTGCTGTGACTGGCAGTGAACTGGTGCAACTGCATCGGGAAAGATTTCAACAAGAAAACTTTTTAGCTGGCCCAGTGGCACAGAGGATTGAGGCATTGGATGCCTTACCTCATGCTGCACTGGTGACCCAGGTTCAGGAATGACCTCCGTTTGTCGGGGTGCCGGCAGAGGGGCGGGCAGAGCAGGATTGAGCATGCTGGCGAGGGTGAGGGTGAGGGTGGTGAGGGGGGGTTGGCCTCCCCACGTAGTTCTGCTCCCACTGGGTGGCTGTCCGGTGGGCAGTGCAGGCAGAGAAAGGACAGTAAAAGTATCAGAAGGTGGAAGGGGCTGAGCTAGTACCGCAGGGTGTGAAGCATGCCTCCACACACTTGCACAGCCATGTACTGGAGCCTCGGGGTGTCAGAGGAGAAAACTATAAAATTACAGATGTGTCCCCATTGCCGTTTGACGGGAAGAGGTGATGGGAACCATAAAACTTAAGTAAAAAAAAGAAAGAAAACTTTTTTTTTTAAACAGCCCATTTGAGATTTTTCTGTTTCTTTCTTGCTGACTTCCAATGGTCCTGTTTGTTTATCTGATACCACGTGATGGACATAGGCTGCAAGGTTGAAGAGGACCTAAAGACTGTATGTGGACTGTGTTTGGACTTTTTGCTGTTCATAAAAGCACAAAATATTTACTTTCCCTATGCTACATAATTTTTTGTTCTCTTTCTGCCTCAGAATTTAGTAGACAGCTGCCTTCTATTAAGTGGAGCACCTTGAGACAGTTTTACATATTGAATTGCAACCTCCTTTTACTAGTCAATTTTTGGACTGAATTTCTGTTTTATTATATTTTAGTGCAGTACATTGCTTATAAGACAGAGTGCATGTCCATATACAGTACGAAGAAGTTAATTTATTATAGCAATAAGTCACCCTGTTGGTGATTTTATACAAATCTAGTAGTTCTTGTTTAACTGGTAACTATGGCAATGTTTCTGTTTTAGCTATTGGAGATATGTGTGATTTATGTTAATTTGTCTGAAGGGATATAATGTGTTTGGGTCTCTCTTGGCGATATTATAGTTGTTAGAATTGGAGTTTACATTTATTGGGAGTGATGTGTGACCTAGTTTGGTCCATATGATAATCTGGAATTATAGTTTATTTTACATCCTTATATTTTCTCCATGTATTTTTCACTAGTTACTTGCTGGATGGTTATTATATTTTCTTTGTATATTTATATTATTGTGTATCCCCCTTGCTGCAGCTGTTTTTTATACTTTGTTATGAGAATTCCTGGCTGTACCTGTATAATGGTGTACTCTTTCCATGGGAGACCGCTGTACGTTTTTCTTACAAAATGCAAAAACAAACAAACAAAAAAAAGGATGTGGTAATATCTGTGCACTGACTGCTGAAAAGCTTTGTAAACAGACTGTGGAAATAAATACTTAGTCACTGAATGTGTGAATAATGGGTGCTGCAACAGTACGAAAGCCATGTGCAAATAACGTGGGGCTAGTGCAGAGAGAATGTACAAATCTCAGTGCACAGAATATGGTAATGCCAGTGCACTGACTGTTAAAAAGCTCTGTGTATAGAATGTGGGAAGAGTTGTATTTATTTATTTATTTTATTCTTTGGTAACCAGGTAAGGCCCACTAGGCACAGGTGCCTGTTTTCAGTAGTGACCAAGGAGCATTGGGGAGGGTAAGTGACTTGTTCAATGGCACACAGTATGCAAGTGGAGGTTGTGGGAATCAAACATGTGTCTGTCTGCTGGATGTACCAAGCTCATTTACAGCTCATTACTCTAACCTCTAGGCTATACTGCCAGCCCCATTACTAATTCACAGAATGTGTGAATAATGAGTCCCACACTTGTTCAAAAAGCAATATGTAAATAATATAGTATCAGTAGACCTTTATCTTTATACAGGATATAACTGTTAAGGCTAGAAGCCCTGTTTACAAAGTTGTCCTGTTACAGTGACATTGTTGCATAAACCTTATAAGAGGTACAGAGTTAGAATTTACACAAGTCTCAGCAAGATTCAGACAGTACATTAAGGCAGAACAATACTTTGGGTAATATACATTTATTGTGAGTACAATGATTACCTGTTTTTTGGGAAACATGGTCATGCCTCTGTTTTAAAGCAGCCACATGTTTAGGACAACTCCTTATTCATGACAGTTTTGAAAGCATCCAGCTTGGGGATTTTCCTAATGTCTGGGGGGAGTGAGTTCCACAGCTTAGTGAGACAGTACTTTGAAGTCATCTTTCCATAGGTGTTCTGAATTTTTGGGAATTTGAGACCTGTTTTCAATTTCTCTCAAGTTGTGATTGTGGGTCACCATTTTTGGGTCCTGGTCCGTTGAGCTTTGAGTTTTCTCTTTGAAAGATTTGAAAACCATAACCATAGATTGTTTTTGCCTCTGTAGATTTAATGAATCACAGCTAAGAATTCTGTACATCATACAATGATGGGTGTCATAGGGACACAACAAGATGAAGAGGGCAAGTTTATTGTAGGCCACACCTAACTTGACTGGCAAAAGACTGCTTGTGTGTCAGCAGTCTGACATCCCTTATTCCAGTACTGGGAGAATCAACTGCAGTGGGATTTTTGTCCCGGCATCCTTTGGGATGAAAAAGGCTCTGTGTCTCAATGCTGCTATTTTTGAGTTCACTTTTTATGTTTGCTTGCGCATGCACAAGAAACATGTTGGGACAGCTTGCTGGAGTAGCAGGTTGTGGAGGTGAAGCAGTGTTGTGGCCAATGCTGCCACTGCTTTTTGGAGCTTGTCTCTGTGGCACAAATGAAGGAACACACTGTCTATGACAGCAGCTCAAAAGTGTGCCACCAACTTGAAAGAAATTCACTGCTGCAATGAGGGAGCGCCCCCTCATTGCAGGGCATGCCTTGCCTGATGTAACATTTCAATAATCATGGCAGGGTGGCTGTCCCCCTCTGCCTCTCAAAGTCAATGTGGGGAAGGGGTGCCCAATCAACAGGATCTAGGGATATAAAAAATATGAGCACAGAAACAGAGCAAACCTTGAGCTTTTCGGGGAGGTAGAAACACAGATGGCAGCCTGCATTAGAGGCTATAGAGCCAGTGATACATTAAAGGAATAGAGAGGGGAAGAGTGAGCAGGGATACCCGGCGATAGATTGACTGACGGCAAGCAAACAAAAAAGGGAAAATGGCACAAGAGGTGGCTGGATGGCAACCCACAAATTGCAGGGCAGCTAATAAGGACCATCTCAAAATGGAGCTCTGCTCTCTTTTTTGTTTGCAGTTTTGTGTATACTCAGCTCCAACTCCCATTAAGTCTGCAGTGAGTGCACGAGAAAATTTGTTCCACCTATGGTAAGCAAACACATCGCGTAAGGTGTGCCTGGAGTGCTTCAGTATCTGTCTCATGTCTTTTCTCTGCTCCTATGGGTGCATTGGGGGGGATGTTCCCCGCAACATTTTGGCCCTGAAAAGCCCAACATCCATTTGCCCGACTCCAGAATACCATTTCCATCAAAATCCTGCAGCACAGTAGACTGAACGCCAAAATCTAGACAACTGATGTTTTTCTTCAAAATGCAGTGGGGCATGGTCGCAGTGGGGCATTGTCTCCCTCAATCTTCGGTGACTGGCATACCCCGCCTCCATACTCCTCAGCTGGCCACCTTGTAGTCTATAAATGAACATAATTATCTCAATTTTTTTTTAAAGAAAATGTTACTTTACTGATTATTGTAACCCCTGGTGTCCAGTGGTACCCCCCCCCATACCCTCAAGTTATGCACTCCTGAAATACAGCATTAGCACCGCAACACTGAAAATGGCCATGTCAATCCTTACTGAAAAGACTGACTCCCCTCTCCTTTGATTTTCTTTTGCCTTTTTTATTAGCTTACTGTTGGCCCTGCAGATGCACTGTAATGGGGGAGGGACTTCAAATTCTACTCATTTTGATTTTTCGGGGATTCATTAGAAGAAGCAGTGGTGGTATTTTATATTAGCCCCAGCCATGTACAACCACATGTATAACCTTGATTACACATTAGTCAGACTGAAGGGAGCACTCATCACCGGAGAACAAAGACCTATACTTGAAAAGGTGCAAATCCTTTATTTCAGAAGTGTCTGAAATACAAAAAGAGATGTCAAATTCAGGCTCCACTGGACTCACTCGCCTGAGGTGTTTCTAATTATAAAAGTGCTTTATCAAAGGCCTTCTCTGGTGGTGAGTGCTCCATTCCTACTTGTTATGTTTGCTTTGTGCAAATGCGTAAGAAACATCTTGTGGTAGTAGCAGGTTTCAGAGGTGTGTCAGCGTTGTTGCAAATGCCGGAAGTGCTTTTTCAGGCTCGTTTGTTTGGCACCAATTAGTGAGCATGTTATCTATGACAGCAGTTTTAAAGTTTGCCAGCAACTTAAAACAGATTCATCGCTTCGATGTGGGAGCACCCCATTATTGCATCATCAGCTCCTCCTGGTTTTATGTGATGACGGTGAAGTCACATCGCTGAAAGTTTGTTTCTACGATGGACTCCCTGGTGCACAGCAACACAGTGCCAGGGACATAGATTTTATTGTTGTTCATGTGGGGGCTGTGCCCCACTACACCGCGAGGCTTCACCCACCCCCTACTTAGGATTCTCAACTCCAGAAGTGCATTTGGGGTGCAGGTCGGAATAAAATAAAAAATTTGGGCTGGTCACTACAAAAGGCACCCATACCCAGACCCAAACTCTGTACCACACCCGCCATAGTTGCAGACCAACTCCTGACACCATGACGCAGCTCGGCAACCCACTGCAGCACCACCAACTACAGTTCCTCCTTACCCTCCCAGCCCACAGTAGGTGTGCTCACTCCCCCCATGCGTGTAGACATTTAGAGACATCCAGTCACTATTTCGCCCACCCCCACCATCTGGTCACCCATAACCACCGTTTGCCCCATCCACAGGTGCCGCGATCGTGCTGCTGTTCTGGACATCACCCATTGGTGATTGCAGGCATCAAGGGATACCACTCCTCCTTCACCCATGAACAGTCTGCATTCAGAGCTGAGCAGAAGAGAATGGAGCTTCAGGCAGGAGAAGAAGAGCCGATCAAGAAGACTTCAGGATCACTGGTGAACCAGGACGAAGCTGCTAGGCTAGTGACAGTGACACATCTTCTTTCACTTGCCAGTGACTAGTATGAGCCACTGCAAGCAGAGTGAGTCTGTGCAGCCCAGCTGAGGAGAAGAAAGAAGACATTCTGACCGACCGTGGACACTGTGACTTGTTAAGCGATGTGATGTTCCTCTGGTGACGGCATCATTGCAAGCTACAGGTTGAGAATACTGCTTCTCGTCTTGATCGATTGTGACTGGAGCTAGCCCTCCCCCAATGATTCTGAGTTTTCCACCATCAGAGTTCTTAGAATTTCTCCAACAGTTCTCCTGCATTCTGCTGTTGTGCTGTTTACCTGATTGTCTGAATCATCCCCTTCCTAATCTGAACAGGCATTCAGTTCTTCAATTCAACCCTTACTTCAGTCAGGTGTATATATTTTTTTGGGACTTGCATCTTACTTTCCTTGCTCAGGCTCAGTTTTATTTGAGAAAAGTCTATAAGTGGAGGGTGGGTGTGGGAGACGGTCTCTCTGCCAGAGGTCACTCGGGAGTGAGTGGTGCTGGGGACTGGACCATCTGAAATTAATCACAAGATCGGGTCGGGACTTTCTGATTTTCCTGTGAAAATGTGCAGTATTATGCAATTCAACAGGGGTCTGGCTTATGGATTTTCTGCTTGAGTCAGTATGTTCTAAGGAAAACATGTTGAACTTTGACTTTTGACTCAAAAAATCACAAAGTTCAACACCTTTTCCTTAGAAGTTGGTGTAACCCCCCTGCAAATGGGGGTTCCCAAAAGACTTCCAGGAGCTTGCTTGAATGCTCCAAGCCTGAATGGTGTTTGGCGTTTAAGCCATTTATCTGTGAGCGTTTTTAGAGCCTCTGGTACTGTCTCTTTAAGAGCTGTCTGCTTGCAGACATAATTAGTTTGTATGGGGGGACTGTGTGTTTCTCCGCTTGAGTACCACTCGAGCTGCTGCCAATTCACTCCATTTTTGCAGTCACTAGGAGTGCAAAGGAACGATCTGAAAGATGTAACTGTTTGTCGGAAATCATTTAGAGTAATAATGAAAGTACAGTTTGTCTAACCTGCTTTCTTTGCAGTCAGAACTGTCTGCCAAGTTCCCATTCTAGTTTTGAACTGCTGAACTGGACCAATCAGTGTGGGTTAAGGTAGCCTCTAAATGGTGCCTTGGACGAATCAGAACTTGGACTCGTAATCTGAGCCAGCCACAAGAGGATTGTATGGGCAGTGACTCTGGGAGATGTAGTTTGACTGCCGCCTTTTGGACCAACAGGGGCAGTCTATTGTGAGTGACAGCCAATCCAGCCAAGAACTGGGAGGAACTCAAAGGAATACCCGGTTTGTCTGCTGGAGTTTCAGTTGAGCTCTGGCAGTGAAGAGGGAAGGAGCCCTGTGCTTTTTCGTGTGCAGTTTTAGTCGGAAATCGCGTAAGGCCCTGAGTTCTGGTCTGAAGCTGTGTAACTGCTTGTTAGGACTGAATCCATCCTGTGAAGAGAATCAAAGGATATCTGAAGAGTAGAAACCAGGCTCACCCTGTAGAAGACTGGAGAAATTGCTGAATTGCACTCGGTCTGTCAGGAACTGAATCTGCTGTGTGTTCTCCTGGGTATTGTCAGTAATTACATCGATAGAGAAGCAGCCTGCCTGGTATAGTACTTTCTTTACCATATAAATGTGTAGGAGGCTTGTGTAGCTCAAGTGAATCCTGCTGCCATTAAAGGACTTTTGCCTGTTACTGTTCACTATATAAATGTGTGAGGAGGCTTGTGTAGCTCAAGTGAATCCTGCTGCCATTAAAGGACGTTTGCCTGTTACTGTTTACCATATATAAATGTGTGAGGAGGCTTGTGTAGCTCAAGTGAACCTGCTGCCATTAAAGGACTTTGCCTGTTGCAGTTTGTCATATAAATGTGTGAGGAGTCTCGTGGAGCTCAAGAGTAGCCCTGCTGACATTGAAGGACCCTAACTTGTTTGGAGGTCGTGAGTACTAATTCAGGGTAACTCCCTGTTGAATTGCCACATTGAATCCAAATGGAATTACTGTACTGCTGACTGTTTAACTAATTTTCTTTTCTCTGTGTGAGAGGCCCCTACCAGCTGCCACGGTTTGGACTACAGCCACTACAGGACTTGGGTACCCAGGGACAGTAACTGGTAGGGATAGGCTCTGCACAGAGCCATAGGTAGATGATGTAAAGCGATAAGCTAATTAACCTGATTTCCCCTGTCCTTGTTATATCCCCTAAATAAATCAAGCTGCTTGTTTCAGCAAAGTTATACTGCCTGAGGGTATTTGTCTATGTTAAAGTATTGTACTGTGATTGTTGCACTGTATCTTATTTTACAGGGGGTCCCAGTGCCTGAACCAGTCCTGGGGTTAAGTGTATACTGTGAAGGTAATTCTGATATACTGTGTGGGCCACTAGTGGGAAGAAAGGGGGGTTGCAGTGTCCCAGAGGGCTGCGACCAAGTTAGTTTAACTATTGCAAACCCTGACCTCTGGGTGGAGGCACCCGCCATCGGATCCAGGCCCCTCAACCTGTTAGTGATAAATCAGGCAGGGGTAGTAGCCCAGGGATAGCGCCATCTAGGGGTTACATCTTGGAGGCTCACCACTGGGATTGTGTGTCCTCTAGTGGCCATATTTACAAACCACTGTTAAGAAAAAAAAAAAAAAATGGATACCCCGACAGAAGTGGCTGTGCACTGGCTGGTGGAGTGGTGTACTGGGGAGAGATCGACCCCAAAATGCTATGCTTATCCTGGACATCCCCTGGGTATCAATACGGACACTGTACAGGGTACTTTCAAGGTGGAAGGTTTACAAAACCCTGTGGTGGTGGGTCGGCATGCTAATCTGCTCACCACACTTTCCTGGCCCTAGTAGAGTTTAAGGATCCCATAGATAGCTCCAAAGTGCCACAGACCATTACCCCAGAGGAGCCTTCACTGCTTGGAGAGTGATAACTAAGGACAGTAATGACCCAGGGGGAATGAGCCCCACCACTATCTGAAACTTTTGAGGAGAAATTTACAAATGGTTTGCTGGGGAAGGAAAACTGTGGAGGACTTGAAGAAACTATTCTTGCCACCTGGGGTGTTCCTCCCCAACACCCTCTCCCACTCCAGTACCCATAATGGTGGTGAACCAATGCAGACTCCTATGTCTGCACCTGCCGATAGTCCTGACTCTTACCGGAGGTTGAGGATCTTCTCTGGCATCCTCCCCACCCCCCAAGGGGAGGATGACTTGGAGACCTGGATAGACTATGTTGCCCCCCAAGTGCTAGAATGGCAATGCTCGGAAGCCAAAAAGTGAAAGAGGGTTAGTGAGAGCCTCCGAGGTCCTGCCCTGGCTACCATCCATGCTAAATGGGCCAGTAACCCTGAAGCGACTGCACAGGCCTATCTTGAGGCCTTGAAGAATGTGCATGGGAGCCCAGATTCTGATGAGGACCTATGGTGGACAGTAAGAAATGCACAACAGTACCAAGGGGAGTTGTTGTCTGTGTATGTATCTCGGCTGGAAAAATTGTTGCAAGAATGCCTCAGAAAGGGTAGTTTGCCAGCGATTGAACTGGACCGAACCAGGCTGGACAGGATCCTAAGTCTGCCACTTCTCAGAACTGCTGTTGCTTCAGTTAGCCTGGCAAATCGACTGGAATCCCCACCTCCTATGATGAGTTAATGAGAGAAATTTGAGGAGTTGAGAAAGGCGACCCGGAGGGACCTGTACCAATAGCTACGGCTATGACCCGGTGACTGAGGGTGACCCATCAAGTGAAGTTCAGGGGCAGAGGTTGGCAGTCAATGAGTGCTCTGACAAGGAAAAATATGCCACAATGGGGCGAACTGTTGAGAGAGATCCGGGAATTCAAAAACAGTCCCTTTATGAAGGCCACACCTGCAAGTACGGGCCCCGACCTATATCCGACTGCATCTGCTCTGGGGGTGGGGGTACCCACCCATGTATCTCCTGCTTATAACAGCTCCAAACTCAATTCCTTGACCATGGAAGTGGAGAAACTGACGAGATGTCTCCAAATGCTTATCATGCCGCAGACAGAGATGGCACCCAGGTTTCCAGTTAGTAGTACCCCCGCCCTGGCTCCCAGTGTGGCGCCTCAGCCAGCTCAAACTCCAGAAAGTATGTTTTGCTATAATTGTGGGAAGGATGGGCACATGAAGAGAGAACGCCGGTCCCAAAAGACACTGACAAAGAGTTGCATATAGGCTACAAGGAGAGCTTCAGAGAACAAAATCGATGGTTAGAGGTGCAAAAATGATCCCAGTGAGGGCACCAAAAATGCTAACTCACATCCTTTTGTGGCAAGGTCAGTTGCCCAGACCCCTGCTACCGCCTCTCCAGACTGGTCCAGAATAGTGGGTCCCTCCATGGAGACCACTGAAAAGGTGAATGGAGTGTCTACAAGAGCTGTATTAGACAGTGGCTCCCAAGTGACAATTATGTTCCAGGATTGGTATCAGAAGCATTTGTCAGATGTACCCTTACAACCATTTGAAGGACTGCATGTATGGGGGTTAAGTGAGAAGGCCTACCCCTATTCCGGGTATATCCGAATTTGGCTGTCTTTCCCCACCTCTGTGGCTGGAGTGGCTGAACAAGTAGAGACCCTAGCCTTAGTGTGTCCACCCACTGGACTGTATGATGGTGTCCTTTGTTGATTGGAACAAATGCTCTTATGTTGGAAGGCTGGCACAGTTGTGTTAGGGAAAACAGGGGTCAAAGACTAGTAGAGCTTTAAGAGTTTCCGCTTTAATTAAGCAAGGCCTATGAGGCACAGAGAGATGCTGAAAAATAGAACCAGAGGAACCGGTGCGAATTGTATGGAAGAAGGATCCTGAGTCTCTTGATCCTGGCGCCAAATGCCCAGTGTACCTTACAGGAGAGGTCCATATCAGAAAGGATGTTAAGAATAAAATATTAATGTTGGATGCACCAGGCGATGGAAAATTGCCAGAGGGACTGCTGGTCAAGCCTAGTATTTTGCCCACTAGAGCCCATGCTTATGCCAGAAGGGTAATGGTCCAAGTTCATAATGTGTCTGAAAGAGACATTCGAGTAAAGAGGTTGCATCCTGGCTAATGTGCATTGTGCAGACACTGCAGTGCTACCCAGCAGCAAGAGTTCGAGGAAGAATGACAGAGTAACGCCTGACTTGTTTGATTTCGGCAACTCCCCGTTGCCAGCTGAATGGAAAGTGAGGATCAGTGAGAAGCTTGCCCAGAGAGACCAGGTGTTTTCTTTAAAGGAATGGGACGTAGGATGCGTGCAAGGAGCTGAGCACAATATCCGGCTGCATGACGAAAGACCATTTCGTGGAGAGGTCTCGACGCCTGGCACCTGCTGACATAGATGATGTGAGACGGCATCTGCAAGAGATGTTAGCTGCTGGTGTAATACAAGAATCCAGCCTTATGCTTCCCCATTGTGGTAGTGAGAAAAAGAATGGGACAGTAAGGATGTGCATGGATTATCGCACCTTAAACCGCCGGACTATCCCTGATCAGTACACAATGCCCGCATTCAGGATGCTTTGGACTGCCTAAATGGGAGCAAGTGGTTCTCTGTGTTGGATCTCCCAGTGGGTACTACCAGATCCGATGGCCCCAGAGGACCGTGTGAGAAGACAGCCTTTATCTGTCCGCTTTCGTGAATTCATGAGGATGCCTTAAGGATTTCAGGTGCCCAGCCACTTTTCAATGATTGATGGAGCGTGCAGTGGGGGACATGAACTTACTAGAGTGCTGGTATACCTAGATGATGTTATTGTGTTTGCAGCTCACTGGAGGAACATGAGAGCAGATTATTTAAGGTATTGGACCGACTGGAGGACTTTGTGCCTAAAACTGTCCATTGATAAGTGTCAATTCTTTCAAACATCAGTAAAGTATGTGGGACACATAGTATCCACCGAGGAATAGAGACCGACCAAGTAAAGTTGAGGCCTTGACCACCTGGCCACAGCCCAAAAATCTAAAAGAACTGCAAAGATTCCTGGGATTCTGTGGTTATTATCAGCGTTTCATCAAGGACTATTCAAGAGTGATCCGCCTTTACTTAACCTTACTCAAGGGTATCCCCATCCCACAAAAAATACCAAAGTCAGCGTCCTCAAGACTGAAAAGAGTGTATTTTCGTCCGAGTGAAGTATTTGGGCCCGCTGGACTCCTGATTAATGAGACTGCTTTTCATGAGATCATATATCAACTTACCCATGCTCCAGTGCTGGCCTATGCGATCCAAGAAAACCTTACGTCCCTGCACTGATGCTAGCTTGCAAGGGTTGGGGGCTGTGTTGTACCAAGAGCATGAGAATGGCCCTGAGACCAGTGGTCTTTGCCAGTAGAAGCCTGACCCCATCCGAAAAGAACTATCCTGTACATAAGTTAGAGTTCCTGGCTTTGAAGTGGGCTATGTTGACCAGTTCCATGAGTACTTGTGGGGCTAAAATACTAGTAAAACTGACAATAATCCTTGACCAATGTGCAGCCTCCGCTAAGTTGGATGCCACTGGCCATAGGTAGCTTTCTGCATTATCTACATACGACTATGCTCTCGAATACCGAGCAGGTCTGAACCACACAGATGCTGATGCTCTCTCCCGAGGCCTGTTCCCCAGAATGATTGGGTCAGATTGGCAGAACCTGACATTCGGGCACTCTGCCAGAAGTTTGACAGGGAGGAACAAATGTCCACGGACACAGTGGACTGCATGGTGGATTGCTTGGGACCTCTGAGAATTGCATACCTGCCTTATTGCCACTCTTTCTGCAATAGACATTGGTTGCACCGCCTCAGCTGGACAATGACAGTATTCGGCAGGCTCAGTCCCGCTATCCCATGATCAAATCAGCTTTGAAGCCCTCTGTGCAGGAAAAGATGTGTCAAATTACACTCCACTGATTTGAGAACTGCACTGTTATACAAAGAAGGCCTAAGTTGAAACTGATCAATAAACTGTTATACAGAGAAACAGTAGACAGAGGGGGACAAGTAGACAAACAACAACTAGTGCCCACTGCCTTTCGAGACTCAGTATTGAGGTCCTTGCACAACCATGGGGCACCTTGGTATAGACAGAACACTTGACTTGGTGAGATCCAGATTCTATTGGCCTAAGATGGGGGCTGATGTGGAGCAACACATTCGAACTTATATGTCGCTGCTTACAGAGAAAGCTTTGCCCCAGAGGGCTGCCCCTTATTAACATCACCAACCAGTGCACCCATGGAGCTGGTCTGTATTAATTTTCTGAGTTTGGAGTCAGATCAAAAGAAATATCAGTAATGTGGTGGTCACTGACCATTTCACGAGATATGCCCAAGCTTTCCCCACCAAGACCGAAAGCATCCACTGTGGCCAAAGTACTTGTGAAAACTTTTTGTTCACAAGGGCCACAAAGATCCATTCTGATCAAGGAGACTTTTGAGAGTCATCTGATCAAAGAGATGCTTTCTCTGTGGGGATGCAAAGTCAGAACCACTCCTTCACCACCCCAGGGGGACCCACAGCCTCAACGTTTCAACCGCACTTTGCTAGATATGCTAGGCACCCTGCACCCAAAGGACAAGCCTAGAGGGAGCCAACAAATTAGCACCCTGGTACATGCTTATAAGTGCACCAAAAGTGATGCCACTGGGTTCTCCCCCTACCACCTGATGTTTGGAAGAGAAGCTCGACTACCGGTAGATGTGTGTTTTGGGGTCTCTCCTGATGGGGTTCAAGCTGACAACTATTTACAGTATGTGCAAAGTTAAAGGCCCAGCTAACTCATGCATACCAACTGGCTCAAACCTTGGCTGCCAAAAAGAAATCTAGCCAGCAAAGAAAGGTACTGATAAAAGGTGACTACAGGAACTCCAGGAGGGAGACCGGGTATTGCTATAAAATCTGGGACTGCATGGCAAACACAGATTGCTGACAGATGGCACCATCTCCCTCACATTGTAGTGGGCAAACTAGATGATCTGTCAGTGTACAAAGTAAGGCCTGAGAATAATTCAAAAGGCGTAAAAACAATGCATAGAAATCATTTACTGCCCATTGGACAAATCTTGATTGAGTCTGAGCCCCCAGAAGATGCCCTCTCTGGACCAGTGACTAGAGCTGCTGCTAAGAAAAGATCAAGAAAGTCTGCACCTACAAAAGCAGAGTTAAAGTGTCCCCCTCCACAAGTCCCAGTTGAGCATGACTGTCAGTCCCTATCAGAAGAAAGTGAGAGTGACTTTGAATACTATCCTTCTTACGAACGGAGTCAATTGTTTCGGGGCAATCCCCTAGCCAATACTGGAGATGAAGCTGGGCCTTCTGGACTGTCTAAGCCCCCAGCTTCATCCCTGGAGCCAATGCTCCCAGAAGTGAAGTGCAAAGCATCAGATCAGATGAAATGGAATCATTGTGCATGGTTGAACTGTTTGAGCTTTCAGGGAGGAAAATGATGGATTAGGGCAGACTGGTGATACACCAGAACAAAGAAGAGTATTTAAGTGCCTGACAGTCCACTGCCAGTGTCTGAAAGCTCTCCAGCGAGCCAAATGTTGTGGACTCAGAAACTGTAACTCCTGGAGCTGAAAAGTCCCCAAGTTCCTAGCCTCTCTACCCCCATGGAGACTTCCTGACAAATGAGGACAATGCTGAAAATGAGGCTCAGAGTGCAGAGACTGTAACAGTTCCCCCTAGAAAGACTGGTCGAGAGCTGTAAAGCCTGGTGCACCTCAGTTATGATTCCTTGGGAGGCCTGTGGACTTGCCTCTCAATGTTGTCCATAAGGTGTATGTGTCCCCGAGCTCATTGCCCAAACTGAGCGCTTTTCAGTAGCACTCCAAGTTACTTGTGTTGCCTCTCAAGTATGGTGCCCTTGCCCCGTCCAGCCCCAAAGTAACTGATAGGAAGGCCCCTCTCTTCAGGTTTCATGTACAAGAGGTAATAACTTGAGTTATGGTACAATGTGTGTGTAATACTGTAAAGAGTGACGACTGCAATGTTTCAGAAATGTGTTCTTGGTAAAATTATATATTGACTGATGATTATATATGTGAGCCTAATGCAAATGTATATGGTTACAATTGAAACTTATGAAGTACTTGCTTGCGCAGACGTCAAGCTTTCCCAAACCAGGAAGGTGTAACCCCCTGCAAATCGGGGTTCCAAAGACTTCCAGGAGCTTTGAATGCTCCAAGCCTGAATGGTGTTTGGCGTTTAAGCCATTTATCTGTGGAGTGTTTTTAGAGCCTCTGGTACTGTCTCTTTAAAAGCTGTCTCGCTTGCAGACATAATTAATTTGTATGGGACTGTGTGTTTCTCCGCTTGAGTACCACTCGAGCTGCTGCCAAGTCACTCCATTTTGCAGTCACTAGGAGTGCAAAGGGAACCTATCTGAAAGATGTAACTGTTATGCGAAATCATTAGGGTAATAATGAAATGCAGTTTGTCTAACCTGCTTTCTTTGCAGTCAGAACTGTGTTGCCTGTTCCCCATTCTAGTTTTGAACTGCTGAACTGGACCAATCAGTGTGGGTTAGGTAGCTCTAAAATGGTGCCTTGGACGAATCAGAACTTGGACTCGTAATCTGAGGCCAGCCACAAGAGGATTGTATGGGCAGTGACTCTGGGAGATGTAGTTTTGGACTTCCAGCGCCTTTTTGGACCAACAGGGCAGTCTATTGTGGTGACAGCCAATCCAGCCAAGAACTGGGAGGAACTCAAAGGAAGTACCCGGTTTTGTCTGCTGGAGTTTCAGTTGAGCTCTGGCAGTGAAGGGAAGGAGCCCTGTGCTTTTTGGTGTGCAGTTTTAGTCGGAAGCAGCGTGTAAGGCCCTGAGTTCGGTCTGCAGCTTGTGTAACTGCTTGTTAGGACTGAATCCGTCCTGTGAAGAGAATCAAAGGATATCTGAAGAGTAGAAACCTGGCTCACCCTGTAGAAGACTGGAGAAATTGCTGAATTGCACTCGGTCTGTCAGGAACTGAATCTGCTGTGTGTTCTCCCGAGTATTGTGCAGTAATTGTGATCGGGATAGAGAAGCAGCCTGCCTGGTATAGTACTTTCTTTTTACCATATAAATGTGTGAGGAGGCTTGTGTAGCTCAAGTGAATCCTGCTGCCATTAAAGGACGTTTGTCTGTTACTGTTTACCATAGAAATGTGTGAGGAGGCTTGTATAGCTCAAGTGAATCCTGCTGCCATTAAAGGACTTTTGCCTGTTGCAGTTTGTCATATAAATGTGTGAGGAGTCTCGTGGAGCTCAAGAGTAGCCCTGCTGACGTTGAAGGACCCTATCTTGTTTGGAGGTCGTGAGTACTAATTCAGGGTCGCTCCCTGTTGGATGCCACATTGAATCCAAATGGAATTACTGTACTGCTGACTGTTTAACTAATTTTTCTTTTCTCTGTGTGAAAGGGCCCCTACCAGCTGCCATGGTTTGGACTAGCCACTGGGGCTTGGGTACCCAGGGACAGTAACTGGTAGGGATAGGCCTAATACACAGAGCCATAAATGAATGATGTAAAGTATAAGCTAATTAACCTGATTTCCCCTGTCCTTGTTAAATCCCCTAAATAAATCAGAGCTGCTTATTTCAGCAAAGTTATACTGCCTGAGGTATTTGTCTATGTTAAAGTATTGTACTGTGATTGTTGCACTGTATCTTATTTTACAGGGGGTCCCAGTGCCTGAACCAGTTCTGGGGCTAAGTGTATACTGTGAAGGTAATTCTGATATACTGTGTGGGCCACTAGTGGGAAGAAAGGGGGGTTGCAGTGTCCCAGAGGGCTGCGACCAAGTTAGTTTAACTATTGCAAACCCTGACCTCTGGGTGGAGGCAACCGCCATCGGATCCAGGCCCCTCAACCTGTGAGTGGCAAATCAGGCAGGGGTGGTAGCCCCTGGGATAGCGCCATCTAGGGGTTACATTAGTCTTAAGCAAAAAACCCATAAGCTGGTCTCCTGTTGAACTGCATGATGCTCAGCTGCTCATTTTCACACAAAAATCAGTCAGTCCCAACCTGATCTTGGTTTGGAACAGAAGTGATTTGCTTCAGTTTTTGTTATTGTGATTAAGATATTCTTTTTTTGACTGTGCTGTGCTGTAGTCTGTCCTGTAAATGCTCCTAAGTTTTTTTATTTTTAAGAGACAGGGCTGTGTTATTTTTATTCATTCAAAAATTATACCTTCTTAAAACTACTACAAGACAGCAAAATAAGCTGCAATTAGAATCAGTTTCATTATTTGAAATGTAGTTACCTTTTACCAACATGATCATGGAACGGATCAATTCTGTCCAGCATTCAGACTGGTTAACATGGAAACAAGCAAAGTCATTCCAGAGTATTGCACATAAAACAGAATCTGCTGTATGCACCCATCTCTTTTTCATCACAGTAATTAAGAGAGGGATAGAGAGCTGTATAACTCAAATATTCCTGATATGTTTTATTCACCTTTCAGTGTTTCACATACCATATGAGTAAGTTACTCACACTCAAATACGTTACCTAAAACATAGAAACATTAAAGTTGACGGCAGATAAGGACCGCAAGGCCCATCCAGTCTACCCATTTCTTTTTCTACCTTATAAATGTGCCATCGTCCTTTGCTGTCAGTGGCCTATCTATTCATACTCATCTGTATTGCTCCCTTATGCCTATCCCATGCCTGTCTGAAGCCCTGCACTGTATTCATAGCCACTACTTTCTGAGGTAGGCTGTTCCATGCATCCACCTCCTATTCTGTGAAAAAGAACTCCCACATTACCCCCTAATCAGCCTCCCTCTAATTTCATGCTGTGTCCTCTTGTCCTGCTATTTTTCTTATATTGAAACATGTTAGTCTCTTTCACCTTGTTAATGCCCTTAAGGTGCTTGAATGTTTCGATCATATCACCTCTCTTCCTCCTTTGCTCTAGGCTATACATATTGAGCTCCGTTACTCTGTTCTCATATGTCTCCTGATGCAGTCCCTGAACCATTTTGGTTGCCCTTCTCTGGACTGCCTCAATTTGGTTAATGTCCTTGTTATGGTGCGGCCTCCAGTACTGCACGCGGTACTCCAAATGGGGCCTAACCAGTGTCTTGTAAAGAGGGATTATCGCCTCTCTCTTATGACTTGTGATACCCTACTAATACACCCTAACATCCCCCTAGCCTTACCTACTGCTTTAGAGGTCTGCTTGGATGATTTGAGGTCATCGGTGATGATGATGCCCAAGTCTTTTTCTTCCTTTGTGACTGCCAGCAACTCCCCTCCCAGCCTATATGTGGCTTCAGGGTTTCTCTTCCTATGTGCATGATCTTGCACTTCTTTGCATTAAATCCCAGTTGGCACTCTTCTAACCATTTGCTATTTTGTCAGATCTCTTCTCATTCTGTCCACCCCATCTAGATCATCTACTCTGTTGCAGATCTTGGTGCCATCTGCAAGCAGACAAGCCTTACCCTCTAGTCCATCTGCAATGTCACTGATATTGAAGAGGACTGGCCCCAGGACTGATCCCTGAGGTACCCCACTTGTGACTTGCATCTCTTCTGACTGCATACCATTTTACCACCACTCTCTGTTTCTGCCCCTCAGCAGGTTTGCCACCCAGTTGACCAAATTCTGACCCAACCTGAGCCTACCCAGCTTGTTTATCTGTGGAACAGTGTAGAAAGCTTTGCTGAAGTCAAGGTAGGTGACATCAGCTGCTCCCCCTTGGTCCACCACTCTGGTTACCCAGTCAAAGAAATCTAGGAGATTAGTTTGACAGGATCTTCCTTTTGTAAACCCATGCTGTCATGGATCCTGTGCCCCTATGGATTCCAGGTGTTGCACTATCCTTTCCTTAAGGAGTGCCTCCATAATCTTGCCCACTACTGAGGTAAGACTGACTGGTCTGTAGTTCCCTGCCTCCTCCCTGCTTCCAGTCCTGTGGAGCGGGATCACATGAGCCCTTCTGCAGTCTTCTGGGACCTTTCCCGTGCTCAGAGACTCACTAAACAGTTCTGCTAATGGCTCTGCTAATTCCACCCTTAGCTCCTTTAGTACCCTGGGATGTATGCCATCAGGTCCCATTGCCTTGTCCACCCTGAGCTTAGCGAGCTCTTGTTGGACCCTTTCTTTTGTGAAGGGAGTAGTGCTCATCTCCCTCCCCCCTGTGTCCATGGTGCTGAGCTGTGGGCCCTGCCTTACCTTCTCTTCAGTAAATACTGAGCAAAAGTATCTATTTAGGATAGATGTTTTTACAGGACCCTCCTCCTCACACACCCCTTTTTCTCCTTTGAGCTTAGCAATACCCCCTCTGGACTTTCTCCTTTCACTAATGTATCTATAGAAAGTCTTGTCACCTTCTTTTACTGTTTGTGCTAGTGTTTCCTCAGTTTGGGACTTTGTCTGCCTTATTGCCTTCCCTGCTTCCCTTAGGGCAGTTTGGTATGCCTCCCTATCTTCATCCCGCTGTGTTCCCTTAGATTTCCTGAAGGCCAGCCTTTTGGCTCTGACTTTTTCTGCTACTGTATTGGAGAATCAAAGCGGTTTTCTTCTTCTTTTGCTCTTCCTTTTCTGTGTAACACAATAGGATGTTGCTTCAAGTATTGCATCCTTAATGCTTGCCCACATTGTCTGTACCCCCTCACCTGTGTTTCTTTTTGCCAGGGCTAGCTTAACTCTGTTGGCCATCTTATCAAAGTCAGCTCCTCTGAAGTCCCATATTTTTGCCTTGGAATGGGATGATTTAATTGTAGTGGCCAAACTGAACCACACCATGTGATGGTCACTGGCCCCAGGTGACCTTCTACCTGGAGATCTGTGATCCCTTTCCTATTAGTCAGTACTAGATTGAGGATAGCCCTGTCTCTTGTGGGTTGTACCAGTTTTTTGAGGCCCTCCCCCTACAGGGAATCCTCCATGTGTCTAGTTCTGGCAGATGTTCCTGCTGGTATTGACCGATCTGTATCCGGCATGTTGAAGTCTCTCATTATCAGAACCTCCTCTTTAGCTGTCATGTGTTGTATATCTTCTAACAGTAATGTGTCTAAACATAGAAACATAGAATTTGACAGCAGATAAGGACCGCTAGGCCCACCTAGTCTGCCCATTTTTCTACCTAACAGATAAATGCAGATCCTAGTTAACCAACAGCTTATTCCTCCTACCCACCACTAGGACTGCCTTATGTCTGTCCCATGCATTCTTTCATTCCCCCACTGTTCTTGACTCCACAACCTCCTCAGGGAGGTTGTTCCATGCATCCACAACCATCTCTGTGAAAAAATATTTCCTCACATTACCTCTGAGCCGTCCCCCCTCTATCTTCAAATTGTGCCCCCTTGTTCTTGCACATCTCTTTTTCTGAAAGATGCCACCCTCTTGGACTTTGTTGATTCCTTGAGGTACCTGAAAGTTTCTATCATGTCCCTCTCTCCTCCTTTCCTCAGGGTATACTATTAAGCTCCTTTAGTCTTTTTCATATGTCTTCTGGTGCAGACCTGCACCATTTTGGTTGCCCTCCTCTGGACAGCCTCCCTCTGTCTATGTCTTTGTGGAGATGGGGTCTCCAGAACTGCACACAGTACTCAGATGGGGTCTCACCAACTGTCTGTACAGAGGATAACAACTTCCTGTTTTCTACTATTGATGCCTCTCCTATGCATCCCAGTATCCCCCCAGCCTTCCTTACTGCCTTCTCACATTGCTTGCCCACCTTTAGGTCATCTGATATAGTTACCCCAGGTCCTTTCAATTTTACTGTTGTCAGTATCTCACCCCCATTGTATACTCTTCCCTGGGTTTTGTTTCCCAGATGCATTACCTTGCACTTCTTTGCATTGAATCTGAGATGCCATACATTGACCATTCCTCCAACCTTGCAAGTCCTTCTCATCCTTTCCACTCCATCTGGTGTATCAACCCTGTTGCAGATCTTTGTGTCGTCTGCAAAGAGACATACTTTTCCTTCCAGTTCCTCAGCAATGTCACTTATAAAGACATTAAAAGGACCAGTCCCAGTACTGAACCCTGTGGTACCCGCTAGTAACCCTCCTTTCTTCACTGTGGACTCCATTTACTACTACCCTTTGCGTCCTGTTGTCTAACCAATTTTTTATCCAGGCTACCACCTTGGGACCTACTCCAAGGCTGGCTAACTTGTGTATTAATCTTTTGTGTGGGACTGTATCAAATGCCTTGCTAAAATCTAGGTAAGCCATGTCCACAGCCCCTCCCTTATCTACTATTTTGGTCACCCAGTCAAAGAAATCTATTAGATTCATCTGACACGACCATCCTATCATGAATCCATGCTGCCTTGGGTCCTGTGCCCCACTGGCATCTAGGTACTCAACAATTCTTTCCTTCAGAAGTGATTCCATCATTTTCCCTACCACTGAGGTCAAACTAACTGGTCTGTAGTTTCCTGCCTCTGTCCTGCTCCCACTTTTGACGAGAGATCACATCCGCCCTCCTCCAGTCCTCAGGTACCACCCCATCCTCCCATGATTTGTTAAAGAGTAGTCAGTGGTGTCATTAGTTCTACCCTTAGTTCTTTTAGAACTCTTGGGTGAATCCCATCAGGCCCCATTGCTTTATCCATCTTCAATTTTATTAGTTCTTTCAGAACCCTTTCTTCTGTAAATGGACTGGTATCGACCCCCGTCTTCAGAGTGTTTCTCTTGTTTGGTTTAGGTACCTCCCCCTCCTCTTCCTTTGTGAATACTGAGCAGAAATATTTGTCCAGTATCCCTGCTTTTTCATTGCCACACTCCACCCACATTCCCTTCCCTTTATTAAGCCCCAGTATCCCTCCTTTGGTATTTCTTCACTCCCTAATGTACCTATAAAAGGTTTTATCCCCCTTCTTAACAGAGTTGGCTATCCTTTCCTCAGTTTGGGCCTTTGCTATTCTGACTGCCTTTCCAGCCTCTTTCTGCTTTAACTGATAAAGTTCTCTGTCCTGCTCCTTCTGTGTGTCCTTACATTTCCTGAATGCTATCCTTTTCTCCTTAACCTTCCCTGCCACCTCTTTTGAGAACCATATCATTTTTTTCCTTCGTTGTATTTTGTTGATTTGCTTTACACGAAGGCTTGTTGCCTCTGTGATGGCTGTTTTGATTATTCCCCATTGTTCCTCCATCCTTCCTTCTTGCCTGTTTGTTAGTGCTTTTCTGAGGCACTCTCTCATTTTCCCAAAGTCAGCCCTCCTAAAGTCCAATACTCTTGCTTTTGTATGGCTTGAGTGTATGGATGTGTTTATCGTGAACCACACTGGTGGTCGCTTGTTCCCAGATGGCTACCCACTTCTTAATCTGAGATTCTTTCTCCGTACACATTTGAGAGTACCAGGTCTAAGAGTGCTCCCTCCTGAGTGGGTTCCAATACTAGCTGTCTGAGGCATGCCCTCTGTAGGGCATCAAGAATGACCCTGCTCTTGGATGTGCCTGCAGCAAAGGTGCTCCAGTTAACATCTGGCATATTCAGGTCTCCCATCAACAATATCTCTCCTTTTTCTGCCATTCTAAGGAAGCCTTCTATCATTTCCTTGTCCATTTCCTCCCCTGAGATGGGGGTCTGTATACAACCCCCAGGTTATGGTGCCATTCCTGTCTCAGGGTGACCCAGAGTGTCTCATCTGCTCCCCGTTTACTCTTTAGTTATGTTGCTTTTATCCCTTGCTTTACATAGAGAACTACTCCTCCTCCTCTTTTACCCTCCCTGTCCCTCCTGTAGATTGTGTATCCTGGTATGTTGACATCCCAGTCACGGTTCTCTGTGTACCATGTTTCTGTGACTGCCACAATATCCTGGCAACCCTCTTCCATCAAGGCCACTAGTTCAGGGAGCTTGTTACACAGACCACGGGCATTGGTACTCATCACCCTCCACTTTTTGATGGCTTTACCCTTTAGCCCCATTCCTGTCCTTACTGCCTTTGCCTTTTTTACATTTACCTCTGTCCTGCTCCATGACTTCTTGCCTTGGTGTTTACCTCACTAATTATCATGTTTTGTGGGGAGGCTGGGATTTCCTGCCCTTTCAGTGTCTCTCCCCTTGGCTAGTTTAAATGCTTGCCAATGAAGCATTTAAACCTCTCCCTAGGATCCTGGTTCCCCTTGGACAGATGCAGACCATTGCACCAGTATAGGTCTGCATCCTCCAGAGTGGCTCCCAGTCCCCAATGAAGCCAAAACCTGAGCTACACACAGTTTTCAACCATTCATTGAATTCCCTGGTGAAAGTACCTAGCATTACCCTTGCCATAGACAGGCAGCACCTCCGAGAAGGTTACTGTATGCCTACTTGTCTAAGGCCCTCCCCAACTCTACAAACTCCTGTTGCACTGCTCTGATCCATTCCTAGCCAGGTCATTTGTTCCTAGGTGGACAATGACATCCAGCTCCCTCTCTTGTGCAGCTGCTCCCACGATCCTGAGGATTCGTTTCCTGTCCCTTCAAGCCATGGCTCCAGGTAGGCACCTTACCTCCCTCTCCCCTTCCTCCCCCATTTCTACCTCCCTAATGATTGAGTCCCCCACCAGGAGTTGTTTTCTTCCCTGTGGGTTCTCATGCCACCCTCCTGTGGGTCTCCTTTGTGAAGGTTCCCAGTATCTTCCTTGGTCTTTACTGCAGGTGCCTCCATAGAGGACCACTGTCCTGAAGAGCAAATGAATTGTGGAGAGGTACAGGTGGAAGGATGCAACTCTGTTCACCACCTCTCCTCTCTGAGCCCACCCTGGTCCAGCCTTTCCTCTTTCTCTGCAGACTCTGAGGTAGTGGCATTGGCCCTGGTGGTCCCTGGGTGGGAGAGGAGGTTTCACGAATCCTAGCCAGGTCAGCCTGGAGATGGGCAACCTCCTCCCTCAGACTAGAGAGGTGCCTGCAAATAGAGCAGCATCACAGCCTCCAGAATGTCTCCCGGAACACTGCCACCCCACAGCCATTGCACTGCACCACTCCTATCATGCCTTATTTTGTGTCCCCTCTCCCATTTCTCTGTATGCTTACTCTCTCCTCTCCTTACAACTCTCACCCTTCCTGTTCTGGGACAGCAACTTCCTATATTCTTCAGTAGCCTCCTTCATCCTTGCTCAGTGTCAGACCACCAGCAGCGGGGGGGGGTGACCTACTTTTTTCCTTTAGGGTTGTCAAAACCAATATTTCTCTATGATCCTTCCCTTCCTACTGCTGAACAGGAAGTTCCTGTTGATAGTCAAATCCAGTGGCTATAAAAGTAGAACTGGCTTAGGGTGGGTGGGTGGGATGGAGGGCAATTAGTAAGAAAAAAGGCCAGCAACAGGAAGTTGTAATTTGAGTCACCTGCTTTTATAGTGTCTAAGCCACACCCCAATTAAGCTCTCTCTCTCTCTCCTCCTACTGGTTTAGCAAAGTAAACTGATACAGTACCCTTCCCAGCACAGAACACACACTGACTTTCTTTCTTTTCTTTCTTTTTTTAAACCCTTAATAAGACCCCTTCTACTTCTAATAAAGTATCTGTTTGCTTAATCTCAACAGACACTGACTCCTGCTGAGATATAAGTGTTAAATTAATAAGAAAATGTAGCTTCTTTTAGTTAGCTGCTTTCTGTTCTACAAGCAAGGCTAGAAACATAGAACATAGAAACATAGAATTTGATGGCAGATAAGGACCTCTTGGCCCACCTAGTCTGCCCATTTTCCTACCTAACAGATAAGCTGCAGAGCCTAGTTAACCACCAGCTTACTTCCTCCTACCCCCCACTAGGACTGCCTTATGTCTGTCCCATGCATTCTTGAATTTCCCCACTGTTCTTAACTCAATGACCTCCTCAGGGAGGCGGTTCCATGCATCCACAACTCTCTCCGTGAAAAAATACATCCTCACTAGCAACATGTCTATGTCCTCCTCCTGGTCTGGGGGCCTGTAGATAACCCCAGTTCTTATGGCTGTCCCATTTCCTGTTTCCAGGGTGACCCACAATTCTTCTGGCCCCTTATGTGTATTCTGAATTTATGTAGCTTTGATATTTTTAATTGACATACAGGTCCACTCCACCCTCCCCCTTTTTGCACCTCGGTCTCTTCTGAACAGTACATAGCCAGGTACTGAAGTCTCCCAAGTGTGGTTACTGGTAAACCACATCTCACTAATTGCTACTATGTCCAGTTTAGCCTCTGACATTATTGCCCACAGGTCTGGGATCTTATTTCCCAGGCAGTGAGCATTTGTGTACATGATTTTCCATTGGCCAGATTTCAGTGTGTTAGTTGTTGGGTGAGGTCTGGCATTTCCTCTGTGCGTCGTATGGGGAGATGGACCTTGTTTCTTACCTGGTGATGCAGATGAACTGCAAACATGCTGAATCCCTGTTTGACCACTAGCTGAGGGGGGAAGGGTGTTCTTCCCATTTGACGTATGGGGTGCTGCACCCCTCTTCCCATTTGCTAGTTTAAATATTCTGCAAAGATGACAAACTTCTGCCCCAATGCACTGACTCCCTCCTTAGTCAGATGCAGTCCATCAAATTTAAAGAACTTTTGCTCCCAAAACTGTTGCCAGTTCCCTACAAATCTGTGTCCTTTTCCTGGCACCAGCCCTTGAGCCACATGTTTAGCTCCCCTATCTCCACTTCTCTGACCTTCTGTCCATCTGCCCCCTTTCCCAAACTGGCAGGATCTCAGAGAAGGAGATGCCTGATGAAATGGATGATAATTTGTCTCCCAGCCTAGTCAGGTGTCCCTTGGTCTCCACAACTGACCAGCCGGCGAGATCATTTGTCCCTATGTGTACCA